>OW028580.1:12404101-13796601 GCA_932294295.1 Alitta virens
CTTAGCCCGTCCCCACTCACCACAAAGCCCAGCAACTTCACCTCTTCCTGCCCAAACACGCACTTCTTGGGATTGAGAGTGAGGTTGTATTGTCTGAAGCGTTGCATCACTTCCTCCAAGTGCTGTTGATGTGACACAATGTCTGGGCTATACACTACTATATCGTCCACATATATCATGCAGCAGTTCCCTATTAACCCGTGCAACACCTCATCCATAGCCCTTTGAAATTGTGCTGTCGCGTTCGCTAAGCCCATTGGCATCGTTGTGAACTCGAATTGTCCTCGAAAGCACACAAACGCAGTTTTCTCCATGCTAGCCGGATCCAAAGGTAATTGATAAAATCCAGATTTTAGATCCAACGTGGAGTAGACTGTGGAGCCATGGAGTTGGTCAAACACATCCTGTATCAGGGGCACAGGATAGCAATCCTTCTTGGTCACATTATTAACTTTAGTAAAATCTATACAAAAACGGGGCCCATCAGTTGGATCCTTTTTCTCCACTAGTACTACAGGAGACGCCCAAGGAGATCGGGAAGGCACTATGATGCCTTGGGCCAAGAGCTCATCCACCTTGGTGCTGAGAGCCTCTCTTTTCATAAAAGGCACTCGATATGCTCTTTGCTTGATGGGGGATCCAGTCGTCTCGATCCTGACAGCAATCGCAGGATGGCGTCCGATCTGCTGTCCTGTGGCGGAAAACACGTCAGGATTTCGAGACATGCATTCTGCTACCTCCCTGGCAGCCCTCTCACCTTTGGAACCCATCTCGCCCAATCGCATGGCAGACATCTCACCCAGTTGTTCACATTGTTCTGGTTCAGGGTAGAGATCAAACGTCTTGCCCCTCCACATTAATTGTCCAGTGGCGTAATCCAATATTGCTCTTTCCTGTCGCATCAAGTCGCGCCCCAGTATAGCTGGATACGGCATACCATCCACCACGATCACTTGGATCACTCCCACGCTGTCCTCCTTGACTTGGGTCAGCCCACATACTCGCAATTCATGTCCTGTTATTCCCTGTAAACCTTGAGTTGTCCTGAGTATGGGCTGCCTCCCCAATGTTTTGCAAATTAATTGAAATTCTTGGCGCCGCAGCACTGTTCGCGCTGCTCCAGTGTCCACCAAGGCCTCTATGTGATGTCCATGAAGACTAAGCTTCACGAAGGCCCGGCAGTCTGCTGCGGCGCTTAGCGCCCCCCCTGGTAGTTGTTTTGTCCGCCCCTGCCTGAATTCCTTGTTTGACGGCAGTCCCTGCGAATATGGCCCACCTTATCGCAAGAGGCACATATCGGTCTGCCATCCTCCGTGAATTTTAGCGGAGGGCGATCACTGGCATACGCAGGCTTGCGACGCTCCCTTGGTCCTCCGTAACCACCTCTGGGATTATCTCCTCCTCGTTCTGCAGGGCGGGGTGGAGGATTCTTCACGAAGGCCACAAGTTTCGTAAATTCCTTGGACATCCCATCCATGCGGCGTGTCAGCTCCTCCATTTGGTTCTTCTTTTGCACCTCAGCGCGTGCCTCACGAGGTGGGCCTAGAGCTCCGATCTCCATGGGCTCTTCTGAGGATTCTTCCGGAGCACGCCCATTCAAAGCCCGATATAAGCGATAGTCATTTCCTTCGTGCTTTGCCACCTGATCCATTGCATCCACGTAGTTCTCCGGATCACTGTCTCGCACTAGCCTCTCCACCAGTTTCTTGTCTGTCAGGCCCCTCAGATAGGCGCCTAACATGATCCTCTGTTGATCGATATTCCTCTGGGCCCTGGGATACCCCAGGTCGGCGGCTTCTCTGAACCTCCTCCCATAAGCTGCAGACACTTCATAGGGAGCTTGCATCATCTTCTCCACTTCGTCTCGCAACCGATCCTCTTCATGTTTGGACAGAAAGGTGTCCGAGAGATGTTTCCTTAGATCCGCCCATGTAGCCGCATTTCGGTCATTCAGAGAGGCCAAATGCCTCTCCAACTCCGTCCGCAGTGTGCCTTCCGCTGTTTGTGATGCTACATACACTGTAAAAGGAGTGTATGGCTGTGTCAGCTCCACATCAATGAACCATTGTCTCAACCTTCGGGTTGAGGAGCCATCACATTTGGCCACCCTTTTCGCCTGTGATTCAGCCTTCCCTCTTTCTGAACTCTCTTTGGCTTGGGCAGACTGGCCCTCCAACAATTTCGCAGTTGCTGTGAGCCCATCCCTCTGGATCTTAGAGTAGTGTTGAAACTGCTCTGCATTCATGATGACTTCTTCAATCTCTCCTTCTGGTTGCTGTGGAGCTGTTCCTTCCTGCTTGGGCATGGATCCTCAATCACATCTCATCCTTGCTATTGCATTAAGTTTCTCCTCATTCTCCTCTCCTCAAGTCTCTTAGTAGAGTTACATAACACAACTTGCCTGGCATGTATTCCATAGCACCTTAGGTCTCTTTATCCAGACAGAATCACGTCGGGGTCACCAGTTGTAAAGTATCCTGTGTCCTGTCAGACATGCATCCATAAAGTTGTAGTGCTGTAGCTCAGCAGCATAAGTCCAATGATTATATATATATATTCAACACAGAAATAACAGAGTCATAGGTTTCAGGTCAGACTGGTTAGATCAGCAAAATCAAAGATGCCTCTCTCTCCACTTGTTTATTCATTTATAGCCTGGGGCCAACTTGGTCTCCTCCCCTCAATCCATCCTATCTGGGATTGGTTAAAGGCTCAAAGCCAATCAGATCACACACATTTAAATACATTTCACATTTTCCAAACCTTCCCTAGTTGCTTTTAGTCAGGATTTTTCCTACCCTTCCCCAGTGGCTTTTGCCCCATATTTAATATCACCCCCATTAATATTGGTCAAGCAAGGGTCAAATACTGGTCAGCCAAAAGTACCACAATACACTGGACCAAATCAAAGGATAGGTGCACAACTCTCCCACAGTCACAAATTCCAGTGAGTTGCCAATTACCTTTGTACTTGCTCCCCTGTGAGTAGCAAACTACATTCCTGTGCAACCTACCCAACACCTAGGACCAATTGACCATTGTCCAGTGCAGAGAAGACCTCTGGCTGACCCCCATAGTCTAACCCCCTTCCAAGACTATGCCCATTAAGACCCCTTAACTTCCAGTCTCCTTTGTCCCTCAAGCTGACTTTTTACCCCCTTTGTCCCAGCCACACTCAAGCATTACCCTCATACCATACCCAAGCAACCCACCAACATTGCACATGAGCAATGAACATATCATAGACATAAGCATAACATTGTACATAGACATAAGCATAACATTGTGCATGGGTAACATGAATCATAACATAGGCATAAATATTCATACCTTCATAAGCTTAATATATTGTACATGAGCAAACACAAATATTCATACATGCATAATCATTATCTAATCTATATTTAATCTGATGGGATAAAAGGCTATGCTTTTTACAATATGAATACCCATGCATCTCAGTGAGTAGGTGGACACTTCAGGAGTTTTACTTGGGATGTACAGATCAGAACAGCTTAATCCCACATCTAAGACTCCACTCAATATTATCATATAAATGATTATGGCCATCTTGCTTTGATCACCACTTCGCATGTTCCCAAAATGGAATACAGCATAAAAATGTTAAGTTAATTGAGATCTTCAACGGTGGAATGATTCCAAAGGGTGATCTTAATTTTCTGGTTCCACTGTCATGTGAAGTACTGTGTACTAAGGTAGGCACTTAACTATATACTTGAGATGTGTGGGCAGTTTATATTCAGTGATATTTTGAGTGGAGTAAATAAACAACAGGGAAGGAAAAAAGATAAATTGCAAAAGAAGTGTAGAAAAAATACTTGGCACATTGTGGAGTTACTCTAGCATGGCAAGGGAACATTTAGATATTTCTTTGTGCAATGGCAATGCCTCAGTGGCTATTCATACTCATGAAGTAATAAACTTGTTGTGTAATGGAAGCAAATGTTTTGTAGAATTAAGTTGTGTTTTGCATGTTGAAGTATTCTACATTTCTTGTGAAATGTCGAAGTCTGCAAATGTCGAGGCGTAGACTTCTACTCAAAACTGACAGTATATGCCATATGTAATGCTTGTGACTGTTCCGATAAATGAGCTGCATGGTCAGTTTTCTTTCTGTAAACTTGAGAGAACTCTCAAATGTGTGTTTTAAGCACATTTGTCATTGAAATTTATGGAATTGATGTAATTATTGTGTGGGATATGATTTCTTTTTAGTTCAGTTCCAAAATGATTGACCTTTCTCGTGCTCACAGATCGCGAAAGTAGTAATTTGAATTTTTGTTGTTTAGATATTTGATTGTTGAATTAAATAAAAAAAGTTTCCATCGATCACGTTCCTGAAATTCATAGCTTTTTTCGAAAAAAAAATGGTTTGTTACATGGAGAATTTAAACACAATGCATTTCAATGAAGTGTGCAAAGCGCTTTGAAGCCAAGATTGATCTTTCAAAAGATCCTAAAATCTGCTCTAAATCTGCTGATTCAATTAAAGTGTTAAATGGGCATTGCTCACATGTTTTTGGGGCTGTGTGATGCAAACGATTTGGCAGAAATGCAAGAAATATTTTTGGCTGGGGTCTATAATAAGGAAATTAACTGGGTTTGTTTTTGTGCCACATCTGTGGAGTAGCAGTGTTTGGAAAAATAAATGATCTTGTGTAAATGAAGACCTCATTAAAATTTAAACTAAGTAAATTGGGGATGTCGGTTAAATGCAAACATGGTCGGAGCAGCATTTTCATCGATTATTGAAGGTAGTAATTAGAAACTCACAAAATTTATTGCCACTGTCGCTTCACAATCATTAATTATAACATGTTTAAACTAGTTTATCCCAAGGTTATACTGACTTATATATACTGTGGAAGTTTAAAAGTGCATGGGAGGTCACTACGTGTATTCTAGAGACTCCATGGTTAATGGAACCCTTTAATTTTACTGTCAAATGAAAGACATAACTTTCGACCACCCTCGTGCAGTTGGAAATCACTTAAAAATCAGAATTTAGGAGGGATTGATATTGCAAGGTCTCAAAGTAACATTCCCTTGCACATTAAAATTTATGAACTGAATACGATTACTAGCTAAAGACGAATTTTGAGCTACTTTGAGAACAACCGTGAACGATATTATCAGTTCTAGTTAAGTAAAATGTATACAATGTACCATCTCTCGCACTTAACGAACAAAAAAAATGTGGGTAAACTTTGGAGTTTGGACCAAATTGTCGTAAACCTAAATAGCATTGTTGAGTTAGGAATGAGAAAACCCTGGATTTGTTAGGAAAACAAAGTGCAAGTGGCTGCTTGAAAAAATAAAGAGGCTGACAGGGTTAGAGAGGATTCCACATCATTCCATTGGAACCTGTCAGTGCACAGCTGTGTAGTTTGTCAAAGGGATTCTCAGATATGTGGCACACTAACTGCTAAGTTTCACCATGGCTCCATGGTTTCACCATGGAGCCATGGTTTCACATTATGCAGCATGATGCTTTTTCATGGTGGTGATGTCAATACATTTGTATTTTGACTATTTTGGAAATTTGTAAGAATTATGCGGTTATACTTTCATTCGGTTTTGTGAGACTATAAAGGGAGGAGACCACTTCATGTTCCACTTTTAACCCAATATCTGGGACCTTTTACTTGCCTCAGTATGGACACTGAATTATACTTACACTGCAGGTAGCAACAATTGCCTTGGCTTTAAAGATGAGCCTTATTTGTATTTGGTTACATTCTTTTCAGAGGAGCTGGCCAGTGTCTTTACCACTAGACCACCAATCTTGTCTAATTGATGATTTATTTATTGATTGATTTATTGATTGATTGGTCAATCGATACTTAGTTCATGCATATTACAAATTTACAATATATTGAGAGATACTGTGAAGCTTAGGTTGTTGTATGACCATGTTATGACTGTCTCAAGAATAGCAGAATGTCATCTTGACTGTCTGCCAGGGCAAAAATACTTGATCTAGATTCCACCTTAGATTCTAGTTAGCTCAGAACTCAGAATTGCTGAGCTTGTTGAAATGTCATTTATGATATGCAGCCTCCCGTACTGAGAGCTATATGGTGTATGTGATGATGGCATAGAAAACGTTTCTTAACAGCTAGTGATTTTTTGGTGGCATTTTAGACTTTGTGTCTCCGTGTATAGACAAGCATCTGCTGTCTTCTCAGGCTCAACCGTCATTAATCCTATGTTAATCCTATGCCATGCACTATGTCATGCATTTGGCATAAATTGTAGTTGGTTTCGCAAATCATGCCGGAAATGTGGGTTAATTACGATGCTCTGCTGGTATGAAATTTTTACTTCAACTGAATGAGTTGATAGAGTTGCTCATGGGAGATATTATCGTCATGGTTATTGTGTGTCAAACTTGCTGTTTGTTAATCTGCCAGGGAAGTTATGTTTGGTGCAGGATTTCTTCTTCTAGATAATCCACAATCCTTAATTGAGTATGTCATATCCATTTAAAGCTGTTTACAATAGATCTATATTAAGTTCTTGGTTTGGCTAGTCGGTCTTATTAGAGGTGCATGGCCAATTGTGCCATGTGCGTTTTCCATGCGTTTGGATAACGCATGGAAAAGCATGGTTTTTGCCTCATTATAATTAGCTAAAGACCATGCGTTTTCCATGCATTTATCCTTCTCATGGAAAACGCACGAGGCATATTTGGCCATCATCCCATATATATATGCTACCTCAGTGCCCACTGTACTCAGTGTACTGCATTTTGAAACTGATTGTATATTCCACAGATCCTCGTTTTGACAGGATATTTAGCAGATATGTCATAGCACCACTTCATCCTCCCTAAACTATCACTCCACACATCATGGAATCATGAAACACCCTTCTAAATACCCCATGGGTCAGCAGTGGTAGGAGTCTTGATATTCCCCACATGAATCCACAAGTCCTGTATTTGCTAGGTCCCCGAAGACATACACACATGAACCCTAACCAGCTGCCTGGCTGGGTGTTGAACTTCAGTCACTATAGTGGGGAATAGTCACAGAATACGTGTGAATGCGAACGTTTTCAGAATGTTAAGTGTATATGGGAGATTGGCTTTACTGGTAACTTTTAAAAGTGATATTTAATTGATGGGTGCTGATGTTAGTCTGAAATTTGATTTATACGTCTGCCTCTCTTTACTGAGTCCCCTCTAAAGCAAACGAGATTGTACAAAATACCCATTTTCGGTGTCCATATTATTACATAAATATAGTTTATAACGACATCTGATAAACCTTTTCAAATAAACTTTAAAATGTTTTATATACATGCGCCATTTTGAGTCAGTGTCCTTTCTCCACGAATACCCCAGCAATAGCTGCATTTGCCACATACCATTAGAAACTTGTTCATTTATATACTTGAAATGAATGACATATATATGATATCCAATGCAGTGTACAGAGGGTGCATCATCATGATCATCATCTAGGTTGCAGCTGCTGCAACTGATGCGGCTGCCATTTGCTATGTGTATTCTAGATATGCATACCACGCTGGCTGAGTTAGTGCATTAGTATGCCCATAGACCTACATGTCTGCTCATGTTGGTTTAACACACTTCTACTGGACTAATAGCTGCTTGCTACTGAATTAGCAAATGCATACTGTATTTGTGTACAGTGGAACCTCACAGTTTCGACCACCCATTTTAAGACCATTTGATTTTTTTTATCGGTCTCAAAATTTTCATTGCAATGCAGAATAAGTTCCAGATTTGATATCAATATTAAGACCATTTCAGTGATTGACTAGGGTGGACTTGAGTGGTGTTGTGAGTGTGGTTACACAGTTAACACTGCATTATGGGTCAAATATACTTAATAAAAAAGTTTTCATGTTATTAGAGTGAAGTGTTTTAATACTCATGAGCAGCAAGAACTTGCATGAGATGGCTGCACTTGGCAGATCGATCGATCTATCTTTCTATCTATCTATCTATCTATCTATCTATCTATCTATCTACTTGCTCACGGGGGGGGGGGGGGGGGGGTTGCAAGTTGGGGTGCATCGACGGTAGGAGTGGAGGCGCTGTGAGCAGCTTGTCTATCTATCAGGGTCGCATTGTAATTTAAGCAGACCACCTTGATATTTCAACTCTTCAGTTATTCCCGAGGTGGTCTTAATTGTGGGGTTCATGTATACATTGTCGGTATACCACTCTAATGGCAAATGGTATGTGAGATAAACAATAGCTAAAGGGATAATCCATGACCTGACCTGATTGTGACCCTGGTCAAGGTCCAGATTGACCAAAGGTCAGAAGAGGTCATAAACCCTCAGGAATGTGCAGTATGGTACCCCCTGGGGTGGTGAATTTGGGGTATAGTAAATGTGAACAACTTGCGCCACCCTTTGCATTGAGTATCAAGCAGTACAAGTATACCATATGTATACAGGGTATACAAGACATTTCGGTTGACTAAGGGACGAGGACGAATCCTCAAGCACCGTTTATCGATTATACAATTTCCTTCGGACAGGTTCTGAGGAATATACGTATATATTCTCATTACTATAGAAGTATCTAAAAAATGAGATAGCTTGTAGTTTTGTAAGTTTTAGCTCAATTGTACTACAGCAATACAATGTAGTTGCACGAAATATTGTTGAAGTCTTTTGTAAAAAATTTTAACACCAAAGAAAAGCCTGTGCATGATATAAATCTTTATTGACAAGAGTGATTAAGGATGGGCTTATGTAGCAATTTGTCAAAAATTTGTAATAATTTTTCAATGTCTTTCTTTTCATTGATATGCCAACAATTTATTATTGTCATTTATACAATGTACCTAAAACTGTGATATGTTAATCCATTGGCTGGAGATTTGTTAATTGATCATGTAATAAGGTTGATCAATGACTCAACGACCATAAATCTTGGTGCAAAATGATCTTAAATCAATGATCAATTGATATTTGAGATATGCCAAGTTCTTCATCTTGGTTAATGTATAAAAGGCTATATGGTGGACAGTGTTCTGGCATTCTGGTCTTGGTGCACTGATTTATAACTAGTATTTTCCTTGGTAATATCCCATTAAAGCAAGTACACTCCTGTTCCAGGACTGCCTGTACGACGAGTTATCAGGATATACTATACTTTAATGCAACTGTGTTTATCGTGTATATGGTCAGCAGAAGTGGACATTGGCCTAAGCTAATTAAAGAAAGGAAACAGGGAAATAACTCAAATGTTTTGGTGATACCGATCAAGACTTCGTATACTCATTTTTGTGGGATACTGTATTTTATATTAGACATTGTATTTTATATTAGATACTGTATTTATATACAGTGCTGTGTTCACAGTCAGTAAATCCATGCAACATTTAATAATTTTCAAAGTTCACATTGTGTGCTGACATTAGAACTGCGCAGTCGTTCATCATCCGAGTAACTCATGACCTTGACTCAAAATTGTAGCAATGGCCTTTTCAGACTTATTTTGATGTGATGAAATTGGCCATGGTTAGATCTCGTCCATAGACAAAATGCAACTACATGATGCAATCTGTTTTTTTGCTGTAGTTTTATGCTTTTCTATGCATTTGTTGTATGTCCATTATGGCAATTGAGTTTTCAATACAGCTGTGGTCTATTCCGTATTTATATAAGCATTTTGGCGATGTTCCATTTCTACAATGATACTAAATAATGGGGACTATCCATTTAGTTTGCCGAAGTCCATTTTTTTTTAGATCTATTCCTACAAAATGAATCAAATGCAATTGAAATTTTGCTTCACATCAGAAAAATGTATATTATGGCACTTGGCAATTAACAACTAATAAGACCATCCTTGAGCACCACTTGTACTTTTTTTGTAGAACTTTATCATATAGATATAACTGGGTTGTAGTGCTGTTATATGGACAGAATCAAATATTTTGATCAACAACAGAAGTGATGAACTGAGTTGACCTCGTGAGTGGATTGCTTTGTGACATCATCAGAACAATGGACATTGTGATGTCACAATAGTGGAATTTCACGTCTGGATTGCTCATTTCCACCAGGTGGCTGTGGCAGAATACTGCAATTCTATTGGCTGAAAAAGTTCCCGCCCTTGAGTGTGATTGGCTGAATCAAAGTGCATCCTAGCAGCAGTATTTTTAGTGCATTTTATGTATAATTGACATCTTATTATTCAATTAATTCTCACTTTTCCTTGAGAAAATTATATGCATGGAATCAGTTAGTTATGATCTAGTATGTCTGAAAAGCAGAACGAGTAATGAGAAGAGATGAAAGACTTATGTCTTGGCATTAAGTTTATATGATTTCTGTCAACGTTGCGCTGCTGGAAGCGTTTTATGAGAAAATGTGACGAAAAATTGAGTAGACATTTTATATGAATATTACTTTAAGTAATATTGAGTAGTCACAATTGTAGTGTTCCACTGTGGGCTACAGACTTTGTTATTGAATATATCAGTACTGCAGTTTTTCATGCTACTTGTGGAGCTGTGGTTCAAGTGGCCCTCATATAAGATTGATATAATTGTGCATTGCATGGCCCACTTATTGCCTTCTACCAGTTTGATAACTCAAAATACTCCACCACTGACTTTCATGATTGACAGGCCCTGTGTTTGCTCTATAATCATGTCATTCATGCAGGGATAAAAACTCACCATGTGGTATAACATAAGGGTGAAAAACATCTAAAATTTATTTCTTGAGTTTTTAAGATGCATGTAGATTGTTGCCTTGTAAGGCTTGTATTCTATATGAAGAAGACGGGCAAGTATTTTTTTGTGGCGTTGAAATACCGCAAAATGACTTATATATAACCTGTTTCTGTCTGCAGTGGTATACTTTCAGATGATTGGCTCAAATGTCTTTTGTGGAAAATATCATTGAAATTTGGCTATTTTGACTTGAGTGTATTGAATATATTTATTCTTTCATTGATAACAAAACGTTTATCAATACACTATATTTATGTGACAAAGGTCTTCAATCTACATTTGCTCAGAACATTTTACTCTAAATCTCTTGTGCCAAAAATTAAGAAAGACAATCAAATACCACTAGATGCATAAACACGATAATGATGGTAAGCAACAGCAGGTGGATATATATTTCTTTCTAGATATTAAAACAGCATTGTTGAAAACTGCTCTTATTCTGAACTCTCAATTTTAAATGATCTAATAAGGCATACTTCATGTATCATAATCTATGTGCTGTCAGATTTCAGTCACTTTTCACTGTGGAATGTTTAATTTGATAAGACGGAGGCTGTTTTTGACACCCAATATTTAGTGAACTTGACACACACCAGACCTACTCCTGGCATGCAAGATGTATGAGTTGAGATTGTTGGTGAAATTTAATACAGGAGACAGGAAGGCTGCAATTATTTCCCCTTGTCCCAAAATCAGTACATTAGAACAACATAGTGTATGGGTTTTGTGTAGTTGGCAGTACCTTGGACCTTGAATCCAAGCTTGGACTAAGGAAGTACTGACTTGCTATTGTACCAGGAACAGTTGTATCCAATGGTACTTGATTGTATTTCTCAATATTTTGATGTATAACTGCACTATCATACCAAAGTGAATACATCGGGTGTATCTTCATAAGTATCACCAAAATGTTGACTGATTTCACCATCACCTTTCGTTAGTCGTGTTGCTTGATCATGCTGTCGCATTGAGTAGCTTTAGACAAAGTACACTTCCCGCTGCTCAAAAACAGTCATTTAGACCTTACTGAAGGACATGCTTTTCAATGTCGTAGTACAAATGTACATGTCATACTACATGTAGTTTTACAGTTGTACTGATTTACTGTGATCGTGCATACTTGTTATTGTACATTTAGTTTGAAACAGACCAGAATGCCAAAATAGATGGGGTGGCAAAAATTTAGTGACAGTACATGTCTGTCATCCATTTTAACATCAAGGGTATTTGATGGAGATGTGAACTGTTTTGGCCACTCCCTGTTAGTTGAGATTTAGTTCATCATTGACAGGCAGTAAAACCTCATTATGAAGACCACTTTCAGTGCGGAAATGAGTTATGTATTAGTAGTGGTGTTAGTTCTATAAAATATTCTGCATTTATAGTTCCATAGGACCGAACCGATAGTGCAAAGATAGGTGGGTGAAATGATCAATGGAGGATACTATAGAAATTGTTTGGCTGGAGAAACAACTTGGTCTCATTTTACGTACTTAATTTGCAGAGTTTATGTCCCTTGTGAGTTGGTTATCCCATCGAATTACAATAGTACATCTGTGTTTATTGTTTTATTGCTTCGATCAATCAATTAGACCTTCATTTTGGAGACAAACGATTGATTTTGCTGGAATAGTAAGTAGTGGGCTTGTGTCTGCCATCGAAGGCCTTTTGCCTCCCAACTTTCCTCAAGTGTTGCTGGTTATTTACAAAGCAGCTGCTGCCACATCTTGATATTATGATCATGTGGATTCTGAGTACCCCTCAAAATCACTAAAATGTTGACTAATTTTACAAAATTTAAACCAACGAGACGAATTGTTAGCTTTAGACCATTTTCACTACTGCATGTTCAGCTGGCTAACAGGTACTGAACTTATATATTGACAATCTCAAATAGCATTGTACGCATATTACGCACCCTCGCACACCAAGGGACCGAGGATGACATTACATTGTATTTGAATACCGTATATCGACCAAATACAGATACAACCACCCTACTTTGGTGTCCAAGCCTTTGGTGTCCAAGCCTTTGGTCCAATACAAAGCTCATAGTAGTAGCTGCAAGCTTGTATTGATTTTCCACTCAAGATGACCCACTCAAGCTGCAGACCATGATCTTGTTATTGCTTCCAGTCCGCTTGTAATCAGCTGCTCCTTATAGCAGTCTCTTCATAATGCAGTTTATGGCTGGGCCACTTATTATGCTCATGGTATTAGATGAGACTCGGGCATGCTGGTGTGTCAGTATTACTCTATTTCAGGGTGCAAGGTGGTCCTTCAATACTGTGAAGTTCTGGTAGAAATGAAGATAGACTAATAATAGTTGCATGGAATCCCGATAGTATTAAGACAATGCGTAAGAATCGTGAAAGTTGTCTTAATTTTGAAGTATCTCAGATTGTCTTCATTATCATCTTGTAAGGACATGCGGATTTTCACATAGAAACTTAATTAGCTTTGTTGTGTTCATGAAGAGAATTAATTTAAGAAGGCTGGTGTGTGTTTTTGATTAGTGGAAAAATCAAATGAGCAAGATCGGAGTAATGTTGTAATCTGCTTGTTTTCTTCCACTTTTCGAAGTTCAATCAAGTATGTATTCTGTTCGAACTGAAAGAAGGATTGTAGTATGCATCTGATTGTTATATGCAGTGATGTGCCACAGTATAGCGTATTAACATACAAATAAGTTATCTATAGGCGAGCCGTTGTAATACAATGTATCATTTCATTTCTGCAGAAAAAATATCCACAATTGTTAGGTGTTGCAGACTGAACAGACCTGTCTGACGTATTGCTTCCGTGTCCACGAGTTTCCATATTTGGAACAAGTGAGCAATGAGAGAGCCAGACAGTCTCCCTAGACAGGAGTGATCAAGTCCTAGTGACGGATGACGGTGCTACCGGTGGACGACAAAATCAATATTTTGTGGTTTTAGTCCTAAGTACTTCAGAGCTCTATGTCGTCGATACAATGACTGACTTTTGACCTATGTGTTAATGGTACTCATGATACTTCAGCGTTTGGAACCCGGCAATAAAGACCATCTATATCAGTGTATATAAAGACTGCTTTAATTTTTACTCATTTATTTATCCCCATGAATTTGATTACAATATGCATTGTCAAAATATTAACAGAATTAGGACTACTTCGGTATTAAGCACACTTTAGTTCTCATAATTGTGGAGTGCCACTGTAATATTATGAAAAGAGTCTGATATATCCAGTCACATATATGACATGATAAAATTCAATTGTAAATAATCTGGCATAAATGGTACCTTGATGTCTACATGTTTATTTTGCCTCTTTTACCGTCTGGAGTGCTAAATTCTCTTGAATACAAATGGCCTTTATTTATCGGAAAGGTTAAGGGCTTTGCCCAAGCCCTTAACCTTTCCAAAGACAAGTGGTAATTATTTGACGTTTGAAATTGTTTTAAAATAGCGTAAAGATGACTCTCTTCCTGGTGTCTAAACAAAATTGTAGTCTTTTAGTTCAGACTCGGCTTGTATTAAATCCAGCAAACACAGTACATTATCTGGTTGCCAGGAAGCGAGATGGAAAGGGTAGCTCATTCAGGTTACCATGGCAAAGCCCACCTCTGCAGCTGCTGCAGGTGATAGGAGTATTTAGGAAGATAATATGATTCGAGCAGAATTTCTGGAATGGCTGATAAATCAAGCGTTGGTTTTGTGCCTCTGGTTGCCCGATATAGCTCGGTATCAAGGGTCATATCATGGGTGTGTTGAGTCTATTTGCTCTCTCGGCTGTGTTTCCGAGATCTACGGGGTTTCCACTCTGGTATATCTTGTTTTCTTGCGGTATTTTTCGGACTAATTTGGGATGAATGGGTCTTAGATCCACCAGAGCTGTTTAGGAAACTGCTAATCTTTTATGATAACTTTTTGATTAATCGGGATGGAAATAGGTTTTCTTGGTGTTAATATTTATGGAGCTAGAATGTTCTGACTATAAAATTATTTATAATTTTGATAAGTATATTCTTCATGTATATTGAGTACAGTCTGACATGCTCATTGAAGTTTCCTAAGTGAAAATGAATAGGTGATTCTTTGTTTCGGATCGAATTCCTGAAGGGCATATTTTCATCATCCTTGTACATTGTTGTAAGTCGCAAATATGTAGATCAAAAGTTTCTGAGACTAGAACCTTATTACAGTACATCCTCATAAAACTAAAACTGGAATAACAGGGTGGAGCAGTACATTGGAAGCCAAAAGACATAACAATAACATAAGTGTGGGATGATCCGGGATCGCTGTAAATTGGTTTTCTTTGTTAGAAGTGGAGGCCAATAAGTTCATGCGACAAAGAACTCGATCTCTGCGGATCCATACTTCCTGAGGTTCTGCCATTACAGTGATTGTAAAGCTAAGCACTCCAATCTGCAATCTGATTGGCAGTCATTGTGTGTCATGCAAATGAGGTCATGTGACACTGCATTAACTGGGTGGGGCCAAAGGTCATGTTAAAAGGTCACCTGTCATGGTTGCCACAGCTGATATTGTTGTTAAGTACATGATGTATTGTCATGATCATAATTGTTACACTCTAGAGCAGACATTTCACATTGTTACTATTGCAATGATGATGATAATGTGCTCGTAACCCCCAGTAGAATTTGTACAAATGTCAGTTCATTGTTAGCATGCCTTGGAGGTGTAAATTTATTGCTGAACATTGATATGAGATCAGTTCAGAACCATTAGAGCCATTACGACGTGTCATGTTTTGCATTAGTCTGGTATTCCGACACCGGTGTTGGTGGTATTTTGACACCTATTTTCAATCAGTGCAAAGTTATTAACATGATTATTCATGTACTTGATATCATGTTTATCTTGTTTATGGTGTTGGTTTGCTTGTAAATTGATTTGAAAAGGATGTAAAGTGTTGTTAAATAGACTGTACGATCATAATTAATATTTAAGATGAAATGTACTGCATGTATCCTGACTTTGATTTGTCATGTATTGATTTAGTCTAGGTTTTCTCAATTATCTTAAAGAATCCTGACATTTGAAGAAGTGTATTTTCTAACAAGACACTGAAGACAGCCTTGAATAAAATAGTACTGACTTTTCCAATGCTGGTATTGAACATGATCATCAGCATGATCAGCATTTATGAACATGATTATGCAAATGGACCAATTTGGATAATTATTAATTCAAAGAAGTGTACACCAGTTGTTAGTACAAGTTCAGATTTATTCAAACACCGTTAAGTCTTTTTCAGTAGACATACTCAGTGTGTGATAAACAAGCCTAATTCATTTATGTGTGATTTATCCCACCCTGCCACTGAATCACTCATACAATATGATAAAGCCAACTGCTGATGTGCCCTGATTGGTCATACCATGGTCATACATTGATCACGTGCTAGTGGGGCATTCACCCCTTTTCTGAGTTTGCCCAGGGGTAATATAAGAAGCAGAATGAAGAGGCGTATTAGGGGGGAAGGGGTAGCATTGTTTGCATTGCTGGGTCAATAATTGCCCTGGTCAATAATGGTCAGCTGGTGTAGTTGTGTGTTGGGGCTTTATCAGTCTTTGGCTTCTTTGTTCTTATTAACGAGGAAACATCAGAAGCATCAAAGATAAAGGTGCAGGATTACCGTATTTTCTCGATTAAAATGTGCAATGTACGAGCTGGGTTGATATGTTGATGTTATTGTTGCCGGTCAAATTATTCGGAGTCAGATAGAGTGATCGTGATAATAAAAGTTGAAGTTTACATGAAACATTTGATTTGGAAAGTTTGACTTAAACTTTATAAGTTAAAAATCAAAACTGATAATTTGTAGAATTTGACATTTTATATAAGTTCATACTGATAGATTTGAAAATAGTTTACACCGCAAAAGCCAATCTCACATTGATGCTGAGATATAACACTAATCAACAACAATAAGTGTTTAATCAACTGCATGTGATTCATTGATAACACATTTTGAGTTATTGGAAGGATTTTCACCAATGCTATATTACTGAGAGCAGTAGTGTGATAAATATCAGAAAAACCAATTAAAAACTGATATTATGAATGTTATACCAGATACAATTTATTATTGTTTAAAATCAACTGATAAGCTGTGAACATAAGCGAAGTGCTACTTATACAGTACCATATTGAAGTACCTAATCATTCTAATCAGATGAGTAATTGCTACTTCGTTTGCAGACATGTATTGGTAGCCATAAAGCCACTTTGCACTTAGCCGTATTAATGTTACTCTGGCATTTACTTGATCCAGTGTCCATCTAGATAATGGTAGGTTATCATTAATAATGCAAATAATATTGATTTCTGTGCATGCAAAGATTAGCACTGGCTATTAGCATTGGCTCCTGTCAGTCCAGTGTGTCAGCAAAAGCTTTCACACTACCCAACTCCCTACAATGAAATGGACTCTTCCTACGCAAATGCTGTTCTAAGCTCTGTGACTGCAGAGTGACAATATGAAATGCTGAGAGGTCATTGAGTGCATGTAGGTCAAAGGTCAAATAAGGTCAATCAAGTTATTGTTACATGTGGACATCATGATATCGATGACAGTGATGTATAAATATTGACCACTGTATATGAGGACGTTCACCTGTCTCTGGTACCACACACGCAGTGATGCTATGGACTATATTAAAGATGCTGTACTAAGCCTGTGACCAGACAGTCATAGCAGTAGCAGAGGGCATTGACTTGCTGTCCCTGACTTGGAGACAGCAGTTGAGCCCAACAACTGAGACCACCATTATTAAGACGACTTCAATCTTGAATCCATTTGCTGGATCCCAAACTTACCACGATCATTAATAATAAATAAAGGGGAGGGGCAGAATTTGGACCACCTCGATGTTATGGCCACTCTAGTGACTCACAATTAAGGGTGGTCCTAATTGTGGGGTTCCACTGAATGTGGCATCTCCTTGACACAAAATGCCGTTAGGTTTAGTGCTAAATCATATTGATGTCATTGTCAATCAGAATCAAATGATGGCTTTCCCTCTTTTTGCTTTTTGGGTGTAATGAATCTAATGAATAATTTAGATTAGTCTTTTTTTTTTAATGTTGTTGAGGTCTTTTTTTTTTTGTCATCTCTTATTAATAAACAATAAGAATAACTAGTGCTGTTATGCTGTTAGTGCAGGGACTCAGTAGTACATCCATGGCCTAATTGAATTCGTAAACTGGTAAATTTATGTGATCGTATCAGCTTTTGTGGTGGTGCCTGTTATTATTATGTTGAGAACTGGCTTTAAGGGATAATAACATTGAGTTGCAGTAAATTACATCTAATCATACATCAAGTTAAGTCTCGTTTAATTTTCTGAGTGCTTCCGTGTAACTCAATACTCGTGAACAATCGGTGTCTTTCAGACAGGACTAATGGCTTTTCTATGATGGATAATATCAGATGCTTTGGCTTCTAATCGAAGTAATACAGTATCAGCTGTCGGTTATCGCCTAGTGTTCTACTAACAAGATTTACAAGAGATGCTGTAAATGGGAGATGGTGAATGCAGAATTAGTATTCCCTGAGTACAAAGTTATTGATTGACTGATAAACTGGCAGGCTGCCATCTGGCCTATCTTGGTATCTGAAGTGCATGGAAATTGATAAAAACAAAAAAAGACAAAAATGGTCTAATATTCATAATGATAGGTTGTTATACAATGGTGCAGTCAATAACTGCTGTGATAGTTACAATGTTGATCTGATGTCATTCACCTGAAGGATATTTTGGCATTTTAACGAATATCATTATCAATATTATGCATTAATATTTAGGTTTAAAAAAAAAGTGTATTCATAACAAAATCAATTGAACTTCTTATGATATATTTGCCTTAATGTGTCAGATATAAAGTGTAGTTTGTGTTAATATATCATTAAGCAGATATGCTGAAATCTAGTACAAACATGATTAATGAACCCCGACTTAGCATTAGTTGCTCAGCATACTAATTTGCGGCTGGATATTGTTGCTTTTCAGAGGCGAATCTGAATAGATCAGATGGTCACTGCACAAACATGATTGAAATGTGGATGTAAATGTAAATGGCCAGATGGTCCTCATCCAAAAGATAAATTTGATGCAGTAGTTTTATTTGTGAATCAACATATATATGATCAAATCTAGGTAGTGTTCAAAGTTGAACTAAAAACCCTGGATATCTTATGATATAGTGGATCACCTCTCTAATACGACCTCTTGCAACTAAGACAACTAAGTTTTGAAAGCAACTCTCTCATATCATATGCATAGTAAATTGTACTTTACTATTGAGAGCATCTCACTGTCAGTACTACTAAAATATGACTATTATTATGTATGTGTCACATACGTGATGTCATGATCTGACCAACTGATGGTCTAGTGACCAGCTCGGTTGAAAGTCCCAGGTTCGATTATGGAACGGAGAGCTCTTGTGAAATCCATCTCCGCTGCAGCCTGCATGTCATTAGCATGAGCATGATGAGATGTTAAAATGGTAGTGCCTTGCGTGTTGTTGACTTGAGGCCTTATGTATCATTACGTCTGCCTCTGACAGTTTATAAGATAAGCTGACTAGGTAGGCCTGTAGCATTGAGACAATAGAAAAAAATTCAAAACAGTTCCAGTGATCTTTCACAAGTTCATATCTATTATATACAATCAGACATACATATAACAGTTATAATGGACATTTTACAATCTGACATCTATGTGCATGCTTTTGTATGTAACTAGCATGAAATCTAGGTGACCTTGACTACAGCATCTATAGTTTGGGGAGCAGTAGGGCAGCTACTGAGCTAGGCTTAGCATCTCCATCTCTTGCTGACTGATGAGGAGGCTGCAATGCAGTGAATGCTGCTGCAGAGCTCCCACAAACTACCTCAGATGCAGCACCATCTCAAAATCAAGGGTTAACATTCCTCCGGTTCTTGAGTTGCCAGTACATCTGTCCGCGGCATTGATTTTACTTGAGTTCAGGCGATAACTGTAGGTTTTGCAATTGCAAACCTTGGTTCAATGCGATTACTAAGTAATACTGACTGAAAAATTATTCTTTTAGCATTTGATTGCATTATTGCTAATGTCAGTTGAATGTGAATGATGTTGATATTGTCATCGAGTACGGAAAAAATGAAATGCGAATAAATTATATTGCAATTTGTCAAATTGCAATTGCTTGTTTAGCAGAATTGCCTGTTTAGTATTTTTGCAGCTGATTTCGATGTGTATTTATTTTTTAGACAGATTGTGGATTAATTAAATGCCAAAGATAGGATCTAAACATTTGTGGATTGGTGTTAAAAAAGAAGTACATGATGTGCAAATACATAGTGTGTATACATATAACATAGGCAGATTAAACTGTGGACAGGGATGAATAGTTATCAGTTTATGTTTATGGTTGATTCTTATTGAACAAAATCTTAATCTTTTTTAAATAAAAACATGAATCCGGCAAAGCCAGCTAGGCTGGATGTCTGGCTACTGCATCATGTCCTGTGGTTGTCTGTTTACTACTGCACAAGAGTAAGAATCCTCTCATGAAATCCTGTAAGGGTGTTTGGAGGACAACCAGGTCAGGCAGTCTGCAGGGGGTGGTGCTTTGCCCTATTGTTATAACATATGTTTAAGTGGGGTAGAAGGGTCAGGATATCATATGGATAAGGAGAAGGGCAGTCTGGACTCCATGTTCCTGTACATGCGTGTGTGTTGTGTGGAAGATGTGGTGCTATCGTTACTGAGTACATGCTGAGCAGCACCTGGTACTGTGTCATGCGTCAGAATAATTTGATGCAGGTCCCAGTCACCATGGGCCTTGCATATGTATGTGATGATTTGTTTTTTTTTAACATAGAAAATTCAACAAAACCGACTGCATCCATACTTGAGACTGCCAGTGTATTTCAATAAAAGCAGCCTCTCCTGGATTCCCAAGTTAATTAACTGTAGGCCCAACTATTGATTGTGATTGACAACACTGGTTAAATGTTAGATGTGGACCAACTATAGTTGGATAGCATGCTGGGTAGAAAGGCTAATGGGGTAAAAATGAAAGTTGAATTTGCTAGGGATTATATTTGAACACATTATTAGCAGGATGGCTTGGATATGTCAGATTTTGTTAGCTAAAAATTATTGAAACAATCGGCAATTCAGTTTTACAGACAAAATCACTGTACAGATTAGTAGCTGGGTACATTCTTGGTTTTGCTGCAAATTTGATGTCATGCACTTTTGTGTATTTCATAAAAAAGCATTAAAATTTTCATTTACGCAATGCAATTGCTTTGCAAAAATTGTATTCCAATTTAATCTCATATGCCTTTTCTCATTGTCTTCCTTTGATATTTACAGGGAAAATCCACTGCGAAGCCTGCAAGAAATCCTGCAAAGGGAAGGCGGTCCGTCTTCAAGACAAATACTTCCACATCAAGTGCTTCAATTGTAAACGTAAGTGTTAATCTAGTCAATATTCCTGCTCGATTTGAGATATATCTGAATTCTCCAGCCTCATCCATTTTGCTGGCCTGAACAGCACTATCCCCCAGGTGGCTCCACGAGCTGGCCTAGTCTATCATGTCTATGGTCGCACAGTAAAGTGCACCAGAGCTATAGACAATTTTCAGGATCTTTCACGTTAAGGTAAATTTGGATCGTGCTAGCAGACTACGTCATAATGCGGCTGTCTGTACTATAGTTTGTGTTAGATAATTCCTTGACTGTTTGAAACATTCTTTAGAATTCATAGAAATACATGTACATTGTGGTACTCCGATATATTATAGGACCATCAAGTATGAAAATCACCTCAACTTGGAGGTAACTCTTGGTCCCAAAACTGAATTTAGGCCACCTCGAATTTTATATTATGCCTGTTCCATGTATTGTATCATAAATTTATCTCTTAAATATATCTCATGTCCCCTGTGTTTTCCAGACTGTCAGAAGCAGCTAGCGGCCGGTGGATTCTATGCCAAGGATTCAGACTATTACTGCACAGAGGATTACCAAAAGTTATTTGGTACAAAATGTGCGGCTTGCAATAAATTTGTCGAAGGGGAGGTGATCACAGCCCTGGGCAACACCTACCATCAAAATTGCTTCAGTTGCACCAAGTGTGGGTAAGTGCATAGCAATAAAAGGAGTAACTAGGGATGATATTGGAATCTATTATTTTTGATAACTGACAATACTAGGCAGTTTATTGTGCTTTTGATTTATGGTATGCAAGTAGACAGCCCCTTGTTTGAGATTTATTTAACTATAGTGTTGAACTATGAAGGTATAATACCTCAAACCAAAGCCTTGCCGTTTCATCATTACATCTGCCTGCTGGAGCTAGTCATATGTGCCAACTAAATTCTGACCCTTGAGGCTTATAAGGACAAGTACAGTTCAGGTTCAAACTTTCATTAATTTATGTTAAATCAGTAAACAGCACATAACTAATGCAGTTGTAATCCTTAAAAGGTTTTGCTTGGATTTTATATTGCAGTATTAGTAATAAAGAACTAGACATACAAACTACATGCCATTACAATCTACTATAAACAAATGATAAATTTAGGTTTCATCCTGTAAAAAAATGACCTGTGGCAGTGTGCTGATGTTGATAGATGGGCTGCTTATCACAAATCTATGACAGCCTGTTTGAACAATATGTCGAAAGATCCCTCGGGTGTAATCCTAACTGGGTGTACCCTTGAGTCATATTGATGCAATGCAGAACATCACTTGTGACCCACAAACTCATGCATAGAGCTGATAAAACATGTCAGATGGGAGAGTTGTACATTCACTGATGTTCCATCAAAATTTGGTAAGTTAGGCATAATCATGATAATAAAACAAGTTCATGTAATAGTTTATTCTAGGATGGATATTGGATATATATAGAGTTTATAAGCCAGTCAATAACTGTGCGTTGGAGAGACTCGTTGCGTTCAAAATTTAAGAAGTAAATATGGACAAAAAATGCTTTTAAAATGTAAACCCAGTTCTGTACTGTGAGTGGTGCTCAGTCAAGAGACTTCATGGCTGAATCAAATGTTTATAGTATTCTATAATGTATATGAAGCTCACAGAGGATAAGTTTGAAGTGTCTTCAATTTAATGTCTCCTCTAACAGCACAATATCTGCTCTGCAATACACAGATATATTGAATGCCGAATATGACAGCAGTGTATTTGTTTTGTTCTTCTGCACTTGTCCAGTACGAAGACTTAATCATTGCCTAAGCAGTGATATTGAGCTTGTTTGACTACACTTGATGCATAATAAGTGGAATTGCACAAAAATGGATTGGTGTTATCAACGGAGTGGACAATTAATCCCACAAGATTGTGTATAAACCAAAACCTATCTGTCTGCTTATATGACCAGTTACCAGCTATGATTGGATGGTGAGGACTGTAGTCCAGTGATCTGTGTCAAGGCTCATCCCCATGGGTGGCTGTTTTTCCTGCTTAAAAACATGCCAAGGACAAAGTTTCACCAATTTAATACCTTATGGCAGTGACTCCATGCAGAAGTTGATTTCTAAGAGAGCAATAGGGCTGGGGATTGTCTAGTGCTGTGGACATTTATTTGTACGATGGTAGTACTGCAGTCACAGGTAAACACATTATGTTTCATTGTACCTCCTATTGATTTACAGAAAGAAATTTGCGGCGGGAGACAAAGTTACATTTAGCAGCCAGGATTACCTTTGCAACCAGTGCCTGGAGGAGTCCGACGGAAACATGAAGAAATGGATAGATAACAAGTTAAAGAAGTCTCCGAAGAAGAAAGGAGGGGCCGGAAAATCTTCAGAGAATGTTGCGTCTAACGGAGAAAGTCCGACAAAGCTCTTGTCACCTTCAGGAAAACCTGTTATGACTGAGCCAGCCTCGTCGCATGTTAAGAGCAGTGGTCCCATCACATCGACGCCAGCGAAAGCGGAAATTAACCACTTAAGCAGTCCGACTTCCGACATGTCAGACTTCTCTTCAGATAGTAAGTGTCCAGTAACATGTTGAAACCTTTTATTTTTGCTAGAATAATTACTGTTTTTTGTGTGACGTGACGTTTCATGTCATCCAGTGGGCTTCGTAGTTTTCTCGTACCTTAGCTTACCTAGTATTTTATGATCGACTAATTGTTGAGTACATGCGAGTGGTAAATGTCTAAGGTTGAGACAACTTCTCTAAACTTTTCTTTGAATTTGGAGAAGGAGAATGCAGTAGAATAACGGCATGATTAAATAAGAAAGTTTGACGAGTAATGTATAAATAATGCGGAGTTTCATCTAATGAGATACGTAAAATGCTATAATTAATCTCAAATTTATTAGAGTGTGTAATTACTTGGAACAACTACAAAGAGTTTGGGAAATGTTGGGTGTGGTATGTGAGTAACGGTCATGTGGGTTAGTGTCCAGTATGGTCTAGTGTTGCAAATTCTCAAAATAGAGGGATTCGTACTGGATTAAATAGGAAAAGGTACATATAATTTTTAATCATCACAAAGGACAAGCATCAGACGGTCAAGGCCATTGAGTCAGTGGGGAGGGGTCATATGTCTAACTTAAGCCAGACTTTTATTGTTTTATGCTTTAAGGATATATTATGGGTATTGTCAAATTCTTATAAAAGGAAAAATGGGAGAAAATTCTGATGATTTCCGCAAGGTCTCCAAATTTTATGCGGTCAGAAATTGTCTCTAAAGCATAAATCATGAAAAGTCTGGTCTTGGGAAAGGTAATATTACTTTTGGGATTTGGTTGCAGGTAAGTAGTAGTAGTAGTTATATATTTGTTGGTATGCCTTTGCTCTCACCATAATCGTTATGATAGAACTTATTTTCATTTTAAAATTAGCATATGTTTGTGAACAATTTTGCAGTTGTGGTTGAAACTATCCTGCCTGTCTGTACTCATGGTGATTTTGTAAATTCTTTGATTTTGTTTTTATATTGTTACCTTTTTTTATCTCTTTGGTTGGTAATGTTTTATATGAGCAATTTTTTGTCTGCTTTATTGTTCAACTTTTGACATTTTGTTACAATTTTACCTGATTAATTTAATATATTTTGTTGTGGTTGACTGTTGCAGTTTTACTGAATTGCTTTTGAAAGCACAAAATTTGCCCATTGGCTTGAATTGTTAACTTTTAATTGAATGTTAACATTGAAATATGCAATTTAGATAATGCGACATTTGATGATCTGCCAAGATCTGCATTATAATACTAGTACATGATTGACTATTACACATGCTTGCATAGTAAAGTTATCATATTCAAGATTCAGATAGATATATCAACTTTTTTTTATGTACAATTATATATTTGACTGCTGATCTAATTAGCTGAGAATGCCTGCAACTTAGTTCAGCTCACTCAGTCACATTAGTTCCAAAAACTGCAACGGTCAGTCTGAATGTTCTATTGGTGTTGTTTTTCATTTGTGCATGATGTGTGTGTTGTGTGCATGTAGGTCCGGGTCAGATTCAGATCATTACGGACGAGGTCGGTCAAGGAGATGCGGAAAAAGAGAACGGACCTCTGTCTCCCTTATCCCACATTTCTGATGACAGTGTGTTTTCTCCTAGTAAGTCCTGGTTTCCGTTTTCCTTCGTAAACTAAATGTATCTTTCGTTTAAATCTGGTGTAGTGTATTCAGTGGCTGTTGTGATTTTTAAATTAGTTTTGTTCATTATACCCAGTGTTGCCAACTTATTCATGGTCTTTTCATAACTTGCACGGAACTGCACAAAATTTTAGTGGAATACTCGAAGCAAAGATTCTCTAAAATTTTGCCAAAATCCTTGCAGATATTTTGAAAATAAGTTATATAAGACGTCTAAGTTTATCCATTAAATAATTCCGTTCCGAATCCCCTTTGATCATAATGGTAATGCTGATTTTTGTGCTATTTATTACAAAATCTTACATCCTACAATTTTCCGCCTTTCAAGTTGGCAATTCTGTTACCTTAACTCTGCATGTGTTTGCCCTTGAATGACCTTGGAATTAAAGCATGTGTCAATGTAACGTTTTATTAGTTGTGTGGCTTTTGTTGACTGTAGATTGTTGTTTGTCAATGCAGGGAGGTTAGATGCCGAGTTTTCAGATGACGAGAGTTTTCTTCGACCCCCGACACGTAAGTACATTGGGATGGTGTTGGCCGACTGTTGCAAATCTTAGGGCATGCTAGGATTGAAACTCAGTTTAATGGGCTGGCAGATTATAAGTTTTATAACATAACTTTCCATACATTGGATTTGGCATGCTTTACCACAAGTTCTTGAAAAACATTACTTACAACTACTGACCAGGTTTGGTGCATGTTGGTACTAATATCTATTTTTACAGAGGTATTTGCAACTTTCTATCTTAACAGTTCAGCGTTCACAGTAAATTCAAAACCACCTTGCTGCCACCTGGCTACTGATGGTACGAGGCGAAAGTTTTAATGATATGGTCCATTGGTCTTACTATATAGGTTATGTGTGAATTATAAAATTGACGTTCAGAACATAATTGTGTGGCTGTAATCACCTTAAAGAGAGCAGTTCGTCCAAAAAGATTTGTGTATGTTTCCAGTAGGCGAATTGTTGAACTGTTAAGTTGTTCCTGAAAATGCAAATAAAGTTTTTAACTGTTCTCCCTTGTCTTTGGCTTCTGGTGAGTGAGTGGTAGAAAAACATTCACTGACATTGTGATGTTAATTTGTTCTCTGAGGAAAAAGATGTCTGCATTGAAAGTTGTGCGAAAGTGATGCAAAATACTTAGTCCTTTGCTCTTGTTATACCTTTCTAATTTTCTATTGGACCAAATTACTGGAATTAACGTGGATTTGCTCTGCTGTCTTTCCTTAATGCGCTACTTAAGGAGAGGCCCAGGAAAATGGTTTGGAAAATTCTGGGCCCGACTGTAAGTTGACTGACTCCCTCCGTAAACTCTATAGCAGCGTCTCAAACGCCTTTTGTCCACCTGGGGCCAGTCTGCAAGGTAGACCCATCTCCGAACGTTACACATTCTTATTGTTAGCTTTGCGCAGTGTCTTTTTATTAACAAGCTTCATTTCGATTTCCATTGAATGCATTATTCAGCAGCTTGCTCGCATATATATTATCTATGATAAGTTTATTTGATAATGCATTCTTTATTGGTATACATTACATACTCTCTCTTTGAGTTTTACTATCTAGGTTGGTTCATTGTCTCTCTTGGGTGTTATGATAATTGATTTGATGTCATGTAGACTGCGTTAAGGATTTGTAAATAGTTAAGTAATGTTAGCTTTTTAAGAATCTATGCATTTTCTTATGATTTCGAAATAATTGTAATACTTGATATTGTGACCCACTTTTAAATTTCGTAATAAACTGCCCTGTATTTGATGAGTAACTAAGCTTTATATCTAAATGTGTTCCTTTTTAGAACATTATTTAGAGCAGCCTTTTCAATTGTTAACTGGTTCGATTGTTTGAACTTTCTTAGATTCTAGAGTATTAGTGTTTCTTGAATGATCTAAAGACCCAAACTGCAGGGGAGAGTTGTATTTTCTAAATTCTTGATTAACTCTTAACTCTAGACTGACATGTTAATTGCTTGGATAAAGAGTAGAGAGTAGTACTAAGAGTTTTTGCATGGGTCACATTTATAACCAAACTAATCTCCATGTTAACTGTTAGAATAACGATTAAAAGGTTTTAAGAACTAAATGATGTGGTGTGCATGTGTTGTATTCTGTTATCATCACAAGCGACTTTAACAGATATAAGAGATTGTGGACTCTGAGCGTGCGAGAGGATATCAATGGCCGTCTTTGTGCGATACACTCTTCACCTGCTGCCTGTGTTGTTGCTCACTTTTTGTGTTGCACTCCTGTGTGGTGCTGCCATTTTTTAGTTGCTCATGTTCGATTATGTGAGCTTTTCGTGAGAGTAAATCGCTGTGGAAATTTTTTTTAAAACATTCTGTCTCAAGATCATGATACAATAAGCTTTGAGAATAATCTGCGTCTTGAGTAGTATGTCAATGAAAGTAAAACGTGTACTGTAGTTGTGCATTTATAATAATTTCACTTAAACGAAGATTGTTTTTAGACATTCTGTTGAGAGATCATGTTATACGGAATATTATATAAATGATATGATAGAAAGTCGATGAAAGTAACAAATGCACTGTAGTTGTGCTTTTAAAATAATTTCAGCTCATAAATGTTTGTGGTATTGTAGTAATTGTATTGAATATATTTTTCAGCTGTAGTTTTTCCCTCATTTTATGCTCATTTATTTTCGTAATTTCTATATTTTACATCAATATTTCAGCTGGAGGTCAGAAAGGAAGATTGTCACCAATTCAACAAATTGTAAGTCAATTATCAAAATCTCTATTGTTTGTATACTTATTGTAAAATCTTTATATTGTTTCAAAGTTTAGACAGTTAAAAATCTCTTAATTTGAGTTCTAGACTGTAACTTCTTTCATGAACAGTTCTAAGCATGTTGTCAGTAATTCTATACTGTGCTACAATGCTAACATTTTTTTAGCAAAACTTTGGAAATGCTATCCATGTTGGGCACAGGCTACTTTGTACATTTATGTTGTCTTCTGTAAATATCTTACAAACATACTCTGTTACTTTATTTCGTGCTGAGACTGGGTGCTTCCATTATATGTGGTGTGGTTGAATATGTTTGCCAAAGATGTTTTGTGAAGTGTCGACACAGATTACCCAGATCACGCACTCTCGTAATTAGGACGCGCTAGGTATGCTGGGGGAAAGAGGCGGTTTGTTAAGCGAGCTAATGACGTCACGAACAGAGAACAATTGGCGACAATTGAGTGACATTATACTGCCGATATGTATGACGTCGCTGACATGTAGAGTTCAGGTCTTCAGACTGTTCAGTGTTTGTTGACATGGTAAAATGGTGCAGATAAATGTCTAATATTTTTGCAGGACACTGGAATTGTGTGGAAATGGTATATTAACTTATTTTAACTGTCAAATTGAGAAAAAAAACTATTGGCTTGACAGAGCTATTTCAAATTAATTTTATTACCCAGGGATGAAGTTTGCTCCTGCTACTCCCAGAATTCCGGGCCTGCTGGGAATTCTGGGGGGAGTAGGGGCAGCGTTTACAATGTAAAGTATAGGGAGTGGCGCTTCTTGGTAATCTTCTTTGGTGTCGATACCAAAATATGTCAACTCTGGTCACAAATTCCCAACTTAAAGGGGTGAAAGGTACTCGCTGAGAATAAAGAAATGTCCTTCACTTGTCATTTGAAAGAAGAAAATGCTGCATATATGCAGAATTGGGAACCTCATTAATGGATTATATGTTTAACTAGTAAGCTCGTTAATGCATCAATTGAGTAAAATCTCGTATTGCTATGGTAAACTGAACCGCTACTTTGCCTCATCATTGAAATTACCCTATGGGGAGGAAAAGCACCCAGTGTCAGCTTTTGATTTTTCTTTTGTGAATGTCGCTTGATTGTTGTGGGTTTGTGCACAGCTGCAGTATCGCACCCCAAGTCCGGTAGGGTCTGCTGTTTCGCGGTCCTCCCGAAAGTCACAGGTAAATATTATCAATATAAATATATATGTGTTGTTTGGCAAGCTTATTCTTTAAGATATGTCATGTAGAACAGATTAATAGCTATTGTTTCCCTCTGACTTTATTGTTTTTGACAGCAAAAAGCTAATTTTGTTTTGACCTTTGAATCATTGTAGCTATGTAGCTAGTTTTTTTTAATGCAATAATTGTACTTTATGGATATTAGTGAATGTATACGGCTCTTCCACTTGATGATCTTTATGGTTATATTTATGGAAATAATAAAGGAAAATTTCTGCAAAAAAATGTTTGAGGTGAAATGAAACTGAAGTTGTGAATTATTCTTAAAATAAATCATTTCACTCAAACAATACACACGCATACAATGAGTATGCGGAACATAAGTTTGATTCTTAGTGTTTCTGTCTGCAGGACTCCTCTGGAAGGCAATCACGTATGGATGAACCTGACTACGGTCGCTTCTTCAAGGTCAGCTATCTTGAGTCACCTGCGAACTACAAGAGAGGCCCTTCCATTAACATCAATTATAAGGCTGCTTCCCCACACTACCACAGACCAGGTATATTTCATTTATCGTTTATTGGCTTCTTATTTTATTGCTTGCTTATGATTTAAGGAATTTCATATGTATGTAGAATTGTGTACGATATATATCTCAGTGTCAGTACTTCTGGATCTGAAGCTTAGTCAGCTAATATGACCAGCTGCCAGAGGTAGACGTAATGATGAGATGAGGCTTGAAATCCTCACAATTATTTTGGAGGCATCTCCCCACTGAATTAAATTAAATTTTTTTGTTTCTAATGAAAAATGTGAGATAAGCTCTTATGAACCTTGAAGATCAACCTTTGAACAAATGATTTTTAGCCGTAAAAGTGCTTCAAGAAGCTGTTTTCTTGACTGTTGGCTAAGAAGCTTCAGAAATATTTCAAACTGATTGTTTTCTACTTTCAGCTGATCATTTTTCATACAGAAATACTCCTAGAGATTTTATGCGTCCAGTTCGAAAAGGTATGAGTCCGGTTCCGATAGGCAATAATATTACTTCATATTCACTTTTTGAAATATTTGATTTAAAAGATTTTATTAAAGCACCTAAAATCAATATATCGACACTGTAGAAGACACTTTTTAAAATTGTTGCCAATTATTATGTTTTTTCTAGATGGCAAGTATATTTTTGCTTCGTATGCTAACACGACTAATGTGTTATGAAAGTAGTTAAAACTGTCAGCATGCATAAGTTACGAGTTGAACATAGACTTGCTGATATACGAGCTTGTGTATTTTGCAGAGCGGTCAATGTGCATGTTATAGCCTTATGATAAAGGGTGATACCGTTGTTGCTGAATTGCTTTTGGATGAACCAAGTTGACCTTGCGAACTGTTGCTACTTTATCGGCACTGAGGGTTGCTGCATGCATGGCCTATGTTTTCATGGTTCTTACATTTATGGCATTTCAAATTTATTTTACGAATGGCTACTGCCTATAATGCTGTGAATGACTGCGTGCATGGCCAGTTATTATATCTGACGTATTCTGAGAAATTAGCATTTATTGTTTCACGGTATCACCTGTCCTTTTTATAATAGAACTGTCAAGGCTATTCATGTGAATGTGATAGTCTGTGAAGCTATTGCAGTTCTGGATGAATCTGTTCATACCCATCAATATAAACGTGCGTTACCCATGCATCTGACTTGTTATTGCAATCTACATTGCTTAGCATGTTTATGTTACATCGAACACATGCTAATATTGCCTAGATTATCAAAACCTGACAATCCTTCTCTCGACTGGCTAACTAATTACTTAAAATCAATATGCCTCATAAACAATAAAAATGTCTTGCTGTGGACCATTTTGGCTTGTTTTCTGATATATCTGGTCCGCTTATATATGATTAATTCAACCAATGAAAGATAATGAGTTTGTGAGATCCACCGAGAAGGAATGTGAGGTTTTACCCGGCCACCAAGCCGTCAAGCCTTGTGTTTTGCTTTTTAGCGGTTAAATCTAAATAATTTCTCTTCCATTAACGCTGGCAATGTGTTGGTAAATAGAAAACAGTAGGTGTATTAACAAACTTCTGGATGTCTGTGTGATGTTAACTTAGTGTTATTTATGTTTAGTGGTGTAATAAGATGTCTAGTTAGGCCACACATCTTTATGTAGTATCTAAGTAACTGACACCGACACCATATTCAATAATAACACTTGTGATATTTATTCCTAATCTGGAGTGTCTGAATCCCTTTTGGTGAGACACGCACAGTGTCGCACACACAAAAACCTTTTGAGGTGGTCAGTTTCTTCACAACGTACAAATTTTGCAATTAAGTACAGATTTTAGATATTTAAGAAGATTTTACTTAAATGTTTGTTCGAACCTCTTAACGAATAACACATAACACTAAAAACATTGTATGCATGCTAAATCAATTTATTTTTCATGTCATTAAGTTCATTGTGGTAAACTTCAATGCAATATTTTAAAGTGTGGATTAAAACACCTGTTTTTATTGCTAATCATTTAACTGTTACATCTTTCTTAAATTGAAAGTGTGTTTTCTAGTGTGAATTTCATTGAGTTTATTTTTTCGTCTGAATGGATTGAGTAATTTTGTGACACAGATTATTTCTATTTTGGAGAATTTTTCAACACTTTAAATCACTACATGTGTGTATTTTAAGCGTACACCCTTTTAGTTGCCAAGTATTTTGGGAATTTCGTTGACTAAAATGTGAGATTACTAAGTTTCTTTCTTTGTTTTCCACCTTGGCGTTACAGGCATGTTGTCAAACCTAGGTATGTACATATGCAATTCTGTTACAGCGCATTGTTTCTACATGTATATATTCTTTACAATTGTGTAATTCATATCCGTGTAAAATTTTGTATCTCTCAATTATTGTTTACACTGCTATACCGCAGTTTGCTTACAGCAGATTTTATAGATTTGGAAACTAAACTCCAGCAGATGACGTCATGTGAATCCTGGACTCCCCATTGGCTGAGGAACTGCCTTAGCTGGGGTTCATGGATTCACATGACGTCATCTGCTGGAGTTTAGTTTCCAAATCTATAAAATCTGCTGTAAGGTGTCATTTAGTAATGTTGAATATTGATAGAATAGAAGTCTGGCTGAAATAAGTTGTAATTTTCAAGGGCTCTTGTTTATTTTGGAAGCAGTGTTGTTGGGTCTTAGTTTTGTTTATATGATTTAACTCGTGTAGACTGACATAATCAGGATGGTTCTTGAAGACGCTATGAAATTGATTTAGTCAAATGTATTCATGAAAGAGATCGTCATTTTAAATGAAGACTGAAGAGATTATGGTCTGTAGAGAGCAAAAAACTAGATACTATTTTGGTTCAAACAATATTAAGCCTATTACTTTTACTGGTGGTTAACTTTGAGCTTAACATATTTGACTGAACAAAGATAGCTCGATTACATCAATCAAAAATTCTTTAAATGTATCATCGATGTGGTTTTAAATGGGTTATTTCACTTGTAGCTGGAGAAGAATACAAGACAAAGAGAACAATGGACACCATGGTTCCCATGGGCAAAGAAGAAGCCATTCGCATGTCCAAGTTCCCAGATGGACATAAGCCAGACATACCCCGGCCACTGCCCATCGAGAGGGACGACTGGCCGGCGCCCCCTGCTCCTGCCGCTGCTTATCCTGAATTGCGTAAGTTTTTTGGTACTCATTTCCAAAGATGGTGCTATAAAACTGCCCAAGTAGGTCCACCTGTTTTGAGTCCCTGAAGTGGTCGTGATGCTACTTAGTTTCTACTGTGTCACAGTTTTGGGACCCAAAAAAGTAGCCTTAATATAGAATGGTCTTAAATGTGGTTCTTGTGACTCCTGATATTCTGGTGGTCTAAATGTAGATGGATTCATCAGTCCCTACATAAGTTTACAAGTTAACAAGTATGATAGGGAGGAGGGTATGTAGTTGTCAAGTCTGTCACAATCCCCATTGAAAATATTAGTAAAGAGCGCTACAGCTGAGATAAAGTTAGATGATGTCATTATGCATGCAGAAGTACTTTAAATCAGTGCACTGTCTCAGCTGGTGTCAGGAAGTCCTGCGACCATTCACAATAAAGCGGTCATTCAACAAGAAACACAAATGTCAGTAATGGCTGGCTGTAATAAGTGATATTTCAACTTCAGTGCGATCACACCCACTTGGAAGAGGACGATCAGCACCTGCTTTGGATGATGACAGAACTGATGGACCGCTCGACCCCCGAGCGCAACAGAACATCGAAGAACTGAAGAAGATCCGGGACTCAGGTCTGTCTGGTTTTGCGTCGATCTGTCTATCTCTGAACACATACTCTCTTCACATATACACACACACATTTTTGAGTGTCGTGATGATGTTGTGATCTGTTATTGATTGATTTCTGCATTCACGAGAAACTCTCTTGATGACTATCTTTTTATTTAGTCTGTTCTGAAAAGTTGCGTCTGAGTCTTTTTGGGGCTGCCACAGTAGCATACTGTTGCTACTGTATTTTCTTGCAAGTAAAAAATATAAATCTTTGCAGTGCCGTGTAATTTGAAACTTGAATTGTAATGGATTGACTTGCATAGTAAACTTAACATACTCTGCAGTATTAAAAATTCGTTATAATCTATTCTCAGCATTTGCGAGGTTTTGGGTGTGTGCGAGTGATTGATTTTAGTTGGACAAAATGAGTTAAGATTATAGATTCGTATAGATTGTATAGAGACTAGGGATTTATAGATTATTTTTTGTATATTTTGATAAATTTTCAAAATGATAATGATCATAATCTTGACAATTTGTAGACTTTGTTATCGATTTGTAGTCACAAAATGATATCGTTATCATTGCATATTTTGATGATGAGATAGACATGTATTGCCTTCTGTATCTTTCCTACTAGTTTATTTAATAGAAAGTACTATTATGGTACTATGGAAACCAGACTGAGAATAATAGGAGCTTAGGAGTTTGATTCATATAATCATACCGTTACCATGGAAATTATGTATGAAGTGGAGATACTGATATATATGTTATATGTGCAATAATGTCCATAGTAGTCAGTAGATGACTGTTAGAGGCGACTGTTCTGATAACTCATTTGAATAATGTGGTGTGCTAGTGAGTGTCTGTGGCAGTGTTGTGGTGAGCATGGTTGAAGTTGAAAAGCAGTCTGTTGAGGTATATGAAAACCTTATTGTTACGTGCAGGCTTGGGACAAGTATTTGCCAAGGATTATGCGAAACGAAGAAACGCCTCTCCTCCTCTCGACCCCCGCAGTGCCTCGCGGACACCTGCTGCCAACCGCGAACCATCTTACAAAACTAGATACGAATCACCTATCTTTGCCTGTGAGTTTTATAAACGCTCAAGATTGAGCTATAGTTAAAAATTAAATGAAAAAAAGTAATGTCTTTTTGGTTCACTAGACAGTTTTGTTATTACCTTCAGAAAGTACCATGTATATTAAAGTTTTGATTTGGCTCATCCCACTTTAGTTGTTTAACTTAATATCGAGCTTAGATCGATTTAGGAAGTAAGTATGCAATAGAGATCTCGTATGAATTATTCTGCTGATGCAAAAAGCAACAAAAATATTAAGGAATTAAATTTATTAATACCTTAACGTTTCGATAGTTCAGAAGCTATCCTGATACTAAATAGTTATAGATTTTACTGAAAATTTGCACAAAAAAAATTAAGACCATTCATACTTTGAGTAAAAACCTAAACACCTGTTTTAGCCTCACCCACTTCTGAAATCTGTTAGGTACGCTTGTTGATGGAGATTTTTCATTGCAGCACCCTCGCGGGACTTAGACTACGAAAGACCTCGTCTTCATTCTTTGGACGACGATCTAATAGGGAAGAAATACCGCACATCTACATTGCCTATTTCTAATTTCCCAGGTAATCTCACTCACTTGAGTTGTCTGGGTGACTTGGCAAATTTAGAGGGCAGACTGAAAGTGTGGATGAGTGTTTGGAAAACTGTTGCTTATTACTCGTTGCGTTGTTGTTTAGGCTTTGGCTTACGTGTGTCTTTTGCATTACGTTTTAAAACTAAGGTGTGATGTTGAATGCTTACTTAATCCATACATAGATCTGGAAGCTGAGAGTTCTCTGCATGTGTATATCGGCCAGATACCTTACCTTATAGCAGTCCCTGTTGCTATGGTAGCGCTGTTAATCTTCCTTACGTAAATCTTGCAAATTTTTCCAAATCGCTTTTGTCATCAGTACAGAAACCTAATCAAATTCACCTGCTTTCTTGTGGGCTTTTGGTGTACAGCTTTAGTATTAGATAATTCACCAATGTTAATGTTGGCAGCAATTCCAAATTGTCTCACAATTGATGTAAAGGGTTCAGTGCAGTATAGCGGACCCAAATTTATGCCTATATTTGGCGTCCATGAAATATGTAAATAAATTCTTTAATTTTTACCAAATTTTGTTGTGGCACTCCATAGGAATAATATTTATGTAGCATAGCGGGGGTTTGGGGGCACCAGCCCTCGAGAAAAAGAAAGTAAACAGTGATAACCTGAGTTCTTGCCTTGAAAATGATCACCGCTTATGTGCATTTGTGACGCCACTCATTGAATTAAAGCATTGTACGTCATTGGCCTGGCAGCCAAGCTCAATAAATATGGTCATAAATTTGAGTCCGCTATACTGCACTTTTTCCGATGTAAATATGCTTATATAGCATAGCATATTATACTTCTCACTTTTCGCTCTTCAAAACTACTGCCTATGCCGAAATTCTTCTCAATTTTGTAATTCATGAATACACATGTTGCAAGTTGATACGATTTTGAAAGAAGTTTTCAGCAAAAATAGTTAAGCAAAACTTATCATCTATCTGAGCCTTGTTTTTTTGTCTGTATGTTGCCAGCATTGTACTGTTTACATATAAGGACTGGTAAATAGTTAGTAATATTGTTACAGGAAAAAAAATAGTCTTGGTGACAGGAACATCCCGAAGTAGTAGTGCAATATATACTTAGTTGGGGTCAGGTGCAAAACTTAATATGGACATAACCCTAATTGACATTGCAAATTTCTCAATCTTGTCACACTGCATGTCTCCTTCAAGTGTGTTCGGTGTATTCACAGCATGACTATATTAATGTATTTGTATTCTCTGTGTGGTTCACTAATCACAAAAAAGTCTTAATTGGATGTGTTTACTTGTGTGTGTGTTAATTATGAATAATTTTTTATTATGAATTATTTTATACAGTTTCAAGCAAATCGTTCACAAAACACTCTTTAAGATTGTCACATCACACAAGTGTGTTATGATTGTACTATCACTACAAGTATATGATTGTAATAATTTTGTTGTGATCTTTTTTCATACAGTGCTCATTATTTTTTATGTTGTACGGTACTTCGATGACTCGTTAGCTTGGTTTGATGTTTTCTTGCTTTCTGTATTTCTTTTTGCTAGTCGAACCGTTTCGATATGAGAGTGCCAAGTCATTGGTGACGCGATGCACGCCAGGTAAGCTGCCAGACGGTCGTCGTGGTTACGGTCGTCATGGTGACGATTGTCATGGTTACGACGTCCGTTGGATGATAGATCTTGTGTCGGGTGGCCTCCTTCCTACTTATATTAACTCCTTGTATATTTTCTCAGTTTGTCATCCTTTTGTTTGTCCCCTCGCGTTTTTGGTATTGGCTTTGTTCTCGGATTATTATCTCCTTGTGTTTCTCGACTTGTGGTGCGAAGCCTCCTTGTACATTTGTTTCGTTTTAGTGCCTGATTTAATGTATGATTTGTCAGAATCAAAATACTATATTTTCTCTCGGACATTTCTCATACCATATGTATTAAGAGATTGGCTTGATTACTAAAAGACAGGTCTGACCATGCGCCATGATAGTTGTGCCATTAGTATCATTTGTATATTGGCCTACCAGACCTCTGAACCCCGAATTTCTTTGTGAAGAAACAAATGATGTAAATTTAATGGAATTAAACACATGTCCTCCACCAATTATTAATTGAATATACTAGGAAAATATAGTTCATATATCCCAGTTAGAAGCGGCTTTATTCACTGTAGACTGATAGACGTTTTTAGCGGCACTTTTTTCTTTGAACGTAATGCCCCAACCAAGTTCTAATGTTAGATAGGGACAGCACATCATTTAATGTAGGAATCTAGTCTTACACAGATCATCTAGGTGCTATATTACCTTGTTTATTCCCATGAAAGGTATATTTTATCCAGACTCCGTAGTGTACAGAAAAAACGAATATTTGTTGTTATTACAAACACTGAGATAGTTTCCCCATTGCAATATAGTATAACAACCAGATGCTTACTCCATTGCATGAACTGAATGATGGCTTATGGCAAATTTACTAAATTGTTATACACCAATAAGTCATCATTCTGTACATTAACTCGACAGTGTTTGCACCAAAACTGCAGCTAATGCTGTGTTCCGTAAGGCTTGTGTTTTCTGGATTTAAACTTCCGTCTTGTATATTGCGATAACTGGGAATGGCAGTTATTTTTGTGCTGACTTTTTAGTTTCCGTGGTTTGTACATACTAAACTGCAACCTCTTTTCTTTATTCTGACAATTCTGGCAATTTAAGCTCTGTTTTCCCCCAAAAGTGTTTTGAAGGATATTGCCCTCAGATTTTACTGGGTATTAATTTTTTAGATCCTTTTAGGACTGGTATAATATTCAGTTTTTGTACATATTTGCATTTTGTGTGGTAAATAAATCATCCCTTTGGACTTAGGTCTAAGATTTCTTAATTCCTCATATTGCGGTTCTTAACCTTTTACTGAATTTTTTTTTTACTCTTTCCTTAACTAAGTACCATACCTTCAATTTCAGTGAATTTTGGTTTTGGGGTTTTGCAGAAATTTCAGGTTTTGTAGAGGTTCATTGACCATTAAGCAACATTTTGCAAAGTATTTTGTGAGTTATATTCTTATGACATTTACTTGCAGTTCCTAAGCCAGGATATGGTTTGAACTCAGATCCAAGGTCCAAGTCTGTCACCCTACCTATGGACTCTACAAACGGAGGTTATTTCGTGAGTTTGAAGCTTTTAATTTAGTGTCAAAATATCCAAAAAAAATGAGTACACATTTACCCCTTATCAGTATCACCAAATGCTTATAAATGTTTTATAAGCGATTCCATCATTTCCCATCATGGGTCACTTTTACAATCCATAGCATTAATTAGCTATAGGCAATGTTGATCTCCGCAGAATTCGAACAGATATGTCGAACTGAAACTGTACTGATCATGCTGCTTGCGGTCTTTAATAACTGGGATTTAATTCTTTTTGCCTGATTCTGTCATTCTGTATATGCTAATATGTTGAAATTGTAACAATTTGTTCGAAATATTAACTCGACAGGTTAGATTAAATTAGACTAGATTTGTTTATTTTACACCAATATTGGCTCAGGGCCATTTGAATTGGATGCTTGCATAGTTTTTATGCATTTTGAAATATGCTTGTTATTACATTTGTATGAAATTTGTGATGAATTATGTTTGTAGGATGATTTCGAGAAGGAAAGAGGAGTAAATGGAAGCACGGATGAACTCAGTCGAAAATCTTATCGTAAGTTTCGCTTCGCTGGAAATTTGAGCCTATTTATTCTTAAATATAGCTGTTTCTGAGTTGTGTTTCATTAGCTTAGGTCTCTTCGATTGTCTTTAACTTTGGGTGAATCTCCTGGAGACAAATAGTTCAATTATTATTTTGAAGATATTGTTACTTAAAAGGTATTTGATTGATTGTATTTGAAATGGAAAACTTGCACGTAAGCTAGAAATTTTAAATGTTTTTTTTTTTTTTTGCAGACACTTCTCAGTCATCTGTGGAAGAATATGATCCAGAAACAGGATTGAGAGTAAGTGATTTATAAAATTTATTTTAGTTTGGTAAAAATGACATAAAGTGTAGAAAATTTCTAAGCTAATGGCAGGACCGGTCCTAAGGCAATGCAAGTTATACAGCTGCCTCAGGACCCGCATCTGCGTAGGCTCTGCTTTGTGGCAATATTAGACCCCCTAATGTTTTTAATATATGATGAAAAAAAAGGTTTGCTTTAAATAGCACATGTAATTTACTTTACCGGGAACTGTTTTGTCAATTATGGCAAAAACAGAAAGGATCTCTATGCGTTAAGCATCTCACACAAGTATTATGATGCAGCCAAAACAAAAGCAGCATAAGATGGGGTGACAACTACGAAAGAAGAAATTGCGTAAAATCATTTGATAATAGAGAGTAAATCTTTTTGAAGTAAGCGATGCCACATTGAAGTCTTGGCATAATGTTAACGTTTTAATTGTCCTTTGCAGAGGAGCAGATGGCGTGCTTCCAGCGCAACTAGAAGTCTGTCGGGAATGGCTAGTGGACGAATGAGCGCTCCACCCTACATGTCTTATCGCAGGTCCATACCAAGTCTATTCAAACCTGATGAGCCGCCTAGGGTAAGTTTGCGATACAAAGAAATGTTTAATCTGTGAATTATCATTCCATTAAGTAATCCAAGAGAGACCAGTAGTGGATCCTGCACCATGTGTGTTAAATACAACCAACCTTGCATAAGTCCATTTTGCCTAAGTTGAGTCTTTGCCCGACTTTAGCCAAATTTGAAGGACCATTCGCTATTTGTTCCATTTATTATTGAATTTGGCTTATGCAGGGGTTACTGTAGTTGTAAACTGAACATAAAACCTATAGCAAAATAAACTTGACCTGATCAGATCATGAAATTCAAGTTATGAATGAATTTGGCATAAACACTTGCTTTTTGGATGCTGATTTTGTCTGAAATGGTTAAACATCTAATACATGTTGTTTATGTTTCGAACATTGTGTAGCTACTCGGTAGTTAAAGTTAATTGTTTTCCATTTCAGATCTATGCTTATGAACAGCTGCTCATAACCAATGAACATCTACCACCAGATGTGGATAGAAACAATGCAGAGGTAAGCTTATAGTTATTGCGTCTATTATTCTGTGTGAATACTAAATAGTAAGTCGGTGTATGCTGGAGGAACAGTATAAAAGCAGAGATTCAGCTATTGATTAAGTAAATTTAGATTCATTTTTAATTGATATGAATACTAACACGCAATCATGTGGATTTGCAATTGCACTGTGTTGCTCTAAACAGTAGGTGGCACTAAGTTAGTTGAACACTCAAGTGCCCTCTGTTGGAAAGTGGCTTACTCATTCATATTTATATTTCAGTTCCATCTTTCGAAGGACGACTTTGAAGCAATCTTCCGAATGTCTCGGGAAGAGTTCTATCGCATGGCGGAATGGAAGCGCAATGACCTGAAGCGTCGTGTTTGCCTGTTTTAAATTAATGTGGTGCAGACGTGTTTGCCATTAGTCTTTTAACTGTACGCCTGCTGTGTGTCTGCAAATCTAGGCTCTTGGACGATATTTTCGCATATATATTTTTCAGTCATTGAACGTACATGTAGGGTGGAGTGCATACCGAATGTTGCAGTCATGGATGTGATATGAAATGCCATTGTTAATTGGTCAACATTAAGGGCCTGCTTCAGTCTGAATGTATCACACAATGTATTTTATATGGACTAAGATAAACATACACCACAGAATTTTGAGGATAGATGCCATGGTGCGATCTTCCAAATGACTTTGGAAGTAAACACAAGGTGGCGTATTTGCATGTGGTCCCTGATTGTTGATTACCTAGCACTGACTATTTTCTTGCGAACATGTGGCAGCAACGCTGATTGCGAGAAGTAGGTTATTTCTGGTCAATATAGGTGTGGTTCTGCTTTTTGAAAAGTCAAATTGTGCGTTGCGAGAAAACTTAGCCACGTTTTTGTGAAAGATGCATTATAGCTTGTAGCATATATATATGTAATATGTAAAAAAATTAATTTTCTTATCAAATTGATCGATGATTAGCATGGTAGTAATTGATTTTCTGGCGCAGTTGGGCTTTCCGAGAGTATATGTGCAATGACTATTGGGATGAGAGTGATAGGTGGTGAATTAAGTGTGATTGGTGAATGGCTAATGAGTGAGTGATTAATTGAATGCTTGATTATTAATACGAGTATGTCCTGTGGTAATTATTTCATGTTTTTTGTCAATAATGTCACATAATCGCTGCAAGTAATATCTCTTGAAGTTGCTGTTAGTGTCAAGCAGTCTTCTGTAACTTCGATGTAAAACCTGGTATGTATGCATGGAACATATGACCACCCAAGGAGTATACTATGTATGGAGCTTGTAAAATGATAGACAATACAAAGCTGTTATGGGTGGTATTAACATTGCATTGCTTGATTATATTTCACAACTTGAACCATTTCACATTTTACGTGTGTATAACTTACTAGATCTATGGACATCTCGGTGTGCGAAAGTCTGACGACTCCTTGTAATATTGACCGATATATTGTCAATCATTCTTGTTACATGATGTGAATGAAGATAATTAATATAAGGGCAAGTGTCCGATGAAATTGCTGTAGTTTGCCCCCTTGCCGAGGTTTTTGTGTTAAAGTCTAATAAGCCTTGGTCAAATCTAGGGCAGATTTGAAACAAATGATGTGTATATGTGTACATATATATATTGTTTATCGTCCCGTCTATGTTATGTTAGCCTTGCTGTGAGATCACTTTAGATTTTTATGTTATGAAATGTGCGCTGTGCCTCATTATATCAAGTCAGTATATGCAATTCATATGAGAATGGTTTTTTGTCAGTTGACAATATGATGATGATTCTTGCGTTTTATTGCTGTGAATGAGTTCACAAACTTTTTTTATTTGTTTTAAATTTATTTTATTGCTATTTTTATGAATGTCGTTCTTTTCTATGAAGACATACGCAACATTTTAAGAAGGTTTTTTTGCTTGCTGCACATCGAGGAAGGGTTCTGGTCCTTAAAGGAATTTTTAACAGGGTTTTGAGGAGGTGTATGATGAAGTAGTTGCACAGTCAATGTATGCGACTGTATGTGAACGTTATCAATAATATGGTAAAGATGTAAAGAAAAGTTACATTTTGGCTTTGGGGGTAATTTCCACCCCTTCTTAATAATGATAATAATGACCTATAGGCTATTGCCAGCCGTATACCCTTTTGTTAAGTAGTCTATTGAGTTGGAACATTGAGTAATGTTTGTATTTGTAAATAGAACGAAGAGTGTACTCTGTACAGATAACGGTATAAAGTTAATGGATTGATTGCAAAATGCTTGTGGGTCTCGTGCCATTTATTTTTTATTGCATTTTGTATTAAGTTCTCCAAGGTTTTGGTTCTGCCAAGTGGTACCTCTATCATAATTTGTAAATAGTACAAGTGTCATAAGACAAGCATGTGTGAAACGGCCATATATTCATTGTATGGGAGGTCTCTGATAGTGTTATACCAATACAGCGACACTTAACTGTAGTCGAATACACTTCGGCATCTTGTATTGTTTATCTATATATTGCAAAATATAGCGGATGTTAAAAATGCCGTATGGTTGAATGATACAATACTTCAATATAAAAACAGATATAAAGGGTGTATCTGTAAGGTGCTTTTTGATGCTGGTAAAAGTGTAATCTCTGGCGTAGCTTATTGTTTGCGGACGAGAGTGAGAGAATGGCTTTCACACAACTTGTTGAAAGGATTACCTGTTGAAATAATCACACGCTAGGGCTAGGCATTTCCAAACATCTTCGATTAAGATCTGCAACAGAACTCTTCTTGTATGTTTGTATATTTTACATTATTTTTTTTAGTTAAGATGTTGAGAAACTGCATCAGGCATAATTGAGTTTGTTGCCGAGTTATTTTTTCAAGTCAAAATGGATGTAGAATTTTACAAATTCTCACTCTTGTGTATTGACAACTGAAAGAAACTGGCGGTTGTAGTCTTGAAATATGTGTATTTCGCCTTATTGTATGACAATATAACTACTTAGAGTAAATCCAAACAGTATTCAATTGAATCATAATGTAAGAATTGATCTGGGTGTAAACGAGCGTCAAATATTACAAGTTTACGCCGACTGGTTTCTCTCTGTTGGCATTGTCACTGAAAATTTAAAAAAAAGTAACCTTTCCTCAATAGAAATAAAATGCTTTACCTCACTTTCCTGTGTTTTTCTTCAGTTGATTGTAACGGTATATCCCTGAATAATAATTTTTCTGGTGTCTCCATGCTATAATGTAGTATTTTGATTCATATAACCGTGGAAGTTGAAGTTAAAAGGGACATTTGGAAATGCATTTCTTATGCTGGAGCCAGCCTGGATCCAAATTCTGACTAGTATGCTCCTTTATGAGCTCAGTCTGGAAGGGATATGTAAACTGGTGGTGTCTAATAGGCCCACTCAGTATCTATGCTGATGCAAGTAAAAACTCCTTATGTTGAATGTGTAACAATATTGGATGCCCAAGCCATATCATCATTACATCTGCCTTTCTTAGTTGGTCATATGAGCTGAACATCAGACTGGCAGCATTGGTTTCTTTGCAGTGGGGTGACAAGAACCCGAGCAGCAGCAATAAACCCATCTGCTAGTGTAATGTTTCTCGCTATATATTGCAAGTTGACCATGGATTTAGAGGTTCATAGATCACCAGCCAAACCAACAGAGGAATAACACAGAAATACAGTTTAAAGGTTGATTCCTTAACAGAACATTAACCATATATATACATAAACAGTACATACACTCAGACTAATAAAGCCCTGTGTAGGGGAGCAGAGATTTATGGCTGTAATGCGGGCAAAAGGACTGAATGTCACTTTAGCCTGGTTACTCAGCTCTGACTGCCTACTACCTTGAAACTATCCATTTTATAGCTCCAAGGGGCCACGGCGGCCCTCTGGCCAATCAGAAATGTGAGATGCTGCTGTAACTGCTGTTGCTGCTGTAACCTGCTGTAACTGCTGCTGTAACTGCTGCTGCCCCCCTAGCAGGAAATCATTCTTGCCTCAGCAGCCAGAGAGCCAGCATTACTACAATCTCCCTTTGCTGGCCCGCTGCATCTAGCTGACGCAGAACGCAGGTAGGGGCTGCCATCTTCCAGGAGGGATTCCTCCCGGTAGTGTGCGTGCGCATCTTTGCCCAGTCATAGGCGTAGGGGACCCAAACATTCTGGGGGGGGGGGGGGGGGGGGGGGGAGGGGCAAAGCCTACCTTGCCCTGAAAATCACCCAGATGCCCTGAAAATGTACATCCACATAGTTGCTGCCCCCCCCCCCTCACTTTAAAAGTTGGTTAAAAAAACTCGTACTTCATGTGAGATTTATTATTGAATCAATTATTTATTTCCTGATCACGTAACTCTTAAATCACCAGGCATCACATTCAAACATTAGTCATGGGAAATGTGTACATCAACACAATGTCTACTCTAAGACAGTTAAGTACAATTTACCTCTTTATAGTACTAATAAAGCTATATGAACTTGATTACAGCACTGTATAATATCTCCTTTCCTCATCAATATCTACTAAAGTAAATTTTTGCACTACTGTAACATGATCTGGTAAATACCTGTCAATGCAGTGACCTTGATTGACTCAATGTAACTCTAAAATTAAGCATAAAAATGTAAATTCATAAACTATCCAATTAATGTAAATATGAAAGAGTAACACCTCCAACTGTAAAGATAATTATAATTATGAACTAGATTTGTCTCACCCTTTAGGCTCAGAGTCACTTTGATTGCTGAGTGTATTATAAGTGTAAGGTCCCTCTGATTGACTCAGACCAAGAGCAAGAGTTTAAGTTTCACATATTTATTCCTCCTGTCCCAATGTCACATACGTCCTATTTGCCCAATAGGCTAGACCTTACTCAGAGCACAACGCCCTGCTTAACACCAGCAGCCCCTATCACGTGATACCCACGCCATGGCAGTGGAAATACCCCACATTCTAGGTCAACGGCTACTAGCATTCAAACACAGCAGGATGCAGGTCATCACATCACATCCTCCCGATGAGAAGGCATGTCCTCATGCCTTCGGACGAGCGATGGAGACCTTAAGTGCACCCAATACCTGGAGTTAATACAACTTCAACTTTAAAGTATTCATAAAACTCCCATACCTTAAAAATCTATCGAATCTAACAGTATGGAGGACGTGTGACTGGCGATCAGGAACACATATAATAAACAAACATTCAAATTACAATGACAAAAACAATCCATGAACATTGACAACCAAATGTCATAACCCCAATAAAACAAACATTCATACAGACAACATTAAACTGACGGACAGACATTATTCATTCATTTTCACAACAAACAACTGTAACAGAGTCACTTTGCAGTTCTTTTGCACAAGGCAAGCACGGTGTTCACACTGAACAAAGTTAAGTTCCTTTTTAAAAGTTTCTGTCACATTGACCCCATGACCTGGGCCAGCTGTCACCTGTCAAACTCACAGCTACACTTTTAAATGTTAAAATCCATGATTTTGGGCTCTTTTTTCTGGAGTCCAACGTTCACTAAATGGTGTATAAGCCCCTCCAGGGGCGTATTCCAATTGATAGTTCCATGGTAAGTGAAAAGAACACCCAAGTGTCTATTTGTCACATCCGTCCTTGACCAATGTTGCAGATGGGGGCAATCTGGGTTGTCATCATGTTTTCCGGGGCAGGAGACTGGGGAGGCCCCAGGTTCAGCCAGCTGGAGAACCTAGTTCAGGGGGCCTCTCTCCTTCCATGTCTCCTCCGTGGGCAGCCTCTGGACCTCCTGGAGAAAAGGGCATCCACCTGGCACTCTGCTTCAGCACTTCCTGGCGGCCTTGAGGTCCCAATCAAGGATGCCAGCACTTAATAACTTCACATTTTTTCTGATAACTTCATTCCTCTATGAATCAAAGTTACACACCAACCGCATGTTTTAGCAATTACTTTTGCATTTCCCAATAGTTGGACATACTATTATTCTCGGGCGAGTGAACCTAAACCTACAAAATGACCTATGGTCACAATAGCATCATTTTTAGTATTTCCCCACAATAGGTACATGCTTGGCCACTTCTATATATATTCACATACAAATATAAGAGACCAGTTCACTCCTTTCTATTACTTCGCGAATTACACAGCCTTTAAAGGAAACAACTTTACTGCCATAAATTAATATGACAGCAAAGAGAGGGCGCCCTGTTTCCTAAAAATACTGCAGTCCTACTTTTTACTCAAAGTACCATCTTATTTTAATTAAATAATAGACGAATTGGGGTTATAATCGCACCCCACATTGCGACCATATCGCTCTGGAGGCTGCCTATGCCTGGTTGGGACAAAAGAAACAGCCTCAGGATCCAATGATAAGTGCTTGAACTTTGGATCATGTCCCCTCTAGCTTTCCATTGCTAGCAGGGGCTCCATCCTCTCACACCACATATCAATATCAATGACTTGTAGCTGTTGCCAGTTGCCAAATACCTCAGGGTGATGGCAATCCTGAGTCCTGGCACAAAAGCTTTCCTCCAGAAAGTGCCTTGCTTGGTAATTCTAGGCCCAACTAGCTCTTGAAACATTGCTGGCTGCATTCTCACAAAGTTCAGGTAGTGGGTTCCATCCTCCATCAATAATTCTTTCATCAAGCGTTCGTATTGGCCCATCTGAGGTCTTCGCAATAACCATGGCCTCACCCAAAATCTCTTCCTTCTCCTTCTCTTATTGACTGCTTGTCTTCTTTCTGCAGCTCTTCTGGACTGTTCTTCAGAGTGCATAATAGCCTATGCAATAGTTGCTAGTTGCACATGTAATTCCAAGCTGGCCTGAGCCAATTTTACAATGGCTTTTGGTTGGTCTAATGCATGTGCCATGGTCCTTTCTCTGTGGTAACAAGGAGCAGAATGAAGGCTACAGACAAGCAGCCACTTATATATTCACATCTGCCCCTCCAATGTGACAGCCGGCCTTCAAACGTAGTACATGTAGTTAACTCGCCGGGTCGTTCCTTGTAACCTTCATAGTCATGATTTACACGTGCTTGATACACCCCTCACACGTACAAGCCTGCGGGTGGTACGTGGATGCCGTGGAGTCTCCCGTGATTTACCCGTGGCTCACCCGGCATCAGACTGGGCCTCATCTGTCGGGTTTGGTACGTATCCTGCATGTGATCTGCCGGGTGTCCGTGATTCACACCTCGCTGCCGCTAACACACACATCGCCTTAAGCACCGCCCCTTTTTGCTTCCAAAACCATGGTGAAGTCGTCAAAATGGGGTATTACATAATTCTACGACAGTAATTCGGCTTCACCAGGAAAACCGGCTATGTGAGAACCCCCCAACAATTTTTCTGTAAATAATAAGAATAATAATAACTAGACTTATTCACCATACCGTAGCGTAGTCATCTTTGTAGACGAGTAGAATTAGATGAGAGATGAGATAGATAAATTAAAATACTGTGTAGTAGACTCCGATACCTTTCAATAATGAGGACCTAAATATAAAGAAAAGACAAGAATTGAAATAACCGTAGTCGAGTAAAATAAATACCAGGTCCATATTACAAATTTACTCCTAAAAAACGAGAGTCGGGTAGATATTCAATAGCCAGGAAGTTGTGTCGCTTGTTACGATTTCCAGAATATCTAAAAGGGTTTACTTCAAAATTTTTGTATGCGACCTCTGGTTGAAGGTCAAGATCGTCTGTGACCTTGACCTTTAACCAGAGGTCATCTGAAATGGCCCCTCACAATTTATACAACTACTCTAACTTATTAGTGAATATACGGTAGTCTGATGTTGAGCTATAGTACTTACCCCATTCGGGGGTAATTACCCCATTTATGGGTGGTAACTATGCTGATTTTTTATTTTTTTATTTATTTATTTGTAATATGTTTTACATGGGTACACACACTCGGTGGGACCGTTTTTCAGGTGGCCCATAATAAAAGCTGATGTACCTGAGATGTCATGGAGATGCCTCTAAACCTCTTAGCAAACAGTCTTGAGGGATTTTTGTGCACAAAAAATGTCAAAATTGCTAAAAAAAAAAAAAAAGTGACCCGTGACCTTAAAGGGGAACACAAGGACATTTGCATGTTAATTTTAAAAGATCTATTAGATGTAAATAAATATATTGTAGTGAAAAGAATAGTGCACACGGCACGCAAGCTAGTGACGTCACTTATGTACTCTTAAATCTGCACAGATTGCAACTAATCCACTTCATTGTTCATTGCAATGAAAAGATAGCATTAGTTGAATTAGGACTAATTGCAATGAAAAAATTATATGTATTTATGTAGGTATAAATTTTATTACAACACCCAACCATAAGCCTTGGTGTTATATCAGTTTTAATTTAATCATTGCTTATTATACACCATTAGAAAGATTATGTCTATCAGGAAATAAGCTATTTCAAAATAACATTTCTTTTATTACCCCTACATGTATTAAAGGCTAATCCAAATTGACAGGTTTATTATAGGACATAACTATATATATAGTCTTATCATAATAATAGGTTATTTTTATAGCACTATAGATTCAATAAAATTGCTCTGCATCGCTTTTCAGATGAATGTTTATTCATAAAATTTACTTCTTATATCATATAGTAGCCTGTTCCAGAGCATATAGTCTTGATGTAAACTGCTGTAGTCTGATCCGTGCATAGAAGACTTGGGAAAGGTCTGTTATAGGCCATAAAAGATTTTATTTACCATCAGTGTCAAATTGACATAAAAGCAATTCAGCCTGACACCTTTTCATAATGCAATTTTACTGAGGCATTAACCCAATTGACACCAATAAAAATCAAATTTGCAGCTCTGAAAGTCAAGTTATGTATGACTTGTAGTTTCTGAGATATGAGTTTTAATAATGAAAGAAATTAGGCGTAAAACACTGCAAATCTAGCCATACATATAATTTATGCATATGTGCGACAATTTTATCCTATTATAGATATATTTAAAACTCATACTTGGCAATACACCAAAGTAATTATAAATGACTCTACTACAGCAATGGACTTTTTTTTTATATGTTATGTCAATTCAATTAATTTAATTTTGATGTGTAAATATCACCTATTTATAGGCCTATATCAGTGTTTAAAAATATGCAAATTCTAATATACAATTTTTAATGAAAGTTCATTCCTCGGCCTGGTCACAATCAACCTGTACTCTGGGTGGGCACGGAGGTTTGACCATGAGAGTCTGATGAGTACTTTTTAACGAAATTATTTACCAATGTAAGCCTTTTTAACCCAATGGGTGCTATCTTTTTATAAATATTTTGCTTTTGATTTGTACACTTTTTGATTTTCTATACTCTCCATGTGATTTTATATTTTAGGCTTATATGCCAAGGCTGATATGTATGTTGTTCCCTGCCATGGAGGTTAAGAAAAATACAACATTGATGAATCTAATACATAATACCTCTCTAAAATCTTAAAAAAAAATAATGATAATTTAGTACTCAGTTATCCACATTTTCAAAGTCATTGTTTTTCACCACGAGACCAAGGGGTGTAGAGGCCGTCATTTATGCATGGATAATTAATTGCATTGTCTCAAATTGTTTAATAACAATTTACTTGACACTTGGTGAGAACTGTGACATGCTCTTAGCTAGGAATATTTAGAGATTCCTAGCTCTTAGTATAACAAAAGCTCAAGTGCAATCAACACCTGTTATTGGCAGTATGTTGTTATCATCAGTTGCAATGCCAAGCCTCTAGAATACTTGGCTCTCATTAACTGAGACATGTAGTACATCAGTGACGTATTTCCGGTGAGTGCAAAACACCAGGAATCTCGAAAATGGCGGCCTCCGTAGTTCACAACACAGACCTAATTAATGCAGGATATTACTTTACCAGTGCATATATACAAGTTATGAATGGCGGGGATGTGTTTCTATGGACCTAAGCTAACTTTTGAGAGGTAAAGTGCTGAAGGTGTTAGTTCCCCTTTAAGGAATCACTGGAGTATCACTGAAAAAGCCCTGCCTGGGGTTTAATTACAATCTAAATGTCATAATCTGATAGAAAATTATTTTAGGAACCAAAATAAAACTAAATTTTGAAAATCTAAAAAATTTACATATCAGTAGTGTAAGTGGGCAGTTTTTTAAGAGCATAACCCCCTCCCCCATGAAGTCACATCTGAGTACGGCCCTGGTCTGCTTCAATAAGCATTGCTATGCCTTTAGGCACATTGAAAAAAAAGGGGGGGGGGGGGGGCTTCAGTTTGTTTCATAAAATAAGACTCTAGGTTCACACCTTCACTAATAGATGTTAACAAGTTAAAAATTGTTCACTGAAAGAAAGTAGATGGAAAGCTCCAATTGACTGTTGCTCTGATTATATGCATTGCCTCAAATTCTTCAATGGCAATTTACTTGACACTTTAAGTGTAGTGAGAACTGTCTATTGACTACATGCTCAAGTGCAATTAACACATGTTTCTGAACTGTCAGTTCACACCAATGGTCTGGCAATTGGATTGCAATGAGAGTCACTTGCACACTTGGCTGAGACCTAGGACAACAGTGACGTTTTTCCGGTTAGTGCCTCGCTGGAAACCTTCCCTCAGAGCACCGGTTTCCAGCGAGGGTAAGTGCAAGACGCCTGGGAAAGTCGAAAATGGCGGCCTCCGTAGTTCACAACACGGAGCTAATAAATACAGCATTACCAGTGCTTAAGGGGCCTTCACACTTAGCTGGATCAGATGCCGGATTGTCCAGGAGTATAGCTCCGGCAAACTCCGGTAGTAGCGTGTAGACCTCGTGTTTCTTTCCGGCATTGTCCGTCATTGTCCGGGGCGATCCAGTACCACCTTGGAGTATTTAATCCGTGTTGATCCATGTAGACTCCCAGTAGACTCCGCCGATCTCCGGGAATCTCCGTATTGACTCAGGTATACTTCGTGGTATCTCCGGCTATGTCCAGCGTCAACCAGGCATGAATATTTCGCCGCCATTAATGCCGGAGAGTACAAGGAGCAACACGGTTCCACATGGTGTAAAGACTGGTTATATCCTTGAAGGCACCGTGTAAAATCCGGTTCACTCTGCACTCTTCCGGGACAGTCGTGTTACCTCCTTGTTGAGACCATATTGACATCGTGTACATATTGCCAAACATTTCTTTTTTGTTGACATTTAAGACCATATTGACATCGTGTACACATTGCCAAACATTTCTTTTTTGTTGACATTTAACAGCTCTTTGATCCCGGAACCCCCCGGAGTGAATAATATTCTGATCCGGCTTAAGCCACTGTCACACGGGCCGGTTTTGCCGTAGTGAACCCGTAGTATTACGTAATAGTTATGTAACAGCTCTTTCCGCCGGTTTGGCGACAGGTTCTGGGAGCAAAAAGGGGCGGGGCAGCACCCGCCGGGCGCTACGGGTTACCCGCCGGGTCACCCGCTGGGTTACCCGCCGGCTCACACGGGTGCCTCGGCGGGTTCAACGGGTGACTCGGCGGGTTCTACGGGTAACTCGGTGAGTTGTAGGAGTAAGCCGGCGAGTAGTAGGAGTAACTCACAGCTTCCAGGAGTATACTTTAAAAGGCTGCTGCTCCCGTAATATTAGTCCGAAGAACTAAATTGTAGGATAATTTATACTGATTCCATACCTGTTTTCGGATCGAAAATATACCAAATATTAAGCGAGTTATTCGTCTGAGAAGGTAGCTAGGTTGGCGGAGGCAAACAGTGGTGCTCTCGCAGACGTCCGCGCCGGGACTGTATCAATGCTGAGCGCTTCTTTAAAAGGCTGTTGCTCCCCTAATATCATTCTGATTTTCGTCAAATAAAACTGGATTGTAGTATAATTCATACTGACTCCATAGGTGTTTTCGGATTGAAAATAGACCAAATATTAAGCGAGATATTCGTCTGAGAAGGCGGTTGTCTGGTGGCGGCTGCTGCTCCTTTAATATTAATCTGATTTGCGTCAAATAAATATTGAATTATAGAAGAGTTCATACTTATTCCACACAGAATTTCAGATTGAAAATAGACCAAATATTAAGTATGATATTCGTATGACAAGGCAGCAAGGTGCTCTGTGTATGTTCATGACTTGAATGGTGTGGTCAATATTTTTTACCATTATATATACATTGTTTGGATGAGCTTTATTGCAATTAATTTCTACTCATTCTGCCAACTGGCCAATGGGAAGGACTTTTCCTTTGGTTTTGTAAAGTCAATTAACCTATATATGTAATAACAATCTGGCGTGACCGTTATGTCAATTGCTATTAACATTTTGAATAATACAAAGAATGGGGTAAGTCATGCTTTTTCATCATTGATCACAAGCATTAATTGAAATTCTGAATTTCAACTGATTCCTGTTTATTATGCATATTAAAGAGGGAGATTGTTTTGATCATGGATGGAACATGCAATATCAATATTAATTCCAGTTGGATTATTTTCAGAAACAACAACAAGAACGAAATATTGATAATTTATATAAAATGAAATAAATATCTAAAATGATTACTCTAAACTAGAGTATATCTATCTATAGATAGTTGTTATAGCTCCATAGACATCTTTATCAAGTCGGAATTTTATTGGCAACAAGCAAACAAACATTGTTTTATTTTCGTTTTTTATTGATTACGAATCAATGAATTATTGATAGTAACATATTATTAGGTGAAGATCTTATAACTATCTGTCTATCTACATATCTATACTCTATGAGGTATTACTAACTTTATTAACAAGAATATTTTTGTTTGTGCCTAGTATACTTCATTAATTTTCCCCACCTTAACTATTATATAAATTCTACACATTTCCCTGAATAATTCAGTCTTTATTTGACGAAAATCGGATATGTAGATAGACAGATAGTTTAGAGAGACAGATAGATTTATATGCTTATTATATAATATAGAATATCTAGCTTAATATTTGGTCCATATAAGTACATAAAAGATAGCAAATAAAATCACAGATCAAATCACAAATACTAATTACAATATCAATATTAGATTTAAATTTTACAAAAATATACACAAATACTGATCAAAATATCACAATAAGATTCAAATTAACACAAAAAGATAAGAATGTTCACATGTATAAAAAAAAATACCAATATACAAATATAATAATTGCCTGGTAATTACAATAGAATACATTGTTTTTAATTAATGAAAGCAATTACATCTGTTTGTAATTGTGAATGACAAACAAGACAATGTCATATTACTGTGTCATCTTTGAACAAACTATGAAATGACAGGTCAAAGAACCCCAATTTAGGCAATTAGGCAATTGACACATGTATTGAGCATTTGCTGTTGACATAACGGTCATGGCAGTTGGCAGAATGAGTAGAAATGAATTGCAATAAAGCTCATCCAAACAATGTATATATATTATGGTAAAAAATATTGACCTCACCATTCAAGTCATGACCATACACAGAGCACCTGGCCGCCGCCAGAGAACTGCATTCTCAGATGAATATCTCGTTTAATATTTGGTCTATTTTCAATCCGAAAACATGATGGAATCAGTATGAACTATGCTACAATACAGTTTTAATTTGACGAAAATCAGACTAATATTAGGGGAGCAGCAGCCTTTTAAAGAAGCGCTCAGCCCTTCCTGCATTGATACAGTCAGGGCGCGGACGTCTGCGAGAGCACCACTGTTTGCCTCCGCCAACCTAGCTACCTTCTCAGACGAATATCTCACTTAATATTTGGTCTATTTTCAATCCGAAAATACGTATGGAATCAGTACGAGCTATACTGCCATTCAGTCTTTATTTGAGGAAAATCGGACTAATATTAGGGGAGCAGCAGCCTTTTAAAAAGTATATACAACCCCCCTCCCTGCTGACGCTGGTAGCAAAAAGCCGGCGGGTTACCCGTGAAAGCCGCCGGGTTACCCTTGAAAGCCGCCGGGTTACCCGTGAAAGCCGCTGGGTTACCCGTAGAACCCCTCAACAAGCCGCCGGGGTGAAATTAGGGCCGGATAATTCGCCGGCTTCCACGGGCTACCCGCCGGCTTCAAAGTGTCACCCACCGGCTTCTATGTGTCACCCGCCGGCTTCTACAGGTCACCCACAGGCTTCCACAGGTATTTTATTTATTTTTTACACCCGTGAGATTTCTACAGTTGTGCCATGCAAGCATGGCACAACCGGCTACCGGGGCCGGGTTTCGCGGCTTGGACAAGGGTCCCACGGGTGCTTGCCGGGTATCCCCGGGTATCCCCGGGTATCCACGGGTGGCCGTATTGGGGCCGCCGGGTTGGAGCCGGGTAGCGATTTCCACAACTATTACGTAATACTACGGGTTCACTACGGCAAAACCGGCTCGTGTGACAGTGGCTTTAGTGTGAAGGGGCCTTTATATACAAGTTATAAATAGCGGGGATTAGTTTCAATGGGCCGAAGCTAACATCTGAGAGGTGAAGTGCAAAAGGGTTTAGTTCCCCTTTAAATGTTGGGAAAATTATATATAAATCCGCAACTAAGTGTTAGGCATGAGACATTTGAAGTTTGAATTGCAATTTTGTACATTGAAAATATCTATGGGCTTATACTAATTGTAATTCAGTCTCCCAGTGTACATGGTGTAGGTGATCAGATTGCTATTAGTACTGTACACACATGGACTCATTTGACTTGAGAGTGGATTAAGAGATTGCCATTTACACTGCACAATTCCCCGACGTTTGGATATGCTTTATTTTTTATTTTTATATAAATACCGCACACTGCCGAACCTGAGGTTTATGTAAGCAGTATTCACAATTCTCTCCCCCCCCCCCCCCAAATTCAAATACATGTATACACATTGTATAGTGATACTATACTATGAGTATCGTGTGCAATAATGGCCGCCACCAGCGTTGCGGCAGGGGGTGCAAAATGCACAGTTAATTAGCTTAAAATAAGCCTAAAATCAACTTTTAGAAATTTTCTTTCACTGCAAAGTATTTTTCATCTAATTGAACTTTAAAATTAACATACAAATTGCCTTTAGTTTCCCTTTAAATGTAAAGGCTTGCAGCCATTATATAAATAGATACAACCTTTTTTGGACTTATCTATTTGTAAGCCGAGCTTCCATCAGCAATTCATTGGCAACATTTTATGAGCAATCATATATCACTATTTTTTGTACTATCCTGAATGAAATTTAAATTTTTTAGTACCATCCTGAATGAAATTAGATTTTTTTTTACTACCATCCTGAATGAAAGTTTCATTTTGAGTACCACCCTGAATGAAATTTTAATGTAGTACCATCCTAAATGGATAATTAATTGCAAACTCAGTTTGCTGTTCCTCATCAACATGGTGTTAGCCATGTTCCATATTTTGTATTCAAAATTCACCCACCCACACCACTTAACAAACTACATATCACAAATGAGTGCACGGGAAACAGGTAATATAATATTATGTCTGGTAATTGTTCTCCAGGAAAGCATGAGATTTCTTGAGAATGTAAACGCATAATGTTTCAAGTAATATTCTGGCTCTGGTTCTATAATATTATGTACTGTTATAATTAGGTTTTGTTACCTTCCTGTAATTTTATTCTCAGAAAAGTGTGTGTGATTAGGGCTTTACGTCCTGTATTTCTGCACCAGTTGGGCTAATTAGGACAGGCAGAAACCATGGCAATGAGACGAAGGAGGAAACAGCCATCCAACTTAGGCTCGACCAGGAATCGTACCCCGGACCCAGCGGTTGAAAGCCCAGAGCGCTACCTCTAAGCTAGGCCCCTGCCCCTTTATTCTCAGAAGAAATGACGCATCCCTGCAGAGGCACGGCAATCCGAAGATTACCGTGTAATATTACCATAACATGTAAAATATTCCAAGAACCGTTTTGTTGTTTTATCTTTACCATGTCTCAATGGTAGGCAAGAGTTGCCGGGATTGGACCACTTAACTTTGAGGGGCTCTGGAGAAGAAGTGGTTCATGATAAACTCAGCATTTCTAGGACAACCTGTAGTGATGTGGAATGTCTTTTAACTGTCCAAATTGCATTGCTTGAACTTGCAAAAATTAGAAAATTAAGTTCCAAATGTTTTTGCAAAGTGGTCCAATCCAGGAAACAGTGTCTTTGATTGGACCACCTTGTTTCCTTAGTTGAATCATCTTCATTTCACCCTGAAACATTCAAATTGCTACTGCGAAAATTTTTAATTGGCTAGATTACCACCAGTGATCAGTCCATACTAATAATAACATGTAGAAAGAAAAAAAGTAAGCTAAAGAAAGACGATGGAATTCAATGCTGAATCAGAAATTTTTTGGAAAATTTGCTGAGTATCACGACTAAGTTTCCACAATTGGACCACTTCCTAAAAATTAATTTCACCCTCACTATGTTTACAGGTTTATTGCGTAATTTATACAGATTGAATTAAATTTTGTGTGATACTTTTCATAAGTGTACAATCATAAAGACTCTAAGGAAAATAATGACTATTGGCTTCTGGTCCAATCGCAGCAATTTCAGTGGTGCAATCGTGGAAAACAGCATAGTCAACATTTTGAATTGTCCCCTATTGCTTACATGTTTTGGCAGTTCATTTATGTTGTGGTAAATTAGATCAGAGCTGTCAAACGGAGTATATTGATTAATTTCCGAAATACTTTGAAATACTTGCCACCATTTACAAGGGTCAATTAACTATGTATTAAAAAAACCATTTCAAATGACTACATAATGCAGTTGCAAAATTTCCAAATGAGTACTGAAAGTGGTCCAATCGAGGCACTGGTCCAAAGCTTAGTCAGCTTACGTGACCAGCTGCCAGGGGTAGTGATGACATGATCAGGCTTGAATCCACACCATTTTACACCTTAACCGTTTGGTGGGGTCTTTTACTCAGCATAGACACCGAGAACAAAACACCTCCGACATTTCATGTCATTGACATCCATCAACTGATATGTGGCCCATGTAGAGTGCCCGGCCCGTGCAAGGAATCAAATCTGGGACCTTCAGCGCTAGCAGAACTGGCCAATTTGCTTATTCCAGACAAAATATAGTGCATGTTTGAGAATCCCAATAGGTCATAAGGTATACGTACTAACCTAACAAAATATTCAGCTGCAGAAATATTGTGTAATTGTGTAATCTTGCAAGGCAGCACAGAAGGTTAGACTTATAAACCTCAATCCAATTTTTTCACATTATGACCGACAAGCCAGTTGAATTCTCAAATACAGTGTATGACCGCTTGGCAAGCATTTTAGTGCTAGCCTCACTAAGTCACCTAATGATGCCTTGATGTTATACCTGTGGACAAAATGGCCCACATCTAATTTCCTGCTTGATTCATTTATTATGGTGACTCATGTCGGAAATGCACAATTATAAATATTACAACATAAGCTAACATACATTTTGTAGTTTAGATGCAGGTGTCATCTGCACAGGTTGGCGCACCAACTTTGATGGTACCAATTCTCAAGCTGTCTGGGTGATCTGTTATCTTCCTTATCAGCGGGTTGACACAAACTTTATCTTTATGTGCCTTTTTCCATCTCCATCAAGCAGTCTTCATATGGGCCAGTATGGGTTTGAAGGAAGAAGACCATGGGTGCTTTCCTTTTCTTTTGCACAATTCTCTTCTTGTGTTCATGCCACAGGTAAGTCTTGTAGTGCCACTCTTCGTCGTAGTCCTGCCTCATATAATTTACCTTAGTGTAACTTGCACCTGGAAGCATGCCACCTCATCATTACCTCTACCACCACCTCTCAATGAGCACAGTTACTAAGTATTTTGAAGCCATGTATATATATCTTGTATCATGCTACTAAGCACTGATCATAAAGTCATTATTTTCTATTAGATACATAAATTTAACATAATGATGCACACATCTTTGTTTTGCTTGGGTTTAAGTTTAATCTGGCGGTTACAAAGTTGGAGCAGACATGAACAAACTTGTTAAGCCATTGCATCACCAAAATGACAGCCAGCTTAATAGAGCTTCACTCCTTTGTTCCACTCTAAGCCTGAATGCATTGTATGCTCTTTACTTAACATCTCCCTTTGCAGTGGGCTTAAAGGGGATTCTCACATAGCCGGTTTTCCCGGTGAAGCCGTACTGCTCTCGTAGAATTATGTAATACCCCATTTTGACGACTTCATCACTGTTGTTGGAAGCAAAAAGGGGCGGGGCTTAAGATGACAGGTTAGTTGGCGGCAGCGTGTGAATCACGGTCACCCGGTGGATCACATGTAGGATACGTACCAAACCCGAAAGATGATGCCCGGTCTGATGCTTGTACGTGCGAGGAGCGTATCAAGCACATGTCAATCATGACCGTGAAGGTTACAAGGAAAGACCCGGCGAGTTGACTACGTGAACTAAGTTTTAAGGCCGGCTGTCACAGTTGAAACAGGAACAGCAACAGCAGTAGCAGCCACAGCAGCAGAGAAGAATATGGCAAGGTCGATCAGTTTCTATCAAAGGCAGAAGTGTGAATAAAGTTTGCCTCACTGCGATTAATTATATACTGCTGGTCAAGGTCAAGTGACGAGCCAACCGGCCCTGCAACCGTTCTGCTCCCGTCGTTAATGTAGCAGCTGGTGACTTACTCCTGGCACACGTGAGTCACACGTAGTGTACGTAGGTATTGATTTTTCTATACGTAGAAACCGGTAACTTATCCATGGCACACAAAGAAGCCGACGGCTAAGTTGTCGCACACGTACCTCTCCCGCCGGGTTCTTGACACCTGCTGGCTTCACTCCTGTATTACGTCAGCATAGATGATGGGGTAGAAGGTTGAACTCGCATATATTTTATCATTAATATAGATCAGAAACAAAAAGGGGGCCAAAAAAGAAAAATGGAACCTTGAGGAACACCTGTAGTTCTCAGACTGGTACCTAAAGTCAACAGTTTTTTTAGTTATTTAAGAAAATTTCATTTGCGGCAACAAAATTTTATATGTAATTAACTTTATGGGAGATTTACTAAGCTAAACACCCTTTTATTTTGAAATTAAAAGTACCTTGAGCTCTCCTAACCCAGACACAGGTAAATATCTGAAAGTTTAACAAAATTGACACGCCCTATTGGCATAAGCCAATCCACCTAGAATCCTACAAATAAAGTTTGCGCAAATACAGTAAATAAATGTTTTTAGAACTAAGTACTACCCTCTTGCAGGAATAGGAATTTCTTAGGGGCCCTCCTTCGAAGACATCCCTGATTATATTTTCTTTATCAGAACAAAAAAAAAATTGGGCAAGGGATCTGAAGGTTTCAGTTTTTTTTTGGTGTTTTCTTGCCCAGCATTGAGAACAAGCAAACAGTGAATAACTGACTTATCACATTCTTGATTGCCCTGATGAACATATGTAAACTGATAACAGCAAATATTAACTTCAACAATTTGCCGACCTACACAAAAACTGTCAAAAACAAAGAGAAATGTCATAACTTTGGTCGTGTAATAAACAACCCATAATTTGCCATGGAAAACTCCAAATCTGCTCTCAAAGTTTAAACCCAATTGTGACAGGGCTTTGAGACAATATAAATTCACATAATGACAGACTCTAAACCTATTTACAATTACCACATTCTAAAAGACCAAATCTGATTCCCGAAGGTTGCTTATGGCGTAGTGTGAAGCAGAACATGTTTACCATCCTGTTTGTGGCATCAGAATGCGGAGTGTTATACTCCTGTATGATTTATGATAAAGCTAGTCCTCATTTCAGCATTGTTTAGATGGGTGCAAGATGTGGGTGGGAGATCAGCTGAGCTCAAAGCGCAATTTGTCAGTTTCCTGTTAGTTTTAGTTGGTGTTATGCATGTACACTGAATAATTAAATGTGCCAAAATATAGGGACTCAGATAGTTTTATCCCTTCATGTTTGAGCAGTTTTCAGTAATTTGCACTCTTTCTACTTTTTGTCAATCAGTGAATGGCGTCTTGATTCAAGAAAATATTTTACTCGTCAGTATTTGGATCTTACATTGGAGACAGACAGACAGCTATACAGCTAGACAGCTAGACAGACAGAATAGATAGAATTAGATAGATAGATAGACCGACTGACTGATTTCATTTTGTTTGCGAAAATTGAGAGAAGGCAGTTCAATGAACCTTATATATTTTCACATAATATGCATGTGGCAGCAGAAAGCAATTTACTAAAAAAAAAGATATGGGTGGTATCATTGTGTATTAATGTTTCCTTGTTCAGTCAGTCTCTCACATGTTTCAGAAATTCACCATAGGAAGAGCTTCAAAGGCAACAATACCTGCTGTCCGTTCAAATGAGATGGTGGTGGATTAGGAAGCTAGAGATTAGTGTCACGTCCATTTTACACCATTGCAAGTTATCTACTTCAAAAATTGCAATAATATATATTTTTTCATATTGAATATTAAAATGGCAGTAGTTGGTGAGCAGTCACAGTTATGTATACATGCATACTTTACATTACTCCCTCTCTTCTTGTAGGTCAGTGATATGTAATAGTACTGCTATCCACTTCTTCATCAGTATGTGAAAATTAAGAAAATAAGTCTAAGTTGAAACCCAGCATAAGTGTTATGTAACTTACGTTTGTATAATGTCTGTGTTGCAAGACATTTATGATACATAATTTTAATTTGGGGTGCATCTTCTGCTCACCACACATTTTAAAGTAGGGAATTGAATATAAAATTAATATTTCAAACCACTATGCTCCAAATTATTTTTTGAGTTCTACTGTCTCGCTGCAAGTTACAGCAGCTGTTACTGTTGCAATTCTTTAGGGGCTAATTGGGTGAAATATTATCACTTCTCACAGAGAAATAATCTTTTATTTGCTTTCTACAATGATTAGTCAGTAGTTATGCTATGAAATAAGATCAAGATACCAACCTATTTCTTAGGTGTGGATTTTGTTGCTGAGACTTGATAACTCTTTCCATATAAAAATGGCGACCATATGAATATACTCCCTAGATGGCGCTTATAAATTTAAATTAACAGTGCAACATCATTGCTGCAATGGTCTTAATATTATCTAAAAACATTGCACAAATATCTTTACAACATCCAGATTTTCATTTCACTAATGTAGTGACAATGTTGTTGAGCATATTAATGTAATACTTAGAGGTGTACCCATCCAGGAATTTACAAGTTTCGTGATCAACTTTAAAACCGATCCACCGAACTGATACTAAGGGCCCTGGATCAGCCGATACCAATCCTAGATCCCAGTATTGGTGCATCTCTAGTGACAATATAAATGTGTTTGCAGGGAAACTTCTAGTATCAAACCATAGCATCTGCAATGCGGTAGTGTCATGTCACTGGAAACATTGCTGTTAGAATCCTGCAATGCTGCGTCGCCACATTACTGGCAACATTGATGAAACAGTCTGCAATGCTGTTGGCAACATAACAACAGCATTCCCTAATATGCTGGTTGCATTGCTGCCACAAATCTGCAACGCAGTAGTGCCATATTACTGGTAACATTGCTGAAATAACCTGTAATGCCGCAGTGCAACATTGCTAGTAACAGTTGAGCAATGCTGCATGGCAAAATATATGCTACATTACTGCAACAGTTCTGGAATGCGGGTAGTGCCATATTGCTGGCAACATTGCTGCAACAGTTCTGCAAGGCAGTCATATTCTCATACTTGCAAGAATACTGGCCAGTAATGTGCGCTTCATGCTATGTCCACTCAAGGCATGTCCACATATGTTATATCATGTGCATCCACAAGGGTCCTACATTTCTTGAATTATACACATCCTAGATTGCACCTTAACAAGTGCAGTGCTTGGCAGGACTGTTACAGCAATGTGATACTGCAGCATTTGTTTCAGCAAGGTCGCCAGCAATATGGCACTCTAAGTGTAAACAGTAAAACTATGTAAACAGTGTACTCGTGTATGTGACAAACATTGCACTCGTGTATGTGCCAAACATAGCACGCGTGTATGGTAAACAGGCTGTCACGTGGACAGGAGGCGTGTGCGTGGTTGTACCTGGTTGTGCGATGTATTGCATAACTACGCATCTTCTGAGCAGTGCTTGATCGCATAAACATGCTTCATGAGTGTGGGCTAATGCACATGTACGTACGTGAATGTTGTCAGCATGTCATATCCACGCTTCAGGTAATTTCCTAAAATATGGTTGACTCTAGACAGCAGTAGCAACCTATTCCTGGCTGTAGCTATAACTGGCCAAACCCAGCAGCTTCTGTAAACTTCTAGCTAATGGCCGGCTTACACCTACCACCATTGAAAAATATGTGCTAGGTATTATGTCCACGCATTTGTGGATGTGTTCAAGACTGCAATAAGAACACCTCAACTTCATGTTCAACATCTGCAACTTTGTGAGAATAATAAAAAAAAAAGAAGCTTTATATTGTAGCAACACAATGCAGCTTTTAATAGGGGGTGGTGCTAGGACTGATATCATCAAATACCCATCCCAATTTATGGAGATGGTCTATCTGAGCAAAGGAGTACAAAAATTTGGCCAACCAGTCCATGCTAACCCCCTGTACGTACCCTCTGAAAGTTTGACGCTATTGGAAATAATAAGATATGTCACTGTGTTATGCTGTAAGTATGATACAAAATGCATTATAATATGAAAAGAGTTGTACTATTCTAATTATTGATATGTACCACTAGCACAATCAAGTATAAAATATCATTCAGTGCATGACATAAATGTAAATAAAACATTTAATAGTGCAAACAAGCAAAATGAGGAACTAATTGGCCAGTAGGGCATCCATGGCACTCCTGAAATCATCAAGGGTGACTTCTGCATTTGATGATATGTTATTCAAATACAACTTCAGATTAATAACAAACGTTTCTAAGGGTAGCTTCCTGTGGTCTCTCATCAACCTAGACAAATCACTGACCTTCGGCAGGCAGAGAGATGTGTCCCAAGCATAGCAAACTTCCAAGTACAGACGTGTTTGTTGGACTGCATGATCAATATCACTGAATATGTAGTTGTCAATTTCAGCAGCACATGTAAAAGGACCACCCATGGACTTAAGGGTCCTCGTTCCGTCTTTTGTCTCCAGCAAGATTGGCTATTTCTTTTTCTTGCATTCCATGTTGTTTCAGTTTTTCCTGCAGGATTTCACGGATTCTAGACCCTTTCTTGACATGCTTTCCAAATTCTCCGAAGGACTCAGAGGCACACTGTTCTATCAAGTCTGCAGCTTTGGCTTTGACTTGTGCTGCTGAGGCACTTCCCAGCTGTTTGGTGCCTCTTCTGGACAATTCATAGTTCACAAATCCAACGCTACGCTCAGCTGCAAGGTTAGGAACTGGTGCCTTCTCTAATTTTTTCTGTATCCCTCTGTGCTAGTGAATGCCCTACAGAAGGATCATTTTTCCAAAGGAAAAAATGTCACCATTTTGCTTTGGATACCTTCAGCAAGCTTAGGTACAATCATCTTCAGCAGACTTATCACTTCTGAATGGAATGTTGTAGCAATCATACATATCGCCTCACAGATGTCATCATCATACCTTGTTTGTCTGATCCTTTCTTTCGATACAAAATTAAAAGCTGGCTCCTTGGTATTCAGCAGCTTGACAACATCTGTATCCCTGAGTTCAAGGTTAAGTTTTTGGAAAGCGAGGATAAGTTTGGAGTCAATTATTAAATTATTAAATATTTGATTATAGTATTGCCATGCTAAATCCATTCAACAGTTTTTGCTTATAATTAGCAATGTCACAATAATTATTTGCATATTACTTTCACTTGACTCCAATACTAATTATTATTTTCTTCATATACACCTGTAAAGTGTTCAGTTATAAATACTAATTTAAATGCCATAGATTTAATGCAAATCAGCAACCCAACAATTCAGTAACTGTTGAAGGGAATATGGCAATTGATAATATATAGTTCCTTCAGTTGCCAGCTAAATGTAAACAGTGAGCAAAATATATTTTGACTTATAAAGGCATTAATATGGGTGTGTTGCATATCATTCCATACAAAATGAACCTTTAAGATTTATACTGATTTGTATTTAGACTTTATTTATTTAAATACATCCCAGCTGGGATGTAAAGTGGGATTGAAGCTCGGACCTTCAGGAGAGCTGGCCAAATGCGGAATTGGTCGAGCAGCAAATGACGATGAATATGACACTGTGTGCTGAACATTACCTCAAAGCTGAGCGACCTAATTATGGTCATTTTTTGCTGGTTTACCTAGATAAACAAATAATTGTTTACACTATGTAGCCACGACTTTGTATTGACTAAAGAAATCTTCTCTTAAAAATACAATAGAAATGGATTAAAATTTTTTTAGTTCAGGAAATTTTCTGCTTGTCAGATTAGGAATTACGTAAACTCAGCACATGAACATCTAATTATTCTGTAATTTCATTGTTAGACCTTTAACACCATAAGCCAGCCGATAGGCTAATATCTATTAGTTTAGTTTAGGTTAGTAAATGAATAAGCCAGATAACCTGATTAGTCCGGGGGCTGACCAGGTGAATATAGGCCAAGGTTCAACACAGGTGGGCACCACATGAATTTGGTATCATTTGAAAGAGGACTTCTTGTTTCGTGAAACATGGTTTTTAAGACCTCTGTAATATAAGGTGATGTTTTCTAATTATTATAATTAATAAGACAGGCATTTTCCAGAATTGGTATCCATATTTTCAAAATATTATACATATAAATGTCCAACTTACCACAAATAGAGAATATTCAATACTCTTTGGGATTATTGTCTTAGAATGCCCATTGACCTAGTTTTGGGGTCAACTGAGGTCAACAAAGGTCAGTGATTAGGAATATTTATGAGGAAAATGTCCATGCAACTTACAAAAATGTTTGTCATTTCAAAATTACGTAACATATCAGTATTTATCTATTTACTACACAGTCACACAAGGTTGCCATGGGTACGTGTAAACATTTTGGTGCCTCGGATACCTTATTTCCACAAAGAGGTTGAAAATAAGAAATTTCGGTGCCACTCAGTATGACTGAGCCAGCAGTGCCATGTTCTATGATGATGTTCTGCTTGATAAAACCCAATTTATGACAGAGAATAAGTCACATCCCTTGAGTAAATTGAACATACAAGATCATTTACTTTAATATCATAATTTTGTAGGTGAAAATCAGGTCAAATTGATCAATTTATTTATAAATTCTAATATCAAACTTTAGTTGCATCCCAGGTCAAGACTCCCACACCAACAGCACACTTTTCATTTCTACACACAAATAAATGCCTCACCAATAATGAACATGCATTCCCCCATCTTATAGTAATCAGTTAAATTTGAATTTCTTAGGTAAAAGTTCAAAGGTCAACGTCCTTAACAATAAAACCATACTTCTCTGATTAACTTGGTCAATCGAATGATATTATGCTCAAGGATGGAAATAATATAGTAATTGAAAATAATGATGTTGCAAATGTGTTTAATGAATATTACAAATATATTACAGATCACATTGGTTTCAATGATACATGTACCGGTCTCAGTGTTGAAGATCTCATGTGTAAATATAATGATCATGAAAGTATTAAGCTAATAAGAGACATGAACAATGGTGATACATGTGTATTAAATACTTCAACTGTCAAACAAGTCCATGATATTTTATCCAAAGTAAACCCAAAAAAGGCAACCGGTTTTGATGAATTACCGCCAAAATTATTATATTTAGCAAGAAATGAACTTGCACTGTCAATCACAAGTATTATAAATTATAGCATAGTTAATGCAAAGTTCCCAAGTGACCTTAAACTTGCTGAAATTTCACCATGCTTTAAGAAGGATAATCCTCTGGATAAAACAAAATATAGACCAGTGAGTATACTCCCATGCATATCAAAAATCATGTAATCAGCCATTGATTGTCAGTTAAGTGAATATTTTTATGATAAGAAAGCTGGTTGTCTATCTGCTTACAGGAAAAATCATAACACACAATCTGTTTTAGTCAAAGCTATTGAAGATTGGAGATATGCATTAGATAATGGTAAATACTGTGGAGCAATCTTCATGGATCTTAGTAAAGCTTTTGATGTTATCCCCCATGGTTTATTAATTGCGAAGTTGTATGCATATGGCTATAGTCTAGACTGTGCTAAACTTATTCAAAACTACTTGAATGACAGATATCAACGTGTCAAGGTAAAGCAAGCCAGAAGTGATTGGTCCATGATAAGAAAGGGCGTCCCCCAGGGTTCGATTTTAGGGCCAACCCTGTTCAATATTTTCATAAATGATATGTTATTTTGTGCACAAGGTGTTGAATTATACAATTATGCTGATGACAACACCATCTCGTACACATCTGATTCCCCCTATGAACTGACTAGCAAATTAGAACAATGTGGAAATAAAATAACCAATTGGTTTATGACAAATGGCATGCAAGCCAACCCCGATAAATACCAAGCCATTATCTTTGGCAACAAGAATGATGCCCCACAGTATTTCACCATAGGTGGTCAAAATGTCATGTGTAATGAAAATGCCAAACTGTTAGGTATTGAAATCGACTGCAAACTTACTTTTGACCTTCATGTTTCACAATTATGTAAAAAAGCGAGTCGACATATTAATGCACTTATGAGACTTAGCAATATGTTAGACCATGATGTGAAAATGAATATATTTATGTCTTTTATTAAGAGTATATTCAACTATTGTCCAGTTACTTGGATGTTTACTAGATCTGGCAATATTAGAAAATTAGATCGTCTGCAGCATAGAGCCTTACGATTTGTTTATGGCGATTTTGATGCAAGTTATTCAGATTTACTACAAAGAAGTAACACCATGTCAGTAACAAGTTACTTGAAGTATATGTTAAGCATTGAGGTTTACAAATGTATTAATAATCTATCTCCTGATTATTTATGTGATTTGTTTGAAATCAAGGTCAATAAATATGATATGAGAGATAACAGAAGAATAATTCAAAATAGATTTAAAAGCATAAATTATGGTTATAATTCTTTTAAGTACTATGGAGCTAAAGTATGGAATGAGTTACCATCAGATGTTAAAAGTTGTACCACTCTCAGGGAATTTAAACAAAGATGTCAAGAATATGTGAAGTTAACCCACTAAGCTTTTCTGTGCATCCTGTACATAGACATTAGTCATTGTTCTTTCATCTGTATATATATTCTCATCTTCCATTGTCATGTAATAGCCCATGTGCTAATGTTTCATTGTTATTTTACAAACCATGACTTTAAATAAAGCTTATTCTTATTCTTTTCTTATTCTTATTATTCAGCGGTAGTGAAATCTCGCTGGACTATGCTTCATGTCTCTGAGATTGTTCTTTATTTTTGGGACAACTTGTGAAGATGGACAAGGTAAATTGTTCCTCCAAGAAATGAAGATGATTTTAAAGATTTACAGTAAGTAATAAATGGTTGCCATGGTTACTATGTGACCAATAAAAAGAGGTCAAGGTCAACATGACTGAGCGTCACCTTCAAAATATGATTTTGGTAATTAATATGCAATTGCCTTGATTAAGCCTAAAGGGAGACATATGTTGAAAGAAAATTGTAAATTTTGTACAGTCGCCATTAAGACCACTCTTGGGGCAATATTAGTTTGGTTTTAATGGCGAGTTGGTGTTAAGTGTGGGGTATATTGAATTTATTTGATGAAGTGCAGGTGGGCAGTGAATCACCTGTGTGTCGTATTTATGGAAGATGTCTCACACATTTACTAATATAAGAATCTCCATGATTCTGCTCCATTTGTTGTAAATCTGCATGAACATAAGCATTGACAGGTGGTATGATGCGTATATAGCAACAATGGTGTTTATCTCAGGTTACATTTCTCATTATGGCATATTACTCAAATTTTACTGTCAATTATAAATAGCCTATCTTCACGTAACACGTTTCAAATGGCTTAAATCTGCATAGAACGATTAAACTTCCCAATTTACTGCATCCAACTAAAGTAAACACACCCCTAATTCTAATTGATGGGTAATATAGTATTTTGTTGCAGACTGATGTAACTGGGTGGCCTAATGGTTAAGGCATCTGCCAATTCCATATTGGTCAGCTCTGCTGAAGGTCCCGGGTTCGATTCCTGGCCCAGGCATTCTTCATGAGCGACAGATGCTACACTTCATTGCTATCCAGGTAACATGACTGACTTAAACTACAATTCCATATGTAACTAATCTTTCTAAAGCAAGCCAGCTATCTTCGCTACGCTGTTTTGCTATAAATGGGCTTTAGTTCAAATGGTCCCGGCGATCTATGGAGCGCGCAATCAGTGCTGTTGTTTACGAATGTATCTATATTTAGCTCACCAACATGGCCTGCAGTGATGGTTGAGCATTTGGAAGTGCTGGTGCGTCTTGAGGGTGACGACGTATTTGATGTATTTAACTTGGTGCTTCCCAAGTTTGATTCACAGGTAGCATTTAATTGGGTATTGCAGTTTTTGGATCACCCTGGAAACATTTATTTTGTTTTTCATACTGTCTTCAAAAATTGCAACTTCCTTGAAATTTCTTATTAAAATAATCCAGGAATGCAACTTTCTCGTGATAAAATATACAGGAAGTCACCTGATATTTATCAAGTCTTGCTAATGACATTGGTTTATGGCCTGGTTATTTGCTAGAGACCTTGCGTGAGATTCACAATCTTTCTCTTGTTGATCAGACATCTGATGCTCAAGCATATGGGGTGATTGGTAAATAGGTCTTTAATCAGAGGAAGGTTTAGCCCTTTAAGTGTAATTGCCTTTCATCTTGTATGCCAAAAAGATTAAAAAGCCACTCACATGCGAGCTACTTGACGTCTTCCAGTAGATGTGATCATTAGTGTTGCATTCAGGGGGGGGGGGGGGATGTATAGGGTTTGAACTTAAAGTTGAAATTAATGCTGTTTTAACCTGCAAGTCATTAATGTGGTGGTCTAAACGGGAGTTCCAGTATAGTGACATGGTTTCGATTTGGTAAAGACATGAATTACATAATAAGGTTTATAAGAGTTACCATACTCAGATAGCATTCCAAATTGGGCCAGCAAACTGAAAAAAACATAGGCTAACACTGCATTAAAACCCTTAGCGAATGAAATACTTGCACACAAGCACCATGAAGATTGTTCAAGAAGCAAATGTAGTTGAGCATCTGGACATCATACTATATTTAGGCGGCAGGCATGACTTTCATTTCCAGGCCACAACTCAAACACTAATGCACTTACCCTGATGAAATTTCATACACGATGCTGGCCCGATTTGGAATGCTATCTGGGTATGGTAACTCTTATAAACCTTATTATGTAATTCATGTCTTTATCAATATTAATAATCTATATGGCCCAGTGGTGCCTTTTGAATGTCACATTGATATATTTCGTCTCTGTTTCAAAAAACTTTTCTTTTTTTTCTTGAGTATAACTCTGACACTACTACACCTAAATGCTTAAACATTTGCCATAATACAGTAGTCCCTGCCACAAACAATCCCCTGAGGAATGACCATTTCCCTTGTGCGGTTGTTGTCTGCATTGATGTTTTCTTTATATAAATGCACCCTGTCGAACGACCAATCTAAAGTGACCAGCGACAACAAAAATCATCAAAATTTAATTTATTAAGAACGTTTTCCCTTCTTGAATGACCTAAAATGCATGTGCAACCATGCAGAACAATGTTTACTATGAAAAAGCTCACTGATCAAGGAACTGACAACTAATTGTCATTCACTTTAACCGGACAGTGGTCATTGCCAATTGTTTATTAAGCAGAGATATGAAAATGATCTATCGACTCCTAGTTGAAATTGTGTGGGAATTATAATTTTATGACTTGAATTCTGTAAATGTCGTCATTGCAAAGTATGATGAGGCTTTGTAACAGATTGTAGAAATACAACAGAATTTTTAGCATTTTTACCTCAGCAAACGAGTATTCGTTCGTAGAGTATTTTAGGTACTACATGTATAGCAAAATGATGTACGTCCGGTAGTAGGTGGGTGGGCGGGCGGACATTCATTCCACATCTGAGATGCCATTAGCCCTACATGGATGAAATCTCACATTTACATGTCGCAATTATAGTACTTTGACTTTTTAAACATATGGTCATACTGTTTTTTTATGATAAGGGAACATCTAGAATCTCATAATTTACAATGACATCCACAAAATTATTTGGCCAACAGCGGGTAAGCTCCACTGTAGCATGGGAATACCGATGGTCACATGCCAGGTCAACTAAAAGTCGGCCCAGCATTGGCTTAATGTTGGACCAGTGTTGGTCCAACATCGAATTGGCCCACTTTTGACTAATAACAGCAGGTTGGCCCACTATCAGAAAGACCCACCCTAGGGAAAATGACATTTAAAGTCGAGGTAGCCCACTCTCCAGTTGGCCTAATGTTTAGGTCAGTAAAAATTGACATGAATTTGGGGTGATCCTGGACTAACTCATAACAGACATTTTATTCTATCAAATGATAGCCCAGACTTTGTAGTTCCAGAGAATGGCAATTTTTTTTAGATAGACACCTTAGGAAAAAAATTTTCAGGTCTGTTTCCATGGCAACAAATTTAATAAAAAATGAAAAAAAATATGCATTTCAGATATCAGACAGCAATTTTACTAATTTTATGTCTCAATTAAAATTCTCTGAAAATGTGACAAAAATGCTCTTGTTCAAGATAGGTGAAGCCAGTTCCTTCTCCCCAGTTCCTTCAGAGTTCCTTGAGATAGTGAACTCAGTTCCTTCTCCTATATCCTTCTCATTTCTTTCTCAGTTCCTTGAGAATTGGTGAACCAAGTTCCTTCTTTCAGTTCTTTCTCAGTTCCTTCGCAGTTCCTCAAGAAAGTAAATCTTGCAGACAATTTTAGAAAACTTATACAACTTATATCACATGATTTTGAATAAATTTGACCCAGTTTTGTTGCTGATAAGCTGAACTCAGAAGGAACTGGCTTCACCTATCTCTTTGTTCATGCACTCATGCACTGAATAGCACTGATTTCAGATTGGAAACCTCACCAACTCCATCTTCTAACGCTAAATTAACAAAACGACCAGTCTCCATTTTAATAGGCAAGACACCACAATGTAATTTGGCCATGGCGGACCTTACATTCTTTGTTAAATTATTACTTACATAGTTTTCTACTTTTATATCAATTTTAAATGAGATATATGTCCTTAATTTAGGTACAGCTTGTACTGTTTGTATCCAAAAATTCCTTGTCCTTACTTGTGTTAACAAGTTTGCACATCAGAAAACAAATTTTTTTTACCAATAAATGAAAATAATTCTCTTATTTCTGGGCACCAGTTACAACCAAGACTTTCCAAAGATACATATATGTATTTGCCCATCCCATAGAAATATAGGTTTAGTTAACAGTTATCATTCATTAATATTAATCTGTTCCAAAAACGTAACATATTAATCATACAAAATAAGTGAACACTATTCCGTCCAAATTCTCCCTGGAGTGCAGCCTTTGAAGTAAATATAAGGACACCAAGGATTTTGCTGCCCTAAGTTGTATATTTTCTCAGGGCTCATATCTAGAGTAACCCCAAATTTCACTACCATAACAAATAACAGGTAAAACACCAGTTGTAAAAAGCTTGGTAAATGGTATAATACCCAAGATCTTTCAAAGTTATTAATTTTGCTATGATATTTCCTAGGGCTCTACCGCCAGCTTTTGACAGAATTTTGCAGTGTTGTTATAATCCAAATTTTCATAAAGTGGTATACCCAGATATTTGTAAAATTCAAGTTTCCAGCTCAGCATTTCCATACATAACTTTATTGAGTTCTGTGTTATCTTTTAGGTCTAAAATGCATAGTTTGTTTTCTCAACATTTACTTTCATAACCCAATGTCATCTGCATAAATTAAAATTGAAACGGTATCATTACCAATAAATGGCCATTTACATTTGTAGCTAAATCATTAATACACATGTTGAAGAGGGTAGTAGATAGCACACCAGAAGAACATCAAACCAATCTGTCAATAAGTTGTTAATTCTCACACAAGATATTGTACCAGTGTAAAACTTTTTTATAGCTTGATAAATCCTGCCATTTATGTTATTTGAAAGTAGTATACAAAGTAAAAGCTCTCTATTAAATGAATCAAATTTAAGGTGAAAATATGATCTTGGCAGGATCTATCATGTCTAAATTCATTTTTGTGCTTCATTTATATACATGTCAAAGTATTTAACAAGTCGATTATTAATCAAAGTAGAATCAACTTTATACACACAAGACAGACGTATACCACAATAGTTTAAAGGAGTGTATTGATCTTTGTTTCCACTTCTAGGAAATATCACTGCTTTAAACCACACACTAGGTATAATATTTGATAAAAAAACACACAAGTTCATCAACTTTAACAATATAGGTGGAATACATTCTTGTTTGAGGAAAGCCAACAACGTTCTTAAGGTTCAACTTTTGTATAACATTTTCAGTTCATTGATAGTAAATTCATCATTCATTGGGCGTGCATGGTTATTGTCAAAAGTTGCAGTTTCTTTGGCATGAAGCATATCTCTAAATTGTTAATTTTGTATACCATCAGTAGTTGCAGTATTATACAGCTTAGAAAAGTCCCCATACCAAGTCAACAAAACCTCGTTGGTATCATTTGATACAATATCATCCTTATATACACTGCTAAAATGGAATTTATTGGGACTTAATGATTTAATTTTCTTCCAAAATTCCTTATGATTACTAAAGTTCCAGTTATCTAATTCTATACAAAGTCATCGTATTTTATAGACTTATTTCTTAGAGTTCCGTGAGGCTTTAAAAATATTTTCTTAATCTCTCATAGTTTTCCATAAAATTGTTAATTCATCATCCCAATATGGCTTATGGTACTTGAACTTCTTATGCCTAGACATAATAGGTCCTTTGTTTACCAAACATGTATCCATTTCATTATAAATATTGCCACAAAAACGTTTATAGAACTCATCAAATTGATCTTGTGTGTCAAGAGAGAACTCTAATAGTCCTACCAAACTATTCAGTGCACAATGCCAGACATTATTGTTAAAACTTTTATGGAATGTTGTTAAACCTACATCTAGGGTTTGTGGACTTACATCGTTACACCCAAATTCTCCAATTAGAATGGAATGGTCTGCAGGTTTACAAACATCAATTAAAATGTAACTTTATTTTTTCGATATATTTGTTTCTGCTAAGTACTTCAAATTTCTTACAGAATTGTAGAGAATTGTGATCAACAATCGTGTAGTCAATTACAGATTTACCCAAGTGGGACATGGAAGTGTAATTACCAAGATGGTGTGGTGGCCGAACAGTTCATTTCGTGGTCTCGTGGTTTCTTGGGGAGACAGTAACTTTCGTACCACAGCAGTTCCAACTTTCGCACCACGACTGTCCCAATTTTGCACCACGAACGTCCCAATTTCGCACCACGAAAGTTACCCATTTTCGTCCTAGGAAAGTACCAACCTCCCTTCACGAAAGTACTAAATTTCTCTCCACAAAAGTACTAAATTTCCCTTCACGAAAGTACTAAATTTCTCTCGACGAAAGTACTAACTTTTGCACCACGAAAGTTACGTACCACTACACTGCCTCACTGGCGGTTTTAGCCAATAATATTGAACGTACAGAGCTGTATTTATACCCACCCTGCAAAGAACAATGCAGTAGATGCAGTATTAATGATGTAAAGACAAGAAACAATCGGCGGAAACTAGTTTATACTACGTAATTAACTAATTATCCTGTAATGAATTAGACGCTTTATGATGTGCACTCAGTGAAATTAATTGGGAGCGTATACTGATATGCACTCGGTGTCGAGGCAAATGAGTAATGCTACCTGTCGTTGATATCATATGGCACAACAATTGATATAATAACATGATTAATTTGATTAATTTCTTATGGTGTTATCATTGATACATTTCTGATACACTTCTGAATATAATATCTGTCAAATATTACCTTTCACTTGTCACGTGATTAAATTCTGGTGTATTATACGTATAATTATTTCATAATTCAGTACATACATAATATCCGGTATGACGTTAGGTAATGGAATAGTGCTTATGAGAGAACGGATTCTCAACAAATTGAGTTTACCTAATCCATCTGGACTGAAACTTGGATTGTATATTGGAGCTTTTTAATGTTTGCAGTAGATGACTAACTTGTTTCTCACTCTCTTTACACCATAGTAGCGATTACTTTACAACCTCGGTATTATAACCAATTCAAAACTTGTAAAAACGATAAAATGCACCTTTAATAAAAGATGTGTGCTACCAAGTTTGGATACCATACCATTCGGTTATGTTGATCACGAAGATAACTTCGTAAATGTTTAGACGGATACAAAATATTATTGTATTTATAATATTACAGATTTTATATTACAATGATAATTATTTACATTTCATTGTATTGTGATAATGTTGAATTGTATACTTCTATAGCGCTATATAGATGTAAATAGTATTGTAACTTTCTCCCATCCACTTTGTGTGTATTTTTGCTTTGTCACTGTAGTGTAGCTATTTTACCTGGAAGCATGTCATCTCATTATTGCCTGTGCCACCACCTCTCAGTGAACCCAGTTATTAAGTATGTTGCAGCAATGCAATATTAAGCATAAAAGCATTTATTGTGCATTAGGAGTTTAAATTCACAATTATAAAGGTTCATGCCTTTGTTCTTAGTCAAGCATGTTGTATTTAGGTTTAAAGTTGATCTGGCTATAGTAAAGAGCCCTTGGAGCTGATAGGAATTATACCTTCTGCTACAAATTTATAAATCATTTACTGCCTGATTACTTTTTGACTTATTTATCAGATGACTATCAACATGAGCATTTTACCATAGCAAGAGGGAATCGTCGTCTACCTGCTGTGATTCATGAGTTTGCCAGGCAGGCTATTAGATATAAACTTCCATATTCCTTCAATAGCATACCTGATGATATCAAAAGCAAAATTTTCACACATTCTCTCAATTCCTTAAAAACTTTTATTAAAATTAAATTCGTAAATAGTTATTCATCAATATGCACTAGATCAGACTGCTATAATACTTGATTTATTTATTGATTATATATATCTTTTAATTCCTTAAATTAGTGACTTTTTGTTATTAAATTTAAGTTTTACTAAATCTCACTAAATAACATGTATCACTGAGAGTGTGGATTCATGAGGCACCATGAACACAATCTATTTATAAATAGTTTAAACAATAATAACGTAATGAGGGAGGGGGCCCCTCAGCAGCAATGACAAGATCATCTTGGAGGAGTCCCCCAGCTCTACACTATTTCAATGTGAAAATGATGTACGAAAAAAAATAGAAAATAGAGCAAATAAATGTGATCTGAATCTGAATCTAATCTGTTAAGCCCTAGCATCATCAAAGTGTCAGCCAGCTTAACAGAGCTGCAGATTGCACTCCTTTGTTTCCACTTAAGCCTGAGTGCATTGTGTGCTATTTTGCTTATCAACTCCCTTTGTGGTATACTTAAAGTGGCACAATGTTATTAGACTATCAGTTATGCATGGAGCTTATCTCCATGTGCATTATGTGTTCTGTGATGGCTATATGGTCTGGAATGTTAAGATGCAGTGCATTTGTTGATGTTTCCAATCATTCTTAAGATCAATGTGCAGTGTTATGTAAGGGGATTATCCCCAAGATAGGATTACTCACTGAGAGGCTAAATGATTTGAATATGAATGTGATTGGATGAGTGGTGTCCTCCCCAAGTGAGGGGACTACTGTCTCTCTTGTTTTGAATTACACACAACTTGATTTGCACATACCTTGGAAATATGTGAATACTCTGAACTTGGATTGTTCAGATTGACTTTTGATATTTAGAGTCCAGTTTGGCTTAGACTGGCCTTAGCTAGTGCACATGAAGCTTGGAGCACAATTGAGATGCGAATGGAGCCCCAAAACTTTATATCTGGTGAACCTGACGTGATCTTGATGAACGCAAGAAGATTGGCATGAAGAGCTGAGTGAATAAATGGGAACTCATTTATTTGACACCCCCGCACGAATATTCCCCACAGAAGACACTGTGACTACGCTGGCAGAAATGGACGCACCAATCAACCAGGACGATTTAGGCCAGGCCAATTATGCGGTACCTCCCCTGCAAGCTGACGCACTCCAAGTGGTTGAGTTCAACTGTTTCATCAGCGAGGAGAGGACCGACCGGGCAATGACAAGACAAATCCTGGAGAGAGAGAAGGAGACGACGGCAAGACAACAGCGAGAGAACAGTAAATGGCAGCAGGCGCATCACGCCCCTCAACATGCCGGGGCAGTGGCAAAACGAGTGCTATAGTGCGATGGCAGCAGCCCTGGAACCGTGAGGGAATGGCTGCGGGAGGTGGATTTGACAGCATCCTGCACCGAAATGACAGTATATGTTGCCACACTATCGGCCCAGTGAGCCCTACGCCGAGAATTGAAACATTTCCTGTCTCAACAGAGGGTGCATCTGCAGAAGGCCTTCCTGTCTCCTCATGAAGACGATCGGCTGCATCATGAGGTCGACAAGATCAGACAGGCCGCTTATGAGACAACAGCGGCCTATGGAAGATGTTTCAGAGAATGCGCAGACCTAGTATATCCAACGCCTGAGGGAACCCGCAACGCAGACCAGCAGAGACTCCTGCTCAAGGCCTATGTGAGGGGATTAATAGACCGGCACATCGTGGAGCGGCTTATGAAAGAAGGAAGGCCAGACCCATGCACCCAAGCAATGAATTTGGTCACGGCATACAAGGCCGACGATTACGAATTGCGGTTGGCGTTGGACGAGGGAATAGAGCAATGGAAGTGGGTGCCCTGCGTTCAACAACTACAGCCTCACAGGATGGATCCATGGCGAAAGGTCTGGCCGAGGTCAAAATACAGGTGAACGGCTTGACACTGCATTTCACCAAGCTAATGGCCACATTACAGAATGGGGAGCTGCCTCAGAAGCCAAGGGAAGGGCAGAGTGATGGCCCAGGGAGCGAAGGCAGACTGACGGATGAAGGGATCATTTGGCACCCAGGAGCGCCTCTCAATTCACGTTCACACAGGAAGGAGTGCCAGTCTGCAACTTCTGCCACAAAGAGGGCCATGTACAGAGATTCTGTCAGACGAGGCAATCCCGCCAGCAACAGCACAGGGGGGAATTCCCATCGTAACAGGGGGCCAATAGGTGCCGCAGCGGTCGAGGAGTGGACGTATGTAGGATTAGATTTCTATGGAACTGTATTAGCTGCCCTCCTCGACACTGGCACCTCCCGCACTGTGCTGGGACAGATAGAGCTGGGGGAGAGCAAACTGGGACGCATCTCAGTCATAGTGGTTGAGGACATTGGCCACCCAATGGTCCTTGCTCAAGCAAGAGGGATCGGCGATCCACTATGTCGCAGGGATGCTGTCCTGGCGAGGTTACCGACTGCCATTGCAGCCGAAACCCTCTGCTCTCACCATTGCTTCCCTTGGGGATCTACCCCCACAGGTGGCCAGTTCGGTCATGGAAGACTGCATAGAGGACCTGTTCGCCGACAAAGGAAAGAATCTTGGCTGTCATCCAGAGATCCAGGTGCGGATCCAGACGGAGGGCCCGCCCATCCAAAGTCAGCCATACCGACTGCCCCTCAGCCATCGTATCGCACTGGATGACTAAGACAGGGAGTCATTGTGCCCTCATCTTCGGGACTCCCCGGTCGTGTTAGTGGAGAAGAAGGACCCCTCGGAAGGTCCTCGCTTTTGTGTGGACTTCACGCAGCTGAATAAGGTCATGAAGAAAGATGCATATCCAGTCCCATTGATCAGAGATATCTTTGACCAGCTGCAGGGAGCCACAATCTTCTCCACACTCAACATGAAGTTCGGGTCCCACCAGTTGCCCCTACATCCGGTCGACCAAGAGAAAATGGCGTTTGTATGTCACCGGGGCCTCTTCCACTGGACACGTCTCCCGATGGGATTAGCCAACGCATCCCAAATGTTCCAGAGGGCAATGGAGGTGGTTCTGAAGGGCCTGATCGGCACAATCTGCATGCTCTACATAGATGACATTGTTGTGTACAGCGATTCAGAAGAGCAACATGTGGAGCATTTGCAGTTACTGTTCGACAGGCTCAGGACATATAATTTACGTTTAAACCCCACCAAGTGTGTCTTTGGTCTCCAGGAAGTTAAGTTATTGGGTTTTATTGTCAGCACCCAGGGACTGAGGGCCGATCCAGATAAGGCGGCGGCCATTGCCCGCATGACGTCCCCAGCCACAGTCCCAGAAGTCAGAAGCTTCCTGGGCATGACGGGTTATTAGACAGTGTGTAGACTATGCCAAGATAGACGAACCCCTGGTTAGCCTCACACGTTAAAACATCCATCTTGCCTGGGAGCCAAAGCATCAACTGGCATACTGTGTTAATTGGATGACCAGGGAGTGGAGCGTCCCATAGTGTATCTATCCAAGCAGCTGTCTGACACTCAGAGACGATGGGCCACCATTGAGAAAGAGGCCTACTCTGTGGTATACTCTGTGAAACAGCTAAGACCATATCTCTGGGGTGCAGAATATCGGACCTTCACGGACCATAAGCCCCTCACGTCACTGTTCACTAAAGACCTGAACAATACGAAGATACAGCGGTGGGCAGTCCTCCTTGCAGAGTACGGTTGCAAGGTGGAGTACCACAAAGGAAAGCTAAACATCCGAGCAGATATGTTGTCCTGCATCAGACAGGTCGAGCAAGTGAACACGTATGATGTGGATTATTGCTGCTTAGGGGATCCGCAGGGCCCAGAAGTAGAGGATGACCAGGATCAAGAACTATATGGCATAGATCTCAAGGAGCTAGCTCGCCTGCAGCGAGAAATGCCAGAGAGGTCAGAACACCTGGATGATGAGAGCGAGGTGGAAGTGATCCAGGATCTACTGTTCTCCCTCAAGGTTGATCTTTCCGGCCGCTCTCAGGGCACAGGTTGTGGACCGAGCGCACCTAGAGGTTGGCCACATGTTGCACCTCAAGACTATGAGGAAAAGACAGGAGGCATTTGTGTGGCCTGGTATGAAGCGTACGATCCAGGACCACGTCACAAAGTGTGCCACCTGCCTAACCCATTCCAGAAGACAGCCCAAAGCGCCCATGAGAGAAATGCCTATCGCAAGGTCTCCCATGCAAATTGTTGGAGTGGACCTGATAGGGCCTCTGGTTAAATCGCCCATTGAGAATCAGTACATCCTGACACTGATAGACCATTGCACAGGATGGGCTGAAGCCTATCTGCTGTCAAATAAGACCAGCAAGAGTGTCTGAACTAAGCTGATGCGAGAGTTCTTCCCAAGGCATGGCTATTCGATGTACTGATCACAGATCAAGGGCTCGAATTTAATGCATTGGTGATCAAGGACTATTTGAGACAGGTGGGTGTGGAGCATCGCCGCGCTACGGGCTTCAATCCCCAGGCAAACGGAAAGTGCGAGCAATTCAACAGTACATTAAAGCAAATATTGGCGCGATTGATCAACAACGCTCACGATGCTTGGGAGGACAAACTGGGGCCTGCACTGATGGCTTATAACACCGCAGTGTCAGATACAACCCAGCACACCCCATATTTCTTACACTATGGCCCACGCTCCCGCTTGCCCATATCAAAATTACTGCAGGATGAACTTCTGTTAGAGGCACACCTGAAGCACGTGGCCGATGCCCTAAGAACAGCAGCCCAAGCCACAGAGCAATCGCGCCGGCATAACAGGGAGAGGCTGGCAAGACAAGCAAATGCTGGAGAAGTCAAGGTTTGGGATTCGGTGGTCTTAAAGGCAGCAGAACCCATGACCCTGACTAGTAAATGGGATCCACAGTGGACAGTAACCAAAGTACGCGGCAAAGTAGTATGGGTAATGCACCAACAGACTGGTAGGGAGAAGTCCTTCAACATTAATAAAGTGAAATTAGTGGACTCCAATATTGCTTGGGACGAAGTGAACCCAGGGCCCGTGCGACATCCACAGCAGTCGTCACGCAAGGTGGACCCCAACTGGCCATGCCTACAGCATTGCCCCCTTGTCCAGCAATTGACCAATGACCGACCTGGAAGGCCAGCAGTCAAGTGCAGGCACACTGAGGATGGTCAGGAGCGGGCTCCACAAAAGCAACGACGCACAGCAGAGGAGCCAGTCACCTCACCGGACACCACAGGGACCACCTCAGCTCCTGCCGCTGCACCACTGACCATGGACCTTCGACATCCAGCTGTGAAGAGAACCCAGAAGCGCAACCAAACCAAGGACAGCAAGCGATATCGCCAATACTTGCCCAGAGCCGTGAAGCGACCATAGCAGTAGCTACATTCGCAAGTTGTCACTAGTCAGCCTGCTCGCCTTCCTCATACTATGTGCAACGACCTTGGCCAGTGACTCCATCCAAGTAACCACGCTTCCGGATGGACTCAGCATCACTGGAGGAGATACATTGCACCAGACTGTGGCCATGTGGGCAATCTATGTCACGCTGGACCCCCTGACGTATTTACAATCCCTGGCTGACAGAGTGTGTGTGATTAGGGCTTTACGTCCTGTATTTCTGCACCACTTGGGCTAATTAGGACAGGCAGAGACCATGGCAATGAGACGAAGGAGGAAACAGCCATCCAACTTAGGCTCGACCGGGAATCGAACCCGGAACCCAGCGGTTGGAAGCCCAGAGTGCTACCTCTAAGCTAGGCCCCCGCCCTGGCTGACAGAGTGATGGCTCTTAACATCACCTTCAGTGTCCTGAAGGCGTTGACTCGATCGGGCATCAACATCTCTCTGAATGCCCAGCAGACACGACGAGACCATCTAATGGCCATCTTGGAAAGGGGCACAGGAGACTGGGTAAAGCGGGGATTAATTGACTTGGGTGGCTCCATCCTGCACACGCTGTTTGGAGGGGCTACTACGGCTCAACTGGAACGTTGCGAGGCAGCAGTACGCGAGGTAGTAGGGCAGCAGATGACCATCGTGCACACTCACAACTCCTTGGCCACGATCGTTAACCAAACCAGAGCATATGTGAAGGAACTGGCAGTCAAGCAGCAACGCATGTCAGGATATATGCTCAAGTTGAACACAGCACTGACTCAATATGAGAGGGTGTTTAGGGACCACGCTCGACGAATCGGACGAATAGAGCTTATTTTGGACCTGAACAACTTAATGGATGTCCTGGACCTCGCTGCCAGACAATACAAGTCCCAGCTGACCCTTTTTCATCACCAATAGGCCAAATTGGAAAGTGAACGATCGACCCGGGATCTCCTGCCGGCGGACCAGTTGAGAGGCATTCTTCAGGAAGCGTCATTGAAACAGGGCGTGGTGAGTAAGTTGGACTGGTACTATTCTTATATCTCTGTCTATCCTCTCTGGCCATCGTCCAAGAGTCTCTTATACCAGATTTAATTGCCCCTCATAGCCGACAGACCCTAGTTACTGTATAATGTCCTCTCACATCTAATACCCATTGGCAACTCATCCCTCAGCATCAAGATAGATTTAGAACCTTCGTATGCAATCAATACAGTGTCTGGCAATTTATTTGTCCCCCGTAGATGCCTGGGTCACGAACCAACCATTTGCCAGACCGGACCTGAATATGGTCCTACATTAATGGAATGCGTCAGATGCCTGCTAACTAACAAGTCAGGTTTAATTAATGGATGGAAGGTGAAGATATCCCCATATGACGGCAACCCCATACTCAGCTCAATTACGTTAAAACCAATATGCTCTGGCTTCACAGAGGGAGACCCTACTACTGTATATAGTGGGGTAGGACACTCACTTTCAGTGCCCAAAAAGGGGCGTGGCCAAAGGGGGCGTGGCTAATTAGTATTCATAATTAGTATTCATGAGCTAATTAGTATTCATAATTAGTATTCATGAGCTAATTAGTATTCATGAGCTAATTAGTATTCATGAGCTAATTAATATTCATAATTACATAACATCATTATAATTAACTTGTTACATAACTCGTTAATGATTGAAAACATTTTCTTTTGTGATAATTAAAATTGTTGCATAACATCGTTAGTGATCATAATTATTTTCTCTAGTGCTAACTAAAATTGTTACATAACATCATTAGTGACATAATTATTCTCACTATGAATTTGTTAGTGACAAAGGGGTGTGGCTAATTAATATTCATGATATATTAATATTCATCACTAATTAGTATTCATGAGCTAATTAGTATTCATGAGCTAATTAGTATTCATGAGCTAATTAATATTCATAATTACATAACATAGTTAGTGATCATAATTATTTTCTTTAGTGATAATTTAAATTGTTGCATAACATAGTTAGTGATCATAATATTTTCTTTGGTGATAATTTAAATTGTTGCATAACATAATTATTTTCTTTAATGCTAACATCATTAGTGACCATAATTATTTTCACTATAAATTTGTTAGTGACAAATGAGGGGGTGGCTAATTAATATTCAGGAGATATTAATATTCATGAGCTAATTATATTCATTACATAGCATTGTTAACTATTTATTTTTTTGGCAATACCAGTGCAAACCAGATTCACTGGATGACTCATAATTACACAAAGGATGTAGTTTCGCATCAGTGCACGCCCTCAAGTCACAAACACCATTGTCATAAAAAGAACAAAAATTTAATTTTACAGTCTGCAAAACTACAAAGTTATAAAAAATGCCACAGGGGTATATATTGAGTTATTTATTTCTATTGAAACTCTATCACAATGCCACAAATAGAGAGAGTTCCACTTCAGCACATATCATAATTCAACAATGGCCAGCTATATACCTCTAGGATATGCTCACTGATTAAAATCTAAAAATACTCTGTTATTACATAACACCTATGTATATAAGCAGATCCCCCCAGACTCTATCAGTAGAATTATGTTCTTCCTACTGACTCTGTCTGATCAACTCCTCGCCGAAATGAGAAGACCAAGAAAATGCCAGATCTGCACCGTACTAACAGCGAAATATGCATACTCCTGCTGCTTTGCAAAGAATAATAAACGAATGAAGGTCTGCTACCACTGTTTTCAGGGGAACGCCATTCAAGACATCACTTACGCAGTACTTGATCTTGACGACAACCCTGTTAGGCAGGTATCATGTTTTTCATGCAAAACAAGGGATATACGCATCATCAATTCTCAAGGACAAACCCTGAGCGTCTACAGTCTTTTACAAATAATTAAGTCAGCAGAATTTGCAGGACTATACCTCGAGGACGTCACGAGTAGAGTTAATGTAGACATAATCGCTAACCAACAAGACCTTATTTACAGAGTTTTGAAACCATTAATGGAAATTCTGCATGTTACAGAAGATAGACTGCTCTCATTTCTACGTCATCCTTGATGTACTACGGAAATAAAATATTTCACCTCCGATATATATGTCTCTGTTTTTTACTATTAGATTTCTATAAAATCAAAACAAGTCCTTCATATCTTACCAGAAAATTTATTAAGCATAAAAAACATACAAAAAAAAAAAATACATTTACACAAAAAATCTACAAAAAGTTATAGCATTGTCTATATATATATATAAATGAAAAAATCTACAAAAAGTTCAAACATCAGGGGTAGAGGTGGGGTGGGATCTGCAAAATAAATATCAGTACTTAATATTTTTACAGACAGATTTTACGCACATTTATATATTTTGTATATTATATATATATATATATTAAAATAAAAATGCTTACCTAGAAACACTTCTTTATTTTTTCCTTGGCATCCAGGAAAGCCCTGCGTCTCTGACGCACATCTGGAATAGAAGCATCTGAAAATGTCATGTCAAGTAGACAAGAGTTTGTTGACATATATATATATTTTTCAAATTCGACTCATACCAGCAAGTTACTTACCGCTACTATCACTGCCCTGGCTTGAAGTATCCCAGTTCTCTTGGCGCATGTTGAACACGACTGTAATAAAAAATATATATATATATATATATATTACCAGATCAATGAGCATACCTGTAATAAAAAAATGTTAACGGGGCAATAATAAACTATTTTACCTTCTTCATCGTCCTCGTCATGAGGGATGATAGCGGGTTCAAACAGCCTCTGATCCAGCTCTATACCCTCCCTGTCACGGATACCCCGCTCAATTATTTCGCCGTGACGAACTCTCTTCAAGATCACTACAAATAAAAAAATATAATGTTGATACTACGTAAATAAGTACAGATAAAAAAAATACGTATATGTAAATATTATATTGATATAACGTATCCTAAATGCATATAATAATATATGCAACTAACACAGATAAAAAAAAAATATTGCTATAGCGTACCCTTAATGCATATAATAACTGCAACTAAGACAGTTACGGTTGAGCCGATGGTCGCCGGTATAATCAGCTTCCAGAAAGAAGGGCCTCTTCTGGACATCTTAACTGTTGTCTTGACTGTCGGTATTTCGGTGGTTGTGTCGACGGGTGGTGACATCTTATCCATCGTCGTAGCGGAGGTGACTGACATTTTGTCCAGTGTCGTATCGGTGGTGACTGCTAGCTTATCCGTTGATGTATCAGGGGCGTCTGACATCTTGATTGTCGCCGAAGTGACAGATGGCAGATCATCCTCCGAGGTCGAAGCTGAAGAGACCCGGGGGAAGGTCACAACTCGCCCTGAGCGGAAAACCACCTTCAGAGCTACATTCATTGCTGACAGATGGTCAACAACCTCCATCTCATGAAGAGTGAAAAATCTGGAATAAAAACTTATAAGCTGAACAACCATAATTTACATAGAGCTCTTAATTGTTTTGAAAGTCAGCCACTCATTATGTCAACACCCCCACCCCTAATTACAATAAATTTACATTAGGTATTTAATTATTTGCTTAATTCATGTCATAACCTGGCGTGCATCCAATCACCCTAACTACTTCGCATCCAATTACCTTACAATAAATATGACGTAAATGGTCATAATGCATAGGGGTGTATCTAATAATATATATATATATATATATTTAAGTTAAGACATTCATGTCAGCTAACGCATGTACAGCATAGGGTAAGGATTTTAATATTTATAATTTCAATCTACCGAGCAAAGACAAAGGTAGATTTTACCATATATTAATGTCTAAGAATCTCATAAAAACGAGCGTAATGTCTATAAATATAATATAGCGCAAGCAATGATTATAATGTAATGTATATAAATATATATAATAATATAATAGAGATTAAATATATTAACACATAGCAGAATGCAAAGGTGAACCTCTAGGGTCAAATATGAATATCTCTGTGACATGAAACAATCAGTTTCAAAATCATCAAGTTATGACCCTACAAAACAATTAATAATTCTTACCTAATCTCTTCAATTGTGTCGAGATCCAGATATCTGATATCTTCCACGTCATCCTCGCCGCATATCAGAAGTCCTGGGGCCTCCTGTCGACACCCCATCACGCATGACAAAACAAGCATCCTAATCATCAAAACGATCATCGTGGTAAAAAGCCGGTAATAGCTTAAGTATAATTCTGTTCTTGGTAATAGTAAAAAGTGATATGACTCTCTCAGACATTTTCATATATATATATACAGAGATTGCGTGTTATACCAGTGTCATCCAAATGTAGTATCTATTGCACACATTACATTAATTGAACGATGACAATTATTAGACCCCCCCTTGTGCATCTCAGTCTATTCAATTATAACACGTAACATGCTAGAGGTGTTAATATGAAACCCTGTAGAGGTTCAGATGTTTCTTAAACCACCTGCGTACACCCCCTAAACTTACGACCTGAGGCTAAATCAAACTGTAAAGCTGTGTCAATTTGAATAGGCAGGGTCTCGGTTATTTTAAAAATAGGATCATTTTCACCCTCAGTGCCAAGTTACTCAATTTAGCATAACCGCAACTTCGGCATCAAAAGTTATTACTACAGGCGTTTAACACTAAAGCCAACAAAAAGGTCTATACAGAAACTTTCTTTATTGTAATCATAAATATTATGGGCAGTTTTAAAGTTCAGTGATACAGGTAACAAACGTAATGAAAGTCAGTCATACAGTGTATAATTAAATTATGGACCATGCAAATACCATTTAGATTAATATATACAGAGTAATTTAAATTTAAGTAATAAACAGCCAAATATATGCTGAGCGGCTGAAATAAAAGATCCGTAAGTACATGAAGATATATTTTACAACTTGGCCAAGATCAGCGTCTTGGAGTGGTATTCCTTGTTACTCGCCTATGCTCAATGTTCAAAAGACGGGACAGGGGGAGGAGAACTTCCTCAGTCATACGTCGCCTTTGCTGAGATAGTTGAGCCTCGTGATGACTTCTTAGATTTGCCCTCATACGTTCCATTTCCTCCATAAAGTGATTTTTCGTGAACTTGATAAGTGCGACCGACTGCTGTAGGTTGATAAAATCTTCAATCAGGTACTCGCCCCAGCTTGTTTTGTCATATATCATAACGTAATTTTGACGACAGAATGGACAGGGTAGATTGAAGTTACCATTCAAATCAATAGGTAGATCATCAACAACTTCCTTCATGAGTTTATGCATGGCTATTGATTCGATGCAATCCCTGCATATCTTCATTTGCTCGTCCCTGAAGCAGCATTTGAAAGCGTGTGTAGAGGGTGACAGATAACAGATGTGGCAGGGTAGCTCATCAGCATTCAGTAATGTAGTAGCCATTTTCAGTAGATTCTGTTTTCGTCTGTAGTTTAACTAAAACTGACCAGTAAACCGTAATACTGACCATTGTCTCATGCCTCTGGCTAAATTCACACTTTTCTGCATTATGCCACCAATCAAACGGGGGTTGCGGGAGAAACCCCCTTAAATTTAAGTTGCACTTTTTTTAGCTACTTTCAACAGCCATTAGGATCGTTGACATTGTCAAATCAACAAATCAGTTATATCGATTTTTTTTTTTAAATCACTCTGAACAAACATGGAATTTATACCTATCACCGAAATTACGTTTACGGCTTTTAAACATATTAAGCAAAATCACATGCTAGGATACAGTCGCTCCACGGAAAAATCGCAGTTTAATCCTAATCCAACAAGAGCTCAGCTTTTAGAACATTGTCTAAAATTAACAGACAAGCATCTCGATCCCCTTCATGATGGAGGGCCTGTCCGCTGCTACTTTCTGAGGACAGAGCGCGTTGCGGGATGGGCCCCTGTACAGAGAGAGACAGACTTCCTTAGATTCGCTACCAGAGGACGGTCGGTCATAAGCATCTATCCCATTGTACCGTCTTTAAGAAAATTACAAATACTTGAAGCACGAGGTGTAGCCTAGGTAAGTAAATTTTAGATCTATGTAAGATCTATATATTTCTATATATGAGATCTAGTATGCTCCTACAATCCTTTTTTTTTTACTTGCAGACTCATCAAGAGGGATCTATGCAGACATTTCACTGTATATATACATATATGAATGTTTTTTGTAATATTAGATCAATTTAGACTTGCATAAATGTTTAAAACTAAAAAAAACGTTTGTTTGTCTTCATTCAGACACTTCTCTACAGTGACCAAACGAACTATGCGTAATTAAGAGGTTAATATAATTTTAACGGTTATTTTTAAATAGTATCATAAGTTATCTATAACTATGTACAATCGTCGTGGCTTATATTTCGATAAATAGCAAAAGCTCGTTAAATCATAAACTAGTGACAACCAACCGTCTTACTTTAAAGAGTATCTGCCGACCGGTAGATGTCAGCACATACCAGATGTCGATGAAAGGCCAACCTACTCATAATTCAGAGCGTTTCCGTTAGGAGCGCTTGTGATCTCTTATAGAATTCGCTGTATTGTATATATTTTCAACGAACGGGTGGTTTGATCAAGTTATAAATTATAATTTATATTAAGATGAATTAAGCGGCCCTTCAAATTATGAAAATCCCTTGTCTTACGAAACTATACTTTGTTTATCAATTCGCCGACCACCCACTTCCGGTTCAACACGCGATGACAAATTTGACCATGATGATAGAGACATTTTGCAGTTTTCCGCTATAGACGCGAGATTTTAAACTGTCTTTATTTACATGATTTTTAAATGAAAATGAGGAACATAGATGTCACTATATTATGAGTCTCTGTATTTATAACTATCTTTACAGGCTCTACAAGCGTGATTACGCATACACATACACACGTGGAAGAATTTTGAATATGACATATTTGAAGGTAATTAGATATGGCGTCGATTTTAGGGCATGTTTTTCATAACTATCTTTACAGGTTCCTCAAAAGATATTACACACTAGAACTCTGACTGTGATGAATACGTAGAAGACACGCATGGGGTAATTCTTGAAATGAAATGTTTATTTGTAACCGTGTACATAAATTAAATGAAATATATGACATGTTTAGACAGTAGAAAGATAAGCCATTCAAATTGATAATGCTTCATATGAATTCCTCTCTTGACGAAAACTCCGTCATTCTGCTTACAAGATAATCTTCTCAGGCGAATATCAACCTTCCCTCTATTTACAGCTAGGCTTATACCTTCGGTGAGGTAAAAAATTTTCTGCTCAAAATCCAGCAGAGCTAGTGAAACTTGATGCGCCAGTTGTAGTAGACGATTGACTTCTTCAACCGACAGGCATATGTATTTTCGAGTGGGGTATTTTCTTCTGAGAGTTAATTTTCTTTGACCTTGATACTCAGTGAAAGATACTCTCTGAGCTACCCCAAAATTATGTTTGAAGATGGTTGTACTCCTCATAATGCTGAATACTTGTCTGATTCTATCATTTACTATATATATAGGTGCTGAACAGTCTAAAGACTGATGATTGGCTGATAGTATTACTCATTTTCCGCATGAATTAAGAAAGACACATTTTGAGACATAACAAAGGCAAATTTTCAGGTTGAAATGTTTATTTGTAGACATACATTAAAGAAAATATATACTGTATTCATTCAGCAGATCAGCAAGTTGATCAAATTCATACTGTTTCATGAAGATACCCCTCCTGGTGAAAACTTTTTCGCTTTGGTTAGGAGGAGTCCATCTTAGACGAATGTCAACGCATCCTCTGGTAACTGATAGTCTTATATGTTCATTGATTTCAAAAAAATTCTCTTGACCGTCTGTCAAGATTTGTGTAACTTGGGGTATCAGTTGCTGTAAGTGCTTGACATCTCTAGCTGACAGACTCAGGTATTTTCGAGCTGGATATGAACCATCCAGTACTCTGAGGTTTAGCCTTCTTTTCCCCTGATATTCAGTCAAAGATGCCTGGTTAGCATGACCGAAATTATGTTTGAAGAGTGTGGTAGTTGTCTTAGCCATGATCTTCAGTTCAGGATAGTCATAGCATGTTTCTGATCTTCTTATATACATGACTGGTAGGTTAAAGCGACTACTGATTGGTAGTTATTTATAGAGATGTTACATAACAGGTGCTAGATTCAGTTATGAATACAGTTAATGGGTTAACCACCGGGGGCGCTTAATTGGTACCCCGGGGGGTGTCAAGGTTATGAGTGACAAGGGGGTGTTGATACGCTTCAGTGCTTCTAAGAAATCTGACCAGCCCTCAGGCTTTCTTATTGTTCCATGAATGGCTGATCTAAGCAGATCAATAATGTTTGAGCCTGTAATCAATTTACCATCAATAGTGACTAGACCATTTGATGACCATGTTATTTCAGGATCATGTCTTCTGATATAAGTGACAAGTCTCAATGCCCTTTCTTTTGAAGTTCTGGGGAATGCATCAATGATGAAGGTATCATCTGGTTCCTCAGTCTGTTCAAATATTTCATCGGTCTGTTCAGCCTGTCCAGACTGCTGGTCTTTTTTCTGCTTATTCTTAAGTCGGTGATATGCTGACTCAGGTATTATAAAGTGTTTCATTATTCCAAGAGCTCTAGTTGAGGTAAAACAGCTTTAATAATCCTAGACCAGGCGGTTCTCAGTTTTAGACAGAGTAATTTTCGTCCTTTCTCTTTGCTATCTGCCAACTTAATGAGCTTGTTTTTATATCTACCTAGCTCTTTATCGAACTGCTTGCTGACAATTAAATCGCCTTCAACAATATTTCTTGCTAACTGTCTAAGTAATTCGATCTGGCTCTTACTCATTGTATTCAGTAAGGCATCCTTCTGCTTATTCTCAGCTATAGATAATAGCTTGATAAAGGCCATGTTCTTTTTTAGAGCTGTCATAATGACAAATGAGCTTTTCCAATGTTACTCTGCCTTATAAACAGCTGTAGGGCCTTCGTCAGGGAAAATATCTGACCGTAATCTTAAATTCTTGTCAGTTTTCATATGCAGATCGATAACAAAGTATGAGTAGGGGCTCGTTGTAGCTGTTAGGTAAGCCTGAAGCAGCTGTCGATAACCCAGCTGGCGACCCAGAGCTGTAATCTGCCCCTTGTCTCGATTGTTAGCCATTATTACAAATACATGGGTATTTAGATTTAAAGTTCTTGAATGTTTGGACTTTAAAAACAGATTATGGGTCAGTAGGATGACTGAGCAGTTATTATGGTGTGTGCCTATTGTGAACAGTTTTAAAATAGTATCTGTATTCATGGCATCAATCATTAGATCGTCAAATACAATGACAGAGTGTCCAGTGCTCATAGTCTGGAAGGCTTCCAGATCATCTTTGGTTGGTATGCCATAGTGAAATGATATATTATCCATTTCTGACTCTAGGGTACTAAACATTGACTGCCAGACGCTGTTGTAGCAGTATAGAATTTTTTCAGGGGGTTCTCGAAACATGTCATGTTTCAATAAACGATAAACAAATGTTGATTTCCCTCCTTGACTCGGCGATGATATTATTATATTGCATGGTGTATTTAAAAGCATAAGAATCTTGTCTTCAGACATGATCTTCCAAGAATCTGGGGTATTATTGGATGCTACAAAAGCCTGGTCTACAGTGTCTGGCCTCTCCATGGTAAATGATATCGGTATGATTAAATAGTGGCTATTTAACTGTAACATTGCGGGTGTTTGTTATCTCCATAATGGCTGGTGTTTCTGCATGAATCATTAATACTACAGGCTCAGCCAGTGCTTTCTTGAAACTCAGAGACAGTCGTACATGACCGTGGTCAGGTGCATAAGATGTGCCGTAAGCAGGTTTTATATTAAAGGCGTACATGCAGTAGCTGTGTGCAAAGTCGTACAATGTAATGTCATTACCGAAATCATTCCCCAGCTCTCTAAATGTCTCATAGAGACTGAGATAACTGTTAGAGACCCCGTTTCCTTGAGCATGATCAAAAGTAGGTGTGAAAGTGTTGATAGTATCATTATTTACAGAAAGTGTTATTCTTTGCAGGTCAAAGGGTTTGAAATTGAAGGGATTTAGTTTTAAATCCCCATTGTAGGCCTTAGCAGGAATGAGGGTGACAAGAATTCTGGAGGGTAGCCTGTTGGGGAAAATATTATCCAGGGTTCCTGAAGTAAAGCCTGTGTTTATATTTTCTACTCTAATTTCTCGCTGAGTGTAACAGTAAAGCGCTGGTCTAGTTTCTAATGACCTACCAATAGCAAACTGTGTACGAGGATCAAGCTGAATCATATGAGCTTTGAACATTACTTCTTCCAAACGAATTTTATATGAACCTGTAGGTTCGTGGTTAATGAGAGCAAATTCATTAGAGGTTCTATCCAACTTTATTGTTAAGCGTGTATTGTTTAGTAGATATCTTTTTTGCATAAAAATATCCTCATACAGAGGCCCTTGAAATTCTACAATGTTGGATTTTTGAAAGAAATCCTTCCTTATCTGAGCCCCCTTATTTAGATCAATCAAATCAATCTGCTCGGAATCATCCTTTACATATCCCTGGGCTCTTAGTTGAGAATTTTTAGCATCTCTACCATAGGTCAGCAAAGTGCTAAACATGGCTTTATAAGGATAGTTGCTAGACGAGCTAATTTCTTTCCCCTCCAGCGAAACGGAGATTTTCTCAAATAGAGAGTGTAAGCAGTTGTTTATAGCTACTACTTTCTTATTCGCCGCCATAGATGTATTGTCCTGTTTAACAATTTTCAGTTTAACATATAGCTGGCTATTGTAGAGATCCAAAAAGTGTTTTTGCTCGTTGATGTCGAATAGTATAGGACCGTCATCAGTCAGTTGGTTGACCGGTCTGTAATCCATATAATACTGTCTTTCAACATTTTGCTGAAGTGCTGGAGGCGAGAAAAGGTCCAGTTGAGGGAGACTAGTTGTTTTAACATCCATTATTTCTTCTTGCGGTGTTGACTCTTTGGCTTCTTCTTTCCGTATGATTGCTTTCGGGGTTTTGGTTTAGCTTTATTTGAGTTAGTCTTTCTTCTCTTAGCAGGAGGTTTTGGCGCCGCCTTCCTCTTACGTTTAACGGTTGCCATTTCCTCTTTGGTCTGATCTAAAGTTTTTTTAATATCTGATATTAACTCGACCTTGACCGGGGGGGTCCCTTTATGCGTCTTAGGGGTTTCTATAATATATTGAGGATTGTCTGCTCCTGAATAACGTCTGAGGCCATCAGTTACAAAGGGAGTAGGTCTGTTTTCCTGAGTAGAAAAATATGCTTCCATTACGGCGGTCTTTGAGGGAATGACTAGCAAGGCCGTTGTGAGGGTTTATATACAAAGTGTAGAGTGATATGTGTAGTACCATCGCCTAGCTCAAGCTTTTGTTCTGTAGTAGCGTTTAACATGTATATGTGAATACTATCTATAAAGTTTTGTGTGACTGGTACATAGTAAGGTGTCAGATTCATTTCTTGATTGGCTATGTATCTCAGTACATTTAACTGCTTTTGACCGACAATTGTAGAGTCGCAAATGTTACTACATATGTATACATGGGGGGGAACTGTGGACCTGTATTGACAGAGAGCAACTTTCCATCCTTCTCCCAGTCTTCAGGCTCTGTTTAACCTTACTTTGAAATTAACAGAAGTATTTTCAAGATTTTCTGATCTATGATAACTGTTAAGTATAACGTAGAAGTCATTCATATTTTCTTATTTCGGACGTCTTAATCCAAGAGTCAAATTTCTTGCTGTAACCTAGCCAACGAACTAGTGACTCTCTCTTTCCTTGCCTAATGCGGTATCTGAGAACTTTCTCGATCTTATATAGGTCGTCATCAGTTACCAATACCCCCTGCATCTCAGGCTCATAGAAGCTACCATCGACCCCTTCCTTGTTTAAATCGGTTACTCTATAACGAGGAGGGTGAGATGCTGTTCTTTTGTCAATTATGAAAATTTCCTCTGTCCATTTCCTGTGAAACCCCCTTTCGAACTGTAACCGGGCTAAAGATAATCTTACTTTATCCTTTATGTTAAATTTATATACAATAGGTGTTTTTTCTCTTTTAAGCTCAAGGGGTAGATATAACTTTTCGTAAAGCTCTTGTTGATTCTCTATTGTAACTTGTGAAGGCGCCATTCCTATTGAAGAGTGTTTAGTGTTGTTATAACTAGAGACAATCTCGTGAAGATGATCGATATATCTATGATCTTGATGTTTTGTAAAAAACTTATATATGCGTGATTTGATGGTTTTGATTACTCGCTCGGCATAGTTTGCATGGTAAACGTTATAAGCTAGTACATGGTTTATGTTTTTAGTCTTCAAGTAATCCTGGACAATTTTAGCTGTGTATTCTTTCCCCTGGTCGCTTCTTAACTCTTTTACTTTGAAGCTGTCCTTGAAAATTTTTTTCATGACTTTAACCATCTCTTCCCCTGTTTTACTTTTCATGGGCTCAATTCTTAGATATCTTGAAAATAAATCGATGAATATTGCCAGGTATTTTACTCTATCATTACTCTTGCTAAATTTCTGAACATCCATTAAGTCAGTATCCATAATCTCATTCATTTCTCCTACTATGATAGATTCGCGTTTAAACTTTAGTGTAGGATGTTTGTGTACCAGATAGGTGTACTGTCCTGATAACCAGTTCTTTACATCTTTGAACTTGAGCTTGAGGGGGTTACCGTCGGTTTTTATACTCTGCCAGAGTTTGATTATTCCTGAGTAACTACCGGGTTTACTAGGGTTGTAGTAAATCGATTTTAAATAATTATCCATTATTGAGTAGTACTCTTCTGTCTTTTATAGTAGGGTTCGGGAGAAGAAATCCTATACTACTGCTTAAAAGTCCTACCCAGAGCTCGCTCAGGGGGTGACTGATTGATAGATTGACGATACATGCTATTATTACTACATAGAGTATGATAATTTGGCTAAAAAATACGACCTCGCTCTTAGGGATTTTAATCCCCAAGACCTGCCAATTCTCGTTGTTTAACGACTGAGTCTCCATGACAAACTGATCACGATTTTGTTTCACATCTTTATTTATAGCGTATGTGGAAAATTTCACAGACATAATTATCATGTAGAAATAGTTAAATCATCACATAGGTGGTAAAAATTCCACAATTAAGCTTTGCCTAGTATATACATATGCACAAACGACTAGCTTTATATATATATATATATATATATTTACATGATATATATACACCTTTCAGTATATTTACATATGTACATATTAACCAGCTAATAACCATATGGTAGAGTGTCGTAACTGTCTAGTAATACCCTTTTGGTATATACTAATCTTACAGTCTTGTAAGCTGCCTTGTTAAAGACTCTACCATGTACTTTATCTCTAACAAACATATTGTAGGTAGGTAGTCTGATGACCTGCCCCCTGGTTACGACCTGTTGGATGTTGTCAAAAGTGACGAGCTGACGGTTGACAGGGTTCATGACAATACCCTTGAATTTGACTATTTCAGTGTTGTCGTTAAGTCTGTAACTGTAGGACTTCGGTCCTGAAGAAATGAATGCTGTTATGTATGCCCCTGACGGTAACTCGTCGGTCAGCTGACCCAGAAAATCTCCTAAGGGGGGCATATCTTGACCTTCAAGGGATGTGAAGATGACAGAGTCTGTGTCCATGTAGAGAACCCTTCGTTCCAGCTGTTCTATGAGACTGTAGAGTTTTAGCCTTGCCCAACATGTTGTAAATGACGCGACGACATCATTAGTCTTGATATTGTCAGGTTCAAAAGTTTCTCTACTTCTTGTTTCTACCAGCAGGCAGTCTTCGTTGACCATGTAGATCATCAAGATTTCGGTCGATGTGTCATTGGCTAGTTGTTTGAATTTGGAGGGGTCAAAGATGTACCGACTTTTGGACTGGTTCGGCTTCTCTCCAAATTTCCCCCAAAAACTGTTAAGTGCCAGCTTGGCTACAGTTCTTAGACCTTGGTTATGGCAGATGTTTTCCTGCCTCAGCATAATCCCCTCTGCTTCTTGGTAGTTTTGGATGTAGGTCTTGCGATCTTCTAGATCTTTGACCCATCCAGGGTATCCTGAAGACTCTTGCTTAATTCTGAGGAATGTATCAACATACTCCCTGAACAAGGTGTCTGAAGATTTTTCCCAGTGATAAACCTCATAAATCTTGATGACGGTGTAGCCTTTCTCTACTGCCTTCAGGATTTCAGGAGTGCAGTAGGTTCCAATAAGGGATCTCTGTTCAATGCTGCATTGACATGGTAACTGGCTGTGTCCGTCAGCGCATGTTCTGCATAGGGGGAATTTGAGTCGTCCTCCTGATCGGTATGGTAGAACGGGGTGATAGAGGCCTCTTGGAGGTAATATTTTAATTTTGGCTATGCCAAAGTAGGACTCCATTGTGTAGTCAAAATCCTTGGTTAAAATGCGAGGGTGGCCTACTGGGAGAGCGTTATATTTGTTTACCGAGGGATAGAGACTTGTGTAATCGTAGTAATGGATCTTCTCCCCCTTTTCTGCCTGGTAATGGAGACGTACTGATGATGTCCGTCCTCCGAAGAACGAGTCTCGGATGTTGAGTCTTGGGGGGATATCGAGCGATGAGATGAAATCCTTCATCTCCCGAGTGTCTTTGACTTGCATGTCAAATTGACATTCCCATACAGTGATGACTGTCGAGTTTTTGGTCTTTAGAAAGGTCTCTCGTTGCAAGGTCTTCTGGTAGATCTCTTCCATTGTCTGATTATTGTAATTGTCTTTGATAGATCTATCGGGGAAGCAGGATGGGCATCCATGCCATCTACAGCCATAAAACTCGTAGAGTACCCCGTTACCGTCCGCTCCGTCTACTCTGTATTGACCTACTGAAAGCTCGCCTATATTGCGAGCATGCTGTATGAATATCTTGTTGCTATAACTTAGATATTCAAGCCATTGAATAGCCTTGTAACTATGACCGTACCGGGCTACGTAACCTTGAGGTGGAATGTGAGCAATGTCTGAGTTTAGGAAGGTTTTCTCTTTAATCTTGTCGTCTGGATATGGCTGATCCTTGCTGTAATATTGTCCTCCTACCCTTGTGACTTCGACGGTGGTATTGTTTTCAAGGGTTACCTGGTAACGTTCCTTGAGAAAGTTTTGTCTGAATATCTGCATGCATGTGGAGGCTATGGTGACCTGAGAGAATGGATCGACCTCCATGGCTCCTGTCTCAGTTTCTATGCTAGTTATGTCCTTGATGAGTTGACGGAATTTCATGCATGCTTCCCTAAGAATCTTGACATCAGTCCTACAGTACTCTTCCATGTCTTTGTGCATGTCATAAGGTCCTTGTATACTTTTGTACCATTGTAGATCAATGTCTTTACCATAGAGCTCTACAGGAGGGTAATGCGGGAAATATCTCTGATGAAAGTGTTGTCTTGTATTGAACATGTGAGGAAAATCGCCCTTCTTTAATGATGATGAGAGTCCTAGTGTCTTGGGTAGTTTTTTGAGAGCCATTGGTAGGAAGTTGAGCGAATCTATGAATCTGATGTTGGTTTGGGGTACATGCATGTACATTATTTTTGTCCCGACTTTAGTGAGAGAAGGCTGAATCCCATTCTGAAGTAGGTAACCTTGCAGGAAGAGGAAGTCGTATCCTTTCCCGTTGTGAGCAATGCATGTGTAGCCCTTGTGTTTGTCATTGATTAACCATTTGCCGAAATCTTGAACAGTGTTGTCTCCTTTAAAAATTACTTCCTTCCGGTAACAATCTTGACATGCTTGTTTATTGTCATGGGAGAGACATCTGATACCGCATTGAGGGCAGTGTGTCTGATCGTCGTCGCATTCATCGCAGATAGATTGAGCTACGACGAAGTTGGGTATGTGTTGTTGAAGACCGCAGTACCATTTGTCGCAGTTTCTGCATCTTCTACATGGTGAACAGATGTAGCCGTCTGTACATGTAGTACAGTCGTTCTTCTTTGACCGTTGATGGTAACCTTTCTGACATTGGAATATTTCGTCCTGTGTAGATTCGAAATCGAAGTAAATGAATTTTCCTGTACCGACTTTTGGCGAAGCTGCTCTCATGTAACAAAGATGTTCTCCTGTAAAGTAGCCTTGACAGAGCCGACATTGCCAATCTCCGCAGACATGGTCCTCTTTGGATCTTTTCAGTGTATCAAGCAGTTTATTACATCCTGTGCAAAAGTAGTATCGTTGACATTTGGACGGTTTTTCTTCTCCTCTGAGAGATCCAGTCTTGTAAATCTCTGTCTGTCGATGGTTTGAAAAACAGTCTGAACTGCGACATGTTCTATTGCAGTCTGGACATTTGACGGCTTGCTCCCATGCACAATCTTTTCTCAGACAGACCATACATTTATTTTTACAGAAGTGTATTGTATTTTTGTTGTGATATTTGAGACATTCTGTACAGATCTCTTTATTTGAGAAGAGGCCTGATAGTGAAGTTATGCTGTGGAAATGTTCTCCGTCTTTGTAAAGAAATATCTTGTCCTCTCTAGACTTGGAACCTGCATAGATTATCTCGTGACATGTATCTTTGTCTATGACGATGATCTGTATGTTGAGATGGTCTTCGATCTTGCAGAATTCTCTTATTTCAAGTTGCCTATCTGAGGGGAGGTTTACTTCTTTAAGAAGTCGAAGTGCTCTCCCCAACTGGGAATTTGGACCTTTTCTGTGTGCTGTTGAGGCTCGACGGAGATGTATGTAGGTGGCGTCCTGTCTCAGTCTGGCTATGCAGACAGTTATTGCTCGTGTAGCGCAAGTGTAGTCGTCGGGTATTTCAGGGATGTATACCATACATTTTTTCCTGATGATGGAATTGTTCTTGTCTTTGATGTCGGTGTTAGTGATGGTCAACGGCCGATTTGCTTTCTTGGTCTGGATAGACAGCTGAGTAGTAGTTGAGCATATGTGGGTATCTTTGTATAAAGAGAAACATTTTTTGCATATTTTATATGATTTTAATAAACCTTGGATGTTGGTGACTGAGTGGGTACCTTGATCATTCTGATAGAGGTAAATTGTGGTCTCCTTGGGTACTCCTCCATATAAAATATTGTTGCCTTGGTCTATGAGGATGATCTGTAAATCGAGATGCTCCTCAAATCTTGGAAGATCTTCAATCGTGACTTTGTGATCTGGTGGTAGATGAAGCTTCCTTAACATTGATAATGCCCGACCTCTCGGTGATTTAGGGCCTCCTCTGTGAGACCTGCTAGTTCTACTGATCTCTCTTGCTCGAGGGTCGTTTTTAACTCTGGCTGCTGCAACAACTATGGCTCTGGCAAACTGTGTAGTGTCGTTGGGTAGAAGGGGTATTGTTATGTAAGATCTACCACCCCCTCTGTCATGATGAAGAGTCCCTACTTCTACCTGAAATGAGCTGTCTACGCTCATGTTCTGGTCTGATTGCAGGACTTTTTCCAATCTGTCCATGATAGTCTTTGCTGTGATGAGGTTTTGAGGTCTCATGTGAATGACAATGTCTTGCTTGAGATCATTATGCTGAATAATTACCCTGGCTCTGTCTTCAGGGTCGTTGTGTTGAGCTGCTCTGTCAATAACCTCTTGAAACATATCCTCAAGTTCTTGATGTATGTCAAGTAATCTGTGACCAACATAAGCTTGGTTAAATGTAGCTCTGAAGTTTCTTTCTTCATACCCGAATCTCCTAGCAACTCTGTGTTGAGTTTGGGTGATCTGGTAGGGTAAAAGTCTTGGAATCTTTGCTAGGGGTGGAGGGGGTGACAAGCTCCTCTTAGCCATGATGACTGTATGATAGCTGAAGATTGTGACTTCCTTATATACTAGTTATTATGTAATAACAGTATTTTTAGATCTATATAAAAGATATTTCCTCCTGGCCTGGAGACAGTGACATATGATGTGATCATAAACCTGTCATGGTCTTTCATGTGTGTGTGTATTGAAGCGTAACCCTCTCTACTTCAATAGAAATAAATAACTCAATATATACCCCTCTGGCATTTTTATACTTTTGTAAAATTAAATTTTTGTTCTTTTTATGACAATGTGTTTGTGACTTGAGGGCATGCGCTGATGCGGAACTACATCCTTTGTGTAATTATGAGTCATCCAAAAATGCAGACTATAAAATTAAATTTTTGTTCTTTTTATGACAATGGTGTTTGTGACTTGAGGGCGTGCACTGATGCGAAACTACATCCTTTGTGTAATTATGAGTCATCCAGTGAATCTGGTTTGCACTGGTATTGCCAAAAAAATAAATAGTTAACAATGCTATGTAATGAATATAATTAGCTCATGAATATTAATATCTCCTGAATATTAATTAGCCACCCCCTCATTTGTCACTAACAAATTTATAGTGAAAATAATTATGGTCACTAATGATGTTAGCATTAAAGAAAATAATTATGTTATGCAACAATTTAAATTATCACCAAAGAAAATATTATGATCACTAACTATGTTATGCAACAATTTAAATTATCACTAAAGAAAATAATTATGATCACTAACTATGTTATGTAATTATGAATATTAATTAGCTCATGAATACTAATTAGCTCATGAATACTAATTAGCTCATGAATACTAATTAGTGATGAATATTAATATATCATGAATATTAATTAGCCACACCCCTTTGTCACTAACAAATTCATAGTGAGAATAATTATGTCACTAATGATGTTATGTAACAATTTTAGTTAGCACTAGAGAAAATAATTATGATCACTAACGATGTTATGCAACAATTTTAATTATCACAAAAGAAAATGTTTTCAATCATTAACGAGTTATGTAACAAGTTAATTATAATGATGTTATGTAATTATGAATATTAATTAGCTCATGAATACTAATTAGCTCATGAATACTAATTAGCTCATGAATACTAATTATGAATACTAATTAGCTCATGAATACTAATTATGAATACTAATTAGCCACGCCCCCTTTGGCCACGCCCCTTTTTGGGCACTGAAAGTGAGTGTCCTACCCCACTATATACAGTAGTGACCCTGGTGGTAAGATGCCCTGGCCAGGCAGAAGCCCACTTGACTCTCTCTAGAGGCTCTTATAATATCACATGCCTCAGAGCTTGCACAATCGCCGGAAAAGGCTGGTCAATAACCTGCATTGCCAAAATGTACTTGTCCCAGCATTACATAATGCCCCAGGTAGCCGTCACCACACACTTTAATTTTGCAGCCATTATTAGTATGAGGTCGATTAAACTCGCCTTGCCTGAACTGGATTTGGGAAAGCCCCTCGCTGAGATGGAGGTCAACGTAGGCGCCTTGTTGTCTCCATCTCCGGTAGCCCGTCTGTTGACTAAACGATGGACCTTTCCCTTTTCCACGCTGACCCTGGTAAACTTTGCATTTGTATTATTCGTGTTGGCAGTGATAGGACTAGCCTGTCTAAGGTAGAGGCACCATCCACTATCCTCTACTGTGAACATCCCTCTTTACTCTTGATTTCTATCTATACCCTTTCTGTCAGTACCTCACAATGTCCACATCTACATATGCACCTGTCCGCCGCAGTCATCATTATTCACAGCCGGAGCTGTTATTGGCTGGATTATTTGTATATTGCCAAGTTATTTTTATACTCTTGGAATTATTGAAAATGTGTATTGAACTTTGCTCTGGGCTTGTCTGCCCCACCTGATGGCTAGAATCAGCAGCAGACTCCCCAGAGCGCATGTATTGTCAAAATTGTATTGTATTCTACGCTTTTGGGAGAAGGCTTGCCCTATGTGCAAATGGTAAATGTGCAGGCGTCCCCATGTCAACATGTCTTATGTAAGTCCAAGGGGATCTTCAGACGCCAGGAGAGGTCTTGATATATCTCCTGCCTCATTTTATCAGTGGTCCGCACTTAGCGTGCAGACCACATTCAAGTCATGAGTGCTGAGTTTTAAAACCCATGCATACCTACAAGATGACCAGCAGGATAGATGACCAGCAGGATCTACCTTTATGTGTAGATAGTGGTGTTGTTAGAAGGGCTCATTTGTCAGAACAGTGACTCTCAGGTTGCACATCCGTGCAGCCTTTTGGACTCATTTACAGATTAAGAGTGATGCCCAATCAGCGATGATTCCAATGACAATTCAAGGAGAAATCGTGCGACATCAGTCATGAAGCCCAAGACATTTCCAATTTAGGTTTTCCTTAAATGCACTAAAATTGTTCAATATAGTTTGTCAGAAATTTTTAAAAAAAATTCCTTGTTTGTACAAAAACCAGAAAAGTGTTGCTTTGCCCCCTGAGTGACATGCTTCCAGGCATTACTAGTTAATAATTGTTGCTTTTATATATTAGTGGCATTTCAGATCTTCTTTATGGTATTGCTGTGCGCAGTGTCATGCTGACGCGTTACTCGCTCAGGAAGGGCCGCAACATAGAGCACTCAGCAGCACGCCCCTCAGCACACCCAGTTTTAAATGTGAACTTTTACTCAAAGACGGCCATTACTATTGTATATTTCTGGCCTAGACATATAGGGAGAGTAATGTAAAGTTCTCCCATCCACTTTGTGTGTATTTTTGCTTTGTCACTGTAGTGTAGCCACTTTACCTGGAAGCATGTCATCTCATTATTGCCTGTGCCACCACCTCTCAGTGAACCCAGTTATTAGGTATGTTGCAGCAATGCATGCATGTACAGTTATTGTTTAAGAATTTAATATATTAAGCATAAAAGCATTCATTGTGCATTAGAAGTTTAAATTCATAATTATAAAGGTTCATGCCTTTGTTCTTAGTCAAGCATGTTGTTTAGGTTTAAAGTTGATTTGGCTATAGTAAAAAGCCCTTGGAGCTGATAGGAATTAATCTTTTAAGCCCTAGCATCATCAAAGTGTCAGCCAGCTTAACAGAGCTGCAGATTGCACTCCTTTGTTTCCACTTAAGCCTGAGTACATTGGGTGCTCTTTCGCTTATCAACTCCCTTTGTGGTATACTTAAAGTGGCACAATGTTATTAGATCATCAGTTATGCATGGAGCTTATCTCCATGTGCATTATGTGTTCTGTGATGGCTATATGGTCTGGAATGTTAAGATGCAGTGCATTTGTTGATGTTTCCCATCATTATTAAGATCAATGTGCAGTGTTATGTAAGGGGATTATCCCCAAGATAGGATTACTCACTGAGAGGCTAAATGATTTGAATATGAATGTGATTGGATGAGTGGTGTCCTCCCCAAGTGAGGGGACTACTGTCTCTCTTGTTTTGAATTACACACAACTTGATTTGCACATACCTTGGAAATATGTGAATTCTCTGAACTTGGATTGTTCAGATTGACTTTTGATATTTGGAGTCCAGTTTGGCTTAGACTGGCCTTGGCTAGTGCACATGAAGCTTGGAGCACAATTGAGATGCGAATGGAGCCCCAAGACTTTATAGTATGTTTGTTTTTCGTTGGTGTAATATTTCAAATTGATTTGTTATAATATTAGTTCAGTATCCTTGCATGTCTATAACACTCTGTATGTTTTGATGCTATGTTTTAAATATTCTCCATTATAATAAAGTTTCTAACGATTAATATATATTGATGTATTGCGATAAAAAACAAAAGATTCTATATTGTTTATTAGACCCCTCGCTTTGTTATACACCTAAATTAATGTGTATTTGTAAAGTTAGCGTAATAAACGATGAAACAAAACAAAAAATATTACATGTATCATGACTATATTGTATCTGTAAATGTTTTACACCTTATTAAACTCTGTTTCATAATATAAACATGTCTCGACTGATTTATGTTCATAATAGTATAAATAATTATACACACATGAGTTTAAGTCATTGTAGGCTACATTCTCAAAAATAAAATGAAACATTTAAAAAACGATGGAGTAATATCGAATTTGTGGAATGAGATAAACTTTGCCATCAAGCTATAGCAAATGTTGAATATTGGATTTGGGGTAATGTCTTAATATGTCAATTTTACAGACGTAAAAAAATCGATATGGTTGGTAATTTTGATGTTATTCTTGAAAACTTGAATAGCGTGATGACGGAATTAAATCCAGGATTACATCATAAAGACATGTCATGCACCTGTTGGGAGTGGACTACTCAGCACATAATCTGGGTGTTTAAAATGGACGATTTAACGAAATCATACACTTCTAGAGACCATACACACCACACCGGTTGTTGTTACACACAGAAAAAATATGTTATGAGAAATGGCGAAAATATTATGAGCACTTTTAAAAAGACTTTAATTTCTGTATAAAATCAAATGTTACTATAACAACATATTTACGTTTCGTTAGTAATAAAAATCAATATGATATAATAAACACTCGTTTTTTGTTATTATTTACTCAATTACCTAGTAATATATCATTTTCTGATAATTTCATTAAAACATCCAATCATCATAAATAGTGGTGCGCTATGGTTACAGCAACAGGTTCTAAATAAGTTAGAACAATTATATTCACCATAATTGAGTAATTATTCTGTACACATCATTACTAAATTATGAATTACCTAGTAATATATCATTTCCTGATAATTCCATTAATCATCATAAATATTGGTGTCATATGATTACCACGACATAATCAATTTATGCAATATCAAAATTGTCTCCACGTGAAATATTTACACCAGGTATGAACATTTTGAGGAACACATTTTGCTTCTTATGAAATATTTGTATATTGATACTCAAATGTTTCCTTTTGTAGGTCTATGCATTGTCATTTACATAGGAAGTACTGATAGTTTAGGACATACCAGTATATAGAAATAAATTTAAAAAAATATTAAAAAACAATTTGTTGGATGTGTGTATAAATTATCATATATTTATAATGATATTTGAAAAGTTTTCTTACTTGACTTTAATCTTTATTTTGCGTGTGTATCACTTGACCATTACACGTACAATAGAAGGCCTTGAGTGGCCAAGTCATTTTAAGCCAAATCAAGAGGTAAAAAAATATATAACGATTGAAGATGAAAGTCTATTTTCTCCTATTTTGTTTAATATTTTTCACGTGCCCAGTTTGTCAAAAATATTGGAAAAAATCATTCACATCCAGTTATATGATTATTTTGCCAAATCAAATCTCTTTTATGATAGCCAATATGGTTTCAGAAGAAAGCATTCTACCGAACTAGCTACCATAGAAATAGTGGATAGGTTAATAAATAAAATGGATAACAATGAAATTCCCATTAACATATATCTAGACTTGTCCAAAGCCTTTGATACCCTAGACCACAAAATACTAATTTCTAAATTACAATACTATGGGGTTAGGGGTAACTCACTACTTTTATTGAAAGATTATTTAACTAACAGAAAGCAGTTTGTAATCATAGGTAACCATCATTCCGAATTAGGAACAATAACCACTGGGGTCCCTCAAGGTTCAATTCTTGGACCATTACTTTTTATAATTTACTTAAATGATATTGTCATGGCCACAAACTTTTTGACCCAATTATATATGCACTTTCCGCGACTCTAAGTACATTTGGAAACTTCGACCATAATTTAGAAATTAATATCAATAATGAACTCAATAACATCAATATTTGGCTAAAAGTTAACAAATTGTCACTTAATATAAATAAAACAAAAGCCATGTTATTTCATAGCCCACAAAGGAAGATAAGAAATATTAACTTGAAAATAGACTTGAAAATAGATCATTGCGATATTGAAATTGTAAATAACTACTTAGGTATTATGTTAGACTCTCATCTTTCATGGAAATATCATATCACAATGATTTCGAATAACATTTCTAGAACTAATGGTATTATGTGTAAATTGAAAAAGATTGTCCCCTCAAATGCTCTATTATTGTTGTACAATTCTTTAATCTTACCATAATTGAATTTTGGTCTTCTAGTATGGGGTCTACAATGTAAGAAATGGATAAAACTGCAGAAACGTTCATTAAGAACAATAGTTAATGCAAAATACAATGCACACACGGAACCAATTTTTAAAAAACTGCATTTACTCAAGGTCACCGACTTATACGCTCTGCTGGAACTTAAGTTTGCTTACAGGCTGATAAATAAGACACTGCCGCTGTATTTTCTTAAAAAGCAATATTTGAGGCATTCTGATATACATAATTATGGCACAAGAAATTCAAGTAATATACAAAATATATCAGCTTGTCATGCTTTTGTTCAAAATAGTATATGTTACCGTATTCCTAATATCTTGAATGACTGCCCTATACAGATAAAAGAAAAGATATATACTCATAGCATGAATGGTTTTGCAAAGTACATAAAAAATTATTACTTAAATGAATACTCAGTAGAATGTCAATTCAGAAATTGCTATATATGTCAGCACTCTGTGTAGGATTTAAAAAGACTTTGGCTGATATTTTGATTAACTTTAATGAAAAACTTCTGAAAATATAAGGAAATACTTGGCATGACCCTCTTTCTTTCTCTTTGGTCCTCCTTTCCCCATACTCCTCTTGTATCTATGGTTCCTTCGGGATTCTTCTTCTACCCATTCTGAATATTTGTCCTTTGTTTGTCCTTTGTGTTAGTCTATCGGTTCCTGCAGGATTCTTTACCTTTCTCTCATTACATGCCAGATTAATGAAGCTATATACATAAAGATGTAAATGAATATCTTACTTGCATGAATATTCTTATATATACGCACTGTTTAGGACATTTCTTATACATCCTTTGGTATCACATATTGATAATATTAGAAATTTTTTTTTTAATAGTAAATATACCTCTTGGTGTATATATTTTATTTTATGCACCCTTTGGTGTTAGTTAGTGTTAGTAGTGTAATGATTAAGGAAGTTATCATCGCAACTTTGTGCATTAGCGCATGCTGAGAATGATTTGGAGGGGGATATCCTGAAACTGGGGGCACTTCTTGAGCGATATTTTATTATCTTTGAAGTGTCCCACATATTGCATACTTTCATTAAGATATAATATATATATATTAATCGTTGTGAATATGCATATATGAAATAAACTGTTCTGAGTCTGAGTCTGAGTCTATAATGTCTTATAAGCACAGAACATGGCAATGTGGTGATGAAATACTAAATAAAACTATTATATAAGCACTAAATTGCACCGATTTATATGAATGTCATATATACATGTATGGAATTATATGTAAAGAAATGAAGGCAACAATACATTTTAAGCATTATCCCCTGGGATTTTAATTTAATTTAGTGGCCCCCTCCCCACCTACAAGTTCGCTGTCTTCTTTGAGCCAAAACTTACATACGTCACATGATCAGTTGTGCTGGAGCAGTAACTTTTACAAGCGAAGATGGCCACACAGCAGCCAATCAGATAACAGCATCCCTGCAGCATGATGAAACCAAATAGGGCGCCATATATAGAAGAGACTGCTATATACAACAAGGCGCAGCTGTCTTGCCTGCGGTTGGGATACACTACCTACCTGGGATAGCTTTTTTTTTTTGGCTTTATTTTGCAGACAGACTATCTGGAAATCCAATATTGTTTTTTTTGTAAAAATCTAATTATACTTTTCATCCCATCGGATTTTTGCATTTGTTGTTGTGCATTGACTGTAGTCCCACCACTTCAACACACATTGGATTTCTAGCAGCTTTTTCTTCTGACTTTATTTCGTTCTTGGTCACAGCTATATCGAACCACACCATGTCACAGGTGCATGAGTCTGCCTTTTACATACAGAGCAATTGGTGAAAAGGGTGAGTATTGATGATTACTGTTGACTTGTCCTATGTAAGAGCTTTACTTTAATGGCACCTATCCAAGATTGGTTGCCCAATGAAGGGCTGTTTTTCATCAGTATTTCCCAAATAGTCAAACCTGCCCTAACAGCCACCTGTGTTATAAAAGTCGCTTGCAAATACCCTGTATTTTCATAGTTTTAAAAGCAGATTTCACAGACTTTGACCAACTAAAATACAAAAGACATCAATGAATTCAGGTCTCCTATTGGCCAAGGCATCCCATCAGCCAATGGGAGTCCTGGATTCACATGACGTCCTCTTTAGTGTAGTTGCCAAGTCTATGAAATCTGCTGTAAAGGCCACCTGTTGTCTGCAGTCAGTGTCCATGCATTATCTCAGTGAATGACCATCTTTACCTGCCTTATAGGCTTATTCATTGACTTGAAAATCAATCTCGAAGACTTGGAAGCTAAACTTCAGATGACATCATGTGAATCCAGGACTCTCATTGGCCAAGTCAGTCCCTCAACCAATGAGTCTTGGATTCACATGACGTCATCTGGATTTTAGCTTCCAAGTCTGTTTTTTTTTTTTTGTGGTGATTTTATGTGAACAGAGTTGGCAGGTATGCCATTACTTCTAAAGTGGTGAATCACTGAATATTCTACATGATGATCCCATGGGTGACCAGCCACTGACTACTTAACACAGGTTTAACTGAATCTCTGGGTGGCCTTTCAATATGATTTTGCATTTACACATGCTTGATATATAGTATTGATTTAACTATTTATTTAATTGTTTATTAACGAGTTACCAAAGGAGATAAATAGATTTGTTCATCTCATGCAAAATTAATGGCTAAAGAAATTTTTTACCTTTGTTTCTTGTATAGTCCCATTAAATTACAATGCCTTTTAAAAACATGTTGATATCTATGGGGTTATACTGGCCATAACTCATGTCCATTCAATATTTGGTCATATTTTAATATGTAGAGCTTGGAGCAGCACAAAATGGACAAAAATAATAGTAATAGGTCAAACACCAACTTTCTAACCATAAAAATCAGCACCAATGCTTAAAAACCTAGCAATAGTGACATCATATGGTGCATAAGAACGAGCTGATATCTTTACATTTTCTGTGACTTAATATTTTATCATTGGTTCAAGTGTCTCTTATAGAGCATAATTCTTTAACCTGCTCACCAGTCCTTGCAAGGTCATCATTATACATATCACTCCATCTTTTCTTTACGTTACCTGTACAAAAACCAAACTGATTTTCTAGGTATCGTTTGTTACCACCAATAATTGAGTATCTCTCATGGAGACCCATGTTAGAAATTGTCCTGATAACAACATTGTTTAGTTACATGCACTATTGATAAAGTTTATAGACCTTATAGCAAACCAAAGTTTGATATCCATACATCCAGCCAAATATGGCAATAAATTACTATGTGTAATATTTGGCACATGCCAGACCTTACGTGCAGCCACTCTCCATGCACAAAATATATTCTGTACACTATCATTAAACAAAGCAGTTGGCTTCCATAAAACGTAGTACAATATTTATGAAATAATTAATTTGGAATTTAAGCACTTGCATTTCTAAAGAAAATATTACATTGATGCTAAATAATAATTCACATTGTTTAATAACTAATGATAATTGCAATTCCAGTGACACCTTTGACTAAGCAGAGAATTCTGGTCAAAAGCAATTAACTTGACAATTGAATAGCTAGTAACAATTTACAACTCCATCGAAAGAATGAATTTTACCGACATTTATAGGTATACAATTACATATAGCAATAGACTTCCTTGTGTGTCGCACATTGCAGTGAGATACCATTTAATTTGTGAATTGAGGATAGATAGATAGGTAGGTGCACAGTTCAAATAAATTGAAGGAATTGCTAACGGATTTAAGAACAATAAAGAATACAGAGCACTATATAAGTAAAAATAAAAATTATAAAAATAAGGTTCTTAAACTTATTTGTGTAGCAATTAGCCTACTGTTGTTTAAACTAAGTACTGAAGACAAGCTAATTAAAAATAAAACTTTATACACACTGGAATTTCCTTCTTTTACAGCTTGGGAGTCTTTGACCGAAAGACCCTGCACGAAGTCTTGCTCATTGGCTAAACACAATTATTTTCACAACTACATCAACAATGGAATCCGTGACCGAAGTGACTGCCACACATGATGGACATCAAGCATTGTTTGCAGACAACGCAGCAGTAACTACTATTGGTTTGATGGACAGTGAAATTACAGAAGATGAAACGGTGAAAGTCAGTCTGAATCCCGTTACATGGGGAGTTGCAGTCGCAATGTGCATCGGGGCAGTCGGTGTCATCGATAACTGTTTCACCCTGGTTGTTATTCTCCGCAGTAAGTCAATGAGAAAGAAAGTGAACAATAAGCTTATTATCAACCAAAGTGCTATTGATGCAGTAGCATCATTGCTTTTGATTGTCAATGGTCCCACATGGCCCAATCCGAAGTCCCCTCCAGGTATCGCAGGTGAGCTCTGGTGTCGCTTGTGGGTCTCTAATTATTTCTTATGGTCCGCACTAACAGCATCGTCCTTCAACCTTATTGCTATCACTGTTGAGCGATACATGAATATCGTCCAACCTATTGTCTATAAGGATTACTTCACTCCATTCAGAGCTAAGGTCTTGATGGGTGCGGTGTGGGCGTCAGGCTTCATCTTCATCACTCTGCCAAACTTGGGTCCGAGCGGAGTGATCAATGGCGTTTGTTATCCTTTCTCGCTGTGGCCAAGTGCCATCGGAGCGAGTATCGCGGGTGTCCTGACATTTCTTGCTGTCTACTTGGCACCAATTATCGTCATGGTTTACTGCTACACCCACATGATACTGGTGTTTCGCAGGAAGGTGGCTCCAAGCGAAACCCAAAATCAGACAACTGCGGAAAAGAAGAGGTTGGAAAAGAACATACAGATCCAACGCAACATCATGAAGACCCTCATCATGGTTGCAGCGGCTTTCATCATTTGCTGGACGGCCAACCAGTGGGCATTTTTTCTCTTCAACCTGGGCGTTAAAGTCGACCTGTATGGCACCTACTTCGAGGTGTTCGTTTTCTTATCTTTCTCAAATTGCTGCATCAATCCGTTCATCTACACTTTTCAGTACCAGGAATTTAAGGTTGCAATTAGAAAGTTGTTTGGGTTCACACAGGCACCTGAAGACATTGAACAAAGTATGCAGCCGTCTAACATTTAACTTATAGTGCCCACTAGAATGCATTGTTTCAAAAGTAAGTCCATCCTAAACAATATCATTGAAATATTGTATTGGTATTGGTAATGGTATTGCAGATGAATTCAACAAATACTTTACAGATGTAGGTCCGACACTTGCTTCTAAAATAGATTTCCCCAAAAATATACGCTATGAAGATTATTTTAAATTTGTAACAATAAATGGAATCCTGTTCAAAATATTTTTTAATTTAGATCAGTAGAAATCTTAAAACCTGAAGCCAGCAAAGGTGCAGACAACATCAGCAATGAAATACTTAAATACATAAAAATTAAATAGCAAAGGTAACTCCCATCCATAAAAAGAATGACAATCATTGCTTTGAAAATTACTGTCCAATTTCTATATTGCCTAGTGTGGCAAAGGTCTTTGAGAGAATAATTCATGACCAAATCTATCAATACTTCACTACTTCAAAATTATTTTATACCAGGCAATATGGATTTCGTACCTTACACTCAACAGAGTTTGCAACTCTTGAACTGTTGAATATAATTATTTTAGATATGGATAAAAACAAAACATCATATGAATATATACATGGATCTTTCAAAGGCTTTTGATACATTAGATCATACCACATTGTTAAAATAACTAAAACACTATGGCATTAGACAAACAAACTATTTCAATAGCAGGATTCAATATGTAAATTATGGCGATATCTCTTCTAATAATTAAAAAATCAAATATGGTGTACGGCAGGGTTCCATGCTTGGGCCCTTGATTTTTATTATGTGAAGAAATAGTTAATGTGACTAAAAAATTTAAACCATTACTGTATGCAGACGACACTGCACTATTCACAAATATAAATTCAGACTTTACACATAATCTCGAAATATTGAATAATGAATTACAAACTCTCTTTAAATGTAGAAAAAACCAAAGCAATATTATTCCAAACACCACAAATGAAAATACAGTATCCAGACTTATTCGTAAATGGCATGAATATAGAATTTGTAGATAGATTTAACTTTTCTAAGTCTATGATTAGCCATAAGTGAAAACTTTCACAGTATTTTCCTGTTCTAAGTTTCCAGCTTTTCAGCCAAACTTTAGTAAAATGTATTTCTTGGTTGTAAAAATTGCCTAATACAATCTTCTAAATAAATACTTGTTGTTATTGAGGACTAATACAATTGAATAGCATGAAAACTTGAGAGGTATGGTGGAGGACGACCAGGTGGATGATACAGTAACTTTCGAAATGTGTCCAACTGCCGTTGCATTGAAAGATAAATGTCCATTGTTTGAAGATGCATCTGTAGTGTGAGATAAATGTCCATTGTTTGAAGATGCATCTGTAGTGTGAGATAAATGTCCATTGTTTGAAGATGAATCTGTAGTGTGAGTTTGTACCACAGAAAATTTGTATTTTCCTGGAAGATTGACTTCTGGTATTTAAGGAAATTGTGCATACGTCATGCAACGTGTGTGTGATGGTGTGTGTGTGTAAATAGGGCTTTACCTCCTCTATTTCTGCACCTGATGGGTTAATTAGGATAGGCAGGAACTATGCATCATGCAACGTGGATAACACATTGCGACCATGTCAGCAATATTTCCAATTTGCCACTAATAATGCAAAGTAGAAATAACATAGTGTGCTAATTGGGATGCCATGTTCATTTGTATATGTGATGGGCAAAAAAAAAAAGAAGAAAAGCCACTTGTACATGTGGTGTGAGAAACAAGCAAAGCTATATTTAATCTCACAGCTGGGATGTGCCGATAGATAAAATTTTCTTAATGACACAGCTGGGCTGTGCAGCTAAACAAAAGTCTGTCAATCACACAGCCGGGCTGTGCAGATAGAAATTTTTTTTTAATGACACAGCCGGGCTATGCAGTTAGACAAAACTCTGTTAATCACATCCGGGCTGTGCAATTAGACAAAAGTCTGTTACTCACACAATCTGGTTGTGCCAATAGGCCTTTTCATCCCTGAGACCAAAATGAAACATGCCAATTTCCGGGAAATCAGACTAACATGCATGAGTCCATTGATGTTGGAGGGGGGAACTGTTAAGATTTAATAAATACCTTGGTACAATAAAACCAGGCACTTTTGACATATATATACAATTCAAAGTTGCTCCATTTTATTCAAGGAAGACAAATTTGCCATAGTTAGGTTATTTAAGCCATTTTCAAGGATGTGAAGATCAGATTAGTTTTCTGTTGCTGAGCAACAAGGCAACACAATGTCACCAGCAGTTTTGCTACCATGCAGAACTACCCATAGTCAAACATTTTCTGGATTGGAGCTTTTCAAGTATTAAAATTACTTTGCAGTATTATCCTACAAAAAAAAACAGCATGTTTTATTGGATTTCATCCATGGGTAAGCTGTTGTAAAAAACAATGACACCGAACAAGTCAGCTTGTTGGGCTGTATCCAGTGAACAAGCTAAAGAGACGTTTTTGAGGTATAATAGCATTAGATCCATGGCATGATAATATAAAACTGAAACCCCATAAATCTACTGTTTTCCTTTGTTGCTATGGTAACCATCATGTTGGAAAAGCAAGTGATACTCAGTTTTACGTATGGCTTTATCAAGTTTTAAGCATGTTTAAAAATTTTCCTTCTCTTCACGTATGTTTGTCAGTGGTCAATTCGTAGATCACTCCTGGTCGCGCTTGACCATTGACAAACATACGTGAAGAGAGGGAAAAATTTTAAACATGCTTAAAACTTGACAAAGCCATACGTAGCCATACATAGCCAAACGTAGCCATACGTAATCTACTCGCACGAGCAATCTACAAGCAATCTACGAGCAATCTACGAGCGGACGTTTTGCGAGCACTTGATGGATGTCCGGGGAGCGATCTACGATTGCCCCACTTACAATCATGGAAAGAATTTATACTTGATTAACAGAGCCATGAGTGAGCACGTATATAGCAATTTTTTACGTACATGGTCATACGTAGGTCTTGTACGTGTCAGTGTGAGAAAAGTGGACATTTTTTCATGTAATAAAATTAGAACCCATACCAATTTTAATTGAACCAATTTATGAGGTTACATGTGAGGATACACATTTATTCCTTCTCGAGAAGTGTATTTAATAAATATGTATATATATTTATTGGTTGATATGGTAACACGTACTGTAATTGTTCAAATTTTATCAGTAACAGGTAAAAACCTGAATTTTGCCGCATCTGTATTTGTCTTGACAACCCACAACTTTCCACTTGTCAAGCCCACTGTTTGCCATTGCTGAACGATGAAGAGTTGACTGTTGGTTGACCTGGTTTCTATGGCTTTGTTGCTATGAGGCTTTACCTGATTTTCATTGACCCATTTAAGATGACCTTGCCATATCTTCCTTGGCAATATATAAATTGGTACTTTCAAACATGTAGTTTCTCAGGGAGACATTGCAATCATGTTGTATGCCACTTGTTATAATTTCCAAAAATATGTTGTCATAGCTACTGCACATCTTTATTTTCTTGTGACATATGCAGTATCATAGGACACATTGCAAAAAAAATGTTTCAACCTTTTGTTCGGAAATGAGGTCAGTATGTCTATAAATAATGATGGCAGGGCAATGGCATTAGCATGGCATGGGCTTAATAAGAGGTACCAGTAAGTACACTTGTTTCCATGGCAACTACTTGAAGTTTCCATTTCAATTCATGACATGTGTACTTACAGTTATTTTCTGTATGTGATAATCTATTATTTCTGCAAAGAAGAGCACATTGATATTACCTTTTAACAAACACAGGTAACCAAAAACAGTCGTATAATTCTGTTTTCATGGCAACGGTTATTATGGAAATCTCCCTAATATATAAAAAAAAAAATCTATTTGCGATAGATAGTACATGATACTTGAATTTGATTAACATAGGACACAGATATTTAAAAATATCGGCAAAATTCAGGTCATACTTGTTACTGATAAAACTTTAACAATAACAATACATGTTACCATATCAACCAATGAATCACATGTAACCTCATAAATTGGTTCAATTAAAATTGGTATGGTTTGTAATTTTATTACATAGGAAAATAGCTCCACTTTTCTCCAATAGATTATGCAGTATAATTAACTTTAAAAAGTCCATTTTTGAAAAATTGGCAATTTCCAACATGTTGGTTACCATAGCAACAAAGGAAAACAGTTGAGTGAAAAAATTTGGCTTGCACGTGGAAGAATGATTGTTTCATCCTGTAAAAATGGCAGATATTCATATTGTATTAATAAAATTATTAAAGAATTGGTTGTGTATTTAGTATTATCTACAAAAGCAGAATGGTTGCTATGGAAACGCAAATAGTAAAAAACTGACCCACCTTTTTAACTCTACACCACCCGGATTTTGAAGGTTCCAAGTCTTATCTTTCGAATGAGACTAATTTCAGCCTGTATCCTTCAACAGTAACGGAAATTCATTTTTGAATAACGGAAATTAATTTTTGAAGCCCTTTGCTCCTGGGCTATGGCATTTTTCTCTGTATCTAACCAGCTGATGACAAGAAAAGAATCTTTTGATGAAAGGCTAGCTAGATCAACAATAGTTATAAGCAATATTCATGGAATTGCATCAAGTTGTAAGGCCACTTAAATTAAAAAGTGTCAATGATATGGCCTATATACCTACCATGACAAACAATGAATAGTTATAGTTGATATATTCACATGCAAGCTCCAGGGGGATGAATACTTTTGCAATTCACGGTATTCTTATGATACTGACAATAAATTTAAAATGTCAATTTATTCAAATGGCAATTTTGTCATTTCTTTTCTTTTCATCACATTGAAATTCTGATATGGAAAAATCAAAGTATGGATATAACACTTTTTTAACCCTGAACGAAGTTCGAAAAGGGTTTTTGTTATCATCAATGTCGGTCCGACGGGCGGACAGTGGGCAGACGGGCAGGTGGGTATAACACTTTCATTTCTGGAGCAGAACTCTTAACACTAATGCACTTACCTTAAGAAATTTTGTACAGTAATACTCTAGTTTTTCTTTATAATTAGCAATTTCATAATAATTAGTTGCATAATGATCTATATTACTTTCACTTGACTCCCAATACTTATTATTGTTTTCTTCATATACACCTGTAAAGTGTTCGGTTATAAATACTAATTTAAATGCCATAGATTTAATGCAAATCAGCAACCCAACAATTCAGTAACTGTTGAAGGGAATATGGCAATTGATAATATATAGTTCCTTCAGTTGCCAGCTAAATGTAAACAGTGAGCAAAAAATATTTTGACTTATAAAGGCATTAATATGGGTGTGTTGCATATCATTCCATACAAAATGAACCTTTAAGATTTATACTGATTTGTATTTAGACTTTATTTATTTAAATACAAGTAAATACAAACCTTAAAGGTTCATTTTGTATGAAATTATACCCAAAATCTTTATGTGGCATAACATTGTTGCTGAATTTATATATATTCCTTAGGATCATTGCCATAACCCATATATGACTATTTTGGATATAGAAGTAATGTCCTCAAGTCAGTTAGTTAGTTAGTTAGTATTATTGTTTAACACCTCATCAGCACCTGAGTGGGCTATGTAGAGGCTCTCTAGGGTACGATTGATCATCCATAGTTGGTAGTAGAAACCAGAAGCATGTAAAAAATCAATAATTGTCTGCGTTGGATAGCTGGAGCAGCTTGTGCAATGCGCACTGTCCTGTTTTAGCCACTGGGGATAGAGGACTTCACCCAAAGTGTTTCAACCCTCGCCGCGTGGAGGCCCAGGACCTTCGAGGGCTTCCTCAAGTCAGCAACATGTTTTCTGGATGAAGATGATAAAGGCTATTTCCAAATATTTTTATATGATCATGTCCCAAAGCTTCCTTCCTTAGATAACAATTCCCACCAGATTTTCTAACACACAAGCAACTCTCATTGATAATATACTCTGTAAATTCTCAAGCAACAATTGCAACACCACATCAGGCGTTTTACAAATAACATTTCTGATCATCAACCATACTACATCACTATTGATCTAAATGTAAGAATAATAAAAAAAAAAAGCAAAAAAAACGCATAAAATCAATTAGTTAAATACAGTCAACAAGCCATAAACGATTTTAAACATGAATTGGAAACACAGGATATCATTACAAAAATAAATAGCTCAGAGAACAATAATCCAAATGAAAAATATAACATACTAAACAACATAATCACAGCAGCCTGCACCTTCTAGTTAAACTTGTTAAATTTAACAAACACAAGCACAAGAAAGAAAAATGGATTACCCAGGGAATTTTAAACTCTATAGAATTCAGAGACAAACTACACTTTATTCTCCGCAACAATGAACATACTTCTCCCCCATATGAGACATTAAAAACCAACCTAAATAAATACTGAACGGAAATATTAGACAAGCAAAAGCAATGTACTATAATGAACAATTCCAAAAGTTCTAGAAAGATATTTAGAATACCTGGAAAACAATCAAAGATATAATAAACCAAACTAAAGATAAATGATAAAACAAAATTATCAAAAGAATTTAAATTGGAAGGCACAATGACCTCTAATCAGAACATTTTTTAAATTTGTTGAATCAGTTTTTCATTAGAATTGGCCCAAAACTAGCTGCAATCATAATGCAACTGAAAACACTAACTTAAAACAATATCTAGGTAACGCAACAGAAGTTTGTTTCCAATTTCGAAAAGTCACAGAACTGATAAAAAAAAACTGCCGCCAAAAACAAGCACAGGCGCAGTTGGCATATCAACCAAACTATTAAAAGTGATCAGATTAATTATATCAAAATCTGTTTCCATAATTATAAATCATGCTGTGTCTACTGGACTATTTCCAGATTTTATAAAAAATTGCCGAAATTGTCCCAATACATAAAAAGGGAGAAAATGCATCACTGAACAATTATAGACCCATATCTATCTTGCCTGCTATATCTAAAATCTTTGAAAAAATGATGCATAAACAACTACACCAGCATTTCAAAACCCTTTTTTATCCTCATCAATATGGTTTTTGTCCAGGGCACTCAACAGAGCATGCCATCCTAGAAAATATAGAAAGTATAACAACCGAAATGGAAAATGGAAATACTCCATTGAATATATTTTTAGACCGAACCAAAGCATTTGATACAGTAGACCATTTATCACAATTCCAAAAAACTATCCCATTATGGTGCAAAGACTAGGTAATAAATAGAGAACAATATGTACAATTTGGTGAAAGTTTCCCAGATAAATTAAAAACCACAGGTGTACTACAGGGGTCAATATTAGGTCCCGTTCTTTCTTAATCTATATAAATGATTTCTATAAATAAGTCTTCAAAATTCTTTAATTTCATCACATATGCAGACGATACTATCCTAGTAATGGTAATCAGCACAAATAACACAAACCCTTAGTACCGCAATGATCAATAGCGAATTACTCAAAATAAATAACTAGTTAAAAACAAACTAAATGTCACTAAGCAAAGAAAAAATCAAATTCATGCTTTTTCACCCATAAAATAAAATTGTAACGCCACACAACCTCCAAGTTGAAAATACTAATATTGAACAAGTAGACCATTTTAACTTTTAGGTGTAACCTTACATAAAACTTAAACCTAGAAACACCAACAAATAAACTAAACAATAAAATCTCCAAGATAATAGGAATTGTAAAGCATCTTAAGCACCAAATACCAACTCATACTTTGAGAACCAAATACAATGCCCTGATAATACCCCACATCAACTTTCGTATCTTGGCATGGGGACACAATCTGAAACAATTAACTAAATTGCAAAAGAAAGCGATGCGCACCATAACCCTCAGTAAATACAAAACACATACTGAACCACTGTTCAAACAACTAAGTTTATTGAAAATTGAAGATATGATTATTTTATATAAACTGAAATTCTATTATAACCTGGTGCATCAAAATCTCCCAAGATACCTTTCCCAGGCAAGAAGAATTACATAATCATAATACGAGAAATAATCAAGCCTTAGTGACCTTTCCTGAAATATCAAACTTCAAAATGTTCAATAATTAAGCCATTGCCAAAAATCATAAACCAGATGCCCTCAATTATAGCCGACAAAATTATACTTAAACAAAATTTCAAAGTTACATCATAAATAATTACTCTGAAACATGCAGCATTTCAAATTGCCATGTCTGCCAAAATTGAGAAGCAATACAGACTCACCATCTTGCACTGATAGAGCCTAATTTATTACATCTCCTTGTAGCAGCGGCAATTGATGTACTAAATTAATGTCAAATAAATGTATTGTCTGTCTGTCTAGTTCATGTAAAGTGCAAATGTAATTCCATGTAATTCTTTATAATTTTAATCTTGATTGATGGAATGCTCATTGAACTTTTTTCCTAATAAGTTGAATACATTGTATTTTTTTTTGTATTGTTATAATTATTTTGTGTTGTGACAGATACTCTTGTGTTCTTCTATAAGTGCTATTGTTTCTAGCTTTTTTATTTTTTACTTTATTACTACATAATTAATTTTAATTGTTAAATATAATAGGGGATACATCCACCCTTAGGTAATGGTATTTTGTAAATACTCGATAGTGTTGGGAAATAATAAAATTTCTGCTATTCAAGTTTCTGATATATTTTAGAGCCCCGTTTTTCCATATCATTCTATGTTTTTATTATATTTAAATGAAATATCTATCATTGGGTGATTAAGGCCAACTGAAGTGAATAAAGTTAATTAACAATACACCTGTCAAAAGATGATATTGTAATGCGTTTCTTTATGCATAATGAGCAGGCATACGTCAAGACATAATCAGCAAGGTTGTGTAAGGTGTGTGTCCTGTATTTCTGCACCAGTTGGGCTAATTAGGACAGGCAGAGACAATGGCAATGAGACGAAGGAGGAAACCGCCATCCAACATAGGCTCAAGGATACAATTACCAGGATGCAATTAAGTGGATGCAATTAAGTTGTTTTCATGTTCGGACATTTCAGGTGCATTTATTCCCAAAATGTTATTCTATCAAAATTGTACCCATAGATTTCTTGCAGGATTTATGCAGACTTGGCACTCTTAATAGTGCTTTTCCCCCCAGGAGACTATAAGGTGACAAAGAGATTATAAGGTGACTATGTGACTGAATAGAGACTGGGAGCTATCAAATCAGGAATGATCCAGCATTACAATGTATGTAATGTTCTCTGGGTGGGCCAGGCCTAAGCAAGTGATCTGAGCCTGAAAACTCTGCTTTCAATATCACCTTCTTCAGTGGTCCGGTGGTAGTGTGCTGAACTTCCAATCATGCAAGACTTTCCTGGTTCTATAGTGTGGGTTTCAAATTCCATCAGAGAATATTATATACATTTTAATGCTGGATCATTCCTTATTTAACAGCTATGTAGTCCCAGTCTCCATTCAGTCACATAGTCACCTTATAATCTCTTTGTCCTTATAGTCTCCTGGGGGAAAAGCATTAATTGGCCGCATGTAGGCTATACTGTCTAGCTCTGCTCGGGGCCCTTGAATCTTCAGGGTCTCTAAACCTACATTTACAGTTCGCTACACACGCACAATGTATTAGCAATAAACAGCTTTGAATCGAGGACCATAGGTCAAAAGTGCGTGGGTTAGTTGTGCAGGACATTTGGTGAGTTGCTCTCATTGACAAAGGCTTGTAAGTAAGTTTAAATGTTTACCAATTAAATGTGTTAACCAGTCAGGTCATTCAGTGCCCTGTGTTGGCCACTGGGGTATAACCTACAATGTCTCACCCAAAGTAATCTAATACTGCCCTTGCAATCATGAGGCACCCAGGAAATGTACCCCAGGCAAATCTCGCAAAGTTGGGGTATTATCATAATCTATTTATGTGGCCCACATGGTCACAGTGGTCAGAGCTGTCAAACTAACAGAAACAATAAGATGGGCTTCTCCTCTGTTCACATTGTATGATATTCACTCAAATGGATTGTGAAAACAGTTCACCTTGTTCAGAATCACTTTTCATGGCTTCAATTATTGTATATATATATACACACACCATTTCTAGAGTAAACAAATCCTTCGTGGTTGACGGTGGTTGTAACCATTGCAACAAAATTTCCTCTTTTTGAGTTGAAAGATTGATCTCATTGGCCAGGGGTAGGTGGTCAACTAACTTAAATATAACGTTTTTGTCTCTGCTGATTGGCCAGTTTGGGTGTGAATCTCGACTTATTTGCTGGAGCCTTTGTTGGAGTGTTATGAGGTTATATGAAAGAGCTTATTCTTGATCAGAACTGTGTGGTGTGAAGTGTAGGGTGCTATTTAAATTGAGCTTCATATCATGGCTGCTGCACGGAAGGGTGTATGCAAACCATTCCATTGTCTGGTATGTAACATGTGGCTATCACGACTGGCAGGTTTGTTATTTAAACTCATAGTTCAATCATCAAACTTTCCCAAATATGTATTTGATGAATAATTAACCCCAGAAACATGTTTTTTTTATGCAAAATATAGATTGATACTATACATGACATACCTGTACATATTATGCAATATTATATTCATTATCACCTCCTACACACTGCTACAGTAGAATTGGTATTGATATTGATTTTATTTGCCTCATTAAAACAGTTAAAATATATAAATGAGATAAAAATTTTAATGATCTGTTTAAAGTCATATACAACAAAGGCATGGTAACTCTGTGTAACTCTGTGTACTGTATATGTAGCTGGATGGAAAGATTATTAGTAAATAGATATCGGTAATGTTATCAAAGTTGCTCAAAAACCATCCCACATAGCTGTAAGAAACACCATCCGAGTTTGCCATGTGTGCTTCCTATTGATTTGGAATTTGTATAACATTATAATCAATTGTGATTGTCCTGGATGGACAAGAATAGCATACAAAAGATAGTATAATGTCTAGTTGCTGAACTACCTAAATTTGTTTAAGAAACCTATTATATGTTTGTCATACCTGTGTGATGACCTGGATCCATTTTTTGAATGTTACCCCGTTCCCATGACCCCAGTGACCTCTTGCAAGGCCGTGGACCTAGAATGTGGGGCATTTCCTATGCCCCTGCAAGGGGCTCACGTGATAGGGGTGTGGTTGGGTTCCTATTGGCCAGAATGGGCTAGAGGGATGCTGGCAGCATCAGTAGGGTCCAGAACAGTGGATAGACAGGACGTTTGGCTGGGCCAATTAAGCTTCAAATGTATTCTTGTCTTTGTTTGAGTCAATCCCAGAAGGGCCTTACAAATTGGCGCCCGATCTGGGACTTGACTCATTCTCAGGAATACCTTGGATCTATAAGGGACTTTTAAATTGGTGCCTATCGGGATTTACTTGTGTTTTTAAGGATTTACCTTTGTGTCACATTGGAATATCTTTTTGTGTGTTTGTGCAACTAAAACAGTTAAGTAGTTTCACTTTACTTTGAAACTGGTTTTGTTTGAGTGGCTCTTCCCTGGTTACTCTGTTTGTCCTGTTTGCTGTTTGTGTTTTGTTCTATCAGTATGCCTGTGAGACCCAAGCCTGGTAGAAAAGTTCCCCAAGACAGGGAGAGCCGGACATTGGCTCCCCAGTCTACAGGAGTCGACACATCGGGCCCCCCAGTCGCCAGCATGGCTTCTGGGGATGCCACCCCAGTTAGCTTTATGTAAGGAGTGAGGCAACCTAGGGAAAGAACTAGGCCTGGGGCAAGTAGTGGAAAGAGGCCCAGAGACATGGTGCAGAGCGAGTCGGATTCGAGTGACTCCTCTGTGTCCACTCCTTCCTCCTCTCCTAATTATAGGACCCGGGTGGGGACTGAGCCAATTGGGGCCGGTGGGGCCGCTGGAGCAGTAATGGCGGACCACATGGCCCCTGGTAGTCGTGCCTATCGTCCAAGGCATAGACACCGGAGGGAAGCCCTACCCCCTTTGTATGATGGCCAGGGAATGGCCTTTTCTGATTATTTGATGGAATTTAGGAAGGTGGCTGACTTTAATGGGTGGACTGAAGATGAGCGTTGTTTCCATATGTGGACTAGTATTTCCAGTCCTGCTAGGCTCAAGATTGTTTCCTTGCCCTCTGAGAAATCGTGGGATAGGATGACGGAGCATTAAATGCCCAGTTTTGTTCCTCCCAAGCCCTGGATGCTTATCGTAGTAAGTGGTTTAATGCAAAAAGGGGCCCTGAAATGGATCTGGAGTCATATGGCTTGTTCTTAATGGATCTTTCCAGGAAGGCAAACCCTGCATCCTCCACTGAGGAGCAGGAAAGGTTCGCCAAGGAAAGGTTCATGGAGACAGCCGGTTCTCCCAGCATGAGGTTCTGGTTAGGTGCCCTCAAGCCCTCTACTTTACAGGATGCCATTGACTTGGCTGTCCAAAATGAGTCCACCTATGAAGCCACGTGGCCCCACAAACCCGACCTTGGGCCAATAGGGGCCGTGGTTATGCCTGTTGTCCATACTGAGACCCCAGAATCGGCCCCAGTGAGTCAAATAGGGGTGGCTCCCTCAGCTCAGGGAGACCCCATGACTCAGGAGCAAGTTAAAGAGTTGTTTTATTCCCTATTAAATGATGTAAGAGGGACGATTGCCTCGACCCTGGGCATGGGTGGGTGGGTGATCAGGGCTTTACGTCCTGTATTTCTGCATCTGATGGGCTAATTAGGACAGGCAGGGACCATGGCAATGAGATGAAGGATGAAACAGCCATCCACCTTAGGCTTGACCGGGAATTGAACCCGGGACCCAGCGGTTGGAAGCCCAGAGAGCTACCTCTGAGCTAGGCCCCTGCCCCCTACCCTGGGCATGGGGACCGAGAACTAGTGGTGGCCCTAGTGCAGGGGAATGCTGACAGGGCCCACCGGTTAATGAAGCCATGGGAGCAAGCGCCGTTGTGGCACCAGGGACACGAGCCCGAGGCAGCTTGCGTTGTAGGCAGTGTAGGCAGTATGGCTGAGGCACCAGCCCGCACTGAGACCGTCTCTGTGAGTCAGCCAGTGGTGGCAGTCTCTGAGACCTATCCCATAGTAAACATTGGGGCATTACTGGAAGTGGTGGTTGCCCCGGCAAAAATGGGAGGCCCTGAAAAATCTGAGGTCCTGGGTCCAAACTGGTTGGACATGTGGACAAGAGATGACGTTGTGGCTGCCCAGGTTCAAGATAGTGCGACTGCTTTGGCCGTGGATTGGCTAAAAGCAGGACAAAGGCCCTCCTATAGTGATATAGCTGAAGTGTCAGGGATATTTGGGCCCTGTACAATTGGTTGCACTTAAAAGATGGGATATTGTACAGAGAACGAAGCATTATAATAGACTTTCCAGCAATCAGTCCCATGAGCCTGGAGACTGGGTTTTATCCGCCCCTGGCTAGGCAGAAACTTGGTCTTAAGTTTTTAGGTCCCTACAGGGTGGTTAAGAAGGTGGGGGAGGTTAATTATGAAATTGTGGCTCCTGCAACTGGGAAATCTCGAATCGTGCACATTAATCAGCTGAAGCCGTACGTGGCTGAAGTACGTGATGCTGATGTAGCTAGAAATCCTGATTTGCCTCTGACTGACCTGTACAACGACCCCTTTCTGTATGGTGAGCTTCAGAATGAGCTCCCTCTGAATTAGGGAAGGCTATGCCTCTGACACGATCTGGTGAAACGTGAGATGATGTACTCGGAGTGCAGTGAAGCCAGCAGCAGCATCCTCTGACCACGTGATGCTCAGAGGTGATGCGGCACCCCCAAACCTAGATGCAGCGCCGCCTACCCACGTGGGTATGGGAGGCACTGGAGCGGCCGGACTGACAGCCGCAAACCGCATGGAAAGTCGCGGCAAAATGGCGTCACCCCGGCTGGCTGAGGATTCCAGACTGAATCCTGAGGCTGAGCCCTTTATTTCAAAGAGGCTGAGACAGCCACCCGACAGATATGGTGACAACTCTGGATTTAATAAGGGTTTACTAGTCCAAATCCCGGTCTGTCGTCTATACAGCGATTATATGTATAGAGTGAGTTTTAATGAATTGACAGTTTATTTTTGATTAAGTGGGGCTTCCTTGCTTATTTTAGTGAGTTACTTTTTCAATAATACGGAGTAGGCATGCTTAACTGTCCAGAAAGGAGTGAATCAGCTTAAGAATTCCGTAGGGCAAATGTTAATTTTTTAAGTTGAACCCTGTACCTGATGTGGTTTTCCAAAGAAAGTGTCAGTGTGACATGACCTTTCTCCGAAGGTTTTATTCACTCGCCTAGTGAGTTATGTGTGACTTTAACTTCTCATAGGAGCATCTCTTTCATTTTTTTAAAAGAGATTGTAGGAAACATGGGTGTCTTGCCTTGCTCAAGTTTATGAGCACGTTGCTGTAAATTTAGTGAAAAGTGGTTTTGATACTTTTTCTGTGCCCTAGCAGTGGTTTTCTATGTGGTATTTGAGCTGTAATTTCTAGTGATAGGAATGGCTGTTTTTATGTGGTAAACTGTCAGATTGATGTGTTTCTTTCTCTGAATCTTATCATGTAACGGTTTGGCACATGACAAATTGTGCTGGAGTAATGGATTGTATCCGTCATGGAGTTGCAAAACTTGTTTGTTTTGGGTTTAGTCCATTGGGTGGGTCCTGGAAGAGGGGTGGGGTAAATGGTGCCAAAAATTCCATATTTGGCAAGTTTTGTTAACGCCCGGGAAAGAGACGATGCCATTCAGGAATTGGAAGGCGAGAAGAGGGGGCGCCGGGACCTGGAGCGCCAAGCTGACCTCCTCCTGGGAGAGGTGACCCGCCTGACTGAGGAGCGGTGTGGCAGGAGCTCCGGTGGGTGACGAAGCCCTGAGCCCTTTTCTCTCCTTCCCCTGCATCCAGTGTGGCCCTTTTCTTGGGCCCACTGCCCCCCTGTTTTCCCAGAAAACGACCCCCAGATGACGACCCGTAAAGCCCACGGACTGTGTGCTGGACCTGCCCCCGGAGCTCATGATGTCAGAGACGTGTGACTTCATTCCTCCCGGGGGCAGCCTACGCCAAACTGATCAACGGAAAAACAACCCAGAATACGCCCCTGGATAATGCATTGGACACGATACTTGGGATACCATCACGGAGTGACAATAGAACTGGGCTTAGGCTTGCCCTAATCGACGTGACTTGACCGTTTGATAGGTCTGTGAACTGATGAGGTAGAGTGCCTAAAGGATGCCCAAAATTGTCGGATTATTGTGAATGGTGATTGCAATGTGCAGGAGTGTTCATCTTTGTAGTGATTTCAACGCGCCGGTGTACGGCTAGGAAATGTAACTGTAACTTGTCCAAGGACTGTGTAAGTGGACTATGCCTCAGGAGTGTGACTGACAGCTCCCCCGGAGCTAGTGCCCTGTGACAGGGACCCGGTGAACGGACTCTTTCTTTTGAAAATGTGAAATCATTATGGACTCTTGTGAACTTCGAAGGAAGGCATATTATTGTGCCGGTATTGGCCTTGTCATGTGTTTGTTGCAATGTACTTGTGTCCGGTTATCATTGGGCTGGGGTGGGTTGTTAATATTGCTGATGTGATGTTGTTGCTTATGACATCATGTTTGCCCTGACCGCCAGCCATATTGTCCTACTCATTGTTAGACAGTGATGGGTACTTTGTTTAAAAGTCACTGCTGATGCTGCTCAGAAACTCCCCAGTAAAAGTTGGTGATTAGGTCTCTTCTGGATTCCTCCGGAGGCATGTGGACATGCCTCATTATTGGAGGACAGTGTGATGACCTGGATCCGTTTTTTTAATGTTACTCCGTTCCCATGACCCCAGTGACCTCTTGCAAGGCCGTTGTGGGGCATTTCCTATGCCCCTGCAAGGGGCTGACGTGATAGGAGTGTGGTTGGATTCCTATTGGCCAGAATGGGCCAGAGGGATGCTGGCAGCATCAGTAGGGTCCAGAACAGTGGATAGACAGGACGTTTGGCTGGGGCAGGGCCAATAAAGCTTTAAAAGTATTCTTTGTCTTTGTTGGAGTCAATTCCAGAAGGACCTTACACCTGTATTTTGTGACACTAGAGCACCTCCCTGTTTCTGTCTGATGAAACTTTTTTTTTTATCTGTAAAGGCAAATATCATTATCATTCTCTTGTTAAAAGCAGAAAAAATAAAAGAATTTGAGTCTTGATGAACTTAGCAGTTTAGCTTCTGCTTAATATGACACAAAGAAAAAGTTACCAAAACTATATATATATATATATATATATATATATATATATATATATATATATATATATATAAATTACAATCAAGGCTATAAAAGAATTTGTTGGACAAATATCATAACTGCATGGATACTAAAACGCAACAATTCCCCTTATTTTTCCAATATGAGAGACTAATAATGACCATCCTTCAGAGAATTTTTATTCTGTTGGTCTGTAATTACTAGATGGGTTCAGCTCAATTAGTGTAACAGCCTTTTATCACCAAACAGTCGAAAACATAAATGTCTTGTTTCTGATTATTGATGTTGTGCTTGTCTCTCAGTTAAACTGGGAACCTCCTTCAATGTTTCCTAGGAAACGAAAAAAAAACTATCCTCAGCAGCAAAAACAACAGGTGAAATGCATGATTAGTGATATTTATGTTTGGGAAGCTACTTAAAGACAGAGGAAACATGTGACCTACATACTAAGAATCTCATATCATATTAATTTCCTGTTAATAGACTTGCATTATTCTGTTCACACAAAACATGCATTGAGCAGCATTGTTTCATGAACAATGCAGAGATCAAAACAAGGATGATTATAACGAGTTTAAAACAAGCATGATTAAACATGGCTAACAAGGATGATTATGTACAGAGACTAATGAAATGTGCTTATTGACATGAACTTGCTCTTTTGTAAAAGATACATTTTTAAACTATTCTTGAAAGCATTAAGAGATACTATTAAATCTATTCTGCATGACTTTACAATTGTCTCTCATATCATTTGGTTGAACATCGCTTTGAAAAATTGAACATAGATAATCTGGTGCCATTCTATTCACCCATTTATAAACTTCAGTACAAAGTACATATTTAAATTACACTGATACAGACAGGGCGGAGGCCTAGCTCAGAGGTAGCGATCTGGGCTTCCAACCGCTGGGTCCCGGGTTCGATTCCCGGTCGAGCCTAAGTTGGATGGCTGTTTCATCCTTCGTCTCATTGCCATGGTCTCTGCCTGTCCTAATTAGCCCAATTGGTGCAGAAATACAGGACGTAAAGCCCTAATCACCCACCCCACCCACACTGATACAGACATGGTATTACTCTTTTTCAACAAATAAGTATAGGATGTCTCGAAATCATTGTTAACAAATTGCAGTGCACGATACTGAAGCAGCTTTAATTTATTGATGTTGGTTTGACACTAAACATCCATACCACTGGGCAATAATTGAAAGTGCTTCTTATAAATGATGGAAAAATTTCTTCCTTTACCTGTGTATCTAGCACATTGCTTAATCTCATAGTTGCATTAATTTGTCTACTCTCCTTTTTACATATTGTTGATACATGTTTGTCAAACATTAGCTCCTTATCAATTTCTACACCCAAGAGCTTGACATTTTTTACACATTTGACACTTTTACTTTTGACAGTAAATTAACCTTATTACCAAATACAATGGCCTGATATTTATCAGCATTTGCTTGCATACCATTTTTCTTAAACTATTCCGTGATCTTGTCACCACATAATTCAATATTAATATATGATTCATTCTGCAGTAGAATTATCATCTGCATAATTGTAGATACCATAATATTTCACACAGTATAACATGTCATTTATGAAAATATTATGTATTTATATCATAAAGGTAGTTCCAGATAAGGTTAATACAATCTCTATTTAAACCACAGGCATGCATAAGCGTAGCACCACAATATTTGCCTTTATCCAGCGGTTGGAAGTCCTCGGTGACTGAAAGCATTGATGTCCTCAACCAGGCGTTGAGGGCACCATTGAATTGATCATCAGTAAATTGCTGGAATTGTGATTTGTCGTCCTTACCAATTCCTAGTAGCACTTTCATATTTTCCCATCAATTCTTTGAGTAATTTTTGTACAATTGTGCAAAAGTAGAATCATAAAACATTTTTTTTTCAATAATGGGGTGAGTCAGTTGACCTTATTTCAACGGGATAGTTTGATGACGCTGAGTGAATATGAGTTAATATATTCCTCTGTAAACCATGGTTTGTCTATTGCATAGACAGTAACATGCTTTTGGGGACATGTTTGTCCATCAGAGAGGTCACAACATTAGTGAAGTACACTAATAGTTCCTCACAGGTTTGCAGATGGCATAGGGGTTCCCAGTTCCCACCTTTGGTTTCGGAGGGCATACGCAAACATTGCCTTCTCATAATGTCATATTACCCGAGTTGACACCTTTTTAACTTTATTCTTCTTTGAGTGTTGTAAGCAGATGGCTCATTATGACATTGTGATCAGATGTGCCGATTGGACAAATGGAGATGTAAGCTGTAGAAATAATACTGAGAGAATTTTCCTGATCCCCCCCATGGCATTTGTGCGTTGAGATGAATGTCTGCAAGAGACTTGAGCCCGTCAGTTAACAGTTCATCAGGATCTGCTAGAGCAGTGAAAGCAGGATTTTCCAAGCCTTGTCCAGAATATGTCACAAGGGGTACAGCTCATTTCGGCATACTGGGGAACACTTACGGTACAGAGGACTATGATCTGCGATCACTTTATACCCAGTTTCCCTTGTTTTTGACTGTCTTGATTCCATGTTGCTTGACAACCCTTTGCTTAATTTTTCATCATTCCTTCCTATTGATTGATCCAATAGGCTGATTTCTGTGGTTTGTTTGTTAAATAAAGATATAATTATAATATCACTGTTGTTCTTTTATTTTACTTTATCATTATATATATGTATATTTTTATTTTGTATCCTTGTATTTTATTCTTTTATGACACATGTATCTTTTTGACGCTCTGCGGTCAATAAAATTATATATATATATATATAAACGTATTGTAAAAACGAAAAAATGACTGTTCTCCCGACTTTCCCTTGGACTGTAAATCAATAAAGGAGAATAAGTATAAGCCAACAGTGAACTGGATAAAATGATACTATCACAACTTAACAGTCTTCAGCGCATCTCAAATTACAAAGCTTTCTCAAGTTAATATCCTACTGAGAGCCAGGCAACAAAGACTTTCTTCCTTTGATCTTTCTACCCGCTTCTATATTATTATTTCAGTAATTTGTAACTGACACTTACTCTACTTCTTTTGGTCTAGTGATGCTAATGTTTTCATCAGAGAAAAATATCTTTTCTCTTCATCTCAAAAAAATATTGTCATCATCATCATCACTTTCATTATGTCTGACAAACTACAGCAAAGTGACGATGTTCGCACAAAGCAGAGATTAGTATATATACACAAATTATATACATTCAGTTTTTTTATTTAAATACAACTGTGATCATGGCAAGCTGGACCGAATTACGGCAGATTTCATGCAATGTAGACTTGGAAACTGAACTCCATCCAGACCCTCAGGCAATGAAGGTCCTGCAGGATTAACGTGACGTCCTCCGAGGTTTATTTCGTAAGTATATGAAATCTGCTGTTACCGTAACAAAAAATACTTTCATTCACAGTCGGTTACATAGTTCTTCTTGAATCAAATCTAAGCAGAATTGATAAGTATATTTAGCATTGTTTAGTCACAACAGCTGAAAGGATTACTTTGCATCTCCAGGGACCATTCATTGCTCATATATTCGGTAGGCAACAAACAGCCTCGGATACATATTAGTACATAATGAAAAGAGGCGATAAAAATGTAGGTTAACAAGATCACAGGATCAAAAGGAATGATATGTAGAGATAAGCAGTAGCAAAGAGAAGAAATGTGTGACCAATTGTGCAGGAATAGAAAGGAAGCCAGTGCAGGTGACTCATTAAAGGGGAACTAAAGGAAATTTGTATTTATGTTTAAATAATCAGTTGGATGTAAGAATATATTGCAGTGAAAATAGGGTCTTAAAGTCGACTTTAGTGTGGTTTTAGGCCGTTAAAAGCACCAACCGCCAAAACGTAGGAAGCCACCATTATTGCATATAAATAGCACACCATGTGTTAATTGCACTTATTTAATGCCAATTAATTACTGGGATTAAATACTTATTGTAATGAAGTCCTGAAACAAAGGCCTACGTATGCTCCCTGGGCAAATATTATGCTTCCATTGTCTGAATGCCTCTAAAAAATATCTGTATCTAACATCTTATAATTTGAACACAATTTGTTTTGTATCAGAATCTCAATCCATAACATATCCTATATATATAGCAGAACTCCTACAGATATAGATACTTAATAAGATCGGTTTACGAAATATCTTCTGAGCCTTGTGAAGATTGCAAGTGACATCACTGATGTTTGTATACATTTAAGCTGTGGCCAGATCACTGATCTTCACATCCTTGAAAATGGCTGAAATAATGACCATTTGTCAAAAGTGCCTGGTTTCATTGTACCAGGTATTTATTAAATCTTAAGTTTTCCCCTCCAACATCAATGGACTCATCCATGTTAGTCTGATTTCCCAGAAATTGGCATGGTTCATTTTGGTCTTAGGGGTGAAAGCTTGTGAAGGTTTTCAACAACTAGCTGTTGGAGGCCCATCATGTACAATGCCTAGCAAATCAACAAAAAGCTTAATATCTATGAAAACTAGTGTGATTTGACTGGTAACTATGATGCTTTGGTTAACAAAAATCCATTATGAATTTGTGCGTGTGATGCTGCTGTTGTGTTAGTGTGGCCAGTGGTCACTGCATTCCAGGCATCTGGCTATGATTGGCCAGTTGAGTGACACACCCAGACTCTGACCTATAAAATCACTGTTCTCACTCTTTCTTAAGTGAAACAGTGTAATTACACAAATTGGATTTGTCAATTGCTCTTTATATTTTTGATAGCTGATTGCATTTGAAACTGTACACTGTAATTAATTACAAGTAATTACAAATAGGCCAATGTTGAAATGAAATTATTTCTCAAACTCATAGATCCTCGCTACTCTTGCTTAGCTACCCACAACTGTGTGCAAATCCACCACTTGCACCATCTACAGTATTAGTAATTATAAAAAGAGACCTTTGCTGGTTAGTCATACTATGAAAAAATATAAAATGTTGCATAGAATTTTTTCGTGTTCTTTTTTTAATATACCTAAATACTTTTAGTATTCTGTAATTTGCAGCAAAAAAAAAAACATTTTTTGAGAAAAATGTGACATGTTGCAAATCTAATAGAATAAGTCAGATCCAAATTTTAAAAAATATATTAATCATGTTTAATTTTTTCACATTAACATACATAATTGACAGGTTCAGTGAGTGTAGCATTTTTGAACTGCATATCTGGAGTTTAAACGAAAAGTACATTTTATAGCAAGTTCGACAATAAAGACAAAGACATAAATTTATATGAACTGTACTAATTAATTGTAATATTTTGACATGATACCTTGCCAGTATCTGTTACCTGCAACTAATACCCGTTAGTCTGTAAAAATAGATCAATTAATTTTTTCAATTAATTTTTTTGTATGTCTAGATTCTGATACAGGTGTCTTTTTTAAAGAGTTCTTTTCTTGTTAAATGGATGTTTAAAAATAAAAAGGTGTATAATGTGTGAGAGTAATGCAATACAATATTATTAGGTATTGAAAACTATTCACACACAATTTTGGGATTTTAAACAAATTTATTTGAATTGTATTGTCAATTTTTTAATAATTTTTTTCCTAGATATATATATATATATATATATAGATATAGATCGATAGATAGTTAAATAGATAGATAGATTCATTTAGATTTTTACGGCCTAAATTCTTTTACCAGTGTTAAATATATCAAATACTTATTTTCTACAGAATTGTATACTCCTCGGGAAATGCATTTCATATTTCCTTATAGGAAAACCGAAGTTTTAAAATTGTTCATTGGACAAGTGGATCTTAAAAATTTCTATGTCACACACCTATTTACATAGAAGTCAATGTATAAGCCATTTCTAACCAGGAGAAATGGTTTTGTTGATAGCTGCACTATTTATCATGATAATTATGTAAAGCTATGGTCTGATGAGTATTTTTTTACGAAATTACTTACCGAATTTAAAAGCATATTCACGATCTGGGTGCTTCACTTTCACATACACAGTTATTTGCTTTTATGATTAAAATTTTTATGATTTTATGCATATTCTCCATGTCAGAGCTTAAGTGCAATTAACACCTGTTTCTGAAACTCTCAGTTCTTACCAATGGTCAAGCAATTATATTGCAGTGCAAAGCAACAAAAATACTTGGCTCTCATTGTGATGTATGACCTTGGACAACAGTGACGTAGTTCACAACAAGTTATGAATAGTGTCATAATGTCTATCTTTAGCATTTGTGTTATGATACTATGTTTAGTGATGGCTGTAATCACTGCTTTCTGATGTAATGGTTATTAATAGAAATTATAGCTAAGCATGTGACTTGATGCAGGCCAGTGTGTCATGAGGCCTTAATAGTGTGTAAATAGGATAGGCAGGCCAGACAGTGGCCACCAGCAGACTTGTAAGCAGAAGTGTCGTGCAGACTGGCATAAGATGTGACTTAGAATATCTCTCAAATGTCAAGAGAGATAAAAGGTATGTTTACTCAATTGTTATTTCATAAGATTCATTAATACTGAGAACTGTTGTGCACTGCTATATTGCGTTTCGTGACTATATTATTTGACAATATTAAGATATATTTGTTTAATGATAATAAAACATTTTAATTTAACAATGATTGTCGAGTCTTCAATCAGAGGAACCGATCCCGTCGCATGGTGGAGAATCCGGGTATCCGGGTGCATTCGTCCGGATGTGTCACGAAATGTACATAGGCAGTTGCACTAATCTAATACCTTTTTCTTTCTGTTCTTTTGTCATTATCAAACGTCGGGAGTGCCAGGTCATACGTGGAATGTTCATTTGCTTTTGGTACATTCTTGCAAACATTAGCAACCGAAATTACTATCTTAAGAGATGCTCAGAGAGTTTCTGATGAATTAGTAGACCAATTACAAAATGCTACTGAAGCTGAATTGCGACAATATTACAATCGCTATCGAAATCTCAGACCTTTAGATAACAATGAAAATTTACCAGTTACCAGGGTTTTGCAATTAATCCCTGATCCTTTAGCTCATGATCATCAAGATTTGCAAGCCTTACTTGACTTATTAGAGGCTCAATTGCCAAATCATGACATAGATACTAATGTAGCATATGTGAACATTCCTGACTTGGGTGCTCCTGAAGAAGATGGCGATGGCGGAAATGACAATGAAGACGTAGGAAATTTACACCCACCACCTCCTGTAGCACCAGATCAGCCACCTCCAGCACCTCCAGCACCTCCAGGACCTCCAGGACCTCCAGGACTTCCAGGAGACGGACAAGGGCTTCCAATGGCTGCAGCGGATGGAGCCAGAAGGCTTAAGTTCTCTGAACTTTTGCCATCTGTATTTGCAGGTTTGCCTACTGAAAATGCTAGACATCATTTTCAGAAATATAGAGATTACGTACGAGTACATGGTCTAAATGATGCTGAAGCTCTAGAAAGATTTACCTTGACTTTGACTGATTTGCCAAGAGAATGGATCAAAAATAGAGTGTTCGTAGATTTAAATGCTCTAGAAAAGGCATTTCTGAGTCAATATTCATTGTACAAAAGCCGTGAAGCAGTAATTCGTGCTTTGTCACAAATGAAGTACACTCCAGGTATTTCAATGGATAAATATTTGGCAAACATTCGTGAACTTGCAGATAGAGTAGAGCAGAATGACGAACAAATTCGTGATTATTTTGTGAATGGTCTTCCTGACGCTATGCGGTCAGGCTTATTATTACACAATTTTACAGGTTTAGATGACCTTGTAGATAAAGCTCAGAAATTTCTTGAATTGAATCCGAATGTCATTGCAAAACAAGTTACCTTTATGGCGCATGATTGCCTTGAAGATATGACTTCTTTAGCACTTGTTGTTCAAGATTTGCAGAATAAAGTCCAGACAATGAGCCAGCCGGCTCTTCCGACGTCGACTACGGTGGAAACCAAGAAAACAGAATCCAAAGAGACTAGAAGATCCAGGCCATCTTCATCCGAAAGAAGCAGATCATACGGAAATGGTGAAGACAGAAGTCCGAGGCGATATCGAGACGACTCCAGGTCGAGAGATCGCTATATCATCCCTCCTAGACGAAATGAATATTACCACAGAGGTAATCAGAACTACAGAAGAACATGGCAGGGACCTCGTCAGTACAACCAGTACAACAACAACAATACAAAGTACCGTAATGACTATAATTCTGGTTTTTCTTCCAGAGGTAGCTACAATCAGCAGTCAAACAGAGGTTATTATGGAAATAGAGGTTTTAACTCTCAGAGACAGAGATTTCCTCAGTATAGAGGAAATAACAACAGGGGAGGCTATTCGAATACCACTCGTGGTAATCAGAATAACTATACAGCCTCAAGAAACTCCCCACAGCCTTTTTAGATCGGCGCGGCCTTGACCATGCAAAGGTCGTGCCTTCTGAGTTTGCGTTCTCATCTATGACATCCGAAATACAGCTAGATCATAGAAATATGTGTACTTTTGTCTTTCCAACCAGAGAGAAATTACCAGCTTTGATAGATACTGGAAGTACTAAAACTCTTATAGCAGAGTCACTGGTACAGCAGAGTGTTTATTTAAGGTCACTACCGGTATTAGGTCTTACAGAACCTGTGAAATTTGTGGTAGGTAATGGTTCACATTGTGCTTCAGTGTCTTACATTGAGCCTGATGTTTATCTGGGCGATATTATGTTGACAGTTAGATTGTATATTATGCCTAATCTGTCAAACTTCGCAATCATTGTGGGTATTGACACTCAAAAGAAGTACAAGTGTACTATGGATCTAGAAAGAAATATATTGAAAATTAGCAGAAATGTCTTGCCAGTAAGCATACTGAGAACTGTTTGTCTGAAGCCTGGTGAAACAAAAATGATTAAGGTGGTATCTCCTTTGCCTTGGAAATGCAGAGATCAGAATTATATAGTTACATTGAGACACAAATATCAGAAATTATCAGCTGTGAATAGTCTGTACTGTTTTAAGCATGGTAGGACAGCATTGTTATTGAGAAATCCATTTCGTGAATCTATAGTATTGAATTCTAGGACAGTTATTGGACAAATAACTCCTAAAGATTGCCTGAGAAAACTGGAAAATTATGAGACTGGGACAGAACAAGCATTTCCTATAGTAGACTTGGGGCCAGAAGCTATTCCAAAAGTTCAAAAAGATACTGTAGATCAATTGAGTATGACCTCAGATGAGTTATTTCGATACAAGAAATCTCTGTATCCTTATTTGAACAATGATGATCCAAGACTGATTACTCCAGATAGTGATATAATAAAGCAGCAAATTAAATTAGATGAGTCGAAATTATCAGTCGAAGGAAGAGAAGAGTTATATCGAATCCTTGAAAGGAATAAAAGTGCATTAGCTATACATGACAACATAGGAAAGGTTCATCGCTACAAAGTCCGATTACAACCCGATTTTCCTGACCCACAAGAAGGTTTTAGTTCAAAGCCTTACATTCATTCTCCTAAAGATAAGGAATTTGTTACATCAGAAGTGAACAAATTGATCCAAATGGGAGTTTTTCAAAAGGGTCTTGCTACTCATACATCAAGTCTATTTTTAGTTCGTAGGTCACCACAGCATGCTCCACGTATAGTTGCAGATTTGAGAAGGGCGAATCAAATGTTTAGAAATGTAAACAAGTCTACTCACACTATCAAGTCATTTTGTGAGGCATTTGGAAGGAATAGGAACACATATGTGACTGTATTAGATTTGAAATCAGCTTATTTTTCGCTTAAGTTGACTGAAGATTCGAAACAGTATGTAGGAGTGACAGTATGTCAGAATTATCCTGCAGTAACCTTCTCAAGTCTACCACAGGGGCATCGCCAATCAGGAAGTTATTTCAATCAAATTGTGCATTACATCTTGCAAGAGTTACCAAGTGAGGTTTACAAAAACCGAGTGCTGTCATATTTTGATGACTTGCTGTTATTTGATACCAATGAGTCAGATCATTTGGAGACCATAGATCTTGTTTTGGGTATTTTAGCTAAACATGGCCTCACAATATCGTTGTCGAAAGCTCAGATAGCTCCAGTTACTGGTGTCAAGTTTTTAGGTTATTTCATTGATTTACAATCACCAAAGGGCCCAAAGTTGACTGTGTTGAAATCAAGAGTACATGATATTGATAAATTGCGACCCCCTCGCAATAAAAAGGACGTGAAGCGTGTTTTAGGCATGCTCCAATATGTATCACAGTTCATACCAGGTTATCAGCAAATTGCAGTGCCACTTACTGGATTGCTTAGAAAAAGATCTGAATTTAATTGGACAAGGGAACATGATATAGCATGGAATGAAATTAAGAAAAGGTTAAGGGAAGCACCAGCGTTGTCTTTTCCTTCAATGAAGGAAGAAGACTACTTTATAGTAGAAACTGACTGTTCTAGGACAGCTATGGGTGCAGTTCTGAGACAAGTGCAAACAGATGAAAATGGTGAAAGATCAGAACATTTGATTGCTTATTTTAGCAAAAATCTGTCAAGATTGAGTACTTTAACTTACTCAGTTTTAGAATTAGAGATGACTGCTCTTTATGGTTGTTTAGTAGCATTTCAGACACTACTTGTAGGGAGATATTTTTTAGTAAGGACTGATCACAAGGCCCTTGAGCATGTCATGAAAAATCTGAATGCTCCACCTACTCCTAGAGTGCAAAGGTTACTTTGGAAATTGTCATCATTTCAGTTTAGCATCAAATATGTGAAACCTTGTGACGTCACTATGGCAGATTTTCTGAGCAGACATCCTAGTGAGGATACAGAAGATCACAATTCTATAGTACCTATAGGAATTAATGATAAAGAATTGCTAGAGTCGTTTCCTTTTGACTCGGTGACATTGGACCACTCTTTAGTTGTAACAAGGTCACAGACAAGACCTCAGACACTTGACAAACAAAGTGCCTCGAAAACAATTGTGCATAATGACTCTAGATTGCCAACTACGCATGAGTCCCAGACCGATATTGCAGCTAAAAAGTCAAATCTCTCAGCTATGAAAACAGACCAACAGACTGAAATTACAGACCAGACAGAAAAAGTAGTCAGTAATGAGCCTTTAGTGCCAAAAGGCTCAGTCCTTGGCTCAAGACTGAACGAGACAGTTGCAAAAAGTTCTAGACACGAGGATCATAATCCTCCCTCCCACCTTGCAGTGCCAAAACCAACAATTAGAAATGTCGTTCATGACTTTAGTGAAGGAAAAGGAACGAATGAAGCTGATAAGCCTACAATTAATGATCCTGATAAAACACTAGTGACAAATGAGCCTTTGTTTTCAGAAACAGGTCCTAAACCGACCTTACTGTCCAAAATGCCTTCACAGAAAGAAATAGATATAGGACTTAGAGATACAGTGTTTGGAAAATTTAAGGAAGTTACTTTACCTTATACAAAAGATGAAATAGCAAAAGCACAAAAGAGTGACTCTTATTTTGGTTCATTGTACAGGTATTTGCAACATGGCACATTACCACGTGATCATTCAAAGTCACGGTCTATATTAGCTCTTTCTGAACATTATGTACTAGCAGATGACATTTTGTTTTACTTGAGAAGTTGTGATAAGAAGGGACAGGAAGTTGAGGCTTCCTTAGCTCTTCCAAAGGATTTTATCCTTCCTGTGTTGAATCACTATCATGTGTCACATCGTGGTTTTCACATGAAGACCTCAAAGTTATATCTTAGTTTGAAATCTTTGTTTCATGCACCGAATTTGTATTCCCATGTATTGAATTTCGTTAGAACTTGCTTGACATGTAATCAGATAGCTTTGGAGCGAAATGCTCACTTACATAGAGAATGGACTCCAAGGTCCTTGGATGGTTTTAAACCTTTTCATTGTGTTTTTATGGATTTCAAAGTCTTGCCAAAGACAGTTGATGATTACAGGTATGCATTAGTCATGGTGTGTGAAGTCACCCGCTTTTGTGTGGCTGTTCCACTGAAAACTAGAACTGCACAAGAGACTGCAGAAGCTATTGTGAATCATTTGTGTTTGCCTTATCGTACCCCAAAGGTTATTATTTGTGATCAAGATAATAGTTTCAAGAACAATTTGATGGAAACTATGGCAAAATTGTTGCATGTGAATTTGCATTTTGTCCAAGTCTGTGGACACGAAAGCTCAAAAGCTGAAAGATTTGTTCAAGTCATTTCAAACCTTTTAGTTTCCAAATTGGGACACAATTACGAAGTTTGGCCCAAACTTTTGTCTTATGCTTGCAAAGCATATAACACAAGTAAGGTAATGGGATTGGATTACTCCCCACAGTACCTTGTGTTTTTAAATGAAGATAGATCGCTTTTAGATGCTGCCGAAAGGCCATTTGAGCAGTATTGCGCTACAAAAAGATGATTATGTTGCCTTGATGAAGGACAGATTTAAGATAGTGTCAGATATAGTTTTGGAACGACATAATGCTGGACAACAGCATCAATGCATTGCGCACGAAGCCAAACATGGTCATAGGTTTAAAAACCTGAAAAAGGGTGATTTGATCTATTTGTTGTGTCCAACGTCTACTGCATTGTACAAAAGTGACAAAATTAAATTCAATTATGTTGGAATTTTGTACATTTTTGACATAGTGAATCAGAATGAATTCATACTGTCCACAGTCAGAAATGAAATACTTACAGGTTCATATCATTTGAACAGACTGAAGAAGGGATCCATTGCATTACCAAACGGTGAATATGCGCATACCATTGAAGAACTTAGAAAAGCACTAGATAAAACTGAAAATGAGAAAATTCCTTCAGATGTAAATTTGCAGAATGAAAAGTCATTGCCTCTTGCTTATTTTATCTCAGAAGATAAACATTCTTACAGAGAAATTGACAGAGAAATTGAAGTGCCAAGAATTGAACAAGGACATGCTGAATGGTCCTATGCATTTGTAGAACAAACAAATCCTGAAGAAAAAGGACAAATCATGAAGTCTTATTATGCAAAGATAAATCGTATCAGATGGATGAATGGAATGCCACAAATTCTGTGTCATTTACCAAATAAGCATACTAGAGTTCCATTTGCATTTTGGGTTACAATTGAACAGCATCCAATGCTGTGTGGTAACATTGACAGGCTCTTAGCATTGCCTATCAGACAAATAGGTTCATTTAAGAAATTCATGAAGAAAATGTATTATTAAGAAGGTACAATTACAAGAGAAGAATATATATATAGCATCATGGATACATACTTGGACGCAAGTATTGTGAATTAACATAGAGTGCTATAAGACTAAAAGAAGTATTATTTTTATTTGTGAGACAGGTACTAGTTAAACGCGCAATATAGAAGGTTATAATGGATTTATAAAGCGAGATTGATCACTTGCAAAAATACTCCATTTTCTAGCGTGATGTTTATAAATAATCAAGAAAATCTATTGATTAAGACATTTGAGTACTTGTTTCAATTATTCAGCAAATACTTGCAGTGAACTGCAAGCGAGCGCACAGAGCGTTTTGAATTAGAATATTCATGAATGGCTTATATATAATTATAATATCAATCATGCGCAAAGTCGCGCTATGACTAATTATGGTATGCAAATTAGGATCCAGAATGGGACAGAAGGATGTAGATTAAAAACAGTTGTGAATGGATTTCCGTCCGGAGACAACTGAGTTAATTTATGCCTTGCACTACTTCGAGTTAATTCATTACTCAAAATTCACTAACATGTACTAATGCCTAATGTCAACCATCTTTATGGTTAATTGTCAAAATTCAAAAAACTATTTCATCTTCCAAATTCATTTTATGTGACTGTTGAGTCATTATTGTTGCTATTACTTGAATGAAAATCGTTACCAAGAATGTAATTGTAAAACTTAATTACCATGTTATTGCTTTCAAGCAAGCTTTCTTTGTCAAAAACGACCACAGTGCGGGGATGTCCGCTGAGGAAGGCTTGCTTGGTCTCGAACTTATTTTATGGATTTGACGCTCCTCGTTAATTCAGGTTAACGATGGGTACAACCCGATATTTACAATTGAATTGACTTACCTGGATACTTAGTTAGTTTTGTAGTTAGTTGTTATATTAAGTATGGTTGATTTAACCTTGCTTGAGCACAAAGTGGCATGAGTGCTCAGCTTGGTTAAATTTGCTGAAGTATAATTATTGATTATTTTGAATGCACTTCAAGGAAACAGTTCCTTAATTACTTATTTACATTATATTTAATTGAATCAATTAATGCTCATTTACTTAATGAGTAATGATTTAATGACTTGTACTTATAATACTTTAATACTTATTTGTATAATCAATTTAGTTCAGACATAGAACGAATACTTAATTACTCTGTATAATTCGCAGAGCTGATATTGATGATTTTATTACCTATTATTATTGCGATCATTATACTATGATGTGATGTATTACATTATTTTATTGTAGTAACTAATTCTTGTTTGTTTTATTGCCTGAGTTTCAGACGCTTGGTCTATCTTCGCTGCAGGCTTGCTACCTCGCCTACTCATGCACCTTTTGGCACACATTAATCTACAAGACTACAGGTGCGATTCTACTGTCTGCAAGACGCACCATACAACTGTCATCATGGTCGTACTTCGAGCGCTAACTACTATGTCATCTACAAATCTCGGTTGTGAATTAGTGACACTGTTCCTGAGTTCTTGATCCTTTCCACTTCATCTCGTCTTGTTATGTTGCCTTCGTTCGTGGAATGTTCTCGGATCATTTCTTCTACTTCATCTTCTTCATCTTCCAGATGGAACAAGATTTGTCATTATCTTCATATTCTTCTTCGTCTTCTAGATTATATCACTTTGCCGAGTGACTTTCAACCACACCTCTTTTGCAATCCATGTTCGTACTCTTTATTTGCAAAACTCTGAGGTTGTAAATCGAGCGATATTTGACTCGTTATAATAAGTGGTTATTCATGGAACTGTAGTTATAGTTCGCTCAAACTTTATGACTTTAATTGACCATTTGACTTTTATTGACAGTTGTTTCATCGTTTCAATATGAATGTTTGTGTGTCATTGGGTTGTGTGGGGAAGCTTGGTGGCCCTGTGGTCCTTCTTGCCAGGCTCTGATTACTTTAATATTAATTGTTAATCATTAATTATTTTGTATTTGTGTTTATTACACTTGTATATTATTATTTAATCTATTTTCGCTACGCACAAATGCTTATGCCGTTTGTATCAAACGTCACATGTTCCAACGGTGATGTCATAATGTCTATCTTTAGCATTTGTGTTATGATACTATGTTTAGTGATGGCTGTAATCACTGCTTTCTGATGTAATGGTTATTAATAGAAATTATAGCTAAGCATGTGACTTGATGCAGGCCAGTGTGTCATGAGGCCTTAATAGTGTGTAAATAGGATAGGCAGGCCAGACAGTGGCCACCAGCAGACTTGTAAGCAGAAGTGTCGTGCAGACTGGCATAAGATGTGACTTAGAATATCTCTCAAATGTCAAGAGAGATAAAAGGTATGTTTACTCAATTGTTATTTCATAAGATTCATTAATACTGAGAACTGTTGTGCACTGCTATATTGCGTTTCGTGACTATATTATTTGACAATATTAAGATATATTTGTTTAATGATAATAAAACATTTTAATTTAACAATGATTGTCGAGTCTTCAATCAGAGGAACCGATCCCGTCGCAATAGCGTGGATGTGTTCCAATGGACCAAAGCTAAGGTCTGAGAGGTAAAGTGCCAAAGGGTCTGGGTCCCTTTTAACCGACACATCTTGAAAATAATCAAAGAAGGGATAATTCTTATTAGTCTTCCAATAAGATGTGTAATTCATAAGCTTTATTTAGAACAAAAAGAGTAAACGGGTAACGGACGTTCTCGCTTCACGGGTGCTTGGTTCAGCTCGGAGTCAGGCACTTGCGTTCTTATATGAAACATTAAATTCTACAACCACACTAGACAGCAAAAATTCTGTAAAGATGAATACCAATCTCAGTAAATTGGCCCAATAAAGATGAAAAACATCTACCCGTTTGTGAACATCAAAAGGAAAACGTTCACATGCATCAACGTCAAGTTGGATGAAGGGATATTTAGGTGAATATTATTTGCCTCTTATCATTACACCAATATCCTTGAGAAGGCAAAAGTAAAAGCAGCTAACGAAATTTTGATTGGGATTCCATAGGCAATTATAACTAACAGGTTACATTATAGTTTGTCAGCCTAAGTCATTGTCATGTATTTCATTCTTCATTGTCATGTATGTCATTCTTCACTGTCATGTATGTCATTCTTCACTATCATGTATGTCATTCTTCATTATCATGTATGTCATTCTTCATTCATGTATATCAATTCTTGATTATCAAGTATGTTATTCTTCATTGTCTTGTATGTTTTTTTTTTTCCATTATCATATATGTCATTCTTCATTATCATGTATGTCATTCTTCATAGTAACCAACTTCTAAGTTGAAACAAAATGGTCACTTTACATGACAAGCTTGGCTAACTTGTAAAGATGATAAACTTACTAGTCAAGACGTCTATGGGGTTGGAGATCTCATATTATAAGGAAATGCTTGTCACAGGAATAGCATGAACTCGATCAGCACATGAATATCTATCATGAGTTATGAGCTATACTCCTTATGAATACTGTTGACCTTTCATAGTGACTCATTTAGTGCATACATTAATGGTTGGCAAGCATTCAAGGAAGATGACAGGAAGTGATGATCGCTAGTATCAGTTGTTTTGCCAAATGCATTAAGATCATTGGGTCAAAAGGAGAGTTCCGGAACAAAGTATGATGAAAAGAAAAAATTAATGGCACAGTGGTGCAACTCGATAAGTAGTATTCCCGGGATAAGATTGATCTAAAGCGAGATCACTATCAGAAATACCCTTTTGATTCATATTCAGTGCTTTGTTAATGAGATCACTATGATAACACATGGTATGGTGCTGTTTGTGAATCAGTGTGTAGGGTGGGGACCACTGAATTAAAAAGACTTGCTGCAATACCTTCTGGTCTATTAAAATTTTTTGGACCCTTACAACTATTTGCGTAAACAAACATAGCGCTGCTCCGCAGCAAACCTCAGAGAATGTGCATCGAAATTATTGTTGAATCTTCTGCATGAACCACTGGTCACATAGGTAAATATTTATTAAATCAACAGTTCATCATGCAATACAACATACCACATACATCCTATTTTTAGCACTACCCCCAAGCTGGGATGGAGCCAAACAGCTCCCCGAAAGCATGGCAATAAGGTTACCTCTTCATTAAACCTATTAATATAGGCAGCATGGCCAGTGCAGGCAGCCAATTATCTGCTCAAAACACCAGTTGCATAAAATGTACATTGTCAAACAAGACCTGTTTTACAAGTCAGTACTTCATGAGAGACTTTACAATATATTTATGAGAGTAATGAATGTGAAGTCCATTTAAATCTCAGAATTCTGTACTCTTGCCATTTGGCCCTAATGCAAGATTACAAAATAACACCTGTGCACAGCATGCGATTGCATGCTTGTTTGCAGATCGAGACCATTTCAGTAGCCTTAAGAGGAAAATATTATCTCCCGTTATTTCAGACACATCTCTCAGTGCTTGAACCCTCAGCAGGGGGTTAACTGACCAACCTATAGTTGCTTGACTGTAACGCAGGGTTACGTGTGTGTGTGTGATTAGGGCTTTACGTCCTGTATTTCTGCACCAGTTGGGCTAATTAGGACAGGCAGAGACCATGGCAATGAGACGAAGGATGAAACAGCCATCCAACTTAGGCTCGACTGGGAATCAAACCCGGGACCCAGCAGTTGGAAGCCCAGAGCGCTACTTCTGAGCTAGGCCCCCACCCTATGCAGGGTTATGCAATGTGACACACCTGTCACATGGAACAATAAAATGGGGCTAGTCAGAGGTCAGTTTGGATTTGTACTTTGTGGAGAAAAGACAAATTAAATTTATTGTTCTGACTTATTAATTGCAAAAATAGATATCCTTAGCCTGGTTCTGATTATGAGTTGCTGTAACTTGATGAAAACTGCAGCCTGGATTCGTGGTGACAAGGGACAGTAGGTGTACTGCAAGCAGAATGGTGTCTTGTCATGGAGTGACAAAAGCCCCAGAGTTCCTTGTCAAGAGTTCGAGCAGGGTGTGAGGTAAGGATTCAGGCAAGCGGATCTCATTTTGATTTGACAGCTCTGAGCAGCACCTACGGTTTTGAACATGTGACATTGCTCAGGCTAAGCAGCACTCAGTGCTCAATGGTGAGTAGGAATCACCACTGGAATCGACTGCCAATGCGAGGAATTGGCAGACAATGAGGGCCCTCGATGTAAGGTCAACAATGAAAGAAATGACCATGGATAGGCCTACAACTCATGAAAGCATCGCCTATGGATCGGAGTTGCACATTGACTGGCTGGCATACGAGTTCTAAGAGGGCGTCTGAAACAGATCCTGCAGGCGGTACGAGCATGACCCTAGATCAGCAGACGACCTTTTTAAGGGCAGAACGACCTGCTGTAGGAAAGGAAATCTCCAGGTTCCCTGGGATGATCGCGGAGTTGCTGGAATTTTATGTCCAGTGGTGATCCTCTGCATCCTAGCGAGTCCAGTTAACCTGCATGAAAGATTAAACCTTTGGACACGATCTGAAGACAATCCTGCTTATGCGATATACTGTTGAAAGGCATTCATTTGTGCGCCATATGTTGCAACTGTAATTTGGGACACACTAGAGACTTAAGCTATGACAATACCAGCCTGCTGTCACTGTAATGATTTAAATAGAATATGACAAAAGGGATTCTGATGTTGAAAGGTACATATTGCACTTCATGGATGTCATTATAATCTGTATGGTTTCAAGGGAAGAAAATGTAGCAAATTAAAATTTTCTAGTTTCCCCATTATTATGAATATTCTGAAATAAGCATCAAAAGAAAACTTACAAAGGTTGAAGTACTATTATATAGATATTTCACTGCAATATTTCGTGCTTACAATATTTTAGCCGTGGAGCTCTCGAAAATACGGATTTTTCACATTTCCCTTAATTATATTTTCTTATTATTTCTCCTTTAATGGAAACTACACTATTTTGAAATATTCTAGAAGCATGTCATGCATGTAGGGGTAGAGATGGACAATGAATGTTTACTAGGGTGTCCCAAAAAATATGAATGTCCAAAATTCAGATGGGCTCTCGAAAATATGGATTTTTCACATTTCCCTTAATTATATTTCCTTAAATTGTTTAGTTAAGGCCTGGGTAATGCCTAAATTCCCATTTATTTAGGTATGTTTTTCATTTACGTTGCCCTATATACCAAGAATATGAGAATGAGGTGATCAAATATGGAGTCAAATATGTTTATACTTTAATTCTGTTTAATTTAATGGATGTCATTGCAAATTATGAGATTCTAGGAAGGAGAACGCAGGCAAAAACACAATTTGGGAAAAGTGCAGCATAGCCGACCCAAATTTATGGCCATATTTAGCGAGCCTCGTTGTCAATCACATGACGTCAAAGGCTTGAATCCAATGTATGATGTCACAAACAGATGACGGCAGTTTTCATATTCACAGTAAGAAGCAGTTCATCTTCAGTTTATGTAAATTTTTCTTGTCGGCTATCTCCCTCAAACCCCCGGCACTCTACACAAACGTTATTCTAATTAAGCCAGAACTTCAAACTTATAAAAAACAAGTTACATTATTTCATATTCTATGGGCGCCCGATATGGTCATAAAAATTTGGGTCTGCTATAATGCACTAAACCCCACAATTTTTAGCATTATTGTGGAATCGAGGAAAAATATTAATTTCCACATTTCTCCATAATATACGAGTATTACATTTATGGCCATGAGACCCCCAAAAAACACACCTACACGATTTTAGACATATTCTGGGAATATTTAATGCACGTAGGTGGACTAGTGTCCGCAGACTATAATAAAACCCAACCAGTGTGGTGGATCAGACCACTGGAAGCCACGAAATGGTCTTGCTTGTGGAGGAACTCACGAGTGACGAAGTCACGAGTGAGTTCCTCCACAAGCAAGACCATTTATATCCCACGCTATTCAATACTTAAAAAAATAAATAAATTGGTAATTAGTGTTTAAAACAATGACAGAAATTTACCGAATTGCTTGTTTTCATTGTTGGCGCAGCAATTCTTAGCTATGAGGATCACAAATCTCATTAATATTCATGTAGAGCCTAACAGCCAATCAGAGCTAACTGAATGTAAACAAACCAGTTGGGAGCGTTTTACAGTGCGTCATCCATCCGATTCAAGACTTAGATGGCTTTTTGTGGTGGCATAACAAATAAACTGTCATCATAGTCAGAAATATATTTCTATTGATTATCAATGATAAAAAGAGAGAAAATTGACATTTTGTAGTTAAATGCTCGTCTGTCAGACGCTGGCTAGGCTGTGGGCGGAGCCTATCAAGTGGGTGGGCGTTGTCAATGGGAACGAGACAACACAGGTTGATATCTGGCATACACAGATTGTGACGTCACTTTCCCAACCTGTCTACAGACTGGAACTGTGCAGCTGTCTTGCAATGTAATTTAATATATTAAACAGCTTCTTATATTGATTTGGAATTCTTAAATTGATTTGGAATTTGACCCTGGGGCAATTTGTGACCTCTGTTCATAAGTACAAACTAATCCATCCTTTATTCCTGGGAATAGGTATGGAAAATAATCCATCCCTTATTCTTGGGAATAGGTATGGAATCCATCCCCTAATCTTGGAAATAGGGATGGAAAATAATCCATCCCTTATTCTTGGGAATAGGGATGGATTCCATCCCTTATTCTTGGGAATAGGTATGGAAAATAATCCATCCCTCATTCCTGGGAATAGGTATGGAAAATAATCCATCCCTATTCTTGGGAATAGGTATGGAATCCATCCCTTATTCTTGGGAATAGGTATGGAAAATAATCCATCCCTTATTCCTAAGAATAAGTATGGATTCCATTCCTAGGGACACACATAGAAATGGAATTCCTTCCCTCATTGGGAATACACATGAAATCCATCCCTCGTTCTTCAGAATACATACAGAACAGTAAAAAATCCATCCCTTATTCTTGGGAATAGGTATGGAAAATAATCCATCCCTCATTCCTGGGAATAGGTATGGAAAATAATCCATCCCTATTCTTGGGAATAGGTATGGAATCCATCCCTTATTCTTGGGAATAGGTATGGAAAATAATCCATCCCTTATTCCTAAGAATAAGTATGGATTCCATTCCTAGGGACACACATAGAAATGGAATTCCTTCCCTCATTGGGAATACACATGAAATCCATCCCTCGTTCTTCAGAATACATACAGAACAGTAAAAAAAAAAAAAATCATCACAGATATTAAATTTTATTCCACATGTACAAAAGACACTAAATGTATGTATATATATATTTATATATATATATATATATATATATATATATATATTAAAAAACAGATCCATAAATTTTGATTAATTGGTTGATTGAGAAATTACATCCTAGTCATAAAGCTGGAAAAGAAGAGAAAGATGAATATGTATTCATTGTGTCAGAAAAAAATCATGATATACTGTAGCAATCAAAAGAACTAAATACCTTTTAGAATTCATTGAACAAATCCTGTGTGGGTACGCGGGAGGGATCCTCCTTCTCTGCTACATGGATAATATCATCAGCAATTGCTGACAATATTTCCCGGATACCAGGGATTAAAAAGGGAGAAAAGCTTGGCCAAATTTTGTGCCAGGGGGCCTATTTTGTCTAAGTCTATATTCAGTATAATTGTATATGAGCTTTACTGTTTTAATGTCTCAATACTGCTGGGTCACCTTGTTTTGATTCTTATGATTTAAAGTCACATTGATACTTTGTTGCTAAAATATCCTAAAAATACAACATGCATAATTATTATGCACACGGTGTATATATTAAGAGATCCTGTCAAACATAAATAATCTTAAAAAAATAGCTTGTCACCCATAGACTGCAGTTCATTCAACGCTTTGGCTTGGCCACTGTCTGTGGCTTTGTCAAGCATGGCACATCTGATTTGTGTTGACATTCCCTGTAGGAGTTTCATTAGCTGAAATTAAGAATGATTAATCAGGTATGATAATATATATTATATAGATGTAATCTGTGCAAGTATACATTTAATAACTATTAATTCATGAATGTGATTATAAAAGGAAAACATACTCTGTTACTGACAGCTTAGGATAAACTGAGCTGCAATAATTCTGGAATTTCTCATATTCTGCCTGAGTGTATTTTGCAGCATTCACAATAGTGGATAGTCTACTTATTTTGTACTTCTGAAAAATAGATAAATAAATAAATTATGTACATTTTAAAGGTATTTTTCATAACTTCAGAGATATTATGATTAAACATATGAATATTAGGGAATGATTTTAATACAGTTTCATCATGTAAAGAAATTCTATCTATCTATGGATGGATGAGTTGTTAGTTGATTCCAATATGATTTATTCAATCATTTTTGAAAAGCAATTTACTTCTCTTAACTCCTCTTACTTCTCTTAACTTATCTTAACTTGTCTTATCTTATGTTATATTACCTATATTATCTGATATTACCTATCTTATCTTATATTACCTTGTCTTATCTTAATTATCTTATCTTAAATCTGATTTATATCATCTCATCAGCAGCAGTTTTTCATTGTAGCCAAGACCTGAGAGGAAGTACAAAGGATACAATGCAATCATTGCAATTGCATGATATTGTTCCACTATGAAACTCTTTACAGTTTAGGTCCTTTGTGCAACCTGCATCATGTCTTACCTTAACTTACCTTAACTTATTTTAACTTATCTAACTTAACTTATCTTAACTTAGCTTAACTTATCTTAAATTATCTTAAATTATCTTATCTAGCTTACATTATCTTATCTTACCTTCCATCTCATCAGCAAAGAAAAGCATTAACTGCCATGACTTGGGCACCATGTTGCCATGGTTTTGACACAACAACATTGTCATTAACCATGTTGCTGCCAAAGATATTGCTATTTAATTAACAGATATTTTTCGCTGTTCTTTAATGTAGATAGTTAGATACATAGATATGTAGATATATAGATATATAGATATGTAGATAGATAGTTTAGAGAGACAGATAGATGTATATGCTTATTACATAATATAGAATATCTCGCTTAATATTTGATCTATTTGCTATCCGACAACATGAATGGAATCAGTATGAACTATACTACAATTCAGTCTTATTTGACGAAAATCGGACTAATATTAAGGGAGCAGCCTTTTAATGTTATTAATTAGAAAAAAAAAAATTTAATTTAAAAGTGAGACAACCAGAAAATGTAAGGCATTACTTGATATGTCATAGATCCATTTTTCTTTTTTTGTCAGAAATTTATCAGCAAATGAAAAAAGACGGCATCTTCATCTCGTACTCCAATTTCTGCAGGTTGTGGAATACCTATTTACCTCACGTTGGCAACTTAAGGCACCACTAATGCAGAGGATAGATACTCCTTCTAACTAATGCAGCTTGGAATTAATAAGTAATGGCTTTAATATTATGCTATAATATTATGCTATATTTGTAATTTCAGAACAACAACTTTTCGAAATGTGACACTTGTGCCAAAGTCAAGTTAGCCTTACAAAACTCAAACAAGGAGAGGCCAAATTCGTGAGGAAATGCATGAGCATTTGGCTTTGCAACGGTAATAAAGACATTTTCAAAGCATGCAATATTTTCTCTTAAAAGCATACTTCATAAAAGAGTTTTCACATCCTTATATGTAGTGTGTAAACTACACTGATTGAATTAACAGCCAAGGTGATCTGACCTAATAGACTTGTGATATAAATCTATCCTATAATGACTAAGACAAGATACATTTATATTACAAGTTTATTAGGTAGAATAAACTTTGCTAACACCCTGTCAAGGAAATTACCCTAAGATAACCAGAAATGTTTCCGAACCTGCTCCCATCAAAGTATCATACCCCTCAGAGCTAAGGTTTTTTTCTAAATAAAAAAAGAAAGCATTGTATGGTCTTCAACTTTTACCTTCTACTTTAAGGGAACAAAGAGGAAAGTATTACAAGCACAGGGAGAAGGCAGAAAGGGAACCCAACAGGTACACCTCAATCATAGTTGATGGCATGGACCAGGCAAAGACAAATCTACCGGTCTTTGCATACACACCTAAGTCTTTATCAGGTAAATCTATCATTTGAGTACTACCTCCTCTATATATAAAGTGCTTAAATTCCAGTGAAAGAAAGTAGCATGGCTTACATTAAGCATCATAAGGGGTAAGGATTGCCAGGTATTGCTGGTTTTACATTTGAAAATGAGAAAAAAAATTCATTTGAGCAAATACTGGTAAAACAGGTAAATTATACACTTACACTAGCCATTAAATCATTCTATTACATGAAATATAGTCATTTTGTGTTTAATTCCAGGGACGTGGAAACTTAGAACGCATCTTGTGGCAGAGCTTGTGCACGGGGTGAAACCCCACATCTATTGTGATGTGGGGGAGTATCCACAAGATGCTAATACAACAATTAATTGCCTGTTGGAAGCCCTTTCTGCCATACCAATCATCGGCAAAACTTTGTATTTACAACTTGATAACTGCTGGAGAGAAAATAAAAACAGGTGTGCAATGAACAATTTCATGATTTCTTTGTGGTAGCAGTAAAACTGTTCCAAGACAATTTTTTAGCTAAATCCTTTTAAATTCTAATGACTTTCAGATTCCTTTTTGGTATCCTTGCCATGTTGGTTCAGGAAGGTATCTTCATGAAGATTAAAGTGGGATACTTAATGCAGGGACACACGCATGAAGATGTGGATCAACTGTTCAGCCGGTTAGTACAAAAATGCACAAACATAATTGCACAGTTGATCTGTATTTGCGCCCTTGGTGCTCAATTTACAATAGCAGACAGAATAAACTAAATTCATTCATTTATTTATTTTAAAACAAATAGGTAATTATAATGGTTGATTAATGCATTTTACTTCAGATTCTCCATGTATCTAGGACAACATGGTGCTCGGAGCCTGCCTGCCCTTCAAAAAGCAATCATGGCGTCATACTCGCCGACTCCATGCTGCAAAGCAATTGGCTGTACATGGAACTGGGCAACATGGATCCTTCCATATTTGCAGCCCATGCGGCAACACACCGGTCCCCATTCCTTTAAGGTTAGATAGAGACTATAGATATATTAATATATCATTACCTATACGTTTCAATTGATGACCATCTCAGGTAATAAGAGGAGATATAAATAGTCACTGTGACTAGATATCTAGTCAAATAGAATAAGATTATATTTAATGGAAAATGGATATTGCGAAACTGTTATGCACTATTTTGTGAAATGTTAGGGTTCAAAAGTATGAACAGTAAATTTACTTCAGATTTCAACAAACATGAAATGATCCACCACAGCTGAACACTTCACTTGATCTTGACGGTTTCCACAGATAAAATGAAAATGAAGATGTCGCCCTACTTTAGTTTGAGGCCAGCCTTGTATTTCTGAATATGTTTGTTATCCAGATATGGCAGGTGTCCCAATGTACCCCATGTTCCAAAGGGCCCCCTTCTCCCTATTTTATATATCTATATATATATATATATATTTATAGTATTATTTATTGCACACATTGTATATTTACGGACATACAACACAAACCTTATTATTATAGTTCCAGAAAGACAACAGTGGAGCAGTGAAGATTTCCTGGAAGCAGTGGGCGACAGACCGGGAGTGGCAGGACTGCTGTGGAACTGGAAACAGCCATTTGCTGCAACAACCTGTCAACTTGCTGCAAGGCCCTGAACTGGTACAGCCAGACTGGAGCAAGGTATTCATTTAACTATTCAAATTACCTTTATGTCTTATACTCATGGTATACTTCATATAGTGTGCACACTGCATGGTTTGAAGAATAGAAGTCCCTCCTAAATATAGGCACTCCCATGGTGCTGCCTTCTTTTCAAATGAGGTTATATAACAACATTGAACTTTATAGCATGAACCTCAAGGTTTTTCTATGAGGTTCACACTGTATTGAAGGATATTTATTAATACTCAGTAACTTATGTTATTGTACATGGCTATACAATTTTTAAATGCTACCTGGGCTTGGCTCCAATTACTCGTTTCTTGAATTGAATATTATGATATCCTTTGAAGGTGGAGTTTGCAAAACTCCAGGATAGCGTCAATAAAGCTAGGCCCTACCTCACAGATGAAGAAATGGCATGGTGGATGGACTTCCTTTCTAGCAGAAAAGGTATTGTTTGCAAAGCCGCTTATTAAATGAAAAACTGTCCATCCATCATCCACTTGTTGAAATAATGTCACAACTATGTAGCAAACTTCGAAAATATAGAATATATGTATTTTACTAAGCTGATTTGTGTCTCATATTTGTTTTTAATATATAGTGCAAAATTAATCATGTATTATATATGCAGTTCCATCACAAGTCAGCATTACTTGGTCACTGCTAATCAGCAAGTTGCGCAGAGCGTCGTCCCAAAGTTTGGCCACCATAGACCATGGCAGGCTTGTGCCAATAAACAATTGCAAACCTGTATGTACAGTTAACCACAATTTCAACAATTTTAATGGTACAGTAAATTATAAAAACCTTACTGATATCATATTATTGGCTTTTACTTTTAGGTCAACATTGGATGGAAGGCTGCCCAAAAAAGATAGATAGATTGTACTGCACATATGTGCCAACGGATCTTCTATGACTAGAACTTAACTTCAGAAATGTCTTTATATTTTTTCGATATTGTGATTTGTCTGAATAAAGGTATTAATATTGTTTTGACAGTCCCTACAAGGTGTTTTTGACTCTGTGGTAGCCCTGCCAGGAATTCCATGTGAAAAACCCATTTAAAAGAGTCATATTTTGATAACATTTGGTACTGTCGGTTCATTCATTTTATAATTTTATGATAACAATGTTGCCAAATTGTGTTTTAATGCAAATGCACCAGAGACTACCCATCTGTTTTATTTGTTGTTTTAGTTTTTATTGGCTCCAGTATTCCATAAAAAAATATGCTTAACTTCCAAAATTTGTTAATATGTAAATTAGTTACTTAAATAATTGTGCACCTGAAAGACACAGACCAGCTGGAGCAAAAATTAGCTACTTTAATACATTTGAAAATGTTATGGAGACACACATATTGAATTCTCAGGAATAAGGGATGGAATCCATCCCTATTCTCAGGAATAAGGGATGGATTATTTTCCATACCTATTCCCAAGAATAAGGGATGGATTATTTTCCATACCTATTCCCAAGAATAAGGGATGGATTATTTTCCATCCCTGTTTCCAAGAATAGGGGATGGATTCCATACCTATTCCCAAGAATAAGGGATGGATTATTTTCCATACCTATTCCCAGGAATAAAGGATGGATTATTTTGTACTTATGAACAGAGGTCACAAATTGCCCCAGGGTCAAATTCCAAATCAATTTAAGAATTCCAAATCAATATAAGAAGCTGTTTATAATAACTTGGGACTAATAAGCTCATCACTGTCATAATATGATAATAGGCTTCTTTTTTTTTCATTCTTAAATTCAAGATATCCAAATAATAAACTATTACTTTTTTTTTTTTTTGTCTAATTTGATGTAATCTCAGCAAAATCAAATGCAAAAATGCCTTGTCAGTCATTATTATAATTCATTTATTCATAAACATGACAAATACATAAATAAATATACTAATATATATACAGTGTAGACATATTTAGGATAATTTTAAAAACTGTAATTTTTCACCTCTTAAACATATATTTAAACATTTCTTATTTATTGTCCAAGGCTGGCGGATGCATATGCATTCAGAGATTGAGTGTTTTTATGTCCTGATAGTTGAGCAACCTCATTTGGATGTACCCCTGAGTGGAGCAAGTTGGAGCACATTGTTTTGCGCACACTATGGTTGGTAAATCTTCTTGTTAGCCCTGCATTGACAGCCATTGATTTCATAATACCGGCCAGTTTATTCACTCCCATTGGCATGTTTTTGTACCATGTATTAGGGTCTTTTGGATTTGTAATCGGTGATACAAAGAATGGGGCATCGTTATAGAGCAAGCTTTGTGGACGCTTGTCCCGAAATAGCTTGCAGGCATTGACTGGACATTTATTGGAGCCAATTGAAAATATTTTTGGTGCAAAGGATCGCTGGTGTGGATTGATGCCATTTCTTGTTTTAGTTAGCCGTTCATTAAATTCCATCCATTCTGAGCTGTCATTTAATTTCAAAGTTATATCCCCCCATTGAAGCTGCTTACTTTCTTGGACCCCCCAAAACCCAAACCCCTTTGTGACAGAATACCATACATAATTTTGTAATTGTTCGCCTGTTTTGAGGCCAAATTGGCCACTTTCCCATAGCTTATCCTCGTCTTCCTTTTGTAATGCCTCTGCTTTCTTTGGTAGGTTCCCGAAACCCTCTTTCTTTAGCTCCTTTTTCTTTGACGAAAGGACCTTTCTCGACAGCCAAAACCTTGCATCATTACCAATGTCTACCCCATAGCCTAGTTGCTCTAATTTCCTTTTCACTGATCCATAGTAGGACACAACTGTTCCTGGCTCATAGGGACTGCCATCATTCTTTTTGAGGTCGATGAGCCATGCTCCAAGTTCTGTGTCCATTTTTTCAGGACTTATAAGTTTTATTTTGTTTTCATCCAGATCATCTCCTTCCAAACAGCTGTTTCTATTGCCAAGCCATTTAAAAAATCGAGAAAATATTTGGTTGGTTTTTTTGGTAGTAGCTATGCTACGATTAGAGTTGACATATTCTAGCAATTCTTCAGTGCTATTGACAGTGTTGTGGGGAACTTGATTTTCAATGTCAATATCCAAGAGCTCATTATCCGAAATATATTCATACATCCAATCATCTGAAAAAAAAAAATATTAACAGAATAACAGATTTTAGGGAAGATGGACCAAAAGTTGCAAAATTCCCCTCCATTTACCCCAAATCCTTTTTTATACCAATCTTATATGAATAAAGATGAAACTTTCTGCACCTGATGGGCTAATTAGGACAGGCAGGGACCATGGCAATGAGATGAAGGATGAAACAGCCATCTAAATTAGGCTCGACCGGGAATTGAACCCGGGACCCAGCGGTTGGAAGCCCAAAGCGCTACCTCTGAGCTAGGCCCCCGCCCCCTCTCAATTGAGACTCATCAGTGTTGATCCAATACGCTTGGTAGTGATGCAATGCAAACTGGATTTATTACGTCATCACAGCGGGGTACACTATCCAGGCAGTATATAAAGATTGACCAGTGGCTATGAGATCATTCAGCATCTTGCTGCCATACAGAGAAGACCGGATACATCTTCCTGCCTGAATCTGCAGAAATTGTTTTATCATGCCGATGAAAAAAACTAGGACCAGGAACCCTGCAGTTCATACTAAGGATGCAGAAAAGATGCCTTCCTCTATGGCTTCTTCCTCACATTGACCCAGCGATGAGGATGCATCTTCAGCATCAGAAAAGAAGATTAAGAAGAGTGCTCTTCTTGTGAAAGAAAAGATGAAGAAGCCTGCACCTTCAAAGCGGCCTGCACCTTTCAAGTCGCCTGCAAAGCGGACTGCACCTGCGAAGTCGCCCGGAAAGAAGCATTCCAGAATTGCGATGAAGACCTCATCAGATGCTGGCAGCACTGATGAGTCCCAGAAATCCGCTGCTGCTAGTGCTCCTGTTCGTGCTCCTGTGCGTGCTGCTGCTCGTGCTGCACCTTCACTTGAGCCTGCACCTTCTCCTGCGCCTGCTCCTTCGCCTGATCGTTCACCTGCTCCTGATCGTTCACCTGCTCCTGATCGTTCACCTGCTCCTGATCGTTCACCTGCTCCTGATTGTTCACCTGCTCCTGATCGTTCACCTGCTCCTTTGCCTGCTCGCTCTGCAGCTCCTTCGCCTGCTCGCTCATCTGCTGGAAATGTGCCTGCAACTGCTGGTCGGAGAAAGCAGGAAAAGCTGTTCCTGCCGTGATGAACAGAAAGTGGCGTACTGGTATCGGGACAATCCTATCTTTTATGACCGGACCTTGAAGGAGTACAAAGATTCAGGCAGGAAGATAGCCCTCCTCAATGAAATGGCTGCCAAATTGAGTGTCCCCTGCAATGGTTTCCAACTGAACACCTGGCTGAAATCGATGAGGACCAGTGCAGGAAAACTAGTGAAACAGGGGCCATCCGGTACTGCCAAGAGGAATCCGACTGAGAATGAACAATGGATACGTTCTAATTTTGGTTTCCTGGTGGACCATATTACCAGAATTCCAAGTTGCCAGGGCAGCAATATTCTTGCAAAGCGGATTGCTAAGACAAAGAAGACACTCCGGGAACTGGAAGACAGCTCCACTGCAAGAGATGCAGCCCCCATTTTATATATTTTGGTAAATGTACGGGAGAAACGTCAAATTCCAGTAGAGACTCGACTCTTTTCCTTGCCTCAGGAAAGACAATGGACCAGCAATTTAATGTACAATATTCCAAACGAAATCCAGCTGGGATGGTGTTTACTTTGGGTGGGTCAGACAGGAACTATTTTTTTTACACAAGAAGTGTACATGCTCTGCTCTTTTGGGAGGATTTGGTGGCCCAAGGCCGGGGTTGTTTTGTGGTATCTTTATACCATGTCATCTTGCCATGGCACACTTCCTTCCTCATAGTCGACCAAGTACTGCCATTGAATCTTGGCTGCATCAGTCATAGAATGGCCTCTAGTGGGTGGTGGCATTTCATCGATTTCTCCAGCTGCCCTCCAAGTTCCTGGGGTGATTAGATGTGTGACTTGATCTTCCTGGTCCACCATGGTGTTCTGGGCAGTTGGATCAGATTGTGGAGGCAACAGCATGCAATGACTATGGATTCCACTGTCTTGGTTCTCTGTGGCATGGTAGTCAGGAGACACCTGAACCTTGCTGCAAGGATCCCAAATGCATTTTCCTCAGTTCTTCTTACCCGGGAGAGTCGGTAATTGTATATCCTCTGCTCCTTGGTCATGTTTCTGAGGGGCAGTGGCTTCTTCAGCCAGGTTCTCAAAGCAAAGGCATCATCTCCGACAATGAAGTTTGTTTGTTTGTTTGTGATTAGGGCGTTATGTCCTGTATTTTTGCACCAGTTGGGCTAATTAGGACAGGCAGGAACCATGGCAATGAGACAAAGGAGGAAACAGCCATTCAACATAGGCTCGACCGGGAATCAAACCCGGGACCCAGCGGTTGGAAGCCCAGAGTGCTACCTCTGCTAGGCCCCCACCCCGACAATGAAGTAGGGAAGAGGTCTTTCACCAGGACGAATTGGTTCAGGTGGAGGTTACCCAAGGGTCCCTTCTTCCAGTGCTTGCCTCAGGAGTGTCGTGCTAAAAACTCCTCCGTCCGATCCAGTTCCGTTAGCTCCACAGTCTACATTGAGGAACTTGTAGTCAGCATCCACAAGAGCCATGAGTACAATGGAGTGCTATCCCTTGTAGTTTTAGTGCACGGAACCACCTTTGGGAGGACATTTGATGGCCACATGCTTTCCATCAATGGCTCCAACACAATGGGGAAAGTTCCATCTTGAAGAGAATAGTTCAGCGACTTGTCTCCTCTCTTCTGGAGTTGTGGGGCAGGCCAGGACATCATCAGAATACTCTGCAATTATGGCTTCACAGACTTCTTGAATTATGGAGCTGATGGTGTTGGAGGCCACTCTAAAGCCATACATGAGGGACCTGTAGCTGTCTCCAGTTGCCAAATAGTGGAGGGTGATGGCAAGTCTGAGTCCTGGCTCCAAAGCTTTCCTCCAGAAGGTGTCTTCTTTGGTAATCCTAGGACCAATTTTGCCAAGGACCTCTTGGAACATGGCTGGTTCCATTCTCATGAAGTTGGTGTAACTTTGGGTATCCTTGACGAGCAGTTCATTCAGTAGACGCTCATAATATCCCACCTGAGGTCTTCTCAACAGCCAGGGCCTCACCCAAAACCTCCTCCTCCTCCTCCTGATGGCTGCCAGTTTTCTTTCTTCTTCTCTCTTCCTCTCTTCCGCCTCCTCCTCAGCTATTGCTGTCATCACACAAGCAAGTTGTAAATTAAATGTATAATTGGCCTGAGCAGCTAGTAGTAGCAAGGCTCTATTTCGTTCTGGTTGATGCATGTACATGGTCCTTCCTCCTCTGCAGCTGGAGACAGAATGATCAAGAGCAAGAGATGCAGCCCCTATTTATATACTTTTGGTAATGTATGGGAAAAGCGTCAAATTCCAGGAGAGACTTGACGTGTTGTACGGGTAGCCGACGGCTAGTAGTTTTTACTAGCCGACTTTTCCGTCGTTATATTTTAAAATTAGAGTTACTCGTAGAAGCCGTGGAGTTACTCGTAGAAGCCGTCAAGTCACCCCTGGAAGCCGTCGAGTCTCTCATGGAATTCGTCCACTAAGTGGCCGTTACCCGTCGAGTCACCCGTGGAACCCGGCGAGTCACACGTCGGATGATACCCCGCCCCTTTTTGCCGACAGAATCCGTCGCCAACCCGGCGAAAAAAGCTGTTGCATAACCGTTATGTAATACTACGGGTTCACTACGGCAAAACCCGCTATGTGAGACCTAGGCTTAAGGGCCAGTGAAACTCAACTAGTGTCCATTTTTTTTGAGTTCCAACAGCCAAAGGCTGTTATACAACGGATCTCAAGCTTCTGGATGGAACATAGGGGCAGAATGTCTTGAACTGGATGCGTTGTACCTTGAATAAATAGAGATTTATCCAAGGTTACTCGTAGAAGCCGTCAAGTCACCCCTGGAAGCCGTCGAGTCTCTCATGGAATTCGTCCACTAAGTGGCCGTTACCCGTCGAGTCACCCGTGGAACCCGGCGAGTCACACGTCGGATGATACCCCGCCCCTTTTTGCCGACAGAATCCGTCGCCAACCCGGCGAAAAAAGCTGTTGCATAACCGTTATGTAATACTACGGGTTCACTACGGCAAAACCCGCTATGAGACGAGCCTTATGCCGGCCTCTGGCACAATGAGTTAGTCAGGGTACTTGATTCAAAGTTAAAGACCTAGTGCAGGTTATTGATTGACTCTCACAAGAATTATTTATATATTGAATATAATCTACAGGTGGCATGTCACCAGCATCTCTGAACTTTTAAACTGTGATTAACACTTTGTGTTTCACATCACTTTGCTGATATGTGTCACCAGAACAACATCAGCAAACAGAGACTTATTGTTGTGACACAAGAGATTTCACAAGTTTGTGTGTTTTTAAAATCAGTGACTTTGTTTGATCTTGATTTGATCATGTTGATCTTGATTTAGCTTAACTAACTGAGTGCTGAGCAATGGGTGGGTGGGTTGGTGGATTAGGGCTTTACGTCCTGTATTTCGGTACCTGATGGGCTAATTAGGACAGGCAGGGACCATGGCAATGAGACGAAGGATGAAACAGCCATCCAACTTAGGCTCAACCGGGAATTGAACCTGGGACCGTGGTTGGAAGCCCAGTGCGCTACCACTGAGCTAGGCCCCCACCCTTGCTGAGCAATGGCAAGAGATTTCAAAGGTTATTAAATCTGGTGCTACTCCTAAGACTGAGAGTTCTGAGCCATTAGTTGCAGGTGCTCGTAGTACTCCAGCAAATGTATCATTTAAAATTCCCAGTTTACCTGTATTCAGTGGTACTTTCAACAAGCCAAATGATGTTACTTATACAAAATGGCATTATGCAGTTGTTTGTTTACAGAAACTTCAATTTTATTCTGATGCAATGCTAATTATAAGCATCCACAGGTCGCGGTTCTGATGCTCTATATACTTTAGGGGACAACCCCACTACTTCTCAAGTTATTGAAGAATTTGATCGTCTTTTTGGAAAAGCTCTTACTCCATCTGAAATTATGCAAGATTTTGAAATTCACATATATAAGCTATGGTTGCTTAGCATTTTCACAAAAAAATATGAGCAGAAATTTCGATTGACAGGTGGTTGGGTGATTAGGGCTTTACGTCCTGTATTTCTGCACCAATTGGGCTAATTAGGACTGGCAGAGACGAAGGATGAAACAGCCATCCAACTTAGGCTCGACCGGGAATCGAACCCTGGACCCAGCGGTTGGAAGCCCAGAGCGCTACCTCTGAGCTAGGTCTCCGCCCCGATGGACAGGTAGGGAAATGAGAATTCTTGTCAGATAAATCTTATTTGAAATTCATATACTATGACTGCTTGGCATTTTCACAACAAAATAAAAAGCATAAACCAAGACGAGACAGCAGAGAAATGTGAAGGCTTGGTGAATTATTCTTCTAGATGACATTCATATGCTATGGCTGCTTAACATTTTCATGAGAAATGATGAGCATAAATTCAGATGGACCGATAGAGCAATGAGAATGCTTCCAATGAAATTCACATGCTCCGGCACTTTAGCATTTTGACAAAAATATAAAGTACAAATCAAGCCAGGACAGTAGGAAAATAAGAATGCTTGTAGCATTAATTTTAGATGAAATTCACATGCTATGGCTGCCCATAGCATTTTCACAAAAAAATAGAGTATACATTTAGATGGACAGATTGGGAAATAAGAAATGCTTGTTGAATTTCTTTGATGAAAAATTGAAGTATGCTTCTCACAAAGAGCTAAAATACATAAAATTCCTTCAAATTACATTTATATATGCAGCGGAGAAATCATACAAAGATATCAAAAAAGGCTGAGGACACATTTATCAGTTTTATTGCTCAACCACAGTAATCTCCCCCCGATTCGTAACTCACAAATATATTCTAATAAAATAAATCAGTCATAGTTGTGAGGTTCCCTTTGATAACACCCCGATAACACCCAGATAGATCGATGTCCAACCAACACTGGCTGACATCGGTTTGCATTTGTTTTATCTTTAATTACCCCCCTCCACACCTTTTTGAAAATCAGATAACTAGATAATTATCGATCCTTTGTGGCATATTTATCACATTATACATAGTATTAACAAAACAACATGCCAACAACATAAACTTTTACCATTATATGACATTATGTACAATTTGTATAAAAATAGAAATTTCTCTTTCCAACAAAAAATATCCAGTCATGGTTCAAGTATCTGCTTGCTGTCTTTCAGGAATGAAAAACATAATTCATTAGTGTATATCACAGCCATATGTACACTACTGAACTATAACAATATCAATAGTAAACCAAAATGTATGGCCAAACGATTTTTACAAGTTGAGCAACATGTTTAGACACTAATGTTTTCTTAATTTACAATCTATCTCAGCTGTTACAGAATCTAACATGTAGTGATTATTTAATGATATCTAAATAGCTATCCAGTGTATAATGTAATTGAATGATCTTCTAATACTGAGACCAATAAGGACAATTCTAATAATTTCCAAATTAATATTTAAGTGCACACTAATCCTAAAACAAGATTTAAACATGGTAAATGAAACAACATGATAATAAGTAAAATAACAACACGATAAAGAAATATATGTAGCTCTAAAGAGTCTAGCAAAGAAAAGAAATCAGAAGCAGCATAGGATTTATGGATCAGTAAATCGCGTAATATCACTGTACTTACAAAATAAAAATTTGAAGACTGGTCCCGCCTAAAAATATATGACAACATTGTACTAGTGAGATTCAATGCACAAAATATTTGGAATTTACGAAGTTAGTAACATCCTGTGTTTACTATGCTACTACATTGCATTTTACTACCTTACATTTATTATAATCAGAAACATCCATCCTAATTTGTTTCATTATGTGTGTGAATCAACCTATTAAAAAATCTTGATTCTAAAGCGAGTGTCAGAGAACGAAATGCAAATTTATGCACATAATGAACGTCAACAGACTATAATCACAATGACTACATAACATTAACCCGGCTGTATCTGCATACAAAACAACAATGGACAATTGAAAATGACATCATTCATCAAGCAAGTTTGACATGTTAACCTTAACAGATCAAATACTACAACCCCAAATGTTTTAAGTAGTTATTATTTACTACTTCAGGTAACATGAATAACAACTGACAATACTGTAAAAACATCGTTCTAAAATTAGAACAATGTTTTTGCAATATTGAAAAACATTGACAAGCGATTACAGCATAGTAAAACTTCCAGTCAGTATATTATAAAGACAATTGTTTACTCTCCCAGTGATTTGTCAACCTTAAGCATTAAAGTTTAGAACATACCAGTCCGTAAAAACTTTTCAAAAGAACCATTAATTCAATAAATATTAATCCAAGAATTCAGTGCATGTGGATCAACAGAAATCAAATCACCCTTGGTGATTTATTCACGAAGTACATTTCAATATCTTCTAATGATTTGCCTTTTGTTTCTGGGACTTTATAGTATACGAACCCAAGGCCAATGATACAGCACACTCCGTAAAAGTAGAAGGTCCCGTCCGACCCTAGAGAATTTTGCATGAAAACAAACTCTTTTGTGATTATGAATGAAACAATCCACACAACCACTGTGGTGATGCCGCTTGCTGTTCCTCTGGCTTTCACAGGGAAAATTTCTGACATAACCAACATTGGAATTGGACCCCAGCCCAAGGAAAACGCTATGATGTAAATCACCAAACTGAAAACAGCCAGCCAGACAACATTTGCTCCTTGTCCAAGACTATGATAGTAGTAGCCCATGCCGAAACATGTCAGTGCCATGCCTACACCTGACATGATCAGAAGAAATCGACGCCCTGCCCGGTCCATTAACAAACATGAGATGAAAGTGAAGATAACTTGAACAACACCAAGTATTACAGTAGCTTTTTCGCCTGAGGTGAACCCTGCACTTTCAAATAGTGAGACAGTGTAAAACATGACCACATTAATTCCGCTAACTTGTTGGAAGAACATGAGTCCAATAGCCACCACTAAAGGCTTCAGGAGCTGAGGCTGCAGAAATTCTGACCAAGCCATTGAAGAGTTACCGTCCAAACTGTCTTCAATATCTCGGAGTTCTTCGTCAACACTGGAAATTGATGTACTGCGCAGCCACATCAAGGCACTGCTGGCTTCTGATTTGCGATTCTGGAGGACCAAGAACCTCGGTGTTTCAGGTATACGCAAAGACATCAACATTGCGATGACAGGAACAACAGCAGAGATTGCAGCAATTGTATACCAGTGATACAACAATCCGGCAAAATAAACAAGCATAATTCCAATTGTGATAGACAACTGGACCCCACTACCCATCATTCCTCGCATTTCTTTTGTGCATGTCTCTGAAATGTACATTGGGGCAGTGACAATCGTCATCCCACTACCTACACCTGTGAAGAATCGTCCAGCGTAGAGATCACTCACTCCTCCATTCCACCATATCAGAAACCATCCCAGCAAGAAGGGCAAACCAGTTCCAATCAGAGTTTTCCGTCTTCCAACATACTGAACAAGCCATCCCGCGAGGAAACTGCCAAACATTGCTCCAATATTTGCAAGCGATGCAAACCAAGAACCTTGGTCCTTATTCAATATTTGCTGTCGTTCCATATCTGGCAGAGAGGGTGAGGTGTACCCTATTACAATGCCAAATGATAAGGCTGACAGGTACGTGCAAAAACTGGCATAGTAGAAGTTCAGTTGATTCAACCGCATCATGGCTATACCAAACTTCATCTAAAATCTGAAGTTACTTCTAATGACTCCAGTGATAATTATGCAAACACCTCGAGGGCACCTGGCGTCCAGTTTAATTGCTCACCAGCTGACATGTAAATCAATAGCAAATTTAACTTCCAAGTTCCAGTGCATTCAGCTGTTGCATTAGTTGGGTGATCCTTGCAGGGGATGTCTGCAAACAGAACATGGTAATTACGTTAATACAATCTAAGAATAATCAATTAAGCGACTGCAGTTAGTACTGGCTCATTAATTTGAGTTATTTCACACCTTCTTCGCGAGCATTCACTTGCCAACACGGCAAACAAGCGTTGATATACTGTGTGGTCAGTCATGCATTACGTGTTTTACTAAAGTCAATGAGTTCCAAAAGATGGCAGCACTTGCAAGAAGGGCCACCAAGTGGCAATAATTTATGTAGCAATATCTAAGTAATTACATCAATATTTCGCAATTAAAGGCAGTGAGAATTCCATCATGAAAATGTTTTATTGTTCAGGTTGTAATTTACACAATATGCATACAATTATATTTCACATTTCATCGAGTTTTTGCCGACGACTTGTATCCCTCTGGTGTAGGGTCATAGGAATGACTGGTTGAGGACAAACTATAACATTTGCATCGAAGATCGATCGATGAAGTAAAGACGCTGCCACTTGCACAGTCCCCTGAGAATGTAATGAGATAGATGTCTGATGCAACTCTGAAATGTTCGGGTTACCAAATACTATTTTAGTAGCTCTTAAGATCGTAGAGTGAACGGGTGCTAGAATATCGCTCGGTATCACCAAGAACTAGAAGTTCTACTTGATAATTTTACTAATACTACTGTTGTTGCTGCGGCAAATTTGTGTCATGTGCTGTTGCCAACACATATTACCAACTTAACTGAGTTTTCTGAATAAGAATTTTTTTTTTTATGATTTAAATTAGGAATTTTTTCTTTCTTGGAAATATAATCATGATAATTATCATCCCAAGACAACTGTTGACCAAGTAAAAAAATCTTGGGATAGATTTAAGAATTAGAAAACCAGCTTGGTGAACTTCGCTAATTTTCATTCCCTAGAAAAACACTTCTGGTTACATGTGTTAAAATTTTAAGTATAAACTTGAATATATATTTATAGGGTACTTTTCATCTCATAATATATATATTTATTTTTTGCATGCAGATCTCAGAGCCCTTCACTCTAACATCATGAGATGAGTCTTGCTGTTTTTAATTTTCAATTTTCCTGCGTGGTTGTTGTCATGTTATAACCGTGATTGCAGTGGGCTCAATTCAATATGTTTGGTCTGGCTGACTACTTAGTGTTTGGGGGAGGACTCCTCATATCCATGGGGATTGGGGTGTTTTATGCCATAATAAGCAGGCGACAAAACACACTGTCAAATTTCTTCACTGGTGACAGAGAGTTAAGAGTTCTCCCCTTGACGATATCCTTGGTTGTGTCTGTAATATCTGCTGTTACTTTGCTAGGTAAGTAAAGCGGTGTGTTGGTACACATTTATGAAGTGTTTGCTTTGCCATAAAGATGATAAAATTTACTATTTTATGACTATAGCAGGCCAATTTTCAGAAACAGTGCCTAAAAAAAAATTTTTTTTTAATTTCAATGTTTGCAAATTTCTGTTAGTGACTTGATGATTAAACTTTAGATACCTTACATCAGATAAAAAATAATCTTTTTTTTTTTTGGTGAATAAAGATATTGAATTATAAGTGGATATTATTAGATGTGTTTCATGAGGTATTTATGGTTGTGTTTTAGGTATGTTTGGTTATTTTACTTAGTATATTTTTTTCTTCTTCATAGGATTGCCTGCAGAGATGTACTCTTATGGTTCACAGTACTTTTTCAATGTCGGATCAGGTTTTGGCATAGTGCTAACAGCTGTGATTTTTGTTCCTTTGCTTCATCCATTGAAAATGACCAGCTTATATGAGGTAAAGTTGTGTTCACGTATGTATGGATAATGATCTTATGACATGCTTGTGCTGTTTTTCTGAAAGGTAAATTTTCGTTCCAGTATTTGGAGAGACGATTTAATTCGAAAGCTGTGCGAATGACTGGTTCAGTAATGGAGATTTTAGCTATGGTGGGTTTAAAGTCTTGAATACTAAGTTCCTTAAAATGCAAAGTTATTCATACCAACCGTGTCCATTTAGCTAAAACCTCAATGCATAAATTTGCTGTTTCAGCTTCTGTATGGAGGGGCAGCACTTTTTGCACCCGTGACTGCACTATCTGGAGGTATGTTTTCTGTCAACATGAGTCTCTGCCATTTTAATTTAAAATAAATGGGAAAAAAAACGCTACAAGGAGCTGTTATATAATAATGCTTTTGTATCCACAACTGTTGGCATCTTCTCTTCGCCTATAGGCCCGGGGACTTCAGAGCTAACTGGGGCCAGTCCTTACAACCTTTATGTGATGACATAATCATACAATCAGGTCATTGAGTGCACTGATAACATCACAAAGGTGTTAATGACCGGCACTCGGCTCCCCCTGTTGGCTCAAAAGTGTCCCATTGCTCTGCCTAAGTCTTCCTTTACTTTATTATAAATTTATAAACTCTCATTAAGGACCTCAATGTAGAAGAAAAGAGGGTCATAACTTATTCAATACTCAGAGGAGGGGTTTTTTTTTGTAAGTGTCCTATTTCTTCCTGTGTTTCAGTTACCAAGATACCAGTTTGGATTTTATCATTAACTCTTGGTGCACTCGTCATCTGTTATACTGCAGTGGTAAGCTCATGGCTTCATCTCCCTTGTATGAGGTTGTACATAGTCATAAGATATCTATATACAGTCAAACAGGGTCAAACAGCCACCTGTATAAACAGACACCTGCAACTGTGAATGGCTGCTTCAATCTCCCCAAACTGTTTATTCATAAATTGTTTTACCCCTCTATTAAATGGCCACCTATCATAAACGGCCAGATTGATCAATACCTACGGGTGACAACTTAACATTAGTTTGACCGTGGTTCATGTGTGAAATTTGAACTCTTGAACTTTTGTATGATGTGAAGTTGTAAACATTTCCAGGGTGGCATTAAAGCTGTGATCTGGACGGATGTCATACAAGCTGGTATTATGCTTGTAGGAATTATGGCTGCTCTGATTAAAGTGAGTGTACAGATATTTTGATGGGACTTCGATGATTTTTTTTATATAAGAGGTCTTCACTTTATATGGTACTTATTTCAGGGAATTCTTGATGTTGGCGGTATTACTGAAGTTGTTTATCACAACAAAGACGCTGGGAGACTTAATTTTTATGAGTTAGTAACTTTCATTATACTGTCCGACCTTCTTATATCGCACCTCTAATTAACGCAAACCTCCCTTATTCGCGGTACCCACATGTCCCCCGAAACTGACCAGACATAGATTATGTAATGTTACACAGGCCTAATAGACACTATTGGCGTTCACGCGCGCTTGCACACACTGGCGCCGTCACGCCATTGTCTTCTGAACAAGTGTAGCTGAATGGCCTTTGTTTTCAATAGTTTTAATGCAATTCACACATCACTGAATATTGAACTGACCTGCCAAGGGTCAGCTGTGAAGTGCAATTAAGATCACTAAAGAATAGCCCTTTTATGCTATCTTCTGCACAATAATAATAATCTTTTATCACAGGTATATATATATATATAAAGATATAAAAAATAATAATAATTAATTGTTGCTGAATAAATTTGTGTACCACTAAAAGCCTTTTCCAGTTGTAATTTCAGCAAATATAAATCCTATCAAATTCATGTGCATTGTGGTCCAGTATGCAAATATTCAGATAACATAGACATGTATATAGATCTGTTCTAAAATAAATAGTAATTGGTTTTTTAGCAATGTATGATAGCGCTAATTTACAAAATTTGCTTTGACTCCAAAATCTTCAAGACACTAAAAACTTTCTTTGATAATGTTGTTGACTGGACATGAACCCTAATAGCAATTACATAAAAGTCCAGTTAGGCAAAATTGCGATTGTTACGGTTGAGCGATCACGTCGGAAATATCAGCGAGGGGGCGTGGCAGGTGTACCGCGTTTATTAGAGAACCTCTGTTACATCGCGGTTGTGATATTATGTCTCCCAAGGAGCGCGATATACGGAGGTCACACTGTGCTTATACAGTGTAATAAAAAAGGCTATCATGTAATTGTATGTCACACTTCATTGAAAGTTACAAATGAGTTTCATATCTTGTTCTTATTGAACTGACCATGTAATATGCTAGCTAGATGGTATATTTCTTGGAAATTTTTCAGCTTTGACTTAGACCCTCGTGTCAGGCACACGTTTTGGGGCCTTACTTTTGGATTTGGTCTGGGAGGATTTGCCTTCTATGGTGCCACCCAGTTTAGCTTTCAAAGATTTACTGCTGCCAAGACGCTGAGAGATGCCAAATTGTAAGTTTTATTTATCTTCAATAAGAAGGTCAAAATTGCTATTTTAGTTTAGGGCTGATTTACTTTGATTTTAATAAGATTTCTGAGATTATTAATCAAGATAAAATATGATTTGTCCTACAATGTTTGAGATCTCAATGTTTATGATTTAACTGCTTACTCGTTCCACGTGTCTTGTCTTTGCTCTAAACAGAACAGTTTGGCTGAACTTGCCCATATTCTACTTGTTCCACATCTTATTGTGTTCTCTTGGATTGGTAATGTTTACCTTTTATGCCCAGAAAGAGTGTGATCCTATCAAGGCCAAAATCATCAAAGGAAGTAACCAGGTATGTCTTATGTACAAAAGGGTTATAACTTATTATATGTACTGTTCGTTAAAGATACAAAAAATTTCGGCTTACCAATTTAAATGGTTATTGAACTAGTGGTGTGAATTTCTTTAATTTTGATGATCAACTTCAAATGCATATTATTTAATCAGACTGGTAAAACCCTTGTTTCAGAATTTTGAAAGTGGTGTTATGGAACAGACTGTATTACAAAGTCTTTTTTTGTTTATTCAGCTTCTGCCCCTGTATGTCATGGACACTCTTGGTAATCTTCCAGGTCTGTCTGGTTTGTTCATCTCAGCATTAACGGGCAGCGCTCTTAGGTATTTAAGTATTTTGTTTAGTTGTTGTAACTGTTTTTGGTTATTGAAAATTTTATAAATCTCAATGACATCAATGTAGTCATGTTAAATTTTATCTTCAGCATTGTATATTGTCTTTGTCTTTATAGCATCTTAATACTAGTGGGGTGAAGCTTAGACAGCTATATATATGATCAGTTTACTGGGGGCAGACATAATGATGAGATAAAGCTTGGAATAATCCACACCAGGAGTTGCCACATTGTACTAAAAGAAAATCAATTTAGGCGCTTACAACTAGTGGTATCAGCAATGAAACTTGTATTTCTATGTTTCAGTACAATTTCTTCTTTAGTCAATTCCTTGTCTGCATTACTTTGGGAAGATTTTCTCAAAGGAAAATGTGGGCATTTGACCGATCGTTCTGCTACATGTGTCACTAAACTTCTTGGTGAGTGCTTCAATTTTTGCTGCTGATCAATTATTTTATGTTATGAAGTGTACGGAGCATTACAAAATATAAGCTCTGTTAAAAAGAAGTGACTTATGGTCCTTGTAGCATGCTCTGTTAAGTTGACACCAGCCAGGACAAAATATAATTCTTCTTTAGTATTTTACACACAAGATGAGGTGTATTTTCTGCCACTTAGTCGATTTCTCTTTGTTTACAGTCTGTATTTGTGGTTGCATTGTCATTGGCATTACATTCCTGGTTGAAAGCTACGGACCACATATATTTCAGGTATTAATCCAAGCGTCCTCATTATATTGTACAACGCATAATGTTTCAAAGAAATCTCACCTTTTCTGAATTTTTTCCTGGAGCCCAAAAAAAAAGTTTGTCAACCGAGAGATCATATCTATAAAAGGATTTAAAATGTAGATGAGATTTTATTGATGAGCATCATGCCATTTTGTATTATATATATGTTAATTTTTTCAGGTGTGTTTTGCATTCCTTGGTGCTACAGGTGGACCAAAGTTGGGCATGCTTGTCCTGGGTGCTCTGTTTCCTAGAGCGAATGCTAAGGTAAATAATAACTTATAAGATTATTTAACAAACTTCTTACACACTAGTATTAGTTGGTCCTTGTTATGTTTACGACTTTACGTACGTGCTACTTATCAACAGCTGAGTCAACTTATAAAGACCAGCTTCATTAGACATGTAATTATGAGATGATAAGACATTGATGTCAGATTTAGCTCATGAAAAGTACCTGGGCAAAAGAATCAAACTTAGGACCTTCAGTAGATTTTATGAGAGCCTAACAATTATGCCACAAAACTGTATAATATGCACATGAACATTTGCTCGGATGTCCTTTTTGTCATTTTAGGGTGCCATAACTGGATGTATTATTGGCCTAGCACTTACAACATGGATCAGCGTTGACGCTTATATTAGTCAATCATTTACTCCACCGCTGCCAGGCCCACTGACCAATGGGTGCATCTCGATGGAAACTAATGACCTCATTCTTAATAGAACTGCATTTACTTACACTGACAATCCATTAAACGGTGTTTCCGCCGAAAGTACAGATCTCATGATGACCACATATTCTCCACTGCAAGTAAAGTATGTATAAATTTCTCACAATAGTGTTAGTTATAAGAGTTTCATGTGTTTCTCCAAATGGCTGTTTCCTGTGTATAACTAAATTTTTCTTTGTAATATTGGCAGTGCACTACTGAACTCAAAGGGCGGGCATCAAATCTCGTACACTTGGTACACAGCAGTTGGGATGTTCACTTGCATTTTAGTTGGACTGCTGGTCAGTCTCTTTACAGGTGTGTATTCAAATAGTGAAGCCACTTTAATAGATAGTAATTAAAAAAAATTTATATTGCTAAAAAATTTAATGGAAGCTCTTATCGCTTCTAACAGTTGTTCAATATATAAATAATTTTCTTCATCTATGCATATGATCCACATGATCCACATGGATTGTGCACAAACAGGACTATTTCCAGCTAAATAAAACTTTTACACTATTATGTGATACTATATGTTGCTATTATCTGTTTTTTCATACTTCAGGAAGGGAAGGTGCTGTTGCCGATAATTCTCCACTTGTCATGCCCTGGAGTAGAAATATAAAGAGACGCATCCTTGGAATTTGCAATAAGTCATATTCAAGTGAAGACAAGGTATTGGAATGATCAGATTTATGTTAGATAGATTCATATTCATAATAGACAATCATGCTTTATTGCGAACAACACAATGAAATTATGATATACGTGTGTGTAGGTAAATGCATAAAGTTCTTTACAATATTTCGTTTGAGACTTGTATTAAGGCCTCATGGCTGCTTACAAATATATTGCACAAACTTTAAGAGAAATTAATAGCTATTCCATCATATCATTAGGTGATAGTTTTATAGAATTTTGTTAAATTTTTGGTCAAAGGATGAAATCAAGAACGAGGAAGAGAAGTTGAAAACTGAGAGTGAAAGTCTAAAGGTCATTGAGGAAGACAGGAATGAACAGACAGATACATTAGTTTGAAATAATGTCCAGTGTGCATCGCTGTGAAGTGAGTGATCCTGAGAAGTTATTAGTTTAGTGTTTACTACAAATTTATGTTATCAGAAGAACATACTGCAGGACTTTTAGGGCGTACATTGGTACTTTTGGCTATCAAACGGGGAGGTTGCATGCCACTTGCACCCACTCCTGGATCAGCCTATGTAATGCATTGCTCATGTAGGTTATTGCTGACATGCTTGTTAAAAAAAATATTACTCAGTCGAACTGAAGAGTATCTAATTGGCTATGTATTTAATTAGCATTAGAATGAAAGACAGAAGGTTCATGTCTATCGTCACGTGATTGTGAAAGCAGAAAACTGATTGTATTAATACTATGCTGGTATAAATTATTGTAGAAAAGCCAGCTGTGGGGAGGAAAAGTACCTCAATATGTCACTGACACCGTAGCAGACAAGTGATGACGTCTTCTATTCTGTGACGTCATGCATGTAACAATTATGTAGTGACGTCATCTTATTATCATTTCATGTGCTACGGTCGTAGTGCCCCCTGTAGGCACTGTTACTTTTTTTCCCCATTGTCTGCTGGAAGTAGCCTTATTAGGATTAGTGCCCTGTCAAATGAATGTGAGCAGACCATGAACATGTTCCTTTTGAGTTCTGGTAGTATTGGGGTCAGATCGTAGGCCTAAGTATTGTAGATTCCGGTGAATATGCTGTGTGAGCTTGAAAACAGCAAAGCATTGTAAGTATTTATTACAGATTCAGGTTTGTGTATAAAATGAAAGTATACACCTTGTGTTATTGTAGCTCTTGCCTAAAGTGGTAGATCTGAATTAAGTATACTGACATTATGATAAACTTGTTGATGGTATTTAAATGGGAGATCAGGGTTGTAACACATAGGATCTGATGGCTGAAAATGGCCTATATTGTTGATAATCATTATGGCTGCAATTGTTACATTTAATTAATATATTGTTTGACTATTTCTATGACAAAATTTAACTTTTCTGTTTTAAAATTGCATTAGAAATTTGTTGAAATGATTATCACTGTGGAAGAACTGAATATCAAAATATTATATACTGTCGTTATAGATTCGCTGAATTTGTCAATACAATGTTCAATTCATACAACAAACAGAAAATATTTTATTATAATTTGTTTTTGCTGATGTGAATCTCCTCTGAATGCATGCAGCTATTAACCTCAAGTACGAAACTGCAGCTATGAATTTAATTATTATGGTAATTTTCTTATGAGTGCAGCTACATAATTTCTATCGAAGACAAATTATTTGAATGCAGCTATACCATTAAAATTTAGAGATTTATCCTGGAATGCAGCTATGAACTATTTTTCTTATGATTGAAATTGTAAAAAGCAGCTATTTTACATGCGGTATAAAAATAATTTTATATAATGATAATGTACATGTAGATGGGACTAAAGAGGGATAATATTTATTAGTCTCTTTTAAAACAGCTATTAGGTATTTTGAATGAGGCTGTTGATTTTAGACAATCATATTTTATGAAAAGGCATGTGACAAACACCAAACAATGCAAGTGTGGGTTTATAGACTTTTACAGATTCGTGGATCTCTTCAGTACAATGTGATAGATCATATATCTCTAGTTAATGGTAATTTATAGCAGTGGCTGTGTCTTAGTACTGGAAGATGAAATAAAAAATAATAATATACCGTATTTTCTTAATCAGAAGCCAGGGCCCTCTATTTTTTTTAGAGGCAGCTGTTAGCCTGGTGTCTAATCATGACTTGCGTTTTATTTGAGACTGGTGTCTATTAATTTAAAGTGGCAGCGAGTGTCTGATGACGGGCATGCTGGAGCAGTTTGCACCCAATGAACCTGAGCCAAACACCGGCCCAGCCTTTATTTAAGACCGGCGTTTATTATTTTACAGGCTGACCTTGACCCGGCCTCTATTCGAGACCTGCCTCTATTCGAGACCTGCCTCTGTTATAGACGTGGTTTCTATTTGAGAAAATACGGTAGTCTTAACCGTCTCTGCATGCTCAGATGTAAACTTGTGATGATAGTGATGGCTGTAACGTTGGGATAATTACTGTATAAAATGTCCCTTTTGCTATGAAATTGCATTGTTAGAATAATTAAAATAGAGAATTAGAGAAAATCTTGTGCAGACTACTGTATATAAGTTTGCATGATGATTAATAGGTTTAAAATTTGTTATGTAGGAATCTAAAGATAATATATTTATTATGCCTGTTGCCTAGTTTAACCTCCTAAACCAGTATAGAGAGTACGATGAACTTCATTGTACTATGTATTTTTCCAATGTTAATGTAATAGAACACCGACTGCATAGAGCAAGATAGTTTAAGACCTGTATTAGGTACTCAGTGTTGACAGGTGGTACTTATTTAGACACGCTTACATTAGGAGATCAATGTTGGCTGTGTGACATTAGTATACTAGTAATAATGTTCATTCAAACAATTTAGTCTTCCAAAACAGCTAGAGAAGTATAAATTATGATTTTTATGTAGTAATCAAGAGATTGAGGATTTAAAAACCTGTGGTTTACACCGATGTTACAAAACTAAGCTTTGTAGCGAGTGATACTTCAGAAATCGCTGATTGCCATTTAGTTGCATATTATTTGTTATGTTACACAATTGTTATAAGTACATATTTGCCCAAATATTTATCCCTGTTCTCGGTACATGATTGTGCACTTATCAAAAGTTGTTATTTTCAGGGCTATAACTTCGTCATTGGACCTTGTGGGGGGGGGGGGGGGGGGCAGGGGGCTTCAAGGGAGAGAGGGGGGGGGGGGCTGTGGTGGCAAAAACTACGCCTGGGAGGAATCGGTTCAGCATTTGGGGTTATATTATATTTGTGGTCATGCCACTTACTGCCGCATTTATAATCGTAAGAAAATCCTGTGATATATTTTGTTACTTAGGCAATAGTTAATTTATTTAGATTATAGTTCAATGACTCTTCAAGTGAACCTTCAGCAGTTTTGGTATACGGCATATGCAAGTACACCTTTAAATGACACATCTATATACCTTCCTGTGAGTGATAAAGCGGGTCCCCCTAGTCCTTACAACTGCAACTTATGTATTCAGAAATAAATATTATGAATCTCATGCAGATGGGCCTTGCTCACTTTGATATTATTGTGAGTTGTTGTAACAAATTTTAGTGACAATTTAATACAAACCACTTTGATTTTCTGATTGCTTTTTTAAAACATACTTTTACAGTAATTTATTGACACTAATTGTTCGTAATGATCTCATTTTCAAACAATCCTAATCATGATTGGCTTTTACTATTATTGTGTGGATTAAGTTAAAAATTTTTTTTTTTTTTTGCTGTGTTAGCCAGAATGAATAATTGTTACAATTAAATAAGCTTAATCACAAGAGCTCTTTTGGGCACCAAAATCAATGCTTTACGAAAACCAAATATATTTGTGAGATAGTGAATAAATTGAGAAACTTTCAAAAATTTGCAAGCATTGCTTTTCTTTTGTATCTATTCATTTGTCCGCCACTAGCTTGCAATTTGGGCTGTGCACTTGGATTTACTCTGGAAAGCCAGCAAAGAAAATGCTCAGATATGCTAAGCATGTGAATTTCAATGGACGAGAAGTCTTACTGATTTCCCTTGGCATTCTTAATTGATTTGATGAAAATTTGAGCTTTGGTCAGTTTGTGAATTGATTTATAATTTGAAAATGCTAAGCTATACAAAGCATGTGAATTTCATCTTAAGATATCGCTTAGTCGAAATTGTTTCCATATATTTGTGATGAATACAAAGGCTTTAGGTCAATTTCTCAACTAGGTTATCGATTAAAAATGCAAAGTTACACAGCTTTTGAATTTCATCTGAGATATCACTTGGTGGCAATGGAATTATTTGTGATATTCAAAGTGACAGAACTTAATCATATATAGGTGGTTTTGTTATAATTCTGGATTTGGTCACTAGGAAAACTTTTACTCTGTTGTAATGCTTTAATTTTATGATTATGCTTGAGCAAAGCTGAGGTATTAATTTTACTTTGCCTCAGAAAAATATTTTTTCATCTACTGGTTTGTCAGTTGCATTCAGTCTTTCTCAATTAGCATGTTAATTTGGACAGGGTTTGACGTAATCACTGTATTGTACATCTCAAACTCGTCTTATTACAGATTTATAGCTGAAATTTTGACTTGTCGGGCTACACAGTATGGTGACATTCCTTTTTCTGTCACTTATTTTATAGATAAAGTCTTTTAGAAACTGTAATGCAATTGAGGGCTTAACTCTAAGCACTTGTCACTCATTCACACACCCAAGAATAAACCCTTGTCAATACCTTTGCAGATGTGTGGCCTAATATAATGGTTAAGGCATCCACCAACTCTACATTGGCCAGTTCTGCTGAAGGTCCTGGGTGTGATACCCGGCCGGGGCACTCTTCATGAGCTACATCCCAGCAGCTGGATATCAATTGCGTGAGATGTTAAATTAGAGGTGCATTGTACTGGGTGTCTATGCTGAGGCAAGTAAAAGATGCAACCCATGGGGTAAATGTGTAATATGTTATGGACTCCAAGCCTTATCTGATCATTATTATATAGGGCGGGGGCCTAGCTCAGAGGTAGCGCTCTGGGCTTCCAACCGCTGGGTCCCGGGGTTCGATTCCCGGTCGAGCCTAAGTTGGATGGCTGTTTCATCCTTCATCTCATTGCCATGGTCTCTGCCTGTCCTAATTAGCCCAACAGGTGCAGAAATACAGGACGTAAAGCCCTAATCACACACACACACACATCTCATCATTATTTGTGCCTCTGGCAGCTGATCATATAAGCTTCAGAAACAGTGGCATTGAAACATTAACCAAATTTTCATTGAATGGTATTGCAAAGGTACAACGTGCTGGGGTGCCATTGTTTAGTATGCGTTTCAATGATAATTAATAATGGTTATCTTTGTATTCTCATTGAGGCAGGTTATGTTGATCTTGTATAAGTGCGTGTAGATGCCATTAATATATAATATAAGCTGTACGCACAAAATGTAAACAATGAGACACATTGTTATGTGAAGCCTGTTATCATTCTTGACTGTATTATTATATATAATTTTATTGACAGGATATTATCATGATTGATACATTTGTCAAACATTCAAATAACATACAATAATACAGAACTTTTACAGTAATAAGATAATGATACTAAGTGTTAAGCTAACAGTCTATATTAAATGTTGTAACTATGTATTTTACAGCAAGTCGGTCCCGGTTGTGACTAGTAAAAATACTAATAATAAAAAACAATTTTACAATACAGACAAATAATAAAATAAAGTTAAAAATTACAGACAAATATATACCGCTTGTGCCAGTGGTTGTAACCAATCTGGCTGTCCATGTATTGATTTAAAATAATAGTATGTGGAGCCCAGGGGAAGAAAAAAACAAATTGGAGGACATGGTTTAGAAATATGCCAAGAGCATTAATTACACCGGCTTCTTTGCTGGACATTATTGCTTGAAACTGTTCAGTTGGGGTTAGATTATTGAAGTCAGAAATATATTTACTAAGTTCTTTGTTTAGCTCTATTCTTGGCACATTATTAGCAAATCATTTTATTAATACAGTAAATTGAAATGTGATAAAACTTGCCTTTCTGTTTCAACTGTGCTCAAATGCCACTCCTTGCAAGACAAAGGCAACAATTATTGTTGATGAAAAAGCTCGAAGTTAAGTTTTAGTTTCATTGCTGGAGAAATATAATCCCCAAATAAAACTGGCTCAAGCGTATCAATGTCATTTTCATTTGTGCCTTGTCATGAAACGTAATGCTTTTGAGTTTTTGTTAGAGTGAAAATAAACCTGGTGAGAACAAATGGTCATTTAATAATCAATGAATACTTTCAATCAAGATTATTTTCTCTCGAAGTGCCAGTGAGAACAATGTCTGTAGGATGACGCATGACTTCTGATAATTACTCCGAAAATTCCTGCTTCGTCAGGTTGTGGTATGCGTTTTAATCAGTGATCACTGAAAACAAGGTCACTTCATACGTTCCATTCATAAATGACATGATCCCCATTTTGGCTATTTCAAAATTAAAATGTTGTTCGAGCGACACTCAAATTTACTGTAAATATTAAAGTTAGGTTTCATACGTGTATCATTTCGGTTAACTGTAATCTTAGCATCTGGTATTAATTAAGCTGATTATGACACACGACTCCTCGTGGCAAGACTTCGGTGATGCACTCTGCAGTGCTCTGGTACTCTAGCTGGTTCTACCTTGCACTCTGGTTGTGCCTGGCCAGCTCTCTCTATACCTAGCTCTCCCTACACCTATAGTGCTCCATAAACCCAGCTATCCCACACCTAGTACCCTCTATACCTAGCTCTCCCTATACCCAATGTGAGGCATATGACCCATCTGGGTTTTAATGTTAAAAACCTTACACCCGTACCCCAGTTTTGCCTGTCTAGCTGGCTCTCCCCACCTAGCATGCCATTTATCATTGTTTATGCCTGTCTAGTTTCACCATAGCTGGCTGTCCATTTATGTATGCCTCCTATCCCTGCCCAGGGCTCTGTATACCGAGTATACTCCATTTATGCCATCCTCCGCATCCTTGCCAAAGTCATACTCTGCCTTTGGATAAAAATGGATGACACTTATATAAATCCGATTTTTGGTATTGTAGGAGGAGTGACAAACTGAGAAATGCTTAGTTTTTCTTCCATCTTCATTTCTTTGACTGATTGTTTCAGAATATCTTAAGAATCATGTTTTCATGCATTAGAAGATAGTTGATGCACTAGTGTTTCTTATATATTTTTTTATTTTATGATTCTTGACTGATGTTGCTGACGGGACTGTGTCCAAACTTTATACTTGTATATTACTGTGCTGCAGTACATAAAGTGCAAAGTGAATAAGTCACCCTCATTGGTATAACTAAAATAAATTTTCAATATCTGCTTCAAAATTGAAAATATGACCAAGAATTCACTGTCCAGAAGTTTTGTTACGTCCAAACAGGCAGGAATTTGACAAAATTAAAAGTCAATGTACATTGACAATAATGCATTTACCTAAATTTTATGGCCAAAAAAAAAGGTAATATTTCGACCTGGAGATAAAATATCAATGGTAAATGCTTTAAAAAACAATATTAAATTTCGAAAAATGCTTGGACGTAACATAAGGACACCAAATTTTGAGGAAACTAATGTGGCAAATTCAACGTTATATTTCATCATAAGCTAATTCTGTTGGTCAGATATACAAAACATAGGGTGTTTCTTCATTGACATAAGCAAATCCTCTATAAAATCAACTTTCAACATGCCCAATTCATCAGTTTGAATTTTCTGGACGTAACTCATCAGTTTAGACACCATGACCATCGAGGACAAAAGGTTGTATTGGTAGCAAACCATTTTCCTGAAATCTGCATTTGTTATTTTACGTACACAGGCTAAACACAATATCATGCAAAGAAAATAGTTTTACAAATAAACCCATGTCTTGCACTATTTTTTAACATGCCTCAATTTTCTGAAACATGGGTTTGAATTCTCAGGAAATGTTTGGAGGTAACAGATTCCCAGAAAGGACACCAAGAAACTTTCTTGAGGAATCTTGTCCATATATATGCATATATATTTATGATATCATTATTATTGGATCAATAATATTCGAGTAAAGAGGGGTATTTTTGTCTATGTGTATCATTTTCTCAGAAAACTCTAAAGTGTTACACTAAAACCATTCATCTTTAGTCCAGGACGTAACACACTGCTGAGGCTTCATTACGGACACCATCAAATAGACACCAATTAAATTGAAACTTGAACATAATTTATTATACACCATAAGGAAATGTTAGGGATGTAACATGGACACCATGCTGAACAGCATTATGGCAACTTTGATCTTTCATATTTCATGTCAGACCTTGTTTCCAATTTCACAATATATCTTAAATTAAAGAAAAAAAATGTTTTCTTTGTATTCAACCATTCAACTTTCCTATATATATGACATGAACAGCATGACAACAGCATCTTTGCACAAAAATACAATATTGTTTTGGACGTAACATTACCTGAAATATCTTCTCCCCTTCTTCTGAGTGGGAAAGCTGACCAATGGAATACTTTACTGCCAAAAACCAGATGGGATGTAGTAAAATATTTAATCAAATTTTACTACAATGACTCAGCATTTTAAAATTTCTCCAGGGGTCTGAGATATTGGTTCATTTAAAAGTATGCAAGGACGTAACAAAATTAACATAAAAAATAATTGCAAGATTGGGAAAGCATTTTTGCTGATTGACAGGTTTCAAAGCTGATGCAAAGTAGAATAACAATGAAGCAAAATGTTAGTTTTAAAGAAATTTGTAATAAATTTTAATTCAGCTATAATATTATCTTCAGTATGAAGGCCTGCATGGATGTAACGCATTTGGACACCAAAGTTACGTCCAGGACCTCTGAATTTTTAATGATTAATTTCCCTAGAAATAATTGCATTTTTCATAAATGCTGAATTATAAAAGTTTAAAGGTAACTGTGGTGTTGCATTGGAATTATTTTGGCATTCATGACTAGCAATTGATGTCTTTGTGGAAGATTTGAACATGCAGTTGTTTGTGTGGACACCATGACTTTTGGTAATTTTTTGCTGGACACCAAGCATATTTTTCTATTTTATTGCGTCTGTAGCTTGTAAAATTTTAAAATAACTGGATGGGTTATCTCTTGAGCATGATTGAAATAGTTAGGCTGTCATATTTTTTTAATAGTAGCTCATAGAAAGTGAATAAGGGCGTTTGTTTGGACGTAACCAAAAACTTCTGGACAGTGAATTCTTGGTCATATGTGAAATGTATAAGAACCAAATGCAAGCGTTGCGGACGTAACAGGAAAAAAATTATTGAAAATGTTTTTGCACAGTCACTATCCATAATAATTTTATATTTTATATTCTCCTCAACTGTGAATACACGCTAAAAGTTTTTGGTAAACAAATATCAATAAACAAGATAATTGACCGTGTATCCCGTACTTTTCAATAAGAATTGTTGCAGACGTGACTTGGGAACATTTTGACATCTGCAATGTCAATGTCACCTCCACAACACTGCGCTTGGCCAAGAAAGAGCGTAAACACTGCTGTATGTTACAGATATTTCGTCAGTGCAAAGCAGGTGTAATTAATCCAACTTCAACACATTTATTGCAGCTCTTCTTTCAAAAAAGAATCGCACATCATGTAAAAAATATCCCAAGTTTATTGCAACTCTGAAAAGATCTCAGCATAAAGACAATATGCTCTTTTCCCAAATTTCTGGATAAATTATCATGCATCATTAACAATTACTTTGTACACTAAAGCTTAGTCACTCACCATTCAATGTATTGTACCACTCACCAGTGCAACTTAGCATTATGTACGCCATTGTACAAATCCTCATGTACAACATTTAGCCAGCTACGCTACGCTGGGATTTCCAGGCTGCAGCCAATAAGTGGGCGGGGCCTGAAGCAATCTCAGGAGCGTCACACAAAAAATCATGAAGGTATCCTGCAACATGGTTGCCACAGCACCGTGAAAAACACAGAGCTTCAAATGACCCAGATATGCATTTAATTCATTTGATAAGACTATTACATTTAATATGTTGATGGTCTAAAGATGGTTAAACAGTTTTTTTATTAGCCAAAAACACTTTCAAAGCTAGCGTAAAAATTGCTGTGGATGTTCCGTGAACAAGTTTGACCCTATAACCACAATTAGCAGAAGTGTTGATTTTCACAATTTTCAAGTAACTTTGGTTGTCGTTTTCTTCTCTTTTTGTGGTTCATGTTACCTGAAAATCTGTCATTATGAAGTAAATTGAAACTGCAAGATAATGAAAATATGAGGGACAGGGAATGATTATTGGGTCTTTCTTGAATATATTATTGGTCAATTCATATACCTGTGCAATTTTAATTGACTTGGTCAGTGTATATATCAATTAATACATCAATGGAGGACTGGACATTATCTTTTTTTCCACAACATTACATGTACGCATGTTTAAAGTGACTAACAAGGCACTCAATTTCTGTTTAATTTAATATTTATTAAAGTACTATGTCATAGACTCACAAAGACAAACTTCATATCTTCAAATTCAAAATATGACAATGCCAACTTGAACTTCTTATCAAATCTGTTCAAAATCACAAAGCCAAACATTTATTCCTAATAATCACAAAGCCAAACTTCTTAATATTTATAAATCTTCTACAAATGTATTCAATATAATCACAAAGCCAAACTGCTGATCTTCTGACGTCTTCAAAATCTGAAATAAAAAAAGGTCAACAATTTAGTAAGTACTACTGATTATAAATAGTCAATTGGTGTCTTGTGGTTGCCAGACGGCTTTGTTATAGTGAGGATAATAAGTAGACATAAATACCTGTAATACATTCTCCTGCCATGTCTGATTTCCTCAGGTGGTTTGCAATTCATGCATGAATACAACAGTTCATACATGTATCTTAAGTACAGTGACATGCATGTCCACTGCCACTGATGACAATTAATTTGACATGTTCTGACAGAAGGAAGACTATTTCATTTAAAAGAAAATCAAGTAGCAATTCTCACAAAATAAATCTAAACGCATTATTATAGCAATAAATGAACACCATACATGAATATAAACAATAATATATGATAAAAGAAACTGAAAGTTGGAAAGTCTTAAATTGAACTTATATCATGTCACCAAGCACTTACAATTGCTGGAAAATTCTCCATGTTTTTCACTTATACAAAACTGCCCAATGGAAATGGTCTTTGAGGGAAGAAAGAATGACATTCCTATTCTGTTTGCGTTCTTTAATGCTTTCTCTCAATGCTTTAGCTACTCTGTCATCAAAAATCAGCTTCTTATCTTTTGGACTTTGGATTGTAACACCTTCTGACTGTAGTGCAACATGTTTCCTGGGTGTCGCCATTTTCATGATATACTTCACTGTGGATGCAAATTTAGTTGGACTGTGCGGAATTGTAATTCTTTTCCTTTGATCTTCTCCTGAATTTGCTTGACCAGACTTTGTCTTCCTTTGTTCATAGTATGATCGTTCTTTCTCCTTATGCCATAGTATCTTCTGAGCACTTCTCCTGACTCTACTTTCCCTTTTCATTTTTCTCCAGTACTCCTTCTTTTCCTCATGAACTTTTCTTGTCATCCAAACAGGCACACCCTGGCTTTCCGTTTTTGGCTCATTTTTACTCTTTTTGTGTCGTTCTATTAACATCCTCTGCCTCAGTTTGTTCCCAAGTCTTGCTTTCTGTCTTTGCTCTTGGGTAGCATGCGCAGTAGCTCTTTCTCTCCTTTTTCTTTCTCGGTCTATTCTTTTGAATTCTTAATATTTTTCTTCATTTTTCTTTAATCTTTCTTTATATTTTCTGGCCCTCTCATCACATTTTTCCTGTTCTTTTGCGCTCCGCCTCTTTGACCTTCCCATGTTCTATAGAACTGACAATAATTATATTGAAATAATCATTTTGAAATATTTAATTAAAGACCTTAGGCAAGGTTATTTTGACTGGATACATGTTTTAACAATAGAGGTCTAACAATATATAAAAAGACATTCGAAGAATCGTGTGCAAACAAGAAAAATAAATGTTAAATATCAAAGTTCTTCACACATATGACTGTGGTGGATGTCACTCTAGATGTAATGTCTAAACACAAGCCTTGCGGGTAAAAATATCACCATCATCAATAATTCCATTTATCTCTGCACAACTTTCATGGAAAACATTCTGGCAACTTGTACAGGTGAGCCAGTCTTCTCGGAGTTTTGGATCGTTGTGGTCACCATATGTGGCTCTGCATTCAAAACATACCCATTTCTTACTTTTTTGTTGACTGTTGTCTGCTTTTTAGCTTTCCTCTTGTTCTTATATTTTCTGTGTCTGGTTGAACCTCTTTAATTCGTACAGTGGCTACATCATCATCAGCAGTACTTGGACCTGGCTCTGGTTTATGGTACCATATTTGGCTCATTCATGTCATGTATCCGCTGATGAATAAAACATGAACTTAAGTTTTGATGGATCATCAAGGATCTTGATGCAATGGATATTTATTGTGCCTTGAAAAGGTCTGACTTTTTCCCAGATATTTAATATTTTCAGATATTGAGACACCTTTTCTATGTCAGCCCTCCGTGCCATTACATGGGATTGCACGATATGCTTAATTGTGCCTCCCAAGGCATCATTTGGTGATTTCCCGTGATAAAGCGGTTCTTATGGACACTTGTTCCACTGTAGGATGAACTTGAATTTCTTTCAAGGTTTCATAAGTATAAGCTAGAACAGCTATTTTTTTCATGCTCAAGGTTTTCAGAAGTGATCACTTCAGAGTGTATCTTACCTTGCTTGTTCCACATGACAGGGATTTTTCTTCTGTGACAATGAGCAGAAGCGATTTCGTCCTGAAACAAGACACTGAAGTTTTCGGAGAAATCCATTTGTAACAGAGCAGTGGTGGCATCTTTACTCATAGCGGCGACTATTTGTTCTTCACAACAGAGCCATTGAAATCTTGGCAGCTGACCTTTCAGCATATCAATTGCCATTTCCAAGGGCCCATCATGTTTCACCTTCACCAGAAACCCACTATCGTCTTCTCCCCATTGATACCAAGTGATGACATCACTGAGCTGTTCTGCTGCCACTTTTCCCAGGAAATTTTCCTCAAAGAGCTTGAGATTTTCACAAGCCTTACAATCTCCAGTCATACAAACCTCCTGGAATAAAGAGGGAAGATGTCTTGGCATTTCCTGTGCAAGGTCTCGAGCAGAAGAATGACATTGTTGTGGGACCGACATCCACAGACGTTGTTGGGCGTATCCGAAACAAGTAGTACATGTTTTGGCCTTATACATGGCCAGTTGTGCCACATGCGTTTTCCATGCGTTTGGATAAACGCATGGAAAATGCATGGTTTTTGCCTCATTGTAATTAGCCAAAAACCATGCGTTTTCCATGCGTTTTCCATGCGTTTTCCATGCGCTTATCGTTCTCATGGAAAACGCATGTGGCACATTTGGCCATGTAGTTCTGCAAATTTGGACAAACGTATTTTGGCATTGGGATGTTGCTCTTTAAAAAAATTGTAGACCTCTTGATGGACATGACCATGCTTCTGGACTCTTGTCTTCCCTTCTTCTCCACGAATAGACAAAACATTAGCTTTCCCTGGAGCTATTCTAGATATTTCACTGCTATTGTAGAAAGCTACTACAGCAGTTTTGGTCTCTTCCGACAAGGCATTTGGATGTGGTGTGACTTGCTGGATATCAGGCTCTTGACTGGTTGATTTCTCCATTAAGCTCTTGATAACTGCACTTTGTTTGCAAGGACTTTTTGGAAGTGCGCGCATAGCTCTGAAATTGGAAAATATGCACAAAGACAATATCTTATAATATAAGGCAAGCAACTGACTTGATCAAAACAGGGAAATTGTTTTAAAGTAGTACCTAGCAACAGCTTTTCCTAGCGAATTTCTGGATGAGTATCCATGTCCAGAAACATGATGTTCATGTTCTTCATCATCTTGGGTTTTCCTGTAACGCCACCTATGGGTAGCTTCTGCACCTTGTCTACGAAGTTCTTTGAGTTTACCAGAACTCATGCCTTCACGTTCCAAATTCTTTCTCTGTCTATCTTGTTCTTTGTATAGATTGTGCAAGTCTTGATTGCTTCGAATGCGAGCTCGGTAAGCTCGCATTCTTTCTGCAGCACTCATAACTATCAACTTTCTCAACCTGTTTTATAAAAATGTATAAATTAAATATTAGTAACCTGGAGAGCATAAATGATGCTATATATTTTTTTACATATGAAACACCAAGAATAATCATAATCAATATTAATATTATTTCATGTGATTCCGTTGCATCATTTTAGCATCATTCTACAGATCTAGTAGCACTTTATTTTATTTTTTTTTTATATATGAAGATTACTTAATCTGACATATTCCAAGAGGCCATTTAATAAAGTTGAGAACTTAGGACAAAAATCAACAAAAAATAGTTTTTGTAACGGAATCACAGAATCAGTGGAGCTGATACATCCATTGTTTACATGATCAAATACGCAAACTTGCTATTTAGGTTTGATAAAATTAGTTCATTAAAATAATTTCAAATTGATAATAGTTTTGCATGATTGACCTACAGATGAGCATATAAATCCAATCATGTAACTTACCTCAAAATTTTCGGCAAAGCAGACGAAAATGGAACAGATTTCTCAGGAAAATGAGACCATAGTAAATAGTGTCACGCAGAAAATTTATAGATTGAAAACTTAAAACAAATGAATTGGAATGTGTATTTCTTTATTTATTAGTACATCACTCAGCGATTGAATTAAATATAAACAGTGTCTGCGCTCACTCGCCATGCTCATCCATGACAGTGTGAGCGCCCCTTTAAGGCCCCTTCACACTTAGCCGGATCAGACGCCGGAGTGTCCCGGTGTAAAATGTTATTCATTCCGGGGGGTTCTGGGATCAAAGAGCTGTTAAATGTCAACAAAAAAGAAATGTTTGGCGATGTGTACACGATGTCAATACGGTCTCAACAAGGAGGTAACACGACTGTCCTGGAAAAGTGCGGAGTGAACCGGATTTTACACGGTGCCTTTAAGGATTCAACCGGTCTTTACACCGTGTTTATTTGTGCGGAACCGTGTTGGTCCTTGTACTCTCCGGCGTTAATGGCGGCGAATTATTCATGCCTGGTTGACACCAATCGTAGCCGGGGATACCACGAAGTATGCCCAATCAATACGGAGATTCCCGGAGATCGGCGGATTCTACTGGGAGTCTACACGGATCAACACGGATTAAATACTCCGGGACCTACGGCATGAAAAATTAAACATGTTTAATTTTTTTTCCCCGGAGTCCCAAAGTGGTCCCGGATCGCCCTGGGCAATGACGGACAATGCCGGAAATAAACACGAGGTCTACATGCTATTACTGGAGTTTGCCGGAGCTATACTCCTGGACAATCCGGCGTCTGATCCGGCTAAGTGTGAAGGGCCCTTTAGTGAGAAGAGCTGGGTCTTAGCTTTCGTTGCACTTTTATTGTATCAGTAGCTTTCCCTAGACACTTAATTGAATGTGGGGAAGTTGCATTTGGTAATTCACCAGAGAATCACCCATTACACGTGTTGGAACACGTGGGAAATCGTGCAAGTCGTTGACCTCCTTTTTTGTTATTGATAAAATTACATAAAAACATAGGGGTATAAAAGTCAGTCGACATAGACACCCTCCCAACCATATAGCTTTGACTGTTCCATACATTGACAACTAGGGTATTTGGCTCCATTGGCAAACAAAATGTATGTAGAAGAACTAAGGCATTTCATGCTAAATGCACTTACACTTATATTAGAAGATTTTTGGATCATGGATGTTGTTGCATAACCTTTTGCCTTTGGGTACATGTATTGTTATCGTCTTTTGTTATGCTTATTAATAGGACATAATGTCCAATGAGTGTTATTTTTCTTTGTTATTGTTCAGTAAGTCAAAATGAAACGGCATAAATAAAACCCTAATTTTTTGATGACCTGAAGCCATTGAGATCAAATGTCATCCTCGGATGAAAAAGTAGTAAGGTATTGTTCTCTTTGTCTTTCTTTGTGTTTTTTTTTTCGGTATGTAAATAAAATTCACGACACTGCAAAATCCCATCATTTGTATTATGAAATATAATAATGTCTTTAGTGCAAAGAGATGAAAGCATTTATGTTGAAGTAACTTCCGATGAAGTTATTCAGGCTGAATTGGATTTTTTCTGCTGTGAAGAGCCAGAACAATAATTGATATTAAAATGAAGACATGTATTGTGTAAAATTCTTGAAAAACTAATTACACGTAATTCTATATCTGTGAATTTGTGATCGATTCAAAAGTATCAAACGTGGCCACATCAAAAAGTTTGTTGATTGTAATTTTCGGAATGAGCTTTGTTAATTTGAAGGTTAATGTTGAAAAATACTCCAATTTAAATTTTTAAAAAAGTTGGGAAAATTTAACATTAAACCAGAATTGACGTGTTGATGCAGCATTTCTTGATGAGCAAGGAGACGAAGATGGTGCTTTTCAAGGATGTATCCTTGTTGTTGAATTTAATTGCTTTTTCATTTTACTTTGACGATATTAATGCTGGTAATTATGATGGTAAGTATTTTTCATGAACATTCAGTGCGACTTTCTTGTAGTTGTTTTTGTCGTGATATATTTCCAATTTATTCCAAATGAATAACTTCATTTTCATTTGCCCTTGTGAGTCATTGTGGGTGAAAACCTCAACCCCCAGTGGCCTCTGCTCATTGCATACTGTATAGTTGTGTCTATAAGTTAGTAACACCTTAGGTGAAGACCTTACATGGACTGAGGAGTCTAAAGTAGAGGGCACTGCTTACTATGTCTATCTGGGTTTCTGCACAATTTACAGTGTATTGTTGGGCCTCATATATATTATAACACATCATAATATAACTAACCATCTTTAAACATATATCAACTAACGGCATAGCAGTGAAAATGAATACATTGGTTAATAACTTAGCAACATAACTGACAAGAATGTAACTAGATTTAAATGTCAATGTGCTTCCTGTTCTTGTTGAATTAGCAATGACATTGATTTGTTTTGACACAGCTCCAAGATATGATAGTAATAGTAATCAGTGTGCACATTTGCACCATAATTATTATACATCCTTGTGGCTGTTGGAACAAAGGAGTTCTTGTACCTATTTGTTCTTGTACATAATGATCTTAGACAGAATAATTAAGATTAGAAACTTACATGGTTGGCAGCGTACTAATATTTAATTGCAAATTGGTGCTTTTATGCTAGTCACCTACATCGGTGTATTTCCACACAATCCATTTATTTTTATTTATTTATTTTTTCCAGCTAATATGACATATTTTCATGATCCAAGAATGGTAATGTATACTAAACGGACCATATGTCCTGGACAAACTTGCAAAAATCGATGTGGACAAGCCACTCATCCTATATGTTCTCTGCATCCAAAATATTGCTGTAAGTGTGATACTAAATGCTTAATTTTTGGTGATTGCTGTATTGACATTTGGAAGTTCTGTACTTTTGATAGGCAGCAAAATTTTGTCTCTTACAAATCAGACTCATTTGATGATGACTTCAATTTAAACCCGTCTCAATCATTTCTGGATTATTTTAGACAATTTTCAAAGTATGAGGAATTAGGTGTGCAAAAATGGAGCGGGTATCGGGAGGATTATTTTACATGTAAATGGTCAACATATTCAAAATATGGCAATTATGGCGATTCCTTTTACTACATCACAAAATGTCCGGATGGTTATAACGGAACAGAGTTAATTAGAAAACTGTGTGAGAATCCTACAACAGAAACACCCATAAGTCTTATCCCTGTTCATATACCGGGGAATTTCTTGTACATTAATAAGTATTGTGCTATGTGCCATGGACACCCTCTGAAAAAAGCCCAGCCATTTGGAGTGGAGTTTATTTGCAGGAATATAGGGATTCTTGATCAGTTGGAAATATATGATATTGATGCTATGTTTAAAAAAGCTGCAAGTATTTGTAAGACTGTCGTTAGTCCAAAACCTTCAGTTCAACCTGACAACATATGTGGTTACAAGCAAAATTGCATGGGGCCATTGGATAGATTTCAATGTGTAGCTAGCTTTTGTGAAAAACTTAACCACGAAAACCAGTCAATTTGGCAAAAATATTGCCATAAATTTCTTGCTCCAACATATGTTCCGATAAATACAATAGGTTATATTTCTAAAAATGTCGCTTGCATGTTTTGCGTGGACAGCGAGAACCTAAATAAATCGCAGTGTTGGACTCGTGAAGATATTTCAAGACTGGAAGATAACCATGCCAATGTGCCAGGGATGCCCAGTCTTACTTTGCTATTTGACTTCTCGAAGGACAGTGCATCAGTGTTTAGATTTAATGTGGACTCCCGACAAGTGCGCCCTGTATGTCAGAATGATACCCAGCGCAATATTATTCATAACATTTGCGAAGAGTTTCATCTTGTCAAACAGTATGATACACAAAGGACTGACAATTATTTACCCTTGATAAGACTATATCCGAGCGACCAATTTAGTCCATTCACAGCTATTCTGATAATTGATCAAAAGGCACTGGAAGGAGGTAACCAGACATTTGACGCTGATCCTGAACATAGCTTGCCATTTAATTTTCAATCAAAGAAAAACCGAATCGTCAGTAACATGGCATTTGGCCCAATGCTAGGAAAAAGGGGAAAGGGAAGAATTGTTCAGAATAATTGCTCGTTGTATAGCGATTATAGTGATTTGCATTCTGTTGGGCTTGTTTTCAGAAAATTTGATGATCACAGCTGTTTTGCTTTTATTTCTGACAATTCTACTAAGCACGACTTTGCCAATTACGCTTCACAATACCTGCAACTATATGCGAAACAGTTGTATCAGAAAATTCCACATCTTCAAGAAATACTGCTCTTGAACTATGATGTTCAAAGGGATGCCTATATTTCATGCAAACGAACGGATCATCTCGTTTTATCAAATTATTTCATATTTGAGAACAATTCCACCAACTTTGTCTATTTCCCAGGAGTTGGAAATGGAAAGGTTGATGATACAATTCTATCGGTCAGAATCTTCAAAAGGGCAAACCAGTTTAAGTTTGAATTGAATGCCATAATATGCCGCAACGTGATGGTCGAACACTTGTCGATTGTGTCAGCAGTAGGTAATACTGTGTCAATAGTTTTATTGGGGTTTACATTTAGCATCTACCTTGTCAAGAAAGAACTAAGAACTACTAAAACTATTTACATATTGAATTTAATATTTGCTCTGATATTTTCACAACTGCTTTTCCAGGTAAGTCCTTTTTCATTAGTTTTTTTCTTCTTTTTTCGCCTTTTTTTACTCTATTTTATCACTTGGGTGACAACAATTGTAAAAGTACTACACTTATAGAGTGCTTAGGATATGCACTGGAGATAACTTCTGCCAAAATCCTCATGTGATCATTGCTTTGTTTATTTTCAAAACAGTGAAAGCAACTTTCCAAAATCTATTGAATTTGCTCAATCAGCCAAGAGTGTACTGTGTTTTGTAAACAGGGTACCGATGGAGGTATCGATTGACTTATAAAAGCATTGTGTCTCTAATCACCCTAGTTTACATTAAATGTTTAATGCTTTCTCATGATTTGAATTTTCTCTTTCAGATAAGTAATATCAGCTTTTTCCAAGTTTCGGCATGGCGATGTCGGGTTGTGGGTGTTTGTCTTCATTTCTTTTGGCTTACATCATTTTCCATCATGACTTACATCGCTGTTGACATTTTCTACAGTTTCAGCAACATCAACATGCCTTGGATTGTCAAATCTCTGAATGGCAAACCTTCTAGGGTCATTTTATGTTGGATTCTGTGTGGTCTGTTTGTATTGATATGTACTCTCCTCGATCTATTCGCTCCCATACAGTTAGACTATGGCTCTGACAGAGATATTTGCTTCATCCAGCCTTCACAATATCTCCTCTTCCTATTTGTAATACCTGTGTCCACTCTAGTATTCATTAACTTTGTGTGTTTTATCATTAGTATGGTGAAAATATGCTGCATTATGGCTGAGAATCCCATTGACAGAACTAACTCGATTGTGTTCGCTAAGATCGGCAGCCTCATGGGAATTACATGGCTGATTGGTATATTACCACCGTTAACAGGAATCGAGGAGATCTGGTACGTGTTTGTCATTTGTAATTCTCTTCAAGGTGTTTACATCTTCTTTTCATTTGGCTTCAATGCCACCATCAGGAAGCATTTGAGATGGCGAGATGGATCAAATCCAGTTGGTTCAACTTCTCGAAATGAAAAATCCACAAGCCGCATCAGTGACACGTCTGACTCAAGATTGTAAAATGGTCATAATGTGATCTTATTCAGTTTTTCCGCAAATATGTGTAACATTTTAAAAGACCGCAATTAAACATAAACCAAATTGCTCGTCTGTATTTCAGCTTAAAATACTGGCTGTATTTTGCTACGTAATAAATTGCATGATGTAACCAAACATGTCTTATTGCATCAATACAGCCATAGCCAACGACTTTGGACACTTTAAAACACTTTAATGTTGGCCTGGGTTTTTAATTATGGCACTTTTTCTTGAAGGGGATAATTTTTACTGTCCTGAAAATACATTTTCTCGATTATCAGGCCAATATTTAAATAATGTTCTGGATGGTTGGTCAGAGGAAAGAGCTTCGTTTTATACATTTTTCCTGGCGGGAGTTGAGTAAAGAGCCTGGATGAGTTTAACCCTTGTGACCTAAAAACCGTCGAAGTCGTCCATTTTTTAATTCATTCAAGGTCTTCCTGTAAGGTATATTACAGTATCAAAAGACCTGAAGTTTTCATGTCTGTAAGTGTGGTTAACAGACAGACAGAGACATAAAACCTATGATGCAAGATCAAAAAGGTGCCATAGTCACCATCAATTGCAAGTTTCCGTAAACTTATGACCATTGCTGTACCTTTGTTTTCATGTAATATGATACAAACTACTTGAATTTTTAAGAATCAATAAACAGTTCAATCTCACGGCTGCACCACTTGTTCCTGTCTGAAGTGGGGGACTGGTCTTTACGCTGGCATTGTTTGTTTAGGTAGCAATGACTGTGCAGCAATGACTGTGCAGCCAACCTTCCCAATCAGGCAATAGAAATAATAAGTCTCTTGTAGGACAGAGTGTGGAAATAAAGCAATCTAACAGTTAGCAGTGAAGTTGGGTTCACATAGAGTTTTTTTAAGAACAGTGAAATGACACTCGGACGTATAAGAAGTAGCAATTACATTTTGGAACAGAAGTGGCGCAGTTTCAATTTACGTCACAAGGAGCTGGGTGGTAACAGAATATGCTAATATGAAAATGCTAATATGAACTTTCCACTGTTTGTCGACTCCGTACACCCCCAAATAAGTTGTACACATATTCAGTGAAGATACATGCAATCCGGTACTAGTTTTTCTAATCCACAATGCTTATAAACACTCTTTAAATCAATCATCCAAAATACAATGAAAAGTAAGTACAACCTTTGATAATACTGTTACAATTCTCTTTCATTGACCCTACTTTTTACTTTCATCCTGCAGCATTTCTCACTCAGGACAGTTCATGTCCACTGGTCATAAGTATAAGTTATGTCCTGAATAGGAGGGAGTTACCTAACTTTTTTTTTTGGTCTATCCCGACGCTGAAGGCAAAAACTGTAATTGATGTGGTATTACGATCAATGGTCATCACTCTAATTGATTAAGAGCAAAAGGCCAACCACGAGGGATTGCCTGTACGTGAATTATGCAGACACCTGTAACTTAATATGGATTATTCAACCGTAGTCATTAACGCTTAAACTTCGATATAGATCTTTGTATTCGCTGTGAATTATTTGAGCTCAGTACTATTATTTGTAATTACACTCCAAAGAAATGGTTGTTAAATATAGATAAATAATTATGCCCCTCATTTTACTCACAAGTATTTAGTCTATCCCAATGTGCTTATTATATACCATTTGTGACATCACACATTTTTTATCACTCTTCAAAAAATAAATTTTAATAGGAGTTTTTGCTCAAGGGACTTTACACTTATTTTTCAAATGCAAATACATTTAAATGAAATGGCTAGTGGTATAACGATAATCACACAGTAGTCGCTGTGAGGCACAAACTCAATTAAGAATGAAAAAACTCTCTGTAGGGTAAAAGTTTGTTATCTCTACTCCAATAGAGAGCAATAAATGCTTCCAAGTACTGTGCTAAAGCTGTCACCTCAAAGCCTAGCGACATGATTATGTACATGTTTTGCTTTTTTACACGCCTAAACTAAATTAATCAATTTCTCTTATAGTCCATAGGCTGGCTTGTGGTATAAAAGGTCCAACAACGAAATGACAATGATTAGATGGTCAGGTGCTGAGTTTACAGAATTATTGTAAAGCATAAATCTAACAATCAGGTGGTTCAGAAAAAGTGCCTCAACTAAAAGAACATGAATATATTTCTCTTGTATTTTTAAGAGAAGATTTCTGATGTGAATAGACAGCCTATCAGCTACATGTTTTAACCAATTATTTAGTTGAACTAGGTAAACTAGCAAATAATGTCCATAACTAGGTTGCTGGGCTTTGAGGTGACCGCACACAGTGTAAACCTACTTCTTCAGTTTTCAGAACTATGTTTGGTTTTTTTCCCTGTTTGCCACACAGGATATTTTAGGCCATATTTAGAATCTTTTCTGAGTTAACAATGTGAACGGGATTTTACTGATTGACTGTGTCTTGTATCATTAAGTTGGGATGCCAAAAGAAAGACTCACTGGTCCACTGCTAGCTACAACACTTTCATAAAAAAATGCAGAAATGTAAAAAATATCAACAAAAATCAAGAGAGCCCGTTCAATGTGAAGATCAATAAACATTATATTATTGCAATAATAGTCTTCACTCAGTTGCTGTGAGCCAATCAGAATGCTTCATTGTCATCCAGCATGTGTTTATATTGGACAGCTGCTAAGTATGTTGGATGGTTGCATTGTATATTTTATAATCTGAAGAATATGAGCAATGGTGAATGGTATGTCATCCAACATAGAGTTTCGTGGGATTCAGTAAAATGATATTGGCTTAAGCATCACCTCAGCAAATAGAATTTTTCCTCATCTCCTTACCATCCTCTATTGTTAATGTCCCTACGCATTATCGAGCTTTTAAAACTATGCCAAATGGAAATTCCAAATGATTTCAGTGTCATTGAGTACATTTTATGATTTGCAATATTCCATTGCTTTATTATGCAATTTTTGGCAGTTATATGATGACTATGGCAGAACCTAAAAACATTTTCTTGAAATATGCTGGACTTAAGTGTTCTTAGCGTGGCCATTTTGAAGACATCTTGGTCCCGGTGGTAAATTACTGAAAGTGTAATAAATGAAATATTCTGATAAACATATTTTTTATTTTTTTTTATTTTTAAATATTCCTAGGTTTGCTTATAATTGGTTTTTTTTTCTCCATATTTCATGAACATGCAACATTGATTGTAACTTCTTTTTTCTTTCTTGTCTTCTTTTTACATTTGTTGTAATTTAATAATTCATGAAGTTAGTTCAGGTGCAATTTAGTCAATATTGGAAAGAGTCGACTTGGAATATAAATCTATCTTCATACCAATATATTTATTTCTAATATCATTATTCATAAGATGGAACAGTTATTTCAGTAAAAAAAACATGAATAATTTTCAGTCTGAAAGTAGTACTGTAAGTTATCACATGTTTATCTTAAGAATACAGGAATTTATAACGATAACGATTGATAACGATTTTATCCTCTGTCTCTCTTTTTGCACAAAGTCAACCATCTCAATTCACATGTATGGCACTAAAAACGTCGGAAAATAAACGATGAAAACAAACATTTTTGCTAACAAGCAACAAAGACAAATGTGGGACTTGATATTTTATTAAAGGGGAACTAACCCCTTAAGCACTTTACCTCTCAGATGTTAGCTTTGGTCCATTGGAACACATCTATGCCTTTCATAATGTGTATATATCCACTGGTAAAGTTATATCATGCATTTATTAGCTGCGTGTTGTGAACTACGGAGGCCGCTATTTTCGACTATTCCGAGTGTTTTGCTCTTGCCGAAAATATGTCACTGTTGTCCTATGAGAATCAAGTGCGATCCAACTACTTGACTATAGGTGAGCAGTGTCAACAACAGGCAAAAAGTGTTAATTGCATTGAAATAATAGCATGTCACTGTTCTGATTAAGTGTCAAGTCAATGCTTTTAAGATATATCTTATCCTTTTATGCTTGTTTTCACCTATACATTTAAATATATATAGATTTATTTATTTTCGTACTCGTGTACAAACAGAACAATACAATGAGAGTCAAAAACAATAAAATCTTATTAAAAAGTATAAAAATAGTAATAGTTGTGAGTAAAAATATCACATTTACTTGGTGCAGAGGTACTCTAATAATTCATACACCTCATCAGCATTTAGTAGCCAAGGCACTTATATGTAGTAGCTCCTTTATCTGAGTGCCTACTTGCATACTGTCATCTTCACAATTATCATAATATAATTTAATGCGGTCTAAGACAACCTTAAGCCCTTTATATCAAATTTGTGGACATTAGCATCATATTTGCAACGCACTTTTAACAAGTTAGCACCAGTTCTTGTATGTCTCTTACAAATTCTACTAAAATTGAACAAAAACTTTACACAACTGAATTGTTAAAAAACGTTTTTATATAATGGGTTGCAAACTGATCATCACTCTTGGGTACATATGATTTTTTTTCTGTTTTAGTAACAGCAACCAGTGCGACAGCTGTGCTATCAGTGCAGACATGCTTCTATCTATCTATCTATCTATCTATGCACTTGTTGACAGAACAATGTTAAAAAATTAAAATTGATTTATTAGGCCTACTTAAGGTGAGGCTTTATAAAATTGGAGCATCGGACCAATGTATTTCTGCAGAAAATAGGTTTTTTGATAGATTTTTGTATTTATTTGATACAATTTAAATTTTAGCATAACCCCGTATGAGTTTAAATTTGTCTAGCAAAGCATGCTTTCGCATACAATTGAAAGAAGTACAATTTGTGATTAATAATATATGCTGCTGATCTTGTTAATTATTCTAGGAAATTGAATACAGTGTAAAAGCCGTTGAAACAGACCGGGCCGTAGCCAGAGCAGAGGGGAGTGAGTTATTCCAAAACTAGATACTAACTATTCAATAATGTACATGTTTACTATGAATGACACTATAATATAAAATTGTGGCATGCTTTAGATGCCAAGGAATTTTCCTATTGTTCCACACATTTTCATTAAATAGGCATAACTTTATTTTGTAAACTCCCGTGCTTGGGGAAGAAGTTGTATATAATTAAATGCAAAATATGATACTATAAAGAGGCTTCAGATAATGTATATATATTCTTTTTATTGACAGCCTAATATAAATGCAGATCTATACATGTGTAATGTAAGCATGGTTATTTGCATCGACTTGCCAAGTGAGCATATATACATAAATATGACATACAAATAATTCATTGCAACCAGGCTGTATATAAAAAAGGCCAATTAACACCTTGTATGTTGTTATTGAAATGGATTGTAAGCTGTCAATGTGCAGGATCTTATGGGACATAAGTGTTGTCACCAGCCATGGTGATGTGTGCAATAATGGCGGCCCCCAGCGTTGTGGCAGATGGTGCAAACTTCACTTTTAATTGGCTCCAAATCATACTAAAATTGGACTTTAGTCACTTGTATTTACGACAATGTGTTCTTTGGCATCTAATTGAACTTTTAAAATGAACATACAAATTTCCTTTAGTTCCCCTTTAAAGTTGCAAGCATTAACAAAATGGTAGATGTTTAAACATTAGTATTTGATTTAAAATATATAATCCCAATAGACATTTAGTTTAAGAGTAATACTATATAACTTTAGTGTAGGACTAGTGAAGACTAGGTATTGACTACAATTATCCAGATAAATGATGAGAACATTTACAAGAGTAATACAAGCAAAATAATGGATTTAGATTTAAGTTATAAACATTTGTATAAAGATTAGTGAGCTATACATGACATGTAAAGAATGTAAGCAATTGGTATATAGTACTATTAAAAAACATGAGAATAATTGACTGGGTTCCCAACATGAATCCAAGATCAAGTCTCTGATCGAACCGTCGAAGCTGGGAATCATCGGGCATGGCCGGAATGACACCCCGAATGGGCTTAGGTAAAGATGGTGCCCTCTGGCCAGAAGGGGCAGTGGTAGAATAAAGGAGAAAAAGGACATATTGCTGGATGTGCCACCTGGCATGGCCGGAGTGACAAGTGGAAGAATGGTGAATGTGTGACCCGGCATGGCCGGAGTGACAACGTTTGCCAGTGCCAACAAGAACGTCATCAGATGCTGGCAGTAGTAATGATGAGCCCCAGGTTGCTCCTCGTGCGTCTGCTCGTCCTCGTGCTCTTGCATCTGCTCCTGCACCTGCTACTTCGCCTGCACCTGCACCTGCTACTTCGTCTGCACCTGCTACTTCGCCTTCATGGAATGCCTATCCATGGAAAATGATGCCTTTGAAGATCTGCATAGCCAACTGATCCCCACATTTATGCAGCTCAAATCGAATGCCCAGAGATCGCCTGCACCTGCTACTTCGCCTTTGCCTGTAACTTCGTCTGCTCCTTCGCCTGCTCCTTCGCCTGCTACTTCGCCTGCTACTTCATCTGCTCCTTCGCCTGCTCCTTCGCCTGCTCCTTCGCCTGCTACTTCGCCTGCTAGACTTTCCTCTGCTCCCAGGAAAAAACAGGAAAAGTTATACCTGCCAGCCAGTGATGAGCAGGATATCGCTAACTGGTTTAGAGACAATCCGATTTTTTATGACAGGTCCTTGAAAGCCTACAAGGATACAGGAAAGAAGATGGCCCTCATCAACGAAATGACAAAGAAAATGAGCATCCCCTGCACTGGATTCCAACTAAAGACCTGGATGGAATCCATGAGGACTTGTGCAGGGAAACTAGTTCGGCAGGGACCATCTGGTACTGCGAAGAGGAACCCCACAGAGAAAGAGATGTGGATCATAGCGAATTTTGGATTCCTCGTGGATCACATAATGCGAATTCCAAGTCGCCAGGGGAACACTGCTCTTCAAAAGAAAATTGGCAAGGCACGGGAGACTATTCGAAATCTGGAAGAAGAAGGGAGCTCTACTCCAGCTGAAGATTCCGGGGCCCAGGAAATTTCGGATCCGGACATTTCTATAGATGTCCCTCCTGTCCGGCAGACGAAGGGTGGCCCATACAAGAAGAGGAAGAGGGCAACTCCACCGCAATCTGGCATCGACAACCTGGTAAACATTGCCAGAAAGTCTACTGGAGTCATCCAGGAAACCATGCAGCAATTGGCCGCTCCTCCAAAGGACATGAAGGAGAGGCGAATCCGTGCGATGGGCGAATTTATCATCATGGAATGCCTATCAATGGAAAATGATGCCTTTGAAGATCTGCATAGCCAACTGATCCCCACATTTATGCAGCTCAAATCGAATGCCCAGAGATCAAAATTCCATCTGCAGCATCAACACCAGCATCAACCCCAGCAATTCGTGCAGCACCAGCAGCAGCACCAGTTCTATCCTCCTTCTGGGTCCCAACATCAAGTCCACTTCACACCAATGCTTAGTCCGGAAAAGAATTGGCCAACTGTAGCATCAGGAACCTCAGCAGTGCCTCCTTCCGGACCTCCATCCATGATATCAGAGATTCCGACCACATCATCAACTCCTGGTTTGAATATAAGCCAGTTTTTGAACATGTGAAGACAACAAACCATCCCCGGCCTTTTTCAAGGCCGCCAAATCCTCCCAAAAGAGCACGCCTTGTACACATATTTGTGTTAACAATCAATCAAAAAAAAAAAGTTCCAAAACCCTCCAAACTCTTCTCTATCTTTGTCCATGAAAGTATAATAATTTAGGTAAAAATCAATTTATTCACATCAAGTAACTTGTTCATATTTCCTTTTGATTAGAGCACAAATATTGGTCCATTATTTTTGATATTTCTTTATTTTACACTTGAACTATCTTTCAGTAAATTGCTTATTATCACACTTTACTAAAGTTTTCATATTTCTTTAGCAAACAAAATTGCTACTAACTTAAGTGTGCTTGTGTCAAGGTTAATAATTTTGATCAAAGAAGACATAATGTTTTTGGTTCAGAACTGCCGTAGTTTTTTCTTGTTCAGAAGTGCCATACTTTTTTTTTTTGGTTCAGAAGTGCCATAGTTGTGTCTTGTTCAGAAGTGCCGTATTATTTTTTTGCTTCAGAACTGCCGTTGTTTTTTCTAGTATACTGCTATGAAAATGAAAATAATGAGAGTACGGCACTTCTGAACAAGAAATAACTACGGCAGTTCTGAACAACCAACAACTACGGCACTTCTGAACAACCAACAACTACGGCACATCTGAACCAAAAATATTATGTCTACTTTGCTAAATATTAGTAACCCTGACACCACCACACTTAAGTTAATTGCAACTTTGTTTGCTAAAGAAATATGAAAACTTTATTAAACCAAAAAAAAACAAATACGGCACTTCTGAACACAAAAAAACTACGGCACTTCTGAACAACCAACAAATACGGCACTTCTGAACCAAAAAAATAATACCAAGTTCTGAACAAGCACTACAATGATCAAGAGCAAGAGATGCAGCCCCGATTTATATATTTTTTTTGTAATTAATGTACGGGAAAAACGTCAAATTCCATGAGAGACGAAATCTATCTGGGATGGTATTTATTTTGCGTGGGTCAGACAGGAACATTTTTTTTATTACACAAGAAGTGTACATGGTCTGCTGTTTTGGGAGGATTTGGGGGCCTTGAAAAAGGCCGGGGTTGTTTTGTAGAATCTTTATACCATGTCATCTTGCCATGGCACACTTCCTTCCTCTGAATTGACAAAGTCCACCAAGTACTGCCGTTGATTCTTGGCTGCTTCAGTCATAGAATGCCCTCTATTGCCAGCTGCCCTCCAAGTTCCTGGGGTGATACGATGTGTGATTGGATCTTCATGGTCCAGCATGATGTTCTGACCAGTCGGATATCTTATTCTCATCAGATTGTGGAGGCAGCAGCATGCAATGACTATGGATTCCACTGTCTTAGTTTTTTGTGGCATGGTAGTCAGGAGACACCTGAACCTTGCTGCAAGGATCCCAAATGCGTTTTCCACAATTCTTCTTGCCCGGGAGAGGCGGTAATTGTATATCCTCTGCTCTTTGGTCATGTTTCTGAGGGGCAGTGGCTTCATCAGCCAGGTTCTCAAGGGGAATGCATCATCTCCGACATTGAAGTAGGGAAGAGGTCTGTCACCATGAAGAATTGGGTCAGGTGGAGGTAATCCAATGGTCCCTTCTTCAAATCCTTCTCTCAGGAGTGTATCATTAAAAACTCCTCCATCAGATCCAGTGCCGTTTGCTCCACAGTCTACATAGAGGAACTTGTAATCAGCATCCACAAGAGCCATGAGTACGATGGAATGGAAGCCCTTGTAATTGTAATACACTGAACCACCTTTTGGAGGACATTTGATGGCCACATGCTTCCCATCAATGGCTCCAACACAGTGAGGAAAGTTCCACCTTGAGTAGAACAGTTTCGCAACTTCTCTCCACTCTTCTGGAGTTGTGGGGCATGTCAGGACATCTTCATTATACTCCGCAATGATGCTTTCACAGACTTCTCGAATTATCTTGCTGATGGTGTTGTAAGCCATTCTGAGGCCATACATGAGGGACCTGTAGCTGTCTCCAGTTGCCAAATAGTGGAGGGTGATGGCAAGTCTGTGTTCTGGCTCCAAAGCTTTCCTCCAGTAGGTGTCTTGTTTGGTAATCCTATGACCAATTTTGCCAAGGATCCCTTGAAACATGGCTGGTTCCATTCTCAAAAAGTTAGTATAACTAGAAGTATCCTCTTGCATCAGTTCAGTCAGTAGATGCTCATACTGTCCCATCTGAGGTCTTCTCAGCAGCCAGGGCCTCACCAAAACCTCCTCCTCTTCCTCCTCATGGCTGCTAATTTTCTTTCTTCCTCTCCTCATCCTCAACTAATGCTGCTGCAAGAACAGCAAGTTGCAGATTCGCATGAGCAGCTAGTAGTACCAAGACTCTATTCTGATGTTCTGTCTGATGCATGTCCATGGTCCTCTCTCTTCAGCAGCTACAGACAGAATGATCAAGAACAGTAGATGCAGCCCCTATTTATATATTTATGTTAAATGTACGGGAAACACAGCTAATTGCAGGAGTAACCCGACGGGTACCAGGAGTAAGTCGCCGAATTTACAAGACCCGGCGATTGACCCGCCGAGTTACTCGTAGAAGATGGCGAGTTACTCCTACAAACCGCCGACTCTCTCCTGGAAATCGTTCACTAATTGGCCATAATCCGGCGAGTCACCCGCCAAACCCGCCGAGTCACCCGTAGAACCCAGCGAGTCACCCGCCGGGTCATGCCCAGCGACTTTTTCCGCCAGAATCCCTCGCCAATCCCTCGCATTTTGGCCGTTACGTAATACTACGAGTTGACTACGAGAAATCCGGCTATGTGGGAACGGGGCTTTACTTACATACTTACTTACTTGCATACTTACTTACTTACTTACTTACTTACAAGGTGGTCTGTTAGAACCCACTCTTGCCCTATGAGGACACATTTCACAAAAATGTGTTCTACAATAACTGTTAAGGTCTCACTGCAAAGGTTAGATGCCACTGTCAGATTGTTTAAAAATACAAATATTTTTATATGTGCTCATATAGGTAATTACCTGACTAACTTGTGCCCTATACAGAAAAACTTATTTTCTCACCATGCTGCTAAACCTGGCTCATTGTGTTGCCTTAAATTATTGAGGTATAATTATATATTGATTTGAAACAAATTATGCAATCTGTCATTGAAGTGTTCAGTACTTAAAAATGGCTAGTATCAGAGAGGGACAAATGAGCCTAGTATAGGTTAGCTCAGTTGGTAGGACATTTGCTTTCCAATTGAGAGGGATTGGGTTAAGCTACTTTATTTGGAATCTTGAATGGGTCAATATATCAGTTCAAAATTTTAAGACAGAACTCAGGCATTGAACCCACAAATCTGTAGTTATCAGATTAGAAGCTTAACCACTCGACCTCTCATGTTGACCAACATATCCATAAGTGTATTGATTGAAATATTTCCACATATTTACAGTTATTTTAAGTTTTATGGCGTAAAATAGGCAGTTTAAAGTAACAGGTGTACACATACCTTCCTAATGTGATTTTACAGTTCTAATACCGTTTATACTACGTTCATTAAATTATAACATAGATCAGTATTTTTACAGTTGATTTAGCTGGTCCACAGCTGCCTGTGTAAAATGTCAATGTAACATACACATCAATTCAACTAGTTCATTCTGACGCTCATGATGAGTCCTTGGATACAGGTTTTAGCTCTTAATAATGCACGAGGCTATTAATACCTTGCTAAACAAAACAATTGGTTAAACTATGCAGCTCATAGGCTGAGTATACTTAAGAAATTTTCTCTTAAAACTTCTAGAGAAATGGATTCATATTTTTTTTTAGTTTAGGCAGTTTTTCTGAATTTCCTGCTTGTCAGAACAAGAATGGCGAAAACTCAGCACATGAACATCTGATTATTCTGTAATTTCATTGTTAGACTTTTAATACCACAAGCCAGCCTATAGACTATAAGAGATATTGATTAATTTACTTTAGATGGGTAAACGAGCAAAACATGTACATAATTAGGTCGCTGGGCTGTGAGGTGACACCACACAGTGAGTAGGATAGTTATAATTAAAAGGCTATTTTATTATCTCATTGCTTAAATGCCAGTTTGAATGATATATAATTATAATTTCGAAGATATATGTTATACTTGTAAAATGTTGTTACTCATCTAATAATAAATAAAAAAAACTCAACTCAAGCTAAAAAAATTTACTTTTGATTCATAATAGAAATATTCTAAAGTAGTAATTTTGTTGTCACTCTAAATGGGTTTATTTACAGGTTAATTGCCTGAAGGAAAAATCCAAAAGATGTTCTTAAGAAAATGGTTATTCTGACATAAACTGTAATTGATACTTTGCAGTCATATCTATCTTTCTGAATTTTTTAAAAAGAGTTCGGTGGGGAAGCATCCAATCAGCTTTGGTTTTTTTTTTTTGGGGGGGGGGGGAGGGTGGGTTTTACAGTTTCATTGTAAGTAATGCGTCACTTTTCTATTTATACAGAGCACAGCTGGTGGCTCAACATAATGTATTATTCCATTGGTCTGCAGCTAAGTCAGTTTTTACGACCAACTGCCAGACTAAGAAACATTTTGTCTATTGCACTCTTGTGTATGATACTTTCACAAGATTATGATAGCCCGTACAAGCAACTGCTAGAAAGAACATATAAAAAAATGCTTTATGTAGCAAGGAAAACTAGTCTAGCGGAATTTGTTTGCAAAGTACTCCATGACATGGCAATAATTATACGCTAGTCAATGGTTACAGGTCTATTATGTATCAAGGTGCTAAAATTTGGAGTTCTTTACCTGTTGAATTAAAAAAAATAGACGAATTAGTTAAGTTTAAAGATCTGTTAAGACGTTGCAGTTCCCTGGAAAGTTGTAATTGTGGATCATGCATAATCTGTCAGCAAAATAATTTATGATCATTGTAAAGTTGTCATAATATCATTCTGATCATCTGTATATATTTTTTCATTTTGTTATTGTTATTTCATCAGTTGGCTTAAAGCTTTATAGCTTATATTTTATTGTTTTGTCTTGCACTTCCGACTATAAATTAAGTTTAATCTTATCTTATCTTATCTTATGACAACATGCTAAGGCTTATGGTATCATGTTAAACATTTATTACATTGGTGGGGTATTTTTACTTGCCTCGCCATAGACACCTAGTACTAACCAAGCAAAGGTCCACAAACAAAGAAATAGCAAGACAATGGGTTACAACTACAGGAATAAAAGAGTCATTTGTTATTGTGGTTAATGAATTATAAATGCAAAATACACTGAATCCTGTGGACTAAACATTATGAAAGAGGCACAAAGAATGACACCATATTGGGTTGCTGACGTAGATATTTTCTGCTTGATCTAAATTCGGTGAATTATGATCTGGGACCAATAATAGAAGTCAGTGCATTTCTGCAGTGGTATTGTTAATAGTAGCTGTCAGGCAGCACCATAGCCTTTCAAAAATTTCACGCATAAGTAGATTCATTGTATATATAGTATTCCCAGCATTGATTCAGGTGTTGTTGACTTATTTGTGTACAACTGCATCAGTTTGGTATATATATCTTGTTTTGTGAAAAGCATAAGAAAAATGTGAGAAATACAATGAAAACTGACATCAAAGTAACTTAATTTTATTGTTATATTGCAATAAATTTATGGCAAAAGGTGACATACGTCATGAAAATTATGAATAGGCCTATATACTGATTACTTACAAAGCCTGCTTGGCAAAAACTTGCCGTTTATAGCCAACTTCATAGACTCGGAAATAAGAGGATGTCATGTGATACAAGGATGGCAGTCTCTCAGCCAATGGGAGTCCTGGACTCACATGATGTCCCCTGGAGTGTAGTTTCCAAGTCTATGAAATTGGCTGTATAAGAGAGCAAATATTTTACACCAGTTCGGCTTCAATTTCACATACTTTCATTTCCAGATTTTGTTGCAACGCATTTGGATGTACAATCATCATGATCTTGCGACACTGATTGTCGGTACACCTACAGACAAAACTGCAGCTAGTGGACAATGGACTGCCTGTCATCTGGCAGTTTATGGGAGTTCCGCAGAACGGTGTGCACTCTTCTCCTTCGGGCTTGGCTTGAGTCGTTTGGATGTCCGCAGTCATTAACATAGCTGGTTCACATTGTGCAATTTCACAGGGCAGGTTGTGTCCTTTAATGTTTATTGTGACATTCCGCAGAGTCATTGCACTGGGATTGGCAATTTCAGTCACAATCATTGGGGTTAAAGTAGAAGCGTTCAGAGTCATACATGTTGCCATATTCTTATCCACCAAGTGGTCCGATTCATTAAGCAGGTTTTTTGGGTAGTATATCATGGCCCCTCCTGAAAGTATTGTGATATATTGTATCAGTATTGGTAATTAACCATAAACATAAAAGTACCATATTTCTGAAGGAAGTAAGCACAAATATACTGTAATAGTCCAGCAGCAAAATCCAAATTTTAGGAGGTACCCTCAAATGCTGTCTTTAGTTTTGATCTTGGTGTCATTTAAAAGCTTAAGAATGTGTAGTTTAAGAATCTGCCAGGAGCTCCCCGGGCACCCTTGACCATTTTGCGTAATTCAAATTGCATCCAATATGGCTGTCGAAAGTTAAAATCGCCAATATCTTCTCTCCAAATTAACATATAAACACAATTTTTGGATCTATACCATGGTTTTGTGGGTGAAAGAATCCATATCTGTCATTCATCTCAGATACTTTCATCTGGCATCATAACATTCACGTAAATGTCATGTCGGGCTGAAGTAACAAGTAATGTCAAGTATCTCCCCTCCTAGTTGTAATAGAAGCACATATCTGTTGTCTGGACCTAGGTTTTTGGGGTTATGGTATTATTATTAATGTCAGATGCATACACTTATCAGTAATAGCAATATTCTGCATTTATTCAGCTGCAAATTAATCGACGGTGCATCCCTTGTCATTCCGATTAAAACATACTCTGTTAGTGTAAATAGTACTCCCTCTACAGAATCAATTGGATAATACTTAAGTCTGGAATGGCTATTAAGCTCTAGCTATGTCCACCCCAAGACTTAGTTAGGTAACCTAATTTTAATTGAAGATTGCAATTAACAATGACTACATGAATTTTTTTAATTTTTTGCACTCTCTCCCTTGACCAAATGAGTAGTTTTTGCTGAACCAGGCACAACTAATAATTTCAAGTCTTACTTAAGATGAGCATCCTCTGTTCATGAGATAAATCATATCTTACAGCATGATACGGTTATCTAAGGGTTCGTTCCTGATAGTCAACAAATACACTGCATGTGATAGTTATAATATATACCAATGTGGAGCGGACTTGGTTGCACTTCCACATTATATTCTGGATAGGGGCATTAGGATTACACTTTATACCTTTGTGGGGCTGACACAACTGTTAGTGCTAGTCAGAACTCAAAATGTATTAGTGCTTATACAATGTCAGACTTCACTGAAGGCACAGTAGTTACCCCCTTGTGCATTTGCTAAGTGAGGCACTAGTAAGTGGTAATGGGGATCCTTTGCAGAGAGCTGGATTATTCTTCATTGCCTGCATTGTTACTTTAAGCTGGTCACCGGCTTGATATTGTATTGTTAGTAGCTTTCATTCACTGTGTGTGCCAAGGTATGAATTTAGCAGCTTATTTAAGCAAAACTAGTCACCATCCAGTGCATGTATTAATGGATTTTAAGCTTTAATAGCAATACCATAACATATGCAATGGGGATGCTCATCTTCAGTATCTGATCCAGTAAAACCAGCCATAAGGTCAAGGACCTGAGTTTTAGAACAGAATTGAGATCCACACTCATTTTCTTTAACTGCTATGTTTGTACATAATAAATTATGCAACCAGTTCAGTGTGTTATCACTTTGTGTGTTAAGCCCAAAAGGTTAAACTGGTTTCACTAATATATCTTGTCAATCAATGTTGCTGTCCTATCTTATTCTACATAACCAATAAATCAATCACATTCATAGGCACTAGCACCATGATGGCATCATATTTTGGCTGATATCATGCAATTAATACTTAAGCATTGTGTATCTGAAAATGGGCTTGGGCAGTTGATGTTACCATGGTCATTATGGTATGAATACAGAAGTTTGGTTACCTAGTGTAAAAGGAGAAAATAGTTATAGAAAGAGAACATCAAGTCTGTATCTATCTACAAACAATTGGGAATGAGGCAGTTTTGACAAACTTTGATAACCAGGAGCCTTAATCAGCAAACCAATTGCGGTCTAAATGACCAATGCAATTTGGCAATGTTCAACAATGCACATTTGTAATGAATATGGCAGCAATACCTTTGTCTGAGCACCGCTTCTAAAGAAATCATATTTTTGATATTTATGGGCAATCAATTGATTCTTTAAAGGTTCACTATTTCAACCAATATTTTTACACTGATATAGTTTGTTCTGTCTGAATGACAACAGGATGTATTATATTGTAGATGTCAGCTGAATAAAATGCATGATATCACTGTTACTGATAAATGCACATACGCATCTGACATCAATAAAAATGCCCTAGAAAGGATTCTATGAACCCAAACACCTTGGAATAGATCCAAAGTAGTTGTTTCTATCATAACTGAGAGTGGAGATACTTGTGATTTCAGCCCGACATGATATTTATATGAACGTGAAGCAAGATATCAGTTACCAAAAAAACTATGGTATAGACCTAAAAATTGTGTTTCTAGGGTAGATATTGGCGATTTTGACTTTCTTGAATTATGCAAAATGGTCAAGGGTGCTAAGTAGGCACTGGACAGATGCTTAATCTATAAATTTTCAGCTTTCAAACGACACCAAGATCAAAACTATACAACACTTGAGGGTCCTGCTGGACCAAGTATGGCATCCAGGACTTTATGGTGATCCAAAGAGCAATGGGTTATAAAAAAATTGACATATAAAAAAAGTACTCACTACATTCTGATGTGCCATTATCCATGTGCCAATCGCCAACTGGAAAGTCTGTTTGGGCCTGAAGCAAATGTAGATAGTATCCTCCTCTCCAACAATCTGGACTTGGTAGGCACTTCCAACGGTCCCCAATGAAACGTAGATATCTGCCGTTGCTCTGATGCTTGTAAACAGGGTAGTTGTCACAGTAGTTGCCATTTCTATTGTAAGTGCCCTCACACGATTTAAAATTTTCAAATCCAGTGCGTTTCATTATGATGTATTGGCAGCAGTGGGCCACTGTTAAAATATAAAGATATATGACTGAAATTTTATTAGAACTTCGTGTATTATCAGTGGCCACGCGTTTTGCAGTCATAGTGTTTTAATAAAGTCTAAAGAAACCACAAGCAGTGAGACATACCCCTGGTTTCGCTGTGCATTTCGCTTATTACTTCACAATTACTTTATCTACAGTTTACTAATGTTAACCTCTCTATTTGATAAAAAAAATATGCAATTTATTTTTGACTTTATGTGTTTTTATATTTATTAAATTGCTCCTATATCCTACATTTCTTCATATATTTTTTTGTACCTGGTTTCATATATTCATATCACCATATAATCTTATACAAAATAGGACATTATGTATTCTTGTTTGGTCTTAACCCACATATTATCTATAAAATGAATATATTACTTGTACATATGTATTGATAACATGTAGTTGTTATATGTAGTTGAATTATTCAGAGATTTCTAAGATTATTGATAAGTTAGGAAAAAATTAATATGTAGTGGGGCATTGCGAGTTGCAGCTACATTAAATAAGCAAAGGGTCAAACTGAAAAGTTGTTATATTCCCCGATATTCATTCCAGTCACAACTACCTGCAAAATTAGCTTTATGTTTCTATGTTAAAACTTACCTGCCAAGAGAAAGCCAATTATCAAAATATTTTGAGATGAAATCATTTTTCCTCTTGTGTGCCACTTGTAACGATGGCTGTATGAACACCAGTGCAACTACTTTGAATAACTTTGTAATCAATCAATGCTATTCATTAATATATGCATGTGGCATGATTCAATCTATACTTTAAGGCAACAAACATTGGCTGGTGTTCTGTAATCCTTTCCTCTTTACTTCAGCCAACATGGGGTGGGGGCCTAGCTCAGTGGTAGCGCGCTGGGCTTCCAACCACTGGGTTCCGGGTTCAATTCCCGGTGGACCCTATGTTGGATGGCTGTTTCACCCTTCATCTCATTGCCATGGTCCCTACCTGTCCTAATTAGCCCATCAGGTGCTTCAGCCAACATTTGTGTAGATTAATGTTTGCATACATGTGCGTGTACGACAAAAATAGGAACAGAAATTTTGATGGACCAATCTGAATAGTTAGCGAAAGTTGCACTGTTTTTATAAACAGAGAAGGTTCATTATAAATGTCGCTTTAATTAATTTGTGAGTTTGGCATGTACTGAAAATAACTTCTGCCAAAGTCCTCATGTGAAGTAGATCATTGCTTTGTTTTATTTGTTACCGAGCCTTAGTTCTGTAGCGTTCTGAGTTCTGTCTGAGTTGGCTGCACATGTAAATGCTTGCACTCTTCACACCCTCACAATCAAATGATATCTAGTAGTGGGAAATTAGTGTAACATTTAATTTAAAGAGATTATGGTTGGAGGTATTAAACTGACTTTCACAGCAGAAATCTACAAACATTAACAATCACCATGATAGTGACACTTTGAAAGTGTCATAAATAAGACCTACGTATGACCACGGATGAACATTTTTTTTTTACTCTTGGTCATCCTTGGCCATACGTGATTCACTCGCAGAGCGTTTTACGTATACTTGCGCTTATTCGTAGAACGCTCCTGGTATTTATATTAGTTACGTAGCTTGCTCAGGAGTCAGTTGGCGAGCATTATATGTACGTTCTATGTATGTTCGATGAACGTCCATGACCATCCTTGGCCAAACATAGCCACTGTCGATCCATTTATACTCGCCTCTACTCGCCTCCACTCGTAGAATGCTCGTAAAATGCTCGGCAGCGTCTGTCGCCCTATCCTCATTTACTCTTGAGTCCTTGGCACAAGCAACCTTAAGAGCGATCTACGAGTGCCTCATGGATGCCTAATAACGGATGCTTGGTGAAGGACATTTGGCGAGCGTTTGACGTCCGCAGAGCGATCTACGACTGCCTCATGTACGCTCATCGAAATAATTTATACGTGATTAACAGCCACGAATGAGGAAGTATAGTCAAATTTTGGCGTACGTGGTCATACGTAGGTCTTATACGTGATAGTGTGAATGCCCCTTTAGACTGAAAAATTCAGTATTGTTTACCAATGTAACCAACGCTTTTCTGCCTGGCACCACAGCACTCCTGCAGTGAATGATAGTAACCTACCTGTACTACCACCACTCCTACTGCAGTTCTACCAGATATTTGCCATTTTAAGTTACATGCAGTTGGCCAAAGTGTATACTGTCCAGCCCAGTCATTATTAATGCTTACAAAATCATCTTGAGTTATGGACCAATGGTTAATTTTGAGGTTGGCTATGGGTCACAGAAACGCAAATCTTTCCAGATTGCACACGTCATAATTTGAATGTAATAAGGGAAAATATTGGGTTAATTAGTCTGTCAGGTGTTTTAAATATATTTCAGTCCCTTTAGAGCAGCTGGTCACAAACTTAAGTCACCTTCCTATGGTGGCTGAGAAGTAAATTTTCTGGTGAAAAGGTTTTGCCACCCGACAGTGGGTATAGTGCCCCCCGACAGTGTAGGTTTCGCACCACGAAAGTGAAGGCTCATTCAAGTAACTGCAGGTATGCAACATTGTAAGAGTGACTACATTTCCCCTCCTCCTCCTCCTCCTCTTCCTCCTCCTCCTCTTCCTCCTCCTCCTCCTCTTCTTCCTCCTCCTCCTCCTCCTCCTCCTCCTCCTCCTCCTCCTCCTCTTCCTCCTCCTCCTCCTCCTCCTCCTCCTCCTCCTCCTCCTCTTCTTCATCCTCCTCCTCCTCTGTCTTTCGCACTGGCCAGTGGGCCTACGACGATCAAGTGACTAAAGTTGCTGCTGGCATGCGAGAGCACTGCAAAAGTCCTTACCACAAGTTAGTTGAAAGCCTGTATTGATGCGACCATATCTATTGATGTATTTTACCTGGAATTCTTTTTTTTAGAAATGGATTTCTTATGCCATTAGTTATAAAAATATCATTATTTCTACAGTCCTTAGTTTGCATGTAGAATTGAGTTGAAAAACCACGATAACAAGCGATTTTTCTAACTTACAAGATTAGTTGCATTTTGCATCGTTTTCAACTCAAGATTGTACACAAATTAAAAGCTGTAATATACAATATTAAAACATTTATAAAGTAGGAAATCACATTTCAAAAAAGGTAGTAACCAGTATTCTAGATAAAACACATCCAGAGATAAGAGCGCCTAAACACAGGCTCCCTTGCCGCGTGAGAGGGGACTTGGCATCTACTGAATTGTTCTTTGCCAGGTAGATATACATAATATCCCTGTACGTTAAATATTTATGAAGTTAATAAGCTAGAGCCACTCTTGAGGGGGGCAAGTTAGCAGTGTCGTGCAACGAAAGTTGGTACTTTTGTGGTACGAAAGTTGGTACTTTCATAGTACAAAAGTTGGTACTTTTTTGGGCGAAAGTTGGGTACTTTTGTAGGGCAAAAATGGATAACTTTCGTGGCATGAAAAATGGATTGTCATGGTGTGAAAGGTGAGACTGTCGTGGTACGAAAGTTACTGTCTACCCACGAAACCACAAGACCAAGAAATGAACTGTTTAGCCATCGTACCTTCCAGATATCAATGTAAACATAGGATGCGCTGCAGCAAAACCCTCAGAGAATCCCACATAGCACATAGGCAACATTAAAACTGTTCAGTGTTCGTCCAACAAGCAGGAGGGTGGGCGTTACACTTTCATTTCCAGATAGGCTAGTAGAGATATGAAAATAGTGGGCTGAACCCAGAACAAATTGCAACAGAAATGATTCCAGTGCTATTGAAACCCCATGGGCCTCTAGAAACACAGTTTTTCTCAATTAACCAACGAACTGATGGAGTTAGACCCCAAGTATGTATGGAGGATGAAAATAAACTTGGGTATTGGGGACATTTTTGTACCAACAGCATGTCTCAATCTGTTTTAGTTTTGAGATATGGCACTTTCATTATTTCCAGTTTTTATGCGAAAGCCTGATATTATAGACATTTCCACTTTGGCCGTGCAAACTGAATTGCTAATTGCTGGCTCATAATTTTGCTTTATAAATTTAAATACACGTCAAAGCAATATATTCTCCTTAGAATGTAAAATTTGCCAGACGATTTTTAGGAATTCAGGATATAGATCACTCATGCACAATGCCACATGACTAGATTTTGCTACTATCCTCACCTGATGGAAATGTTACAGCATTGCTGCATAAGCCATGACATTGTCCATAAGCAATTCAGCACTCAGGGCCATTTGTTCTACATGAAATTTTGTGCTTCCTTTAAAGCACGAAGCGTTACAGTTGGTTCATGGAAAAAATTTTCTTTTGCTTATTATTCATATGAATGTTGCCTATCATCTCATGTTCCTATATCTGTTCCATTTCACTAACCCCAATGGTTATGACTCATCATTGATGAGCAAGTGATAAAGTGCTTGCACTTCTGCTGCACACTTGCATTTGTTGAGTCATGACTTGGATGCTTGCAGACATTATTACATGTAAAGCATTGGTTTTTTGAGGACACCATCTTAGATTTATGCTAATTTTGGGTTGTTCCACTACTTGGATTTTCCATGATTTTTAGTATGTGTTTCTAAAGGCACTGGAATCATTTCTGTTGCAATTTGTTCTGGGTCAAATCATATCTCTACTTCACTAAAACAGTAAAAAAAAAAGCACCACTGCACTATTTTAGACATATTATGACAAACTTTTAAGCATGTAGGTGCAGTAATGTCAGAGTTCTGCTCCAGAAACGAAAAAAAAAGTTTTTTTCAATTTTTTCCCAAATCTTATAAAACATAACCAACATATGTCAGTGTCAGTACCAAAAGGCACCACTAGGCCATATAGAGTATTACCGTACACAATTGTGTTAGGGTAAGTGCATTAGTGTTAGAGTTCTGCTCCGGAAACGAAAGTGTTAGCAAATGACGTTTAGCTGAGATAAGACTTGCATTGCCTGACTCCATATCTAGAGGTCACCACATGACCACTCAGCTGCCTTTTATAAATTTCTGGTGATACAGTTATATAAAGTCAGTTGGGCAAGCTGTGAGGGCGTTGCTGAGCCTAATCTCTGAGTTCTACAATGCATGCCCAATTATTATTCAAGTCACTATTTTGAGAATATTTTAGCAATGAAGTATCAGTGTGACTTCAAATCATTTTTATTTACTTGTTGTACTGACATAATCTGTAAATATTGTTGCTATATACAGTGAATTTTTGGTCAAATTTAGGTGTGCATAATTATTATGCAGGTTAAGTGTAGTGAATCAGAAATGACCAATAAAGTTTGATGAACACTGGAATAAATGATTGAATATTATCAGAAGAGCAGAAAAAACACACATTTTAAACATAATTTTGTCATATGGTGTGATAAAAAAATAATTTTGTATTGTTTTCAAAATCAATTATTTGTAGCATTTTAGAAGACCAAGCATGCTTATTATATGCTTTAATGACCCCTCATTCACTGCACATATTCATATATCCAGTCAGACCACCAGGTTTGGTCATCACTTAACACAATTTCAAGAATCAAATTGATCAGATTCGACTATTTGATGATATTCGACATAAATGAAAGATAAATCAAACATTATGAAGTAGATTAATTGATCTGTGGGGTGAGTGTTCATAAGTATAAAATAGACAAAAAGGTTGGGAAATGGGTATATTCGATTGTAATAGCAGAGTTTATTTAATACAGTGAAAAGGTCAATGCCGCTGTTTAAGACAAAAAGATTTAAACTTATTGAGCTGAAATTACATAAGTTAAAAAATGACCCTTATATAGGGAATTACTTGTGCTGCAAATTGTGTAGCCAGAAAAACTTATAAATATTTGTAAATCATAGCATAGGCTCATTTTATAAATGATTACTCCAAAGTGACAATTCATCAAAGAGGGCCGGAATTAAACATTCATAATGAGGCTGCAGGGGGTCATTTCAAAACTGGGACTGGAAACATCTTACACTTTGAACGGAAAAATATACCACAATGCTGTAATAGTGGTATGATATTACTGTTTACTTTGAAATTTTGTTAATGTCACAAAATATTTTAATATATTTCAAGTATACATAAAGTAGAAGTAATCAAAATTATTTGGAATGCTTATATATATGGAATTCCATCACTGTCATGCTATTCAAAAAGTTATCATTCCATTAATTGTCCAAAAAATAGTGGAAAGTGATGAGCTGGTGAGTTGCATAATAATTATGCACACTTAAATTTCATATTTGCTTGTTTAATATTAGAATTATAAAAAATAACAAACGTGAGTGCATGTGAATTAGCTGTCACACCCACACAATGAAATGACTTCAAGGTGGGGGAACTTTGTGTATCAAATAGTTATGAACTCTCAAGAAGAAATAATTTAAAAGAAAACATAATACTCATTCCTTTGTAATATTTTGTTTATTACATAACAGTGGAGTATATTACAATTCGGTCTGCTCAGTACAAAGGGTATACATTTAGTGAATGTCTCATCTGCATAATATTACTTGGCATAAAGGCAAAATGCGAATGGAGGAAAAAAAAAGAAGTATAGAATCATTACTAGATATTTCATGTTGATATAACATACCCCATTGCAAATAAGACAGCTGTAATAAGGCATAAATTCCAGCTGTATTAAAAACAAAGTTATTTGAAAGTTTAACCAATATTTCATCTATGAGGGTCTTACTGTGATTAGTTATTCTAGTAGGCTAGATAATTTTAGAAATAAATCCATTAGCAAATATGCCTTCAAAATAATCATTAAATATGTTCCTCTCCTTTATTTTGTGAAGGTAAATATTAAAATCAACTGTTATTGTAACACTTTTAACTCTATTATGTGCTGAAGCTTGTGTAGTATCTGGTCAAGTTCACTTATAAAACTATTATAGTAGGGTGAGAATTGAAAAACTGAGCTTGCTTCATTATCATTATCGATGTTTCCTCATTCACCAAGTCTAAAAAATTATAATTTGTTTCTGCCATGAGCATGTATTAAAGAGTGAATGGAGTAGCATGTAATGTAATGCAATGACAAGTGAACCTTGATAGGCCATTAAACATTTCTTGAATATTGATAAGAGTTTTAGTTGCATATTATTTACTAATAGAGTATTTTTTTCAAGATCAAAAGGTGGCTTTGAAGATGAATAGAAATTTAGTTGATGAATAGTTATGTGGTATTCCAGCATTGTTTAAATATATGGCATAGGTGATCAGTAGGGGAGAACCCAGCCAGAGGGGAACTCAGTGAAGTCTACCTCTGTGGGGGACCCTAGAGATGTTTCTAAAATTCCCAAGAGGGCACCACAGGGACCGATGTTTAACCCCTATTTGACAAGGAGGCAATGTGTTGATTTCTCATGTAATTAATGACATGGGGAGTTTTAAAGTGCTCACCATCAAACATAAGGGCTGTAATTCAATACTTGGAGTAAAAGCAGCAAATTTGATATTAATTAAAAGTTTATCTAAACTGAAACAAATTAGGAAGAATTCCATTTATAAAAGGTACAGAAAGCAGACACAGTTCCCAGCACATGGGGACTCTGCATTAGTTATTTTGTGATTTTAGTTATATCCCTACACTTACATAATTAAATTTATCAAGCCCTTTTTATCCATTCATAAAGACTATATATCTCTAAGACAGTCATGATCATAGTCAATGACTGTAGAGTTCCCCAAACAATGGGACTGTCTATAATTTGACTTATATTGTGACTATGGTGATTCAAATTGCCAATAGTCACCTTTGTTATCAGTGTCACTCATGTAGCTTCATTAACAAGACTTTAGTTAATCTGTATAGACAGTCATAATTATAGTCAATGACTACAGTTCCCTGCACAAGGGGACTATGTCATTAATTTGTCTGATACTGCAACTACAGTAATTCAAGTAACCAATAGTCACCTTTGTTACTCATGTAGATTCATTAGCAAGAATTTAGTCCATTCATATAGACTATAGGACAGTCATGATAATAGTCAATGAATACAGTTCCCTGCACAAGGGGACTATGTCATTATTTGTCTTATACTGTGACTACAGTAACTCAAGTAGCCAATAGTCACATGTGGTACTCATGTAGCTTCATTAACAAGACTTTAGTTTATTTGCATATTTAGACAGTCATAATTATAGTCAATGACTACAGTTCGCCGGAACAAGGAGACTATGTCATTTTTTTTCCTTTACTGTGACTACAGTAACTCAAGTAGCCAATAGTCACCTTTGTTACTCATGTGGATTCATGAACAACAGGTCAAACTTAATAAGTTGAAATAGAAACCCCGTGCTCACGCAAAAGGACGTATTAATAGGTCCTTATTACCTAATATTTCCTGAAAGCAAGCATGTTCTCTTTTGTGGAAAAAAGAATTTTCTTGCTGATAATGCCTAGGCTTAGTGTACATATGTAAAGACCCAATTCTTCTGAATCCACACTCCAGAGCTACATCTCCTCTTTCGGGATAGCTCTAGGTTACTCAAATGCTTATTGGGTCATTTTAAGTTTTGCCACATTTAGTCAGGGGTATAATCAATTGGTCATTGTGATATTTTTGATCTTGTAATTTCCGACAATAACAGGGTTTGAATTATTGAGAGAGTGCATGCTGCAGGACTTGTTCTTAGTGACACATATCAGCTGCAGTAGTTTACAAATAAGACATTTCCTAGTTACTTCACCTCTGAAGCCACAGAAAATATAATATTTGCACAGAATCCTTCAGTGTTTTTTATACGTCCATATAGATATGGTATTAGATGGTAAGAAGGTTGGTTCCGGTTTTGATTCAGCAAGGTCATAAAATTGAAACAGAAATAACCACCTCAACAATTAATAAATTAAACAGCTGGGATTACAATCTGTGTGTATTGCTTTTTGCAGATCTTTAAATGGGTAACGTTTGACTTCAGAGATCGCTCACTCAAGCATTTCCTTGACGATTGCATAATCCTTTTTACTGCTTGTTCCTATTGTCGTGCTGAAGGAACCCTGTGGATTTCACTGGAATTGAATGGCTGGATTAGAAAATGTAGGCACATATTTTAGGGGGAACTTACTTTTATTGAGGTGTTTATAATGGCATTCCATTATTATAACAAAAGAGGTAGCAGCTCCTTTTTTTAATGCCGCACCATGTATAACATTAATTTTACATTATCAGTGATGTTATCAACATGGCAACTGCTGCATCCTCCAAAAACTTACCTTACTTCTGTCAGACGTCAGGGTCTTTGGAATCCAGTTCTTCTAAACAATTAGATCTATACGCGACATATATTTCTGTGTTACAACTCCCAAACCCCTAACGAACTATGGAATTTCCAAAATGGACTCATCTATCTCAGGGGAGGCAGGTTATCTCCAGTACTAATGTATCCTTTTCCCATATTTGTATCCAGTATTCTTTATAATATGCTATTGTAACACTCATAGGCATCTCTTCAATGTTCAAGAATATGTCATTTGCATATTCTATCATTACATTGTTGTGCAATGTGTAAGGTCCTTCAGACTTGACTCAAACGAAGACAAAGAATACATTTTGGAGCTTTATTGGCCCTGCCCTAGCCAAACGTCCTGTCTATTCACTATTCTGGACCAAACTGATGCCGCCAGCATCCCTGTAGCCCCCTATAGCCCACTCTGGCCAATAGGAACCCAACCACACCCCTATCACGTGCTCCCCTTACTGGGGCATAGGAAATGCCCCACATTCTAGGTCAACAGCCTCACACAGAGGTCACTGGGGTCATGGGAACGAGTAACATTAAAAAAAACGGATTCCAGGTCATCACACTGTCCTCTCCCAATAATGAGGCATGTCCACATGCCTCCAGAAGAGTCCAGAGGAGACCTAATCACTAATGTTTACTGGGGGGATTTAGGCAGCATCAGCAGTGACTTTTAACAAAGTATCCACTACTGGTTAACAATGAGTAGGACGTTTTGACTAGCGGTCAGGGCAGACATGTCATAAGCAACAACATTACATCAACAACATCAACAACCCACCCCAGCCCAATGATAGCCGGACACAAATACATGACATTAAGCACATAACAAGGCCATTACTGGCACAACAATACGGCTTCCCGTCAAAGTCCACAAGAGTCCACAATGATTTCACACTTTTCTTAAAACAAAGAGTCAATTCTCCGGGTCCCTGTCACAGGGCACTAGCTCCGGGGGAGCTGTCAGTCACACTCCAGAGGCACAGTCCACTCACACAGTCCTGGGACTAGTTACAGTTCATAGCCATACACCGGCTGACAGCTGTCAAACCGTGACCTTGTCAGGTCAACTGTCAGAATCTGGCGCATTGAAATCACTACAAAGATGGACACTCCTGTGCATTGAAATCACTACACACAATAATCCAACCAGTTTGGGTATCCGTTAGGCACTCCACCTAATAAGCCCACAGACCTATTCAAGGTCAAGTCACCACACATTAGGCAAGCCTAAACCCAATTCTATTGTCATTCCGTGGTAGTGTCCATGTAGGGTATCCGATATGCTATCCAGGGGCGTATTCTGGGTCGTTTTCCGTTGATCAGTCTGCCTGAGGCCGCCACCCAGGAGGACCAGTGACACACGTCCTTGTCACCACATGGCCTCCGGGGGGAGCAGGTCAGTTCATTGTCCAGGAACATTTCCGGTTGGCATCTGGGGGTCGGTGTCTGGGGATGTTATCCGGAGGGGGGGGGCAGTGGGCCCAAGTATCGGGCCACACACCGGAGGCTGGGGGGAGCCGGATGGGAAGACTCAGGGTTGGGACACCTCCTTCCACATCCGGCATTGCTCCTCAGACATCCTGGTCACTTCCTCCAGAAGGAGGTAGGCCTGTCTCTCAGCGTCCCGGCGCCTCCGTTTCTCTGCCTCCATTTCTTTGAGGGCCCCATCTCTCGGTCGGGTCACCTCCTCCTTGTTCGGGACATTGGCTGCAATCTGGGCCCGGGCCCTCACCAGGTCTTTCATCAGGTCCTGTACCTGTTCCTCAGGGGTCATCTCCGAGGTGAGCCGCCCCATCCGGTTCTCCTTCCTCTCCCTGAGAGTTCGCGGGGGAGGGGACCCAGTGGCAGGGGCGAGGGCTCGCCCTGTGGTGGTCATCTTCACCCTTGTCTGGGTGGACATGGACGGTGTCCAGGTCAGGGTGGTGGATATGAGGGAGGGAACCACCTGAGTCCTCATGGGGGACAGTCTGGAGGCCGGTAGTGACGCATCAGTGTGAGGCCCCCTAATTTCCTCCAAGGCTGTGGTGGCCACAACCCTCTCGGCTTCCCTCCGGGTCGCCCTATGTTGTAATTCCAGGTGGCGGCGGAAGTTGGACTTCCTGTCTGCCACAAACCCAACGGTGCACCTGGGACACTGGTACCCCAGGTAAGAGGAATGGTGCGAGGTCGCCATGTGGCGACTCAGGGCCTTCCTGGAGGTCACTACCTTAGTGCAACGAGCACAAGGGAAGGCCTCCTGGGACGTCCGGACCGGATGGATACAGGAAGGGGTTGGACTGGAGGAAACTTCGCTTGGGGTAGCGCTTCCCTCTGCTCCAGCTGGCAACGTCGAGATCCAAGTGGTGTATCGGTCAGCCAAGGGAGACTCCTGAGGGGAGGCACTGGGGGACTGGGCCACGGAGACTGGGGAAGGAGCCACAGAGACTGGGGAAGTGACTGACAGAGCCCCCATGTCTGGGGCGACAGCGTCACTGGGGAACTCTGGAACAGACACCTTTGCCCCAGTGTCATCAGTACTGACGACGGGGTCTTCTGGGGCCTGGTCCAGGGTTCGATCTTCCTCATCCTCTGCTGCTGGGCTGCCCGGTGGGGGTGTGATGAGGCTGTAGGGGCCCAGTAACGGGGCCTCCTTACAATCCCCACCCACCCTGACTGCTTTCGCATAGGAGGTCGCCTGGGCCGAGGAAGGGGTGGTCCATTGGGCCTGGGGAGACCCAGCATACCACGCCCGGTCGGCCATGTCTCGGAGAACGTCCTCCAGCTGACATTGGGGCCCCAGCTCATCCTGGATCCATTGGAGGAGGACTGCCATGTCCTCCTGTAAGGGCTTAGCCCGGACAAGCCGGCGGAACCGAACGAGTTCCGGGGCCTGGCCTGCTACTCCAATGGGCTCGTATGCCCTGGATTCCATGAAGGCCCACATGTACTGCTGGGCCTCCTGCTCCCTCTCCACTGTCCAGTACTCCTGGTTGACTGGGGTTGCCCCCTGTACGTCAACTGGAGTTGCCTCCTGCTCAAAGACTGGGGTTGCCCCCGGACGGCGCGCTGGAGTGGTCTCCTGTCAAAGGACTGGGATTGCCCCCTGATAGTCCAAGTGGCGACCACAGACAGCCTCCACCTCATTTTCCTCCACTGTCACCTGGAGATCCACTCCTGCAGCGTCTTGGGCCTGCATGACCACATCAGCCAACTCACTGCAGTCCATATTCATATTTGGCAAATTCAATCAAATTCTTTGCCAAGGGCAGCGTATGTCCTTTCTGAATCAAATTCAAGAAAGGAGTGATGCAAGGGGACCTGCATCTCTATGTCTTTCCCCCCACAGGCAATAAAATTCGCCAAATATGGAATTTTGGCACCATTTACCCCACCCCCCCTCATAATGAAGGGTCAACTCGGTCAACCTGCCAACCAAGGGGGGTGTTGGAACCATCTTAACAGACACCCCTTTGTGCCAACTTGCTGAATTAATGACCTTAAATGGCAGAGGTCAAAAGTCCAGGCACTTTTTGGCGGGATTTAACAAGCAAGAAACACGTGTTTCCATCGATAAAGAAACCCCAACCTGCCAACAAACACAAAATTAATGGAATCAGTATCTAGAACCTTTCAGGACCCACCCAATGGAACAGACCCAAAACTAACAAGTTTCACAACTCCATAACTGATGTCATCCATTAAACCAGCACAAATTTGTCATGTGCCAAACCGTTACATGATAAAACTCAGAGAAAGAAATACACTATCTGACAAATTACCACATAAAAACAGCTATTCCTATTTCTAGAAATTACAGCTGACATACTACAGCAAAAACCACTGCTAGGACACCGAAAAATAACTCAATTTGTCACAGCAACATGCACATAAATATGAGCAAGACAAGACACCCATGTTTCCGCAATCTTATTAAAAATAAGAGAGATATTCCTATTAGAAGTTAAAGTCACACATAACTCACTAGGCGAGTGAATAAAACCTTCGGAGAAAGGTCATGTCACACTGACACTTTCTTTGGAAAACCACATCAGGTACAGGATACAACTTAAAGAATTAAAATTTGCCCTACGGAATTCTTAAGCTGATTCACTTCTTTCCGGACAGTTTCACTAGCCTACTCCGTATTAATGAAAAAGTAACTCACTAAAATTAGCAAGAAGATCCCACTCAATCAAAAATAACTGCCAATTACACCAAATTCACTCTATACATATTTTCACTGTATAGACGACAGACCGGGATTTGAACTAGTGAACCTTAATCAAATCCAATGTTGTGACCATATCTGTCAGGTGGCTGTCTCAGCCTCTTTGCAATAAAGGGCTCAGCCTCAGGATTCAGTCTGGAATCCTCAGCCAGCCAGGGTGACGCCATTTTCCCGCCACATTCCACGTGGTTTGCAGGCATCAACCTGGGCGCTTCTCTGCGGCCTGTACCCACGTGGGTAGACGGCGCTGCATCAGCGTTTGGGGGCGCCGCATCATCTCCCAGCATCACGTGTTCAGAGGATGCTGCTGCTGGCCTCACTGCACTCCGAAGTACACCATCTCGCGTTTCCCCAGATCGCGTCAGAGGCGGATCCTGCTCTTTTTCAGAGGGGGGCTCATTCTGACGTTCATCATAGAGAAAAGGGTCTGTGTACGGTCAGTCAAGGGCAAATCAGGAATTCTAGCTACATCAGCCTCACGTACTTCAGCCAGGTACGGCTTGAGTTGATTAATGTGCACAATTCGAGATTTCCCAGTTGCAGGAGCCACAATTTCATTATTAACCTCCCCCACTCTCTTCACCACCCTGTAAGGCCCTAAAAACTTCAAAATAAGTTTCTGCCTAGCCAGGGGCGGATAAAACAGCAAAACCCAGTCTCCAGGTTCATGAGACTGATTGCTAGACAATCTGTTGTAGTGCTTCGCCTGATTCAGAGCTGATTTCCGCAGCTTTAGGCGACAGCGTTCAAAGGAATCTTCCATAGCTAACCGTATCCATTCAACATACTCAATTGTACAAGATGGCTGATCCTGGAGGACATGACCATACAACGGGTCAACAGGCAGGAGGGCTTCTCTCCCAAGCATCAACTTATTGGGAGTAACCCGAGTAGAGTGCTGGGGCGTAGCCCTGTAGGCACACATGACATAAGGCAGAATATCATCCCAATCATCTCTGTAGTCATTCACTAACTTAGAGAGCATGTCCTGCAAAGACCTATTGAACCTTTCCACTAAGCCATCGCTCTGGGGGTGATAAGCAGTCGTCCTGGTCTTAACAATGCCAAGCAATTTACACATTTCCTGGAACAACTTTGACTCAAAGTTGGTGCCCTGATCACTATGAAGCTGATATGGGGCCCCAAATCTTAGAACCACCTGAGTTACACCATCCAACCCATCGGACGATGTCCTCCTTGTACCCTGGCCAATAGTCTCCGGACCTTGGCCACTGTGCTATGTATTCCCATATGTCCCCCTAAAGCCCCATTCCCACATAGCCGAGTTTCTCGTAGTCAACTCGTAGTATTACGTAACGGCCAAAATTCTAGGAGTTTGCGACAAATTCTGGCGGAAAAAGTGACTCGGCGGGTTACTCGCTGAGTTACTCGGTGGGTTCGGCGGGTCACTCGGCGGGTGACTCGCCGAGTTGTAGGAGTGACTCGCCGGGTTAAGCAAGGTAGCTACGTCAGCGGCGAGTCACCCGTCGAATGATAGGCCGATGCCAGCCTACCTGCATTCTCAGACGCATATCTCGCTTAATATTTGGTCTATTTTCGATCTGAAAAGACGTGTGGAATTAGTATGAACTATGCTACAATTCAATCATATTAGACGAAAATCTGACTAATATTAAGGGAGCAGTAGCTTTTTAAAGAAGCGCTCAGCTTTCTGCATTAATACAGTCCGGGCGCGGACGCTTTAAGGGAGCACCAGTATAAGTAAATTAAAGATAGCAAATAAAATCACAGATCAAATCACAAATACTAATTACAATATCAATATTAGATTTAAATTTTACAAAAATATTAACAAATTTATACTGATCATAATATCACAATAAGATTCAAATTAACACAAAAAGATAAGAAAGTTATACAAATATAATCATTGCCTGGTAATTACAATAAAATATATTGCTTTTAATTAATGAAAGCAATTACATATTTTTGTAATTGTGAATGACAATCAAGACAATGTCATATTACTGTGTCATCTTTGAACAAACCATGAAATGACAGGTCAAAGAACCCCAATTTAGGCAATTAGGCAATTGACACATGTATTGAGCATTTGCTGTATTCTCTACACCCATTCTTTGTATCATTCAAAATGCTAATAGCAATTACTGTGTCATCTTTGAACGAAATGACAGGTCAAAGAACACCAATTTAGGCAATTAGGCAATTGACACATGTATGGAATTTGCTGTATTCTCTACACGCATTCTTTGTATCATTCAAAATGCTAATAGCAATTGACATAACAGTCATGGCAGTTGGCAGAATGAGTAGAAATGAATTGCAATAAAGCTCATCCAAACAATGTATATAAAATGGTCAAACATATTGACCACACCATTCAAGTCAGGGCCATACACAGAGCACCTTGCCGCCGCCAGACTACCTGCCTTCTCAGACAAATATCTCGCTTAATATTTGGTCTATTTTCAATCTGAAAATCTGTGTGGAATAAGTATGAACTCGACTCAATATTTATTTGACAAAAATCGGACTAATATTAGGGGAGCAGCAGCCTTTTAAAGTAGCGCTCAGCCTTACCTGCATTGATACAGTCCGGGCGCGGACGTCTGCGAGAGCACCACTGTTTGCCTCCGCCAACCTAGCTGCCTTCTCAGACGAATATCTCGCTTAATATTTGGTCTATTTTCAATCCGAAAACACCTATGGAGTCACTATGAATTATACTACAAAACAATCTTTGACGAAAATCGGTCTAATATTAGAGGAGCAGCGGCCTTTTAAATTATATACGACCCCATACGCTGATGATGCATGTACTAAAGGTAGAACTCGGCGAGTTACTCGACGAGTTACTCCTACAACTCGGTGAGTTACTCCTACAACTCGCCGAGTTACTCCCGAACATCCCACCGAGTGTAATACGAGTGAAATTAGCGCCGAGTAACTCGATGAGCTCGAGGAGTAACTCGGCGAGTTAGAGGAGTTACTCGGCGAGTGACTCCTGGTACTCGGCGAGTCATGACCGAGTTTTTGAAACTCCTGGAAAATCCGCCGAGTGTGCCGTGCAGCGCGGCATACTCGGCTATCGGCTCCAAATCTCAGGAGTTGGCTACGAATCCCAGGAGTTACTCGCCAAGTATCTCCCGAGTGCGAGGAGTAGTCGCAGAGTTTAGTACGTATTGGGCCCGAGAGGCGTGTTACATAATACTACGAGTTGACTACGAGAAACTCGGCTATGTGGGAACGGGGCTTAACCGTGAGGTATGCAATTGCTCAAATATCGCTCGCCTCAACTTAGAAGGGATCACCAATTGCTCCACATATTCTCCTGTAGGCAATCTATGCTCTCTGTACAATTTTCCATCTTTTAAGTGCAACCAATTGTACTGGGCCCAAATATCTCTGACACTTCCTGGTCTATCTGCTATATCACTATAGGAGGGCCTTTGTCCTGCCTTCAGTCAATCCACGGCCAAAGCAGTCGCACTATCCTGAGCTTGGGCAGCCACAATCTCCTCCCTTGTCCACACATTCAACCAGTTCGAACCCAGGACCTCAGATTGTTCAGGGCCACCCACTTCCGGTGGGGCAGTCACCACTTCCGGTGATGCCTCACTGCTCACCACGGGGCTGGTCTCAGAAACTGCCACCACTGGCTGACTCACAGAGACTGTCTCAGCCCTGGCTGATCCATCAGCCACACCACCTACGCTGCCTACAACTCTAGCTCTCCCTGGCCCCTGTCCCTGGCGCCACAATGGCGCATGCTCCCATGGCTTCATCAACAAGTGAGCCTTGTCAGCATTCCACTGCACAAGAGCCACCATCACTCCCTGGTCACCATGCCCTGGGTCAGGGCAATCATCCCTTTTACACCTTCGTACAGGAATTCTAGAACAACCATCTGCGTTTCCATGCTTTTTACCCTCCCTGTGTTCAATTCTGAAATCATATTCAGCCAATGATGCCAACCAACGAGCCAGCATGCCCTTTGCATCTTTAAAATTCTGCAACCAAACAAGGGCATGGTGGTCAGTTCTTAAAAGCACTGATCCCTTTCCATACAGATAAGGCCTAAAAATCTTAGCCATTCGGACAACGGCCAAAAGCTCCTTGTAAGTTGTACAGTACTTTTTCTGGCTAGTCGACAGAGCTTGAGATGCATAAGCAATAACATGTTCTTTTCCCCCAATTACCTGGGACAAAACACCACCTATTGCTAGATCAGAAGCATCTGTATCAAGAATAACAGGGCAGCCTTCTCGAGGCAAAGCCAAAACTGGCGCAGTGGTTAAAGCCTTAATCAGGGCCTCAAAAGACCTTTGACATTCGGAGGTCCACTCGAAAGGGACCTTGGGAGTCATCAGGGCATGCAATGGGGCAGCTAGGGCAGCAAAGTCCGGCACATACTTTCTATAGTATGATGCAAATCCCACAAAACTACAAATCTCATGGAGGGTTTGGGGTTCTGGCCAATTCTTGACAACAATTCTAAACAATTCACACTTACTGGGCTTCAAACGCAGGCCAGCCTGGTCCATGCGCTTAAGGACAGTAACTAGATTAGCTGGGCATTTGTCAAAAGTGGAACCCTGGACCACAATATCATCCATATAACACAAACAAGTGGTCAGATCTAACCCACCTAACACCAACTCCATCAACCTTTCTAATGTGGCAGGGCCATTTGTCACTCCAAAGGGCATCACTGTGAAGTGATAATGCTGTAAAAGCTGTCTTTTACTTGTCCTCACTCTCCATAGCTATCTGCCAATAACCTGAGGACAGGTCAAGAGTACAAAACCACTTAGCACCAGCAAGGGCATCCAGGCAGTCCTCAATTCGAGGCAATGGATAAGCATCCTTCTTGGTGCAAGCGTTAAGACGCCTGTAGTCTACACAAAACAGGTAACTGCCATCCTTCTTACGAACAAGGACTGGAGGACTAGACCAAGGACTACTACTAGGCTCAATAACTCCAAGATCTAACATACGATCTACTTCCTCTCCTAGGGCTCGCTTTTGGGCCCAGCCCAATCGACGAGCAGGTAGCTTAAAGGGCCTATGGTCACCGGTATCAATTTCATGCTTTGCTAACTCTGTTCGTCCCAGGCCAAATTGACCTCCCTCAAAGCAATGCTCATACTCTAACAGAACCATTTTCAACTTCTCCCTTTGTTCACTACTAAAGCTTATGTAACAGCTTTTTCCGCCGGGCTGGCGACGGATTCTGGCAGCAAAAAGGGGCGGGGCAGCCCCCGCCTGGTTACCCGCCGGGTTCTACGGGTTACCTGCCGGGTTCTACGGATAACCCGCCGGGTTCTCAGGTGACTCGGCGGGTTCTACGGGTGACTTGGCGGGTTCTACGGGTAAACCGGCGGGTTCTACGGGTAAACCGGCGGGTTCTACGGGTGAATCGCCGAATTGTAGGAGTAAGCCGGCGGGTAGTAGTTAATAACTCGACGGCTTCCAGGAGTATACTTTAAAAGGCTGCTGCTCCCCTAATATTAGTCCGATTTTCGTCAAATCAAGACTGAATTGTAGTATAGTTTATACTGATTCCATACGTGTTTTTTGGATTGAAAATATACCAAATATTAAGCGAGTTATTTGTCTGAGAAGGTAGCTAGGTTGGCGGAGGCAAACAGTGGTGCTCTCGCAGACGTCCGCGCCCTGACTGTATCAATGCTGAGCGCTTCTTTAAAAGGCTGCTGCTCCCCTAATATTATTCCGATTTTAGTCAAATAAGACTGGATTGTAGTATAATTCATACTGACTCCATGACAGGTGTTTTCGGATTGAAAATAGACAAAATATTAAGCGAGATATTTGTCTGAGAAGGCGGTTGTCTGGCGGCGGCTGCTGCTCCATTAATATTAATCCGATTTTCGTCAAATAAATATTGAATTATAGTAGAGTTCATACTAATTCTACACAGAATTTCAGATTGAAAATAGACCAAATATTAAGCGAGATATTTGTCTAAGAAAGCAGTGTTCTGGCGGCGGCAAGGTGCTCCGTGTATGTTCATGACTTGAATGGTGTGGTCAATATTTTTGACCATGATATATCATATATATATATTGCGAGATATTGCATTCACGAGTGGACGTGTGTTTGTGCAAAATCTCGCACACTACTAGTGTATATGTGTTTACTAGCACGTGTGTATGTGACATTACTAGCACACTCGTGTATGTGCCATAACTGGCACATGTGTATATGCTATATCTTGCACTCGTGTACATGCAACTTATTGTTACTCGTGTACAAGGAAGATGTGACACTTGGAATTTGATAGTCTATATGTCATATTATGCACATTCACAAGTGCTATAGATCTATCACTTTTACTAGTTGTGCTTTAAATTGCACATTCACTCGTGCTCGTTATTCCACATTCACGAGTTTTGCAGTGGCTGTAATTAAGTAGAAAACTGCATAAATGAAACAGCAGTTTACATCCAAAAACAAGGTATGACAGATAAGCGCAACATGTACAATTTTTATTCACAATTTAACATACATATAAAACAGCATAATCTCTATACACCTTTGTGGATATCAGTTTCTTTGATTTATTCTGTGCAACAGGAACCTACAATTTCTGCATTACCAGCTTTGACATAAACGTTCTTTTCTTCATAATTGGTCTTAGTTGTGAGGCAAAATGCAATAGGAAGAATACATATCAATATCTCAATGCTATGATCTGAAGCTTTAAGTCAGCATCTGCCAGAGGCAAACGTAATGATGACCTGATGAGGCTGCTGTATACATTTAAGACATACATGGGTGGGATATTTTACTTGCCATACATTTACAACTATATTTTGCGAGAATGATTCATTAGTCCATATATCAGAGATGCAGTCCTATGATAGTAAGGTACTTTTAAAATTTAGGTAATAGTGAGGTGGTCGTGTTCTTACTTATTATTAATTCATAACTTTATTCATCACCAGGACAGTTACAATGAAACAAAAAACGTTAAAGTAAACAAAAATAAAATAATATAATAAAATCGGGGAAACAAAACTAAAATCACATTTCCCTGCATTTACCACTGTGTTATAGCACCTTAATTTTTTATCAAATTCTACAAAGAACAGCGATAAGGTACAACAATTTTGAGGCAACATTAATAGTGAGGGTTTGGTATTGAGTTACTTTGATATTGATATGGTCTTAATGGTGAGGTAGTCTTTAGCCGGGGTTTGACTGTACATCAAGGCCTTAAATATCTGTGGGAGTTGCAGGACACGTCTAAACAATGTTGTCAGCATGAATCTGAAATTGTTAAAAAGAAAAATTAAGCAATGATAATACATTATTATACATCATCACTGAGTAACATAAGTTCAATTTCTATGCCCATCCATGCATTTTAATGCATTGCCGGAGCCCATTGTAAAAAATATCAAACAATTAAATTTCGTTTTGGGTTGATGCTGATAGCCTTTTGAAGGTTTGTCTATGTATAATTGTTAATGTGTGCATTGCATAATATTAAACAACCCGTCTAGCAAACATGCATCCCCACATATCCCTATCTTTTCTGTCTTATCTTAATCCCTACTAGGTGCATTGCGTGCATTGCATAACATTACACATCAAATAAGCCAATTTTCTTGTAAATTATTGCAACTAATTGCAGTATATGTTGGCCTGAGTATAATAAAACTTTAAAAAAACCTTGAATGTTGAAAATTATCATTGCTAGAAAAAACAGCAAACTTGTATTCCCGCTATAAAAGAGTCTGGCACCAACTACAAATTTACTTGTCTGTGAAACCTATCTAATATTGATACATCAAGGGAGGAACAATTAATTACATGTAATTAATACCTCCTTGCATAGATGTAATATTTTACATCAAGAATGGTGCATGTGGCTAAAAACAATGGACATTAGGAATCATTCTTACCTTTTCTGCTGAACACTAGCGTGCATTCTGATTTCTTCCAAATGCCAAGTGACCTCCAACACTTTTGAAAACAAATGACTATTGAGGAAACAGGAGGGTTCTAGATTTCCCGCCACATTCAATGACCAATCAGCATCCAGTATGTATCCTCCACCAGGGGTACACCATTATGGCTCCAAACCTCTTCACAATCTCTCCAGGTCATTTTCTTCAAGGCATTCAGGGACTTCACACAAGAGTCCATGCTCACACTTGTATACCAGGTAATGATTTTACTTTCTTTTAAAAATAATGCTAACACACCATTGAATTCTGTTGTAAGAATTGACTCAAAGAAGTTTACAAGCACAACTTCTGGGCTGGATACGCTGCTGTGAAATATTGAAGTTGGACATTTCAGAAAAATCGATCTTCAAATTTAATATGTGTTTTATGTGATAGAAATTTAACTGAAGACGATATCATTTTGCAATTGATTTTTTTATGCTGAGCTCAGATCAAGAATGTATCAACATGAAAATGATGTTTATTATATCAAGTAACTATATTTGAGATGTGTATGGTTAGATTGGAGCATGGGGGCGCCTGATATTTAGAAAATTGTGTAGGGGGAGGAGGGCGGTTATTCAGACCTTACATGTGAGCTAACCCTTTTTTCTTTCCAAAACCTCAAGAGGCCGTGGCCCACCCCCCCCCCCCCCCCTCAGTAAATACGCCACTTGAATGAAGGGTGGCTACCTTGTTAGAACATACAGTCATAAAGAAAGGCATCCTTTACGATAAATAGAAACATTTGATCCTGCGTTGTCAGAAAATAAAAAATTCCGTTTATGTTTTTGTTTTTCAGGATTACTGATCCACAGTGACTTACCCGGCGCCGACCTCCTGACCAGTACAACACCCTGCCTAATAAATATTGTTTATACTATGTAGCCTTATTTATAAAATATTCCATTCGAACAAGAGGGATGAAGACATTAATTGCAATTTGTATGATGACACGATCACATGGCAGGTGTAGAAGTGGCGCCTTTAATTCTTCAATCAAAGAAAGAAGGAAAAAACGGAAAGTAGAACCTCACAATTACTATCTTTTCCAAAACAGTTACTATGTTCCAGTAAGATCACCTTGGTACATAATGCACCCATGAAAGGTTTTTCAACTTTTTAATCCCGAATGGGTTCAGATTTAAGTTGCATGATTAATTGACATGTTTTGTATTGTGAATTGAAAATAAATATTACAACACTATACTATTTTTAATGTACATTCATACTTATTTATATATATACTTGGCAAACTAGTGAAAAGAAAAATAATGTCGTAATTGGTTTAGAAATAAGAAGATGTTGCATATTTTTGCGTGCATGTATTACAAAGTTGCAATTGAAAGTGGTCAGCATGTCATATTCAAATCCACACTTAATTAGGCCCTATTTGCCTATTATGTTGACAAAATTCTTCTTATGTTTTGATAAAGCTCACAACAGTATAAGAAATAAATGTGTTCCACACTTTGTGTCTTTTGACTTCTCATTTATAAATAATTATAAAGGAAAGCGTAACTGCTAGTTTTAGCTTATATCTACTAGCACTCGCAGTTACTTGCTCACTGAGACATATTATGAAACCTTGCTAGCAATTGCACATACACGTGTACGTGCGTTTTTGCACATATACACGCTCGTTATTACACATACACGCTTGGCGCGTGTGGGTTATGTCACATTGACGCGCCGTAAATAAGCTGGAACTTGCATGATATTGCAGAAATAGGTGCTAGTTGTTGCATATACACACGTGTGAAAAACATGCGAGATATTGCAATATATATAGCTCTGATATATACATTGATTGGATGAGCTTTATTGCAATTAATTTCTACTCATTCTGCCAACTGGCCAATGGGAAGGACTTTTCCTTTGGTTTTGTAAAGTCAATTAACCTATATATGTAATAGCAATCTGCCTTGACCATTATGTCAATTGCTATTAGCATTTTGAATAATACAAAGAATGGGGTAAATCATGCTTTTTCATCATTGATCACAAGCATCAATTGAAATCATTGATCACAAGCATGAACTGAAATTCTGAATTGACCGTTATGTCAATTGCTATTAGCATTTTGAATGATACAAAGAATGGGGTAAGTCATGCTTTTTCATCATTGATCACAAGCATTAATTGAAATTCTGAATTTCAACTGATTACTGTTTATTATGCATATTAAAGAGGGAGATTGTATTGATCATGGATGGAACATGCAATATCAATTTTAATTCCAGTTGGATTATTTTCAGAAACAACAACAAGAACGAAATATTGATAATTTATATAAAATGAAATAAATATCTAAAATTATTACTCTAAACTAGAGTATATCTATCTATAGATTATATAAATTCTACACATTTCCCTGAATAATTCAGTCTTTAGTTGACGAATAGCGGATATGTAGATAGACAGATAGTTTAGAGAGACAGATAGATTTATATGCTTATTATATAATATATAATATGTAGCTTAATATTTGGTCTATATAAGTACATAAAAGATAGCAAATAAAATCACAGATCAAATCACAAATACTAATTACAATATCAATATTAGATTTAAATTTTACATAAATATACACAAATACTGATCAAAATATCACAATAAGATTCAAATTAACACAAAAAGAAAAGGATGTTCACATGTATAAAAAAATACCAATATACAAATAATATAATCATTGCCTGGTAATTACAATAAAATACACTGTTTTTAATTAATGAGAGCAATTACATCTTTTTGTAATTGTGAATGACAATCAAGACAATGTCATATTACTGTGTCATCTTTGAACGAAATGACAGGTCAAAGAACCCCAATTTAGGCAATTAAGCAATTGACCATACACAGAGCACCTTGACCGCCGCCAGATAACTGCCTTCTCAGACGAATATCTCACTTAATATTTAGTCTATTTTCGATCCGAAAACATGTATGGATTCAGCAGGAACTCTTGTATAATTCAGTCTTATCTGACGAAAATATTAAGGGAGCAGCAGCTTTTTAAAGAAGCACTCATCATGACCTGCAATGATACAGTCCGGGCGCAGACGCTTCAGGGAGCACCACTATTTGCCGCCTACCTGCCTTCTCAGACGTATATCTCGCTTAATATTTGGGCTATTCACGATCCGAAAACATGTATGGAATCAGTATGAAACATACTACAATTCAGTCTAATATTAGAGGAGCAGCAGCCTTTTAAAGTATATAAAACCCTCCCTGCCTTCGCTGACGCTGGTAGCAAAAAGCCGGCGGGTGACCATTGGAAGCCGGCGGGTTACCCGTAGAACCTGGCGGGTTACCCGTAGAACCCGGCGAGTCACCCGTAGAACCCCTGAACAAGCCGCCGGCTCTACTACGGGTGAAAATTAGGGACGGATAATTCGCCCGGTTCTACGGGTCACCCGCCGATTTCCACGGGTCACCCGCCGGCTTCCAAGGGTATTTTTCGTTTTTTGGACACCCGGGAGATTTCTACGGTTGTGCCATGCAAGCTTGGCACAACCGGCTACCGGGTCGAAACTCCCGGCTTGGCCAAGGGTCCCACGGGTGCTTGGCGGGTATCGCCGGGTATCCAAGGGTAGCCGTTTTGGAGCCGCCGGCTTGGAGCCGGTTAGCTAGTGGCGTAACAATTGTGTAATACTACGGGTTCACTACGGTTAAATCGCCTAGTGTGACAGGGGCTTAAGGCCTTCTGTCGGGCCAATAAGGGGTTTCAGGTGATCTGGAAAGTCCTTGTGTCTAGGGCCCTCCTTGGAAGTCACAGCCGATACCAGCGTGTCCTCTTCCAGAGAATCCTTGTTAGACAGGACACTAGTCAGCTCCCCTAGTAATTGACCCTGTGACAGACAAATATCTTTCTCAGTTGGATTTGCTATCCAGACCTTGGCCCGAGGTACCATAACATGCAAATTCTGACTAACCTGGGGAATGGCTTCGAACAAGAGGTCATGACCCTGACATTTGCCCCATGTCACCAGTTTGACTGCAACCTATGACACATTCCTTGCTAGCAGGCAAATGGGTTCTCTGACCACTGCTCAACCTCTAAGACCTTCTGGACCTTCTCTACACAGAACATCTGACCCACCCAAACGCAATACTCCAGAGGAACACATTAAGGTGGCTTTATGTTTCTTCAAGAAGTCCATCCCCAGCAACCCAGTCAGTTGTCCCATTTCTGCAACTAGGAACTCACACGGATACAGAGCTCTGTCCACACAGATCTCTGTCTCTAGCCTTCCATATACTTTAATAAGACCACCATTTGCGGCTGCTACTTTCCTATCCATAGACAACAGTGGAGACCTATACACTCTGGCTATTTCATCATACACTTTCTTGCTCAACATTGAAACTTGGGCACCTGTGTCCACCAGCATTTCCAAATCTGTGGAACCAATTCGGATGGACAAATACCAGGCTGTTACGGCTTCTTGTGCAGCAGCACATTGATGCCGATCTTGTCCCTTAAAGACCCCCTCATCACTATTCATGGGAGCCACTAACTTCGAGGGTGGAGGACCTGGGACCAGATCTTTTCGGGCCCCTGACCCCTTATCCCAATCTTTCTTTTCCCTTGGGCGACTGTTTCCCCGATTGCCCCGACCAGATTGATCTCTGCCCTTGTTCTGCTTAGGGCAGTCTCTACGAATATGGCCGTAATCATTGCAATTAAAACAGCGCCGATTGAAATTGGAAGGGGGTCTCGGCCCATCTCGGCGACCCTTATCGCTGGGCCCACCTCGATTTGCCAATACATCATTCATCAGGGAATAAAACAACTTAACTTGCTCCTGAGTCATGGGGTCTCCTTTAGCTGAAGGAGCTACCCCTGATTGACTTGTTGGAGCTAATTCTGAGGTCTCAGGATGGACAACGGGCAAAGCCACGGCCCCTATTGGCCCAAGGTCGGGTTTGTGGGGCCTTGTGGCTTCATAGGCGGATTCATATTAGACAGCCAAATCAATGGCATCCTGTAAAGTAGAGGGCTTGAGGGCACCTAACCAGAACCTCATGCTGGGAGAACCGGCTGTTTCCATGAACCTTTCCTTGGCAAACCTTTCCTGCTCCTCAGTCGAGGATGCAGGGTTCGCCTTCCTGGAAAGATCCATTAAAAACAAGCCATATGACTCCAGATCCATTTCGGGGCCCCTCTTTGCATTTAACCATTTACTACGATAAGCATCTAGAGCATGGGAGGAACAAAACAGACCATTCAATTGCTCTGTCATCTTAACCCACAATTTCTCATAGGGCAAGGAGACAATCTTGAGCCTAGCTGGACCGGAAATACTAGTCCACATGTGGAAACAACGCTCATCTTCTGTCCACCCATTAAAGTCTGCCACCCTCCTAAACTCCATCAAATAATCAGCAAAAGCTACTACTCCCTGACCATCATACAACGGGGGTAAGGCTTCCCAACGACGCCTGTGCCTTGGACGATAGGCACGACTGCCAGGGGCCACGTGGTCCGCCATTACTGCTCCAGCGGCCCCACCGGCCCCAGTTGGCTCAGTCCCCACCCGGGCCCTATATTCTGGAGAGGAGGTGGGAGTGGACGCACAGGAGTCATTCGAATCCGACTCTCTCTGCACCACATCCCTGGACATCTTTCCACTACTTGCTCTAGGTCTAGATCCATCCCTAGGAAGCCTCACTCCGGAATTGGAGCTAACCTCCCTAGGTTGCCTCCCTCCTGACATGGAGCTAACTGGGGTGGCATCCCCAGAAGCCATGCTGGTGACTGGGGGGGGGGCAGATGTGTCGACCCCGGTTGACTGGGGAGCCAATGTTCGGCTCTCCCTGTCTTGGGGTACCTTTCTACCAGGCTTGGGTCTCAATGCTGAAGTTCCAGGCATTCTAACAGAACACATTACAAACAGCAAACAAGACAAGACAAACAGAGTAACCAGGGCAGGGCCACTTAACAAGACCAGTCTCAAAGTGAAGTGAAACTACTTAGCTGTTCTGTTTCTGTTGTAGAAAACACACAAAAGAGTATTCCAATGTGACACAATGGTAAATCCTTAAAAACACAAGTAAATCCCTGCAAGCACCTTATTTGAAAAGGTCCTCACAGATCCAGAGTATTCCTGAGAATGAGTCGAGTCCCATATCGGGCGCCAATTTGTAAGGTCCTTCAGACTTGACTCAAACGAAGACAAAGAATACATTTTGGAGCTTTATTGGCCCTGCCCTAGCCAAACGTCCTGTCTATTCACTATTCTGGACCAAACTGATGCTGAAGCTATAAAAAACCCTAACCCTAGCTAACCCTAACCCTAACCCTAACCCTAACCCTAACCCTAACCCTAACCCAGCATCCCTGTAGCCCCCTATAGCCCACTCTGGCCAATAGGAACCCAACCACACCCCTATCATGTGCACCCTTACTGGGGCATAGGAATTGCAAGGGACTGGTTAGATGATTTTAAATCAAACTCATCAAGGTTCAAAAAACACCCAGTCACTATTATAAAAGCAAATGCTAGAAACAAGAATCTATCACAGCACTTAGTTAGAGCTATGCTAAAAGACCCCAATCCAGAAGATCCAGATCTTCCTTCTACATAAATCTCCCCAAATTTACTTATATTGTTTTCTGACACAAACCCACCAAGTGGTCATATCTTAAGTACTTGTGCCAGTGCATTTGTCAGGTATTTAGGTTGGGAATAAATTCAGGATTAAAACCAATTTATTGGCATTTAAACCCTGAACCCTAACCCTAACCCTGACCCTAACCCCAACCTTAACCCAGCGAGTGCCTAGTACAAATTATCCATAATTATTGAGATATGAGAATTTTACTATAAAAACTTACAAAATATTTTTAGAAAATTTGGTCTATGTTAACCAAGAAAAATGGACACATTTTCACATTTTATTTTATTTAATTTTCTAGAAGCTAAAGGTTTGACCTCCATTACAGATACCCTGACCGGCGGCCATTTTTGTTGAGCAAACATATTTTTTTTCCCATCTTTCTTCCCCCAAATTCCACAGAGGGCACCACTGTGGCCCTCAGATCCCCTAGCGGTACCTACTAACATTAATTATTTATGATTCAGAAATACCTATGAAAATCACTTGATTTTGCTGAAAATATTCATTGACAAATTACAAAACTTTTTTTATTTGTACTGGTATTTGCACCAAAGTATTTGATTATTTACAAATACTGCCTAAACTAGACATAGATTCTAAAAGTAATAATAAATCATCACAAAGATTGTGAAATTACTTCAAACAATTGTCACTTTTTTCAGGCCACTGTAGTTATCTTAAGCATTGATGTTACCCTTTAATTAAAAACATCAATCTACAAAAGCCTAATAAGTGGAACATCAAAAAACATAAATTTTGAATACAATGGTTCTAATTGCAACTATATTTTGAAAATGACCAACTGTAAGCCATGGTATGAACAGTGAGTGTCACCTGCCAACATGAGATTGCAATTAGCTTCCTTAGAAGTATTTACTTAGAATTGCTCAAATGCTCTTAAAGCTATTGAGCTATTGTGTCCCTTTGGTGGGAGCAATGGTTTCCTTGAGAACTGACACTGTTCAATGGCTCTGATTGCAATTATATTTTTGAAAATGACCCAACTGTAGCCATGGTATGAACAGTGAGTGTCACCTGCCAACATTGGATTGCAATTGCCTTAGACACCATCCTCAGAATTGCTTAATGCTCTTCAAGCTATTGACACTTTGAGCAGTTTTCAAAATCAATTTTTTACTAATTATTAATTATGCCCAGTAATTATATTTAAAAATACTTTTCAAAAGTCAATATTTATATTTGTATTTGAAAATCTTTAGAAGTATTTGTATTTAAATACTTTTGGACATCTGAATATTTGTATTTGTAACTGACAGAATGGAGAGTGTTTGCTTTTTAGATGCACTTTTTCTGCCTTTGAATCCAGCCCTTATCTAAGTCACCCAAAACTGATAAATAAAATTATTACAGCAGCAGCAACTGTTAACAAAAATGCCCTAAGGTCAATTTAATAGGAATTGACAACTTTTTGGAATTTTTAACATATCAGTTCCACTCCACTGGAGTGGAACCACAGTCGACGGTCCAATGATTCCAGCTTCATACACAGTGATTAGGTCATCAGACCATACTGGAAGCTGATTGGCCAAGTGGGGCCTTACTCCACACCACAGAAAATAGGGCAAATTAGAGCACCAGCACCCAGTGCTTATAAGCAGGCCACACACAGGTATAATCACATTCACCTGACGAAGCTCACACTAGCGAAACGTCGTGACACCTTTCCTGTTCCTGCTGACTGACTTGCTGTTTGCTGCTGCACTAGTCTTCCTGAACATCTCCCTGACTTAAACTTGGTATAGTTGAATTTTTTGCTGAATTGTACTTTAACAAATTGTTTGATTTTATGCCAGATTCTAGTCTATTGTACATAGTGCAGCTCTGACAGTTAATTTAGCCAGCAGAGTCTACCCCAGACACTAACTAGGAAAATAAAATATTACATTTTTTTCTAAGTCCCTTACAGGGCATAAACTTAGAATTGTTTAAAGAGTCAATTAGACATTGATATATCAGCTTAGCAATATTTTTAGTTAGGACCTTACATAGACTTTTGCTTTGTTTTTGTAACTTTTTGCTAAAATTAGGACCTTACATAGCCTTTTTTCATTGCCTTTACATTGCCTAAATTGATATATCAGCTTTTAGCATATATTTAAAATTAGTACCTGACATTGACCTTTTTTTGTGTTTCTAACTTTTTTTGCCAAAATTAGCACCTTACTTAGCTAATTTATTTTCACAATAACATTAGCATTTTAGAATTGTTTAAGAGTCAATTAGACATTGAAATATCAGCTTAGCAATATTTTTAGTTAGGACCTTACATAGACTTTTGCTTTGTTTTTGTAACTTTTTTGCTAAAATTAGGACCTTACATAGCCTTTTTTCATTGCCTTTACATTGCCTAAATTGATATATCAGCTTTTAGCATATATTCAAAATTAGTACCTGACATTTGACCTTTTTTTGTGATTCTAACTTTTTTGCCAAAATTAGCACCTTACTTAGCTAATTTATTTTTACAATAACATTAGCATTTTAGAATTGTTTAATTAGACATTGATATATCAGCTTAGCAATATTTTTAGTTAGGACCTTACATAGACTTTTGCTTTGTTTTTGTAAACTTTTTGCTAAAATTAGGACCTTACATAGCCTTTTTTCATTGCCTTTACATTGCCTAAATTGATATATCAGCTTTTAGCATATATTCAAAATTAGTACCTGACATTTGACCTTTTTTTGTGATTCTAACTTTTTTGCCAAAATTAGCACCTTACTTAGCTAATTTATTTTTACAATAACATTAGCATTTTAGAATTGTTTAATTAGACATTGATATATCAGCTTAGCAATATTTTTAGTTAGGACCTTACATAGACTTTTGCTTTGTTTTTGTAAACTTTTTGCTAAAATTAGGACCTTACATAGCCTTTTTTCATTGCCTTTACATTGCCTAAATTGATATATCAGCTTTTAGCATATATTCAAAATTAGTACCTGACATTGACCTTTTTTTGTGATTCTAACTTTTTTGCCAAAATTAGCACATTACTTAGCTAATTTACTTTCACAAAAATTGTACTTTTAAAAACCAAATTCTTTTTTTATAAAACAAATGTTGTAATTTTCAAAATCAAAATCTTTCAACCTTGTTAAAATTAGCACCTTACATAGCCTATTTTTCCTTTGCTTTTTTTACTAAAATTAGGGCCTTTTTTTTTTTTTTTTTTTTTTTTTTTTTTTTATATAACAAATGTTGTAAATTCCAAAACAAATTTTAGTGCTTTTTCATAGTTTTTCTCTAAGTCATACATAGGACTACTATACCTAGCCAATGCTCTAAGACCCTAAAGATAATTTATTGGGCACTTAATTCAACTTAAAACACAATTTTGTAAACTTTGAGATCATTTACTATTAGAAAAATTTTTTTTAGCATATTTCCAAAAGTAAGAATATAGGGTTACTTTTCTTAGCCTGCACTCTAAATCCCTAAGATAATTGATTGTGCAACCTTAGATAATCAACCCTCAAGTTTAATTACTAGTAAGACACTTAAGATCGTTTCAACCATTTTTTTCAAATTTTGCATTAATTACTTCTTTTTAACCTTGTAGAACACCAGAGCATCTCTACAACCATTCAGCTAATCATTACATCACCATAACCTAGAAATTTGTTGTAAAATCTGGTCACAATGAAACGCCTATGTGATTCTAGTGACACCAAACTTCTGTTTAGATATATACAGGCGACCCACCACAGAAGCCAAGTCTTGCAGACACCTAGAGGCTTGCTTAAGATGCAAAGCAAACTAAATTCATTCATTAAGGTAGCAGCCCCCAACCCAATACAAATAAAGAGAGTGAGTGACATCAATGCAGATTGGGCAAAAAGCTAATCACAGGCCATGCAGGCACACTACAATGATCTCCTTGGTACGGCCAAAACTACAATCAAGGACCGTACTTTTACCCAGGAGTCATTCAACCAGGCTTGGAATGGCGCCTTAAAATGGGCCAAACAATCCTTGGGCGATAAACTTGCCCAAAACACCATAGACACCTGTAGGGGTGTCTGCCGACATTCGGCCATGCTAGTGCTCCCCAAAACCACCAACAGCCCCAACCGAGCACCTCTGCATCCACAGCCCCCCCTATCACACCCTCCATACCAACCAATGAGGAGTGGACAGTGGTAACCAGAAAACAGTGCTGGCCCATTCACCAACAAAACTTAACTGCCGTCGCTGGAGCTGGTGATGCCCTATCTAATTTTTTTAAATTTTCCTTTTGGTTCAATGGCAAACGCCACCACTCTGTTGAACAGGCTTACCAGATGTCCAAAGCTCACTGGATGGGCAATCTGAAGGCTTTCCACCAGATAGCTGCCACCACAACTGCCCCTGAGGCCAAGAGAGCCAGCGACCACTGGTTTAAGTCAGACCACTTTAAAAGGGCCCAAGGTAACAATGTGTATATTAGGAAAAGATTAGAGGAGTGGGACAGGCAGAGGTCCACTCGGGTCATGCACTTGCTGAGAGAAAAAGCAAAGCAGTGCAAACCCTTCATGCAGGCCTTAAGAAACAGTAACACCAGTGCCATTATTCATAATGTAACAGACCGGTTTTGGGGCACTGGCAGTAGAGAGGTGAGACAAACTAATGCCACCAACACTTTCGGGCACCTGCTCGAACAAGTAAGATTTGAGACCTTGGGACTGAGAACGGAGAGGGGGCCAGCGCCTAGGGCGAGCCCAGCAGAACAAAAAGGCAGGAAGGCACCACCTCCAGAGTGCAGGAAACAGACCTACGCGTCTGTGACTCTGGCAGGACCAAAAGAGGCAAGGGCAGCCTCCAAAGAGACCCAGGGGGGTAGGAAGGCACCTACCAGGCAGCCAACCCCTGTGGTAGAGAAGGGACAAACAAATGGAAAGGGAGGCAGAAAGGACCCCAGGGTCCAGCTCCAACCACAAATCTTGGTGCCAACCAAGGAAACCACCACTAGGGACAACCAGACAACCATCTCAGTCTCCCCACCAAAACCCCAACGCAAATGGAATTCAAAAGACCGGCGTTCATATAAAAGAGCAAGGCAAGCAGCATCCCAGGAAGGTTCCCCCACGGGACCTAGGTCGCCGGCTCAAGAAACCAAGAGGGCTCGACACCTGTCGGGCTCTGAATGTGATATAGGGACGGTGCCTACCAGGCGTCCGTCTACCGGGCCAGATGTTGTAAGTTTGTCTGTAGGTGTCCACCATTCTTCCCTTAACTCATTAGAGTATCCTTCCCTAGACGAAGCCGAGAGGACAATGACAGGAATGCCAACCGGATCCCCTAAGTCACTCGCGGGTACTAGCCCTATGACCATTCCCTCTGGGATTAAGGTCCCACTGCAAGAGTCCGGCTCTACAGTGGCGCAGGGTGAATCCCCGGCCAAGCCTACTTCTCCTGCCAGACCCAACCTGGGCGAGGCCCCTTTATCTCCTCTATCTACCTCTTTACCACCTATCCTTCTTCCTCCCACAGTGGAACCTCTCTCTTCATCCCTCTGGAACCCTGTTCCTTCCATTTCAAAATCATCACATATTTCAACATCACAACCAGCCAGACCTATTACTGAATTTTTTGGACCCAAAACCACTAAAGTACTCAAGTTCACCACACTGAAAAGCAACCAATCTGGTGAAACTTTTGTTAGAAGCCAGGTGAGTCGATTTGAGCACGGCAACAATAAAAAAGCATGGCAGCTCCCAGCTATCAATAAAACAGTCTTAATTATAGGGGACTCCAACCTTTCATCAGTTAGACAGATCCGACAGGCAGCTGCTACCAGCTGTCAAATTATTTCTTATCCAGGGGCCAAATATAAAGAACTTTATGACATCTTAAGAAAGGTAACAGAACCTCAGACTCAAGTCAAGCACCTAATTCTAAGTATTGGTATCAACAACAGAGCGCAGAATGCCTTATCTACAGCCAACAAAGATATCCGCTCCTTAATTTTTCAAGCCATGGAGAAATTTCCAAAGGCCAAAGTATATTATCCTGAAATTGGCAACCACCTACCCAATCTTAAAGAAATGAGTAATCTCAGAGACTTCCATAAAACTTGGTCATCATACCCATCCATCACAATCCTACCATCAATCACTCCAATCCGAACCACAGCACCCGATGGGATCCACTGGACTTGGGACACTGCCAAGCTCCTGGTGGATTCTTGGTTAGATCACCTTAATTTAAACTAATTTTGCCAAGTCAATCAAACTTACTAAAGCCATCAAGCACTACATCAAAGAAAGATCTGAATAATGAAGAACTTAAAAAGTTAGGAATTTTAAATTTATCTTCTCATTTTAAAATCAAAAGCCACCATGCAAACTTACTTCAGAAAGGTCTATCCTTTGTTCCTGTCCAGAAGAATACTCCAACAGAACAATTTTCATCTGGTATTGACAAATTTGTAAGAAATCTGAAAATAAAATTCACAAATTTCAACTTTAACCAACAACAGGTCAGTAAATTCAAAATTCCATCAAATTACATACCTTATCCTGGGTCCTACCCACCGGATATTGATCAGCTATCCATCTTGCTGAAACAGGAACTGAGGAAAATACCTGAAAAAGTAAACATCAAAGAAAATTTAACCAAAGAAGATAGGAATGCCATCAAAGAATTAAAGGACAAATCCGACATAGTAATTAAGTCAGCAGACAAAGGGTCAGCCATTGTTATTATGGATAGGAAAGATTATGTCTTTGAAGCTGAACGGCAACTAAAAATCAATAGACATTACAGGGAAATAGATGAACCCCAGTTCCCTAGGAACTGTGAAATTTTCAATAGAATTTTAAATGAGATGAAACTCAAAGGCCTTATTTCAAGCAAGGAGATAAACTTCCTAAGAACTACCCAAGATGCAAGAGAACGTATCTTTTATTTATTACCTAAAATCCACAAAGAAACAAACAAGTGGACTGTTCCTGACAAAATACCACCGGGGAGGCCTATAGTAAGTGATGTAAATTCTGAGTCATACGCAATTTCTAAATTTATTGATTATCACTTGGCTCCATATGCAACCAGCCATCCAGCATATGTAAAAAACACTTATGATTTCTTGGATAAAATTCAAACTATTAAAACTCATCCAAATGCTCTTTTAATTTCCCTAGATGTAGACTTTCATCTATATACCAACATTGACAATGAAATGGGTATCAGGGCTGTAACTGAAAAATTTGCTACAGACCCAAAACCTATTCATAAGTACATCATTAAATTACTCCGTTTATCCCTAGAAGGAAATGACTTTATCTTTGATGGCAAACATTATTTACAGGTTTCTGGTACAGCTATGGGTAAGAAGTTTGCTCCTCACTACGCCGATATAACTATGGCATATTGGGAGGCAAACAATCTTACTAGATGTGAAAACCAACCTAGAATTTATCTGAGATATTTAGATGACATTTTTATGATCTGGGAACATCCAAGAGAAACCTTTGATGATTTTTTCAATGTTCTGAACACTGCTCATCCCAATATAAAACTCAAATCTAACATCCAGGAAACTGAACTAGAATTCCTGGATGTCCTAATTTACAAGGGTGACATCTTTAACCAGTCTGGTACTTTCGACACTAAAGTATATTTCAAACCCACTGATTCACATGCATTGCTCCACAAACAATCATTCCACCCAAATCATACCTTTGCTGGAATCATTAAGTCACAACTAGTTAGATTTGGTCGAATCTGCCAATTAGAAAAAGATTTCGATGAGGCCACCAGCATCTTGTTTAGGGCACTTTATCCCAGGGGCTACTCGAAGAGATTCCTCAGAGACATCAAGTCCAAAACCAAGGTCCAGTTCTTTCCTCCAGACCACCTCACAGGCATGAAACCCTGCAAGAGACCACGCTGCAGCCTCTGCAAATATGTCAACACAGACAAAACTGTCAACACAAGTTCAAAGGAGGTAAAACTTTTTGCTAATGGGAATTGCGACACCCAAGTCGCCATTTATCTAATAAGCTGTAAGCAATGTCCACAGACACATTATATGGGCCAAACAATCAATCTTAGAGGGAGAATACTCAGTCACCTAAGCTCAATCAGAAAAAACAGTGACAAGAAGGTACACCAGCATTTTAAGTCTCCCAACCACAGTTTAGCTGATATTTCAATCACCATCTTGGAAATACCAAAATCTAATAAACAACAATTGTTAGATAGAGTAGAAAAGCAGTGGATTCGGAAAATTGACTCATTTCATCAGGGTTTAAATTCAGATTTAGGCAACACTCAAGGGGATGTTTGCACATTCATATTGCAACACCATCCCACTTCTCAACGACTAGTTAAAATTGCAAGGGACTGGTTAGATGATTTTAAATCAAACTCATCAAGGTTCAAAAAACACCCAGTCACTATTATAAAAGCAAATGCTAGAAACAAGAATCTATCACAGCACTTAGTTAGAGCTATGCTAAAAGACCCCAATCCAGAAGATCCAGATCTTCCTTCTACATAAATCTCCCCAAATTTACTTATATTGTTTTCTGACACAAACCCACCAAGTGGTCATATCTTAAGTACTTGTGCCAGTGCATTTGTCAGGTATTTAGGTTGGGAATAAATTCAGGATTAAAACCAATTTATTGGCATTTAAACCCTGAACCCTAACCCTAACCCTGACCCTAACCCCAACCCTAACCCTAACCCTAACCCTAACCCTAACCCAGCATCCCTGTAGCCCCCTATAGCCCACTCTGTGCCAGTGCATTTGTCAGGTATTTAGGTTGGGAATAAATTCAGGATTAAAACCAATTTATTGGCATTTAAACCCTGAACCCTAACCCTAACCCTGACCCTAACCCCAACCCTAACCCTAACCCTAACCCAGCATCCCTATAGCCCACTCTGGCCAATAGGAACCCAACCACACCCCTATCATGTGCACCCTTACTGGGGCATAGGAAATGCCCCACATTCTAGGTCAACACTCCACACAGAGGTCACTGGGGTCATGGGAACCGGTAACATTAAAAAAAACGGATTCCAGGTCATCACAAATGTCAGCCTGTTCAACCCATGTAAATATTGGTTGCACCCAGATCATGTGACTAGCTCATAAATATTAATTAGCTACATTTTTCGTTACTTCGTAAGGATGAGTACTTCTCAATGGCCAAGGCCACTGAAATAAAATAAATGGGTCAAAAGCAAGAAGAATAAAATAAAATTGCCGCTATAACTAACAATAATTGTGTGCACAAACGAGGTAACCTCATTAAAGAGGATTGGTAAGCTTAGAAGATCCAAATAATTCTGTTCCAGGCCCAAGTGTGTGTAATCACGATGCATCAGTGTGACCCCTGGTAAAAGAACTGAATTATTTTATGCGAGACCATTAAATCATTATCATATCTTATTGGTGCCAATTTGATACTAATTTCTCCGGTTATGATTAATTATGATAATTGACGTTTAAGACAATTTTCTCCAGTTATTTTAGATAAAAATAGATCTATTTAAATAAAGGACACTCCCTGCATTTTAATTTCTGGTGATAAATTGAACAGGTCACTGGGATTTTTGCCAGAAGTGATCACACTGGAGAACAGTATTTTGGAAATAGCCTGTTTTTCAAAATTGTGTGAATTTATACAGATTTTCAATCACTATTGTTCAACGTTGCAGGTAAATATACTAGTTAGCTTATTTATTTATTACGTAAAACGTTTCATTAAAAAAAAATTGTTTACAATATTATGTGAGAAAATGATTTCAATTAAGGTCTCAGTGGGGGGGGGGGGGGGCTTTGCTTTTGAATCGGTTTGAGTGGACTGGTTAACCTTGAAGAGCTTTTTTTTAACCCTCAGCGAACGCAGTTCGAAAAGGGTTTTTATTATCATCAATGTCCGTCCGACGGGAAACGGTTGGGCAGGAGGGCAGGCGGACGGGCAGGCGGGCGTAACACCTATGTTTCCAGAAGCAGAACTCGAACACTAATACACTTACCCCCAACAAAATTTTGTACGGTAATACTCTATATGGCCTAGTGGTGCCTTTTGATAGTCACATTGACATATGTTGGCTATGTTTAACAAAATTTGGAAAAAATAGAAAAGTTTTATTTTTGTTTCTGGAGCAGAACTCTGACACAAGTGCACCTACATGCTTAAAACTGTGTCATAATATGCATAAAATAGTGTAGTGTTGCCTTTTAGGGGTCTCATGGCCGTAAATACTATAGAATTTTCAAAATTAGGGCAAAATAGGGAAAATTCCTCCTTTTTCAAACTCCATATAAAAGACACTTTTTACCTTACATCAATGAAATTTTATTAATAACATATCTAAATTATAGCATTTTTACTTTTTAAACTTCATTTTTATATTAATTTCATGCTAATTACAAAATAATGGAAAATCTGTGTTAAATTGGGTTTTCGGAGCAGAACTCATTAATGCCCTTACCCGAACAAAATTGTATATGTTATTACTCTATATAGCTTAGCTGTGCATTTTGATAGTCACATTGACATATCTGAGCTGTGTTTTAAAATATTTAGAGAAATGAAAAAAAAAAAAAACATACAAATTTCTGTTTCCAGAGCAGGACTCACACACTACTGCACCTACATCGTACAAAACTTTGTAAGAATATATCTAAAATAGTGTAGAGATACCTTTTTGGGGTTTCATGGCCATTTATGACAGATCATTTTATTTAATAAGGAAAATATGAAAATTTGGACAGGTATTCTTTCAAACCCAAAATGACTCTATGATCCTTACATCAGTAACATTTTGCCAATGATATATCTAGATTATAGTACTTTCACTTTTAAGCTTCTTTTGGACATTTGTTTCATCATTATTTTTTGGAAAATCTGGAAAAAATGCTAAAAATTGTGTTGCTTACTTCATATACCTTTGCATCGCATACTTAGCAATGACAGCTGTAAATGTTGTACAATTCATGTGCAATTATTAAATATTTGATCATAGTATTGCCATGCTCAACCCATTCAATAGTTTTTGTTTATAATTAGCAATTTTATAATAATTTGTTGCATGATGGTCTATATTTCTTTCACTTGACTCCAACACTTATTATTTTTTTCTTCATATACGCCTGTAAAGTGTTTGGTAATACTAATTTAATGCAAATCAGCAACCCAACAATTCAGTAACTGATGGGAATATTGCAATTGATAATATTTAGTTCCTTCAGTTGCCAGCTAAATTTAAACAGCGAGGAAAACATTTTTTGACTTACCGTTGGGTCCCGGGTTCGATTCCCGGTCGAGCCTAAGTTGGATGGCTGTTTCATCCTTCGTCTCATTGCCATGGTCTCTGCCTGTCCTAATTAGCCCAACTGGTGCAGAAATACAGGACGTAAAGCCCGAATCACACACACACACACACACGTATCATTCCTTTAAGATTTGGTATTTATTTGTATTTAGACTTTATTTATTTAAATACAAGTAAATAAAAACCTTGAAGGTTAATTTTGTATGAAATAATACCCAACATCTTTATTTGACATAAAATTTTTGCTGAATTTCATATATATTCCTTATGATCATTGCCATAGCCCATATATGACTATTTTGGACATATAAATGACAATCTTAGTTGAAGATTAGTTAAGGGAACTTGCTATTGTGTTGATTTTTCTAGTGAACTCAATACTCCTTATTGTGCATAAAATATTTAAAACAGAAAAATTAAATGGCAAGAAAAGAATAGAGAATACTTTTTATGCTCACTTGGCTTTACTCTGAACATAATGGATTGTTGTTAATACAGGGTTCCTGCGAATTTACTTTCATAACATGTAAGATATTTGCTAGACATTATAATATCATGCACACATTAAAAATAAGACCACTAATATAGTGATATACACCAATATATTTAATTTCATAGTAAAAAAAACAATCAGGGCTATTAAGCAATAAAATAAATGCAGTTCTTGCGTACTTAAAAAAAGTTCATAATTTATATTCATTTATATTTACCAAATCGTCTGAATATTACAATGTAGATGTTAATATCCAAGTATATTTGCATCAAAATAGGAAAAAGTAAGACATAAATGGGCCTTAATTAAAAGAATAATAATGTAACACTTTTTCAGACTTTTTTTATAACCCATGGGAACACTATTATTTTACACTTGACAGAATAAAATGAACAAATGAAGAAATTCAAGAGTTAAAAAAAAAGGACATCTTAGACTCTAATTAGCATTGCATAACAGGCTATGTAGGCCAAGTGGCAATTGTTTTGGTTCAGTGCACACACTATATAAACACTCAAGAATTGTTATTTTTGTAAAACATAGCCAATATATGTCAATGTGGCTATCACAAGACACCATTAGGCCATATAGAGTGTTACTGTGAAAAATTTCATTAGGGTAAGTACATTAATTAGTGTTAGAGTTCAGCTCTAGGAACGAAAGTGTGTGTTAGTCTGGAAATGAAAGTGTAACGCCCACCTTCCTGCCTGTTGGATGAACACATAACAATTTTAATGATGCCTGTGTGCTATATGGGGAATTCGCTGAGGTTTTAGCTGCAGTGCAGCCTATTTTTTTTATCACAGCTCGTCCAGTGGGTGGTTGGGCAAGCATAAAACTTTATTTTTTGGCCTAGTGCTGCCTTTTGATAGTCACATTGACATATCTCTAGACTATGTTTTACAAAAGTTCGAATTTTTTTTTCTTAATTACCTTTTTCTGTTTCCGGAGCAGAACTCTGGCACTACTGCACCCACAGGTTTGTCATAATAGAGCGGAAAGCAAACAAATTCTGCAGAAAAGCAGCAGAATTTGTGAGCTGATGCTCCGGTAATTTGTGCAGGCAAGTTGTTGAATGTTGGTTAGGTAAAAGAAATCTCACAAATGTGTCACAAATTCTGACTTCTGGGGTCACGTGACCTCCATATTGTGTAATGAATCGGCTCGATCTGACATTAGAAATAATACTGTAATGTTCAATTTGTGACAAAATTAACAGACTTGCTGATCGTAAAAAGTGACGAAATGGCAGAAATTTGGCTTTCCTGTTCATAAGATTGTTTGCATTGTCACGATGCCATTGATAAATGTTGGAGGCATCACAAAATTATAAGAAATACATTTAGTGAACGTGTGAATTATAACAAACACAACATTTACAATTGAAATTGATCAACATCGTAGGGGACTTTTGCAAACACATTTGTAAACAATTTGGCTGTTAAGTGCTGACAGATCTTGAAGTTGGAAGATTAATCAGCTCAAATTCACAATAGAATTTGGAGGTCATGCAATGTAATTTGTACACTTGACTTGTAAGTTGTAGTAGAATTAGTTGTTAGCTTGCGAATTACTCGCACTTGAGTCACAGAGCCTAGCCCAGCCTAGCCCCAAGTTCCCCAGTCAGTGTGAAACGCCTCCTCCGTCAGTGGCATGGTTATCCAGGGCTAAGCTCAGCCTACAGTACAGGGAGGCACTACGACAGTAGCAGTAGCATATGAGCATATTAAAAGACAATAAGATAAATCATTGTCATTGTGGTCAGATATTAGGCCTACACGATGCCTGTATTTTGACCAGTTCCCAAAATGTTCATAGAATGGGAAAGAATGTGTTGCTCTGATGAAAATATATTTCAGCATCCACTAAGCATAGCCACAATAAACAAAATCTCAGATAATAATATACGAAATTGCTAATTTTATGGTGAGATAGTGCACAATTCAAAATGCCCTGATCTGGTTGTAACAATACAAAGTATTTATCCTTTGGAAGTTAACATGCCAGATATGTGGACTGTAAATTTTCTAATGTAAGAATTGTCAGAGTGGTGGCTCTCTGTGATGATCAATCCAAAGGCCGCAGAACCCTTAACTTTTAAATGAATTAATTACGGCCATCATGCAAAAAAAAAAGCATGGGTTTTTTTTTTAAACGTGTGTGGATTATTAGTCTATCGTGTAAAAAAATTGAATTAAGGGACAAATCAAGTGATGTTCCATAAACAACAGATTTTCAACAATGTTGACAGTATATAATTCACATTAAAGTTCAACATCGTTTCTATGTTGCCTAAAGTTATAGCTTTTCGCTATCTTCTGACAGTGGCAGATAATATATTATATTATGTTTAAGGAGTGTAGCGGTGCCTTTTGAGGGTTTCATGGCCATATATTATATTGAATTGTTATATGGGAAAAATGTCTTATATTTTCACACTTCCATATTACAGACACTATTAATCCCACAGGTGAAGTTTTGCAAATAATATCTGAATTATAGCTTTTTACTTTTTAAACTTAATTTTTATGTCCATTACATACTTTTTTCATACTGATAATGGAAAATCTGGAAAAAAGCTAAAATCTGTGTTTCTGAAGCAGGCCTCAACAATTATGCATGACCCAAACGAGTTATCATACTGGGAGGAAAAACTGTGAAAGATGATTTTTCCTAACCTACATGTATGCATGAAATTTTGCAGGAATGCATTTTTAAGACCCCAGAGTCTGGTGCTCACCATTACACCCCAACTACCCTTTTGCAGGTCCCTTGACTTAAGTCCCTACCACAGGTACTTGAAAACTACGAAGCCCCTTGGAGCGCATGTCACTCAAAATATTAATTTTCACGTTCACTCATGATTGTTGCGTTTCCATTGCATTCCCACATGATTATTTCATCAAATAATTTGCATTTTTTTTATAATGTCTGCCTATGTAGGAAGAATAAGACAACAAGGCACATTGACCTTATAAAGAGACAAATTTCATTGCCCCTGCGGGCACTGGTGAATTCGAGAAGACATTCTCAGTGACTGTAACATGAAGCTAAATGTACTTTTCATAACCATTTTATGTGTAATTAATTACAGTGAACTATGGTCATATAATACTCATAATAATAAATCTAACAGCCTTTCTGGCAAAAATTTAGAACAACATTGGAAGAAATATGTTCAGCAATGGCTGTTCAACCACTTAAAATATTTTTCAAAGACCGGATTTCTGAACATTCAGAGGGATATTTTTATATTGATAGAAAATATTTGGATGATATGCTTTGATACAAGTCACTACACGTCTTGTGGAGGAAAAAGGACAGGACTATGCAATTCTTTGCAAATGAATATCAATAATTTTGATAAATGTGAATGGAAATTAGAGGTTCCAGATAATTTGTGCCTGAATATATCAATTGTGGACCTTCCACAAAGCGATCCATTTATAAACATTTCTTTTGAATTAGCAATCAGAAATGTAACTGAAGAAAATGACTATCACACAATAATTATAACCCAGAAATATGAACCATTGGATATAGTGACTAACACTTCATCAGTTACTGTTACCTTTCAAATGTTACAACTATTCACTTACTCACATTTCCATATTATCTTTCAAGCTAAAGAATGCAATGTGATGATAAGCAAAAACATTGTAGAAATGCCCACTGACAAAATGTTACATTTCCCAAACATGAAGCCACATTGTTGGTTTCCACAAATAGCTGTGACTGAGTATCATGCATTGGTGAGGACTGAGATCGGATCATTGGCCCACATTTTTGTACAATGCAGTGTGTTAAGTAAAGGTCTTAGTTTGTATGATGGACCTTCTATGTGGGCACCATCAATCAAAAGGAAGTGTTCTAGAAAGGCTTTAGTAAAGGTAAAGGCTAGTACATTTCAGCTCTACATGATATTTAGGCATATGCATCATGTGAAGGGCCTCTTTTATGTGACTTATAGCTCTCACTATAAAGATAACAGTGTTGAGGTTCTTAAACTTCCGACAGATGAAGACTTTTGGATATCTTGGAATTTTGAAAATACGTCAATTATTGAATACCAGAGAATGGTAGTTATTCATGAAGCAAGTGGGCATAGCCTGAATTACAAACTATTCATTAGCCCATCATCCACAGGAGCTCAAGGACATTTGTGTCAGTATGGTGGGCTAGTGATAAAGAATAAACTTGACACTGAACGCTTTAATAATATTGGTCCATTGTGCTCGACAAACAATGCTCAGCTGTTACAAAATGTTACATTACCATCACATAACAATCAGGTTGCTATCATTATATACCATTATGGACTGTCATATTCACAAAGTGGTAAAATAGTCTTCCTGCAGCAAAGCTTGAGATGCAATGGAATAATAAACCCATGTGCTGTTTGTAAAAATATGGCCAATTTGTTATATGTTATAATGTCACAATTTCTGACTTCTTTTGACATTAGATGTGATGGATATCCACGCATACTACTTAAAAGCCAATGTCTCATTGTACCTGTGGTTATTAATGAAGCAGTCACTTACAATGACAGTTGTGAGTTTGTTATCTTAACATATCCATTGAACCGCCTAGAATTTCTGACCACGCATAGATATATTTATAATCCACGCTTGCCAAGCAGCAGACCCTCTGTATCTTATCAAACTCATTCAAAGATTATAAATAAACTTGATTCCCCAATTTTGGAATTCTCATTTAGCCAAGTATCCTCTGCTTTGAAGTTTGCTGTGCGATTTACAATTTTTCGCAAGGCTGTTATGCATATTGTTGCTGAGATTCATAAAAACAGTGTCTGTGAACACATTTTCATGAATCCTGCACTAGTGACACAAGACATGCTTGAGTTTGTTGGAATATGTTTCAAATTTCAAATACCCTTACAAAGCATGAATGGACCATATGCTTTTAAACTACTTTTTTCTGAGGAAATAGAAAACATTCAAGAATATTTTAATCGTTTCCTCATTGTTGCTTTTATTGAAGGACAACATCACAATCATAACCAAACTCCTTCAGAAACCTTTCTGGAAATGAATGTCAAGGATGAGGTATACAGCAATGATGAACCACTTACATTTCAATTTACGTCCCTACAAATGCCATTGGTTTGGAAGAGTTATGGTCAGTTTCTATCTATATCTTTAAAAACTGACAAGCACTTGCAGCAAAACATGTCCTTGACACTTATGGCAATAGCTATTTTTGATGAATTTGCTGTTTTAAGTTATATGGTTACCGGGGTAATGGTAACTGATAATGATTATTGCCATAAAAATAGTTCACATCATGATGAATATTATGAAAGATGTTTTAGCATACATTCTAACTTTTCTGGAACATGGACTTCAGCAAGTGACACATGCCAGCAAAGAGGAGGCTACCTGTGGTCAGTGAACAATGAAGATGAATGGAAAATGACACTACAATCACCTAAAATTCTCATCTTGTTAAATACTTTCATGGTGCAAACACTAAATTCTGTCAATGCAATAAAGTACATGAGAACTGCACATGTTATGTTTCTTGGACATATGTCAGCAGGCAAGGTAGGTAAAGCCTAATCCCTATACATGTGTGACCCTTGTCTTTGCAGTCTGTACTGTTTGTGGTTTATAATTTCCATCACAGTGTTCCATGTATTGCACTGCAGCAGCTCGTTTTGGTCAGTGTATGGAATGACTCTTCAGCTTTGTTCCAGTGAATTGGATTTGCCTATTGTCTATTATCATAATCTGTATTGGCATTTACATGTTCATGTTAACATTACATTGATTTGTGTGTTTGTGTATATTTTGTATATTGGCCAATACATTTTATTCTATTCTATTCTATTCTAGAGCACAAAGTCAGATGTGTTAATATTATCAACCGTACTGTCCATTTAATCAATCAGACAGTATCCCTTTAACCTAATAAGAATAGAACAGTAGATTGTTTAGTTTGCATATGGAGTCTGGAAGTGCGAGAATTTCCATGCATGACATGCTCTTAACAGATCATAGTGAAAACCAGAGGGAAGTTTATGCCAATGTAGGTGAAATAAAGTTTTTCATAGATTTGGAAATTTGTCCAACAGTATTTTGTGCCAAACATCCCTGGTATTGTAAAGGTTTTTCAAATTCGAGTAATTTTATTTTAACCATCACAGAAAACACAATTTACATTTTTAGAAAACAAGGTAATTTGTATCCCCACACAAGATGAATCTTACCAAAATAAAACTACACAAAAAAATGTTTGAATTAATTATGAACTACTACAAATGTTACATTCCTAGAATGTTCTTCACTCTTGAGGCTTTGAGAAGATGTATAAGTCAATATATCGAGCATGATTTTAATGCAACCATCACAGAAAAACACAATTTACATTTTTATTACAAGGTAAATTTTATCCTGACTCAGAATGACTCTTCCCAAAATAAATTCTGTGTCACAAATATCTGGCCCAATTACCCATTCATCTGCCACAACACTTTTTTGATGAGGCCATTTGTATTACCTTTACATTTAACTTTCCCAGGTGAGAAAATGGCAAGATGGATTGATCTTAACATATAGTCGTATGCACAAACACAGCAGGATTCAAGAACTGTCATTTAATGTGTCTCTATCTTCCTTAGAACAATCTGACAAACAATATTCTCAGTTTGCATATTTATTAACTCTCTTGAGACAAAGTGAAAGTAGCATTAAAACTGATGAGCATTGCCTTTCACTAATACCATCTACAGAGACATGGATTTTTATTGATTGCTTACGATCATTCGACAATGTTGCATTTATCTGTGAATATTCCCTTCTTAAATATAAAGACGATCATATCACAGAAAATGCTGTGACTCACAAGGTAGATGAATATTGTAGACATGGTTGGTACTTTACTGGCATTGATTGCCTCAGGGTAGAGAGACTGAACAGGAATGATAATGTAAACCTAAATGACTTAGTATCCTCATGTGACAAAATTGGAGGTGGTATCATGTCCTTCAATAGTAGAAACCAATTTGACAGTAGAATTGCTAAATATTTACCCATCTTTGTAACAAGTTCTTCCAAAGTTGCTCTGTATCAACTGGGACATGATGTCTTTGCTATCAACATTGAAATTTTGAGTCTACAAAGTTACCTTAAAAAACCATTAACGGAAAAACTTGTATTCCCTGTAAGTTTGGCAGCTGACATAAAATTCAGAGTGGTATGTCACCAGCCGCCCATCCCAATTACTAAAAACTGTGTCAGGGGATACAGTCCTTGTAAAAATGGAGAATGCATTCCAGAAGTATACTTTTGTGACTACTATCCACATTGTTTGGATGCCAGTGATGAGTTAAACTGCACAGACTCATGCATTAATCTGTTGTATGAAGCATTACATTTCAAATGTGGTGATGGAAATTGCATTGCCATTTCAAGGGTTTGCGATCTTACAATTGACTGTAACAATGGTGAAGATGAACAAGAATGTCCTGATCATGGAAAATATTACTCAAATTGGAGTCCACTTATTGTAGAAAGACAGAAAAATGAATGCGTAACCACCAATTCTAACATCCTAAATATTTTAGTGCAAACATCTTTGGTTGAGCATGAAGCCCTAAGTGAGAGCCTCCTATCACAAGATATTGATTTTGACCAATACATGTGTCCCTATGAATCTACAGAATGTTTTCCAAGAAAATATTTATGCACCAGGGATAAAGATTTTGAAGGGAATGAGTTACCTTGTAAAAATAGCTGGCAATTTCAAGAGTGCAATCAGGTAATTCCTCAAGAGTTTATATGCCATGATAAATTCATTTGTGCGAGCAAGGATGCGTGTATTCCATTTAGGTTGGTGTGTAATGGGATTCCGGAATGTCCACATGGTGATGATGAGATCAACTGCACAACATGGACGTGTCCAAGAATGTTACGATGCACTAAAGAAAGGATTTGCGTGCACCCAAGTGAAATATGTGATGGTGTCCTACATTGTCCACTTTCTGGAGATGATGAAACATTTTGCACAGAATCTATTTGTCCATCCGGATGTAAATGCCTTGGTAGGGCAATCTTATGTACCAAACCATCCAGTCTGAATGACAGTTACCTTGCAATTGGGGCATTTAGGTTTGATGCAGCAAAGCACAATGATTGGCATATTACTTTACAAAAGGCATGGTTTGTAAATTTATCAAATTGCAACATAAGGATTGTTGCAGAGTTTCAGAAAATAATCATCCCACAAGTTGTTAAATTAGATATTAGCCATAATCCATTGGTAGATTTCTCATCAGCTAAAGTGAGAATGGACAATCTAAAGTATCTGGATTTCCAGAATTCTGGTTTGTACCGAATTAAGACTGAAACATTCAAGATGTTCTCGAAGTTGCTGAGACTTAATTTGGCAAATACAAAGATATACCAGATAGAGGGATGCTCATTCTGTACTTTGCTATATCTTGAAACATTAGATTTATCCAACACCCAAGTTATTCATTTAACGCCAGACATTTTAGGTGGGCTCGCTAACTTAACCACACTGAAATTTAGCAGCTCAAAAATCCAATCTATCTCCAAGGACATTTTACAAGCTGTAAATTTAAGAGTCTTCTACTCAAATGATATCCATTTTTGTTGTCTTGAAGACAGTGGTATTATTCCAAAATGCAAAGACATTAGTTTGACACAACTGCGAGCCATTTGTAAAAAGGTTTACCCCCAAAATTCTTGGATGATAACCATTTATTTAATCACAATGGGTTCCATTATTGGTTTAACAACACAATATGTGCAGTGTGGCATGAAGAAGTGCCACAGTTTTCTTCGATTCATGGTCTTGGCTAATTTAATGATGTTTGCTGTTATAATGACATTTCATTTTCAGAACCAAGCTTTGAGTAACTCGCCTACCATCATTATAAACAATGCTCATAATACTATGGTTTTGTGCAGATTTATTGCTATAACAGTTTTCACAGCAAATTTCTTCTACCTATTATCCACCTTGATGTTCTTTGTCAGACTATTTTTGGCCCTAAAATATGCAATGAACTCAGACAAGCAAATGCATACAAGACATTATCTTATCATTTTGGTAATAGCCACTGCAACATATTTTGGCTTGGGATTTACTTTTTGTAACAAAGTACCAAGTGCCCTTTGTTTGATACAGTTCGGTGACACTGAAAGATTTCTAGTCATGGCTGTCAATGGAATATTATCTTTCTCCATAATTGGGATGATTTTTGCTTCACAATTACAGATCAAAGCTGCAAGAAAAGCATGCCGCCGAAAAGAGACTAATTCTGAAAGGCTCTTGAAAGTGCGAATGTTCCTGTACACATTAGTTATAGCTATTTCATTCGCAATGGGAGTTATGCAGCAATATGATTTTTCTAGCAGTGATTCTGTAAATCTTGTTTTTCTTTATTCATATTACACACTGATGCCAATTTGCTTTCCAGTTCTGTTTGTAATGTCTACCAGAGATGTTCTGACAAAAGGCAAAGCCATTGTGTGTAGATAACTTTACCTGTGACATAATTATAATGCTCTGAGTAAATATATAATATGTATCAGCAAATAAATAAAACAAATAGGCAGTGTGGTGTTGCGTCATTGTGGAGATAACCTAGAAAGTCTATACCTCCATTTATATTTTGTTAAAAACTAACAGCTCCCAGTATAGAGAATGACCACCTGTTACCAACCACTTCCTGAGACAAAATATTATGGAGCTTTTAAAGGGACATACATAACAAAAAATTAGTTCGCACGAAAAGATAATTGCTTTTTTTATTATAAAATTGCGTTCACACAAAAACAATTTGGTTCGCACAAATAAAGTTGCGTTTGCACGTGATTTTTTTAAGACTGGTATAGGCGATATTATTGCAATAGGACACTTATTTTATCTGACCACATCAAAATGCATTACATTTAATTGTAATTTTTATGACATGACAGGACATAATAACACCTACAGTTCAAAGTTCTGCAGTAATAGCAATTCAGGCCATCTTTATTGCAATTCTAGCTAATTATTAATTCTAAGACTTATCATCAATATTTAACAAAACAAATTAATTAACTGAAGTAACTTTATGAATTAACTATTAGACCAGTTTTTTCATTCCATTCCATCATAATACTCCTCCTCCCAGCAGTTCTGTAACACCCAGGCATTGATCCCAGCAATTAAAATGTACTTTTTGTTTATTTTTGTTAAGTACATGTCTGAATTTGCCATTGTGAAAATCATACTTTGTTATAGCATTTTGCATGTATTCTTAGTTATTTTTAGACATATTATACATTATTTATGTATTTTAGTAAAGTCTATTGGGACTTGGGTCGTTACATGCTGGTACAAAGCATGAAACTTGGCACATAGGTACTTTTGGACATTCATCTCAGAAGGGGTGCCATGCTGAATTATTAATAGGATGGCCTCCATCTTGATTTCAAAAATGGCCGCCCAAGGTTTCGCAGTGGTCCAAAAAAAATGCTCATAACACCCTTTAAAATCCCATTAGATACGTGAAATTTGGCATATTGGTCTTTTGAACATGCTGTTTTACGTCATAAAGGTTGTCATACTAAAATCAAGCCAGGATGGTCGCCAACTCGTTTTTTTAAATGGCCACTGACGATATCGCAGCAATAGAAAGTAAATGCTCATAATATCTAGTCAAATCGTCCTAGATACTTGAAATTTGGCACACATGTCCTTTTTAACGTGCTCTTTTTCATTAGAAAGTTGTTACACTAAATTGTGAACAACAATATTATAGTGGTGCGTAGAAACGGTTAATAAATCTATGCAATCTTACTAGATACAAATGTACATGCTTTATTGTTTGGCAAGGTGCTTAGTAATATGATAGGAAATGCAAAGGTTTAAGTCACTTAGCCATAGACTATTACCACCATACTTATTACAAGCCACACACAGATATCGATAGTGGTAAAGAGATTATCAAAGTGAAATATGTCCATGGGTATCTACCTAACCCAGCAAGGATGTATATTAAAGCCATTGTTTATTTTAACTTATAAGAAAATTTTCTTCAATAGTTTTTTACATTATACACATTTTGATGAAATAACAATATTACAGCTGAAAAATGTAATAGTTATTTCATCAAAATGTGTATAATGTAAGACACTATTTAGTAAATAACTTTATTTTAGATTACTTATTAGTGACTTCAATCTCTATACGGTTTAAAGTTCAAGATAGGCATTTACACATATGCCTCATTCATAAACTTAAATTTCCTGCACAAGATATTATCTTAGTAGGAGGAATATTTCCCAGTAAAATCAATTTTTTTGGCAAAAAAAATCTTGTATTAATTCATGTATGGAACCAATGTTTGTGGTGGAATGTATTTGAGTCTGAAATAATTATAGCTGAAAGAGCTTGGTTAAAATTTTGAAAGCATCAGTGACTGATGGAAAGGCTTCTCAGTCTGACTTTTTCTAATTAACCCTGAGAACCCATGCTACAGATACTGCTAATACTTACTCCGCTCTTTGTAATTCTCACTGGCACCAAATGCCACATACAGTTGTACATCTTGAGGCATACTCTAAAGTTTATGTAATAAATCATTCATTATCACAATTATATCAGTGTCAAGCACTGTCCAGTGTCCACTGTGCTGTCCTGGTGGCCTTTTAGACACTCAAAGAAGACTCCGCTTCTTTACGTTGCATGCTGATATGTATGAAGGATGGAAGAAGCTTAAAGGCTATGGTAAGGTGGTCAAAGTATGGTAACTTTTGTATGTTAAAATAGTAGTAAAGGAGGCATTTACACTTGGTAATGATGAAGACCACTTCTGTACCTGACACTAAATGGCCAGAATTGACAAACTAAAGGCTCGATTTCTAGTAACAATGCTTTCACAAATAGGCTTTGAGAATAAAGAACAGCCTAACCTGGTGTGAAAATCGTTGTCTTCAAACTGTTGCTGCAAAACCTTTCTTGATTAACAAATGGAATAATTCTCTCTTGCTTGTTGGATATTAGAAAAAGTCTTCAAACTTAGCTGGCATCTGATGTTTTCTACACCATTTCTTCTCACTCCTTTCCCCTTATTTTCTCTCATTGTAGCTTTCAAGCTGTCTTCTCCATCTATGGCCCTTACCATGTTCGGTCATGTCATTTGCAATTGTTCAAATTTTGTCTCATCTATGGAGGGAACACTTTATCAGCATAGTCACTGAATGTTGATGCTTAAATACATTGGAACAGAGTGTATTACTGCAGTGCCATCAACACAATTCCAGGTTTTTTGATGGTCAGCAATTTTTTCATCAGCAGACACTGATGGACAATGATGGAGTCCCAGGATGATTTTCAAAGAAGTGCTCAAGATCTCTGTCTCAGACTTTGCATGCTATATACACTCTGCCAAAGAGTTGCAATCACTATTTAAGATACTTTATTCTTCGTTTTAAAGATGGGTTTCACAGGCCCATTTAAACAGCAGAAGTGAGCCATGAATGCTGGAACGTCTGTCAATATATACTTACAAGTACTGTGCTAAAGCTGTCACCTCAACGCCTAGCGACATGATTATGTACATGTTTTGCTTTTTTACTCACCTAAACTAAATTAATCAATTTCTTTTATAGTTTATAGGCTGGCTTATGGTATTAAAGGTCTAACAATTAAATTACAGAATAATTAGATGTTCATGTGCTGAGTTTAGTTCAGAAAAATTGCCTAAACTGAAAAAATATGAGTATATTTCTCTTGTATTTTTAAGAGAAGATTTCTTACATAAATACACAGCCTATCTATCGGCTACATAGTTTAACCAATTATTTTTTTACCTAGGTAAACTAGCAAAATATGTCCATAATTAGGTTGCTGGGCTTTGAGGTGACAGCACACAGCGTAAACCTAATTCTTCAGTTTTCAGAACTATGTTTGGCTTTTTTCCTGTTTCGCCAATCTGGATATGTTAGGCCATATTTAGAACCATTCCTGAGTTAATAATGTGAACAGGATATCACTGACTGACTGTGTCTTGTATCATTAAGGTGGGATGACAAAAGAAAGACTCCCTGTTCCACTGCTAGCTACACCACTTACAGAAAAAAAGCAGAAATGTCAAAAAGATCAACAAGCTCATCAAACATTATTTTATTGCCATAATATTCTTGCTGTGAGCCACAGAATGCTTCACTGTCATCCAGCATAAGTTTATATTGGACAGCTGATAAATATATTAGAGGGTTGCAATGTATATTGTACAATCTGAAGAATATAAGCAATGATGGATGGTATGTCATCCAACATAGAGTTTCATTGGATTCGGTAGAATTATATTTGCTTCGGGTTTACCTCAGCAAATATAATTTTTCTTCATCCCACAAAACTCAATGTTTGACTCCTTACCATCCAATATTGTTATGATATAGTTACATACACATATAGCCCTATAGCTCAGCACCTAAAGCAGCTTTAGTGTGCTAATAATAGTGGCAGTTTATGTAGCACCTCACCGGAATTGTTCCCACAAATTATCGAGTTTTAAAACTATGCCAAATGGAAATTCTGTATGATTGCAATGTCATTTAGTACATTTTATGATTTGCAATATTCCATTGCTTTATTATACTAATTTTGGCAGTTATATTGTGACTATGGCAGAAGTTAAAAACATTTCCTCGCAATACCTGGCCATTTTGAATTCAAGATGGCGGCCACCCTGGCCATATTTCATCATGGCACCCCTTCTAGAATGCTTTAAAGTACTTATATACCAAATGTAATGCTTTGTACCAGCATGTAACGATTTGGTCAAAAATTGGCCTTAACAGACTACACTATTTAACTTTTAGGCGGGGGGGGGGGGGGGGGGGTATGCTTCTTTTACTTTAATCAATGCCTGGTTAGCTTTATGTTACCGGCATTAAAAATTACAATTTTCTGAAATATTCAAATAATCTAATCTGGTTAATTGTGCATGTATAGGAGTTTGAACATTATAAGAAAACAAATATCGAGTTGCTTATACCCTCAGGTATACACCATCAGTAATACAACAGTAATACAACATAACATATAAATATGTACAAAAAATATTGTTCAAGTATGCGAGGTACAACCCACATATGAACCACGTATCAAACCCGAATGGCTCATCACGTGCCTCACCACTGCACTATATAAGCACCGCGAGCGCTGTAAACTGCATCATTCACACCTCCGCCATCTCAAGAGAAGGATATACCTGTGGTATGATTACAGTTCTCTTCATGACATTGAATATGGGACCCAAGAAGAGAAGCTATCTTTAAGTGAAGAAAAAATGTCACTCCAGAAGAAGAGCCTGCTTCAACTGCCTCTGCTGAAGAAGAAGCAGAAGAATCCAATGTTGCCTCCAACACTGCTGCGGCTGCTTAGGATGCTGACAAGGATGATAATGATGCTGACAAGGATGCTGACATGGATGACAAGGATGACAAGGATCCTAATGACATGGATGCTGACAAGGACGTGGGAGATAGTGATGCCAGCGAAATTTCCCAGACCAAGGCCTCATCAAGAAACAGACTAGAATATCTAGCTTAATATTTGGTCTATATAAGTACATAAAAGATAGCAAATAAAATCACAGATCAAATCACAAATACTAATTACAATATCAATATTAGATTTAAATTTTACAAAAATATACACAAATACTGATCAAAATATCACAATAAGATTCAAATTAACACAAAAAGATAAGAATGTTCACATGTATAAAAAAATACCAATATACAAATATAATCATTGCCTGGTAATTACAATAAAATACATTGTTTTTAATTAATGAAAGCAATTACATCTTTTTGTAATTGTGAATGACAATCAAGACAATATCATATTACTGTGTCATCTTTGAACAAACCATGAAATGACAGGTCAAAGAACCCCAATTTAGGCAATTAGGCAATTGACACATGTATTGAGCATTTGCTGTATTCTCTACACCCATTCTTTGTATCATTCAAAATGCTAATAGCAATTGACATAACGGTCATGGCAGTTGGCAGAATGAGCAGAAATGAATTGCAATAAAGCTCATCCAAACAATGTATATATATCATGGTCAAAAAAATTGACCACACCATTCAAGTCATGACCATACACAGAGCACCTTGCCGCCGCATTCTCAGACGAATATCTCGCTTAATATTTGGTCTATTTTCAATCTGAAAATCTGTGTGGAATAAGTATGAACTGTACCAGACAGTTTTATTTGACGAAAATCGGACTAATATTAGAGGAGCAGCAGCCTTTTAAAGAAGCGCTCAGCTCTGCCTGCATTGATACTGTCCGGGCGCGGACGCTTGAGGGAGCACCAGTGTTTGCCGCCTATCTGCCTTCTCAGACGAATATCTCGCTTAATATTTGGTCTATTTTCGATCCGAAAACATGTATGGAATCAGTATGAACTATACTACAATTCAGTCTTACTTGACGAAAATCGGCCTAATATTAGGGGAGCAGCAGCCTTTTGAAGTATATACAACCCCCCTCCCTGCCTACGCTGATGCTGGTAGCAGTCAGCGAGTTACTCCTACAACTCGGCGGTTTACTCCTGGAAGCCATCGAGTTACTCCTACTACTCGTCGAGTTACTCGTACTATCCCTGAACAAGCCATCGTGTTCACTACGCCTAAAATTAGCAACGGGAAACCCGTCCAAGTCGTCGAGTGACTCGACGGTGATCAGGGGTGACTCGACGACTTCGAGGGTTAATTGTATACTTTTGGACACCTGGATTTTGCTACAGGAATTCAATGCACGCATTAAATTTCCAGCTACCAGGCCCGAGAATCCTGGTTTGGGCCCGAGTCCCAGGTGTGACTCGACGAGTATCGCCGAGTATCGCCGAATATCGCCGAGTATCGCTGAGAATTCCCGGTTTGCCGTCGGCTTGGAGCCGAGAATTGCGTTGCATAACTGTTATGTCATCCTACAGCTGTGAGAGGGGGGCTTTAGTACCAGGTATGATGCAGTGCTGTTCGGAGGTGACCTGAACACTTGGTTCGGTAGGAATACTTTCCATGTGAAGGCAGTGGCGGATTTTATGCATTTAAGCAATTTTTACTGTGCTAAGGATCACATTATGAATTGATCACATTACTCTAAGGAAAAACTTATTTGGATTCATTATGAAATATGAGGCACAAGAATCAGTTGAAAATTGCTCAGACCATTTGCCTGTTATATGCACTCTCGATTTGCAAGTGGATTATATTGTGATCCAAAATGTAAAAGTCATTCTCAGGTTATTGACAAGTTTCATAAATGTATTGTTTGAAGGCTACAGAGGCATCCATACCTGTGACAAGCAAACTAAATAAACACAGGATTCTTGGCTGGAATCAGTTTGTTAAGGAAGAACATGTCTGCTTTATTTTGGCATTAAAGATGGAAAGAAAGCAACATGCCAGTAGATGGTGTAATTTCACCAGGCATCAATCTCATTACGCGGTGAGGTCAGTGACCCCAGTGGCATGGCTGACTTATTCTACAATAAGTTTAAGAACTTGTACAGCAGTGTGCCTTATGACTTCGATGAAATGGAGTACTTTAAACAAGAATTAGCACATACCATGGACTATCAAAAGTCAGTAGCTTATGGATCTATTGTTTGTGTGAAAGACATTACGGAATTGTTAAGCAAACTTAAAGCTGTAAAATATGGTGGGAAAAAAGGCTTATCATCTGACTGTATACGGGTGGGGGTATAGCTCAGTGGTAGCACGCTGGGCTTCCAACCACTGGGTCCCGGGTTTAATTCCCAGCCTATGTTGGATGGCTGTTTCATCCTTTGTCTCATTGCCAAGGTCCCTACCTGTCCTAAATAGCCCATCAGGTGCAGAAATGCAGGACGTAAAGCCCTAATCCACCACCACCACTCATCTGACTGTATAATTCATGGAACACACAGACTTTTCATAATGCTGTCTTTGCTGTACAATGCTATGCTCATTCATGGCCATGTACCTTCGCAAATTTTATTTGGAACAAGACTCCTATTCCAAAAAGCTGCGGCTCCACTCATGTGTCTGACAAGTATCATGCAATCACTTTAAGCTGTGTTATAGGTAAAATTTTGGATCTAATAATTTTAAATAAGGAAGGCTCCAGCAGTATGACATCACAGTTTGCCTTTAAAGAGGGGCATTCGACCACACTATGTGCTGAAGTATTAAAACAGCGTCTCATTTCACCAATGGTGGAAGTCATGTCTGTTGTCTATGCACTTCTACTTGATATATTGAAGGCTTTTGATCGTGTGGAATATGTAAGACTCTTTGAAACACTGAGTACTATAGGCACAAATTCTGTAATATAGATATGCCTCGTGAATATGTATACAAACCAGTCATTGCATGTTTCATGGAATGGAAACATGTCAGCTGACTTCAATGCAAGTAATGGCGTGAAGCAAGGAGGAGTGTTATCTCCCATGATAATTTGCTGTCAGAGCTTCGGACTTCTTATGGATGCCATGTTGGACCACACTTTATAGGGACAGTCGGATACACAGATGACCTTTGTATCCTTAGTCCCACAATATCTGGACTACAACAAATGGTGGACATTTGCATGTCTTATGCTCAAGAACACTATATTGTTTTCAATGGTACAAAAAGCCACTTAATAAGGTTTTTTTGTACTTTCTGCCATGCTACCAAAGCAGAAATTACCATCACTGGGAGTGTGATAAGAAATGAACATTCAACGATTCACTTAGGACATATAGTGAGGTCGGATCTAAGGGATGATATTGACAGTGTTTACCACAAATTTTATAAACAGTACAATATGTTTCGTACCCAGTTTGCTGGAGTACCATCAGCTGTAAAAAATCAGCTTTCTGTTTCTCACTGCTCCTCATTGTATGGGATACAAATTTGTGACATCAAAAGAGCAGAGAAAGTAGGGATTGCCTGGAGGAAGTGCCTCTGAGATGTATGGAAACTTCCATGCAGAACACATTCATATTTACTACCTTTACTGGCGGACTCCTTGTGCTCAAAACACATGCTGATAAACAAATTTGTCAAGATTGCATGTACTGCACTCCAACACCAGACTTATGTGATAAGGTTTCTATTTGAAGTGACTTCTGAGGTACCAAACTCTTGTTTTGCCAGGAACTTAGCTTATGTCAGCACTGAATGTGAAGTAACCATCAACTCTCTGTGCCGTCAAATTGGTAACATTAATACAAAACGGGTTGTGCATAAATGCAACTCCTGCTGTGAAGCACAAGAAACAACTGGCAAAGCTCAAACAATCAACGAACTGACAATGTGGCATGATGGACTAAAATTTTCAATTTTGAATATTTCTGAGATTATTTATTTATTATAAATGATCTTTGTTTAAATTAACCTTAAATCTATAGATCCTGACAATTGTACTAAATATAGTACGAATAAAGATATTAATATTAATCATATATTTCATTAATTTTTTGTTTCCAATTTACAGTGTGAGTAAAAATGCTAAGTAAAGTGAGAATACCACAAGTATGACAATTTTTTTGGAATAGCTTGACAAATAAATGTTGACTTGAAGATCAGGACAACCTGTCACAACAGTTGCACTTGACATATAAAGTATGATCGTCCAGCAAAGAAAAATGACTTGATTCTCAATATCATTTTTTGTTAATTATGGACAACATAAAATTGCAAAGGACACTAGGAATATTTCAAAATATTAAATTTCACTTTTTGAGGTTAGACCATATGTATACAATTCATCATTTTGATCAGTTTATCTCGTTTATATATCTCTATTTATTAGTAAAACATCAATAAAATCATATCATAGATTTTTTTTTGATAAATCTGAAAATGAACACTAATGTGCTATGTAGGTTAGCTGTGATCACACTTAAGTATTTATGTTCTTTGAATATTGGATTACCACATGCTCAAAATGGAGCTGACTCAATTAACCAAACTGCTTTCTTTTGAATCTTAACTACTGAGTCAGTATAAATACCAGAAGCATTACCTGTATACTTCTGTTCAGTATGTTATAATTGTAGTAATTCATCATACTGTAATACAATATGTCAATGTCTCAATGTTACTGGGTCTGAAGCTTAGTCAGCTTATATACCACTGACCAACTGCCAGAGGCAGACGTAAAAATGAAATGATAAGGCTTGGATTCCACACCATGTTACACATTTATCCCATATATGGGGTCCTCATACTTGGCACCGTTGGGTAATATGGAGTTGGCGGATGTCTTAACTATTAGGTCACCCACCTGCATATTAGCATAAAATATATGATATGCTAATTGTAATGAACAGAGATACAAATAAAATTCTAAATTTAAATTTAAGAAAATTCCCAACAGAATATTTCCATTTTTGATTGAATGTGATTTTAGTTCAATAAAATACTAAAATTTGACAATTTCTGTAGGACCACATACCACATGTAGGAATCTTTGGCTGTTCTTTCTTGGTCTGTTGATTGACCTTCATATTAAGAATTGACAACGACAATTCTAGCTCTGAGACTTGTGCCATTCAGGAAATATGCTAATCCAAAAATGGCTCAAAATATGGTTTTTGATTGATTTTCTGAAGTTTCTAAGGATCGAAATAGCAGAGGTAGATAGGCTTATATTCAAGAAACCTCTGCAGATTTATTTCCAGTAAAATATCAATTTTAAACGTGTTTCTGAACAGTCCAGTCTTTTTTTTCTTGCAGCATCTTTTTGAAGAATACTAAGCCGCTGCTCGAGTGTGAACAGATTCAATTAAAATAAAAGCAATAACTTAAGAAAATACTTTTTTTAGGTCTTTCAAAGAGCTTTCATTTTGCTAAAGGCATCATAGAAGATCCAGAGCTTGAAATGTCTGATATCAGATTACTACAGGTGGAGATCGTGCCATTATACTTCATAATTGGAGTGTATTGCTGGTGAGTCAACGGACTGTGATTGAACTAACAAGATCCATTAAAGGACTGTCAAAGTAAAACATTAGAACCAGAGTGTCCCACATTAAGAAACAGGCCATGTACTTGTGGCCGGGCACAGTAGGATTGTAAATAACTGCTAGAAGTGCGACGAACAGAAACGGTTGCCTTAGCTTTTATACAAAAGGATGTGTAAGCAACAAACAGACAAGGCTAAATATAGAGAGGAATACTCACACCTCAGTGGATTACAAGGGCTTTTAGAACTGGCTGAGAGTGGTCATTCAATAGCCCAGATAGTGGAGATTCCCACAAATAGAATAGATAATAAACCAATAAAGTATCTGCCTAACTCAACCTATCTTAATCTTCCTATATTAAGGTAGTAATGCTAGTCATGAGTCATGTTCAGTTACCACAATTGTACATAGCATTTCGAGAGACCCCCTTAATGAATATGTTAGTCCCACTACAAGTAACAATATTCCAAGTCATGTCTCAGATGCAACAGACAGCTCAGAATTGTATAATAACCAACTACCATGTAATCCAAACACTGTGATAAGCTCAGATGACCCATATGATGAATTGATAGCTTTCTGTAAGAAAAATGCCAAAAAATTAATCTTCTCTCATCTCAATGTCAATAGTCTGACTAGTAAGTTTGTTGAAATTCACGAAATTTTAACGAAAGGTGTATCCAACATGTTCTTTCTATTAGAGACTAAACTTGATGACTCTTACCCATATGGACAATTTGAAATTGATACTTTTGTAACTCTTAGAATAGACAGAAATGCCCATGGTGGTGGCCTGCTATGTTATGTTAGACAAATAATACCTCATAAAAGTAGACCTGACACACCTGTAAATGACACTACAACCAAAAAGAAACTGAAGTCACTACAAAAAAACAAGGCCAGTGGTTTTGATAACATTCCTCCAAAGTTTCTCAAGATAGGTGCAAAAAATACAGTCTGAATCTGTTGTTAAGCTGTTAGGTATCAACATTGACAACAAACTAAATTTTGATCAATTATCAGCAGAAAGGCAGCAAAACGAATTAATGCACTCCAAAGATTATGCAAACACATTGATTACACAAGTAAACTCAGAATATATGAATCATTTATCTCGTCTAATTTTGTCTATTGTACAGTTGTATGTAATACTTTCACTATAGGACAAAACCAGCAACTTGAGAAACTAAATGAAAGTGCAATACGATTAGTTTGCAATGATTATGATAGCCGATACAACCACCTGTAAAGAACATGTATAAAAAATGCTTTATGTAACAAGGAAAACTAGTCTAGCGGAATTTGTTTACAAAATACTCCATGACATGGCAAAACCTATCACAAGTTCATTCCTCACTAGGCAGATTACGCCATATGAGATGAGAGATTATCTTAAGCTAGTGAAATCCTGTTTACAACACTATGCAATATGGTTTCAGATCTATTATATATCAAGGTGCTTTGATTTAGAATTCCTTACCTGTTGAACTAAAACAAGTAGATGATTTAGCTAAGTTCAAAGATTTATTAAGACGTAATTCCTTAGAAAGGTGTAATTGTGGATCATGTATAATCTGTCAACAAAATAATATATGATAATTGAGTAGTTAAGTCATAATCACATTCTAATCATCTGTATATATATCTTCTTTCATTGTTATTGTTATTTTTACCAGTCGGCTAAAAGCTTTATAGCTTATGTTTTATTGTTTTGTCTTGCACCTCCAACTAAATAAATTTTTATCTTATCTTATCTTATTATCTCACATCATGATTCCTTTATCAGAGTTCTAGATATTAAATATATTTATCTATTCTAACATATATTTTAAATATTTATCTATTCTAGATTTAGTTTAGAGTTTATTTGTATTAAATTGTGTTTTGTTGTAAAATTCCTTATTTTTTAAATGATATAAAAACTGTAAATTTTGACTTTGTGGTTGATTGCTGTTGATCCATGACAATGATAACACAACACTTCAATGTCAAACTTGTTTTAATTAATTTGTACAAAGAGTGTTATATTGTGGTCTGCTCATAAGCAGCATCATGTTAAAGTAAATGTCATCTAAACAAAATAGCTTTTGCAGTTGTCCAAAAATGTCTGGTTGACATTCCAAAGAGAACTGGAAAGCAAACTGGCATCAAGGTCTAATGCGAATAAAAAAAAAGCACATGCACAGAATCAATGCTAGAAAAGTCATATTCGTGAAAAATCCCCAGTGCTAATGAAATAGTTATAACAAGTGTGTACAAGTACATTCGCACTTTCAATAGCCTTTCTGAACGGGTTTCTTTACGGTGACATGCTTTTCTAGATTTCATGATATGTCTTTGTGAGGCATAAATGATTCCGATTATAGAGAAAGATAATAGTCCATTTGCAGTCATAAGTAATGTTTTTTCAGTGTCACCAAACTGAAGCAAACACAGTGCATTAGGAAGTTTATTTTCATTAAAAGCAAGTCCCGAGCCACTATAGATCGCAGTGGCTATTACCAAAATTACTAAATAATGCCTGTTAGACCATTGTCTGTCTGCCTGCATAGCGTATTTTAATACCACTAGCAGTTTAAGAAAGAACAGCATTGTACAAGTTAGGTAAAAGAAATTTCCAGCATAAATTGTTAAAGCAATTAATTTGCATTCTATCTTTTGAGAATTGTTGAAATTTATGGAAGGTGAGTTACTGGCAGCTTGGTGCCAAAGATGAAAAACCATCACAATAACTGATATCACCAAGCCAGCAAAGATTGTTAATTGTAGAAATATCTGGTATTTTTTCACCCAGTAATGCGAGTATGCTGTAATACAATTTATTACACTGATTAGGATTATATAAATAGGTACCATCCAAGTATTTTGAGGGTAAATAATTGGACAAATGGCTCGCAGTTTTGTTAAGCTAATGTTTTCACAAATAAGAATGATGCCACTGCCTTCCAGGCAACACAAATGTATGTTGTTTGAGTAGAACTTACTCAAATGAACAGTTTGTAAAATGTTCCTTGAGGCAGATCTGAGTTTAGAGCTACTAAATTTGAGTGTTCTTAGTGACTTTAGATCAGTTAAAATGACTGGTGTAAAATGGGTAACCTGTGTGTTGGACAAATCTAATGATTTAAGAGATGTTAAAGTACAGAATGAGCATCCTTCTATCTGGTATATTTTTGAATTTGCCAAATTAAGTCTCAGCAACTTCGAGAACATCTTGAATGTTTCAGTCTTAATTTGGTAAAATCAGAATTCTGGAAATCCAGATACTTTAGATTGTCCATTCTCACTTCAGCTGATGAGAAATCTACCAATGGGTTATGGCTAATATCTAATTTAACAATTTGTGGTATGATTATTTTCTGAAACTCTGCAACAATCCTTATGTTGCAATTTGATAAATTTACAAGCCATGCCTTTTGTAAAGTAATATGCCAATTATTGTGCTTTGCTGCATCAAACCTAAATGCTCCAATTGCAAGGTAACTGTCATTCAGACTGAATGGTTTGGTACATGAGATTGCCCTACCAAGGCATTTACATCCCGATGGACAAATAGATTCCGTGCAAAATGTTTCATCATCTCCAGAAAGTGGACAATGTAGGACACCGTCACATATTTCACTTGGGTGCACGCAAATCCTTTCTTTAGTGCATCGTAACATTCTGGGACACGTCCATGTTGTGCAGTTGATCTCGTCATCACCATGTGGACATTCCGGAATCCCATTACACACCAACCTAAATGGAATACACGCATCCTTGCTCGCACAAATGAATTTATCATGGCATATAAACTCTTGAAGAATTACCTGATTGCACTCTTGAAATTGCCAGCTATTTTTACAAGGTAACTCATTCCCTTCAAAATCTTTATCCCTGGTGCATAAATATTTTCTTGGAAAACATTCTGTTGATTCATACGGACATATGTATTGCTCAAAATCAATATCTTGTGGTAGGAGGCTGTCATTTAGGGTATCATGCTCTACCAAAGATGTTTACACCAACAAATTTAAAATGTTAGACTTGGTGGTTATGCATTCATGTTTCTGTCTTTCTACAATAAGTGGACTCCAATTTGAGGAATATTTTCCATGATCAGGACATTCTTGTTCATCTTCACCATTTTCACAGTCAATCGTAAGATCGCAAACCCTTGAAATGGCAATGCAATTTCCATCACCACATTTGAAATGTAATGCTTTATACAACAGATTAATGCATGAGTCTGTACAGTTTAACTCATCACTGGCATCCAAACAATACGGATAGTTGTCACAAAAGTATACTTCTGGAATGCACTCTCCATTTTTACAAGGAGAATATCCCTTAATACAGCTTTCTGTTGTTGTGATTGGTGACTGATGACAAACCACTCTATATTTTATATCAGATGGTGAATGCAATGGAAACTCAAGTGTTTCAATTACAGGCTGAAATATATGAAGACTTAGACTCAACAACCCAGTATTGATACCAACAAGATCCTGTCCTAGTTGATAAAGAACAACTTTATAAACACTTGATGTTCAAAACATAGGTAAGTTCTGTGCAATTCTCATGTCAGCCTTTTGCACACTGTCTATGGATGTAAAGATACCTCCAATTCGATTACAAGTATTTACAAGGTCATATTGGTTTAACATATTTAACAAAGTGTTGATGGATATCCTTTCTACCCTGAGGCATTCAGAGCCATCAAAATGCCATCCATGCCTGCAATATTTATCTGCCTTGCGAGTATCAATGGTTTCATTTGGGTGATTGTCTTTATCTTCAACAACTGGATATTCACAGATAAATGTTACATTGTCAAATACATTCAAGCAATCTATAAATATCCATGTTTCTGTAGATGGCATAAGTGCAAGACAATCCTGACCTGTTCTTCTGTCACTCTGTCTCATGAGAGTTAACATATATTCGAACTGAGAATACTGTTTATCAGAGGTATCTGGGCATTCTTGAGACACATTGTATGCCAGCTCTCTCATTCTGTTGTGTTTGTGCATTCGATGATAAGTTAAAGTCATTCCATCCATCCATTTTCTAACCTATGGTGGTAAAATACAAAAAACGTATTAAAAACGATTGCAGAAAATATGGCATATGCTCACTTAAAATCCTAAACTTAGACTCCTCAATATATTCTCCATGTGGAGAAACTGAGCAGTTTCACCACAAAACATAGTTTGCAGATTAAATACCCGCAAAAGCTTGCAATGCTGCTCACAAGTAACCACTTAATTTATGGAAAAAAGCTTGCCAATATATTTAGCTGACTGAAAGATGTCTCTCAGACCGCTAAATTGTGATCAAATATTGACATAATCAAACCAACCTGATCAATTGTGGACAGATAGACAGACTTAAGGTCCCACACTCATATGCATGGCAAGTTGACCATGGATAAAGGTTCTAAGACCACTAGTCTTGTCCAACAAACGATCAACAACAGCGTAAAGTTTACAGGTTTATTCCAACAGGAATTACCACACAATGCATATCATACATGAGCCTAGACTATAGAGTAAAGAGTCTCAAATGGAATCCAGTATACAAAGGGACTGGCAAGGTGTGTTCTGGACTTGGAATAACCGGGGTTATTCCAAGTGGATTGTAAGATGTCTCACAAGTAAGTTGGAGAAGGCCATTGGGTCACTCTGAATGTTCAGAGGTCTCTGTCCCTGCTCATCGGATCCAGGGGGTTTTTGTGCCCTCAAAGGTGTGGCTAGCCCAACAGCCTATCACAGAGCAGCATCAGTGTTGCCTCTAGTGGCAAACCCATCAGTCTGTGACTCATGGTTGATGAGTCAACATCAGAACCTCCACACATATCAAATTTCATGACACTTTTCAACATAATTTGACTGTTGTCCTCAGTAGCCATATGTAGCCATACGTACCCAGTGTTCATCCAAATATACTCACCATCTACTCGCGTCCACTCATGGACGCTCGTAAAACGATCTGCAGACGTCCGTCGCACACCCGTCGTCTTCGGTGCGAGCAATCTAGATATCTACGAGTGCCTACGAGTGCCTCATGTATGCTTGGCGACGGACGTCCGGCGAGCATTTTACAGACGTTCGGTGAGCATTTTACGGACGTCTGACAAGTGATCTAGGATTGCCCCACTTTCGCTCGTACAAAGAAGTTATACATGATTAACAGAGCCACGAGTGAGCACATGTAGCCAATTTTTGTACGTGGTCATACGTAGTTCTTAAACGTGATAGTGTGAACGCCTCTTAAGAGTTCAGTTAAGCAATAAACAAGGCGTTTTCTAACACCCTTTTACAACAACACTAGTCTATATTTTCCTTGGTCCTCGTTAATGCTGAGCTAGGCAGACAAGCCACTTTGCCTGTTCATCATATATGTTTATATTTTCTTTTGTTTGTGTGACACAAATAACCATATGAGAAGCATAATAAGTGAAAAAATGTTATATACCTTGCCTTCTGACTTAAGGCCAAGAAACATGACAAATGTTGTTCTGAAGACCTTTGCTCCATTGATGGACCTTTCTCTTTTACGCTCGAAGTTCTTCATGATGAAAACTTTAGGGGATTGTAGTGTCATTTCCCATTCATCATCATTGTTCACTGACCACAAGTAACCTCCTCTTTGCTGGCATATGTCATTTGCTGTCACCCATGATCCAGAGAAGTCTGAGTTAATATCAAAGCATGTTTCTCTACTTCTATATTGATTTGACATGGTTTCAGTACAATTATCTTTGCTGTGCGTCAAAAAATATGGGGCAGCAAGATATGTTGAGAGAATTCTTGACTCAAAAATTGATAATGCTATAAGTTTCAGGGATATATTTTGATGTTTTTCAGTTTTGAGAGATATGGATAAAAACTGGCCATAACTCTTCCAAACCAATGGCATTTGTTGGGACGTAAATTGAAATGTAAGTGGTTCATCATTGCTATATACCTCATCCTTGACATTCATTTCCAGAAAGGTTTCTGAAGGAGTTTGGTTATGATTGTGATGTTGTCCTTCGATAAAAGCAACAATGAGGAAACGATTAAAATATTCTTGAATGTTTTCTATTTCCTTAGAAAAAAGTAGTTTAAAAGCATATGGTCCATTCATGCTTAGTAAGGGTATTTGAAATTTGAAACATATTCCAACAAACTCAAGCATGTCTTGTGTCACTAGTGCAGGATTCATGAAGATGTGTTCACAGACACTGTTTTTATGAATCTCAGCAACAATATGCATAACAGCCTTGCGAAAAATTGTAAATCGCACAGCAAACTTTAAAGCAAAGGATACTTGGCTAAATGAGAATTCCAAAATTGGGGAATCAATTACATTAATCTTTGAATAAGTTTGATAAGGTACAGAAGGTCTGCTGCTCAGCAAGTTTTCATCATAAACATATCTATGTACAGTTTGATATTCAACACTATACAATGGCTGTCCTAGGACAACCCATTCACAACTGTCATCATAAGTGACCACTTCATTAATTACCATAGGTGTGACAAGACAATGACTCTTAAAGGGGAACTAACCCCTTGAGCACTTTACGTCTCAGATGTTAGCTTGGGTCCATAGAAACACATCCATGCTATTCATAACTTGTATATGTGCACTGGTAATGAAATATCCTGCATTTATTGGCCCTGTGTTGTGAACCACGGAGGCCGCCATTTTGGACTATCCCGGGTGTTTTGCACTCGCCGGAAATACGTCACTGTTGTACTATAGATCTCGGCATTGCCATTCAACTGGTGAGAACAACTGTCAAAAACAGTTTTAGATCAGTTAATTGCACTTTCAGACTGAGTGTCAAGTAATTGCCATTGAACTGTTTGACAATGCAATTAGAGAGAGAGAGAGAGAATTTATTAGACCAAATTAAATAAAACAAACAAAAGCAGATTACAAGGAACAACAATAAGCAGTAAATAAATAAAATAAAATACAAAAAGGTCAAAATACACTATTTTTTTGGTCAGGAGACATCCACTGATAAAGTTCTTATTTAAAAAAACGCTGACAAGAATGCCCCCTTAAACTCATATTTAAAAAATATTATAATATTATTTAATAAAATTAAAATAAGAAATAAAAAATTAATAAAATACATTTATATATAAATATAAGAAATAATGATGGGATGAAAATGAAAGTATGGCAAACAAATTGCAAATTTAATAAAAAGTTTACGACAGGGATCAGTTCTTAATTGTGATTGTGACATCAAATATATTTTGTGTATGAATGTACTGTTGTTCTTGTTGGATGGTCTCACAGCTTTCAAAGCAGCCAGCAGAATTGACAATATAAAATTATCAGAGAAACAGCTATCCATTATCCTGCTATGCAATACAACTACTGGATGTTTGGATAACTGAGTACCAATTAAATGAATTTTTAGTAATTTAGAGCAGTTTACATTGTATTAGATTTCAGCTTGTTTGCATACACAAAAAATGTATTATGTTGCCAAATAAATATTTGTTAAATGGTTATAAACACAGCAAAGGGTTGTGTATGAGGCAGTTCATAGAAGATTAACGGTCTACAGTTTATAAATAACTTATTTTTTGTCCCTGTAATTGTTTTTCATGTGCGTGTGAATAGTAAATAAGCATGACTCCTAAGCCCTTTGTGGGCTGGGTTTCCTTCACAAGGCTCATGTCATAATATAAATTTGGAAATGAATTGAATATTTACAAAATTTGTTCCATGTTGACCTATATGTGTTCTATCATTCGTCCACTGTTTATTAGTGAAACTTTAAAAAAAAATAGTGTATTGGACAACGTTTTTTTTTTAAATGAGTTTTTGATATTATATTTTATTTTAAACTGGTAGGCCTATATTAAATGTATCTAGCAATGCAACAAACATACAATTGAAATAAGCACAATTTGTTAATTAATATATATTAATCTTGGTAAAGGAGATGATGCCCTTAAAACATCCCCACTAACACTATATATACACTAAATATAGATACTATGAAATATATTTATACTATAAATAATACAGCACACTGCCCCTAAATGTTATGTAAAATATTTTATTTATAAAGCAAAGCAGTATTCCAATTCTGTTCTCTTGCAAAAATAAGGTCAGAAATATTGTGATTCAAAATATTATTTGCCCATGCCTATACACCTATTCTTAGATACAAATTGCTCATTGCAATCAATGCAATAATTATGCTGTATTCCGAAAAATTGCAATTAACACCCATTATGTGCTATCTGTTCTTGTTATAATTGCAATGAACAATGTAATCAACAGAATTGATTCATATGGCTGAATGTATATATGGCCTAGCATTTAGGACATAAGTGACGTCACTGTCTTGTGTGCCGTGTGCAATAATGGCGGCCCCCAGCATGTCGGCGGATGGTGAAAATTGCACTTTTAATTGGCTTAAAATCATATCAAACCAGAGTTTAAGACATTTCCTTTCACTGCAATATATTATTTAACATCTAATTGAACTTTTGAAATTAACTTACAAACTTCCATTAGTTCCCCTTTAAGTTGTATGTGTACATGTTCCATACAATAAATTCTATAGTTAGTCCTCACTGGTCTTACTATTGCTGTAAATGAAATAAATGATATGAAATCACATAGAACACATGGGTTAATTATTCCATTGCATGTCAAATGTTCCTGGAGAAAGACTATTTTACCACTTTGCGAATATGACAGTCCATAGTGGTATATAATGATAGGGACTTGATTTATAAGTGATGGTAATGCAACATTAGTTAACAGTTGGGCATTAACTGTTGAGCACAATGGACCAATTTGAGTGAAGCCTAGAGAATCGAGTACAACTTCATTCTTTATCACCAGCCCACCATACTGACACATGTATCCCTGTGCTCCAAAAGATGACGGGTTAACAAATAATTTATAATTCAGGCTGAGTTCACTTGTTTCACGCCTCACTATCATCCTCTGATATTCAGTAACTGAGGTATTCTCAAAATTCCATGAAATCCAAAAGGCCTCATTTATGGGAAGTTCAAGAACACTAACATCTTTATTTTCATAATGAGAGGCATAAGTAACATAAAAGAGACCCTTCATGTGATGCCTGTGTCTAAATATCATGTAGAGTTGAAATGTACTAGCTGTTGATTTTACTATAGCCTTCCTTGAACATTTAATTTTGATTGACTTTGCCCACATAGAAGGTCCATCATATAAAGTAAGACCTTTTCTTACCACATTGCAACTTACAAAAAGATGAACAAACGATCCAATCTCAGTCCTCACCAATGCATGATACTCAGTCATCTCCATTTGTGGAAAGTAGTAAGAAGGCTTATTGTTGGGAAAATTTAACTGTTTTTCTTGATATAACGATACAATGTTTTTGCTTATTACTACATGGCACTCTTTAGCTTGAAAGGAAATATACAAATTTGAAAATATCGATAATTGCAACATTTGGAAGGTAACATCAGTTGAAGAGGTGTTTGTTAGTATACTTAATTGTTCATATTTCCGTCTTATAACTATTCTGTTTTTATCAGTTACATTTCTGATAATTAATTTGAATGCTCCTTCACTAAATGGATCACTTGATGGAAGGTCCACATTTGTTATATTCATACACAAATTGTTGGGTACCTCTAATTTCCATTCACAAGTATCAAAGTTATGGATATCCTTTCGTAAGGCATTACATAGTCCCCTTCTGTGACCTCCACAAGAAGTGTATAGACTTTTACCAAAGCATACTGTCCAAATATTCTTAGTCAATAATAATATGTCCATCTGAGTTTTGAGAAATTCTGTCATTAAGTTGTTGTGTAAATGAAATGTTAACCAGTGCTGAATATAGGTTTTCCAGGAATTTGGTTCATTAATGTTAGCAAAACCCTTTGAAGATTTATCGCCGAGAGTGAAATATAGCTGAAGTTGACTATAATCCAGTACAAGTAACGACATGATTAAAGATACAATAAGCTTCATGATGTAGTCCGAGTTCGTTGATTCTAAATTCAACATTGACACTTCTCCGGGGTTTTATTCATATTTTATACATTACGGTTTGTTATCTGTGACAAAAATTGGTTCATATTCATGTTAATGATGTAACAAATCTCCTGACAATTCAAATTAGGTGTGGCAGGTTTTTTGAAAGTCTAAAAACAAATGTCATTTCTGAAAATGTGACCAATTTTCAACTTCATTGACCTATGAAAAGGAAATGATACCACAAGAGATATATCATAATTGGTGCTAACGAAAAAACATTGAGTATTATATAATTCATTAATTTGTTGTTCCCAATTTACAGTGTGAGTACTCTTAAGTAAGGTGATAATAACACAAGTATGACTTTTTTTTTGGAATAGCTTGAGAAATAAATGTTGACTTGAAGGTCATGAAAAACATCATGTTCCATAAGTGGCACTTGACATACGAAATATGATCGTCAGGTGACGAAAAACATGACTTGATACTTAATATCAATTTTTGTTAATTATGGACAACTCAAAATTGCAAACGACACTATGAATATTTCAAAAATAAAAATGTTCACTTTTGGAGGTATGACAATATCGTATTCGTATTGGTATATAAAATTCACCATTTTCATCAGTTTCTCTAGTTTAAATATCTCTATTTATTGGGAAAACATCCATGAAATACATTTAATAGATTATTTTTTGATAAATCTGAAAATGAATACTAATGTGCTATGTAGGTGTAAATATCCTCCCCGAGCAAATGACATTGTAGTCAATGGGAAATGGCTTAAGGGTTGTTCACACTATTACGTACAAGACCTAGGTATGACAACGTATGTAAAAAATTCGCTATAAGTGCTCACTCGTGGCTCTGTTAATCATGTACAAATTCTTTCCACGATCGTACACCGGATATTCGTCAAACCCTCACCGGACGTCCATCACCAAGCATATGTGAGGCTTACGTAAGGCTAACTGAGGTACTTGTAGATCGCTCAAGATCACATGCACGGACGACGGGTAGGCGATGGTGGTCCACCGAGCATTTTACGAACGTTCTATGGGTGAATACCAGTGGATGGCGAGTGCATAAGGATGGACAGTGGCTACGTATGGCTACGTATGACTACGTATAACTACGTAGAACGTACATAGAACATACGTAGATCTTTTGTAGAAACATCTCATACAAGTATGCACGAGTATCCATGAACCATCCGCCGGCCGCTCTTCAAACACTCTTGTGCATACGCCAAGTGCCCGTGAAACGCTGGCCTATTGTCCGTGCGATACCCGGTGTCCACTTGAAACATAAGTAGACTGCTCGCTGTTCACTCTTGTATATCCATTGTTCATACGTGAAACATCCTTGACAACGAGTCCACCATGGATGAGCCGGAGTGAGCAAGCCTGGATACACATGTAACCATGAACATCCGTAGAACGGTCACCGAGTGACTCCCGAGTGACTCCCGAGTGACTCCCGAGTGACTCCCGAGTGACTCCCGAGTGACTCTTGTGTGACTCCCGAGTGACGTAAACAATTTTACCCGTAGATGTTTGCCAAATTTTTAAACATGTTTAAAAAATGTTGCCCTCTCCACGGATAGTCACGAGTGATCTAGCCCTACCAGGAGCATTCTCTACGAATTAGCACGGGAATCTGTACATTGCTCGGCGAGTAGATTACGTATCGACAAGGATGAGCAAGAGAAAAATTGTTTCGTCATCTGCGCTCACTCGGCATCCTCACTCTTGACAGTGTGAATGTCCCTTTGATCAATAGAACTGTTTATAAGCTCTCTGTAGTAGTCTTTTCATTTCGAAAATAGACCAAATATTAAAGGCAAAAAGCAATGCAGCAGACCTAATTTTACCCCATTTGCCACTGTACTGCAAATCTTTTATATTAGATAGATAGATAGATAAATACAAATGTATTTTTAAAAATAAGGTCAGGGGAAAAGACCATGTATCCAGCTAAGATGCATTTTGTCATACTACACACGTTATTTTATGAAAAATGCAGTCGTACATCATGCTGAGGCATATGCATTTGTCATACCTATTGTCAATTTCATCTGTAAAGCCCCGTTCCCACATAGCCGAGTTTCTCGTAGTCAACTCGTAGTATTATGTAACACGCCTCTCGGGCCCAATACGTACTAAACTCTGTGACTACTCCTCGCACTCGGGAGATACTCGGCGAGTAACTCCTGGGACTCGTAGCCAACTCCTGACATTTGGAGCCGAAAGCCGAGTATGCCGCGCTGCACGGCACACTCGGCGGATTTTCCAGGAGTTTCAAAAACTCGGCCATGACTCGCCGAGTACCAGGAGTAACTCGGCGAGTAACTCCTCTAACTCGCCGAGTTACTCCTCGAACTTGGCGAGTTACTCAGCGCTAATTTCACTCGTATTACACTCTGGGGGATGTTCAGGAGTGCGAGGAGTAACTTGGCGAGTTGTAGGAGTAACTCACCGAGTTGTAGGAGTAACTCGCCGAGTAACTCGTCGAGTTCTACCTTTAGTACATGCATCATCAGCGTAGGGGGTCGTATATAATTTAAAAGGCCGCTGCTCCTCTAATATTAGTCCGATTTTCGTCAAATAAAAATTGTGTTGTAGTATAATTCATAGTGACTCCATAGGTGTTTTCGGATTGAAAATAGACCAAATATTAAGCGAGATATTCGTCTGTGAAGGCAGCTAGGTTGGCGGAGGCAAACAGTGGTGCTCTCGCAGACGTCCGCGCCCGGACTGTATCAATGCAGGTAAGGCTGAGCGCTACTTTAAAAGGCTGCTGCTCCCCTAATATAAGTCGGATTTTCGTCAAATCAATATTGAATTATAGTCGAGTTCATATTTATTCCACACAAATTTTCAGATTGAAAATAGACCAAATATTAAGCTAGATATTTGTCTGAGAAGGCAGGTAGTCTGGCGGCGGCAAGGTGCTCTGTGTATGGCCCTGACTTGAATGGTGTGGTCAATATTTTTGACCATTATATATACATTGTTTGGATGAGCTTTATTGCAATTCATTTCTACTCATTCTGCCAACTGCCATGACCGTTATGTCAATTGCTATTAGCATTTTGAATGATATAAAGAATGGGTGTAGAGAATACAGCAAATGCTCAATACATGTGTCAATTGCCTAATTGCCTAAATTGGGGTTCTTTGACCTGTCATTTCATAGTTTGTTCAAAGATGACACAGTAATATGACATTGTCTTGATTGTCATTCACAATTACAAAAAGATGTAATTGCTTTCATTAATTAAAAACAATGTATTTTATTGTAATTACCAGGCAATGATTATAGGTGTATATTGGTATTTTTTTATACATGTGAACATTCTTATCTTTTTGTGTTAATTTGAATCTTATTGTGATATTTTGATCAGTATTTGTGTATATTTTTGTAAAATTTAAATCTAATATTGATATTGTAATTAGTATTTGTGATTTGATCTGTGATTTTATTTGCTATCTTTTATACATCTTTGTATTATTCAAAATGCTAATAGCAATTGACATAACGGTCCAGGCAGATTGCTATTACACATATAGGTTAATTGACTTTCCAAAACCAAAGGAAAAGTCCTTCCCATTGGCCAGTTGGCAGAATGAATAGAAATTAATTGCAATAAAGCTCATCCAAACAATGTATATATCATGGTCAAAAATATTGACCACACCATTCAAGTCATGAACTTACACAAAGCACCTTGCCGCCGCCAGAGAACTGCCTTCTCAGACGAATATCTCGCTTAATATTTGGTCTATTTTCAATCTGAAAACACTCAATCAGTATAAACTATACTACAATTCAGTCTTATTTGATGAGAATCGGACTAATATTAGGGGAGCAGCAGCCTTTTAAAGTATATACAACCCCTACACTGATGCTGATGCTGGTAGCAGTCAGCGAGTTACTCCTACAACTCGGCGGATTACTCCTGGAAGCCGTCGAGTTACTCCTACTACCCGTCGGCTTACTTCTAGTGACCCGTAGAACCCTCCGAGTGACCCGTAGAACCCGCCGAGTCACCCATAGAACCTGCCGAGTCACCCGCCGAGTCACCCGCCGAGTCACCCGCCGAGTCGCCCGCCGAGTCGCCCGCCGAGTCGCCAGCCGAGTCGCCAGCCGAGTCGCCAGCCGAGTCGCCCGCCGAGTCGCCCGCCGAGTCGCCCGCCGAGTCGCCCGCCGAGTCGCCCGCCGAGTCGCCCGCCGAGTCGCCCGCCGAGTCGCCCGCCGAGTCGCCCGCCGAGTCGCCCGCCGAGTCGCCCGCCGAGTCGCCCGCCGAGTCGCCGAGTCACCCGCCGAGTCACCAGCCGAGTCACCAGCTGAGTCACCCGTAGAACCCGCCGAGTCACCCATAGAACCCGCCGAGTCACCCATAGAACCATTTTTGCCGCCAGAATCTGTCGCCAACCCGGCGAAAAAAGGTGTTGCATAACCGTTACGTCATACTACGGCTTCACTACGGCAAAACCGGCTATGTGAGATGGGGGGGGCTTTAGTTGACAATGATAAACCTTGTACTAGCTTTTGTTAAATACTGTGTGCAACTCGGTATCATTAATTAGATGTGGACAATGCTCAGATGGTCACGAGGAAGTTAATCTCACCTACATTTATTTTAATACTCCAGGATTGTATCACCGTTGCTAGTGAAATGAACACATATTTGAAATAAAATAAAATATGAAAACTGATGCCAAACTTTTCTGAATGACTGAAGTAAATCTCCATATTTGAAATTGTTTTAGACCGTGAACTGTGAAAACTTGGTACAAAATTTAAATAACATAGAAAGCTCTGTAATAATTGCATGGTTAATCAAATTTTATATCATATTTAGTTGATGTAACATAGCAGCAAATACAGTTTGTTAAGAAGAAATTATGTGATGCAGGTAAATAGATAAGTAAAGAAACTTGAGTGTAATTACTAAGTATGTTCTTAGTGTTATATCAGTAAGTAAAATTTGAAGTAAAAATATTTAACAATACTATTTGCAATGGTGTAAAACGGAGAATTCAAACACCTAGCTTTGGCCTTGCTACATGGACAGTTCAGAAGATAAAGAATAGTTTGTGTAATTAAGAATCAGAATGTCCTTTAAATCTGCCAGTTTAATATACTGTTATTAACTGTTTTGTCAATATTTCAAGTAATAAAATATTTTGTTCTTCAGATATTCATGGAACTGTTATGACATTTAAATGACATTTAAATGATAAATGTCAAAAATTGATTCACATGCAGGTCACTATTGACAAGAGATTGATGGTTAGCCAAATTCAGTAAGTTTTCACATGACATTACTCTGTCTGAAATTTCTAAAAGCTAAGTACTAATTAATCGATTGCGTGGTAGTTACATTGCTTACACGTTTTTTGTTGTTGTTTTTTCACTTTTTTTTAAAAATCTCTGTGAATTTAACTTTACCCATAAACAAAAAAAAATACTAAAATTATCATATATAAAGTAAAATCCCACTTAGGAAAAGTAAAAAGACATCATAATGAATATTATTAAAATAATTTTTTTTTAATTAAAAACTTTTCCTTTTTGGTTGATAACCATAATTGCTGTTACCAGTGAAATTGCATGCTTCTTGAACACTGCAAAATGCACTGCAATTAATGGTGAGATGCAATGTCCTCATATTTAGGCAAATTGCAATGATGAATACATAGTTGTGTTCATATTTTTTGTGAGGTGGGTGGGTGATTAGGGCTTTACGTCCTGTATTTCTGCACAAGTTGGGCTAATTAGGACAGGTAGAGGAGGCCATGGCAATGAGATGAAGGATGAAACAGCCATCCAACTTAGGCTTGACTGGGAATCGAACCCGGGACCCAGCGGTTGGAAGCCCAGAGCGCTACCTCTGAGCTAGGCCCCCGCCCCCTATATTTTTTGTGAGGTTGATTTAATGTTTAGGTGGTCCAGTGTGAAATGCTTTTCTTGATCTTTTTAAGCATGAAGCCTTTTGAGAAAAGGAAGCAAAAAAAAAAGCATCTAAAATGTATAAACATGATCAAGGGTGTTTTTGCATGCAAGCCATCACAAGTTTAACCTGTATTATTTACAACGTGAACTGAACTATTTCAAATTAAAGCTACTTGGTAAGAGGCAGACGTTATGAGATGATTAGGCTGGCTTCTTAAGGGTGGTCCAAATTTTGCAAGTTCTTGAATTGCATTTCAGTTTCAGTTTATTCATTTATTTTGGCTGACACTCTTTTGTGTATAACGTTTACAAATAAGGGAAGTTGTACAAATAAATAACAATTAAAAGAACTATACACTTCAAAATAATGGAAAATAAATAAGTATAATGTCTGATTAAATTTAGTATATTTATGCACACACGAAGTGGCATCAATTTTATATCTGTTATAGTTCTGTTTGGCGAGTACATTTTATTAGTATTTAATTATACATGATTGAACAAGAAAGGTAAAGAGCTTAAGCTCCAGTTAGTATCAGATCTTTAACAAAATTATTTTGATATTTTGCTAAATCTATATGGACACAGTAATTTACACACCTGTATGTTTCACCTAACAAGTTTTCAGTTTGCTTGAACTATTAGAGGCCTAACTAAATGTGTTATGGCATAAAGTAGGCCTAATAAATTATATTTTAAACCTGTTATGATCCTAGTTGTCAATAGAATACTAACTAAAGAAACTACTTACTTACTTTTACTTACTTCCTTAATAACTTCCCAACTTTTTCTAAAACCCCGTTCCCACATAGCCGGATTTCTCGCAGTCAACTCGTAGTATTACGTAACACGCTTCTCGGGCCCAATCTGTACTAAACCCTACGACTACTCCTTGCTGTCGGGCAATACCTGGCGGGTAACTCCTGGGACTCGTGGCCAATCCGGGAGTTTTGGAACCGGCAGCTGCTGCTGCAAAATCTCCTGCCAAGAGGACTGCTGCTGCCACAAGATCTCCTGCCAAGACGCGTTTGCCAGTGTCAACAAGAACGTCATCAGATGCTGGCAGTAGTAATGATAAGCCCCAGGTTGCTGCTCGTGCGTCTGCTCGTCCTCGTGCTCTTGCATCTGCTCCTGCACCTGCTACTTCGCCTGCACCTGCACCTGCTACTTCATCTGCACCTGCTACTTCGCCTGCACCTGCTACTTCGCCTTTGCCTGTTACTTCGTCTGCTCCTTCGCCTGCTCCTTCGCCTGCTACTTCGCCTGCTACTTCATCTGCTCCTTCGCCTGCTACTTCGCCTGCTAGACTTTCCTCTGCTCCCAGGAAAAAACAGGAAAAGTTATACCTGCCAGCCAGTGATGAGCAGGATATCGCTAACTGGTTTAGAGATAATCCAATTTTTTATGACAGGTCCTTGAAAGCCTACAAGGATACAGGAAAGAAGATGGCCCTCATCAACGAAATGGCAAAGAAAATGAGCATCCCCTGCACTGGATTCCAACTAAAGACCTGGATGGAATCCATGAGGACTTGTGCAGGGAAACTAGTTCGGCAGGGACCATCTGGTACTGCGAAGAGGAACCCCACAGAGAAAGAGATGTGGATCATAGCGAATTTTGGATTCCTCGTGGATCACATAATGCGAATTCCAAGTCGCCAGGGGAACACTGCTCTTCAAAAGAAAATTGGCAAGGCACGGGAGACTATTCGAAATCTGGAAGAAGAAGGGAGCTCTACTCCAGCTGAAGATTCCGGGGCCCAGGAAATTTCAGATCCGGACATTTCTATAGATGTCCCTCCTGTCCGGCAGACAAAGGGTGGCCCATACAAGAAGAGGAAGAGGGCAACTCCACCGCAATCTGGCATCGACAACCTGGTAAACATTGCCAGAAAGTCTACTGGAGTCATCCAGGAAACCATGCAGCAATTGGCCGCTCCTCCAAAGGATCCGTGCGATGGGCGAATTTATCATCATGGAATGCCTATCCATGGAAAATGATGCCTTTGAAGATCTGCATAGCCAACTGATCCCCACATTTATGCAGCTCAAATCGAATGCCCAGAGATCAAAATTCCATCTGCAGCATCAACGCCAGCATCAATCCCAGCAATTCGTGCAGCACCAGCAGCAGCACCAGTTCTATCCTCCTTCTGGGTCCCAACATCAAGTCCACTTCACACCAATGCTTAGTCCGGAAAAGAATTGGCCAACTGTAGCATCGGGAACCTCAGCAGTGCCTCTTTCCGGACCTCCATCCATGATATCAGAGATTCCGACCACATCATCAACTCCTGGTTTGAATATAAGCCAGTTTTTGAACATGTGAAGACAACAAACCATCCCCGGCCTTTTTCAAGGCCGCCAATCCTCCCAAAAGAGCACGCCTTGTACACATATTTGTGTTAACAATCAATCAAAAAAAAAAAGTTCCAAAACCCTCCAAACTATTTTCTATCTTTGTCCACGAAAGTATAATAATTTAGGTAAAAATCAATTTCTTCACATCAAGTAACTTGTTCATATTTCCTTTTGATTAGAGCACAAATATTGGTCCATTATTTTTAATATTTCTTTATTTTACACTTGAACTATCTTTCAGTAAATTGCTTATTATCACACTTTACTAAAGTTTTCATATTTCTTTAGCAAACAAAATTGCTACTAACTTAAGTGTGCTTGTGTCAGGGTTAATAATTTTGATCAAAGAAGACATAATGTTTTTGGTTCAGAACTGCCGTAGTTTTTATTTGTTCAGAAGTGCCATACTTTTTTTTTTTTGGTTCAGAAGTGCCATAGTTGTGTCTTGTTCAGAAGTGCCGTATTATTTTTTTGCTTCAGAACTGCCATAGTTTTTTCTAGTATACTGCTATGAAAATGAAAATAATGAGAGTACGGCACTTCTGAACAACCAACAACTACAGCACATCTGAACCAAAAAAATTATGTCTACTTTGCTAAATATTAGTAACCCTGACACCACCACACTTAAGTTAATTGCAACTTTGTTTGCTAAAGAAATATGAAAACTTTATTAAACCAAAAAAAAACAAATACGGCACTTCTGAACACAAAAAAACTACGGCACTTCTGAACAACCAACAACTACAGCACTTCTGAACCAAAAAAATAATACCAAGTTCTGAACAAGCACTACAATGATCAAGAGCAAGAGATGCAGCCCCGATTTATATATTTTTGGTAATTAATGTACGGGAAAAACGTCAAATTCTATGAGAGACGAAATCTATCTGGGATGGTATTTATTTTGCGTGGGTCAGACAGGAACATTTTTTTTATTACACAAGAAGTGTACATGGTCTGCTGTTTTGGGAGGATTTGGTGGCCTTGATAAAGGCCGGGGTTGTTTTGTGGAATCTTTATACCATGTCATCTTGCCATGGCACACTTCCTTCCTCTGAATTGACAAAGTCCACCAAGTACTGCCGTTGATTCTTGGCTGCTTCAGTCATAGAATGCCCTCTATTGCCAGCTGCCCTCCAAGTTCCTTGGGTGATACGATGTGTGATTGGATCTTCATGGTCCAGCATGATGTTCTGACCAGTCGGATATCTTATTCTCATCAGATTGTGGAGGCAGCAGCATGCAATGACTATGGATTCCACTGTCTTAGTTTTTTGTGGCATGGTAGTCAGGAGACACCTGAACCTTGCTGCAAGGATCCCAAATGCGTTTTCCACAATTCTTCTTGCCCGGGAGAGGCGGTAATTGTATATCCTCTACTCTTTGGTCATGTTTCTGAGGGACAGTGGCTTCATCAGCCAGGTTCTCAAGGGGAATGCATCATCTCCGACATTGAAGTAGGGAAGAGGTCTGTCACCAGGAAGAATTGGTTCAGGTGGAGGTAATCCAATGGTCCCTTCTTCAAATCCTTCTCTCAGGAGTGTATCATTAAAAACTCCTCCATCAGATCCAGTGCCGTTTGCTCCACAGTCTACATAGAGGAACTTGTAATCAGCATCCACAAGAGCCATGAGTACGATGGAATGGAAGCCCTTGTAATTGTAATACACTGAACCACCTTTTGGAGGACATTTGATGGCCACATGCTTCCCATCAATGGCTCCAACACAGTGAGGAAAGTTCCACCTTGAGTAGAACAGTTTCGCAACTTCTCTCCACTCTTCTGGAGTTGTGGGGCATGTCAGGACATCTTCATTATACTCCGCAATGATGCTTTCACAGACTTCTCGAATTATCTTGCTGATGGTGTTGTAAGCCATTCTGAGGCCATACATGAGGGACCTGTAGCTGTCTCCAGTTGCCAAATAGTGGAGGGTGATGGCAAGTCTGTGTCCTGGCTCCAAAGCTTTCCTCCAGTAGGTGTCTTGTTTGGTAATCCTATGACCAATTTTGCCAAGGATCCCTTGAAACATGGCTGGTTCCATTCTCAAAAAGTTAGTATAACTAGAAGTATCCTCTTGCATCAGTTCAGTCAGTAGATGCTCATACTGTCCCATCTGAGGTCTTCTCAGCAGCCAGGGCCTCACCCAAAACCTCCTCCTCTTCCTCCTCATGGCTGCTAATTTTCTTTCTTCCTCTCCTCATCCTCAACTAATGCTGCTGCAAGAACAGCAAGTTGCAGATTCGCATGAGCAGCTAGTAGTACCAAGACTCTATTCTGATGTTCTGTCTGATGCATATCCATGGTCCTCTCTCTTCAGCAGCTACAGACAGAATGATCAAGAACAGTAGATGCAGCCCCTATTTATATATTTATGTTAAATGTACGGGAAACACAGCTAATTGCATGAGTAACCCGACGGGTACCAGGAGTAACTCGCCGACTTTACAAGACCCGGCGATTGACCCGCCGAGTTACTCGTAGAAGATGGCGAGTTACTCCTACAAACCGCCGACTCTCTCCTCGAAATCGTTCACTAATTGGCCGTAATCCAGCGAGTCACCCGCCAAACCCGCCGAGTCACCCGTAGAACCCAGCGAGTCACCCGCCAGGTCATGCCCAGCGACTTTTTCCGCCAGAATCCCTCGCCAATCCCTCGAATTTTGGCCGTTACGTAAAACTACGAGTTGACTACGAGAAATCCGGCTATGTGGGAACGGGGCTTTACTTACATACTTACTTACTTGCATACTTACTTACTTACTTACTTACCTACTTACAAGGTGGTCTGTTAGAACCCACTCTTGCCCTATGAGGACACATTTCACAAAAATGTGTTCTACAATAACTGTTAAGGTCTCACTGCAAAGGTTAGATACCACTGTCAGATTGTTTAAAAATACAAATATTTTTATATGTGCTCATATAGGTAATTACCTGACTAACTTGTGCCCTATACAGAAAAACATATTTTCTCACCATGCTGCTAAACCTGGCTCATTGTGTTGCCTTAAATTATTGAGGTATAATTATATATTGATTTGAAACAAATTATGCAATCTGTCATTGAATTGTTCAGTACTTAGAAATGGCTAGTATCAGAGAGGGACAAATGAGCCTAGTATAGGTTAGCTCAGTTGGTAGGACATTTGCTTTCCAATTGAGAAGGATTGGGTTAAGCTACTTTATTTGGAATCTTGAATGGGTCAATATATCAGTTCAAAATTTTAAGACAGAACTCAGGCATTGAACCCACAAACCACTCGACCTCTCATGTTGACCAACATATCCATAAATGTATTGATTGAAATATTTCCACATATTTACAGTTATTTTAAGTTTTATGGCGTAAAATAGGCAGTTTAAAGTAACAGGTGTACACATACCTTCCTAATGTGATTTTACAGTTCTAATACCGTTTATACTACGTTCATTAAATTATAACATAGATCAGCATTTTTACAGTTGATTTAGCTGGTTCACAGCTGCCTGTGTAAAATGTCAATGTAACATACACATCAATTCAACTAGTTCATTCTGACGCTCATGATGAGTCCTTGGATACAGGTTTTAGCTCTTAATAATGCACGAGGCTATTAATACCTTGCTAAACAAAATAATTGGTTAAACTATGTAGCTCATAGGCTGAGTATACTTAAGAAATTCTCTCTTAAAACTTCTAGAGAAATGGATTCATATTTTTTTTTAGTTTAGGCAGTTTTTCTGAATTTCCTGCTTTTCAGAACAAGAATGGCGAAAACTCAGCATATGAACATCTGATTATTCTGTAATTTTATTGTTAGACTTTTAATACCACAAGCCAGCCTATAGACTATGAGAGATATTGATTAATTTACTTTAGATGGGTAAACGAGCAAAACATGTACATAATTAGGTCGCTGGGCTGTGAGGTGACACCACACAGTGAGTAGGATAGTTATAATTAAAAGGCTATTTTATTATCTCATTGCTTAAATGCCAGTTTGAATGATATATAATTATAATTTCGAAGATATATATTATACTTACTCATCTAATAATAAATAAAAAAAACTCAACTCAAGCTAAAAAAATTTACTTTTGATTCATAATAGAAATATTCTAAAGTAGTAATTTTGTTGTCACTCTAAATGGGTTTATTTACAGGTTAATTGCCTGAAGGAAAAATCCAAAAGATGTTCTTAAGTTATTGTGACACAAACTGTAATTGATACTTTGCAGTCATATCTATCTTTCTGAATTTTTTAAAAAGAGTTCGGTGGGGAAGCATCCAATCAGCTTTGGTTTTTTTTTTGGGGGGGGGGGAGGGTGGATTTTACAGTTTCATTGTAAGTAATGCGTGACTTTTCTATTTATACAGAGCACAGCTGGTTTTACGACCAACTGCCAGACTGAGAGACATATGAAATATTTATCTGATCTAATTTTGTCTATTGCACACTTGTGTATGATACTTTCACAAGATTATGATAGCCCGTACAACCAACTGCTAGAAAGAACATGTAAAAAAAATGCTTTATGTAGCAAGGAAAACTAGTCTAGCGGAATTTGTTTACAAAGTACTCCATGACATGGCAAGACCTGTAACAAGTCATATGAGATGAGAGATAATTATACGCTAGTCAAGCCTGTTTACAACACTATGCAATATGGTTACAGGTCTATTATGTATCAAGGTGCTTAATTTGGAGTTCTTTACCTGTTGAATTAACAAAAATAGATGAATTAGTTAAGTTTAAAGATCTGTTAAGACGTTGCAGTTCCCTGGAAAGTTGTAATTGTGGATCATGCATAATCTGTCAGCAAAATAATTTATGATCATTGTAAAGTTTCATAATATCATTCTAATCATCTGTATATATTTTTTCATTTTGTTATTGTTATTTCATGAGTTGGCTTAAAGCTTTATAGCTTATATTTTATTGTTTTATCCTGCACTTCCGACTATAAATTAAGTTTAATCTTATCTTATCTTATCTTATGACAACATGCTAAGGCTTATGGTATCATGTTAAACATTTATTACATTGGTGGGGTATTTTTACTTGCCTCGCCATAGACACCTAGTACTAACCAATTAAAGGTCCACAAACAAAGAAATAGCAAGACAATGGGTTACAACAACAGGAATAAATAAGTCATTTGTTATTGTGGTAAATGAATTATAAATGCAAAATACACTGAATCCTGTGGACTAAAAATTATGAAAGAGGCACAAAGAATGACACCATATTGGGTTTGCTGACGTAGATATTTTCTGCTTGATCTAAATTCGGTGAATTATGATATGGGACCAATAATAGAAGTCAGTGCATTTCTGCAGTGGTATTGTTAATAGTAGCTGTCAGGCAGCACCATAGCCTTTCAAAAATTTCACGCATAAGTAGATTCATTGTATATATAGTATTCCCAGCATTGATTCAGGTGTTGTTGACTTATTTGTGTTTTGTACAACTGCATCAGTTTGGTATATATATCTTGTTTTGTGAAAAGCATAAGAAAAATGTGAGAAATACAATGAAAACTGACATCAAAGTAACTTAATTTTATTGTTATATTGCAATAAATTTATGGCAAAAGGTGACATACGTCATGAAAATTATGAATAGGCCTATATACTGATTACTTACAAAGCCTGCTTGGCAAAAACTTGCCGTTTATAGCCAACTTCATAGACTCGGAAATAAGAGGATGTCATGTGATACAAGGATGGCAGTCTCTCAGCCAATGGGAGTCCTGGACTCACATGATGTCCCCTGGAGTGTAGTTTCCAAGTCTATGAAATTGGCTGTATAAGAGAGCAAATATTTTACACAAGTTCGGCTTCAATTTCACATACTTTCATTTCCATATTTTGTTGCAACGCATTTGGATGTACAATCATCATGATCTTGCGACACTGATTTTCGGTACACCTACAGACAAAACTGCAGCTAGTGGACGATGGACTGCCTGTCATCTCGCAATTCGTGGGAGTTCCGCAGAACGGTGTGCACTCTTCTCCTTCGGGCTTGGCTTGAGTCGTTTGGATGTCCGCAGTCATTAACATAGCTGGTTCACATTGTGCAATTTCACAGGGCTGGTTGTGTCCTTTAATGTTTATTGTGACATTCCGCAGAGTCATTGCACTGGGATTGGCAATTTCAGTCACAATCATTGGGGTTAAAGTAGAAGCGTTCAGAGTCATACATGTTGCCATATTCTTATCCACCAAGTTGTCCGATTCATTAAGCAGGTTTTTTGGGTAGTATATCATGGCCCCTCCTGAAAGTATTGTGATATATTGTATCAGTATTGGTAATTAACCATAAACATAAAAGTACCATATTTCTGAAGGAAGTAAGCACAAATATACTGTAATAGTCCAGCAGCAAAATCCAAATTTTAGGAGGTACCCTCAAATGCTGTCTTTAGTTTTGATCTTGGTGTCATTTAAAAGCTTAAGAATGTGTAGATTAAGAATCTGCCAGGAGCTCCCCGGGCACCCTTGACCATTTTGCGTAATTCAAATTGCATCCAATATGGCTGTCGAAAGTTAAAATCGCCAATATCTTCTCTCCAAATTAACATATAAACACAATTTTTGGATCTATACCATGGTTTTGTGGGTGAAAGAATCCATATCTGTCATTCATCTCAGATACTTTCATCTGGCATCATAACATTCACGTAAATGTCATGTCGGGCTGAAGTAACAAGTACCTCCCCTCCTAGTTGTAATAGAAGCACATTTCTGTTGTCTGGACCTAGGTTTTTGGGGTTATGGTATTATTATTAATGTCAGATGCATACACTTATCAGTAATAGCAATATCCTGCATTTATTCAGCTGCAAATTAATCGACGGTGCATCCCTTGTCATTCCGATTAAAACATACTCTGTTAGTGTAAATAGTACTCCCTCTACAGAATCAATTGGATAATACTTAAGTCTGGAATGGCTATTAAGCTCTAGCTATGTCCACCCCAAGACTTAGTTGGGTAACCTAATTTTAATTGGAAGATTGCAATTAACAATGACAACATGCATTTTTAAAAATTAAAACTAGAAAATGAATTGTGCACTTCTCTCCCTTGACCAAATGAGTAGTTTTTGCTGAACCAGGCACAACTAATAATTTCAAGTCTTACTTAAGATGAGCATCCTCTGTTCATGAGATAAATCATATCTTACAGCATGATACGGTTATCTAAGGGTTCGTTCCTGATAGTCAACAAATACACTGCATGTGATAGTTATAATATATACCAATGTGGAGAGGACTTGGCTGCACTTCCACATTATATTCTGGATAGGTGCATTAGGATTACACTTTATACCTTTGTGGGGCTGACACAACTGTTAGTGCTAGTCAGAACTCAAAATGTATTAGTGCTTATACAATGTCAGACTTCACTGAAGGCACAGTAGTTACCCCCTTGTGCATTTGCTAAGTGAGGCACTAGTAAGTGGTAATGGGGATCCTTTGCAGAGAATGTCAGGAGTACCAACCCAGTTTATGCTGGATTATTCTTCATTGCTTTCATTGTTACTTTAAGCTGGTCACCGGCATGATATTGTATTGTTAGTAGCTTTCATTCACTGTGTGTGCCAAGGTATGAATTTAGCAGCTTATTTAAGCAAAACTAGTCACCATCCAGTGCATGTATTAATGGATTTTAAGCTTTAATAGCAATACCATAACATATGCAATGGGGATGCTCATCTTCAGTATCTGATCCAGTAAAACCAGCCATTAGGTCAAGGACCTGAGTTTTAGAACAGAATTGAGATCCACACTCATTTTCTTTAACTGCTATGTTTGTACATAATAAATTATGCAACCAGTTCAGTGTGTTATCACTTTGTGTGTTAAGCCCAAAAGGTTAAACTGGTTTCACTAATATCTCTTGTCAATCAATGTTGCTGTCCTATCTTATTCTACATAACCAATAAATCAATCACATTCATAGGCACTAGCACCATGATGGCATCATATTTTGGCTGATATCATGCAATTAATACTTAAGCATTGTGTATCTGAAAATGGGCTTGGGCAGTTGATGTTACCATGGTCATTATGGTATGAATACAGAAGTTTGCTTACCTAGTGTAAAGGAGAAAATAGTTATAGAAAGAGAACATCAAGTCTGTATCTATCTACAAACAATTGGGAATGAGGCAGTTTTGACGAACTTTGATAACCAGGAGCCTTAATCAGCAAACCAATTGCGGTCTAAATGACCAATGCAATTTGGCAATGTTCAACAATGCACATTTGTAATGAATATGGCAGCAATACCTTTGTCTGAGCACCGCTTCTAAAGAAATCATATTTTTGATATTTATGGGCAATCAATTGATTCTTTAAAGGTTCACTATTTCAACCAATATTTTTACACTGATATAGTTTGTTCTGTCTGAATGACAACAGGATGTATTATATTGTAGATGTCAGCTGAATAAAATGCATGATATCACTGTTACTGATAAATGCACATACGCATCTGACATCAATAAAAATGCCCTAGAAAGGATTCTATGAACCCAAACACCTTGGAATAGATCCAAAGTAGTTGTTTCTATCATAACTGAGAGTGGAGATACTTGTGATTTCAGCCCGACATGATATTTATATGAACGTGAAGCATGATATCAGTTACCAAAAAAACTATGGTATAGACCTAAAAATTGTGTTTCTAGGGTAGATATTGCCATTATCCATGTGCCAATCGCCAACTGGAAAGTCTGTTTGGGCCTGAAGCAAATGTAGATAGTATCCTCCTCTCCAACAATCTGGACTTGGTAGGCACTTCCAACGGTCCCCAATGAAACGTATCTGCCATTGCTCTGATGCTTGTAAACAGGGTAGTTGTCACAGTAGTTGCCATTTCTATAGTAAGTGCCCTCACACGATTTAAAATTTTCAAATCCAGTGCGTTACATTATGATGTATTGGCAGCAGTGGGCCACTGTTAAAATATAAAGATATATGACTGAAATTTTATTAGAACTTCGTGTATTATCAGTGGCCACGCGTTTTGCAGTCATAGTGTTTAAATAAAGTCTAAAGAAACCACAAGCAGTGAGACATACCCCTGGTTTCGCTGTGCATTTCGCTTATTAATTCACAATTACTTTATCTACAGTTTACTAATGTTAACCTCTCTATTTGATAAAAAAAATATGCAATTTATTTTCGACTTTATGTGTTTTTATATTTATTAAATTGCTCCTATATCCTACATTTCTTCATATATTTTTTTGTACCTGGTTTCATATATTCATATCACCATATAATCTTATACAAAATAGGACATTATGTATTCTTGTTTGGTCTTAACCCACATATTATCTATAAAATGAATATATTACTTGTACATATGTATTGATAACATGTAGTTGTTATATGTAGTTGAATTATTCAGAGATTTCTAAGATTATTGATAAGTTAGGAAAAAATGAATATGTAGTGGGGCATTGCGAGTTGCAGCTACATTAAATAAGCAAAGGGTCAAACTGAAAAGTTGTTATATTCCCCGATATTCATTCCAGTCACAACTACCTGCAAAATTAGCTTTATGTTTCTATGTTAAAACTTACCTGCCAAGAGAAAGCCAATTATCAAAATATTTTGAGATGAAATCATTTTTCCTCTTGTGTGCCACTTGTGACGATGGCTGTATGAACACCAGTGCAACTACTTTGAATAACTTTGTAATCAATCAATGCTATTCATTAATATATGCATGTGGCATGATTCAATCTATACTTTAAGGCAACAAACATTGGCTGGTGTTCTGTAATCCTTTCCTCTTTACTTCAGCCAACATGGGGTGGGGGCCTAGCTCAGTGGTAGCGCGCTGGGCTTCCAACCACTGGGTTCCGGGTTCAATTCCCGGTGGACCCTATGTTGGATGGCTGTTTCACCCTTCATCTCATTGCCATGGTCCCTACCTGTCCTAATTAGCCCATCAGGTGCTTCAGCCAACATTTGTGTAGATTAATGTTTGCATACATGTGCGTGTACGACAAAAATAGGAACAGAAATTTTGATGGACCAATCTGAATAGTTAGCGAAAGTTGCACTGTTTTTATTAACAGAGAAGGTTCATTATAAATGTAGCTTTAATTAATTTGTGAGTTTGGCATGTACTGAAAATAACTTCTGCCAAAGTCCTCATGTGAAGTAGATCATTGCTTTGTTTTATTTGTTACCGAGCCTTAGTTCTGTAGCGTTCTGAGTTCTGTCTGAGTTGGCTGCACATGTAAATGCTTGCACTCTTCACACCCTCACAATCAAATGATATCTAGTAGTGGGAAATTAGTGTAACATTTAATTTAAAGAGATTATGGTTGGAGGTATTAAACTGACTTTCACAGCAGAAATCTACAAACATTAACAATCACCATGATAGTGACACTTTGAAAGTGTCATAAATAAGACCTACGTATGACCACGGATGAACATTTTTTTTTTACTCTTGGTCATCCTTGGCCATCCTTGGTCATACGTGATTCACTCGCAGAGCGTTTTACGTATACTTGCGCTTATTCGTAGAATGCTCCTGGTATTTATATTAGTTACGTAGCTTGCTCGGGAGTCAGTTGGCGAGCATTATATGTACGTTCTATGTATGTTCGATGAACGTCCATGACCATCCTTGGCCAAACATAGCCACTGTCGATCCATTTATACTCGCCTCTACTCGCCACTACTCGCCACTACTCGCCTCCACTCGTAGAATGCTCGTAAAATGCTCGGCAGCGTCTGTCGCCCTATCCTCATTTACTCTTGAGTCCTTGGCACAAGCAACCTTAAGAGCGATCTACGAGTGCCTCATGGATGCCTTATAACGGATGCTTGGTGATGGACATTTGGCGAGCGTTTGACGTCCGCCGAGCGATCTACGACTGCCTCATGTACGCTCATCGAAATAATTTATATGTGATTAACAGCCACGAATGAGGAAGTATAGTCAAATTTTGGCGTACGTGGTCATACGTAGGTCTTATACGTGATAGTGTGAATGCCCCTTTAGACTGAAAAATTCAGTATTGTTTACCAATGTAACCAACGCTTTTCTGCCTGGCACCACAGCACTCCTGCAGTGAATGATAGTAACCTACCTGTACTACCACCACTCCTACTGCAGTTCTACCAGATATTTGCCATTTTAAGTTACATGCAGTTGGCCAATGTGTATACTGTCCAGCCCAGTCATTATTAATGCTTACAAAATCATCTTAAGCTATGGACCAATGGTTAATTTTGTGGTTGGCTATGGGTCACAGAAACGCAAATCTTTCCAGATTGCACACGTCATAATTTGAATGTAATAAGGGAAAATATTTTGGGTTAATTAGTCTGTCAGGTGTTTTAAATATATTTCAGTCCCTTGAGAGCAGCTGGTCACAAACTTAGTCACCTTCCTATGGTGGCTGAGAAGTAAATTTTCTGGTGAAAAGGTTTTGCCACCCGACAGTGGGTATAGTGCCCCCCCACAGTGTAGGTTTCGCACCACGAAAGTGAAGGCTCATTCAAGTAACTGCAGGTATGCAACATTGTAAGAGTGACTACATTTCCCCTCCTCCTCCTCCTCTTCCTCCTCCTCTTCCTCCTCCTCCTCCTCTTCCTCCTCCTCCTCCTCCTCCTCCTCCTCCTCCTCCTCCTCCTCCTCCTCCTCCTCCTCCTCCTCCTCCTCCTCCTCCTCCTCCTCCTCCTCCTCTTCTTCCTCCTCCTCCTCCTCCTCTGTCTTTCGCACTGGCCAGTGGGCCTACGACGATCAAGTGACTAAAGTTGCTGCTGGCATGCGAGAGCACTGCAAAAGTCCTTACCACAAGTTAGTTGAAAGCCTGTATTGATGCGACCATATCTATTGATGTATTTTACCTGGAATTCTTTTTTTTAGAAATGGATTTCTTATGCCATTAGTTATAAAAATATCATTATTTCTACAGTCTTTAGTTTGCATGTAGAATTGAGTTGAAAAACCATGATAATAAGCGATTTTTCTAACTTACAAGATTAGTTGCATTTTGCATCGTTTTCAACTCAAGATTGTACACAAATTAAAAGCTGTAATATACAATATTAAAACATTTATAAAGTAGGAAATCACATTTCAAAAAAGGTAGTAACCAGTATTCTAGATAAAACACATCCAGAGATAAGAGCGCCTAAACACAGGCTCCCTTGCCGCGTGAGAGGGGACTTGGCATCTACTGAATTGTTCTTTGCCAGGTAGATATACATAAAATCCCTGTACGTTAAATATTTATGAAGTTAATAAGCTAGAGCCACTCTTGAGGGGGGCAAGTTAGCAGTGTCGTGCAACGAAAGTTGGTACTTTTGTGGAACGAAAGTTGGTACTTTCATAGTACAAAAGTTGGTACTTTTTTGGGCAAAGTTGGGTACTGTTGTAGGGCAAAAATGGATAACTTTCGTGGCATGAAAAATGGATTGTCATGGTGTGAAAGGTGAGACTGTCGTGGTACGAAAGTTACTGTCTACCCACGAAACCACAAGACCAAGAAATGAACTGTTTAGCCATCGTACCTTCCAGATATCAATGTAAACATAGGATGCGCTGCAGCAAAACCCTCAGAGAATCCCACATAGCACATAGGCAACATTAAAACTGTTCAGTGTTCGTCCAACAAGCAGGAGGGTGGGCGTTACACTTTCATTGCCAGATAGGCTAGTAGAGATATGAAAATAGTGGGCTGAACCCAGAACAAATTGCAACAGAAATGATTCCAGTGCTATTGAAACCCCATGGGCCTCTAGAAACACAGTTTTTCTCAATTAACCAACGAACTGATGGAGTTAGACCCCAAGTATGTATGGAAGATGAAAATAAACTTGGGTATTGGGGACATTTTTGTACCAACAGCATGTCTCAATCTGTTTTAGTTTTGAGATATGGCACTTTCATTATTTCCAGTTTTTATGCGAAAGCCTGATATTATAGACATTTCCACTTTGGCCGTGCAAACTGAATTGCTAATTGCTGGCTCATAATTTTGCTTTATAAATTTAAATACACGTCAAAGCAATATATTCTCCCTAGAATGTAAAATTTGCCAGACGATTTTTAGGAATTCAGGATATAGATCACTCATGCACAATGCCACATGACTAGATTTTGCTACTATCCTCACCTGATGGAAATGTTACAGCATTGCTGCATAAGCCATGACATTGTCCATAAGCAATTCAGCACTCAGGGCCATTTGTTCTACATGAAATTTTGTGCTTCCTTTAAAGCACGAAGCGTTACAGTTGGTTCATGGAAAAAATTTTCTTTTGCTTATTATTCATATGAATGTTGCCTATCATCTCATGTTCCTATATCTGTTCCATTTCACTAACCCCAATGGTTATGACTCATCATTGATGAGCAAGTGATAAAGTGCTTGCACTTCTGCTGCACACTTGCATTTGTTGAGTCATGACTTGGATGCTTGCAGACATTATTACATGTAAAGCATTGGTTTTTTGAGGACACCATCTTAGATTTATGCTAATTTTGGGTTGTTCCACTACTTGGATTTTCCATGATTTTTAGTATGTGTTTCTAAAGGCACTGGAATCATTTCTGTTGCAATTTCTTCTGGGTCAAATCATATCTACTTCACTAAAACAGTAAAAAAAAAAAAGCATCACTGCACTATTTTAGACATATTATGACAAACTTTTAAGCATGTAGGTGCAGTAATGTCAGAGTTCTGCTCCAGAAACGAAAAAAAAAATTTTTTTCAATTTTTTCCCAAATCTTATAAAACATAACCAACATATGTCAGTGTCAGTACCAAAAGGCACCACTAGGCCATATAGAGTATTACCGTACACAATTGTGTTAGGGTAAGTGCATTAGTGTTAGAGTTCTGCTCCGGAAACGAAAGTGTTAGCCTATGACGTTTAGCTGAGATAAGACTTGCATTGCCTGACTCCATATCTAGAGGTCACCACATGACCACTCAGCTGCCTTTTATAAATTTCTGGTGATACAGTTATATAAAGTCAGTTGGGCAAGCTGTGAGGGCGTTGCTGAGCCTAATCTCTGAGTTCTACAATGCATGCCCAATTATTATTCAAGTCACTATTTTGAGAATATTTTAGCAATGAAGTATCAGTGTGACTTCAAATCATTTTTATTTACTTGTTGTACTGACATAATCTGTAAATATTGTTGCTATATACAGTGAATTTTTGGTCAAATTTAGGTGTGCATAATTATTATGCAGGTTAAGTGTAGTGAATCAGAAATGACCAATAAAGTTTGATGAACACTGGAATAAATGATTGAATATTATCAGAAGAGCAGAAAAAACACACATTTTAAACATAATTTTGTCATATGGTGTGATAAAAAAATAATTTTGTATTGTTTTCAAAATCAATTATTTGTAGCATTTTAGAAGACCAAGCATGCTTATTATATGCTTTAATGACCCCTCATTCACTGCACATATTCATATATCCAGTCAGACCACCAGGTTTGGTCATCACTTAACACAATTTCAAGAATCAAATTGATCAGATTCGACTATTTGATGATATTCGACATAAATGAAAGATAAATCAAACATAATGAAGTAGATTAATTGATCTGTGGGGTGAGTGTTCACAAGTATAAAATAGACAAAAAGGTTGGGAAATGGGTATATTCGATTGTAATAGCAGAGTTTATTTAATACAGTGAAAAGGTCAATGCCGCTGTTTAAGACAAAAAGATTTAAACTTATTGAGCTGAAATTACATAAGTTAAAAAATGACCCTTATATAGGGAATTACTTGTGCTGCAAATTGTGTAGCCAGAAAAACTTATAAATATTTGTAAATCATAGCATAGGCTCATTTTATAAATGATTACTCCAAAGTGACAATTCATCAAAGAGGGCCGGAATTAAACATTCATAATGAGGCTGCAGGGGGTCATTTCAAAACTGAGACTGGAAACATCTTACACTTTGAACGGAAAAATATACCACAATGCTGTAATAGTGGTATGATATTACTGTTTACTTTGAAATTTTGTTAATGTCACAAAATATTTTAATATATTTCAAGTATACATAAAGTAGAAGTAATCAAAACTATTTGGAATGCTTATATATATGGAATTCCATCACTGTCATGCTATTCAAAAAGTTATCATTCCATTAATTGTCCAAAAAATAGTGGAAAGTGATGAGCTGGTGAGTTGCATAATAATTATGCACAACAAAATTTCATATTTGCTTGTTTAATATTAGAATTATAAAAAATAACAAACGTGAGTGCATGTGAATTAGCTGTCACACCCACACAATGAAATGACTTTAAGGTGGGGGAACTTTGTGTATCAAATAGTTATGAACTCTCAAGAAGAAATAATTTAAAAGAAAACATAATACTCATTCCTTTGTAATATTTTGTTTATTACATAACAGTGGAGTATATTACAATTCGGTCTGCTCAGTACAAAGGGTATACATTTAGTGAATGTCTCATCTGCATAATATTACTTGGCATAAAGGCAAAATGCGAATGGAGGAAAAAAAAAGAAGTATAGAATCATTACTAGATATTTCATGTTGATATAACATACCCCATTGCAAATAAGACAGCTGTAATAAGGCATAAATTCCAGCTGTAGTAAAAACAAAGTTATTTGAAAGTTTAACCAATATTTTATCTATGAGGGTCTTACTGTGATTAGTTATTCTAGTAGGCTAGATAATTTTAGAAATAAATCCATTAGCAAATATGCCTTCAAAATAATCATTAAATATGTTCCTCTCCTTTATTTTGTGAAGGTAAATATTAAAATCAACTGTTATTGTAACACTTTTAACTCTATTATGTGCTGAAGCTTGTGTAGTATCTGGTCAAGTTCACTTATAAAACTATTATAGTAGGGTGAGAATTGAAAAACTGAGCTTGCTTCATTATCATTATCGATGTTTCCTCATTCACCAAGTCTACAAAATTATAATTTGTTTCTGCCATGAGCATGTATTAAAGAGTGAATGGAGTAGCATGTAATGTAATGCAATGACAAGTGAACCTTGATAGGCCATTAAACATTTCTTGAATATTGATAAGAGTTTTAGTTGCATATTATGTACTAATAGAGTATTTTTGTCAAGATCAAAAGGTGGCTTTGAAGATGAATAGAAATTTAGTTGATGAATAGTTATGTGGTATTCCAGCATTGTTTAAATATATGGCATAGGTGATCAGTAGGGGAGATCCCAGCCAGAGGGGAACTCAGTGAAGATTCATTAGCAAGAATTTAGTCCATTCATATAGACTATAGGACAGTCATGATAATAGTCAATGAATACAGTTCCCTGCACAAGGAGACTATGTCATTATTTGTCTTATACTGTGACTACAATAACTCAAGTAGCCAATAGTCAAATGTGGTACTCATGTAGCTTCATTAACAAGACTTTAGTTTATTTGCATATTTAGACAGTCATAATTATAGTCAATGACTACAGTTCGCCGGAACAAGGAGACTATGTCATTTTTTTTCCTTTACTGTGACTACAGTAACTCAAGTAGCCAATAGTCACCTTTGTTACTCATGTGGATTCATGAACAACAGGTCAAACTAAATAAGTTGAAATAGAAACCCCGTGCTCACGCAAAAGGACGTATTAATAGGTCCTTATTACCTAATATTTCCTTAAAGCAAGCATGTTCTCTTTTGTGGAAAAAAGAATTTTCTTGCTGATAATGCCTAGGCTTAGTGTACATATGTAAAGACCCAATTCTTCTGAATCCACACTCCAGAGCTACATCTCCTCTTTCGGGATAGCTCTAGGTTACTCAAATGCTTATTGGGTCATTTAAAGTTTTGCCACATTTAGTCAGGGGTATAATCAATTGGTCATTGTGATATTTTTGATCTTGTAATTTCCGACAATAACAGGGTTTGAATTATTGCATGCTGCAGGACTTGTTCTTAGTGACACATATCAGCTGCAGTAGTTTACAAATAAGACATTTCCTAGTTACTTCACCTCTGAAGCCACAGAAAATATAATATTTGCACAGAATCCTTCAGTGTTTTTTATACGTCCATATAGATATGGTATTAGATGGTAAGAAGGTTGGTACCGGTTTTGATTCAGAAAGGTCATAAAATTGAAACAGAAATAACCACCTCAACAATTAATAAATTAAACAGCTGGGATTACAATCTGTGTGTATTGCTTTTTGCAGATCTTTAAATGGGTAACGTTTGACTTCAGAGATCGCTCACTCAAGCATTTCCTTGACGATTGCATAATCCTTTTTACTGCTTGTTCCTATTGTCATGCTGAAGGAACCCTGTGGATTTCACTGGAATTGAATGGCTGGATTAGAAAATGTAGGCACATATTTTAGGGGGAACTTACTTTTATTGAGGTGTTTATAATGGCATTCCATTATTATAACAAAAGAGGTAGCAGCCCCTTATTTTTATGCCGCACCATGTATAACATTAATTTTACATTATCAGTGATGTTATTAACATGGCAACTGCTGCATCCTCCAAAAACTTACCTTACTTCTGTCAGACGTCAGGGTCTTTGGAATCAAGTTCTTCTAAACAATTAGATCTATACGCGACATATATTTCTGTGTCACAACACCCAAACCCCTAACGAACTATGGAATTTCCAAAATGGACTCATCTATCTCAGGGGAGGCAGGTTATCTCCAGTACTAATGTATCCTTTTCCCATATTTGTATCCAGTATTCTTTATAATATGCTATTGTAACACTCATAGGCATCTCTTCAATGTTCAAGAATGTCATTTGCATATTCTATCATTACATTGTTGTGCAATGTGTAAGGTCCTTCAGACTTGACTCAAACGAAGACAAAGAATACATTTTGGAGCTTTATTGGCCCTGCCCTAGCCAAACGTCCTGTCTATTCACTATTCTGGACCAAACTGATGCTGCCAGCATCCCTGTAGCCCCCTATAGCCCACTCTGGCCAATAGGAACCCAACCACAACCCTATCACATGCTCCCCTTACTGGGGCATATGAAATGCCCCACATTCTAGGTCAACAGCCTCACACAGAGGTCACTGGGGTCATGGGAACAAGTAACATTAAAAAAAACGGATTCCAGGTCATCACACTGTCCTCTCCCAATAATGAGGCATGTCCACATGCCTCCAGAAGAGTCCAGAGGAGACCTAATCACTAATGTTTACTGGGGGGATTTAGGCAGCATCAGCAGTGACTTTTAACAAAGTATCCACTACTGGTTAACAATGAGTAGGACGTTTTGACTAGCGGTCAGGGCAGACATGTCATAAGCAACAACATTACATCAACAACATCAACAACCCACCCCAGCCCAATGATAGCCGGACACAAATACATAACATTAAGCACATAACAAGGCCATTACTGGCACAACAATACGGCTTCCCGTCAAAGTCCACAAGAGTCCACAATGATTTCACACTTTTCTTAAAACAAAGAGTCAATTTTCCGGGTCCCTGTCACAGGGCACTAGCTCCGGGGGAGCTGTCAGTCACACTCCAGAGGCACAGTCCACTCACACAGTCCTGGGACTAGTTACAGTTCATAGCCATACACCGGCTGACAGCTGTCAAACCGTGACCTTGTCAGGTCAACTGTCAGAATCTGGCGCGTTAAAATCACTACAAAGATAGACACTCCTGTGCATTGAAATCACTACACACAATAATCCAACCAGTTTGGGTATCCGTTAGGCACTCCACCTAATAAGCCCACAGACCTATTCAAGGTCAAGTCACCACACATTAGGCAAGCCTAAACCCAATTCTATTGTCATTCCGTGGTAGTGTCCATGTAGGGTATCCGATATGCTATCCAGGGGCGTATTCTGGGTCGTTTTCCGTTGATCAGTCTGCCTGAGGCCGCCACCCAGGAGGACCAGTGACACACATCCTTGTCACCACATGGCCTCCGGGGGGAGCAGTTCAGTTCATTGTCCAGGGACATTTCCGGTTGGCATCTGGGGGTCGGTGTCTGGGGATGTTATCCGGAGGGGGGGGGGGGCAGTGGGCCCAAGTATCGGGCCACACACCGGAGGCTGGGGGGAGCCGGATGGGAAGACTCAGGGTTGGGACACCCGGCGGAGCTCCTTCCACATCCGGTATTGCTCCTCCGACATCCTGGTCACTTCCTCCAGAAGGAGGTCGGCCTGTCTCTCAGCGTCCCGGCGCCTCCGTTTCTCTGCCTCCACTTCTTTGAGGGCCCCATCTCTCGGTCGGGTCACCTCCTCCTTGTTCGGGACATTGGCTGCAATCTGGGCCCGGGCCCTCACCAGGTCTTTCATCAGGTCCTGTACCTGTTCCTCAGGGGTCATCTCCGAGGTGAGCCGCCCCATCCGGTTCTCCTTCCTCTCCCTGAGATTTCGCGGGGGAGGGGACCCAGTGGCAGGGGCGAGGGCTCGCCCTGTGGTGGTCATCTTCACCCTTGTCTGGGTGGACATGGACGGTGTCCAGGTCAGGGTGGTGGATATGAGGGAGGGAACCACCTGAGTCCTCATGGGGGACAGTCTGGAGGCCGGTAGGGACGCATCAGTGTGAGGTCCCCTAATTTCCTCCAAGGCTGTGGTGGCCACAACCCTCTCGGCTTCCCTCCGGGTCGCCCTATGTTGTAATTCCAGGTGGCGGCGGAAGTTGGACTTCCTGTCTGCCACAAACCCAACGGTGCACCTGGGACACTGGTACCCCAGGTAAGAGGATTGGTGCGAGGTCGCCATGTGGCGACTCAGGGCCTTCCTGGAGGTCACTACCTTATTGCAACGAGCACAAGGGAAGGCCTCCTGGGACGTCCGGACCGGATGGATACAGGAAGGGGTTGGACTGGAGGAAACTTCGTTGGGGGTAGCGCTTCCCTCTGCTCCAGCTGGCAATGTCGAGATCCAAGTGGTGTATCGGTCAGCCAAGGGAGACTCCTGAGGGGAGGCACTGGGGGACTGGGCCACGGAGACTGGGGAAGGAGCCACAGAGACTAGGGAAGTGACTGACAGAGCCCCCATGTCTGGGGCGACAGCGTCACTGGGGGACTCTGGAACAGACACCTTTGCCCCAGTGTCATCAGTACTGACGACGGGGTCTTCTGGGGCCTGGTCCAGGGTTCGATCTTCCTCGTCCTCTGCTGCTGGGCTGCCCGGTGGTAGTGTGATGAGGCTGTAGGGGACCAGTAACGGGGCCTCCTTACAATCCCCACCCACCCTGACTGCTTTCGCAGAGGAGGTCGCCTGGGCCGAGGAAGGGGTGGTCCATTGGGCCTGGGGAGACCCAGCATACCACGCCCGGTCGGCCATGTCTCGGAGAACGTCCTCCAGCTGACATTGGGGCCCCAGCTCATCCCGGATCCATTGGAGGAGGACTGCCATGTCCTCCTGTAAGGGCTTAGCCCGGACAAGCCGGCGGAACTGAACGAGTTCCGGGGCCTGGCCTGCTACTCCAATGGGCTCGTATGCCCTGGATTCCATGAAGGCCCACATGTACTGCTGGGCCTCCTGCTCCCTCTCCACTGTCCAGTACTCCTGGTTGACTGGGGTTGCCCCCTGTACGTCAACTGGAGTTGCCTCCTGCTCAAAGACTGGGGTTGCCCCCGGACGGCGTGCTGGAGTGGTCTCCTGTCAAAGGACTGGGATTGCCCCCTGATAGTCCAAGTGGCGACCACAGACAGCCTCCACCTCATTTTCCTCCACTGTCACCTGGAGATCCACTCCTGCAGTGTCTAGGGCCTGCATGACCACATCAGCCAACTCACTGCAGTCCATATCCATATTTGGCAAATTCAATCAAATTCTTTGCCAAGGGCAGCGTATGTCCTTTCTGAATCAAATTCAAGAAAGGAGTGATGCAAGGGGACCTGCATCTCTATGTCTTTCCCCCCACAGGCAATAAAATTCGCCAAATATGGAATTTTGGCACCATTTACCCCACCCCCCCTCATAATGAAGGGTCAACTCGGTCAACCTGCCAACCAAGGGGGGTGTTGGAACCATCTTAACAGACACCCCTTTGTGCCAACTTGCTGAATTAATGACCTTAAATGGCAGAGGTCAAAAGTCCAGGCACTTTTTGGCGGGATTTAACAAACAAGAAACACGTGTTTCCATCAGACAAAGAAACCCCAACCTGCCAACAAACACAAAATTAATGGAATCAGTATCTAGAACCTTTCAGGACCCACCCAATGGAACAGACCCAAAACTAACAAGTTTCACAACTCCATAACTGATGTCATCCATTAAACCAGCACAAATTTGTCATGTGCCAAACCGTTACATGATAAAACTCAGAGAAAGAAATACACTATCTGACAAATTACCACATAAAAACAGCTATTCCTATTTCTAGAAATTACAGCTGACATACTACAGCAAAAACCACTGCTAGGACACCGAAAAATAACTCAATTTGTCACAGCAACATGCACATAAATATGAGCAAGACAAGACACCCATGTTTCCGCAATCTTATTAAAAATAAGAGAGATATTCCTATTAGAAGTTGAAGTCACACATAACTCACTAGGCGAGTGAATAAAACCTTTCGGAGAAAGGTCATGTCACACTGACACTTTCTTTGGAAAACCACATCAGGTACAGGATACAACTTAAAGAATTAAAATTTGCCCTACGGAATTCTTAAGCTGATTCACTTCATTCCGGACAGTTTCGCTAGCCTACTCCGTATTAATGATAAAGTAACTCACTAAAATTAGCAAGAAGATCCCACTCAATCAAAAATAACTGCCAATTACACCAAATTCACTCTATACATATTTTCGCTGTATAGACGACAGACCGGGATTTGAACCTTAATCAAATCCAATGTTGTGACCATATCTGTCGGGTGGCTGTCTCAGCCTCTTTGCAATAAAGGGCTCAGCCTCAGGATTCAGTCTGGAATCCTCAGCCAGCCAGGGTGACGCCATTTTCCCGCCACATTCCACGTGGTTTGCAGGCATCAACCTGGGTGCTTCTCTGCGGCCTGTACCCACTTGGGTAGACGGCGCTGCATCAGCGTTTGGGGGCGCCGCATCATCTCCCAGCATCACGTGTTCAGAGGATGCTGCTGCTGGCCTCACTGCACTCCGAAGTACACCATCTCGCGTTTCCCCAGATCGCGTCAGAGGCGGATCCTGCTCTTTTTCAGAGGGGGGCTCATTCTGACGTTCATCATAGAGAAAAGGGTCTGTGTACGGGTCAGTCAAGGGCAAATCAGGAATTCTAGCTACATCAGCCTCACGTACTTCAGCCAGGTACGGCTTGAGTTGATTAATGTGCACAATTTGAGATTTCCCAGTTGCAGGAGCCACAATTTCATAATTAACCTCCCCCACTCTCTTCACCACCCTGTAAGGCCCTAAAAACTTCAAACTAAGTTTCTGCCTAGCCAGGGGCGGATAAAACAGCAAAACCCAGTCTCCAGGTTCATGAGACTGATTGCTAGACAATCTGTTGTAGTGCTTCGCCTGATTCAGAGCTGATTTCCGCAGCTTTAGGCGACAGCGTTCAAAGGAATCTTCCATAGCTAACCGTATCCATTCAACATACTCAATTGTACAAGATGGCTGATCCTGGAGGACATGACCATACAACGGGTCAACAGGCAGGAGGGCTTCTCTCCCAAGCATCAACTTATTGGGAGTAACCCCAGTAGAGTGCTGGGGCGTAGCCCTGTAGGCACACATGACATAAGGCAGAATATCATCCCAATCATCTCTGTAGTCATTCACTAACTTAGAGAGCATGTCCTGCAAAGACCTATTGAACCTTTCCACTAAGCCATCGCTCTGGGGGTGATAAGCAGTCGTCCTGGTCTTAACAATGCCAAGCAATTTACACATTTCCTGGAACAACTTTGACTCAAAGTTGGTGCCCTGATCAATATGAAGCTGATATGGGGCCCCAAATCTTAGAACCACCTGAGTTACCAAACAGTCAGCCACAGTGTAGGCTTCTTGGTTTGGTAGGGAAAAAGCCTCTGTCCATTTTGTGAAATAATCAGCAATAACCACAATGACCTTATTCCCCTTCTTAGTCTCTGGAAAAGGACCTACAATGTCTACTGCCATTCTTTCCATAGGCATCCCAACAGGAGCCTGTTGTAATGGGACCCTATTCCTGCCTGTTTGTCTACGCTTCTGACAGCTCTCACACCATCCAACCCATCGGACGATGTCCTCCTTGTACCCTGGCCAATAGTCTCCGGACCTTGGCCACTGTGCTATGTATTCCCATATGTCCCCCTAACCGTGAGGTATGCAATTGCTCAAATATCGCTCGCCTCAACTTAGAAGGGATCACCAATTGCTCCACATATTCTCCTGTAGGCAATCTATGCTCTCTGTACAATTTTCCATCTTTTAAGTGCAACCAATTGTACTGGGCCCAAATATCTCTGGCACTTCCTGGTCTATCTGCTATATCACTATAGGAGGGCTTTGTCCTGCCTTCAGTAAATCCACGGCCAAAGCAGTCGCACTATCCTGAGCTTGGGCAGCCACAATCTCCTCCCTTGTCCACACATTCAACCAGTTCGAACCCAGGACCTCAGATTGTTCAGGGCCACCCACTTCCGGTGGGGCAGACACCACTTCCGGTGATGCCTCACTGCTCACCACGGGGCTGGTCTCAGAAACTGCCACCACTGGCTGACTCACAGAGACTGTCTCAGCCCTGGCTGATCCATCAGCCACACCACCTACGCTGCCTACAACTCTAGCTCTCCCTGGCCCCTGTCCCTGGCGCCACAATGGCGCATGCTCCCATGGCTTCATCAACAAGTGAGCCTTGTCAGCATTCCACTGCACAAGAGCCACCATCACTCCCTGGTCACCATGCCCTGGGTCAGGGCAATCATCCCTTTTACACCTTCGTACAGGAATTCTAGAACAACCATCTGCGTTTCCGTGCTTTTTACCCTCCCTGTGTTCAATTCTGAAATCATATTCAGCCAATGATGCCAACCAACGAGCCAGCATGCCCTCTGCATCTTTAAAATTCTGCAACCATACAAGGGCATGGTGGTCAGTTCTTAAAAGCACTGATCCCTGTCCATACAGATAAGGCCTAAAAATCTTAGCCATTCGGACAACGGCCAAAAGCTCCTTGTAAGATGTACAGTAATTTTTCTGGCTAGTCGACACAGCTTGAGATGCATAAGCAATAACATGTTCTTTTCCCCCAATTACCTGGGACAAAACACCACCTATTGCTAGATCAGAAGCATCTGTATCAAGAATAACAGGGCAGCCTTCTCGAGGCAAAGCCAAAACTGGCGCAGTGGTTAAAGCCTTAATCAGGGCCTCAAAAGACCTTTGACATTCGGAGGTCCACTCGAAAGGGACCTTGGGAGTCATCAGGGCATGCAATGGGGCAGCTAGGGCAGCAAAGTCCGGCACATACTTTCTATAGTATGATGCAAATCCCACAAAACTACAAATCTCATGGAGGGTTTGGGGTTCTGGCCAATTCTTGACAACAATTCTAAACAATTCACACTTACTGGGCTTCAAACGCAGGCCAGCCTGGTCCATGCGCTTAAGGACAGTAACTAGATTAGCTGGGCATTTGTCAAAAGTGGAACCCTGGACCACAATATCATCCATATAACACAAACAAGTGGTCAGATCTAACCCACCTAACACCAACTCCATCAACCTTTCTAATGTGGCAGGGCCATTTGTCACTCCAAAGGGCATCACTGTGAAGTGATAATGCCCTCTCGGAGCTGTAAAAGCTGTCTTTTCCTTGTCCTCACTCTCCATAGCTATCTGCCAATAACCTGAGGACAGGTCAAGAGTACAAAACCACTTAGCACCAGCAAGGGCATCCAGGCAGTCCTCAATTCGAGGCAATGGATAAGCATCCTTCTTGGTGCAAGCGTTAAGACGCCTGTAGTCTACACAAAACAGGTAACTGCCATCCTTCTTACGAACAAGGACTGGAGGACTAGACCAAGGACTACTACTAGGCTCAATAACGCCAAGATCTAACGTACGATCTACTTCCTCTCCTAGGGCTCGCTTTTGGGCCCAGCCCAATCGACGAGCAGGTAGCTTAAAGGGCCTATGGTCACCAGTATAAATTTCATGCTTTGCTTACTCTGTTCGTCCCAGGCCAAATTGACCTCCCTCAAAGCAATGCTCATACTCTAACAGAACCATTTTCAACTTCTCCCTTTGTTCACTACTAAAGCTACTGTCACACTGGGCTGTTTTAGCCGTAGTGAACCCGTAGAGTGACGTAACGGTTATGTAACAGCTTTTTCCGCCGGGTTGGCGACGGATTCTGGCAGCAAAAAGGGGCGGGGCAGCCCCCGCCGGGTTCTACGGGTTACCTGCCGGGTTCTACGGGTTACCCACCGGGTTCTACGGGTGACTCGGCGGGTTCTACGCGTGACTTGGCGGGTTCTACGGGTAAACCGGCGGGTTCTACGGGTGAATCGCCGAATTGTAGGAGTAAGCCGGCGGGTAGTAGTTAATAACTCGACGGCTTCCAGGAGTATACTTTAAAAGGCTGCTGCCCCCCTAATATTAGTCCGATTTTCGTCAAATCAAGACTGAATTGTAGTATAGTTAATACTGATTCCATACGTGTTTTTTGGATCGAAAATATACCAAATATTAAGCGAGTTATTTGTCTGAGAAGGTAGCTAGGTTGGCGGAGGCAAACAGTGGTGCTCTCGCTGACGTCCGCGCCCTGACTGTATTAATGCTGAGCGCTTCTTTAAAAGGCTGCTGCTCCCCTAATATTATTCCGATTTTAGTCAAATAAGACTGGATTGTAGTATAATTCATACTGACCCCATAGGTGTTTTCGGATTGAAAATAGACAAAATATTAAGCGAGATATTCGTCTGAGAAGGCGGTTGTCTGGCGGCGGCTGCTGCTCCATTAATATTAATCCGATTTTCGTCAAATAAATATTGAATTATAGTAGAGTTCATACTAATTCTACACAGAATTTCAGATTGAAAATAGACCAAATATTAAGCGAGATATTTGTCTAAGAAAGCAGTGTTCTGGCGGCGGCAAGGTGCTCCGTGTATGTTCATGACTTGAATGGTGTGGTCAATATTTTTGACCATGATATATACATTGATTGGATGAGCTTTATTGCAATTAATTTCTACTCATTCTGCCAACTGGCCAATGGGAAGGACTTTTCCTTTGGTTTTGTAAAGTCAATTAACCTATATATGTAATAGCAATCTGCCTTGACCATTATGTCAATTGCTATTAGCATTTTGAATAATACAAAGAATGGGGTAATCATGCTTTTTCATCATTGATCACAAGCATCAATTGAAATCATTGATCACAAGCATGAACTGAAATTCTGAATTGACCGTTATGTCAATTGCTATTAGCATTGAATAATACAAAGAATGGGGTAAGTCATGCTTTTTCATCATTGATCACAAGCATTAATTGAAATTCTGAATTTCAACTGATTACTGTTTATTATGCATATTAAAGAGGGAGATTGTATTGATCATGGATGGAACATGCAATATCAATTTTAATTCCAGTTGGATTATTTTCAGAAACAACAACAAGAACGAAATATTGATAATTTATATAAAATGAAAGAAATATCTAAAATTATTACTCTAAACTAGAGTATATCTATCTATAGATTATATAAATTCTACACATTTCCCTGAATAATTCAGTCTTTAGTTAACGAATAGCGGATATGTAGATAGACAGATAGTTTAGAGAGACAGATAGATTTATATGCTTATTATATAATATAGAATATCTAGCTTAATATTTGGTCTATATAAGTACATAAAAGATAGCAAATAAAATCACAGATCAATCACAAATACTAATTACAATATCAATATTAGATTTAAATTTTACAAAAATATACACAAATACTGATCAAAATATCACAATAAGATTCAAATTAACACAAAAAGAAAAGGATGTTCACATGTATAAAAAAATACCAATATACAAATATAATCATTGCCTGGTAATTACAATAAAATACACTGTTTTTAATTAATGAGAGCAATTACATCTTTTTGTAATTGTGAATGACAATCAAGACAATGTCATATTACTGTGTCATCTTTGAACGAAATGACAGGTCAAAGAACCCCAATTTAGGCAATTAAGCAATTGACACATGTATTGAACATTTGCTGTATTCTCTACACCCATTCTTTGTATCATTCAAAATACTAATTGCAATTGACATAACGGTCTTGGCAGTTGGCAGAATGAGTAGAAATGAATTGCAATAAAGCTCCTCCAATCAATGTATATATGTCATGGTCAAAAATATTGACCACACCATTCAAGTCATGACCATACACAGAGCACCTTGACCGCCGCCAGATAACTGCCTTCTCAGACGAATATCTCACTTAATATTTAGTCTATTTTCGATCCGAAAACATGTATGGATTCAGCAGGAACTCTTGTATAATTCAGTCTTATCTGACGAAAATATTAAGGGAGCAGCAGCTTTTTAAAGAAGCACTCATCATGACCTGCAATGATACTGTCCGGGCGCAGACGCTTCAGGGAGCACCACTATTTGCCGCCTACCTGCCTTCTCAGACGTATATCTCGCTTAATATTTGGGCTATTCACGATCCGAAAACATGTATGGAATCAGTATGATTCTACAATTCAGTCTTTATTTGATGAACATTGGAATAATATTAGAGGAGCAGCAGCCTTTTAAAGTATATACAACCCTCCCTGCCTTCGCTGATGCTGGTAGCAAAAAGCCGGCGGGTGACCATTGGAAGCCGGCGGGTTACCCGTAGAACCTGGCGGGTTACCCGTAGAACCCGGCGAGTCACCTGTAGAACCCCTGAACAAGCCGCCGGCTCTACTACGGGTGAAAATTAGGGACGGATAATTCGCCGGGTTCTACGGGTCAACCGCCGATTTCCACGGGTCACCCGCCGGCTTCCAAGGGTATTTTTCATTTTTTGGACACCCGGGAGATTTCTACGGTTGTGCCATGCAAGCTTGGCACAACCGGCTACCGGGTTGAAACTCCCGGCTTGGCCAAGGGTCCCACGGGTGCTTGGCGAGTATCGCGGGTATCCAAGGGTAGCCGTTTTGGAGCCGCCGGCTTGGAGCCGGTTAGCTAGTGGCGTAACAATTGTGTAATACTACGGGTTCACTACGGTTAAATCGCCTAGTGTGACAGGGGCTTAAGGCCTTCTGTCGGGTCAATAAGGGGTTTCAGGTGATCTGGAAAGTCCTTGTGTCTAGGGCCCTCCTTGGAAGTCACAGCCGATACCAGCGTGTCCTCTTCCAGAGAATCCTTGTCAGACAGGACACTAGTCAGCTCCCCTAGTAATTGACCCTGTGACAGACAAATATCTTTCTCAGTTGGATTTGCTATCCAGACCTTGGCATCAGGACAATCCACGTCCACTATGCCCCGAGGTACCATAACATGCAAATTCTGACTAACCTGGGGAATGGCTTCGAACAAGAGGTTATGACCCTGACATTTGCCCCATGTCACCAGTTTGACTGCAACCTATGACACATGCCTTGCTAGCAGGCAAATAGGTTCTCTGACCACTGCTCGACCTCTAAGACCTTCTGGACCTTCTCTACACAGAACATCTGACCCACCCAAACGCAATACTCCAGAGGAACACATTAAGGTGGCTTTATGTTTCTTCAAGAAGTCCATCCCCAGCAACCCAGTCAGTTGTCCCATTTCAGCAACTAGGAACTCACACGGATACAGAGCTCTGTCCACACAGATCTCTGTCTCTAGCCTTCCATATACTTTAATAAGACCACCATTTGCGGCTGCTACTTTCCTATCCATAGACAACAGTGGAGACCTATACACTCTGGCTATTTCATCATACACTTTCTTGCTCAACATTGAAACTTGGGCACCTGTGTCCACCAGCATTTCCAAATCTGTGGAACCAATTCGGATGGACAAATACCAGGCTGTTACGGCTTCTTGTGCAGCAGCACATTGATGCCGATCTTGTCCCTTAAAGACCCCCTCATCACTATTCATGGGAGCCACTAACTTCGAGGGTGGAGGACCTGGGACCAGATCTTCCTCCACCCTTACTCTTTTATCGAACCAGCTCCCTTCTCTGACTGTGAACCATTCCCTGCACCTTTTGGGGCACCTTTTCGGGCCCCTGACCCCTTATCCCAATCTTTCTTTTCCCTTGGGCGACTGTTTCCCCGATTGCCCCAACCAGATTGATCTCTGCCCTTGTTCTGCTTAGGGCAGTCTCTACGAATATGGCCGTAATCATTGCAATTAAAACAGCGCCGATTGGAATTGGAAGGGGGCCTCGGCCCATCTCGGCGACCCTTATCACTGGGCCCCCCTCGATTTGCCAATACATCATTCATCAGGGAATAAAACAACTCTTTAACTTGCTCCTGAGTCATGGGGTCTCCTTTAGCTGAAGGAGCTACCCCTGATTGACTTGTTGGAGCTAATTCTGAGGTCTCAGGATGGAAAACGGGCAAAGCCACGGCCCCTATTGGCCCAAGGTCGGGTTTGTGGGGCCTTGTGGCTTCATAGGCGGATTCATATTAGACAGCCAAATCAATGGCATCCTGTAAAGTAGAGGGCTTGAGGGCACCTAACCAGAACCTCATGCTGGGAGAACCGGCTGTTTCCATGAACCTTTCCTTGGCAAACCTTTCCTGCTCCTCAGTCGAGGATGCAGGGTTCGCCTTCCTGGAAAGATCCATTAAAAACAAGCCATATGACTCCAGATCCATTTCGGGGCCCCTCTTTACATTTAACCATTTACTACGATAAGCATCTAGAGCATGGGAGGAACAAAACAGACCATTCAATTGCTCTGTCATCTTAACCCACGATTTCTCATAGGGCAAGGAGACAATCTTGAGCCTAGCTGGACCGGAAATACTAGTCCACATGTGGAAACAACGCTCATCTTCTGTCCACCCATTAAAGTCTGCCACCCTCCTAAACTCCATCAAATAATCAGCAAAAGCCACTACTCCCTGACCATCATACAAAGGGGGTAAGGCTTCCCTACGACGCCTGTGCCTTGGACGATAGGCACGACTGCCAGGGGCCACGTGGTCCGCCATTACTGCTCCAGCGGCCCCACCGGCCCCAGTTGGCTCAGTCCCCACCCGGGCCCTATATTCTGGAGAGGAGGTGGGAGTGGACGCACAGGAGTCATTCGAATCCGACTCTCTCTGCACCACATCCCTGGACATCTTTCCACTACTTGCTCTAGGTCTAGATCCATCCCTAGGAAGCCTCACTCCAGAATTGGAGCTAACCTCCCTAGGTTGCCTCACTCCTGACATGGAGCTAACTGGGGTGGCATCCCCAGAAGCCATGCTGGTGACTGGGGGGCCAGATGTGTCGACCCCGGTTGACTGGGGAGCCAATGTTCGGCTCTCCCTGTCTTGGGGTACCTTTCTACCAGGCTTGGGTCTCAATGCTGAAGTTCCAGGCATTCTAACAGAACACATTACAAACAGCAAACAAGACAAGACAAACAGAGTAACCAGGGCAGGGCCACTCAACAAGACCAGTCTCAAAGTGAAGTGAAACTACTTAGCTGTTCTGTTTCTGTTGTAGAAAACACACAAAAGAGTATTCCAATGTGACACGATGGTAAATCCTTAAAAACACAAGTAAATCCCTGCAAGCACCTTATTTGAAAAGGTCCTCACAGATCCAGAGTATTCCTGAGAATGAGTCGAGTCCCATATCGGGCGCCAATTTGTAAGGTCCTTCAGACTTGACTCAAACGAAGACAAAGAATACATTTTGGAGCTTTATTGGCCCTGCCCTAGCCAAACGTCCTGTCTATTCACTATTCTGGACCAAACTGATGCTGCCAGCATCCCTGTAGCCCCCTATAGCCCACTCTGGCCAATAGGAACCCAACCACACCCCTATCATGTGCACCCTTACTGGGGCATAGGAAATGCCCCACATTCTAGGTCAACAGCCTCACACAGAGGTCACTGGGGTCATGGGAACCGGTAACATTAAAAAAAACGGATTCCAGGTCATCACAAATGTCAGCCTGTTCAACCCATGTAAATATTGGTTGCACCCAGATCATGTGACTAGCTCATAAATATTAATTAGCTACATTTTTCGTTACTTCGTAAGGATGAGTACTTCTCAATGGCCAAGGCCACTGAAATAAAATAAATGGGTCAAAAGCAAGAAGAATAAAATAAAATTGCCGCTATTACTAAAAATAATTGTGTGCACAAACGAGGTAACCTCATTAAAGAGGATTGGTAAGCTTAGAAGATCCAAATAATTCTGTTCCAGGCCCAAGTGTGTGTAATCACGATGCATCAGTGTGACCCCTGGTAAAAGAACTAAATTATTTTATGCGAGACCATTAAATCATTATCATCTCTTATTGGTGCCAATTTGATACTAATTTCTCCGCTTATGATTAATTATGATAATTGACATTTAAGACAATTTTCTCCAGTTTATTTTAGATAAAAATAGATCTATTTAAATAAAGGACACTCCCTGCATTTTAATTTCTGGTGATAAATTGAACAGGTCACTGGGATTTTTGCCAGAAGTGATCACACTGGAGAACAGTATTTTGGAAATAGCCTGTTTTTCAAAATTGTGTGAATTTATACAGATTTTCAATCACTATTGTTCAACGTTGCAGGTAAATATACTAGTTAGCTTATTTATTTATTACGTAAAACGTTTCAATCGGTTTGAGTGGACTGGTTAACCTTGAAGAGTTTTTTTTAACCCTCAGCGAACGCAGTTCGAAAAGGGTTTTTATTATCATCAATGTCTGTCCGACGGGAAACGGTTGGGCAGGAGGGCAGGCGGACGGGCAGGCGGGCGTAACACTTTTGTTTCCAGAAGCAGACTTCAAACACTAATACACTTACCCCCAACAAAATTTTGTACGGTAATACTCTATATGGCCTAGTGGTGCCTTTTGATAGTCACATTGACATATGTTGGCTATGTTTAACAAAATTTGGAAAAAATAGAAAAGTTTTATTTTTGTTTCTGGAGCAGAACTCTGACACAAGTGCACCTACATGCTTAAAACTGTGTCATAATATGCATAAAATAGTGTAGTGTTGCCTTTTAGGGGTCTCATGGCCGTAAATACTATAGAATTTTCAAAATTAGGGCAAAATAGGGAAAATTCCTCCTTTTTCAAACTCCATATAAAAGACACTTTTTACCTTACATCAATGAAATTTTATTAATAACATATCTAAATTATAGCATTTTTACTTTTTAAACTTCATTTTTATATTAATTTCATGCTAATTACAAAATAATGGAAAATCTGTGTTAAATTGGGTTTTCGGAGCAGAACTCATTAATGCCCTTACCCGAACAAAATTGTATATGTTATTACTCTATATAGCTTAGCTGTGCATTTTGATAGTCACATTGACATATCTGAGCTGTGTTTTAAAATATTTAGAGAAATGAAAAAAAAAAAAAAACATACAAATTTCTGTTTCCAGAGCAGGACTCACACACTACTGCACCTACATCATACAAAACTTTGTAAGAATATATCTAAAATAGTGTAGAGATACCTTTTTGGGGTTTCATGGCCATTTATGACAGATCATTTTATTTAATAAGGAAAATATGAAAATTTGGACAGGTATTCTTTCAAACCCTCATATCAATGACTCTATGATCCTTACATCAGTAACATTTTGCCAATGATATATCTAGATTATAGTACTTTCACTTTTAAGCTTCTTTTGGACATTTGTTTCATCATTATTTTTTGGAAAATCTGGAAAAAATGCTAAAAATTGTGTTGCTTACTTCATATACCTTTGCATCGCATACTTAGCAATGACAGCTGTAAATGTTGTACAATTCATGTGCAATTATTAAATATTTGATCATAGTATTGCCATGCTCAACCCATTCAATAGTTTTTGTTTATAATTAGCAATTTTATAATAATTTGTTGCATGATGGTCTATATTTCTTTCACTTGACTCCAACACTTATTATTGTTTTCTTCATATACACCTGTTAAGTGTTTGGTAATACTAATTTAATGCAAATCAGCAACCCAACAATTCAGTAACTGAAGGAAATATTGCAATTGATAATATTTAGTTCCTTCAGTTGCCAGCTAAATTTAAACAGCGAGGAAAACATTTTTTGACTTACCGTTGGGTCCCGGGTTCGATTCCCGGTCGAGCCTAAGTTGGATGGCTGTTTCATCCTTCGTCTCATTGCCATGGTCTCTGCCTGTCCTAATTAGCCCAGCTGGTGCAGAAATACAGGACGTAAAGCCCTAATCACACACACACACACACACACACACACGTATCATTCCTTTAAGATTTGGTATTTATTTGTATTTAGACTTTATTTATTTAAATACAAGTAAATAAAAACCTTGAAGGTTAATTTTGTATGAAATAATACCCAACATCTTTATTTGACATAAAATTTTTGCTAAATTTCATATATATTCCTTATGATCATTGCCATAGCCCATATATGACTATTTTGGACATATAAATGACAATCTTAGTTGAAGATTAGTTAAGGGAACTTGCTATTGTGTTGATTTTTCTAGTGAATTCAATAATCCTTATTGTGCATAAAATATTTAAAACAGAAAAATTAAATGGCAAGAAAAGAATAGAGAATACTTTTTATGCTCACTTGGCTTTACTCTGAACATAATGGATTGTTGTTAATACAGGGTTCCTGCAAATTTACGTTCATAACATGTAAGATATTTGCTAGACATTATAATATCATGCACACATGAAAAATAAGACCACTAATATAGTGATATACACCAATATATTTAATTTCATAGTAAAAAAAAACAATCAGGGCTATTAAGCAATAAAATAAATGCAGTTCTTGTGTACTTAAAGAAAGTTCATAATTTATATTCATTTATATTTACCAAATCGTCTGAATATTACAATGTAGATGTTAATATCCAAGTATATTTGCATCAAAATAGGAAAAAGTAAGACATAAATGGACCTTAATTAAAAAAATAATAATGTAACACTTTTTCAGACTTGTTTTATAACCCATGGGAACACTATTATTTTACACTTGACAGAATAAAATGAACAAATGAAGAAATTCAAGAGTTAAAAAAAAAGGACATCTTAGACTCTAATTAGCATTGCATAACAGGCTATGTAGGCCAAGTTGCAATTGTTTTGGTTCAGTGCACACACTATATAAACACTCAAGAATTGTTATTTTTGTAAAACATAGCCAATATATGTTAATGTGGCTATCACAAGACACCATTAGGCCATATAGAGTGTTACTGTGAAAAATGTCATTAGGGTAAGTACATTAATTAGTGTTAGAGTTCAGCTCTAGGAACGAAAGTGTGTGTTAGTCTGGAAATGAAAGTGTAACGCCCACCTTCCTGCCTGTTGGATGAACACATAACAATTTTAATGATGCCTGTTTGCTATATGGGGAATTCGCTGAGGTTTTAGCTGCAGTGCAGCCTATTTTTTTTATCACCAGCTCGTCCAGTGGGTGGTTGGGCAAGCATAAAACTTTATTTTTTGGCCTAGTGCTGCCTTTTGATAGTTACATTGACATATCTCTAGACTATGTTTTACAAAAGTTCGAATTTTTTTTCTTAATTACCTTTTTCTGTTTCCGGAGCAGAACTCTGGCACTACTGCACCCACAGGTTTGTCATAATAGAGCAAAGCAGCAGAATTTGTGAGCTGATGCTCCGGTAATGTGTGCAGGCAAGTTGTTGAATGTTGGTTAGGTAAAAGAAATCTCAGAGTGTCACAAATTCTGACTTCTGGGGTCACGTGACCTCCATATTGTGTAATGAATCGGCTCGATCTGACATTAGAAATAATACTGTAATGTTCAATTTGTGACAAAATTAACATACTTGCTGATCGTAAAAAGTGACGAAATGGCAGAAATTTGGCTTTCCTGTTCATAAGATTGTTTGCATTGTCACGATGCCATTGATAAATGTTGGAGGCATCACAAAATTATAAGAAATACATTTAGTGAACGTGTGAATTATAACAAACACAACATTTGAACAATTCATACAGCATTTTCAAACCCAGTGGTACAAAGATTTTACCGAGTTTTGCATTTACAATTGAAATTGATCAACATCGTAGGGGACTTTTGCAAACACATTTGTAAACAATTTGGCTGCTAAGTGCTGACAGATCTTGAAGTTGGAAGATTAATCAGCTCAAATTCACAATAGAATTTGGAGGTCATGCAATGTAATTTGTACACTTGACTTGTAAGTTGTAGTAGAATTAGTTGTTAGCTTGCGAATTACTCGCACTTGAGTCACAGAGCCTAGCCCAGCCTAGCCCCAAGTTCCCCAGTCAGTGTGATACGCCTCCTCCGTCAGTGGCATGGTTATCCAGGGCTAAGCTCAGCCTACAGTACAGGGAGGCACTACGACAGTAGCAGTAGCATATGAGCATATTAAAAGACAAAAAGATAAATCATTGTCATTGTGGTCAGATATTAGGCCTACACGATGCCTGTATTTTGACCAGTTCCCAAAATGTTCATAGAATGGGAAAGAATGTGTTGCTCTGATGAAAATATATTTCAGCATCCACTAAGCATAGCCACAATAAACAAAATCTCAGATAATAATATACGAAATTGCTAATTTTATGGTGAGATAGTGCACAATTCAAAATGCCCTGATCTGGTTGTAACAATACAAAGTATTTATCCTTTGGAAGTTAACATGCCAGATATGTGGACTGTAAATTTTCTAATGTAAGAATTGTCAGAGTGGTGGCTCTCTGTGATGATCAATCCAAAGGCCGCAGAACCCTTAACTTTTAAATGAATTAACTACGGCCATCATGCAAAAAAAAAACCATGGGTTTTTTTTTAAAAGTGTGTGGATTATTAGTCTATCGTGTAAAAAAATTGAATTAAGGGACAAATCAAGTGATGTTCCATAAACAACAGATTTTCAACAATGTTGACAGTATATAATTCACATTAAAGTTCAACATCGTTTCTATGTTGCCTAAAGTTATAGCTTTTCGCTATCTTCTGACAGTGGCAGATAATATATTATATTATGTTTAAGGAGTGTAGCGGTACCTTTTGAGGGTTTCATGGCCATATATTATATTGAATTGTTATATGGGAAAAATGTCTTATATTTTCACACTTCCATATTACAGACACTATTAATCCAACAGGTGAAGTTTTGCAAATAATATCTGAATTATAGCTTTTTACTTTTTAAACTTAATTTTTATGTCCATTACATACTTTTTTCATACTGATAATGGAAAATCTGGAAAAAAGCTAAAATCTGTGTTTCTGAAGCAGGCCTCAACAATTATGCATGACCCAAACGAGTTATCATACTGGGAGGAAAAACTGTGAAAGATGATTTTTCCTAACCTACATGTATGCATGAAATTTTGCAGGAATGCATTTTTAAGACCCCAGAGTCTGGTGCTCACCATTACACCCCAACTACCCTTTTGCAGGTCCCTTGACTTAAGTCCCTACCACAGGTACTTGAAAACTACGAAGCCCCTTGGAGCGCATGTCACTCAAAATATTAATTTTCACGTTCACTCATGATTGTTGCGTTTCCATTGCATTCCCACATGATTATTTCATCAAATAATTTGCATTTTTTTTATAATGTCTGCCTATGTAGGAAGAATAAGACAACAAGGCACATTGACCTTATAAAGAGACAAATTTCATTGCCCCTGCGGGCACTGGTGAATTCGAGAAGACATTCTCAGTGACTGTAACATGAAGCTAAATGTACTTTTCATAACCATTTTATGTGTAATTAATTACAGTGAATTATGGTCATATAATACTCATAATAATAAATCTAACAGCCTTTCTGGCAAAAATTTAGAACAACATTGGAAGAAATATGTTCAGCAATGGCTGTTCAACCACTTAAAAAATTATTCAAAGACCGGATTTCTGAACATTCAGAGGGATATTTTTATATTGATAGAAAATATTTGGATGATATGCTTTGATACAAGTCACTACACGTCTTGTGGAGGAAAAAGGACAGGACTATGCAATGCTTTGCAAATGAATATCAATAATTTTGATAAATGTGAATGGAAATTAGAGGTTCCAGATAATTTGTTCCTGAATATATCAATTGTGGACCTTCCACAAAGCGATCCATTTATAAACATTTCCTTTGAATTAGCAATCAGAAATGTAACTGAAGAAAATGACTATCACACAATAATTATAACCCAGAAATATGAGCCATTGGATATAGTGACTAACACTTCATCAGTTGATGTTACCTTTCAAATGTTACAACTATTCACTTACTCACATTTCCATATTATCTTTCAAGCTAAAGAATGCAATGTGATGATAAGCAAAAACATTGTAGAAATGCCCACTGACAAAATGTTACATTTCCCAAACATGAAGCCACATTGTTGGTTTCCACAAATAGCTGTGACTGAGTATCATGCATTGGTGAGGACTGAGATCGGATCATTGGCCCACATTTTTGTACAATGCAGTGTGTTAAGTAAAGGTCTTAGTTTGTATGATGGACCTTCTATGTGGGCACCATCAATCAAAAGGAAGTGTTCTAGAAAGGCTTTAGTAAAGGTAAAGGCTAGTACATTTCAGCTCTACATGATATTTAGGCATATGCATCATGTGAAGGGCCTCTTTTATGTGACTTATAGCTCTCACTATAAAGATAACAGTGTTGAGGTTCTTAAACTTCCGACAGATGAAGACTTTTGGATATCTTGGAATTTTGAAAATACGTCAATTATTGAATACCAGAGAATGGTAGTTATTCATGAAGCAAGTGGGCATAGCCTGAATTACAAACTATTCATTAGCCCATCATCCACAGGAGCTCAAGGACATTTGTGTCAGTATGGTGGGCTAGTGATAAAGAATAAACTTGACACTGAACGCTTTAATAATATTGGTCCATTGTGCTCGACAAACAATGCTCAGCTGTTACAAAATGTTACATTACCATCACATAACAATCAGGTTGCTATCATTATATACCATTATGGACTGTCATATTCACAAAGTGGTAAAATAGTCTTCCTGCAGCAAAGCTTGAGATGCAATGGAATAATAAACCCATGTGCTGTTTGTAAAAATATGGCCAATTTGTTATATGTTATAATGTCACAATTTCTGACTTCTTTTGACATTAGATGTGCTGGATATCCACACATACTACTTAAAAGCCAATGTCTCATTGTACCTGTGGTTATTATTGAAGCAGTCACTTACAATGACAGTTGTGAGTTTGTTATCTTAACATATCCATTGAACCGCCTAGAATTTCTGACCACGCATAGATATATTTATAATCCACGCTTGCCAAGCAGCAGACCCTCTGTATCTTATCAAACTCATTCAAAGATTATAAATAAACTTGATTCCCCAATTTTGGAATTCTCATTTAGCCAAGTATCCTCTGCTTTGAAGTTTGCTGTGCGATTTACAATTTTTCGCAAGGCTGTTATGCATATTGTTGCTGAGATTCATAAAAACAGTGTCTGTGAACACATTTTCATGAATCCTGCACTAGTGACACAAGACATGCTTGAGTTTGTTGGAATATGTTTCAAATTTCAAATACCCTTACAAAGCATGAATGGACCATATGCTTTTAAACTACTTTTTTCTGAGGAAATAGAAAACATTCAAGAATATTTTAATCGTTTCCTCATTGTTGCTTTTATTGAAGGACAACATCACAATCATAACCAAACTCCTTCAGAAACCTTTCTGGAAATGAATGTCAAGGATGAGGTATACAGCAATGATGAACCACTTACATTTCAATTTACGTCCCTACAAATGCCATTGGTTTGGAAGAGTTATGGTCAGTTTCTATCTATATCTTTAAAAACTGACAAGCACTTGCAGCAAAACATGTCCTTGACACTTATGGCAATAGCTATTTTTGATGAATTTGCTGTTTTAAGTTATATGGGTACCGTGATAATGTTACCTGATAATGATTATTGCCATAAAAATAGTTCAGATCATGATGAATATTATGAAAGATGTTTTAGCATACATTCCAACTTTTCTGGAACATGGACTTCAGCAAGTGACACATGCCAGCAAAGAGGAGGCTACCTGTGGTCAGTGAACAATGAAGATGAATGGAAAATGACACTACAATCACCTAAAATTCGCATCTTCTTAAATACTTTCATGCTGCAAACACAAAATTCTGTCAATGCAATAAAGTACATGAGAACTGCACATGTTATGTTTCTTGGACATATGTCAGCAGGCAAGGTAGGTAAAGCCTAATCCCTATACATGTGTGACCCTTGTCTTTGCAGTCTGTACTGTTTGTAGTTTATAATTTCCATCACAGTGTTCCATGTATTGCACTGCAGCAGCTCGTTTTGGTCAGTGTATGGAATGACAATTCAGCTTTGTTCCAGTGAATTGGATTTGCCTATTGTCTATTATCATAATCTGTATTGGCATTTACATGTTCATGTTAACATTACATTGATTTGTGTGTTTGTGTATATTTTGTATATTGGCCAATACATTTTATTCTATTCTATTCTATTCTAGAGCACAAAGTCAGATGTGTTAATATTATCAACCGTACTGTCCATTTAATCAATCAGACAGTATCCCTTTAACCTAATAAGAATAGAACAGTAGATTGTTTAGTTTGCATATGGAGTCTGGAAGTGCGAGAATTTCCGTGCATGACATGCTCTTAACAGATCATAGTGAAAACCAGAGGGAAGTTTATGCCAATGTAGGTGAAATAAAGTTTTTCATAGATTTGGAAATTTGTCCAACAGTATTTTGTGCCAAACATCCCTGGTATTGTAAAGGTTTTTCAAATTCGAGTAATTTTATTTTAACCATCACAGAAAACACAATTTACATTTTTAGAAAACAAGGTAATTTGTATCCCCACACAAGATGAATCTTACCAAAATAAAACTACACAAAAAAATGTTTGAATTAATTATGAACTACTACAAATGTTACATTCCTAGAATGTTCTTCACTCTTGAGGCTTTGAGAAGATGTATAAGTCAATGTATCGAGCATGATTTTAATGCAACCATCACAGAAAAACACAATTTACATTTTTATTACAAGGTAAATTTTATCCTGACTCAGAATGACTCTTCCCAAAATAAATTCTGTGTCACAAATATCTGGCCCAATTACCCATTCATCTGCCACAACACTTTTTTGATGAGGCCATTTGTATTACCTTTACATTTAACTTTCCCAGGTGAGAAAATGGCAAGATGGATTGATCTTAACATATAGTCGTATGCACAAACACAGCAGGATTCAAGAACTGTCATTTAATGTGTCTCTATCTTCCTTAGAACAATCTGACAAACAATATTCTCAGTTTGCATATTTATTAACTCTCTTGAGACAAAGTGAAAGTAGCATTAAAACTGATGAGCATTGCCTTTCACTAATACCATCTACAGAGACATGGATTTTTATTGATTGCTTACGATCATTCGACAATGTTGCATTTATCTGTGAATATTCCATTCTTAAATATAAAGACGATCATATCACAGAAAATGCTGTGACTCACAAGGTAGATGAATATTGTAGACATGGTTGGTACTTTACTGGCATTGATTGCCTCAGGGTAGAGAGACTGAACAGGAATGATAATGTAAACCTAAATGACTTAGTATCCTCATGTGACAAAATTGGAGGTGGTATCATGTCCTTCAATAGTAGAAACCAATTTGACAGTAGAATTGCTAAATATTTACCCATCTTTGTAACAAGTTCTTCCAAAGTTGCTCTGTATCAACTGGGACATGATGCATTTCAGAAGTATACTTTTGTGACTACTATCCACATTGTTTGGATGCCAGTGATGAGTTAAACTGCACAGACTCATGCATTAATCTGTTGTATGAAGCATTACATTTCAAATGTGGTGATGGAAATTGCATTGCCATTTCAAGGGTTTGCGATCTTACAATTGACTGTAACAATGGTGAAGATGAACAAGAATGTCCTGATCATGGAAAATATTACTCAAATTGGAGTCCACTTATTGTAGAAAGACAGAAAAATGAATGCGTAACCACCAATTCTAACATCCTAAATATTTTAGTGCAAACATCTTTGGTTGAGCATGAAGCCCTAAGTGAGAGCCTCCTATCACAAGATATTGATTTTGACCAATACATGTGTCCCTATGAATCTACAGAATGTTTTCCAAGAAAATATTTATGCACCAGGGATAAAGATTTTGAAGGGTATGAGTTACCTTGTAAAAATAGCTGGCAATTTCAAGAGTGCAATCAGGTAATTCTTCAAGAGTTTATATGCCATGATAAATTCATTTGTGCGAGCAAGGATGCGTGTATTCCATTTAGGTTGGTGTGTAATGGGATTCCGGAATGTCCACATGGTGATGATGAGATCAACTGCACAACATGGAAGTGTCCAAGAATGTTACGATGCACTAAAGAAAGGATTTGCGTGCACCCAAGTGAAATATGTGACGGTGTCCTACATTGTCCACTTTCTGGAGATGATGAAACATTTTGCACAGAATCTATTTGTCCATCCGGATGTAAATGCCTTGGTAGGGCAATCTTATGTACCAAACCATCCAGTCTGAATGACAGTTACCTTGCAATTGGGGCATTTAGGTTTGATGCAGCAAAGCACAATGATTGGCATATTACTTTACAAAAGGCATGGTTTGTAAATTTATCAAATTGCAACATAAGGATTGTTGCAGAGTTTCAGAAAATAATCATCCCACAAGTTGTTAAATTAGATATTAGCCATAATCCATTGGTAGATTTCTCATCAGCTAAAGTGAGAATGGACAATCTAAAGTATCTGGATTTCCAGAATTCTGGTTTGTACCGAATTAAGACTGAAACATTCAAGATGTTCTCGAAGTTGCTGAGACTTAATTTGGCAAATACAAAGATATATCAGATAGAGGGATGCTCATTCTGTACTTTGCTATATCTTGAAACATTAGATTTATCCAACACCCAAGTTATTCATTTAACGCCAGACATTTTAGGTGGGCTCACTAACTTAACCACACTGAAATTTAGCAGCTCAAAAATCCAATCTATCTCCAAGGACATTTTACAAGCTCTAAATTTAAGAGTCTTCTACTCAAATGATATCCATTTTTGTTGTCTTGAAGACAGTGGTATTATTCCAAAATGCAAAGACATTAGTTTGACACAACTGCGAGCCATTTGTAAAAAGGTTTACCCCCAAAATTCTTGGATGATAACCATTTATTTAATCACAATGGGTTCCATTATTGGTTTAACAACACAATATGTGCAGTGTGGCATGAAGAAGTGCCACAGTTTTCTTCGATTCATGGTCTTGGCTAATTTAATGATGTTTGCTGTTATAATGACATTTCATTTTCAGAACCAAGCTTTGAGTAACTCGCCTTCCATCAATATAAACAATGCTCATACTACTATGGTTTTGTGCAGATTTATTGCTATAACAGTTTTCACAGCAAATTTCTTCTACCTATTATCCACCTTGATGTTCTTTGTCAGACTATTTTTGGCCCTAAAATATGCAATGAAATCAGACAAGCAAATGCATAAAAGACATTATCTTATCATTTTGGTAATAGCCACTGCAACATATTATGGCTTGGGATTTACTTTTTGTAACAAAGTACCAAGTGCCCTTTGTTTGATACAGTTCGGTGACACTGAAAGATTTCTTGTCATGGCTGTCAATGGAATATTATCTTTCTCCATAATTGGGATGATTTTTGCTTCACAATTACAGATCAAAGCTGCAAGAAAAGCATGCCGCCGAAATGAGACTAATTCTGAAAGGCTCTTGAAAGTGCGAATGTTCCTGTACACATTAGTTATAGCTATTTCATTCGCAATGGGAGTTATGCAGCAATATGATTTTTCTAGCAGTGATTCTGTACATCTTGTTTTTCTTTATTCATATTACACACTGATGCCAATTTGCTTTCCAGTTCTGTTTGTAATGTCTACCGGAAATGTTCTGACAAAAGGCAAAGCCATTGTGTGTAGATAACTTTACCTGTGACATAATTATAATGCTCTGAGTAGTTATATTATATGTATCAGCAAATAAATAAAACAAATAGGCAGTGTGGTGTTGCGTCGTTGTGGAGATGACCTAGGAAGTCTATACCTCCATTTATATTTTGTTAAAAACTAACAGCTCCCAGTATAGAGAATGACCACCTGTTACCGACCACTTCCTGAGACAAAATATTATGGAGCTTTTAAAGGGACATACATAACAAAAAATTCGTTCGCACGAAAAGATAATTGCTTTTTTTTATTATAAAATTGCGTTCACACAAAAAAAAATTTGGTTCGCACAAATAAAGTTGCGTTTGCACGTGATTTTTTTTAGACTGGTATAGGCGATATTATTGCAATAGGACACTTATTTTATCTGGACACATCAAGTTGCATTACATTTAATTATAATTTTTATGACATGACAGGACATAATAACACCTACAGTTCAAAGTTCTGCAGTAATAGCAATTCAGGCCATCTTTATTGCAATTTTAGCTAATTATTAATTCTAAGACTTATCATCAATATTCAACAAAACAAATTAATTAACTGGAGTAACTTTATGAATTAACTATTAGACCAGTTTTTTCATTCCATTCCATCATGATACTACTCCTCCCAGCAGTTCTGTAACACCCAGGCATTGATCCCAGCAATTAACATGTACTTTTTGTTTATTTTTGTTAAGTACATGTCTGAATTTGCCATTGTGAAAATCATACTTTGTTATAGCATTTTGCATGTATTCTTAGTTATTTTTAGACATATTATACATTATTTATGTATTTTAGTAAAGTCTATTGGGATTTGGGTCGTTACATGCTGGTACAAAGCATAAAACTTGGCACATAGGTACTTTTGGACATTCATCTCAGAAGGGGTGCCATGCTGAATTATTAATAGGATGGCCTCCATCTTGATTTCAAAAATGGCCGCCCAAGGTATCGCAGTGGTCCAAAAAAAAAAACTCATAACACCCTTTAAAATCCCATTAGATACGTGAAATTTGGCATATTGGTTTTTTGAACATGCTGTTTTACGTCATAAAGGTTGTCATACTAAAATCAGGCCAGGATGGTCGCCAACTCGTTTTTTTAAATGGCCACTGACGATATCGCAGCAATAGAAAGAAAATGCTCATAATATCTAGTCAAATCGTCCTAGATACTTGAAATTTGGCACACAAAAAAAACGTGCTCTTTTTCATTAGAAAGTTGTTACACTAAATTGTGAACAACAATATTATAGTGGTGCGTAGAAACGGTTAATAAATCTATGCAATCTTACTAGATACAAATGTACATGCTTTATTGTTTGGCAAGGTGCTTAGTAATATGATAGGAAATGCAAAGTTTTAAGTCACTTAGCCATAGACTATTACCACCATACTTATTACAAGCCACACACAGATATTGATAGTGGTAAAGAGATTATCAAAGTGAAATATGTCCATGGGTATCTACCTAACCCAGCAAGGATGTATATTAAAGTCATTGTTTATTTTAACTTATAAGAGAATTTTCTTCAATAGTTTTTTACATTATACACATTTTGATGAAATAACAATATTACAGCTGAAAAATGTAATAGTTATTTCATCAAAATGTGTATAATGTAAGACACTATTTAGTAAATAACTTTATTTTAGATTACTTATTAGTGACTTCAATCTCTATACGGTTTAAAGTTCAAGATAGGCATTTACACATATGCCTCATTCATAAACTTAAATTTCCTGCACAAGATATTATCTTAGTAGGAGGAATATTTCCCAGTAAAACCAATTTTTTGGCAAAAAAATTCATGTATGGAACCAATGTTTGTGGTGGAATGTATTTGAGTCTGAAATAATTATAGCTGAAAGAGCTTGGTTAAAATTTTGAAAGCATCAGTGACTGATGGAAAGGCTTCTCAGTCTGACTTTTCCTAATTAACCCTGAGAACCCATGCTACATGGCCAAATGTGCTACGTGCGTTTTCCATGCGTTTATCCTTCTCATGGAAAACGCACGTGGCACATTTGGCCATGTACAGATACTGCTAATACTTACTGCGCTCTTTGTAATTCTCACTGGCACCAAATGCCACATACAGTTGTACATCTTGAGGCATACTCTAAAGTTTATGTAATAAATCATTCATTATCACAATTATATCAGTGTCAAGCACTGTCCAGTGTCCACTGTGCTGTCCTGGTGGCCTTTTAGACACTCAAAGAAGACTCCGCTTCTTTACGTTGCATGCTGATATGTATGAAGGATGGAAGAAGCTTAAAGGCTATGGTAAGGTGGTCAAAGTATGGTAACTTTAGTATGTTAAAATAGTAGTAAAGGAGGCATTTACACTTGGTAATGATGAAGACCACTCCTGTACCTGACACTAAATGGCCAGAATTGACAAACTAAAGGCTCGATTTCTAGTAACAATGCTTTCACAAATAGGCTTTGAGAATAAAGAACAGCCTAACCTGGTGTGAAAATCTTTGTCTTCAAACTGTTGCTGCAAAACCTTTCTTGATTAACAAATGGAATAATTCTCTCTTGCTTGTTGGATATTAGAAAAAGTCTTCAAACTTAGCTGGCATCTGATGTTTTCTACACCATTTCTTCTCACTCCTTTCCCCTTATTTTCTCTCATTGTAGCTTTCAAACTGTATTCTCCATATATGGCCCTTACCATGTTCGGTCATGTCATTTGCAATTGTTCAAATTTTGTCTCATCTATGGAGGGAACACTTTATCAGCATAGTCACTGAATGTTGATGCTTAAATACATTGGAACAGAGTGTATTACGGCAGTGCCATCAACACAATTCCAGGTTTTTTGATGGTCAGCACAGTTTTTCATCAGCAGACACTGATGGACAATGATGGAGTCCCAGGATGATTTTCAAAGAAGTGCTCAAGATCTCTGTCTCAGACTTTGCATGCTATATACACTCTGCCAAAGAAGTTGCAATCACTATTTAAGATACTTTATTCTTCGTTTTGAAGATGGGTTTCACAGGCCCATTTAAACAGCAGAAGTGAGCCATGAATGCTGGAACATCTGTCAATATATACTTACAAGTACTGTGCTAAAGCTGTCACCTCAACGCCTAGCGACATGATTATGTACATGTTTTGCTTTTTTACTCACCTAAACTAAATTAATCAATTTCTTTTATAGTTTATAGGCTGGCTTATGGTATTAAAGGTCTAACAATTAAATTACAGAATAATTAGATGTTCATGTGCTGAGTTTAGTTCAGAAAAATTGCCTAAACTGAAAAAATATGAGTATATTTCTCTTGTATTTTTAAGAGAAGATTTCTTACGTGAATACACAGCCTATCTATCGGCTACATAGTTAAACCAATTATTTTTTTACCTAGGTAAACTAGCAAATAATGTCCATAATTAGGTTGCTGGGCTTTGAGGTGACAGCACACAGCGTAAACCTAATTCTTCAGTTTTCAGAACTATGTTTGGCTTTTTTTCCTGTTTCGCCAATCTGGATATGTTAGGCCATATTTAGAATCATTCCTGAGTTAATAATGTGAACAGGATATCACTGACTGACTGTGTCTTGTATCATTAAGGTGGGATGACAAAAGAAAGACTCCCTGTTCCACTGCTAACTACACCACTTACAGAAAAAAAGCAGAAATGTCAAAAAGATCAACAAGCTCATCAAACATTATTTTATTGCCATAATATTCTTGCTGTGAGCCACAGAATGCTTCACTGTCATCCAGCATAAGTTTATATTGGACAGCTGATAAATATATTAGAGGGTTGCAATGTATATTGTACAATCTGAAGAATATAAGCAATGATGGATGGTATGTCATCCAACATAGAGTTTCATTGGATTCGGTAGATTTATATTTGCTTCGGGTTTACCTCAGCAAATATAATTTTTCTTCATCCCACAAAACTCAATGTTTGACTCCTTACCATCCAATATTGTTATGATATAGTTACATACACATATAGCCCTATAGCTCAGCACCTAAAGCAGCTTTAGTGTGCTAATAATAGTGGCAGTTTATGTAGCACCTCACCGGAATTGTTCCCACAAATTATCGAGTTTTAAAACTATGCCAAATGGAAATTCTGTATGATTGCAATGTCATTTAGTACATTTTATGATTTGCAATATTCCATTGCTTTATTATACTAATTTTGGCAGTTAAATTGTGACTATGGCAGAAGTTAAAAACATTTCCTAGCAATACCTGGCCATTTTGAATTCAAGATGGCGGCCACCCTGGCCATATTTCATCATGGCACCCCTTCTAGAATGCTTTAAAGTACATATATACCAAATGTAATGCTTTGTACCAGCATGTAACGATTTGGTCAAAAATTGGCCTTAACAGACTACACTATTTAACTTTTAGGCGGGGGGGGGGGGGGGCTATGCTTCTTTTACTTTAATCAATGCCTGGTTAGCTTTATGTTACCGGCATTAAAAATTACAATTTTCTGAAATATTCAAATAATCTAATCTGGTTAATTGTGCATGTATAGGAGTTTGAACATTATAAGAAAACAAATATCGAGTTGCTTATACCCTCAGGTATACACCATCAGTAATACAACAGTAATACAACATAACATATAAATATGTACAAAAAATATTGTTCAAGTATGCGAGGTACAACCCACATATGAACCACGTATCAAACCCGAATGGCTCATCACGTGCCTCACCACTGCGCTATATAAGCACCGCGAGCGCTGTAAACTGCATCATTCACACCTCCGCCATCTCAAGAGAAGGATATACCTGTGCTATGATTACAGTTCTCTTCATGACATTGAATATGGGACCCAAGAAGAGAAGATATCTCTAAGTGAAGAAAAAATGTCACTCCAGAAGAAGAGCCTGCTTCAACTGCCTCTGCTGAAGAAGAAGCAGAAGAATCCAATGTTGCCTCCAACACTACTGCGGCTGCTTAGGATGCTGACAAGGATGATAATGATGCTGACAAGGATGCTGACATGGATGACAAGGATGACAAGGATCCTAATGACACGGATGCTGACAAGGAAGTGGGAGATAGTGATGCCAGCGAAATTTCCAAGACCAAGGCCTCATCAAGAAACAGACTAGAATATCTAGCTTAATATTTGGTCTATATAAGTACATAAAAGATAGCAAATAAAATCACAGATCAAATCACAAATACTAATTACAATATCAATATTAGATTTAAATTTTACAAAAATATACACAAATACTGATCAAAATATCACAATAAGATTCAAATTAACACAAAAAGATAAGAATGTTCACATGTATAAAAAAAACAACCAATATACAAATATAATCATTGCCTGGTAATTACAATAAAATACATTGTTTTTAATTAATTCATCATACTGTAATACAATATGTCAATGTCTCAATGTTACTGGGTCTGAAGCTTAGTCAGCTTATATACCACTGACCAGCTGCCAGAGGCAGACGTAAAAATGAAATGATAAGGCTTGGATTCCACACCATGTTACACATTTATCCCATATATGGGGTCCTCATACTTGGCACCGTTGGGTAATATGGAGTTGGCGGATGTCTTAACTATTAGGTCACCCACCTGCATATTAGCATAAAATATATGATATGCTAATTGTAATGAACAGAGATACAAATAAAATTCTAAATTTAAATTTAAGAAAATTCCCAACAGAATATTTCCATTTTTGATTGAATGTGATTTTAGTTCAATAAAATACTAAAATTTGACAATTTCTGTAGGACCACATACCACATGTAGGAATCTTTGGCTGTTCTTTCTTGGTCTGTTGATTCACCTTCATATTAAGAATTGACAACAACAATTCTAGCTCTGAGACTTGTGCCATTCAGGAAATATGCTAATCCAAATATGGCTCAAAATATGGTTTTTGATTGATTTTCTGAAGTTTCTAAGGATCGAAATAGCAGAGGTAGATAGGCTTATATTCAAAAAACATCTGCAGATTTATTTCCAGTAAAATATCAATTTTAAACGTGTTTCTGAACAGTCCAGTCTTTTTTTTCTTGCAGCATCTTTTTGAAGAATACTAAGCCGCTGCTCGAGTGTGAACAGATTCAATTAAAATAAAAGCAATAACTTTAGAAAATACTTTTTTTAGGTCTTTCAAAGAGCTTTCATTTTGCTAAAGGCATCATAGAAGATCCAGAGCTTGAAATGTCTGATATCAGATTACTACAGGTGGAGATCGTGTCATTATACTTCATAAATGGAGTGTATTGCTGGTGAGTCAACTGACTGTGATTGAACTAACAAGATCCATTAAAGGACTGTCAAAGTAAAACATTAGAACCAGAGTGTCCCACTTTAAGAAACAGGCCATGTACTTGTGGCCGGGCACAGTAGGATTTTAAATAACTGCTAGAAGTGCGACAAACAGAAACGGTTGCCTTAGCTTTTATACAAAAGGATGTGTAAGCAACAAACAGACTAGGCTAAATATAGAGAGGAATACTCACACCTCAGTGGATTACAAGGGCTTTTAGAACTGGCTGAGAGTGGTCATTCAATAGCCCAGATAGTGGGGATTCCCACAAATAGAATAGATAATAAACCAATAAAGTATCTGCCTAACTCAACCTATCTTAATCTTCCTATATTAAGGTAGTAATGCTAGTCATGAGTCATGTTCAGTTACCACAATTGTACATAGCATTTCGAGAGACCCCCTTAATGAATATGTTAGTCCCACTACAAGTAACAATGTTCCAAGTCATGTCTCAGATGCAACAGATAGCTCAGAATTGTATAATAACAACTACCATGTAATCCAAACACTGTGATAAGCTCAGATGACCCATATGATGAATTGATAGCTTTCTGTAAGAAAAATGCCAAAAAATTAATCTTCTCTCATCTCAATGTCAATAGTCTGTCTAGTAAGTTTGTTGAAATTCACGAAATTTTAACGAAAGGTGTATCCAACATGTTCTTTCTATTAGAGACTAAACTTGATGACTCTTACCCATATGGACAATTTGAAATTGATACTTTTGTAACTCTTAGAATAGACAGAAATGCCCATGGTGGTGGCCTGCTATGTTATGTTAGACAAATAATACCTCATAAAAGTAGACCTGACACAGCCATAAATATCAATGGAGTTGAAAGCATAGTAATACAAGTTAAAACAAACATCAGAAATAGTTTCTTTATACATATATATATAAACATCCAAATGTTCAATTTCATTGTCTAGCGAGCGCAATTGAATCAATGCTAAACAAGTGCTTTCTAGAAAGCCAACATGTATACATAATAGGTGATTTAAATGTCAACTTCAAGACGAACCCAAATCCTCTCTCAAAAATATGTGATATGTACGATTTGAAACAAATTGTTAAAGGTCCCACCTGCTTTAAAAGTCTAGAAAATCCAACACTACTTGATGTGATTCTAACAAATTCTTCAAATTCTATTCAGCAAACCGTAAATGTTCCACTAGGTATAGGTGACTTTCATAACTATATAAGTGCTGCAACAAGAATTCTGTGTCCTTTAAATGAACCTAAATTAATTCATTATAGTTCTTTCAAAAATTTCAGTGAAAATGATTATTTAAATGATCTGGCCACAGCACCTTTCCACATTTCCCAAGTATTCGACGATGTCGACGATCAGTTATGGTTTCACAATACTTTACTATCAGAATTTATTGACAAAAATGCTCCAAGGAAACAAAAAGTAATTAAAAATAATCAATTACCATACATGAATGAAAATCTTAGTAAAGCTCTAAATGTAAAGGCAGCCCTTATAAGGAAATTTAACAAAGTTAGAAGTCAAGAAAATTGGCATGAATACAAAAAGCAAAAAAACAAAGTAAACAAACTAAAGAATACATCACTTAGGAATTATTTTGATAAAAATTGCAATATGTCTAATGCCAAAGGTAAACACTTCTGGCAAGTTGTTAAACCCTTCATGACAAACAAAATTAAATCTAGCAATCACACAATCACTCTATTTGAAAATGACACAATAGTCACCAACCCTGTAGAAGTAACTAACATTTTAATGAATACTTCATAAATGTAGCGCAAGATCAGAAAGAACCTGACATTGTAAACAACATGTCAGCTGATGAGGTCATTAACCACTATAAACACCACCCAAGCATAAAGTTGATCAATGATCAAGTTAACAACAACCAACAGTTTAATTTCACGCCTGTAAATGACACTACAACCAAAAAGAAACTGAAGTCACTACAAACAAACAAGGCCAGTGGTTTTGATAACATTCCTCCAAAGTTTCTCAAGATAGGTGCAAAAAATACAGTCTGAATCTGTTGTTAAGCTGTTAGGTATCAACATTGACAACAAACTAAATTTTGATCAATTATCAGCAGAAAGGCAGCAAAATGAATTAATGCACTCCAAAGATTATGCAAACACATTGATTACACAAGTAAACTCAGAATATATGAATCATTTATCTCGTCTAATTTTGTCTATTGTACAGTTGTATATAATACTTTCACTATAGGACAAAACCAGAAACTTGAGAAACTAAATGAAAGTGCAATACGATTAGTTTGCAATGATTATAATAGCCGATACAACCACCTGTAAAGAACATGTATAAAAAATGCTTTATGTAACAAGGAAAACTAGTCTAGCGGAATTTGTTTACAAAATACTCCATGACATGGCAAAACCTATCACAAGTTCATTCCTCACTAGGCAGATTACGCCATATGAGATGAGAGATTATCTTAAGCTAGTGAAATCCTGTTTACAACACTATGCAATATGGTTTCAGATCTATTATATATCAAGGTGCTTTGATTTGGAGTTCCTTACCTGTTGAACTAAAACAAGTAGATGATTTAGCTAAGTTCAAAGATTTATTAAGACGTAATTCCTTAGAAAGGTGTAATTGTGGATCATGTATAATCTGTCAACAAAATAATTTATGATAATTGAGTAGTTAAGTCATAATCTCATTCTAATCATCTGTATATATATCTTCTTTCATTATTATTGTTATTTTTACCAGTCGGCTAAAAGCTTTATAGCTTATGTTTTATTGTTTTGTCCTGCACCTCTGACTAAATAAATTTTTATCTTATCTTATCTTATTATCTCACATCATGATTCCTTTATCAGAGTTCTAGATATTAAATATATTTATCTATTCTAACAAATATTTTAAATATTTATCTATTCTAGATTTAGTTTAGAGTTTATTTGTATTAAACTGTGTTTTGTTGCAAAATTCCTTATTTTTTAAATGATATAAAAACTGTAAATTTTGACTTTGTGGTTGATTGCTGTTGATCCATGACAATGATAACACAACACTTCAATGTCAAACTTGTTTTAATTAATTTGTACAAAGAGTGTTATATTGTGGTCTGCTCATAAGCAGCATCATGTTAAAGTAAATGTCATCTAAACAAAATAGCTTTTGCAGTTGTCCAAAAATGTCTGGTTGACATTCCAAAGAGAACTGGAAAGCAAACTGGCATCAAGGTGTAATGCGAATAAAAAAAAAACACATGCACAGAATCAATGCTAGAAAAGTCATATTCGTGAAAAATCCCCAGTGCTAATGAAATAGTTATAACAAGTGTGTACAAGTACATTCGCCGTTTCAATAGCCTTTCTGAACGGGTTTCTTTACGGTGACATGCTTTTCTAGATTTCATGATATGTCTTTGTGAGGCATAAATGATTCCGATTATAGAGAAAGATAATAGTCCATTTGCAGTCATAAGTAATGTTTTTTCAGTGTCACCAAACTGAAGCAAACACTGTGCATTAGGAAGTTTATTTTCATTAAAAGCAAGTCCCGAGCCACTATAGATCGCAGTGGCTATTACCAAAATTACTAAATAATGCCTGTTAGACCATTGTCTGTCTGCCTGCATAGGGTATTTTAATACCACTAGCAGTTTAAGAAAGAACAGCATTGTACAAGTTAGGTAAAAGAAATTTCCAGCATAAATTGTTAAAGCAATTAATTTGCATTCTATCTTTTGAGAATTGTTGAAATTTATGGAAGGTGAGTTACTGGCAGCTTGGTGCCAAAGATGAAAAACCATCACAATAACTGATATCACCAAGCCAGCAAAGATTGTTAATTGTAGAAATATCTGGTATTTTTTCACCCAGTAATGCGAGTATGCTGTAATACAATTTATTACACTGATTAGGATTATATAAATAGGTACCATCCAAGTATTATGAGGGTAAATAATTGGACAAATGGCTCACAGTTTTGTTAAGCTAATGTTTTCACAAATAAGAATGATGCCACTGCCTTCCAGGCAACAAAAATGTATGTTGTTTGAGTAGAACTTACTCAAATGAACAGTTTGTAAAATGTTCCTTGAGGCAGATCTGAGTTTAGAGCTACTAAATTTGAGTGTTCTTAGTGACTTTAGATCAGTTAAAATGTCTGGTGTAAAATGGGTAACCTGGGTGTTGGACAAATCTAATGATTTAAGAGATGTTAAAGTACAGAATGAGCATCCTTCTATCTGGTATATTTTTGAATTTGCCAAATTAAGTCTCAGCAACTTCGAGAACATCTTCAATGTTTCAGTCTTAATTTGGTACAAATCAGAATTCTGGAAATCCAGATACTTTAGATTGTCCATTCTCACTTCAGCTGATGAGAAATCTACCAATGGGTTATGGCTAATATCTAATTTAACAATTTGTGGTATGATTATTTTCTGAAACTCTGCAACAATCCTTATGTTGCAATTTGATAAATTTACAAGCCATGCCTTTTGTAAAGTAATATGCCAATTATTGTGCTTTGCTGCATCAAACCTAAATGCTCCAATTGCAAGGTAACTGTCATTCAGACTGAATGGTTTGGTATATGAGATTGCCCTACCAAGGCATTTACATCCCGATGGACAAATAGATTCCGTGCAAAATGTTTCATCATCTCCAGAAAGTGGACAATGTAGGACACCTTCACATATTTCACTTGGGTGCACGCAAATCCTTTCTTTAGTGCATCGTAACATTCTTGGACACGCCCATGTTGTGCAGTTGATCTCATCATCACCATGTGGACATTCCGGAATCCCATTACACACCAACCTAAATGGAATACACGCATCCTTGCTCGCACAAATGAATTTATCATGGCATATAAACTCTTGAAGAATTACCTGATTGCACTCTTGAAATTGCCAGCTATTTTTACAAGGAAACTCATTCCCTTCAAAATCTTTATCACTGGTGCATAAATATTTTCTTGGAAAACATTCTGTTGATTCATACGGACATATGTATTGCTCAAAATCAATATCTTGTGAAAGGAGGCTGTCATTTAGGGCATCATGCTCTACCAAAGATGTTTGCACCAACAAATTTAAAATGTTAGACTTGGTGGTTATGCATTAATGTTTCAGTCTTTCTACAATAAGTGGACTCCAATTTGAGGAATATTTTTCATGATCAGGACATTCTTGTTCATCTTCACCATTTTCACAGTCAATCGTAAGATCGCAAACCCTTGAAATGGCAATGCAATTTCCATCACCACATTTGAAATGTAATGATTTATACAACAGATTAATGCATGAGTCTGTACAGTTTAACACATCACTGGCATCCAAACAATGTGGATAGTTGTCACAAAAGTATACTTCTGAGCAGTTTCACCAGAAAACATAGTTTGCAGATTAAATACCCGCAAAAGCTTGCAATGCTGCTCACAAGTAACCACTTAATTTATGGAAAAAAGCTTGCCAATATATTTAGCTGACTGAAAGATGTCTCTCAGACAGCTAAATTGTGATCAAATATTGACATAATCAAACCAACCTGATCAATTGTGGACAGATAGACAGACTTAAGGTCCCACACTCATATGCATGGCAAGTTGACCATGGATAAAGGTTCTAAGACCACTAGTCTTGTCCAACAAAAGATCAACAACAGCGTAAAGTTTACAGATTTATTCCAACAGGAATTACCACACAATGCATATCATACATGAGCCTAGACTATAGAGTAAAGAGTCTCAAATGGAATCCAGTATCCAAAGGGACTGGCAAGGTGTGTTCTGGACTTGGAATAACCGGGGTTATTCCAAGTGGATTGTAAGATGTCTCACAAGTAAGTTGGAGAAGGCCATTGGGTCACTCTGAATGTTCAGAGGTCTCTGTCCCTGCTCATCGGATCCAGGGGGTTTTTGTGCCCTCAAAGGTGTGGCTAGCCCAACAGCCTATCACAGAGCAGCATCAGTGTTGCCTCTAGTGGCAAACCCATCAGTCTGTGACTCATGGTTGATGAGTCAACATCAGAACCTCCACACATATCAAATTTCATGACACTTTTCAACATAATTTGACTGTTGTCCTCAGTAGCCATATGTAGCCATACGTACCCAGTGTTCATCCAAATATACTCACCATCTACTCGCGTCCACTCATGGACGCTCGTAAAACGATCTGCAGACGTCCGTCGCACGCCCGTCGTCTTCGGTTCGAGCAATCTAGATATCTACGAGTGCCTACGAGTGCCTCATGTATGCTTGGCGACGGACGTCCGGCGAGCATTTTACAGACGTTCGGTGAGCATTTTACGGACGTCTGACAAGTGATCTAGGATTGCCCCACTTTCGCTCGTACAAAGAAGTTATACATGATTAACAGAGCCACGAGTGAGCACATGTAGCCAATTTTTGTACGTGGTCATACGTAGTTCTTAAACGTGATAGTGTGAACGCCTCTTAAGAGTTCAGTTAAGCAATAAACAAGGCGTTTTCTAACACCCTTTTACAACAACACTAGTCTATATTTTCCTTGGTCCTCGTTAATGCTGAGCTAGGCTGACAAGCCACTTTGCCTGTTCATCATATATGTTTATATTTTCTTTTGTTTGTGTGACACAAATAACCATATGAGAAGCATAATAAGTGAAAAAATGTTATATACCTTGCCTTCTGACTTAAGGCCAAGAAACATGACAAATGTTGTTCTGAAGACCTTTGCTGCATTGATGGACCTTTCTCTTTTACGCTCGAAATTCTTCATGATGAAAACTTTAGGGGATTGTAGTGTCATTTCCCATTCATCATCATTGTTCACTGACCACAAGTAACCTCCTCTTTGCTGGCATATGTCATTTGCTGTCACCCATGATCCAGAGAAGTCTGAGTTAATATCAAAGCATGTTTCTCTACTTCTATATTGAAAAACTAGTAAATGTTGACAGCTTCAAATATCTTGGCCATATGCTTACTAATAAGCGTAGAATACATAGCAAGATGACGGAATACCTCTCAACACAAGCTCATAAAGCGCTCTTTGCACTGCAAGGTGATTCAAAACAAGCATTAGGAAAAATCGATCCCATGCTATCTCTTCGAATGTTTGATACCTATATTTTACCTATCCTGGAGTACAATAGTGAAATATGGACAAGTGAAAAATCTATGCCTGAATTAGAAAATTTGCAACTTGCATATCTTAAAAACATATTAGGAGTTAGAAAACAAACACCATCTTTAGCAGTCTATGGTGAAACAGGTAGATTCCCATTGCATGTCAGACAGAAAATTAGAATGGTGAATTACTGGATAAGATTGGAAAGAGCACCTGATGACAGTTTACTTAAGAAATGTTTAAATTTTCAGAAGGAAATTTATGTGAATGCAGTAAATGGAAATAACTGGTTCAGTAAAGTGTGTCATGTATTAAATAACTGCAACATTGAATATGATATTAGTAACCTCAGAAACTTTGACATTGATAATATCTCTAACACAGTGAAACTAAGACTCTATGAAGCCGAACATGAGCGACTTATAAATGCAATAAATGACAGTTCACAACAACCAAAACTTAGGACATATAAACTATTTAAAACTGATAGTAGAATAGAACCTTATCTTGAATTGCAACAAATTCGCAAAGTGTTAACTAAAATAGCTAGATTTAGGACAAGTTCACATAGCCTGAAGATTGAAACAGGTCGACACCATAAACCAATAATTCCTGCTCCAAATAGAATATGTGAAAAGTGTACGTTAAACTTTGTAGAAGACGAAATTCACTGTTTGATTGTCTGTCCTGGTAATGAGCAACACCGTGTTAACCTTTTTTTGAATGCAACTAAATTTATTAACAACTTCTTGTCTCTAGATGATATAACTAAGTTTACAGCAATAATGACAAACAAGGAACCTGAGTTATTAATTAGTTTAGGAAAGTTTCTCCTTCAAGCTGATGTGTAGAGAAAACCATCTCCTGTATCCACACAGTTATTAATTTAGTTTATTAGTTTATTAGTTATGATGTGCTTGTCATGTTTTGGACTTTGAGAGTGAAATGTTTTTATTAGCGGCTTGTATTTTTTTCTATTGTGTATGTGGATTTTAAACACGTATTATAAGTTAACTTGGTGGCTGGAACCTTGATTATTGAAATTTTATTGCTTTCTGTACTTACATTAATGTCTCTTTCATGTTATCTTTTAACTGAATGACATATGTATCATTTATGATATTTTACATGTCAATAAAATCTATATATATATATTGATTTGACATGGTTTCAGTACAATTATCTTTGCTGTGCGTCAAAAAATATGGGCAGCAAGATATGTTGAGAGAATTCTTGACTCAAAAATTGATAATGCTATAAGTTTCAGGGATATATTTTGATGTTTTTCAGTTTTGAGAGATATGGATAAAAACTGGCCATAACTCTTCCAAACCAATGGCATTTGTTGGGACGTAAATTGAAATGTAAGTGGTTCATCATTGCTATATACCTCATCCTTGACATTCATTTCCAGAAAGGTTTCTGAAGGAGTTTGGTTATAATTGTGATGTTGTCCTTCGATAAAAGCAACAATGAGGAAACGATTAAAATATTCTTGAATGTTTTCTATTTCCTTAGAAAAAAGTAGTTTAAAAGCATATGGTCCATTCATGCTTAATAAGGGTATTTGAAATTTGAAACATATTCCAACAAACTCAAGCATGTCTTGTGTCACTAGTGCAGGATTCATGAAGATGTGTTCACAGACACTGTTTTTATGAATCTCAGCAACAATATGCATAACAGCCTTGCGAAAAATTGTAAATCGCACAGCAAACTTTAAAGCAAAGGATACTTGGCTAAATGAGAATTCCAAAATTGGGGAATCAATTACATTAATCTTTGAATAAGTTTGATAAGGTACAGAAGGTCTGCTGCTCAGCAAGTTTTCATCATAAACATATCTATGTACAGTTTGATATTCAACACTATACAATGGCTGTCCTAGGACAACCCATTCACAACTGTCATCATAAGTGACCACTTCATTAATTACCATAGGTGTGACAAGACAATGACTCTTAAGTTGTATGTGTACATGTTCCATACAATAAATTCTATAGTTAGTCCTCACTGGTCTTACTATTGCTGTAAATGAAATAAATGATATGAAATCACATAGAACACATGGGTTAATTATTCCATTGCATGTCAAATGTTCCTGGAGAAAGACTATTTTACCACTTTGCGAATATGACAGTCCATAGTGGTATATAATGATAGGGACTTGATTTATAAGTGATGATAATGCAACATTAGTTAACAGTTGGGCATTAACTGTTGAGCACAATGGACCAATTTGAGTGAAGCCTAGAGAATCGAGTACAACTTCATTCTTTATCACCAGCCCACCATACTGACACATGTATCCCTGTGCTCCAAAAGATGACGGGTTAACAAATAATTTATAATTCAGGCTGAGTTCACTTGTTTCACGCCTCACTATCATCCTCTGATATTCAGTAACTGAGGTATTCTCAAAATTCCATGAAATCCAAAAGGCCTCATTTATGGGAAGTTCAAGAACACTAACATCTTTATTTTCATAATGAGAGGCATAAGTAACATAAAAGAGACCCTTCATGTGATGCCTGTGTCTAAATATCATGTAGAGTTGAAATGTACTAGCTGTTGATTTTACTATAGCCTTCCTTGAACATTTAATTTTGATTGACTTTGCCCACATAGAAGGTCCATCATATAAAGTAAGACCTTTTCTTACCACATTGCAACTTACAAAAAGATGAACAAACGATCCAATCTCAGTCCTCACCAATGCATGATACTCAGTCATCTCCATTTGTGGAAAGTAGTAAGAAGGCTTATTGTTGGGAAAATTTAACTGTTTTTCTTGATATAACGATACAATGTTTTTGCTTATTACTACATTGCACTCTTTAGCTTGAAAGGAAATATACAAATTTGAATATATCGATAATTGCAGCATTTGGAAGGTAACATCAGTTGAAGAGGTGTTTGTTAGTATACTTAATTGTTCATATTTCCGTCTTATAACTATTCTGTTTTTATCAGTTACATTTCTGATAATTAATTTGAATGCTCCTTCACTAAATGGATCACTTGATGGAAGGTCCACATTTGTTATATTCATACACAAATTGTTGGGTACCTCTAATTTCCATTCACAAGTATCAAAGTTATGGATATCCTTTTGTAAGGCATTACATAGTCCCCTTCTGTGACCTCCACAAGAAGTGTATAGACTTTTACCAAAGCATACTGTCTAAATATTCTTAGTCAATAATAATATGTCCATCTGAGTTTTGAGAAATTCTGTCATTAAGTTGTTGTGTAAATGAAATGTTAACCAGTCCTGAATATAGGTTTTCCAGGAATTTGGTTCATTAATGTTAGCAAAACCCTTTGAAGATTTATCGCCGAGAGTGAAATATAGCTGAAGTTGACTATAATCCAGTACAAGTAACGACATGAATAAAGATACAATAAGCTTCATGATGTAGTCCGAGTTCGTTGATTCTAAATTCAACATTGACAATTCTCCGGGGTTTTATTCATATTTTATACATTACGGTTTGTTATCTGTGACAAAAATTGGTTCATATTCATGTTAATGATGTAACAAATCTCCTGACAATTCAAATTAGGTGTGGCAGGTTTTTTGAAAGTCTAAAAACAAATGTTATTTCTGAAAATGTGACCAATTTTCAACTTCATTGACCTATGAAAAGGAAATGATACCACAAGAGATATATCATAATTGGTGCTAACGAAAAAAACATTGAGTATTATATAATTCATTAATTTGTTGTTCCCAATTTACAGTGTGAGTACTCTTAAGTAAGGTGATAATAACACAAGTATGACTTTTTTTTTGGAATAGCTTGAGAAATAAATGTTGACTTGAAGGTCATGAAAAACATCATGTTCCATAAGTGGCACTTGACATACGAAATATGATCGTCAGGTGACGAAAAACATGACTTGATACTTAATATCAATTTTTGTTAATTATGGACAACTCAAAATTGCAAACGACACTATGAATATTTCAAAAATAAAAATGTTCACTTTTGGAGGTATGACAATATCGTATTCGTATTGGTATATAAAATTCACCATTTTCATCAGTTTCTCTAGTTTAAATATCTCTATTTATTGGGAAAACATCCATGAAATACATTTAATAGATTATTTTTTGATAAATCTGAAAATGAATACTAATGTGCTATGTAGGTGTAAATATCCTCCCCGAGCAAATGACATTGTAGTCAATGGGAAATGGCTTAAGGGTTGTTCACACTATTACGTACAAGACCTAGGTATGACAACGTATGTAAAAAATTCGCTATAAGTGCTCACTCGTGGCTCTGTTAATCATGTACAAATTCTTTCCACGATCGTACACCGGATATTCGTCAAACCCTCACCGGACGTCCATCACCAAGCATATGTGAGGCTTACGTAAGGCTAACTGAGGTACTTGTAGATCGCTCAAGATCACATGCACGGACGACGGGTAGGCGATGGTGGTCCACCGAGCATTTTACGAACGTTCTATGGGTGAATGCCAGTGGATGGCGAGTGCATAAGGATGGACAGTGGCTACGTATGGCTACGTATGACTACGTATAACTACGTAGAACGTACATAGAACATACGTAGATCTTTTGTAGAAACATCTCATACAAGTATGCACGAGTATCCATGAACCATCCGCCGGCCGCTCTTCAAACACTCTTGTGCATACGCCAAGTGCCCGTGAAACGCTGGCCTATTGTCCGTGCGATACCCGTTGTCCACTTGAAACATAAGTAGACTGCTCGCTGTTCACTCTTGTATATCCATCGTTCATACGTGAAACATCCTTGACAACGAGTCCACCATGGATGAGCCGGAGTGAGCAAGCCTGGATACACATGTAACCATGAACATCCGTAGAACGGTCGCCGAGTGACTCCCGAGTGACTCCCGAGTGACTCCCGAGTGACTCCCGAGTGACTCCCGAGTGACTCCCGAGTGACTCCCGAGTGACTCCCGAGTGACTCCCGAGTGACTCCCGAGTGACGTAAACAATTTTACCCGTAGATGTTTGCCAAATTTTTAAACATGTTTAAAAAATGTTGCCCTCTCCACGGATAGTCACGAAGTGATCTAGCCCTACCAGGAGCATTCTCTACGAATTAGCACGGGAATCTGTACATTGCTCGGCGAGTAGATTACGTATGGACAAGGATGAGCAAGAGAAAAATTGTTTCGTCATCTGCGCTCACTCGGCATCCTCACTCTTGACAGTGTGAATGTCCCTTTGATCAATAGAACTGTTTATAAGCTCTCTGTAGTAGTCTTTTCATATCGAAAATAGACCAAATATTAAAGGCAAAAAGCAATGCAGCAGACCTAATTTTACCCCATTTGCCACTGTACTGCAAATCTTTTATATTAGATAGATAGATAGATAAATACAAATGTATTTTTAAAAATAAGGTCAGGGGAAAAGACCATGTATCAAGCTAAGATGCATTTTGTCATACTACACACGTTATTTTATGAAAAATGCAGTCGTACATCATGCTGAGGCATATGCATTTGTCATACCTATTGTCAATTTCATCTGTAAAGCCCCGTTCCCACATAGCCGAGTTTCTCGTAGTCAACTCGTAGTATTATGTAACACGCCTCTCGGGCCCAATACGTACTAAACTCTGCGACTACTCCTCGCACTCGAGAGATACTCGGCGAGTAACTCCTGGGACTCGTAGCCAACTCCTGACATTTGGAGCCGATAGCCGAGTATGCCGCGCTGCACGGCACACTCGGCGGATTTTCCAGGAGTTTCAAAAACTCGGCCATGACTCGCCGAGTACCAGGAGTAACTCGGCGAGTAACTCCTCTAACTCGCCGAGTTACTCCTCGAACTTGGCGAGTTACTCAGCGCTAATTTCACTCGTATTACACTCGGGGGGATGTTCAGGAGTGCGAGGAGTAACTCGGCGAGTTGTAGGAGTAACTCACCGAGTTGTAGGAGTAACTCGCCGAGTAACTCGTCGAGTTCTACCTTTAGTACATGCATCATCAGCGTAGGGGGTCGTATATAATTTAAAAGGCCGCTGCTCCTCTAATATTAGTCCGATTTTCGTCAAATAAAGATTGTTTTGTAGTATAATTCATAGTGACTCCATAGGTGTTTTCGGATTGAAAATAGACCAAATATTAGGCGAGATATTCGTCTGAGAAAGCAGCTAGGTTGGCGGAGGCAAACAGTGGTGCTCTCGCAGACGTCCGCGCCCGGACTGTATCAATGCAGGTAAGGCTGAGCGCTACTTTAAAAGGCTGCTGCTCCCCTAATATAAGTCGGATTTTCGTCAAATAAATATTGAATTATAGTCGAGTTCATATTTATTCCACACAAATTTTCAGATTGAAAATAGACCAAATATTAAGCTAGATATTTGTCTGAGAAGGCAGGTAGTCTGGCGGCGGCAAGGTGCTCTGTGTATGGCCCTGACTTGAATGGTGTGGTCAATATTTTTGACCATTATATATACATTGTTTGGATGAGCATTATTGCAATTCATTTCTACTCATTCTGCCAACTGCCATGACTGTTATGTCAATTGCTATTAGCATTTTGAATGATACAAAGAATGGGTGTAGAGAATACAGCAAATTCAATACATGTGTCAATTGCTTAATTGCCTAAATTGGGGTTATTTGACCTATCATTTCATAGTTTGTTCAAAGATGACACAGTAATTGCTATTAGCATTTTGAATGATACAAAGAATGGGTGTAGAGAATACAGCAAATGCTCAATACATGTGTCAATTGCCTAATTGCCTAAATTGGGGTTCTTTGACCTGTCATTTCATGGTTTGTTCAAAGAAGACACAGTAATATGACATTGTCTTGATTGTCATTCACAATTACAAAAAGATGTAATTGCTTTCATTAATTAAAAACAATGTATTTTATTGTAATTACCAGGCAATGATTATAGGTGTATATTGGTATTTTTTTTATACATGTGAACATTCTTATCTTTTTGTGTTAATTTGAATCTTATTGTGATATTTTGATCAGTATTTGTGTATATTTTTGTAAAATTTAAATCTAATATTGATATTGTAATTAGTATTTGTGATTTGATCTGTGATTTTATTTGCTATCTTTTATACATCTTTGTATTATTCAAAATGCTAATAGCAATTGACATAACGGTCCAGGCAGATTGCTATTACACATATAGGTTAATTGACTTTCCAAAACCAAAGGAAAAGTCCTTCCCATTGGCCAGTTGGCAGAATGAATAGAAATTAATTGCAATAAAGCTCATCCAAACAATGTATATATCATGGTCAAAAATATTGACCACACCATTCAAGTCATGAACTTACACAGAGCACCTTGCCGCCGCCAGAGAACTGCCTTCTCAGACGAATATCTCGCTTAATATTTGGTCTATTTTCAATCTGAAAACACTCAATCAGTATAAACTATACTACAATTCAGTCTTATTTGACGAGAATCGGACTAATATTAGGGGAGCAGCAGCCTTTTAAAGTATGTATAACCCCTACACTGATGCTGATGCTGGTAGCAGTCAGCGAGTTACTCCTACAACTCGGCGGATTACTCCTGGAAGCCGTCGAGTTACTCCTACTACCCGTCGGCTTACTTCTAGTGACCCGTAGAACCCTCCGAGTGACCCGTAGAACCCACCGAGTCACCCGTAGAACCGCCGAGTCACCCGCCGAGTCACCCGCCGAGTCACCCGCCGAGTCACCCGCCAAGTCACCCATCGAGTCACCCACCGAGTCGCCGAGTCACCCGCCGAGTCACCCGCCGAGTCACCAGCCGAGTCACCAGCCGAGTCACCAGCCGAGTCACCAGCCGAGTCACCCGTAGAACCCGCCGAGTCACCCATAGAACCCGCCGAGTCACCCATAGAACCATTTTTGCCGCCAGAATCTGTCGCCAACCCGGCGAAAAAAGGTGTTGCATAACCGTTACGTCATACTACGGCTTCACTACGGCAAAACCGGCTATGTGAGATGGGGGCTTTAGTTGACAATGATAAACCTTGTACTAGCTTTTGTTAAATACTGTGTGCAACTTAGTATCATTAATTAGATGTGGACAATGCTCAGATGGTCACGAGGAAGTTAATCTCACCTACATTTATTTTAATACTCCAGGATTGTATCACCGTTGCTAGTGAAATGAACACATATTTGAAATAAAATAAAATATGAAAACTGATGCCAAACTTTTCTGAATGACTGAAGTAAATCTCCATATTTGAAATTGTTTTAGACCGTGAACTGTGAAAACTTGGTACAAAATTTAAATAACATAGAAAGCTCTGTAATAATTGCATGGTTAATCAAATTTTATATCATATTTAGCTGATGTAACATAGCAGCAAATACAGTTTGTTAAGAAGAAATTATGTGATGCAGGTAAACAGATAAGTAAAGAAACTTGAGTGTAATTACTAAGTATGTTCTTAGTGTTATATCAGTAAGTAAAATTTGAAGTAAAAATATTTAACAATACTATTTGCAATGGTGTAAAACGGAGAATTCAAACACCTAGCTTTGGCCTTGCTACATGGACAGTTCAGAAAATAAAGAATAGTTCGTGTAATTAAGAATCAGAATGTCCTTTAAATCTGCCAGTTTAATATACTGTTATTAACTGTTTTGTCAATATTTCAAGTAATAAAATATAACAGTTCCATGAATATCTGAAGAACAAAATGACATTTAAATGACATTTAAATGATAAATGTCAAAAATTGATTCACATGCAGGTCACTATTGACAAGAGATTGATGGTTAGCCAAATTCAGTAAGTTTTCACATGACATTACTCTGTCTGAAATTTCTAAAAGCTAAGTACTAATTAATCGATTGCGTGGTAGTTACATTGCTTACACGTTTTTTGTTGTTGTTTTTTCACTTTTTTTTAAAAATCTCTGTGAATTTAACTTTACCCATAAACAAAAAAAAATACTAAAATGATCATATATACAGTAAAATCCCACTTAGGAAAAGTAAAAAGACATCATAATGAATATTATTAAAATAATTTTTTTTTAATTAAAAACTTTTCCTTTTTGGTTGATAACCATAATTGCTGTTACCAGTGAAATTGCATGCTTCTTGAACACTGCAAAATGCACTGCAATTAATGGTGAGATGCAATGTCCTCATATTTAGGCAAATTGCAATGATGAATACATAGTTGTGTTCATATTTTTTGTGAGGTGGGTGGGTGATTAGGGCTTTACGTCCTGTATTTCTGCACAAGTTGGGCTAATTAGGACAGGTAGAGGAGGCCATGGCAATGAGATGAAGGATGAAACAGCCATCCAACTTAGGCTTGACTGGGAATCGAACCCGGGACCCAGCGGTTGGAAGCCCAGAGCGCTACCTCTGAGCTAGGCCCCTGCCCCCTATATTTTTTGTGAGGTTGATTTAATGTTTAGGTGGTCCAGTGTGAAATGCTTTTCTTGATCTTTTTAAGCATGAAGCCTTTTGAGAAAAGGAAGCAAAAAAAAAAGCATCTAAAATGTATAAACATGATCTAGGGTGTTTTTGCATGCAAGCCATCACAAGTTTAACCTGTATTATTTACAACGTGAACTGAACTATTTCAAATTAAAGCTACTTGGTAGTAGGCAGACGTTATGAGATGATTAGGCTGGCTTCTTAAGGGTGGTCCTAATTTTGCAAGTTCTTGAATTGCATTTCAGTTTCAGTTTATTCATTTATTTTGGCTGACACTCTTTTGTGTATAACGTTTACAAATAAGGGAAGTTGTACAAATAAATAACAATTAAAAGAACTATACACTTCAAAATAATGGAAAATAAATAAGTATAATGGCTGATTAAATTTAGTATATTTATGCACACACGAAGTGGCATCAATTTTATATCTGTTATAGTTCTGTTTGGCGAGTACATTTTATTAGTATTTAATTATACATGATTGAACAAGAAAGGTAAAGAGCTTAAGCTCCAGTTAGTATCAGATCTTTAACAAAATTATTTTGATATTTTGCTAAATCTATATGGACACAGTAATTTACACACCTGTATGTTTCACCTAACAAGTTTTCAGTTTGCTTGAACTATTAGAGGCCTAACTAAATGTGTTATGGCATAAAGTAGGCCTAATAAATTATATTTTAAACCTGTTATGATCCTAGTTGTCAATAGAATACTAACTAAAGAAACTACTTACTTACTTTTACTTACTTCCTTAATAACTTCCCAACTTTTACTAAAGCCCCGTTCCCACATAGCCGGATTTCTCGCAGTCAACTCGTAGTATTACGTAACACGCTTCTCGGGCCCAATCCGTACTAAACCCTACGACTACTCCTTGCTGTCGGGCGATACCTGGCAGGTAACTCCTGGGACTCGTGGCCAATCCGGGAGTTTTGGAGCCGGCAGCTGCTGCTGCAAAATCTCCTGCCAAGAGGACTGCTGCTGCCACAAGATCTCCTGCCAAGACGCGTTTGCCAGTGTCAACAAGAACGTCATCAGATGCTGGCAGTAGTAATGATAAGCCCCAGGTTGCTGCTCGTGCGTCTGCTCGTCTTCGTGCTCTTGCATCTGCTCCTGCACCTGCTACTTCGCCTGCACCTGCACCTGCTACTTCGTCTGCACCTGCTACTTCGCCTGCACCTGCTACTTCGCCTTTGCCTGTTACTTCGTCTGCTCCTTCGCCTGCTCCTTCGCCTGCTACTTCGCCTGCTACTTCATCTGCTCCTTCGCCTGCTACTTCGCCTGCTAGACTTTCCTCTGCTCCCAGGAAAAAACAGGAAAAGTTATACCTGCCAGCCAGTGATGAGCAGGATATCGCTAACTGGTTTAGAGACAATCCGATTTTTTATGACAGGTCCTTGAAAGCCTACAAGGATACAGGAAAGAAGATGGCCCTCATCAACGAAATGGCAAAGAAAATGAGCATCCCCTGCACTGGATTCCAACTAAAGACCTGGATGGAATCCATGAGGACTTGTGCAGGGAAACTAGTTCGGCAGGGACCATCTGGTACTGCGAAGAGGAACCCCACAGAGAAAGAGATGTGGATCATAGCGAATTTTGGATTCCTCGTGGATCACATAATGCGAATTCCAAGTCGCCAGGGGAACACTGCTCTTCAAAAGAAAATTGGCAAGGCACGGGAGACTATTCGAAATCTGGAAGAAGAAGGGAGCTCTACTCCAGCTGAAGATTCCGGGGCCCAGGAAATTTCAGATCCAAACATTTCTATAGATGTCCCTCCTGTCCGGCAGACGAAGGGTGGCCCATACAAGAAGAGGAAGAGGGCAACTCCACCGCAATCTGGCATCGACAACCTGGTAAACATTGCCAGAAAGTCTACTGGAGTCATCCAGGAAACCATGCAGCAATTGGCCGCTCCTCCAAAGGATCCGTGCGATGGGCGAATTTATCATCATGGAATGCCTATCCATGGAAAATGATGCCTTTGAAGATCTGCATAGCCAACTGATCCCCACATTTATGCAGCTCAAATCGAATGCCCAGAGATCAAAATTCCATCTGCAGCATCAACGCCAGCATCAACCCCAGCAATTCGTGCAGCACCAGCAGCAGCACCAGTTCTATCCTCCTTCTGGGTCCCAACATCAAGTCCACTTCACACCAATGCTTAGTCCGGAAAAGAATTGGCCAACTGTAGCATCGGGAACCTCAGCAGTGCCTCTTTCCGGACCTCCATCCATGATATCAGAGATTCCGACCACATCATCAACTCCTGGTTTGAATATAAGCCAGTTTTTGAACATGTGAAGACAACAAACCATCCCCGGCCTTTTTCAAGGCCGCCAATCCTCCCAAAAGTGCACGCCTTGAACACATATTTGTGTTAACAATCAATCAAAAAAAAAAAGTTCCAAAACCCTCCAAACTATTTTCTATCTTTGTCCACGAAAGTATAATAATTTAGGTAAAAATCAATTTCTTCACATCAAGTAACTTGTTCATATTTCCTTTTGATTAGAGCACAAATATTGGTCCATTATTTTTAATATTTCTTTATTTTACACTTGAACTATCTTTCAGTAAATTGCTTATTATCACACTTTACTAAAGTTTTCATATTTCTTTAGCAAACAAAATTGCTACTAACTTAAGTGTGCTTGTGTCAGGGTTAATAATTTTGATCAAAGAAGACATAATGTTTTTGGTTCAGAACTGCCGTAGTTTTTTCTTGTTCAGAAGTGCCTTACTTTTTTTTTTTTGGTTCAGAAGTGCCATAGTTGTGTCTTGTTCAGAAGTGCCGTATTATTTTTTTGCTTCAGAACTGCTGTAGTTTTTTCTAGTATACTGCTATGAAAATGAAAATAATGAGAGTACGGCACTTCTGAACAACCAACAACTACGGCACATCTGAACCAAAAAAATTATGTCTACTTTGCTAAATATTAGTAACCCTGACACCACCACACTTAAGTTAATTGCAACTTTGTTTGCTAAATAAATATGAAAACTTTATTAAACCAAAAAAAAACAAATACGGCACTTCTGAACACAAAAAAACTACGGCACTTCTGAACAACCAACAACTACAGCACTTCTGAACCAAAAAAATAATACCAAGTTCTGAACAAGCACTACAATGATCAAGAGCAAGAGATGCAGCCCCGATTTATATATTTTTGGTAATTAATGTACGGGAAAAACGTCAAATTCCATGAGAGACGAAATCTATCTGGGATGGTATTTATTTTGCGTGGGTCAGACAGGAACATTTTTTTTATTACACAAGAAGTGTACATGGTCTGCTGTTTTGGGAGGATTTGGTGGCCTTGAAAAAGGCCGGGGTTGTTTTGTGGAATCTTTATACCATGTCATCTTGCCATGGCACACTTCCTTCCTCTGAATTGACAAAGTCCACCAAGTACTGCCATTGATTCTTGGCTGCTTCAGTCATAGAATGCCCTCTATTGCCAGCTGCCCTCCAAGTTCCTTGGGTGATACGATGTGTGATTGGATCTTCATGGTCCAGCATGATGTTCTGACCAGTCGGATATCTTATTCTCATCAGATTGTGGAGGCAGCAGCATGCAATGACTATGGATTCCACTGTCTTAGTTTTTTGTGGCATGGTAGTCAGGAGACACCTGAACCTTGCTGCAAGGATCCCAAATGCGTTTTCCACAATTCTTCTTGCCCGGGAGAGGCGGTAATTGTATATCCTCTGCTCTTTGGTCATGTTTCTGAGGGGCAGTGGCTTCATCAGCCAGGTTCTCAAGGGGAATGCATCATCTCCGACATTGAAGTAGGGAAGAGGTCTGTCACCAGGAAGAATTGGTTCAGGTGGAGGTAATCCAATGGTCCCTTCTTCAAATCCTTCTCTCAGGAGTGTATCATTAAAAACTCCTCCATCAGATCCAGTGCCGTTTGCTCCACAGTCTACATAGAGGAACTTGTAATCAGCATCCACAAGAGCCATGAGTACGATGGAATGGAAGCCCTTGTAATTGTAATACACTGAACCACCTTTTGGAGGACATTTGATGGCCACATGCTTCCCATCAATGGCTCCAACACAGTGAGGAAAGTTCCACCTTGAGTAGAACAGTTTCGCAACTTCTCTCCACTCTTCTGGAGTTGTGGGGCATGTAAGGACATCTTCATTATACTCCGCAATGATGCTTTCACAGACTTCTCGAATTATCTTGCTGATGGTGTTGTAAGCCATTCTGAGGCCATACATGAGGGACCTGTAGCTGTCTCCAGTTGCCAAATAGTGGAGGGTGATGGCAAGTCTGTGTCCTGGCTCCAAAGCTTTCCTCCAGTAGGTGTCTTGTTTGGTAATCCTATGACCAATTTTGCCAAGGATCCCTTGAAACATGGCTGGTTCCATTCTCAAAAAGTTAGTATAACTAGAAGTATCCTCTTGCATCAGTTCAGTCAGTAGATGCAAATACGGTCCCATCTGAGGTCTTCTCAGCAGCCAGGGCCTCACCCAAAACCTCCTCCTCTTCCTCCTCATGGCTGCTAATTTTCTTTCTTCCTCTCCTCATCCTCAACTAATGCTGCTGCAAGAACAGCAAGTTGCAGATTCGCATGAGCAGCTAGTAGTACCAAGACTCTATTCTGATGTTCTGTCTGATGCATGTCCATGGTCCTCTCTCTTCAGCAGCTACAGACAGAATGATCAAGAACAGTAGATGCAGCCCTTATTTATATATTTATGTTAAATGTACGGGAAACACAGCTAATTGCATGAGTAACCCGACGGGTACCAGGAGTAACTCGCCGACTTTACAAGACCCGGCGATTGACCCGCCGAGTTACTCGTAGAAGATGGCGAGTTACTCCTACAAACCGCCGACTCTCTCCTCGAAATCGTTCACTAATTGGCCGTAATCCAGCGAGTCACCCGCCAAACCCGCCGAGTCACCCGTAGAACCCAGCGAGTCACCCGCCAGGTCATGCCCGGCGACTTTTTTCGCCAGAATCCCTCGCCAATCCCTCGCTTTTTGGCCGTTACGTAATACTACGAGTTGACTACGAGAAATCCGGCTATGTGGGAACGGGGCTTTACTTACATACTTACTTACTTGCATACTTACTTACTTACTTACTTACTTACTTACAAGGTGGTCTGTTAGAACCCACTCTTGCCCTATGAGGACACATTTCACAAAAATGTGTTCTACAATAACTGTTAAGGTCTCACTGCAAAGGTTAGATACCACTGTCAGATTGTTTAAAAATACAAATATTTTTATATGTGCTCATATAGGTAATTACCTGACTAACTTGTGCCCTATACAGAAAAACTTATTTTCTCACCATGCTGCTAAACCTGGCTCATTGTGTTGCCTTAAATTATTGAGGTATAATTATATATTGATTTGAAACAAATTATGCAATCTGTCATTGAATTGTTCAGTACTTAGAAATGGCTAGTATCAGAGAGGGACAAATGAGCCTAGTATAGGTTAGCTCAGTTGGTAGGACATTTGCTTTCCAATTGAGAGGGATTGGGTTAAGCTACTTTATTTGGAATCTTGAATGGGTCAATATATCAGTTCAAAATTTTAAGACAGAACTCAGGCATTGAACCCACAAACCACTCGACCTCTCATGTTGACCAACATATCCATAAATGTATTGATTGAAATATTTCCACATATTTACAGTTATTTTAAGTTTTATGGCGTAAAATAGGCAGTTTAAAGTAACAGGTGTTCACATACCTTCCTAATGTGATTTTACAGTTCTAATACCGTTTATACTACGTTCATTAAATTATAACATAGATCAGCATTTTTACAGTTGATTTAGCTGGTTCACAGCTGCCTGTGTAAAATGTCAATGTAACATACACATCAATTCAACTAGTTCATTCTGACGCTCATGATGAGTCCTTGGATACAGGTTTTAGCTCTTAATAATGCACGAGGCTATTAATACCTTGCTAAACAAAACAATTGGTTAAACTATGTAGCTCATAGGCTGAGTATACTTAAGAAATTTTCTCTTAAAACTTCTAGAGAAATGGATTCATATTTTTTTTTAGTTTAGGCAGTTTTTCTGAATTTCCTGCTTTTCAGAACAAGAATGGCGAAAACTCAGCATATGAACATCTGATTATTCTGTTATTTCATTGTTAGACTTTTAATACCACAAGCCAGCCTATAGACTATGAGAGATATTGATTAATTTACTTTAGATGGGTAAACGAGCAAAACATGTACATAATTAGGTCGCTGGGCTGTGAGGTGACACCACACAGTGAGTAGGATAGTTATAATTAAAAGGCTATTTTATTATCTCATTGCTTAAATGCCAGTTTGAATGATATATAATTATAATTTCGAAGATATATATTATACTTACTCATCTAATAATAAATAAAAAAAACTCAACTCAAGCTAAAAAAATTTACTTTTGATTCATAATAGAAATATTCTAAAGTAGTAATTTTGTTGTCACTCTAAATGGGTTTATTTACAGGTTAATTGCCTGAAGGAAAAATCCAAAAGATGTTCTTAAGTTATTGTGACACAAACTGTAATTGATACTTTGCAGTCATATCTATCTTTCTGAATTTTTAAAAAGAGTTCGGTGGGAAGGCATCCAATCAGCTTTGGTTTTTTTTTTTTGGGGGGGGGGAGGGTGGATTTTACAGTTTCATTGTAAGTAATGCGTGACTTTTCTATTTATACAGAGCACAGCTGGTTTTACGACCAACTGCCAGACTGAGAGACATATGAAATATTTACCTGATCTAATTTTGTCTATTGCACACTTGTGTATGATACTTTCACAAGATTATGATAGCCCGTACAACCAACTGCTAGAAAGAACATGTAAAAAAAATGCTTTATGTAGCAAGGAAAACTAGTCTAGCGGAATTTGTTTACAAAGTACTCCATGACATGGCAAGTCCTGTAACAAGTCATATGAGATGAGAGATAATTATACGCTAGTCAAGCCTGTTTACAACACTATGCAATATGGTTACAGGTCTATTATGTATCAAGGTGCTTAATTTGGAGTTCTTTACCTGTTGAATTAACAAAAATAGATGAGTTAGTTAAGTTTAAAGATCTGTTAAGACGTTGCAGTTCCCTGGAAAGTTGTAATTGTGGATCATGCATAATCTATCAGCAAAATAATTTATGATCATTGTAAAGTTTCATAATATCATTCTTATCATCTGTATATATTTTTTCATTTTGTTATTGTTATTTCATGAGTTGGCTTAAAGCTTTATAGCTTATATTTTATTGTTTTATCTTGCACTTCCGACTATAAATTAAGTTTAATCTTATCTTATCTTATCTTATGACAACATGCTAAGGCTTATGGTATCATGTTAAACATTTATTACATTGGTGGGGTATTTTTACTTGCCTCGCCATAGACACCTAGTACTAACCAATTAAAGGTCCACAAACAAAGAAATAGCAAGACAATGGGTTACAACAACAGGAATAAATAAGTCATTTGTTATTGTGGTAAATGAATTATAAATGCAAAATACACTGAATCCTGTGGACTAAAAATTATGAAAGAGGCACAAAGAATGACACCATATTGGGTTTGCTGACGTAGATATTTTCTGCTTGATCTAAATTCGGTGAATTATGATATGGGACCAATAATAGAAGTCAGTGCATTTCTGCAGTGGTATTGTTAATAGTAGCTGTCAGGCAGCACCATAGCCTTTCAAAAATTTCACGCATAAGTAGATTCATTGTATATATAGTATTCCCAGCATTGATTCAGGTGTTGTTGACTTATTTGTGTTTTGTACAACTGCATCAGTTTGGTATATATATCTTGTTTTGTGAAAAGCATAAGAAAAATGTGAGAAATACAATGAAAACTGACATCAAAGTAACTTAATTTTATTGTTATATTGCAATAAATTTATGGCAAAAGGTGACATACGTCATGAAAATTATGAATAGGCCTATATACTGATTACTTACAAAGCCTGCTTGGCAAAAACTTGCCGTTTATAGCCAACTTCATAGACTCGGAAATAAGAGGATGTCATGTGATACAAGGATGGCAGTCTCTCAGCCAATGGGAGTCCTGGACTCACATGATGTCCCCTGGAGTGTAGTTTCCAAGTCTATGAAATTGGCTGTATAAGAGAGCAAATATTTTACACAAGTTCGGCTTCAATTTCACATACTTTCATTTCCATACTTTGTTGCAACGCATTTGGATGTACAATCATCATGATCTTGCGACACTGATTTTTGGTACACCTACAGACAAAACTGCAGCTAGTGGACGATGGACTGCCTGTCATCTCGCAGTTCGTGGGAGTTCCGCAGAACGGTGTGCACTCTTCTCCTTCGGGCTTGGCTTGAGTCGTTTGGATGTCCGCAGTCATTAACATAGCTGGTTCACATTGTGCAATTTCACAGGGCAGGTTGTGTCCTTTAATGTTTATTGTGACATTCCGCAGAGTCATTGCACTGGGATTGGCAATTTCAGTCACAATCATTGGGGTTAAAGTAGAAGCGTTCAGAGTCATACATGTTGCCATATTCTTATCCACCAAGTGGTCCGATTCATTAAGCAGGTTTTTTGGGTAGTATATCATGGCCCCTCCTGAAAGTATTGTGATATATTGTATCAGTATTGGTAATTAACCATAAACATAAAAGTACCATATTTCTGAAGGAAGTAAGCACAAATATACTGTAATAGTCCAGCAGCAAAATCCAAATTTTAGGAGGTACCCTCAAATGCTGTCTTTAGTTTTGATCTTGGTGTCATTTAAAAGCTTAAGAATGTGTAGATTAAGAATCTGCCAGGAGCTCCCCGGGCACCCTTGACCATTTTGCGTAATTCAAATTGCATCCAATATGGCTGTCGAAAGTTAAAATCGCCAATATCTTCTCTCCAAATTAACATATAAACACAATTTTTGGATCTATACCATGGTTTTGTGGGTGAAAGAATCCATATCTGTCATTCATCTCAGATACTTTCATCTGGCATCATAACATTCACGTAAATGTCATGTCGGGCTGAAGTAACAAGTACCTCCCCTCCTAGTTGTAATAGAAGCACATTTCTGTTGTCTGGACCTAGGTTTTTGGGGTTATGGTATTATTATTAATGTCAGATGCATACACTTATCAGTAATAGCAATATCCTGCATTTATTCAGCTGCAAATTAATCGACGGTGCATCCCTTGTCATTCCGATTAAAACATACTCTGTTAGTGTAAATAGTACTCCCTCTACAGAATCAATTGGATAATACTTAAGTCTGGAATGGCTATTAAGCTCTAGCTATGTCCACCCCAAGACTTAGTTGGGTAACCTAATTTTAATTGGAAGATTGCAATTAACAATGACAACATGCATTTTTAAAAATTAAAACTAGAAAATGAATTGTGCACTTCTCTCCCTTGACCAAATGAGTAGTTTTTGCTGAACCAGGCACAACTAATAATTTCAAGTCTTACTTAAGATGAGCATCCTCTGTTCATGAGATAAATCATATCTTACAGCATGATACAGTTATCTAAGGGTTCGTTCCTGATAGTCAACAAATACACTGCATGTGATAGTTATAATATATACCAATGTGGAGAGGACTTGGCTGCACTTCCACATTATATTCTGGATAGGTGCATTAGGATTACACTTTATACCTTTGTGGGGCTGACACAACTGTTAGTGCTAGTCAGAACTCAAAATGTATTAGTGCTTATACAATGTCAGACTTCACTGAAGGCACAGTAGTTACCCCCTTGTGCATTTGCTAAGTGAGGCACTAGTAAGTGGTAATGGGGATCCTTTGCAGAGAATGTCAGGAGTACCAACCCAGTATATGCTGGATTATTCTTCATTGCTTTCATTGTTACTTTAAGCTGGTCACTGGCATGATATTGTATTGTTAGTAGCTTTCATTCACTGTGTGTGCCAAGGTATGAATTTAGCAGCTTATTTAAGCAAAACTAGTCACCATCCAGTGCATATATTAATGGATTTTAAGCTTTAATAGCAATACCATAACATATGCAATGGGGATGCTCATCTTCAGTATCTGATCCAGTAAAACCAGCCATTAGGTCAAGGACCTGAGTTTTAGAACAGAATTGAGATCCACACTCATTTTCTTTAACTGCTATGTTTGTACATAATAAATTATGCAACCAGTTCAGTGTGTTATCACTTTGTGTGTTAAGCCCAAAAGGTTAAACTGGTTTCACTAATATCTCTTGTCAATCAATGTTGCTGTCCTATCTTATTCTACATAACCAATAAATCAATCACATTCATAGGCACTAGCACCATGATGGCATCATATTTTGGCTGATATCATGCAATTAATACTTAAGCATTGTGTATCTGAAAATGGGCTTGGGCAGTTGATGTTACCATGGTCATTATGGTATGAATACAGAAGTTTGCTTACCTAGTGTAAAGGAGAAAATAGTTATAGAAAGAGAACATCAAGTCTGTATCTATCTACAAACAATTGGGAATGAGGCAGTTTTGACGAACTTTGATAACCAGGAGCCTTAATCAGCAAACCAATTGCGGTCTAAATGACCAATGCAATTTGGCAATGTTCAACAATGCACATTTGTAATGAATATGGCAGCAATACCTTTGTCTGAGCACCGCTTCTAAAGAAATCATATTTTTGATATTTATGGGCAATCAATTGATTCTTTAAAGGTTCACTATTTCAACCAATATTTTTACACTGATATAGTTTGTTCTGTCTGAATGACAACAGGATGTATTATATTGTAGATGTCAGCTGAATAAAATGCATGATATCACTGTTACTGATAAATGCACATACGCATCTGACATCAATAAAAATGCCCTAGAAAGGATTCTATGAACCCAAACACCTTGGAATAGATCCAAAGTAGTTGTTTCTATCATAACTGAGAGTGGAGATACTTGTGATTTCAGCCCGACATGATATTTATATGAACGTGAAGCATGATATCAGTTACCAAAAAAACTATGGTATAGACCTAAAAATTGTGTTTCTAGGGTAGATATTGGCGATTTTGACTTTCTTGAATTATGCAAAATGGTCAAGGGTGCTAAGTAGGCACTGGACAGATGCTTAATCTATAAATTTTCAGCTTTCAAACGACACCAAGATCAAAACTATACAACACTTGAGGGTCCTGCTGGACCAAGTATGGCATCCAGGACTTTATGGTGATCCAAAGAGCAATGGGTTATAAAAAAATTGACATATAAAAAAAGTGCTCACTACATTCTGATGTGCCATTATCCATGTGCCAATCGCCAACTGGAAAGTCTGTTTGGGCCTGAAGCAAATGTAGATAGTATCCTCCTCTCCAACAATCTGGACTTGGTAGGCACTTCCAACGGTCCCCAATGAAACGTAGATATCTGCCGTTGCTCTGATGCTTGTAAACAGGGTAGTTGTCACAGTAGTTGCCATTTCTATAGTAAGTGCCCTCACACGATTTAAAATTTTCAAATCCAGTGCGTTACATTATGATGTATTGGCAGCAGTGGGCCACTGTTAAAATATAAAGATATATGACTGAAATTTTATTAGAACTTCGTGTATTATCAGTGGCCACGCGTTTTGCAGTCATAGTGTTTAAATAAAGTCTAAAGAAACCACAAGCAGTGAGACATACCCCTGGTTTTGCTGTGCATTTCGCTTATTAATTCACAATTACTTTATCTACTAATGTTAACCTCTCTATTTGATAAAAAAAATATGCAATTTATTTTTGACTTTATGTGTTTTTATATTTATTAAATTGCTCCTATATCCTACATTTCTTCATATATTTTTTTGTACCTGGTTTCATATATTCATATCACCATATAATCTTATACAAAATAGGACATTATGTATTCTTGTTTGATCTTAACCCACATATTATCTATAAAATGAATATATTACTTGTACATTTGTATTGATAACATGTAGTTGTTATATGTAGTTGAATTATTCAGAGATTTCTAAGATTATTGATAAGTTAGGAAAAAATGAATATGTAGTGGGGCATTGCGAGTTGCAGCTACATTAAATAAGCAAAGGGTCAAACTGAAAAGTTGTTATATTCCCCGATATTCATTCCAGTCACAACTACCTGCAAAATTAGCTTTATGTTTCTATGTTAAAACTTACCTGCCAAGAGAAAGCCAATTATCAAAATATTTTGAGATGAAATCATTTTTCCTCTTGTGTGCCACTTGTAACGATGGCTGTATGAACACCAGTGCAACTACTTTGAATAACTTTGTAATCAATCAATGCTATTCATTAATATATGCATGTGGCATGATTCAATCTATACTTTAAGGCAACAAACATTGGCTGGTGTTCTGTAATCCTTTCCTTTTTACTTCAGCAAACATGGGGTGGGGGCCTAGCTCAGTGGTAGCGCGCTGGGCTTCCAACCACTGGGTTCCGGGTTCAATTCCCGGTGGACCCTATGTTGGATGGCTGTTTCACCCTTCATCTCATTGCCATGGTCCCTACCTGTCCTAATTAGCCCATCAGGTGCTTCAGCCAACATTTGTGTAGATTAATGTTTGCATACATGTGCGTGTACGACAAAAATAGGAACAGAAATTTTGATGGACCAATCTGAATAGTTAGCGAAAGTTGCACTGTTTTTATTAACAGAGAAGGTTCATTATAAATGTAGCTTTAATTAATTTGTGAGTTTGGCATGTACTGAAAATAACTTCTGCCAAAGTCCTCATGTGAAGTAGATCATTGCTTTGTTTTATTTGTTACCGAGCCTTAGTTCTGTAGCGTTCTGAGTTCTGTCTGAGTTGGCTGCACATGTAAATGCTTGCACTCTTCACACCCTCACAATCAAATGATATCTAGTAGTGGGAAATTAGTGTAACATTTAATTTAAAGAGATTATGGTTGGAGGTATTAAACTGACTTTCACAGCAGAAATCTACAAACATTAACAATCACCATGATAGTGACACTTTGAAAGTGTCATAAATAAGACCTACGTATGACCACGGATGAACATTTTTTTTTTACTCTTGGTCATCCTTGGCCATCCTTGGCCATACGTGATTCACTGGCAGAGCGTTTTACGTATACTTGCGCTTATTCGTAGAATGCTCCTGGTATTTATATTAGTTACGTAGCTTGCTCGGGAGTCAGTTGGCGAGCATTATATGTACGTTCTATGTATGTTCGATGAACGTCCATGACCATCCTTGGCCAAACATAGCCACTGTCGATCCATTTATACTCGCCTCTACTCGCCACTACTCGCCTCCACTCGTAGAATGCTCGTAAAATGCTCGGCAGCGTCTGTCGCCCTATCCTCATATACTCTTGAGTCCTTGGCACAAGCAACCTTAAGAGCAATCTACGAGTGCCTCATGGATGCCTAATAACGGATGCTTGGTGATGGACATTTGGCGAGCGTTTGACGTCCGCCGAGCGATCTACGACTGCCTCATGTACGCTCATCGAAATAATTTATATGTGATTAACAGCCACGAATGAGGAAGTATAGTCAAATTTTGGCGTACGTGGTCATACGTAGGTCTTATACGTGATAGTGTGAATGCCCCTTTAGACTGAAAAATTCAGTATTGTTTACCAATGTAACCAACGCTTTTCTGCCTGGCACCACAGCACTCCTGCAGTGAATGATAGTAACCTACCTGTACTACCACCACTCCTACTGCAGTTCTACCAGATATTTGCCATTTTAAGTTACATGCAGTTGGCCAAAGTGTATACTGTCCAGCCCAGTCATTATTAATGCTTACAAAATCATCTTAAGCTATGGACCAATGGTTAATTTTGTGGTTGGCTATGGGTCACAGAAACGCAAATCTTTCCAGATTGCACACATCATAATTTGAATGTAATAAGGGAAAATATTTTGGGTTAATTAGTCTGTCAGGTGTTTTAAATATATTTCAGTCCCTTGAGAGCAGCTGGTCACAAACTTAGTCACCTTCCTATGGTGGCTGAGAAGTAAATTTTCTGGTGAAAAGGTTTTGCCACCCGACAGTGGGTATAGTGCCCCCCGACAGTGTAGGTTTCGCACCACGAAAGTGAAGGCTCATTCAAGTAACTGCAGGTATGCAACATTGTAAGAGTGACTACATTTCCCCTCCTCCTCCTCCTCTTCCTCCTCCTCTTCCTCCTCCTCCTCCTCTTCCTCCTCCTCCTCCTCTTCCTCCTCCTCCTCCTCCTCCTCCTCCTCCTCCTCCTCCTCTTCTTCATCCTCCTCCTCCTCTGTCTTTCGCACTGGCCAGTGGGCCTACGACGATCAAGTGACTAAAGTTGCTGCTGGCATGCGAGAGCACTGCAAAAGTCCTTACCACAAGTTAGTTGAAAGCCTGTATTGATGCGACCATATCTATTGATGTATTTTACCTGGAATTCTTTTTTTTAGAAATGGATTTCTTATGCCATTAGTTATAAAAATATCATTATTTCTACAGTCTTTAGTTTGCATGTAGAATTGAGTTGAAAAACCACGATAATACGCGATTTTTCGAACTTACAAGATTAGTTGCATTTTGCATCGTTTTCAACTCAAGATTGTACACAAATTAAAAGCTGTAATATACAATATTAAAACATTTATAAAGTAGGAAATCACATTTCAAAAAAGGTAGTAACCAGTATTCTAGATAAAACACATCCAGAGATAAGAGCGCCTAAACACAGGCTCCCTTGCCGCGTGGGAGGGGACTTGGCATCTACTGAATTGTTCTTTGCCAGGTAGATATACATAAGATCCCTGTACGTTAAATATTTATGAAGTTAATAAGCTAGAGCCATTCTTGAGGGGGGCAAGTTAGCAGTGTCGTGCAACGAAAGTTGGTACTTTTGTGGAACGAAAGTTGGTACTTTCATAGTACAAAAGTTGGTACTTTTTTGGGCGAAAGTTGGGTACTGTTGTAGGGCAAAAATGGATAACTTTCGTGGCATGAAAAATGGATTGTCATGGTGTGAAAGGTGAGACTGTCGTGGTACAAAAGTTACTGTCTACCCACGAAACCACAAGACCAAGAAATGAACTGTTTAGCCATCGTACCTTCCAGATATCAATGTAAACATAGGATGCGCTGCAGCAAAACCCTCAGAGAATCCCAAATAGCACATAGGCAACATTAAAACTGTTCAGTGTTCGTCCAACAAGCAGGAGGGTGGGCGTTACACTTTCATTTCCAGATAGGCTAGTAGAGATATGAAAATAGTGGGCTGAACCCAGAACAAATTGCAACAGAAATGATTCCAGTGCTATTGAAACCCCATGGGCCTCTAGAAACACAGTTTTTCTCAATTAACCAACGAACTGATGGAGTTAGACCCCAAGTATGTATGGAAGATGAAAATAAACTTGGGTATTGGGGACATTTTTGTACCAACAGCATGTCTCAATCTGTTTTAGTTTTGAGATATGGCACTTTCATTATTTCCAGTTTTTATGCGAAAGCCTGATATTATAGACATTTCCACTTTGGCCGTGCAAACTGAATTGCTAATTGCTGGCTCATAATTTTGCTTTATAAATTTAAATACACGTCAAAGCAATATATTCTCCTTAGAATGTAAAATTTGCCAGACGATTTTTAGGAATTCAGGATATAGATCACTCATGCATAATGCCACATGACTAGATTTTGCTACTATCCTCACCTGATGGAAATGTTACAGCATTGCTGCATAAGCCATGACATTGTCCATAAGCAATTCAGCACTCAGGGCCATTTGTTCTACATGAAATTTTGTGCTTCCTTTAAAGCACGAAGCGTTACAGTTGGTTCATGGAAAAAATTTTCTTTTGCTTATTATTCATATGAATGTTGCCTATCATCTCATGTTCCTATATCTGTTCCATTTCGCTAACCCCAATGGTTATGACTCATCATTGATGAGCAAGTGATAAAGTGCTTGCACTTCTGCTGCACACTTGCATTTGTTGAGTCATGACTTGGATGCTTGCAGACATTATTACATGTAAAGCATTGGTTTTTTGAGGACACCATCTTAGATTTATGCTAATTTTGGGTTGTTCCACTACTTGGATTTTCCATGATTTTTAGTATGTGTTTCTAAAGGCACTGGAATCATTTCTGTTGCAATTTCTTCTGGGTCAAATCATATCTACTTCACTAAAACAGTAAAAAAAAAAAGCACCACTGCACTATTTTAGACATATTATGACAAACTTTTAAGCATGTAGGTGCAGTAATGTCAGAGTTCTGCTCCAGAAACGAAAAAAAAAATTTTTTTCAATTTTTTCCAAAATCTTATAAAACATAACCAACATATGTCAGTATCAGTACCAAAAGGCACCACTAGGCCATATAGAGTATTACCGTACACAATTGTGTTAGGGTAAGTGCATTAGTGTTAGAGTTCTGCTCCGGAAACGAAAGTGTTAGCAAATGACGTTTAGCTGAGATAAGACTTGCATTGCCTGACTCCATATCTAGAGGTCACCACATGACCACTCAGCTGCCTTTTATAAATTTCTGGTGATACAGTTATATAAAGTCAGTTGGGCAAGCTGTGAGGGCGTTGCTGAGCCTAATCTCTGAGTTCTACAATGCATGCCCAATTATTATTCAAGTCACTATTTTGAGAATATTTTAGCAATGAAGTATCAGTGTGACTTCAAATCATTTTTATTTACTTGTTGTACTGACATAATCTGTAAATATTGTTGCTATATACAGTGAATTTTTGGTCAAATTTAGGTGTGCATAATTATTATGCAGGTTAAGTGTAGTGAATCAGAAATGACCAATAAAGTTTGATGAACACCGGAATAAATGATTGAATATTATCAGAAGAGCAGAAAAAACACACATTTTAAACATAATTTTGTCATATGGTGTGATAAAAAAATAATTTTGTATTGTTTTCAAAATCAATTATTTGTAGCATTTTAGAAGACCAAGCATGCTTATTATATGCTTTAATGACCCCTCATTCACTGCACATATTCATATATCCAGTCAGACCACCAGGTTTGGTCATCACTTAACACAATTTCAAGAATCAAATTGATCAGATTCGACTATTTGATGATATTCGACATAAATGAAAGATAAATCAAACATAATGAAGTAGATTAATTGATCTGTGGGGTGAGTGTTCACAAGTATAAAATAGACAAAAAGGTTGGGAAATGGGTATATTCGATTGTAATAGCAGAGTTTATTTAATCAGTGAAAAGGTCAATGCCGCTGTTTAAGACAAAAAGATTTAAACTTATTGAGCTGAAATTACATAATTTAAAAAATGACCCTTATATAGGGAATTACTTGTGCTGCAAATTGTGTAGCCAGAAAAACTTATAAATATTTGTAAATCATAGCATAGGCTCATTTTATAAATGATTACTCCAAAGTGACAATTCATCAAAGAGGGCCGGAATTAAACATTCATAATGAGGCTGCAGGGGGTCATTTCAAAACTGGGACTGGAAACATCTTACACTTTGAACGGAAAAATATACCACAATACTGTAATAGTGGTATGATATTACTGTTTACTTTGAAATTTTGTTAATGTCACAAAATATTTTAATATATTTCAAGTATACATAAAGTAGAAGTAATCAAAATTATTTGGAATGCTTATATATATGGAATTCCATCACTGTCATGCTATTCAAAAAGTTATCATTCCATTAATTGCCCAAAAAATAGTGGAAAGTGATGAGCTGGTGAGTTGCATAATAATTATGCACACTAAAATTTCATATTTGCTTGTTTAATATTAGAATTATAAAAAATAACAAACGTGAGTGCATGTGAATTAGCTGTCACACCCACACAATGAAATGACTTTAAGGTGGGGGAACTTTGTGTATCAAATAGTTATGAACTCTCAAGAAGAAATAATTTAAAAGAAAACATAATACTCATTCCTTTGTAATATTTTGTTTATTACATAACAGTGGAGTATATTACAATTCGGTCTGCTCAGTACAAAGGGTATACATTTAGTGAATGTCTCATCTGCATAATATTACTTGGCATAAAGGCAAAATGCGAATGGAGGAAAAAAAAAGAAGTATAGAATCATTACTAGATATTTCATGTTGATATAACATACCCCATTGCAAATAAGACAGCTGTAATAAGGCATAAATTCCAGCTGTAGTAAAAACAAAGTTATTTGAAAGTTTAACCAATATTTTATCTATGAGGGTCTTACTGTGATTAGTTATTCTAGTAGGCTAGATAATTTTAGAAATAAATCCATTAGCAAATATGCCTTCAAAATAATCATTAAATATGTTCCTCTCCTTTATTTTGTGAAGGTAAATATTAAAATCAACTGTTATTGTAACACTTTTAACTCTATTATGTGCTGAAGCTTGTGTAGTATCTGGTCAAGTTCACTTATAAAACTATTATAGTAGGGTGAGAATTGAAAAACTGAGCTTGCTTCATTATCATTATCGATGTTTCCTCATTCACCAAGTCTAAAAAATTATAATTTGTTTCTGCCATGAGCATGTATTAAAGAGTGAATGGAGTAGCATGTAATGTAATGCAATGACAAGTGAACCTTGATAGGCCATTAAACATTTCTTGAATATTGATAAGAGTTTTAGTTGCATATTATGTACTAATAGAGTATTTTTTTCAAGATCAAAAGGTGGCTTTGAAGATGAATAGAAATTTAGTTGATGAATAGTTATGTGGTATTCCAGCATTGTTTAAATATATGGCATAGGTGATCAGTAGGGGAGAACCCAGCCAGAGGGGAACTCAGTGAAGTCTACCTCTGTGGGGGACCCTAGAGATGTTTCTAAAATTCCCAAGAGGGCACCACAGGGACCGATGTTTAACCCCTATTTGACAAGGAGGCAATGTGTTGATTTCTCATGTAATTAATGACATGGGGAGTTTTAAAGTGCTCACCATCAAACATAAGGGCTGTAATTCAATACTTGGAGTAAAAGCAGCAAATTTGATATTAATTAAAAGTTTATCTAAACTGAAACAAATTAGGAAGAATTCCATTTATAAAAGGTACAGAAAGCAGACACAGTTCCCAGCACATGGGGACTCTGCATTAGTTATTTTGTGATTTTAGTTATATCCCTACACTTACATAATTAAATTTATCAAGCCCTTTTTATCCATTCATAAAGACTATATATCTCTAAGACAGTCATGATCATAGTCAATGACTGTAGAGTTCCCCAAACAATGGGACTGTCTATAATTTGACTTATATTGGTACTATGGTGATTCAAATTGCCAATAGTCACCTTTGTTATCAGTGTCACTCATGTAGCTTCATTAACAAGACTTTAGTTAATCTGTATAGACAGTCATAATTATAGTCAATGACTATAGTTTCCTGCACAAGGGGACTATATCATTAACCTATCTTATACTGTGTCTACAGTAACTCAAATATCCAATAGTCACCTTTGTTACTCATGTGGATTCATTAGCATGAATATAGTCTATTCATATAGACTATAAGACAGTCATGATTATAGTCAATGACTACAGTTCCCTGCACAAGGGGACTATGTCATTAATTTGTCTGATACTGCAACTACAGTAAATCAAGTAACCAATAGTCACCTTTGTTACTCATGTAGATTCATTAGCAAGAATTTAGTCCATTCATATAGACTATAGGACGGTCATGATAATAGTCAATGAATACAGTTCCCTGCACAAGGAGACTATGTCATTATTTGTCTTATACTGTGACTACAGTAACTCAAGTAGCCAATAGTCAAATGTGGTACTCATGTAGCTTCATTAACAAGACTTTAGTTTATTTGCATATTTAGACAGTCATAATTATAGTCAATGACTACAGTTCGCTGGAACAAGGAGACTATGTCATTTTTTTTTCCTTTACTGTGACTACAGTAACTCAAGTAGCCAATAGTCACCTTTGTTACTCATGTGGATTCATGAACAACAGGTCAAACTAAATAAGTTGAAATAGAAACCCCGTGCTCACGCAAAAGGACGTATTAATAGGTCCTTATTACCTAATATTTCCTTAAAGCAAGCATGTTCTCTTTTGTGGAAAAAAGAATTTTCTTGCTGATAATGCCTAGGCTTAGTGTACATATGTAAAGACCCAATTCTTCTGAATCCACACTCCAGAGCTACATCTCCTCTTTCGGGATAGCTCTAGGTTACTCAAATGCTTATTGGGTCATTTAAAGTTTTGCCACATTTAGTCAGGGGTATAATCAATTGGTCATTGTGATATTTTTGATCTTGTAATTTCCGACAATAACAGGGTTTGAATTATTGAGAGAGTGCATGCTGCAGGACTTGTTCTTAGTGACACATATCAGCTGCAGTAGTTTACAAATAAGACATTTCCTAGTTACTTCACCTCTGAAGCCACAGAAAATATAATATTTGCACAGAATCCTTCAGTGTTTTTTATACGTCCATATAGATATGGTATTAGATGGTAAGAAGGTTGGTTCCGGTTTTGATTCAGCAAGGTCATAAAATTGTAACAGAAATAACCACCTCAACAATTAATAAATTAAACAGCTGGGATTACAATCTGTGTGTATTGCTTTTTGCAGATCTTTAAATGGGTAACGTTTGACTTCAGAGATCGCTCACTCAAGCATTTCCTTGACGATTGCATAATCCTTTTTACTGCTTGTTCCTATTGTCATGCTGAAGGAACCCTGTGGATTTCACTGGAATTGAATGGCTGGATTAGAAAATGTAGGCACATATTTTAGGGGGAACTTACTTTTATTGAGGTGTTTATAATGGCATTCCATTATTATAACAAAAGAGGTAGCAGCTCCTTTTTTTTATGCCGCACCATGTATAACATTAATTTTACATTATCAGTGATGTTATTAACATGGCAACTGCTGCATCCTCCAAAAACTTACCTTACTTCTGTCAGACGTCAGGGTCTTTGGAATCAAGTTCTTCTAAACAATTAGATCTATACGCGACATATATTTCTGTGTCACAACTCCCAAACCCCTAACGAACTATGGAATTTCCAAAATGGACTCATCTATCTCAGGGGAGGCAGGTTATCTCCAGTACTAATGTATCCTTTTCCCATATTTGTATCCAGTATTCTTTATAATATGCTATTGTAACACTCATAGGCATCTCTTCAATGTTCAAGAATGTCATTTGCATATTCTATCATTACATTGTTGTGCAATGTGTAAGGTCCTTCAGACTTGACTCAAACGAAGACAAAGAATACATTTTGGAGCTTTATTGGCCCTGCCCTAGCCAAACGTCCTGTCTATTCACTATTCTGGACCAAACTGATGCTGCCAGCATCCCTGTAGCCCCCTATAGCCCACTCTGGCCAATAGGAACCCAACCACAACCCTATCACATGCTCCCCTTACTGGGGCATATGAAATGCCCCACATTCTAGGTCAACAGCCTCACACAGAGGTCACTGGGGTCATGGGAACAAGTAACATTAAAAAAAACGGATTCCAGGTCATCACACTGTCCTCTCCCAATAATGAGGCATGTCCACATGCCTCCAGAAGAGTCCAGAGGAGACCTAATCACTAATGTTTACTGGGGGGATTTAGGCAGCATCAGCAGTGACTTTTAACAAAGTATCCACTACTGGTTAACAATGAGTAGGACGTTTTGACTAGCGGTCAGGGCAGACATGTCATAAGCAACAACATTACATCAACAACATCAACAACCCACCCCAGCCCAATGATAGCCGGACACAAATACATAACATTAAGCACATAACAAGGCCATTACTGGCACAACAATACGGCTTCCCGTCAAAGTCCACAAGAGTCCACAATGATTTCACACTTTTCTTAAAACAAAGAGTCAATTTTCCGGGTCCCTGTCACAGGGCACTAGCTCCGGGGGAGCTGTCAGTCACACTCCAGAGGCACAGTCCTCTCACACAGTCCTGGGACTAGTTACAGTTCATAGCCATACACCGGCTGACAGCTGTCAAACCGTGACCTTGTCAGGTCAACTGTCAGAATCTGGCGCGTTGAAATCACTACAAAGATAGACACTCCTGTGCATTGAAATCACTACACACAATAATCCAACCAGTTTGGGTATCCGTTAGGCACTCCACCTAATAAGCCCACAGACCTATTCAAGGTCAAGTCACCACACATTAGGCAAGCCTAAACCCAATTCTATTGTCATTCCGTGGTAGTGTCCATGTAGGGTATCCGATATGCTATCCAGGGGCGTATTCTGGGTCGTTTTCCGTTGATCAGTCTGCCTGAGGCCGCCACCCAGGAGGACCAGTGACACACGTCCTTGTCACCACATGGCCTCCGGGGGGAGCAGTTCAGTTCATTGTCCAGGGACATTTCCAGTTGGCATCTGGGGGTCGGTGTCTGGGGATGTTATCCGGAGGGGGGGGGGGGGCAGTGGGCCCAAGTATCGGGCCACACACCGGAGGCTGGGGGGAGCCGGATGGGAAGACTCAGGGTTGGGACACCCGGCGGAGCTCCTTCCACATCCAGCATTGCTCCTCCGACATCCTGGTCACTTCCTCCAGAAGGAGGTCGGCCTGTCTCTCAGCGTCCCGGCGCCTCCGTTTCTCTGCCTCCACTTCTTTGAGGGCCCCTTCTCTCGGTCGGGTCACCTCCTCCTTGTTCGGGACATTGGCTGCAATCTGGGCCCGGGCCCTCACCAGGTCTTTCATCAGGTCCTGTACCTGTTCCTCAGGGGTCATCTCCGAGGTGAGCCGCCCCATCCGGTTCTCCTTCCTCTCCCTGAGAGTTCGCGGGGGAGGGGACCCAGTGGCAGGGGCGAGGGCTCGCCCTGTGGTGGTCATCTTCACCCTTGTCTGGGTGGACATGGACGGTGTCCAGGTCAGGGTGGTGGATATGAGGGAGGGAACCACCTGAGTCCTCATGGGGGACAGTCTGGAGGCCGGTAGCGACGCATCAGTGTGAGGTCCCCTAATTTCCTCCAAGGCTGGCTTGGGTCGCCCTATGTTGTAATTCCAGGTGGCGGCGGAAGTTGGACTTCCTGTCTGCCACAAACCCAACGGTGCACCTGGGACACTGGTACCCCAGGTAAGAGGAATGGTGCGAGGTCGCCATGTGGCGACTCAGGGCCTTCCTGGAGGTCACTACCTTATTGCAACGAGCACAAGGGAAGGCCTCCTGGGACGTCCGGACCGGATGGATACAGGAAGGGGTTGGACTGGAGGAAACTTCGTTGGGGGTAGCGCTTCCCTCTGCTCCAGCTGGCAACGTCGAGATCCAAGTGGTGTATCGGTCAGCCAAGGGAGACTCCTGAGGGCAGGCACTGGGGGACTGGGCCACGGAGACTGGGGAAGGAGCCACAGAGACTAGGGAAGTGACTGACAGAGCCCCCATGTCTGGGGCGACAGCGTCACTGGGGGACTCTGGAACAGACACCTTTGCCCCAGTGTCATCAGTACTGACAACGGGGTCTTCTGGGGCCTGGTCCAGGGTTCGATCTTCCTCGTCCTCTGCTGCTGGGCTGCCCGGTGGTAGTGTGATGAGGCTGTAGGGGCCCAGTAACGGGGCCTCCTTACAATCCCCACCCACCCTGACTGCTTTCGCAGAGGAGGTCGCCTGGGCCGAGGAAGGGGTGGTCCATTGGGCCTGGGGCGACCCAGCATACCACGCCCGGTCGGCCATGTCTGGGAGAACGTCCTCCAGCTGACATTGGGGCCCCAGCTCATCCCGGATCCATTGGAGGAGGACTGCCATGTCCTCCTGTAAGGGCTTAGCCCGGACAAGCCGGCGGAACTGAACGAGTTCTGGGGCCTGGCCTGCTACTCCAATGGGCTCGTATGCCCTGGATTCCATGAAGGCCCACATGTACTGCTGGGCCTCCTGCTCCCTCTCCACTGTCCAGTACTCCTGGTTGACTGGGGTTGCCCCCTGTACGTCAACTGGAGTTGCCTCCTGCTCAAAGACTGGGGTTGCCCCCGGACGGCGTGCTGGAGTGGTCTCCTGTCAAAGGACTGGGATTGCCCCCTGATAGTCCAAGTGGCGACCACAGACAGCCTCCACCTCATTTTCCTCCACTGTCACCTGGAGATCCACTCCTGCAGCGTCTAGGGCCTGCATGACCACATCAGCCAACTCACTGCAGTCCATATCCATATTTGGCAAATTCAATCAAATTCTTTGCCAAGGGCAGCGTATGTCCTTTCTGAATCAAATTCAAGAAAGGAGTGATGCAAGGGGACCTGCATCTCTATGTCTTTCCCCCCACAGGCAATAAAATTCGCCAAATATGGAATTTTGGCACCATTTACCCCACCCCCCCTCATAATGAAGGGTCAACTCGGTCAACCTGCCAACCAAGGGGGGTGTTGGAACCATCTTAACAGACACCCCTTTGTGCCAACTTGCTGAATTAATGACCTTAAATGGCAGAGGTCAAAAGTCCAGGCACTTTTTGGCGGGATTTAACAAACAAGAAACACGTGTTTCCATCAGACAAAGAAACCCCAACCTGCCAACAAACACAAAATTAATGGAATCAGTATCTAGAACCTTTCAGGACCCACCCAATGGAACAGACCCAAAACTAACAAGTTTCACAACTCCATAACTGATGTCATCCATTAAACCAGCACAAATTTGTCATGTGCCAAACCGTTACATGATAAAACTCAGAGAAAGAAATACACTATCTGACAAATTACCACATAAAAACAGCTATTCCTATTTCTAGAAATTACAGCTGACATACTACAGCAAAAACCACTGCTAGGACACCGAAAAATAACTCAATTTGTCACAGCAACATGCACATAAATATGAGCAAGACAAGACACCCATGTTTCCGCAATCTTATTAAAAATAAGAGAGATATTCCTATTAGAAGTTAAAGTCACACATAACTCACTAGGCGAGTGAATAAAACCTTCGGAGAAAGGTCATGTCACACTGACACTTTCTTTGGAAAACCACATCAGGTACAGGATACAACTTAAAGAATTAAAATTTGCCCTACGGAATTCTTAAGCTGATTCACTTCATTCCGGACAGTTTCGCTAGCCTACTCCGTATTAATGATAAAGTAACTCACTAAAATTAGCAAGAAGATCCCACTCAATCAAAAATAACTGCCAATTACACCAAATTCACTCTATACATATTTTCGCTGTATAGACGACAGACCGGGATTTGAACTAGTGAACCTTAATCAAATCCAATGTTGTGACCATATCTGTCGGGTGGCTGTCTCAGCCTCTTTGCAATAAAGGGCTCAGCCTCAGGATTCAGTCTGGAATCCTCAGCCAGCCAGGGTGACGCCATTTTCCCGCCACATTCCACGTGGTTTGCAGGCATCAACCTGGGTGCTTCTCTGCGGCCTGTACCCACGTGGGTAGACGGCGCTGCATCAGCGTTTGGGGGCGCCGCATCATCTCCCAGCATCACGTGTTCAGAGGATGCTGCTGCTGGCCTCACTGCACTCCGAAGTACACCATCTCGCGTTTCCCCAGATCGCGTCAGAGGCGGATCCTGCTCTTTTTCAGAGGGGGGCTCATTCTGACGTTCATCATAGAGAAAAGGGTCTGTGTACGGGTCAGTCAAGGGCAAATCAGGAATTCTAGCTACGTCAGCCTCACGTACTTCAGCCAGGTACGGCTTGAGTTGATTAATGTGCACAATTTGAGATTTCCCAGTTGCAGGAGCCACAATTTCATAATTAACCTCCCCCACTCTCTTCACCACCCTGTAAGGCCCTAAAAACTTCAAACTAAGTTTCTGCCTAGCCAGGGGCGGATAAAACAGCAAAACCCAGTCTCCAGGTTCATGAGACTGATTGCTAGACAATCTGTTGTAGTGCTTCGCCTGATTCAGAGCTGATTTCCGCAGCTTTAGGCGACAGCGTTCAAAGGAATCTTCCATAGCTAACCGTATCCATTCAACATACTCAATTGTACAAGATGGCTGATCCTGGAGGACATGACCATACAACGGGTCAACAGGCAGGAGGGCTTCTCTCCCAAGCATCAACTTATTGGGAGTAACCCCAGTAGAGTGCTGGGGCGTAGCCCTGTAGGCACACATGACATAAGGCAGAATATCATCCCAATCATCTCTGTAGTCATTCACTAACTTAGAGAGCATGTCCTGCAAAGACCTATTGAACCTTTCCACTAAGCCATCGCTCTGGGGGTGATAAGCAGTCGTCCTGGTCTTAACAATGCCAAGCAATTTACACATTTCCTGGAACAACTTTGACTCAAAGTTGGTGCCCTGATCAATATGAAGCTGATATGGGGCCCCAAATCTTAGAACCACCTGAGTTACCAAACAGTCAGCCACAGTGTAGGCTTCTTGGTTTGGTAGGGAAAAAGCCTCTGTCCATTTTGTGAAATAATCAGCAATAACCACAATGACCTTATTCCCCTTCTTAGTCTCTGGAAAAGGACCTACAATGTCTACTGCCATTCTTTCCATAGGCATCCCAACAGGAGCCTGTTGTAATGGGACCCTATTCCTGCCTGTTTGTCTACGCTTCTGACAGCTCTCACACCATCCAACCCATCGGACGATGTCCTCCTTGTACCCTGGCCAATAGTCTCCGGACCTTGGCCACTGTGCTATGTATTCCCATATGTCCCCCTAACCGTGAGGTATGCAATTGCTCAAATATCGCTCGCCTCAACTTAGAAGGGATCACCAATTGCTCCACATATTCTCCTGTAGGCAATCTATGCTCTCTGTACAATTTTCCATCTTTTAAGTGCAACCAATTGTACTGGGCCCAAATATCTCTGGCACTTCCTGGTCTATCTGCTATATCACTATAGGAGGGCCTTTGTCCTGCCTTCAGTCAATCCACGGCCAAAGCAGTCGCACTATCCTGAGCTTGGGCAGCCACAATCTCCTCCCTTGTCCACACATTCAACCAGTTCGAACCCAGGACCTCAGATTGTTCAGGGCCACCCACTTCCGGTGGGGCAGACACCACTTCCGGTGATGCCTCACTGCTCACCACAGGGCTGGTCTCAGAAACTGCCACCACTGGCTGACTCACAGAGACTGTCTCAGCCCTGGCTGATCCATCAGCCACACCACCTACGCTGCCTACAACTCTAGCTCTCCCTGGCCCCTGTCCCTGGCGCCACAATGGCGCATGCTCCCATGGCTTCATCAACAAGTGAGCCTTGTCAGCATTCCACTGCACAAGAGCCACCATCACTCCCTGGTCACCATGCCCTGGGTCAGGGCAATCATCCCTTTTACACCTTCGTACAGGAATTCTAGAACAACCATCTGCGTTTCCGTGCTTTTTACCCTCCCTGTGTTCAATTCTGAAATCATATTCAGCCAATGATGCCAACCAACGAGCCAGCATGCCCTCTGCATCTTTAAAATTCTGCAACCAAACAAGGGCATGGTGGTCAGTTCTTAAAAGCACTGATCCCTGTCCATACAGATAAGGCCTAAAAATCTTAGCCATTCGGACAACGGCCAAAAGCTCCTTGTAAGTTGTACAGTAATTTTTCTGGCTAGTCGACAGAGCTTGAGATGCATAAGCAATAACATGTTCTTTTCCCCCAATTACCTGGGACAAAACACCACCTATTGCTAGATCAGAAGCATCTGTATCAAGAATAACAGGGCAGCCTTCTCGAGGCAAAGCCAAAACTGGCGCAGTGGTTAAAGCCTTAATCAGGGCCTCAAAAGACCTTTGACATTCGGAGGTCCACTCGAAAGGGACCTTGGGAGTCATCAGGGCATGCAATGGGGCAGCTAGGGCAGCAAAGTCCGGCACATACTTTCTATAGTATGATGCAAATCCCACAAAACTACAAATCTCATGGAGGGTTTGGGGTTCTGGCCAATTCTTGACAACAATTCTAAACAATTCACACTTACTGGGCTTCAAACGCAGGCCAGCCTGGTCCATGCGCTTAAGGACAGTAACTAGATTAGCTGGGCATTTGTCAAAAGTGGAACCCTGGACCACAATATCATCCATATAACACAAACAAGTGGTCAGATCTAACCCACCTAACACCAACTCCATCAACCTTTCTAATGTGGCAGGGCCATTTGTCACTCCAAAGGGCATCACTGTGAAGTGATAATGCCCTCTCGGAGCTGTAAAATCTGTCTTTTCCTTGTCCTCACTCTCCATAGCTATCTGCCAATAACCTGAGGACAGGTCAAGAGTACAAAACCACTTAGCACCAGCAAGGGCATCCAGGCAGTCCTCAATTCGAGGCAATGGATAAGCATCCTTCTTGGTGCAAGCGTTAAGACGCCTGTAGTCTACACAAAACAGGTAACTGCCATCCTTCTTACGAACAAGGACTGGAGGACTAGACCAAGGACTACTACTAGGCTCAATAACGCCAAGATCTAACGTACGATCTACTTCCTCTCCTAGGGCTCGCTTTTGGGCCCAGCCCAATCGACGAGCAGGTAGCTTAAAGGGCCTATGGTCACCAGTATCAATTTCATGCTTTGCTTACTCTGTTCGTCCCAGGCCAAATTGACCTCCCTCAAAGCAATGCTCATACTCTAACAGAACCATTTTCAACTTCTCCCTTTGTTCACTACTAAAGCTACTGTCACACTGGGCTGTTTTAGCCGTAGTGAACCCGTAGAGTGACGTAACGGTTATGTAACAGCTTTTTCCGCCGGGTTGGCGACGGATTCTGGCAGCAAAAAGGGGCGGGGCAGCCCCCGCCGGGTTCTACGGGTTACCTGCCGGGTTCTACGGGTTACCCGCCGGGTTCTACGGGTGACTCGGCGGGTTCTACGGGTGACTTGGCGGGTTCTACGGGTAAACCGGCGGGTTCTACGGGTGAATCGCCGAATTGTAGGAGTAAGCCGGCGGGTAGTAGTTAATAACTCGACGGCTTCCAGGAGTATACTTTAAAAGGCTGCTGCTCCCCTAATATTAGTCCGATTTTCGTCAAATCAAGACTGAATTGTAGTATAGTTAATACTGATTCCATACGTGTTTTCTGGATCGAAAATATACCAAATATTAAGTGAGTTATTTGTCTGAGAAGGTAGCTAGGTTGGCGGAGGCAAACAGTGGTGCTCTCGCAGACGTCCGCGCCCTGACTGTATCAATGCTGAGCGCTTCTTTAAAAGGCTGCTGCTCCCCTAATATTCTTCCGATTTTAGTCAAATAAGACTGGATTGTAGTATAATTCATACTGACTCCATAGGTGTTTTCGGATTGAAAATAGACAAAATATTAAGCGAGATATTCGTCTGAGAAGGCGGTTGTCTGGCGGCGGCTGCTGCTCCATTAATATTAATCCGATTTTCGTCAAATAAATATTGAATTATAGTAGAGTTCATACTAATTCTACACAGAATTTCAGATTGAAAATAGACCAAATATTAAGCGAAATATTTGTCTAAGAAAGCAGTGTTCTGGCGGCAGCAAGGTGCTCCGTGTATGTTCATGACTTGAATGGTGTGGTCAATATTTTTGACCATGATATATACATTGATTGGATGAGCTTTATTGCAATTAATTTCTACTCATTCTGCCAACTGGCCAATGGGAAGGACTTTTCCTTTGGTTTTGTAAAGTCAATTAACCTATATATGTAATAGCAATCTGCCTTGACCATTATGTCAATTGCTATTAGCATTTTGAATAATACAAAGAATGGGGTAATCATGCTTTTTCATCATTGATCACAAGCATCAATTGAAATCATTGATCACAAGCATGAACTGAAATTCTGAATTGACCGTTATGTCAATTGCTATTAGCATTTTGAATAATACAAAGAATGGGGTAAGTCATGCTTTTTCATCATTGATCACAAGCATTAATTGAAATTCTGAATTTCAACTGATTACTGTTTATTATGCATATTAAAGAGGGAGATTGTATTGATCATGGATGGAACATGCAATATCAATTTTAATTCCAGTTGGATTATTTTCAGAAACAACAACAAGAACGAAATATTGATAATTTATATAAAATGAAATAAATATCTAAAATTATTACTATAAACTAGAGTATATCTATCTATAGATTATATAAATTCTACACATTTCCCTGAATAATTCAGTCTTTAGTTTACGAATAGCGGATATGTAGATAGACAGATAGTTTAGAGAGACAGATAGATTTATATGCTTATTATATAATATAGAATATCTAGCTTAATATTTGGTCTATATAAGTACATAAAAGATAGCAAATAAAATCACAGATCAAATCACAAATACTAATTACAATATCAATATTAGATTTAAATTTTACAAAAATATACACAAATACTGATCAAAATATCACAATAAGATTCAAATTAACACAAAAAGAAAAGGATGTTCACATGTATAAAAAAATACCAATATACAAATATAATTATTGCCTGGCAATTACAATAAAATACACTGTTTTTAATTAATGAGAGCAATTACATCTTTTTGTAATTGTGAATGACAATCAAGACAATGTCATATTACTGTGTCATCTTTGAACGAAATGACAGGTCAAAGAATCCCAATTTAGGCAATTAAGCAATTGACACATGTATTGAACATTTGCTGTATTCTCTACACCCATTCTTTGTATCATTCAAAATACTAATTGCAATTGACATAACGGTCATGGCAGTTGGCAGAATGAGTAGAAATGAATTGCAATAAAGCTCCTCCAATCAATGTATATATGTCATGGTCAAAAATATTGACCACACCATTCAAGTCATGACCATACACAGAGCACCTTGACCGCCGCCAGATAACTGCCTTCTCAGACGAATATCTCACTTAATATTTAGTCTATTTTCGATCCGAAAACATGTATGGATTCAGCAGGAACTCTTGTATAATTCAGTCTTATCTGACGAAAATATTAAGGGAGCAGCAGCTTTTTAAAGAAGCACTCATCATGACCTGCAATGATACAGTCCGGGCGCAGACGCTTCAGGGAGCACCACTATTTGCCACCTACCTGCCTTCTCAGACGTATATCTCGCTTAATATTTGGGCTATTCACGATCCGAAAACATGTATGGAATCAGTATGATTCTACAATTCAGTCTTTATTTGATGAACATCGGACTAATATTAGAGGAGCAGCAGCCTTTTAAAGTATATACAACCCTCCCTGCCTTCGCTGACGCTGGTAGCAAAAAGCCGGCGGGTGACCATTGGAAGCCGGCGGGTTACCCGTAGAACCTGGCGGGTTACCCGTAGAACCCGGCGAGTCACCTGTAGAACCCCTGAACAAGCCGCCGGCTCTACTACGGGTGAAAATTAGGGACGGATAATTCGCCGGGTTCTACGGGTCACCCGCCGATTTCCACGGGTCACCCGCCGGCTTCCAAGGGTATTTTTCGTTTTTTGGACACCCGGGAGATTTCTACGGTTGTGCCATGCAAGCTTGGCACAACCGGCTACCGGGTCGAAACTCCCGGCTTGGCCAAGGGTCCCACGGGTGCTTGGCGGGTATCGCGGGTATCCAAGAGTAGCCGTTTTGGAGCCGCCGGCTTGGAGCCGGTTAGCTAGTGGCGTAACAATTGTGTAATACTACGGGTTCACTACGGTTAAATCGCCTAGTGTGACAGGGGCTTAAGGCCTTCTGTCGGGTCAATAAGGGGTTTCAGGTGATCTGGAAAGTCCTTGTGTCTAGGGCCCTCCTTGGAAGTCACAGCCGATACCAGCGTGTCCTCTTCCAGAGAATCCTTGTTAGACAGGACACTAGTCAGCTCCCCTAGTAATTGACCCTGTGACAGACAAATATCTTTCTCAGTTGGATTTGCTATCCAGACCTTGGCATCAGGACAATCCACGTCCACTATGCCCCGAGGTACCATAACATGCAAATTCTGACTAACCTGGGGAATGGCTTCGAACAAGAGGTTATGACCCTGACATTTGCCCCATGTCACCAGTTTGACTGCAACCTATGACACATGCCTTGCTAGCAGGCAAATAGGTTCTCTGACCACTGCTCGACCTCTGAGACCTTCTGGACCTTCTCTACACAGAACATCTGACCCACCCAAACGCAATACTCCAGAGGAACACATTAAGGTGGCTTTATGTTTCTTCAAGAAGTCCATCCCCAGCAACCCAGTCAGTTGTCCCATTTCAGCAACTAGGAACTCACACGGATACAGAGCTCTGTCCACACAGATCTCTGTCTCTAGCCTTCCATATACTTTAATAAGACCACCATTTGCGGCTGCTACTTTCCTATCCATAGACAACAGTGGAGACCTATACACTCTGGCTATTTCATCATACACTTTCTTGCTCAACATTGAAACTTGGGCACCTGTGTCCACCAGCATTTCCAAATCTGTGGAACCAATTCGGATGGACAAATACCAGGCTGTTACGGCTTCTTGTGCAGCAGCACATTGATGCCGATCTTGTCCCTTAAAGACCCCCTCATCACTATTCATGGGAGCCACTAACTTCGAGGGTGGAGGACCTGGGACCAGATCTTCCTCCACCCTTACTCTTTTATCGAACCAGCTCCCTTCTCTGACTGTGAACCATTCCCTGCACCTTTTGGGGCACCTTTTCGGGCCCCTGACCCCTTATCCCAATCTTTCTTTTCCCTTGGGCGACTGTTTCCCCGATTGCCCCGACCAGATTGATCTCTGCCCTTGTTCTGCTTAGGGCAGTCTCTACGAATATGGCCGTAATCATTGCAATTAAAACAGCGCCGATTGGAATTGGAAGGGGGCCTCGGCCCATCTCGGCGACCCTTATCGCTGGGCCCCCCCTCGATTTGCCAATACATCATTCATCAGGGAATAAAACAACTCTTTAACTTGCTCCTGAGTCATGGGGTCTCCTTTAGCTGAAGGAGCTACCCCTGATTGACTTGTTGGAGCTAATTCTGAGGTCTCAGGATGGAAAACGGGCAAAGCCACGGCCCCTATTGGCCCAAGGTCGGGTTTGTGGGGCCTTGTGGCTTCATAGGCGGATTCATATTAGACAGCCAAATCAATGGCATCCTGTAAAGTAGAGGGCTTGAGGGCACCTAACCAGAACCTCATGCTGGGAGAACCGGCTGTTTCCATGAACCTTTCCTTGGCAAACCTTTCCTGCTCCTCAGTCGAGGATGCAGGGTTCGCCTTCCTGGAAAGATCCATTAAAAACAAGCCATATGACTCCAGATCCATTTCGGGGCCCCTCTTTACATTTAACCATTTACTACGATAAGCATCTAGAGCATGGGAGGAACAAAACAGACCATTCAATTGCTCTGTCATCTTAACCCACGATATCTCATAGGGCAAGGAGACAATCTTGAGCCTAGCTGGACCGGAAATACTAGTCCACATGTGGAAACAACGCTCATCTTCTGTCCACCCATTAAAGTCTGCCACCCTCCTAAACTCCATCAAATAATCAGCAAAAGCCACTACTCCCTGACCATCATACAAAGGGGGTAAGGCTTCCCTACGACGCCTGTGCCTTGGACGATAGGCACGACTGCCAGGGGCCACGTGGTCCGCCATTACTGCTCCAGCGGCCCCACCGGCCCCAGTTGGCTCAGTCCCCACCCGGGCCCTATATTCTGGAGAGGAGGTGGGAGTGGACGCACAGGAGTCATTCGAATCCGACTCTCTCTGCACCACATCCCTGGACATCTTTCCACTACTTGCTCTAGGTCTAGATCCATCCCTAGGAAGCCTCACTCCGGAATTGGAGCTAACCTCCCTAGGTTGCCTCACTCCTGACATGGAGCTAACTGGGGTGGCATCCCCAGAAGCCATGCTGGTGACTGGGGGGCCAGATGTGTCGACCCCGGTTGACTGGGGAGCCAATGTTCGGCTCTCCCTGTCTTGGGGTACCTTTCTACCAGGCTTGGGTCTCAATGCTGAAGTTCCAGGCATTCTAACAGAACACATTACAAACAGCAAACAAGACAAGACAAACAGAGTAACCAGGGCAGGGCCACTCAACAAGACCAGTCTCAAAGTGAAGTGAAACTACTTAGCTGTTCTGTTTCTGTTGTAGAAAACACACAAAAGAGTATTCCAATGTGACACGATGGTAAATCCTTAAAAACACAAGTAAATCCCTGCAAGCACCTTATTTGAAAAGGTCCTCACAGATCCAGAGTATTCCTGAGAATGAGTCGAGTCCCATATCGGGCGCCAATTTGTAAGGTCCTTCAGACTTGACTCAAACGAAGACAAAGAATACATTTTGGAGCTTTATTGGCCCTGCCCTAGCCAAACGTCCTGTCTATTCACTATTCTGGACCAAACTGATGCTGCCAGCATCCCTGTAGCCCCCTATAGCCCACTCTGGCCAATAGGAACCCAACCACACCCCTATCATGTGCACCCTTACTGGGGCATAGGAAATGCCCCACATTCTAGGTCAACAGCCTCACACAGAGGTCACTGGGGTCATGGGAACCGGTAACATTAAAAAAAACGGATTCCAGGTCATCACAAATGTCAGCCTGTTCAACCCATGTAAATATTGGTTGCACCCAGATCATGTGACTAGCTCATAAATATTAATTAGCTACATTTTTCGTTACTTCATAAGGATGAGTACTTCTCAATGGCCAAGGCCACTGAAATAAAATAAATGGGTCAAAAGCAAGAAGAATAAAATAAAATTGCCGCTATTACTAACAATAATTGTGTGCACAAACGAGGTAACCTCATTAAAGAGGATTGGTAAGCTTAGAAGATCCAAATAATTCTGTTCCAGGCCCAAGTGTGTGTAATCACGATGCATCAGTGTGACCCCTGGTAAAAGAACTGAATTATTTTATGCGAGACCATTAAATCATTATCATCTCTTATTGGTGCCAATTTGATACTAATTTCTCCGCTTATGATTAATTATGATAATTGACATTTAAGACAATTTTCTCCAGTTATTTTAGATAAAAATAGATCTATTTAAATAAAGGACACTCCCTGCATTTTAATTTCTGGTGATTGACATTTAAGACAATTTTCTCCAGTTATTTTAGATAAAAATAGATCTATTTAAATAAAGGACACTCCCTGCATTTTAATTTCTGGTGATAAATTGAACAGGTCACTGGGATTTTTGCCAGAAGTGATCACACTGGAGAACAGTATTTTGGAAATAGCCTGTTTTTCAAAATTGTGTGAATTTATACAGATTTTCAATCACTATTGTTCAACGTTGCAGGTAAATATACTAGTTAGCTTATTTATTTATTACGTAAAACGTTTCAATCGGTTTGAGTGGACTGGTTAACCTTGAAGAGTTTTTTTTAACCCTCAGCGAACGCAGTTCGAAAAGGGTTTTTATTATCATCAATGTCTGTCCGACGGGAAACGGTTGGGCAGGAGGGCAGGCGGATGGGCAGGCGGACGGGCAGGCGGGCGTAACACTTTTGTTTCCAGAAGCAGAACTCAAACACTAATACACTTACCCCCAACAAAATTTTGTACGGTAATACTCTATATGGCCTAGTGGTGCCTTTTGATAGTCACATTGACATATGTTGGCTATGTTTAACAAAATTTGGAAAAAATAGAAAAGTTTTATTTTTGTTTCTGGAGCAGAACTCTGACACAAGTGCACCTACATGCTTAAAACTGTGTCATAATATGCATAAAATAGTGTAGTGTTGCCTTTTAGGGGTCTCATGGCCGTAAATACTATAGAATTTTCAAAATTAGGGCAAAATAGGGAAAATTCCTCCTTTTTCAAACTCCATATAAAAGACACTTTTTACCTTACATCAATGAAATTTTATTAATAACATATCTAAATTATAGCATTTTTACTTTTTAAACTTCATTTTTATATTAATTTCATGCTAATTACAAAATAATGGAAAATCTGTGTTAAATTGGGTTTTCGGAGCAGAACTCATTAATGCCCTTACCCGAACAAAATTGTATATGTTATTACTCTATATAGCTTAGCTGTGCATTTTGATAGTCACATTGACATATCTGAGCTGTGTTTTAAAATATTTAGAGAAATGAAAAAAAAAAAAAAACATACAAATTTCTGTTTCCAGAGCAGGACTCACACACTACTGCACCTACATCGTACAAAACTTTGTAAGAATATATCTAAAATAGTGTAGAGATACCTTTTTGGGGTTTCATGGCCATTTATGACAGATCATTTTATTTAATAAGGAAAATATGAAAATTTGGACAGGTATTCTTTCAAACCCTCATATCAATGACTCTATGATCCTTACATCAGTAACATTTTGCCAATGATATATCTAGATTATAGTACTTTCACTTTTAAGCTTCTTTTGGACATTTGTTTCATCATTATTTTTTGGAAAATCTGGAAAAAATGCTAAAAATTGTGTTGCTTACTTCATATACCTTTGCATCGCATACTTAGCAATGACAGCTGTAAATGTTGTACAATTCATGTGCAATTATTAAATATTTGATCATAGTATTGCCATGCTCAACCCATTCAATAGTTTTTGTTTATAATTAGCAATTTTATAATAATTTGTTGCATGATGGTCTATATTTCTTTCACTTGACTCCAACACTTATTATTGTTTTCTTCATATACACCTGTTAAGTGTTTGGTAATACTAATTTAATGCAAATCAGCAACCCAACAATTCAGTAACTGAAGGAAATATTGCAATTGATAATATTTAGTTCCTTCAGTTGCCAGCTAAATCTAAACAGCGAGGAAAACATTTTTTGACTTACCGTTGGGTCCTGGGTTCGATTCCCGGTCGAGCCTAAGTTGGATGGCTGTTTCATCCTTCGTCTCATTGCCATGGTCTCTGCCTGTCCTAATTAGCCCAGCTGGTGCAGAAATACAGGACGTAAAGCCCTAATCACACACACACACACACACACGTATCATTCCTTTAAGATTTGGTATTTATTTGTATTTAGACTTTATTTATTTAAATACAAGTAAATAAAAACCTTGAAGGTTAATTTTGTATGAAATAATACCCAACATCTTTATTTGACATACAATTTTTGCTGAATTTCATATATATTCCTTATGATCATTGCCATAGCCCATATATGACTATTTTGGACATATAAATGACAATCTTAGTTGAAGATTAGTTAAGGGAACTTGCTATTGTGTTGATTTTTCTAGTGAACTCAATACTCCTTATTGTGCATAAAATATTTAAAACAGAAAAATTAAATGGCAAGAAAAGAATAGAGAATACTTTTTATGCTCACTTGGCTTTACTCTGAACATAATGGATTGTTGTTAATACAGGGTTCCTGCAAATTTACGTTCATAACATGTAAGATATTTGCTAGACATTATAATATCATGCACACATGAAAAATAAGACCACTAATATAGTGATATACACCAATATATTTAATTTCATAGTAAAAAAAAACAATCAGGGCTATTAAGCAATAAAATAAATGCAGTTCTTGTGTACTTAAAGAAAGTTCATAATTTATATTCATTTATATTTACCAAATCGTCTGAATATTACAATGTAGATGTTAATATCCAAGTATATTTGCATCAAAATAGGAAAAAGTAAGACATAAATGGGCCTTAATTAAAAAAATAATAATGTAACACTTTTTCAGACTTGTTTTATAACCCATGGGAACACTATTATTTTACACTTGACAGAATAAAATGAACAAATGAAGAAATTCAAGAGTTAAAAAAAAAGGACATCTTAGACTCTAATTAGCATTGCATAACAGGCTATGTAGGCCAAGTTGCAATTGTTTTGGTTCAGTGCACACACTATATAAACACTCAAGAATTGTTATTTTTGTAAAACATAGCCAATATATGTCAATGTGGCTATCACAAGACACCATTAGGCCATATAGAGTGTTACTGTGAAAAATGTCATTAGGGTAAGTACATTAATTAGTGTTATAGTTCAGCTCTAGGAACGAAAGTGTGTGTTAGTCTGGAAATGAAAGTGTAACGCCCACCTTCCTGCCTGTTGGATGAACACATAACAATTTTAATGATGCCTGTTATATGGGGAATTCGCTGAGGTTTTAGCTGCAGTGCAGCCTATTTTTTTTATCACCAGCTCGTCCAGTGGGTGGTTGGGCAAGCATAAAACTTTATTTTTTGGCCTAGTGCTGCCTTTTGATAGTTACATTGACATATCTCTAGACTATGTTTTACAAAAGTTCGAATTTTTTTTCTTAATTACCTTTTTCTGTTTCCGGAGCAGAACTCTGGCACTACTGCACCCACAGGTTTGTCATAATAGAGCAAAGCAGCAGAATTTGTGAGCTGATGCTCCGGTAATGTGTGCAGGCAAGTTGTTGAATGTTGGTTAGGTAAAAGAAATCTCAGAGTGTCACAAATTCTGACTTCTGGGGTCACGTGACCTCCATATTGTGTAATGAATCGGCTCGATCTGACATTAGAAATAATACTGTAATGTTCAATTTGTGACAAAATTAACATACTTGCTGATCGTAAAAAGTGACGAAATGGCAGAAATTTGGCTTTCCTGTTCATAAGATTGTTTGCATTGTCACGATGCCATTGATAAATGTTGGAGGCATCACAAAATTATAAGAAATACATTTAGTGAACGTGTGAATTATAACAAACACAACATTTGAACAATTCATACAGCATTTTCAAACCCAGTGGTACAAAGATTTTACCGAGTTTTGCATTTACAATTGAAATTGATCAACATCGTAGGGGACTTTTGCAAACACATTTGTAAACAATTTGGCTGCTAAGTGCTGACAGATCTTTAAGTTGGAAGATTAATCAGCTCAAATTCACAATAGAATTTGAAGGTCATGCAATGTAATTTGTACACTTGACTTGTAAGTTGTAGTAGAATTAGTTGTTAGCTTGCGAATTACTCGCACTTGAGTCACAGAGCCTAGCCCAGCCTAGCCCCAAGTTCCCCAGTCAGTGTGATACGCCTCCTCCGTCAGTGGCATGGTTATCCAGGGCTAAGCTCAGCCTACAGTACAGGGAGGCACTACGACAGTAGCAGTAGCATATGAGCATATTAAAAGACAAAAAGATAAATCATTGTCATTGTGGTCAGATATTAGGCCTACACGATGCCTGTATTTTGACCAGTTCCCAAAATGTTCATAGAATGGGAAAGAATGTGTTGCTCTGATGAAAATATATTTCAGCATCCACTAAGCATAGCCACAATAAACAAAATCTCAGATAATAATATACGAGATTGCTAATTTTATGGTGAGATAGTGCACAATTCAAAATGCCCTGATCTGGTTGTAACAATACAAAGTATTTATCCTTTGGAAGTTAACATGCCAGATATGTGGACTGTAAATTTTCTAATGTAAGAATTGTCAGAGTGGTGGCTCTATGTGATGATCAATCCAAAGGCCGCAGAACCCTTAACTTTTAAATGAATTAATTACGGCCATCATGCAAAAAAAAAAGCATAAGTTTTTTTTTTAAACGTGTGTGGATTATTAGTCTATCGTGTAAAAAAATTGAATTAAGGGACAAATCAAGTGATGTTCCATAAACAACAGATTTTCAACAATGTTGACAGTATATAATTCACATTAAAGTTCAACATCGTTTCTATGTTGCCTAAAGTTATAGCTTTTCGCTATCTTCTGACAGTGGCAGATAATATATTATATTATGTTTAAAGAGTGTAGCGGTGCCTTTTGAGGGTTTCATGGCCATATATTATATTGAATTGTTATATGGGAAGAATGTCTTATATTTTCACACTTCCATATTACAGACACTATTAATCCCACAGGTGAAGTTTTGCAAATAATATCTGAATTATAGCTTTTTACTTTTTAAACTTAATTTTTATGTCCATTACATACTTTTTTCATACTGATAATGGAAAATCTGGAAAAAAGCTAAAATCTGTGTTTCTGAAGCAGGCCTCAACAATTATGCATGACCCAAACAAGTTATCATACTGGGAGGAAAAACTGTGAAAGATGATTTTTCCTAACCTACATGTATGCATGAAATTTTGCAGGAATGCATTTTTAAGACCCCAGAGTCTGGTGCTCACCATTACACCCCAACTACCCTTTTGCAGGTCCCTTGACTTAAGTCCCTACCACAGGTACTTGAAAACTACGAAGCCCCTTGGAGCGCATGTCACTCAAAATATTAATTTTCACGTTCACTCATGATTGTTGCGTTTCCATTGCATTCCCACATGATTATTTCATCAAATAATTTGCATTTTTTTTATAATGTCTGCCTATGTAGGAAGAATAAGACAACAAGGCACATTGACCTTATAAAGAGACAAATTTCATTGCCCCTGCTGGCAACTGGTGAATACGAGAAGACATTCTCAGTGACTGTAACATGAAGCTAAATGTACTTTTCATAACCATTTTATGTGTAATTAATTACAGTGAACTATGGTCATATAATACTCATAATAATAAATCTAACAGCCTTTCTGGCAAAAATTTAGAACAACATTGGAAGAAATATGTTCAGCAATGGCTGTTCAACCACTTAAAATATTTTTCAAAGACCGGATTTCTGAACATTCAGAGGGATATTTTAATATTGATAGAAAATATTTGGATGATATGCTTTGATACAAGTCACTACACGTCTTGTGGAGGAAAAAGGACAGGACTATGCAATGCCTTGCAAATGAATATCAATAATTTTGATAAATGTGAATGGAAATTAGAGGTTCCAGATAATTTGTGCCTGAATATATCAATTGTGGACCTTCCACAAAGCGATCCATTTATAAACATTTCTTTTGAATTAGCAATCAGAAATGTAACTGAAGAAAATGACTATCACACAATAATTATAACCCAGAAATATGAACCATTGGATATAGTGACTAACACTTCATCAGTTACTGTTACCTTTCAAATGTTACAACTATTCACTTACTCACATTTCCATATTATCTTTCAAGCTAAAGAATGCAATGTGATGATAAGCAAAAACATTGTAGAAATGCCCGCTGACAAAATGTTACATTTCCCAAAAATGAAGCCACATTGTTGGTTTCCACAAATAGCTGTGACTGAGTATCATGCATTGGTGAGGACTGAGATCGGATCATTGGCCCACATTTTTGTACAATGCAGTGTGTTAAGTAAAGGTCTTAGTTTGTATGATGGACCTTCTATGTGGGCACCATCAATCAAAAGGAAGTGTTCTAGAAAGGCTTTAGTAAAGGTAAAGGCTAGTACATTTCAGCTCTACATGATATTTAGGCATATGCATCATGTGAAGGGCCTCTTTTATGTGACTTATAGCTCTCACTATAAATATAACAGTGTTGAGGTTCTTAAACTTCCGACAGATGAAGACTTTTGGATATCTTGGAATTTTGAAAATACGTCAATTATTGAATACCAGAGAATGGTAGTTATTCATGAAGCAAGTGGGCATAGCCTGAATTACAAACTATTCATTAGCCCATCATCCACAGGAGCTCAAGGACATTTGTGTCAGTATGGTGGGCTAGTGATAAAGAATAAACTTGACACTGAACACTTTAATAATATTGGTCCATTGTGCTCGACAAACAATGCTCAGCTGTTACAAAATGTTACATTACCATCACATAACAATCAGGTTGCTATCATTATATACCATTATGGACTGTCATATTCACAAAGTGGTAAAATAGTCTTCCTGCAGCAAAGCTTGAGATGCAATGGAATAATAAACCCATGTGCTGTTTGTAAACATATGGCCAATTTGTTATATGTTATACTGTCACAATTTCAGACTTCTTTTGATATTAGATGTGCTGGATATCCACACATACTACTTAAAAGCCAATGTCTCATTGTACCTGTGGTTATTATTGAAGCAGTCACTTACAATGACAGTTGTGAGTTTGTTATCTTAACATATCCATTGAACCTCCTAGAATTTCTGACCACGCATAGATATATTTATAATCCACGCTTGCCAAGCAGCAGACCCTCTGTATCTTATCAAACTCATTCAAAGATTATAAATAAACTTGATTCCCCAATTTTGGAATTCTCATTTAGCCAAGTATCCTCTGCTTTGAAGTTTGCTGTGCGATTTACAATTTTTCGCAAGGCTGTTATGCATATTGTTGCTGAGATTCATAAAAACAGTGTCTGTGAACACATCTTCATGAATCCTGCACTAGTGACACAAGACATGCTTGAGTTTGTTGGAATATGTTTCAAATTTCAAATACCCTTACAAAGCATGAATGGACCATATGCTTTTAAACTACTTTTTTCTAAGGAAATAGAAAACATTCAAGAATATTTTAATCGTTTCCTCATTGTTGCTTTTATCGAAGGACAACATCACAATCATAACCAAACTCCTTCAGAAACCTTTCTGGAAATGAATGTCAAGGATGAGGTATACAGCAATGATGAACCACTTACATTTCAATTTACGTCCCAACACATGCCATTGGTTTGGAAGAGTTATGGTCAGTTTCTATCTATATCTTTAAAAACTGACAAGCACTTGCAGCAAAACATGTCCTTGACACTTATGGCAATAGCTATTTTTGATGAATTTGCTGTTTTAAGTTATATGGGTACCGTGATAATGTTACCTGATAATGATTATTGCCATAAAAATAGTTCAGATCATGATGAATATTATGAAAGATGTTTTAGCATACATTCCAACTTTTCTGGAACATGGACTTCAGCAAGTGACACATGCCAGCAAAGAGGAGGCTACCTGTGGTCAGTGAACAATGAAGATGAATGGAAAATGACACTACAATCACCTAAAATTCGCATCTTGTTAAATACTTTCATGCTGCAAACACAAAATTCTGTCAATGCAATAAAGTACATGAGAACTGCACATGTTATGTTTCTTGGACATATGTCAGCAGGCAAGGTAGGTAAAGCCTAATCCCTATACATGTGTGACCCTTGTCTTTGCAGTCTGTACTGTTTGTGGTTTATAATTTCCATCACAGTGTTCCATGTATTGCACTGCAGCAGCTCGTTTTGGTCAGTGTATGGAATGACTCTTCAGCTTTGTTCCAGTGAATTGGATTTGCCTATTGTCTATTATCATAATCTGTATTGGCATTTACATGTTCATGTTAACATTACATTGATTTGTGTGTTTGTGTATATTTTGTATATTGGCCAATACATTTTATTCTATTCTATTCTATTCTAGAGCACAAAGTCAGATGTGTTAATATTATCAACCGTACTGTCCATTTAATCAATCAGACAGTATCCCTTTAACCTAATAAGAATAGAACAGTAGAATGTTTAGTTTGCATATGGAGTCTGGAAGTGCAAGAATTTCCGTGCATGACATGCTCTTAACAGATCATAGTGAAAACCAGAGGGAAGTTTATGCCAATGTAGGTGAAATAAAGTTTTTCATAGTTTTGGAAATTTGTCCAACAGTATTTTGTGCCAAACATCCCTGGTATTGTAAAGGTTTTTCAAATTCGAGTAATTTTATTTTAACCATCACAGAAAACACAATTTACATTTTTAGAAAACAAGGTAATTTGTATCCCCACACAAGATGAATCTTACCAAAATAAAACTACACAAAAAAATGTTTGAATTAATTATGAACTACTACAAATGTTACATTCCTAGAATGTTCTTCACTCTTGAGGCTTTGAGAAGATGTATAAGTCAATGTATCGAGCATGATTTTAATGCAACCATCACAGAAAAACACAATTTACATTTTTATTACAAGGTAAATTTTATCCTGACTCAGAATGACTCTTCCCAAAATAAATTCTGTGTCACAAATATCTGGCCCAATTACCCATTCATCTGCCACAACACTTTTTTGATGAGGCCATTTGTATTACCTTTACATTTAACTTTCCCAGGTGAGAAAATGGCAAGATGGATTGATCTTAACATATAGTCGTATGCACAAACACAGCAGGATTCAAGAACTGTCATTTAATGTGTCTCTATCTTCCTTAGAACAATCTGACAAACAATATTCTCAGTTTGCATATTTATTAACTCTCTTGAGACAAAGTGAAAGTAGCATTAAAACTGATGAGCATTGCCTTTCACTAATACCATCTACAGAGACATGGATTTTTATTGATTGCTTACGATCATTCGACAATGTTGCATTTATCTGTGAATATTCCATTCTTAAATATAAAGACGATCATATCACAGAAAATGCTGTGACTCACAAGGTAGATGAATATTGTAGACATGGTTGGTACTTTACTGGCATTGATTGCCTCAGGGTAGAGAGACTGAACAGGAATGATAATGTAAACCTAAATGACTTAGTATCCTCATGTGACAAAATTGGAGGTGGTATCATGTCCTTCAATAGTAGAAACCAATTTGACAGTAGAATTGCTAAATATTTACCCATCTTTGTAACAAGTTCTTCCAAAGTTGCTCTGTATCAACTGGGACATGATGTCTTTGCTATCAACATTGAAATTTTGAGTCTACAAAGTTACCTTAAAAAACCATTAACGGAAAAACTTGTATTCCCTGTAAGTTTGGCAGCTGACATAAAATTCAGAGTGGTATGTCACCAGCCGCCCATCCCAATTACTAAAAACTGTGTCAGGGGATACAGTCCTTGTAAAAATGGAGAATGCATTCCAGAAGTATACTTTTGTGACTACTATCCACATTGTTTGGATGCCAGTGATGAGTTAAACTGCACAGACTCATGCATTAATCTGTTGTATGAAGCATTACATTTCAAATGTGGTGATGGAAATTGCATTGCCATTTCAAGGGTTTGCGATCTTACAATTGACTGTAACAATGGTGAAGATGAACAAGAATGTCCTGATCATGGAAAATATTACTCAAATTGGAGTCCACTTATTGTAGAAAGACAGAAAAATGAATGCGTAACCACCAATTCTAACATCCTAAATATTTTAGTGCAAACATCTTTGGTTGAGCATGAAGCCCTAAGTGAGAGCCTCCTATCACAAGATATTGATTTTGACCAATACATGTGTCCCTATGAATCTACAGAATGTTTTCCAAGAAAATATTTATGCACCAGGGATAAAGATTTTGAAGGGAATGAGTTACCTTGTAAAAATAGCTGGCAATTTCAAGAGTGCAATCAGGTAATTCCTCAAGAGTTTATATGCCATGATAAATTCATTTGTGCGAGCAAGGATGCGTGTATTCCATTTAGGTTGGTGTGTAATGGGATTCCGGAATGTCCACATGGTGATGATGAGATCAACTGCACAACATGGACGTGTCCAAGAATGTTACGATGCACTAAAGAAAGGATTTGCGTGCACCCAAGTGAAATATGTGACGGTGTCCTACATTGTCCACTTTCTGGAGATGATGAAACATTTTGCACAGAATCTATTTGTCCATCCGGATGTAAATGCCTTGGTAGGGCAATCTTATGTACCAAACCATCCAGTCTGAATGACAGTTACCTTGCAATTGGGGCATTTAGGTTTGATGCAGCAAAGCACAATGATTGGCATATTACTTTACAAAAGGCATGGTTTGTAAATTTATCAAATTGCAACATAAGGATTGTTGCAGAGTTTCAGAAAATAATCATCCCACAAGTTGTTAAATTAGATATTAGCCATAATCCATTGGTAGATTTCTCATCAGCTAAAGTGAGAATGGACAATCTAAAGTATCTGGATTTCCAGAATTCTGGTTTGTACCGAATTAAGACTGAAACATTCAAGATGTTCTCGAAGTTGCTGAGACTTAATTTGGCAAATACAAAGATATACCAGATAGAGGGATGCTCATTCTGTACTTTGCTATATCTTGAAACATTAGATTTATCCAACACCCAAGTTATTCATTTAACGCCAGACATTTTAGGTGGGCTCGCTAACTTAACCACACTGAAATTTAGCAGCTCAAAAATCCAATCTATCTCCAAGGACATTTTACAAGCTGTAAATTTAAGAGTCTTCTACTCAAATGATATCCATTTTTGTTGTCTTGAAGACAGTGGTATTATTCCAAAATGCAAAGACATTAGTTTGACACAACTGCGAGCCATTTGTAAAAAGGTTTACCCCCAAAATTCTTGGATGATAACCATTTATTTAATCACAATGGGTTCCATTATTGGTTTAACAACACAATATGTGCAGTGTGGCATGAAGAAGTGCCACAGTTTTCTTCGATTCATGGTCTTGGCTAATTTAATGATGTTTGCTGTTATAATGACATTTCATTTTCAGAACCAAGCTTTGAGTAACTCGCCTACCATCACTATAAACAATGCTCATAATACTATGGTTTTGTGCAGATTTATTGCTATAACAGTTTTCACAGCAAATTTCTTCTACCTATTATCCACCTTGATGTTCTTTGTCAGACTATTTTTGGCCCTAAAATATGCAATGAACTCAGACAAGCAAATGCATACAAGACATTATCTTATCATTTTGGTAATAGCCACTGCAACATATTTTGGCTTGGGATTTACTTTTTGTAACAAAGTACCAAGTGCCCTTTGTTTGATACAGTTCGGTGACACTGAAAGATTTCTAGTCATGGCTGTCAATGGAATATTATCTTTCTCCATAATTGGGATGATTTTTGCTTCACAATTACAGATCAAAGCTGCAAGAAAAGCATGCCGCCGAAAAGAGACTAATTCTGAAAGGCTCTTGAAAGTGCGAATGTTCCTGTACACATTAGTTATAGCTATTTCATTCGCAATGGGAGTTATGCAGCAATATGATTTTTCTAGCAGTGATTCTGTAAATCTTGTTTTTCTTTATTCATATTACACACTGATGCCAATTTGCTTTCCAGTTCTGTTTGTAATGTCTACCAGAGATGTTCTGACAAAAGGCAAAGCCATTGTGTGTAGATAACTTTACCTGTGACATAATTATAATGCTCTGAGTAAATATATAATATGTATCAGCAAATAAATAAAACAAATAGGCAGTGTGGTGTTGCGTCATTGTGGAGATAACCTAGAAAGTCTATACCTCCATTTATATTTTGTTAAAAACTAACAGCTCCCAGTATAGAGAATGACCACCTGTTACCAACCACTTCCTGAGACAAAATATTATGGAGCTTTTAAAGGGACATACATAACAAAAAATTAGTTCGCACGAAAAGATAATTGCTTTTTTTATTATAAAATTGCGTTCACACAAAAACAACAATAAAGTTGCGTTTGCACGTGATTTTTTTAAGACTGGTATAGGCGATATTATTGCAATAGGACACTTATTTTATCTGACCACATCAAAATGCATTACATTTAATTGTAATTTTTATGACATGACAGGACATAATAACACCTACAGTTCAAAGTTCTGCAGTAATAGCAATTCAGGCCATCTTTATTGCAATTCTAGCTAATTATTAATTCTAAGACTTATCATCAATATTTAACAAAACAAATTAATTAACTGAAGTAACTTTATGAATTAACTATTAGACCAGTTTTTTCATTCCATTCCATCATAATACTCCTCCTCCCAGCAGTTCTGTAACACCCAGGCATTGATCCCAGCAATTAAAATGTACTTTTTGTTTATTTTTGTTAAGTACATGTCTGAATTTGCCATTGTGAAAATCATACTTTGTTATAGCATTTTGCATGTATTCTTAGTTATTTTTAGACATATTATACATTATTTATGTATTTTAGTAAAGTCTATTGGGATTTGGGTCGTTGCATGCTGGTACAAAGCATGAAACTTGGCACATAGGTACTTTTGGACATTCATCTCAGAAGGGGTGCCATGCTGAATTATTAATAGGATGGCCTCCATCTTGATTTCAAAAATGGCCGCCCCAGGTATCGCACTGGTCCAAAAAAAAATGCTCATAACACCCTTTAAAATCCCATTAGATACGTGAAATTTGGCATATTGGTCTTTTGAACATGCTGTTTTACGTCATAAAGGTTGTCATACTAAAATCAAGCCAGGATGGTCGCCAACTCGTTTTTTTAAATGGCCACTGACGATATCGCAGCAATAGAAAGTAAATGCTCATAATATCTAGTCAAATCGTCCTAGATACTTGAAATTTGGCACACATGTCCTTTTTAACGTGCTCTTTTTCATTAGAAAGTTGTTACACTAAATTGTGAACAACAATATTGTAGTGGTGCGTAGAAACGGTTAATAAATCTATGCAATCTTACTAGATACAAATGTACATGCTTTATTGTTTGGCAAGGTGCTTAGTAATATGATAGGAAATGCAAAGTTTTAAGTCACTTAGCCATAGACTATTACCACCATACTTATTACAAGCCACACACAGATATCGATAGTGGTAAAGAGATTATCAAAGTGAAATATGTCCATGGGTATCTACCTAACCCAGCAAGGATGTATATTAAAGCCATTGTTTATTTTAACTTATAAGAAAATTTTCTTCAATAGTTTTTTACATTATACACATTTTGATGAAATAACAATATTACAGCTGAAAAATGTAATAGTTATTTCATCAAAATGTGTATAATGTAAGACACTATTTAGTAAATAACTTTATTTTAGATTACTTATTAGTGACTTCAATCTCTATACGGTTTAAAGTTCAAGATAGGCATTTACACATATGCCTCATTCATAAACTTAAATTTCCTGCACAAGATATTATCTTAGTAGGAGGAATATTTCCCAGTAAAATCAATTTTTTTGGCAAAAAAAATCTTGTATTAATTCATGTATGGAACCAATGTTTGTGGTGGAATGTATTTGAGTCTGAAATAATTATAGCTGAAAGAGCTTGGTTAAAATTTTGAAAGCATCAGTGACTGAAGGAAAGGCTTCTCAGTCTGACTTTTTCTAATTAACCCTGAGAACCCATGCTACAGATACTGCTGATACTTACTCCGCTCTTTGTAATTCTCACTGGCACCAAATGCCACATACAGTTGTACATCTTGAGGCATACTCTAAAGTTTATGTAATAAATCATTCATTATCACAATTATATCAGTGTCAAGCACTGTCCAGTGTCCACTGTGCTGTCCTGGTGGCCTTTTAGACACTCAAAGAAGACTCCGCTTCTTTACGTTGCATGCTGATATGTATGAAGGATGGAAGAAGCTTAAAGGCTATGGTAAGGTGGTCAAAGTATGGTAACTTTTGTATGTTAAAATAGTAGTAAAGGAGGCATTTACACTTGGTAATGATGAAGACCACTTCTGTACCTGACACTAAATGGCCAGAATTGACAAACTAAAGGCTCGATTTCTAGTAACAATGCTTTCACAAATAGGCTTTGAGAATAAAGAACAGCCTAACCTGGTGTGAAAATCGTTGTCTTTAAACTGTTGCTGCAAAACCTTTCTTGATTAACAAATGGAATAATTCTCTCTTGCTTGTTGGATATTAGAAAAAGTCTTCAAACTTAGCTGGCATCTGATGTTTTCTACACCATTTCTTCTCACTCCTTTCCCCTTATTTTCTCTCATTGTAGCTTTCAAGCTGTCTTCTCCATATATGGCCCTTACCATGTTCGGTCATGTCATTTGCAATTGTTCAAATTTTGTCTCATCTATGGAGGGAACACTTTATCAGCATAGTCACTGAATGTTGATGCTTAAATACATTGGAACAGAGTGTATTACTGCAGTGCCATCAACACAATTCCAGGTTTTTTGATGGTCAGCACAGTTTTTCATCAGCAGACACTGATGGACAATGATGGAGTCCCAGGATGATTTTCAAAGAAGTGCTCAAGATCTCTGTCTCAGACTTTGCATGCTATATACACTCTGCCAAAGAAGTTGCAATCACTATTTAAGATACTTTATTCTTCGTTTTAAAGATGGGTTTCACAGGCCCATTTAAACAGCAGAAGTGAGCCATGAATGCTGGAACGTCTGTCAATATATACTTACAAGTACTGTGCTAAAGCTGTCACCTCAACGCCTAGCGACATGATTATGTACATGTTTTGCTTTTTTACTCACCTAAACTAAATTAATCAATTTCTTTTATAGTTTATAGGCTGGCTTATGGTATTAAAGGTCTAACAATTAAATTACAGAATAATTAGATGTTCATGTGCTGAGTTTAGTTCAGAAAGATTGCCTAAACTGAAAAAATATGAGTATATTTCTCTTGTATTTTTAAGAGAAGATTTGTTACATAAATACACAGCCTATCTATCGGCTACATAGTTTAACCAATTATTTTTTTACCTAGGTAAACTAGCAAAATATGTCCATAATTAGGTTGCTGGGCTTTGAGGTGACAGCACACAGCGTAAACCTAATTCTTCAGTTTTCAGAACTATGTATGGCTTTTTTCCTGTTTCGCCAATCTGGATATGTTAGGCCATATTTAGAACCATTCCTGAGTTAATAATGTGAACAGGATATCACTGACTGACTGTGTCTTGTATCATTAAGGTGGGATGACAAAAGAAAGACTCCCTGTTCCACTGCTAGCTACACCACTTACAGAAAAAAAGCAGAAATGTCAAAAAGATCAACAAGCTCATCAAACATTATTTTATTGCCATAATATTCTTGCTGTGAGCCACAGAATGCTTCACTGTCATCCAGCATAAGTTTATATTGGACAGCTGATAAATATATTAGAGGGTTGCAATGTATATTGTACAATCTGAAGAATATAAGCAATGATGGATGGTATGTCATCCAACATAGAGTTTCATTGGATTCGGTAGAATTATATTTGCTTCGGGTTTACCTCAGCAAATATAATTTTTCTTCATCCCACAAAACTCAATGTTTGACTCCTTACCATCCAATATTGTTATGATATAGTTACATACACATATAGCCCTATAGCTCAGCACCTAAAGCAGCTTTAGTGTGCTAATAATAGTGGCAGTTTATGTAGCACCTCACCGGAATTGTTCCCACAAATTATCGAGTTTTAAAACTATGCCAAATGGAAATTCTGTATGATTGCAATGTCATTTAGTACATTTTATGATTTGCAATATTCCATTGCTTTATTATACTAATTTTGGCAGTTATATTGTGACTATGGCAGAAGTTAAAAACATTTCCTCGCAATACCTGGCCATTTTGAATTCAAGATGGCGGCCACCCTGGCCATATTTCATCATGGCACCCCTTCTAGAATGCTTTAAAGTACTTATATACCAAATGTAATGCTTTGTACCAGCATGTAACGATTTGGTCAAAAATTGGCCTTAACAGACTACACTATTTAACTTTTAGGCGGGGGGGGGGGGGGGGTATGCTTCTTTTACTTTAATCAATGCCTGGTTAGCTTTATGTTACCGGCATTAAAAATTACAATTTTCTGAAATATTCAAATAATCTAATCTGGTTAATTGTGCATGTATAGGAGTTTGAACATTATAAGAAAACAAATATCGAGTTGCTTATACCCTCAGGTATACACCATCAGTAATACAACAGTAATACAACATAACATATAAATATGAGTAGTAGTGTTGTGTGTCGTTAATGTTACCTGGACGGACGGCCTTTTTTCGTTTCGTGTTGTGTTGAGCATTCCAAAAATGTAGAAAATATGTAGAAATATATAGAGATCAAAAAGTTCAAAAATTTTGACAGTTTGACATGACCTTTAACTTAACCCCTAACCTAAGGTCATCTCCCTGTCACTCAAATAGAAGGTTGAAAGGAAAAACAGAATTTCCACATGGAAATAGTTCTGATGAAAATATGTGGAAGAAGGGTTTTTACCCTATTCTAAAAATAGATATGATATCACAAATTTAAAAATATTATCCAATAAGATTCTAACACTAGGTAGAGCATCTAAAACAGCTGTACACATATATATATATATATACTTCCTCAGTGATTTCTGTTTCTATTCACAAGGATTTTTATCATGGCAAGAAATGATGAGGTAGGAGGAACTGATTATTTTGAAGAAATCTTGAATGCTTTCCAGAATGTTGAAGAATTAGAATACTTTGCAAGGAATAACGGTCTTAGCAATGATGAACAAGTTACAGAAAGAATTAACCAGCTTAATGATGTTTCAGCGTGTAACATGTTCAATGAAATGTTGAATAATTATTCGGACCCACAAGAAGTATACAAATTTGCACAAAGAAATAATTTATTGCAAGACTACCAAATTCAAAAGAGACTTAGTGAGCTTAAGACCAAACTGCACTGTGGAAAATGCTTAAGATTATTCACTAACCAAAATTCAACTCAACTTCATCAAAGTAACTGCTGTGGAGGATTTACTAATTCAAATGAAAACCCATCACAACTGAATTTGAATACACATTCCACAAACACAGAGAACTTTCCTTTATTGAAGCAAACCCAGGATAAATGTTCTAACTGTCAGAAAACATTTGCTAATAGAAATTCCAAGAAGAGACATGAAACGAAGTGTTTTGGAGTGAAAGAATGCATACAATGCAGACAGATATTCACATCTCTTTCTTCATTCAGTAAACATAGATGTAGTGCTGATCTGACTTGTAAATATTGCAATAAATCATTCTGCAGTTTCAATGGAAAACAAAAGCATGAAACTAAATGTCAGATTCCAAAAGCAACACCCTTTGGTAAACAATGTCTAAAATGCAACAAACAATTTGATAGGGAGAGCAAGTGGAATTGCCATAAGTGCTTCTTTTGTCAGTTGTGTAGAAAGAACTTCCACTCTCAAGTTAAGCTTGACCTACATAAGTGTACCCAACAGACAGAACAACATACATGTACAATATGTATGAAATCCTTTCAGAAAGAGTCATCACTAAATGAACACTCCAAAGTATGTGAAGGTGTATTGAAATGCAAGCTTTGTCGTAAAGTTTTTTCAAATACCATATCTTTCGAATCTCACAATTGTAAATACAAATGTAGCAAATGTTGCACAATTTTCGAAGATACGAAACAGAAAGCAAATCATTCATGCATTAAATGCAGAAAATGTAACAGATCATTTCAAACTGAGAAAGCTCATGGAAAACATGTATGCCAAAGTTCAAGGAAACGACATTTTCAACAAGATCATGAGAAAACTTATCAGAACAGTTCTCACTGCAATTCACAAAATAGTTCCAAAGACTATCAACAGAGTTCACCACCATCAAGCCCTCAACCCAGTTGTAGTTATGTTATTGATGAAAACCAAAACATTCACTCCAAATTTCAATGTAAGCACTGCAAAAAGAAATATAAATCACAGAAAAAATTGGAAAAACACATTTGCCATCAGAAAATTAAGAAATCAACAGTTAGGTGTAGCAGATGCCTTCAGGAATTTCAGGATAGACATGTTCTAAATTTACATATCAGAAATTATCACCTTAAAAGAGGACAGAAAGGTGGAGGGAATGCAGTACCAGTAGAAATACAAGATGAAGAATTGAAGTCATTTTACGATAAATACCATTCATTCATCCATGATCATCATGAATTAGGTCAACCACAATCATTTTATAACTTCCCTGTTCATTCAGAGTGTTCAATAGATGATCTAATGGAGCATTCTCAAGAAATATATGATAATCAAAGTCAATCATTCAAAATTAACCTATCATTTGGTAGTATTTTACAACACATAGATTCCAAAGAATTCAGATATTTCAAAGCGTACAGCTCCAACCCGTTATTCGATTTACCTATCTCCATATCTAATAGAGCTGATTTAGCAAAATTAAGAGATAAACTTAGTTCATTAGATATATTATCACTCGTAAAGAAATCCCGCCCAAATTCTCATTGGAAATTAGTATTATTAACTAATGTAAGGTATTATGTTACATCGACTGCTTTTCCTCTAGGACATGGGGAACATCCTGATTACATATCACGAAAGAAATCAATATTTTCTCTAACGCATAATTGCAATAGGTTTAAGTATAATGATAATCTATGTCTATTTAGGTGTTTAGCTTACCATAAACACAAGGAGCTTTATAAGAAACATGAAGTCTTTGAACAGAGAGTAATGATGTACTATAATGAGTTTAATGAAAATAATGATTTCGATTTGAAAGCTGGAGTGGATTTAGAATTAATACCCGAATTCGAGAAGTTCTTTCAAATTAATGTTAATATTTTTACACTACATGAAGATGATACAGCACTCCCAATTTTCAAATCAACTTTAAGGTATGTCAGTGCAATGAATTTGAATCTATATGAGAAGCATCTATCTTATATATCTGATATAAATCGTTATTGTAAGAAATATCAATGCTCTAGCTGTGAAAAATTCTTCAAAACTTACTATAGATGTAAAAATCATTCCCAAACTTGCTCTAATTCAACTAATTATCAATTCCCAGGAGGATTTTACGAAATGAAAAACTCAATTTTCGATATACTCGCTGAAATCGGAATTTTAGTTCCTAATAATATCAGATTCTATGAGTATTTTATAGTTTACGATTTCGAAGCGTACTTGAAAAAAATAGATCATGACACCAATAAAAATACAGTTACTACAACAGAACATATTCCTATTTCAGTGAGTATATGCTCAAATGTTCCAGGATTCATAGAACCTTATTGCATAGTGGAACAAAATCAAGAGAAATTAGTAATTTCCATGATAGAATACATGTTAAAAATTCAATCAATCGCTTGTGGATTTATTCAAGAGAAATTATCATTTGTGAGTGAAGAACTAGAATCTCAGTTACATTCATGGAATTCGGATTTAGACGAAAAAGAAAGTTTTAATGCTATGATGAGGAAAAAAATACAAAACGTGATAGATAATTTTGAACAATATTGTACTCAGATACCCGTTTTAGGTTTTAATTCAGCGAAATATGATATTAATTTAATCAAAAGACATATAGCTAGATGTTTAGACTTGCATGATTCCAAAAATAGTTTTGTAGTAAAGAAAAATAATGCCTACTCCTGTTTAGCCAATGAAAATTTCAAATTTTTAGATGTAATTAATTATCTTGCTCCTGGTACTAGTTACATTAAATTCTTGAAAGCGTTTAAAATTAACGAACAAAAGGGATATTTTCCGTACGAATTTTTTGATGATCCCTCTAAATTAGACTTTACCTCATTACCACCGTATGAAGCTTTCCATTCAAAATTGAAAAATTGTAATGTACTTGAAAAATACGAAAATTACGAATGGCTACAGAGTATTTGGGAATCTCGGAAAATGACATGTTTTAAAGACTTTCTGATTTGGTATAATAATTTAGATGTAGGTCCATTTGTCCAAGCAGTTATAAAACTTCAAAACTTCTACCTTAATAAGAACATAGACATTTTCAAAACTACAATATCAGTTCCAGGAATTGCCAGACAATTAGTATTCCAAGCCGCTAAAAACGAAGGCGCGTACTTTTCGTTAATTGATGGAAACAACAGAGATTTTTACTTCAACCTAATTAGTAATTTGGTTGGAGGACCTTCCCTTATTTTTAAAAGGTACTCAGAGAAGGATAAATCGGTAATAAGACAAAATTCTGAAATTGTGAAACAAATAGTGGGATATGACGCAAATGCTCTGTATCTATGGGCTTTTGATCAGGAATTTCCAGTGGGTAGTTTTATTAGGAGACATGCTAGTGATGAATTTAAACCAATAGTTAGAGATAGATATGACAATATGTATTATTGGATGGATTATATTAGTAAAAAAAGAAATATTACAATTTATCATAAACGAAATAGTAATGCTGAGAAAAGAGATGGTAGATGGTTAGCTGATGGGTGGTCATGCGAAACATTAGAATGTGGTACCACTATATCAAAAATATATCAATTTGATGGATGTTACTATCATTATCATGGAGGTAATTGTCCATTAATGAGAAAAAATATTTCGGAAAAAGAAAAGAAGAAAGGATTACTTGCTCAGAAAAGAAAAACTGACAGAGATAACTTTAACAGAAACCAAGGTTATCAACTAGAACAAATATGGGAGTGCGAATTCCAGGCAATGATTAAATCCACTCCAGATCTACAACAGTTTGTTAATGAGCGTAGACCAGATTTTTACAAAAAATATAAAAAAACACTAACAGAAAAAGAAATCATAGATGGAATCCTTCAAGACAAACTATTCGGTATGGTTGAAGTAGATATTACTGTTCCTAAAGAATGGAATACTCAAGGATTTAAAGCTCCATATAATTTAAGTCCTTATGATTATTTTTCTGAAATGTCTCCATTGTTTTGCAGTGTGGATATTAATTTCGAAGATATAGGAGAGCACATGCAGGAATTTGCCAAGAAAGCGGGATTAAGTACAAAACCTAGGAGGTTACTAGTAGGTGGGATGAGAGGAGAGAAAATGCTTATAGCTACACCTTTACTTAAATGGTATTTAAATCATGGAATGGAAGTAACTAAAATTTATCAAGTTATCGAGTATAATAGAATGAAATGCTTCCGAAAATTCGTTAAGGAAGTTACAGAAGCAAGAAGAGCCGGAGATGAAGATAAAGACTTATCTATTATTGCAGATTTAAATAAATTAATAGGAAATTCGGCCTATGGATCAACAATCATGAATAAACTAACTCATAGCGATGTTAAGTATGTAGAAGGTGAGAATGCAGCCTGTCTTAGCGCTAATGAAAATAGATTTAAAACTATGATACAACTATCTGAGGAATACGAATTTTACGAAATAGAAATGCAAAAACGCAAAATAAAGCTAGATCTCCCCATCCAGATAGGATATTTTATTTTACAATATGCAAAATTAAGAATGCTTCAATTCTACTACGATTTCCTAATAAAATATATTTCAAGAGATAAATTTGAATTACTGGAAATGGATACGGATAGCAACTATTTTTCTATAGCTGGTGAATCATTACAAGATGTAATTAGAACGGAGCTTCTTGAGGAATACAATAATCAACTTACTGGGTTTTGTGAGAATAATGATATCTCTGCAGAAACTCATTGGTTTCAAAGAACATGCTGTCAACACCATGCAAAATATGATAGTCGCACTCCGGGTTTATTTAAACTTGAATATTCTGGAGATATATTTTATGGATTATGTTCTAAGACATATTTTGTAGGAAATGAAGAAAATTGTAAATTCAGTTCTAAAGGAATTTCAAAAAATAGAGTCAATAATCCTCTGGAAATATTTAAAAGTGTAATTGAAACGAAACAAAGCGTTTCATCAAGTAATATTGGATTCATCAGCAAGAATAACTCCATTTTCACATATGAACAGAACAGATCTGGTTTTAGTTATTTCTATCCTAAAAGAATTGTTCTAGCCGATGGAATTTCAACCAAACCATTAGACATCACTTTAAAACCAATACAAACGAAATATACAAGATAAATCATTTATTTCAAATATACACATATTCATTCATCTATAATTTCAATCGAATCCGAAGAATTATCTAAGGGTGAGACATGTATTATGGGTTTTGTATGAATTTTCCTGTACATTCTGGGTGTAGACGATCTTGAAGGTTTTGCTAAGTTAGTAGCAGCAGCAACAACAGCAGCGTTAACAGCAGCAGCAGCAATGGAATCTAAGCTTAGTGATCTTAAACTTTTTGGGCTGTCTGATGCAAAAGAAACCCGTCTTCTTGCTGGAGCTGTCATTTCTTCATCTTCTTCTCTAGAAAGATTAATAAATATATATAAATAAGTATTTATTTTTAAAGTATTTCAATACAAGGAAAACTTATTATTTTGTTCATTACTTCTGACGTTGATTGATATTGATAAAGATAAGTAAACTTGAGTTTTATTACTGAAAATTTAGAAAATAGTAATACTAAAGAATACATCTTATCATCAATTCATTCTTAAATCTTAGTTTTAAACTTACATTTCAATATCCTCTGCACTGTTTCCTGTCAGTACGAATATTCGTTTCGCAAAGGCATGAACAAATGTCTTGATGGTTTTTCTATCCTTCTGTAAAACAATTGAAAATTCAAAATTAATTTTTGAAGTGAAATTAACAACACTATCATTGGTATTTACATGCTGTGAATATTTAGATAGATCATAAAGTAAACAATATAAACTTATACTAGACAATAATAAATAATGAATTATCTAAATACTTACGGAGATCATGTATAACATCATCGAGAATATCCCTCCACAAGTCGAAATCTCATACCAGCCATAATGACGTTGTTGATTAGTTTGTCGATGTAAATCCGTTGCATTTCTAATTGGAATTCCGTAGGATACAGCAAAAATTGCGGATAAAACGAGAATAATCATTGATCGTGAAGTAGACATATCGAATGTTTATCAGGAAGTGATACTGTTTTCAGAAAATATTTGGGTTTATATACTTATAGTCATTGTTTAGACTTGACACCGCTCAAATTCTAAAGACTATTGTATATTTCACCCTGGTTATTTCGAACAATACATCTTTCACAAAGGAGTGTTTAATTAAAACCGTGGACTTAATGAAATGGAAGCTACGAAAAATTATTTGCAATTGACTTAACCCTAGAAGCTATGATAGGGTTTTACATGGAAGCTACGATGTGACATATTTCATAGAAATGATACTCCCTCTATTTCTAAATTTAGAACTAAAATATAAGGTTTCTTTTCATTTATATGCAATTCAGTAATTCTGAGATCATTTTCTCAAAATGCTCAGAAGTGAACGTAACACATTGAGAAGTAACTTTGTTCTCTTAGTAAAAGAAATTCCATGTCAAGAAATCTTGGCTTATTTATATCAAGATGGAATATTAAGTGAACAAGTTGTGAGCGAAATTTTAGAAGAACCAACTTCCAAAAGAAATTATGCTCTTCTTTTTATTCTACAGAGACGCGGACCTAGAGCATTCCCATCGTTTATACAAGCATTGAAGCAATGTAAAAGACAAGATCTGGTTAACGCATTATCCGAATTTGAAAATAATTTCTCTAAATTATCCATATAAGACACCCTATTAATCATGACTTCTATCCAAACTACTACACTTCCTGAGCAAGGTAGTGTTTTGGGTGAAGTATCAGTGATTGAACAACTGAATGAAGTCTCTGATTTAATCGATTTATTAAATGAAGAATTACATAATCCAAATTCTGTTCTCAAACATCTTGCAGAGTTATTTCTTAAAGTTTTAAACTCTGCTGTTAAATATATAGAAATTAAATATCCGAATTTCATTCACAAGAAGGATTGCGAATGTTTTGTTCATTTTAAAGATCTTTTCTTAAGTATTCGAGTAATAGAACAATCAATTCAAATACTTATCACCATTGAAATCGAAACGAATCCAAACGTTTGTTGGGTTATAAGAACGATGGATAAATACAAGTTGATATGTAATCTATACAATCGTGGATATATCATATGATATAACATATGTGATATTATGTGTATTTAGATCTAGTTTTTAGTCTCAGTTTTAGTCTTAGATCTAGCACTAGTTACCACTGGAAATCACTAGATTTAGTACTAGTTCTAGATTTAGTTATCATTCATCATTCATTGAATATATATATATATATATATATATATAATTGTATTGTACATTTTCATTGAATGTACATAAGTTTTGGAATGAATATTTATTAAGTGATTGGGTATAAGCTTCTTTTCATAAGGTGGTTTAAGGTTCTAAAACTCCGCCATCTTGTGTGTTGGAAATCCACACAACTCATAATCTGCTGAGCTGCTTAATTGTATGCAATATGCTTCATTTCATAATTTTCAAACAGACAAATCCGGTCAAGGCTAGATTTTCGCTGTTGATAATCAGATAATTCTGATGCTTGCATTAAGAAGAAGCTACAACCAATCACATTTTCAAAAAAATAAAAAAAATTAAAGCCTGACAGATTTCAACTGTCAATATTGCAAATTGAGCTCAATATTTCTTGCGACCTCCACGTTGGTATTGAGTGGATATAAGAAAAGTGTTTAATGGTTACATCTGTATCCAACATTTTTTTTATAACGAACTAGCAAGAATATTTTTCATTGCATTAAATCTTATATTTTAATGAAATAATAAAGAAATCAAGTAAATCTCGTTATAAGGCTTTATTCATAATTTATTTATTTTACAGATGCATAATCTTGGATCTCGTTCTAGAGGCAATGTTTTCATTCAAATCATTAAGAGGATCCAAGTCTCGGAAAAGATTCATGGAATCTAGGTTTTCCGGTTTCACTGAAGGTGGTGTTGAGGGTGATGCAGAAGTCAGAGGGGTGGGATTCGAGGGGGGAGAAGTCGAGGGGGGAGAAGTCGAGGGGGCAGAAGTCGAGGGGGCAGAAGTCGAGGGAGTGGGTTCATCTAAGGTAATCAGAGCTTCGGTTTTCAAATGAAGAGAGGGAGTGAAGAGTTTCGATGCTGTCTTGTTCTGCTGTGGAGAATTATTATTTGTCTTGGATGTAGAGAGATTAGGTATGATTCTATGAGAAATCTCATCCATCCTCATGCCACGTGGAACTGAAAATATAATAAAGTAATTATATTCAAATGCATATACATTTTTCATTCAGTGCGTTCAATAACGAGAAAGTAGCGATATTAGGGGATAGTGAAATTATGCGTTATATAATAAATTTAAAGTCTATTTTTTACACTTAAGTGAATATTTTACTATAATTCTTTAACTTTCCGATGTTAAACTGAGATTATTATCTCATTATTTCGTTGTATAACGAAGTATTTACTGTGAATGCGCGAATGTTTAGATCGTATCCGCCATATTGGATTTCCATCAAAACAAATCTAAGCTTATGACGTCATTGGGAAACACCGAACTACTAGCGCCACTCAAAACATGCGGTGAACTAGATTTATTTCTAAAAATAAACACAAATAATTTCTGCGCATGCGCATCTAACTCCTTCGTGTCGATTTGTTTACATTATTACCACGTGGGTGAGAGGATGAAGAAAGGTTGAGAATGGGGTGCTAAATAGGATTTATAGTTTTAATTCTTTTAAATAATTAAGAATAAAAAGTGAACTTACTTTCCAATGAAGGAGGGTTCAGTTTCTGGCATTCCCGACATTTGCAGATCAACATGAAAAGTTTATAAATTCCAATTTGTAAAAGCAGCGTGAGCTTAACAATGCATGGGGGTCTTGGGCTTGAATTCGTTATTCGATTCATTCGTCTCCATGCTTTCAACTGTCCACACATTAGGCTTATAACAAAACAAATGAAAGTAATAGAGCCAAAGGTAGAAAGTGACATCCAAGTATTTATGTCTATTTCATTCTCTTCATCAATGTTGTTGTTGTTGTCGTTGTCGTTGTCGTTGTCGTTGTTGTCTGCGTGTTCTTCCAATAATTCATTCTTCTCACAGTTCAATTCAAACTCAAATACAAACTGTTCTAAATCTGAACGTTCACAAACTAATTTCCCTTTGAGCATCACTTTCCTGAATTTTTCCAGCGTTGATGTTGAAAGTGCTGCTAGAAAGTCCTCTGTGTTCACCGTGATAATTAAATCCTTTTGTCTGTTGATCTTTTTTGGAATAACATTAGTGCACTCCACTGCATCTTCACTGCAGATACATCCAGAATTATATTCACATATAACTCTAGCATGCGACAGTACCACAAAGCTGCTTAGAATAAAGAAGAAGATATACATGGCTGTTTGCTTTGAGATTTCAACTCAAAATGGTTAAGGGATTTCATCTGAACCTCACTTAAAATCCATTATCCAATAAGATGTTAGAGCTTTATCAAATAATATGAATATTCATGAAATTAGTTAATCGCCTTAGATAAAATCAAAGCTGGTTGTGTGCTAATAAAGCATTTGATGTGATTTGGTTCCTTTCTTTGTTCATGATTCACATTCTTCTCTAATTTGATTACTTTTGATGGTGTGGTTTATTGAAATATCCTGAAGTGATCTAAACACATTATCACAAAATTATAATCACTCTACAAAAGATTTGAACGCTTTGATTATCGTAATATACCGCTAATGCATTGATTATCTTTCACTTATCTAGCTTAGTTAATGAATCGAATCTATTTAATGAGGAATTCGATGTTTTCCCATGAGAAAATATTACGAGGGTTTCTAATTAACTAATGATATCTATTTCGTGTTGAGTTTATGGGGGAATGATAGCATATCATGGGTTTATGAGGTCTTATCAGATAGAGGAATATGGAAAGGGTGAGAAGAGGGGTAAATTCCCACTGACCTGTGTACAGATCAGTGGGAAATTCCATATCATCATATGTTCATAGACATATGCTTGAAATGAATACCACATTCTGTTGGATAAATATAAATCAATAAAATTCCCTTTTACTTTGAAAATTCATGTTTAGAAAATTATTTCAAGCTGTTTTATAGAATCTGAAAAACATTAGAGTTATAGAAAGAACTTCTATTTCTTTGAGTTATTGTAGAAATGTCAAATGTATATATTCAAAGATATTTCTTCTCACATTCTCAAATTTCCACCATGTTTCTTCAATATATTCAAAGATAGAGAGAAAAGCAATATTGTTCAATCTTTCTATGATTTTTGAAAGAGCAACAGTGTATGTTTAACTTGCAAAAGGAAAGCATGAATGAAATCTGCATAATCTGTTTGGAAGGATGTGAAGAATCCTTTGCTTGTTGCAATGCATACATTCACAGAGAATGTTTATTTACCTATATTACTTCATTTGATTTCGAAGAAATGGGGAATTTAAGGTGTCCTCATTGTCAACATCTCTGGGAGGGAAATGACGAAGAGCAATATTTTCTCCAAACTCCAGGAAATGATGTTGAAATAGCTGGATATGGAATAGATGAAGATTTAGTAGATCAGGGAGAGCTTGGAAATGAGGAAGGTGAGAATGGAATAGATGAAAATCAGGATGATACTTTTAGACTGGAAGATGAGGTAGGTTATCCTAATGTCTATTTTGATCTAGATCTGGGTGAAATGGTTATAGATTACACTCAAATTGAATTTGAAACCATTCCAAATGTAAGAGTAGGAATGATAAATGGTCATTTAGAAAGTGTTGAATGGGAAAATGTGGAAGGGGACGAGGATGAAATTCAGTTTAGTGAGTGAGTGAATATATATATATATATATATATATATATATATATATATAGATATAGATATTGATAGATATAGATATAGATATAGATAGATATTGATAGATATTGATAGAGATGTTGGTTCGGGTAATAATCCCTTAACGGCATCACCAAACGAGAAGGTCACCTCTTTGATACCATAAGTCTAAATTTTTTTGAGTTATTCAGTTTACAGATGTATTATCACCTTGCCAGTGACTGAATAACGAAATTTTGGAAATTTTGAAAATTTTTTGATTTTGTTAAACAGTTTACAGATGTATTATCACCTTGCCAGTGACTGAATAACGAAATTTTCTTAATTTTATTTTATTTTATTTTTGAACTTAATCAGTTTACAAATGTTATTAGCATTGTGCCAGTGACTGATTAAGATATATATTTATATATTAGTTCATAATTAAATATGTTACAAAACTATCTAGGTCTACACGCTTTAATAAATTGATTATTGAACTAAATTGAATACCATGACTTCTTAATACTACATAGAATATACAAAATTTACCACAATCATCTGATTTTTCATTTTGAAGTCTCTCATCATTGAATAAGTATTCCTCGCTTTTGTTAATGAGAAAGTCATGCCAATAAGAGTGATAAAACTTTGGGTTTCTACCCAAGGAATCGAAGAATTCGCATTTTTGATCGTTATAGAATATTGCAATACAGTGAGCACCTGCTTTGTTAGCTTCCTGCGTATTCAAAATTGCAAAACTGTTTCCTTTAATTAAACTCAGAGTATTAGCAGGATAGACTCCTGAAAACCCTAGAGAATGTTTTCTTAATATGTTATTTATTTCTGATGTATTCATTGTATAACTACGTTTCTAGCTGCGTCAATTGTCAAGAGTGATTTGAATTTACCGTACATGTATACAACAATAGATTCCTCCAATGCTTTTGAAAATCTCAGTTCTAGTTTACTATTCCCAGTATATGTATTCGGTGTTAAATCTTCAAAATTTTCTCTGTTTGTAAGATCAAAAGCGAAAATTGTGTATCCTCTATAAAAATCTTCATAAGACACTATCCAATCAGGATTCTGTCTCTGTATTCTTTGATAGGCTTCTAAATAATGAGATTGATATGCGGATTCACCGAAATTTAACTTGAGAGGTTTTGCTGGAAGGGAGATATTATTAAAATAGAAACCCACTTCGCTAATATTGAAATGATTAAGGAAAAATGGGTTTTCGTGAAATGATCCGGTTGCAGCAGCAGATTTAACCATACATACGTATAATTGATCTGGGCATTCGTTACCAAAAATATCATTAATTATTGCAACTTGACTTCCTTTAGATACAGTTTGTGATCTCATTTTAGAATTAATATACGGATAATGAGCTGGTTTAGGAACTAATGCATCACTAATTGCAGTTGATACAGCTGGTTCCAAATTGACATGACAGAGAATAAGTTTAGCTTCTAAAATTTTTATATTAAACTTTTGAGATAAATCTGAGGATAGTAAAGAGAATTCTGGGGTAGAGGGCCAGAATTTCAATCCAATGTTGGTATTATGCATAAGTAATCTTTTCTGTTTCATGAAATCAATACCTATAGGCCCTTGTAGTTCAAACTCCTGTCCCCTGCTAATAACTTTTGCTCTTTTCTTTAAACCTGGGTTAGGAGTTTCGTTATCCTTGTTATTAGTAACTGCTTTCCATTGACTACAGCTATTCAATGATACACTAGCATCTTTAGCGAACATGATTCCCATATCTTCATCTGATGTCACTGATAAAATTTTATCTAAATAGTTCTTGTAAGGATAGCAATAGGTAGGAATATCACTTGATACTGTTCTATGTTGAATGGAAAGATCAACTTTTTGAAACATAGTTGAGAGAAGACAGTTACATGGAGCAACATCTCCTTTTACATCAAATTTTTCCAGTGATTCTACATATGTAATAGCAGTATCTGCATCAATTACTGTTTTACATTTGAAGTATATATATGAACGAGATAAATCTATGAAATTTTGAGGAGTTACGTTAAACTCAATACATCCGCTTCCAATTTGTGAAATTGGTAAGTGTTCAATCATTTGAGTATGAAGTAAACCTTTGTTAACTAACTGTTCAGAAAATAGAGTAAGAGATTCATCATGAGCCTGCATTTTCACCGTTTCCTCTTTGTAATTTTCTTCTTTTTCTGAATAACTTTGTTACTGATTTAGGTCTGGTCTTACTAACACTCCTCTTCCTTTGGGATTGAGATCTAGACTGAACGGATTTCCTTTTTGATACTGGTTTTATTGAATTTTCTACCAGTGCTCTAGCCATTGCATCTTTCTGAGCTGCAGAAGATATAATTTGCAGTCCCTTCCCGGTTTGGTTACTGGAGTCATTTACCACATAAACTTTCTGATTAGGTAAAATTTTTCCATTAATCATAGCTAAATAATGTTTTCTCCAATTATCGTAATCATTGATGACTGACATTATTAAATCGAAGTGTTACCTGCACCTCTAGAAGAGAAACTGAGAACTCACTAAAATGTTTAGAGCTTATATAGATCCTAAATCTATTCAAACTACCAGTAACAGACTTTAATATAATTGGTTTATCAAAAACCACAGAATGATTTTTTGTTCCAGGAAGTGGAATAATTCTTAAAACAGGTAATGACTTCCCACATAAGTATGAATTTTCGCATATATCGCTCTGAATATATAAGACATCTCTATCTTTTTCATTCATCCTACATCTGAACTCTAATAATTCCACAGTGGAGTCATCATTTAACACTATATTCCTATCTAGTTGTAAAATGAAATCCTCTGGTTTGTTGTCTTTAAATATCTCTATACTATCTCTGTCAGAAGCGTACACTACATACGAAGACATAGTGGTAAATGTCTGTATTTTTGTGTGTATAAAGTTAAATATAACTTCCTATGAGGATCGGTATGATAAATTTCTAGCACACTGTCTCCATGTGTGGATAAACTAGGTGACCTAGTTGATCTAAATGTCCTAGTTATCCTAGATGTTCTAGATTCCTAAATTCTTTGAAAAAAGGGGTGAAATAGAAGTAGGTTAAAGAGGGGTGAACTCGAACTGGAAACCCTGTAAAGGAGTGAAATAGATTAGACATTCTGTCAAGTCATTTAAGAATGTGGAGAGCACTGGTGGAGATAATTCCAGTGGAATAATTCCATTTTAACACTCACTGCATTATCATTACATATTAGTTTTCTGCCAATTTTGAATATCACTTTCTTTTATCCAAGTTGCATGCTTACTAGGCCATCCAAGCCATTTTATAAGTACACGTCCCTTGGATTTTTTAAGAATTTTTTCTATTATATACGTATCATCATCTGATACAAGAATTTTCTGAAGTTCATTTTCTTGAAACCTTCCAGTTAAGGCTTCATTCTGTATATCCTTCAGAATATAAACTGGTTGAACATCCTTCATAAATCTATCAGCGATAATGAAATATTCTCTGCTCCATTTTTCATCAAATTCTCTCATAAACTGATGTTTCAACACACTAATTCTAACAGTATCATGAATATTAAACTTAAACTTAGTTTTAATTTCATCAGGTCGTTCCGTTTCATACAGTAGTTTCCATATTTTGTATTCATCAGATGGTTTCACGGAAGCTGGTGATTGTTTTATACTGGAGTGATAAGTATTGTTATAAGAGTTTGTAATTTTTTCTAATTGATCTATCCATTTATGAGTATTTTTTGATACCATATAGCGAAATAGAATGTTTTTAAGAGTTTTAAAAAACCTTTCAACGATATTAGCTTTGGTTTCCGTGTTATTCGTGAAAAAGTGGTTTATTCCTAGATTCTTAAATAATGTTCTAGTAGCTTGCGCTTTGAATTCGGGTCCAGAATCGGTCCTGCAGTTATGAATTTTACTAAACTTTGATAGCAGGGATTTTAAAGCTGGAATAAGCTCCTGAGTCTTCAAACTTTTCAAAGCGACTGTATGAGCTTCTTTACTGAAACAATCTATCCCAGCTAAGATATATGAATATCCCGAATTTGCTTTTGCATATTGATGTAAATGAGCTGTATCTAGATCAACCTGATATCCTTTATACGGAGTAATAACTCTATTTCTTTTAAATTTTCTGTTTACTTGTCTCATAAGTGTGTAATACTCTTGACTTTGAAGAAATTCTTTAATTTGTTTTTTAGTTATAGTCCGTTTTTTCTCTTTTCTAATAGCTTTATAAAATTTATCTACTCCAGTGTAAGCACCTGGAAAGTTCACATCTTGGTATTTTTCTAAGAGATATTGCTTTATATCTTCTTCCATATCCATCCTTGTGATTTCTGTCTTTTTGCAGTTACTCTAGTATTGGGATGAGTACTAGCAGTACTAGCTATACTAGCAGTACTAGCAGTACTAGCTATTCTAGACTTCAAAGGAATTCCTGGAGGTGGTTTCTTATCTGAACTAACTAAACTTAAACCTGCACCTTTTTGTAATAGAGTTTGTGGAATATTGCTTTCTTGAAGTGCTGTATTAAACTGCGCTAATCCTGGAGGATTAATATTTTTATATGGATATAAACTACATTTGATTAAATCGATGATGTGACTATTTGCAATAACGTTTTGATTAATACTAACTTCACTTATTTCATTCCAAGTAATGTAATCACTATTCTGAGAAATGTGTTTCAATATAGCAATAGCTTTATGCTTAATATTCTTAGGTAAAGATGCTATAATATCATCTGATGATAATTTAGGATGTGAAGAAACGTTTGGAGTCTTGTTTACTTCATCATATGGTACTAACACATATTTCTTCATTTTAATACTTTGAGAAGTGTATTTTTAGCTGAAATTAATAGATTATATAACTCGACTGAGTTATTTCTGATAATAGTATATTTAGATTTAATTGATTTATTTTTAGTTAATAGTTTAGCTATTAACTTTTTATGAATGGATAAAAGTTTCTTAGAATGTGAATTGAGAACAGAACTATTCAATGTGAGATTATATACAACATTCACCACACTATTCACTTGCTTATTATCTGCAGTTTCTAATAATGCTTTTCCTTGATTTTTTCCACAAGTTAATAAAAGATGTAGGAAATATGTATTTTTCATGGTATACCTAAAGTACCTTGATTTGTTGAAAGTCGTTTGATCGAAGGATTAGGGAGTAAATACCCGATACAACTTGTTAAAAGCGTAGAAAATAGGGTTTTATCACCATTACCTATTGATAGATTAATTAACGCTGTGATTATAATGATGTAAAGTATGGTAACTTGGCATATGTATGCGATCTGATCTTTGCGAAATGTTCCACTACAACAATTCCATGCCCCAGTACTGGATGTTCTCTCATCCATCTCAAGTTAAGAACTGAGCTCATCATTACTTCTCCAAATATTTATATCCCTGTATTAGAGCTAATTATGAATCAATTACGATTCATTCAATCGTACTTATAAACTATAGTGCGTTCTGAAGGGAATATTTTAGTTCTGATTCTGAGATCATCAGGGCATTGAGCAGTTAGGTCAATTAGAATATATCCAAATGGTTCTTGATTCATTATATCCTTATAAGAATTAATTAATAAACCTGGGTTGTTAGGAAATATTTGATTATTGAGGTAAGTTAATTGTAATAAACTTCGAGGTGAACGAAACACTTCCACGTATTTAGTATTTAAATTAATTGTCATTTGTTTCTTACCTTGAACGAAAGCATTCTGTACAATATAGAAGCAACTACAAAATCTGTGGTGACTTATCCTAGTGAAAATTAATTCCACAACCTGAGAATTACAAGCTTCATCCATTAAATCATCAATGATTATCATTGTATGTGTTTTAGGATCAGTGAAATTCATGAGTTCTTCTTCTGAAGGAAGACCTTGTTGGAAGCTAATGTTTTCTATCTCTCGTTTCATTTGATCATAATTATCTTGCCATATTCCATAGTAATATCTTATTTTTAGTGGTGGATGTTCACCAAATATTTTATCTATATTCTGTAATATTCTGAGAATAAATCTCGTTTTTCCAGAACCGGATTGTCCACTTAAAATATGAGTGGAACCAGGATTAAACTCTAGCATGTTGTATTTTCATCTGCTTACTACAAAATGATGAAAAATATCGTTTGCTTGGTTCTTATATATTTATTAATGTATATCATAGAATTAGTCTCTAATTAATTCACAGGGATATAATAAGGATAGATCCTGTAAGATCGACCCCTCCTGGAAATATTGGAATATCGGTTGAATAGAGGGGAGTTGGTATACATTTGGTTAGGAGTTAATTTTATTTTCCTAATCATTGAATACTAATTATTCTCAACTAATCAACAATTTCATCATTTCATCCGGATGTATATGAAAATGAATATTTTATTATGAAATCATGAAAATGATGAAATCAATCTGATATATAAATATAGAAATAGACATAGATATAGAAATAGATAGATAGAAAAGATGGTGGATTGATTTGCATGGGACCTTTCATATAAATATATACATATAAATTCATATATATATCTTTCATCTATACCACTCAGTCAGTTTTAAGCTTTTAGTTCACAAATTACACAGTCTTGTAAAGATCACAATACTGTGTAATCTGTTTAACGGTATTGCGAACGGGAACGCAAGCTTGTAATACCATAATTTTGTACAGCATTTCACTGTTTTTGAAATTTTTTGGAGGGATATTTTATTTTTATTATTTTTATAATATTTTATCATGATAGGACCTTCCTAAAAGAAACAGTACTGACAATCTTTGTGGTCTTTTGGATCATCGAAATCACACATAGTTGCACTTTGATATGGAACTGTTTCCAATAACTCATTCCATTCTGATTCCAAATTCTGGAATTCTTTAAATTTCAGTGCAACCCCTGGAAATCCAGGATAAAGGAGCTTTGGGTCATGTCGTGGTCTGAAAAACTTCCTGATAGACAAACACTTGATGTCTGGTTTGATTTGTACAAAATATCTCTTTCCCAAAGGGAGGAAATATTCATTTTCCAACTCCCCAACCTTACAATCGCTCATAGCATGACGCACATCTTCAAAAAATCTGGCTAACACTTTCACAGCTCCAGCATCAAGATTAACAATGTTGTCTTCAGGTTTTCTTCCAGGTTTTAACTCTCCATTAGCAAATCTCATTCCTTTCTCATGTGCAGTGACTTGCACATTTCTGAGATCACCAATGTCAACCACTTGAGTAGACCACTTACTTTTTGCTCCTGTGTTAGTCATGTTGTAGAAAGATGTGCTTTTCATTGCCATGGTAAGGAAGGAAGTGATGCTCTATTCCTCCTCCTGCTCAGCTTTTATTGTGAGTCTGAGCTAGCTCCTCCCTCTGAAATGATGAGAGCTCATTGGATTCTGAAGTCATGTGACTAAGTCATGTGATAAAGTCATGTGATTTCCTGTGAGTGTCTTGCATCATGCTGATGCAATATTTCCATGATCTCATACCTATTTTTAGATTGGGGTAAAACCCCATTTCCATCAGATGTGACAGTTGTGTGAAAATTCTGTTTTCCCTTTCAACCTTCTATTTGAGTGACAGGGAGATGACCTTAGGTTAGGGGTTAAGTTAAAGGTCATGTCAAACTGTCAAAATTTTTGAATTTTTTGATCTCTATATATTTCTACATATTTTCTACATTTTTGGAATGCTCAACACAACACGAAACGAAAAAAGGCCGTCCGTCCAGGTAACATTAACGACACACAACACTACTACTAATATGTACAAAAAATATTGTTCAAGTATGCGAGGTACAACCCACATATGAACCACGTATCAAACCCGAATGGCTCATCACGTGCCTCACCACTGCGCTATATAAGCACCGCGAGCGCTGTAAACTGCATCATTCACACCTCCGCCATCTCAAGAGAAGGATATACCTGTGGTATGATTACAGTTCTCTTCATGACATTGAATATGGGACCCAAGAAGAGAAGCTATCTTTAAGTGAAGAAAAAATGTCACTCCAGAAGAAGAGCCTGCTTCAACTGCCTCTGCTGAAGAAGAAGCAGAAGAATCCAATGTTGCCTCCAACACTGCTGCGGCTGCTTAGGATGCTGACAAGGATGATAATGATGCTGACAAGGATGCTGACATGGATGACAAGGATGACAAGGATCCTAATGACACGGATGCTGACAAGGACGTGGGAGATAGTGATGCCAGCGAAATTTCCCAGACCAAGGCCTCATCAAGAAACAGACTAGAATATCTAGCTTAATATTTGGTCTATATAAGTACATAAAAGATAGCAAATAAAATCACAGATCAAATCACAAATACTAATTACAATATCAATATTAGATTTAAATTTTACAAAAATATACACAAATACTGATCAAAATATCACAATAAGATTCAAATTAACACAAAAAGATAAGAATGTTCACATGTATAAAAAAATACCAATATACAAATATAATCATTGCCTGGTAATTACAATAAAATACATTGTTTTTAATAAATGAAAGCAATTACATCTTTTTGTAATTGTGAATGACAATCAAGACAATATCATATTACTGTGTCATCTTTGAACAAACCATGAAATGACAGGTCAAAGAACCCCAATTTAGGCAATTAGGCAATTGACACATGTATTGAGCATTTGCTGTATTCTCTACACCCATTCTTTGTATCATTCAAAATGCTAATAGCAATTGACATAACGGTCATGGCAGTTGGCAGAATGAGCAGAAATGAATTGCAATAAAGCTCATCCAAACAATGTATATATATCATGGTCAAAAAAATTGACCACACCATTCAAGTCATGACCATACACAGAGCACCTTGCCGCCGCATTCTCAGACGAATATCTCGCTTAATATTTGGTCTATTTTCAATCTGATAATCTGCCTGCATTGATACTGTCCGGGCGCGGACGCTTGAGGGAGCACCAGTGTTTGCCGCCTATCTGCCTTCTCAGACGAATATCTCGCTTAATATTTGGTCTATTTTCGATCCGAAAACATGTATGGAATCAGTATGAACTATACTACAATTCAGTCTTACTTGACGAAAATCGGCCTAATATTAGGGGAGCAGCAGCCTTTTGAAGTATATACAACCCCCCTCCCTGCCTACGCTGATGCTGGTAGCAGTCAGCGAGTTACTCCTACAACTCGGCGGTTTACTCCTGGAAGCCATCGAGTTACTCCTACTACTCGTCGAGTTACTCGTACTATCCCTGAACAAGCCATCGTGTTCACTACGCCTAAAATTAGCAACGGGAAACCCGTCCAAGTCGTCGAGTGACTCGACGGTGATCAGGGGTGACTCGACGACTTCGAGGGTTAATTGTATACTTTTGGACACCTGGATTTTGCTACAGGAATTCAATGCACGCATTAAATTTCCAGCTACCAGGCCCGAGAATCCTGGTTTGGGCCCGAGTCCCAGGTGTGACTCGACGAGTATCGCCGAGTATCGCCGAGTATCGCCGAGTATCGCCGAATATCGTCGAGTATCGCTGAGAATTCCCGGTTTGCCGTCGGCTTGGAGCCGAGAATTGCGTTGCATAACTGTTATGTCATCCTACAGCTGTGAGAGGGGGGTTTTAGTACCAGGTATGATGCAGTGCTGTTCGGAGGTGACCTGAACACTTGGTTCGGTAGGAATACTTTCCATGTGAAGGCAGTGGCGGATTTTATGCATTTAAGCAATTTTTACTGTGCTAAGGATCACATTATGAATTGATCACATTACTCTAAGTAAAAACTTATTTGGATTCATTATGAAATATGAGGCACAAGAATCAGTTGAAAATTGCTCAGACCATTTGCCTGTTATATGCACTCTCGATTTGCAAGTGGATTATATTGTGATCCAAAATGTAAAAGTCATTCTCAGGTTATTGACAAGTTTCATAAATGTATTGTTTGAAGGCTACAGAGGCATCCATACCTGTGACAAGCAAACTAAATAAACACAGGATTCTTGGCTGGAATCAGTTTGTTAAGGAAGAACATGTCTGCTTTATTTTGGCATTAAAGATGGAAAGAAAGCAACATGCCAGTAGATGGTGTAATTTCACCAGGCATCAATCTCATTACGCGGTGAGGTCAGTGACCCCAGTGGCATGGCTGACTTATTCTACAATAAGTTTAAGAACTTGTACAGCAGTGTGCCTTATGACTTCGATGAAATGGAGTACTTTAAACAAGAATTAGCACATACCATGGACTATCAAAAGTCAGTAGCTTATGGATCTATTGTTTGTGTGAAAGACATTACAGAATTGTTAAGCAAACTTAAAGCTGTAAAATATGGTGGGAAAAAAGGCTTATCATCTGACTGTATACGGGTGGGGGTATAGCTCAGTGGTAGCGCGCTGGGCTTCCAACCACTGGGTCCCGGGTTTAATTCCCAGCCTATGTTGGATGGCTGTTTCATCCTTTGACTCATTGCCAAGGTCCCTACCTGTCCTAAATAGCCCATCAGGTGCAGAAATGCAGGACGTAAAGCCCTAATCCACCACCACCACTCATCTGACTGTATAATTCATGGAACACACAGACTTTTCATAATGCTGTCTTTGCTGTACAATGCTATGCTCATTCATGGCCATGTACCTTCACAAATTTTATTTGGAACAAGACTCCTATTCCAAAAAGCTGCGGCTCCACTCATGTGTCTGACAAGTATCATGCAATCACTTTAAGCTGTGTTATAGGTAAAATTTTGGATCTAATAATTTTAAATAAGGAAGGCTCCAGCAGTATGACATCACAGTTTGCCTTTAAAGAGGGGCATTCGACCACACTATGTGCTGAAGTATTGAAACAGCGTCTCATTTCACCAATGGTGGAAGTCATGTCTGTTGTCTATGCACTTCTACTTGATATATTGAAGGCTTTTGATCGTGTGGAATATGTAAGACTCTTTGAAACACTGAGAACTATAGGCACAAATTCTGTAATATAGATATGCCTCGTGAATATGTATACAAACCAGTCATTGCATGTTTCATGGAATGGAAACATGTCAGCTGACTTCAATGCAAGTAATGGCGTGAAGCAAGGAGGAGTGTTATCTCCCATGATAATTTGCTGTCAGAGCTTCGGACTTCTTCTTATGGATGCCATGTTGGACCACACTTTATAGGGACAGTCGGATACACAGATGACCTTTGTATCCTTAGTCCCACAATATCTGGACTACAACAAATGGTGGACATTTGCATGTCTTATGCTCAAGAACACTATATTGTTTTCAATGGTACAAAAAGCCACTTAATAAGGTTTTTTTGTACTTTCTGCCATGCTACCAAAGCAGAAATTACCATCACTGGGAGTGTGATAAGAAATGAACATTCAACGATTCACTTAGGACATATAGTGAGGTCGGATCTAAGGGATGATATTGACAGTGTTTACCACAAATTTTATAAACAGTACAATATGTTTTGTACCCAGTTTGCTGGAGTACCATCAGCTGTAAAAAATCAGCTTTCTGTTTCTCACTGCTCCTCATTGTATGGGATACAAATTTGTGACATCAAAAGAGCAGAGAAAGTAGGGATTGCCTGGAGGAAATGCCTCTGAGATGTATGGAAACTTCCATGCAGAACACATTCATATTTACTACCTTTACTGGCGGACTCCTTGTGCTCAAAACACATGCTGATAAACAAATTTGTCAAGATTGCATGTACTGCACTCCAACACCAGACTTATGTGATAAGGTTTCTATTTGAAGTGACTTCTGAGGTACCAAACTCTTGTTTTGCCAGGAACTTAGCTTATGTCAGCACTGAATGTGAAGTAACCATCAACTCTCTGTGCCGTCAAATTGGTAACATTAATACAAAACGGGTTGTGCATAAATGCAACTCCTGCTGTGAAGCACAAGAAACAACTGGCAAAGCTCAAACAATCAACGAACTGACAATGTGGCATGATGGACTAAAATTTTCAATTTTGAATATTTCTGAGATTATTTATTTATTATAAATGATCTTTGTTTAAATTAACCTTAAATCTATAGATCCTGACAATTGTACTAAATATAGTACGAATAAAGATATTAATATTAATCATATATTTCATTAATTTTTTGTTTCCAATTTACAGTGTGAGTAAAAATGCTAAGTAAAGTGAGAATACCACAAGTATGACAATTTTTTTGGAATAGCTTGACAAATAAATGTTGACTTGAAGATCAGGACAACCTGTCACAACAGTTGCACTTGACATATAAAGTATGATCGTCCAGCAAAGAAAAATGACTTGATTCTCAATATCATTTTTTGTTAATTATGGACAACATAAAATTGCAAAGGACACTAGGAATATTTCAAAATATTAAATTTCACTTTTTGAGGTTAGACCATATGTATACAATTCATCATTTTGATCAGTTTATCTCGTTTATATATCTCTATTTATTAGTAAAACATCAATAAAATCATATCATAGATTATTTTTTGATAAATCTGAAAATGAACACTAATGTGCTATGTAGGTTAGCTGTGATCACACTTAAGTATTTATGTTCTTTGAATATTGGATTACCACATGCTCAAAATGGAGCTGACTCAATTAACCAAACTGCTTTCTTTTGAATCTTAACTACTGAGTCAGTATAAATACCAGAAGCATTACCTGTATACTTCTGTTCAGTATGTTATAATTGTAGTAATTCATCATACTGTAATACAATATGTCAATGTCTCAATGTTACTGGGTCTGAAGCTTAGTCAGCTTATATACCACTGACCAACTGCCAGAGGCAGACGTAAAAATGAAATGATAAGGCTTGGATTCCACACCATGTTACACATTTATCCCATATATGGGGTCCTCATACTTGGCACCGTTGGGTAATATGGAGTTGGCGGATGTCTTAACTATTAGGTCACCCACCTGCATATTAGCATAAAATATATGATATGCTAATTGTAATGAACAGAGATACAAATAAAATTCTAAATTTAAATTTAAGAAAATTCCCAACAGAATATTTCCATTTTTGATTGAATGTGATTTTAGTTCAATAAAATACTAAAATTTGACAATTTCTGTAGGACCACATACCACATGTAGGAATCTTTGGCTGTTCTTTCTTGGTCTGTTGATTGACCTTCATATTAAGAATTGACAACAACAATTCTAGCTCTGAGACTTGTGCCATTCAGGAAATATGCTAATCCAAATATGGCTCAAAATATGGTTTTTGATTGATTTTCTGAAGTTTCTAAGGATCGAAATAGCAGAGGTAGATAGGCTTATATTCAAGAAACATCTGCAGATTTATTTCCAGTAAAATATCAATTTTAAACGTGTTTCTGAACAGTCCAGTCTTTTTTTTCTTGCAGCATCTTTTTGAAGAATACTAAGCCGCTGCTCGAGTGTGAACAGATTCAATTAAAATAAAAGCAATAACTTTAGAAAATACTTTTTTTAGGTCTTTCAAAGAGCTTTCATTTTGCTAAAGGCATCATAGAAGATCCAGAGCTTGAAATGTCTGATATCAGATTACTACAGGTGGAGATCGTGTCATTATACTTCATAAATGGAGTGTATTGCTGGTGAGTCAACTGACTGTGATTGAACTAACAAGATCCATTAAAGGACTGTCAAAGTAAAACATTAGAACCAGAGTGTCCCACTTTAAGAAACAGGCCATGTACTTGTGGCCGGGCACAGTAGGATTTTAAATAACTGCTAGAAGTGCGACAAACAGAAACGGTTGCCTTAGCTTTTATACAAAAGGATGTGTAAGCAACAAACAGACTAGGCTAAATATAGAGAGGAATACTCACACCTCAGTGGATTACAAGGGCTTTTAGAACTGGCTGAGAGTGGTCATTCAATAGCCCAGATAGTGGGGATTCCCACAAATAGAATAGATAATAAACCAATAAAGTATCTGCCTAACTCAACCTATCTTAATCTTCCTATATTAAGGTAGTAATGCTAGTCATGAGTCATGTTCAGTTACCACAATTGTACATAGCATTTCGAGAGACCCCCTTAATGAATATGTTAGTCCCACTACAAGTAACAATGTTCCAAGTCATGTCTCAGATGCAACAGATAGCTCAGAATTGTATAATAACAACTACCATGTAATCCAAACACTGTGATAAGCTCAGATGACCCATATGATGAATTGATAGCTTTCTGTAAGAAAAATGCCAAAAAATTAATCTTCTCTCATCTCAATGTCAATAGTCTGTCTAGTAAGTTTGTTGAAATTCACGAAATTTTAACGAAAGGTGTATCCAACATGTTCTTTCTATTAGAGACTAAACTTGATGACTCTTACCCATATGGACAATTTGAAATTGATACTTTTGTAACTCTTAGAATAGACAGAAATGCCCATGGTGGTGGCCTGCTATGTTATGTTAGACAAATAATACCTCATAAAAGTAGACCTGACACAGCCATAAATATCAATGGAGTTGAAAGCATAGTAATACAAGTTAAAACAAACATCAGAAATAGTTTCTTTATACATATATATATAAACATCCAAATGTTCAATTTCATTGTCTAGCGAGCGCAATTGAATCAATGCTAAACAAGTGCTTTCTAGAAAGCCAACATGTATACATAATAGGTGATTTAAATGTCAACTTCAAGACGAACCCAAATCCTCTCTCAAAAATATGTGATATGTACGATTTGAAACAAATTGTTAAAGGTCCCACCTGCTTTAAAAGTCTAGAAAATCCAACACTACTTGATGTGATTCTAACAAATTCTTCAAATTCTATTCAGCAAACCGTAAATGTTTCACTAGGTATAGGTGACTTTCATAACTATATAAGTGCTGCAACAAGAATTCTGTGTCCTTTAAATGAACCTAAATTAATTCATTATAGTTCTTTCAAAAATTTCAGTGAAAATGATTATTTAAATGATCTGGCCACAGCACCTTTCCACATTTCCCAAGTATTCGACGATGTCGACGATCAGTTATGGTTTCACAATACTTTACTATCAGAATTTATTGACAAAAATGCTCCAAGGAAACAAAAAGTAATTAAAAATAATCAATTACCATACATGAATGAAAATCTTAGTAAAGCTCTAAATGTAAAGGCAGCCCTTATAAGGAAATTTAACAAAGTTAGAAGTCAAGAAAATTGGCATGAATACAAAAAGCAAAAAAACAAAGTAAACAAACTAAAGAATACATCACTTAGGAATTATTTTGATAAAAATTGCAATATGTCTAATGCCAAAGGTAAACACTTCTGGCAAGTTGTTAAACCCTTCATGACAAACAAAATTAAATCTAGCAATCACACAATCACTCTATTTGAAAATGACACAATAGTCACCAACCCTGTAGAAGTAACTAACATTTTAATGAATACTTCATAAATGTAGCGCAAGATCAGAAAGAACCTGACATTGTAAACAACATGTCAGCTGATGAGGTCATTAACCACTATAAACACCACCCAAGCATAAAGTTGATCAATGATCAAGTTAACAACAACCAACAGTTTAATTTCACACCTGTAAATGACACTACAACCAAAAAGAAACTGAAGTCACTACAAACAAACAAGGCCAGTGGTTTTGATAACATTCCTCCAAAGTTTCTCAAGATAGGTGCAAAAAATACAGTCTGAATCTGTTGTTAAGCTGTTAGGTATCAACATTGACAACAAACTAAATTTTGATCAATTATCAGCAGAAAGGCAGCAAAATGAATTAATGCACTCCAAAGATTATGCAAACACATTGATTACACAAGTAAACTCAGAATATATGAATCATTTATCTCGTCTAATTTTGTCTATTGTACAGTTGTATATAATACTTTCACTATAGGACAAAACCAGAAACTTGAGAAACTAAATGAAAGTGCAATACGATTAGTTTGCAATGATTATAATAGCCGATACAACCACCTGTAAAGAACATGTATAAAAAATGCTTTATGTAACAAGGAAAACTAGTCTAGCGGAATTTGTTTACAAAATACTCCATGACATGGCAAAACCTATCACAAGTTCATTCCTCACTAGGCAGATTACGCCATATGAGATGAGAGATTATCTTAAGCTAGTGAAATCCTGTTTACAACACTATGCAATATGGTTTCAGATCTATTATATATCAAGGTGCTTTGATTTGGAGTTCCTTACCTGTTGAACTAAAACAAGTAGATGATTTAGCTAAGTTCAAAGATTTATTAAGACTTAATTCCTTAGAAAGGTGTAATTGTGGATCATGTATAATCTGTCAACAAAATAATTTATGATAATTGAGTAGTTAAGTCATAATCTCATTCTAATCATCTGTATATATATCTTCTTTCATTATTATTGTTATTGTTACCAGTCGGCTAAAAGCTTTATAGCTTATGTTTTATTGTTTTGTCCTGCACCTCTGACTAAATAAATTTTTATCTTATCTTATCTTATTATCTCACATCATGATTCCTTTATCAGAGTTCTAGATATTAAATATATTTATCTATTCTAACAAATATTTTAAATATTTATCTATTCTAGATTTAGTTTAGAGTTTATTTGTATTAAACTGTGTTTTGTTGCAAAATTCCTTATTTTTTAAATGATATAAAAACTGTAAATTTTGACTTTGTGGTTGATTGCTGTTGATCCATGACAATGATAACACAACACTTCAATGTCAAACTTGTTTTAATTAATTTGTACAAAGAGTGTTATATTGTGGTCTGCTCATAAGCAGCATCATGTTAAAGTAAATGTCATCTAAACAAAATAGCTTTTGCAGTTGTCCAAAAATGTCTGGTTGACATTCCAAAGAGAACTGGAAAGCAAACTGGCATCAAGGTGTAATGCGAATAAAAAAAAAACACATGCACAGAATCAATGCTAGAAAAGTCATATTCGTGAAAAATCCCCAGTGCTAATGAAATAGTTATAACAAGTGTGTACAAGTACATTCGCCGTTTCAATAGCCTTTCTGAACGGGTTTCTTTACGGTGACATGCTTTTCTAGATTTCATGATATGTCTTTGTGAGGCATAAATGATTCCGATTATAGAGAAAGATAATAGTCCATTTGCAGTCATAAGTAATGTTTTTTCAGTGTCACCAAACTGAAGCAAACACTGTGCATTAGGAAGTTTATTTTCATTAAAAGCAAGTCCCGAGCCACTATAGATCGCAGTGGCTATTACCAAAATTACTAAATAATGCCTGTTAGACCATTGTCTGTCTGCCTGCATAGCGTATTTTAATACCACTAGCAGTTTAAGAAAGAACAGCATTGTACAAGTTAGGTAAAAGAAATTTCCAGCATAAATTGTTAAAGCAATTAATTTGCATTCTATCTTTTGAGAATTGTTGAAATTTATGGAAGGTGAGTTACTGGCAGCTTGGTGCCAAAGATGAAAAACCATCACAATAACTGATATCACCAAGCCAGCAAAGATTGTTAATTGTAGAAATATCTGGTATTTTTTCACCCAGTAATGCGAGTATGCTGTAATACAATTTATTACACTGATTAGGATTATATAAATAGGTACCATCCAAGTATTATGAGGGTAAATAATTGGACAAATGGCTCACAGTTTTGTTAAGCTAATGTTTTCACAAATAAGAATGATGCCACTGCCTTCCAGGCAACAAAAATGTATGTTGTTTGAGTAGAACTTACTCAAATGAACAGTTTGTAAAATGTTCCTTGAGGCAGATCTGAGTTTAGAGCTACTAAATTTGAGTGTTCTTAGTGACTTTAGATCAGTTAAAATGTCTGGTGTAAAATGGGTAACCTGGGTGTTGGACAAATCTAATGATTTAAGAGATGTTAAAGTACAGAATGAGCATCCTTCTATCTGGTATATTTTTGAATTTGCCAAATTAAGTCTCAGCAACTTCGAGAACATCTTCAATGTTTCAGTCTTAATTTGGTACAAATCAGAATTCTGGAAATCCAGATACTTTAGATTGTCCATTCTCACTTCAGCTGATGAGAAATCTACCAATGGGTTATGGCTAATATCTAATTTAACAATTTGTGGTATGATTATTTTCTGAAACTCTGCAACAATCCTTATGTTGCAATTTGATAAATTTACAAGCCATGCCTTTTGTAAAGTAATATGCCAATCATTGTGCTTTGCTGCATCAAACCTAAATGCTCCAATTGCAAGGTAACTGTCATTCAGACTGAATGGTTTGGTATATGAGATTGCCCTACCAAGGCATTTACATCCCGATGGACAAATAGATTCCGTGCAAAATGTTTCATCATCTCCAGAAAGTGGACAATGTAGGACACCTTCACATATTTCACTTGGGTGCACGCAAATCCTTTCTTTAGTGCATCGTAACATTCTTGGACACGCCCATGTTGTGCAGTTGATCTCATCATCACCATGTGGACATTCCGGAATCCCATTACACACCAACCTAAATGGAATACGCGCATCCTTGCTCGCACAAATGAATTTATCATGGCATATAAACTCTTGAAGAATTACCTGATTGCACTCTTGAAATTGCCAGCTATTTTTACAAGGAAACTCATTCCCTTCAAAATCTTTATCACTGGTGCATAAATATTTTCTTGGAAAACATTCTGTTGATTCATACGGACATATGTATTGCTCAAAATCAATATCTTGTGATAGGAGGCTGTCATTTAGGGCATCATGCTCTACCAAAGATGTTTGCACCAACAAATTTAAAATGTTAGACTTGGTGGTTATGCATTAATGTTTCAGTCTTTCTACAATAAGTGGACTCCAATTTGAGGAATATTTTTCATGATCAGGACATTCTTGTTCATCTTCACCATTTTCACAGTCAATCGTAAGATCGCAAACCCTTGAAATGGCAATGCAATTTCCATCACCACATTTGAAATGTAATGATTTATACAACAGATTAATGCATGAGTCTGTACAGTTTAACTCATCACTGGCATCCAAACAATGTGGATAGTTGTCACAAAAGTATACTTCTGGAATGCACTCTCCATTTTTACAAGGAGAATATCCCTTAATACAGCTTTCTTTTGTTGTGATTGGTGACTGATGACAAACCACTCTATATTTTATATCAGATGGTGAATGCAATGGAAACTCAAGTGTTTCAATTACAGGCTGAAATATATGAAGACTTAGACTCAAAAACCCAGTATTGATATCAACAAGATCCTGTCCTAGTTGATAAAGAACAACTTTATAAACACCTGATGTTAAAAACATAGGTAAGTTCTGTGCAATTCTCATGTCAGCCTTTTGCACACTGTCTATGGATGTAAAGATACCTCCAATTCGATTACAAGTATTTACAAGGTCATATTGGTTTAACATATTTAACAAAGTGTTGATGGATATCCTTTCTACCCTGAGGCATTCAGAGCTATCAAAATGCCATCCATGCCTGCAATATTTATCTGCCTTGCGAGTATCAATGGTTTCATTTGGGTGATTGTCTTTATCTTCAACAACTGGATATTCACAGATAAATGTTACATTGTCAAATACATTCAAGCAATCTATAAATATCCATGTTTCTGTAGATGGCATAAGTCCAAGACAATCCTGACCTGTTCTTCTGTCACTCTGTCTCATGAGAGTTAACATATATTCGTACATACAAATTGTGTTTGTGCATTCGATGATAAGTTAATGTCATTTCATCCATCCATTTTCTAACCTATGGTGGTAAAATACAAAAAACGTATTAAAAACGATTGCAGAAAATATGGCATATGCTCACTTAAAATCCTAAACTTAGACTCCTCAATATATTCTCCATGTGGAGAAACTGAGCAGTTTCACCAGAAAACATAGTTTGCAGATTAAATACCCGCAAAAGCTTGCAATGCTGCTCACAAGTAACCACTTAATTTATGGAAAAAAGCTTGCCAATATATTTAGCTGACTGAAAGATGTCTCTCAGACAGCTAAATTGTGATCAAATATTGACATAATCAAACCAACCTGATCAATTGTGGACAGATAGACAGACTTAAGGTCCCACACTCATATGCATGGCAAGTTGACCATGGATAAAGGTTCTAAGACCACTAGTCTTGTCCAACAAAAGATCAACAACAGCGTAAAGTTTACAGATTTATTCCAACAGGAATTACCACACAATGCATATCATACATGAGCCTAGACTATAGAGTAAAGAGTCTCAAATGGAATCCAGTATCCAAAGGGACTGGCAAGGTGTGTTCTGGACTTGGAATAACCGGGGTTATTCCAAGTGGATTGTAAGATGTCTCACAAGTAAGTTGGAGAAGGCCATTGGGTCACTCTGAATGTTCAGAGGTCTCTGTCCCTGCTCATCGGATCCAGGGGGTTTTTGTGCCCTCAAAGGTGTGGCTAGCCCAACAGCCTATCACAGAGCAGCATCAGTGTTGCCTCTAGTGGCAAACCCATCAGTCTGTGACTCATGGTTGATGAGTCAACATCAGAACCTCCACACATATCAAATTTCATGACACTTTTCAACATAATTTGACTGTTGTCCTCAGTAGCCATATGTAGCCATACGTACCCAGTGTTCATCCAAATATACTCACCATCTACTCGCGTCCACTCATGGACGCTCGTAAAACGATCTGCAGACGTCCGTCGCACGCCCGTCGTCTTCGGTTCGAGCAATCTAGATATCTACGAGTGCCTACGAGTGCCTCATGTATGCTTGGCGACGGACGTCCGGCGAGCATTTTACAGACGTTCGGTGAGCATTTTACGGACGTCTGACAAGTGATCTAGGATTGCCCCACTTTCGCTCGTACAAAGAAGTTATACATTATTAACAGAGCCACGAGTGAGCACATGTAGCCAATTTTTGTACGTGGTCATACGTAGTTCTTAAACGTGATAGTGTGAACGCCTCTTAAGAGTTCAGTTAAGCAATAAACAAGGCGTTTTCTAACACCCTTTTACAACAACACTAGTCTATATTTTCCTTGGTCCTCGTTAATGCTGAGCTAGGCTGACAAGCCACTTTGCCTGTTCATCATATATGTTTATATTTTCTTTTGTTTGTGTGACACAAATAACCATATGAGAAGCATAATAAGTGAAAAAATTTTATATACCTTGCCTTCTGACTTAAGGCCAAGAAACATGACAAATGTTGTTCTGAAGACCTTTGCTGCATTGATGGACCTTTCTCTTTTACGCTCGAAATTCTTCATGATGAAAACTTTAGGGGATTGTAGTGTCATTTCCCATTCATCATCATTGTTCACTGACCACAAGTAACCTCCTCTTTGCTGGCATATGTCATTTGCTGTCACCCATGATCCAGAGAAGTCTGAGTTAATATCAAAGCATGTTTCTCTACTTCTATATTGAAAAACTAGTAAATGTTGACAGCTTCAAATATCTTGGCCATGTGCTTACTAATAAGCGTAGAATACATAGCAAGATGACGGAATACCTCTCAACACAAGCTCATAAAGCGCTCTTTGCACTGCAAGGTGATTCAAAACAAGCATTAGGAAAAATCGATCCCATGCTATCTCTTCGAATGTTTGATACCTATATTTTACCTATCCTGGAGTACAATAGTGAAATATGGACAAGTGAAAAATCTATGCCTGAATTAGAAAATTTGCAACTTGCATATCTTAAAAACATATTAGGAGTTAGAAAACAAACACCATCTTTAGCAGTCTATGGTGAAACAGGTAGATTCCCATTGCATGTCAGACAGAAAATTAGAATGGTGAATTACTGGATAAGATTGGAAAGAGCACCTGATGACAGTTTACTTAAGAAATGTTTAAATTTTCAGAAGGAAATTTATGTGAATGCAGTAAATGGAAATAACTGGTTCAGTAAAGTGTGTCATGTATTAAATAACTGCAACATTGAATATGATATTAGTAACCTCAGAAACTTTGACATTGATAATATCTCTAACACAGTGAAACTAAGACTCTATGAAGCCGAACATGAGCGACTTATAAATGCAATAAATGACAGTTCACAACAACCAAAACTTAGGACATATAAACTATTTAAAACTGATAGTAGAATAGAACCTTATCTTGAATTGCAACAAATTCGCAAAGTGTTAACTAAAATAGCTAGATTTAGGACAAGTTCACATAGCCTGAAGATTGAAACAGGTCGACACCATAAACCAATAATTCCTGCTCCAAATAGAATATGTGAAAAGTGTACGTTAAACTTTGTAGAAGACGAAATTCACTGTTTGATTGTCTGTCCTGGTAATGAGCAACACCGTGTTAACCTTTTTTTGAATGCAACTAAATTTATTAACAACTTCTTGTCTCTAGATGATATAACTAAGTTTACAGCAATAATGACAAACAAGGAACCTGAGTTATTAATTAGTTTAGGAAAGTTTCTCCTTCAAGCTGATGTGTAGAGAAAACCATCTCCTGTATCCACACAGTTATTAATTTAGTTTATTAGTTTATTAGTTATGATGTGCTTGTCATGTTTTGGACTTTGAGAGTGAAATGTTTTTATTAGCGGCTTGTATTTTTTTCTATTGTGTATGTGGATTTTAAACACGTATTATAAGTTAACTTGGTGGCTGGAACCTTGATTATTGAAATTTTATTGCTTTCTGTACTTACATTAATGTCTCTTTCATGTTATCTTTTAACTGAATGACATATGTATCATTTATGATATTTTACATGTCAATAAAATCTATATATATATATTGATTTGACATGGTTTCAGTACAATTATCTTTGCTGTGCGTCAAAAAATATGGGCAGCAAGATATGTTGAGAGAATTCTTGACTCAAAAATTGATAATGCTATAAGTTTCAGGGATATATTTTGATGTTTTTCAGTTTTGAGAGATATGGATAAAAACTGGCCATAACTCTTCCAAACCAATGGCATTTGTTGGGACGTAAATTGAAATGTAAGTGGTTCATCATTGCTATATACCTCATCCTTGACATTCATTTCCAGAAAGGTTTCTGAAGGAGTTTGGTTATAATTGTGATGTTGTCCTTCGATAAAAGCAACAATGAGGAAACGATTAAAATATTCTTGAATGTTTTCTATTTCCTTAGAAAAAAGTAGTTTAAAAGCATATGGTCCATTCATGCTTAGTAAGGGTATTTGAAATTTGAAACATATTCCAACAAACTCAAGCATGTCTTGTGTCACTAGTGCAGGATTCATGAAGATGTGTTCACAGACACTGTTTTTATGAATCTCAGCAACAATATGCATAACAGCCTTGCGAAAAATTGTAAATCGCACAGCAAACTTTAAAGCAAAGGATACTTGGCTAAATGAGAATTCCAAAATTGGGGAATCAATTACATTAATCTTTGAATAAGTTTGATAAGGTACAGAAGGTCTGCTGCTCAGCAAGTTTTCATCATAAACATATCTATGTACAGTTTGATATTCAACACTATACAATGGCTGTCCTAGGACAACCCATTCACAACTGTCATCATAAGTGACCACTTCATTAATTACCATAGGTGTGACAAGACAATGACTCTTAAGTTGTATGTGTACATGTTCCATACAATAAATTCTATAGTTAGTCCTCACTGGTCTTACTATTGCTGTAAATGAAATAAATGATATGAAATCACATAGAACACATGGGTTAATTATTCCATTGCATGTCAAATGTTCCTGGAGAAAGACTATTTTACCACTTTGCGAATATGACAGTCCATAGTGGTATATAATGATAGGGACTTGATTTATAAGTGATGATAATGCAACATTAGTTAACAGTTGGGCATTAACTGTTGAGCACAATGGACAATTTGAGTGAAGCCTAGAGAATCGAGTACAACTTCATTCTTTATCACCAGCCCACCATACTGACACATGTATCCCTGTGCTCCAAAAGATGACGGGTTAACAAATAATTTATAATTCAGGCTGAGTTCACTTGTTTCACGCCTCACTATCATCCTCTGATATTCAGTAACTGAGGTATTCTCAAAATTCCATGAAATCCAAAAGGCCTCATTTATGGGAAGTTCAAGAACACTAACATCTTTATTTTCATAATGAGAGGCATAAGTAACATAAAAGAGACCCTTCATGTGATGCCTGTGTCTAAATATCATGTAGAGTTGAAATGTACTAGCTGTTGATTTTACTATAGCCTTCCTTGAACATTTAATTTTGATTGACTTTGCCCACATAGAAGGTCCATCATATAAAGTAAGACCTTTTCTTACCACATTGCAACTTACAAAAAGATGAACAAACGATCCAATCTCAGTCCTCACCAATGCATGATACTCAGTCATCTCCATTTGTGGAAAGTAGTAAGAAGGCTTATTGTTGGGAAAATTTAACTGTTTTTCTTGATATAACGATACAATGTTTTTGCTTATTACTACATTGCACTCTTTAGCTTGAAAGGAAATATACAAATTTGAATATATCGATAATTGCAGCATTTGGAAGGTAACATCAGTTGAAGAGGTGTTTGTTAGTATACTTAATTGTTCATATTTCCGTCTTATAACTATTCTGTTTTTATCAGTTACATTTCTGATAATTAATTTGAATGCTCCTTCACTAAATGGATCACTTGATGGAAGGTCCACATTTGTTATATTCATACACAAATTGTTGGGTACCTCTAATTTCCATTCACAAGTATCAAAGTTATGGATATCCTTTCGTAAGGCATTACATAGTCCCCTTCTGTGACCTCCACAAGAAGTGTATAGACTTTTACCAAAGCATACTGTCTAAATATTCTTAGTCAATAATAATATGTCCATCTGAGTTTTGAGAAATTCTGTCATTAAGTTGTTGTGTAAATGAAATGTTAACCAGTCCTGAATATAGGTTTTCCAGGAATTTGGTTCATTAATGTTAGCAAAACCCTTTGAAGATTTATCGCCGAGAGTGAAATATAGCTGAAGTTGACTATAATCCAGTACAAGTAACGACATGATTAAAGATACAATAAGCTTCATGATGTAGTCCGGGTTCGTTGATTCTAAATTCAACATTGACACTTCTCCGGGGTTTTATTCATATTTTATACATTACGGTTTGTTATCTGTGACAAAAATTGGTTCATATTCATGTTAATGATGTAACAAATCTCCTGACAATTCAAATTAGGTGTGGCAGGTTTTTTGAAAGTCTAAAAACAAATGTCATTTCTGAAAATGTGACCAATTTTCAACTTCATTGACCTATGAAAAGGAAATGATACCACAAGAGATATATCATAATTGGTGCTAACGAAAAAAACATTGAGTATTATATAATTCATTAATTTGTTGTTCCCAATTTACAGTGTGAGTACTCTTAAGTAAGGTGATAATAACACAAGTATGACTTTTTTTTTGGAATAGCTTGAGAAATAAATGTTGACTTGAAGGTCATGAAAAACATCATGTTCCATAAGTGGCACTTGACATACGAAATATGATCGTCAGGTGACGAAAAACATGACTTGATACTTAATATCAATTTTTGTTAATTATGGACAACTCAAAATTGCAAACGACACTATGAATATTTCAAAAATAAAAATGTTCACTTTTGGAGGTATGACAATATCGTATTCGTATTGGTATATAAAATTCACCATTTTCATCAGTTTCTCTAGTTTAAATATCTCTATTTATTGGGAAAACATCCATGAAATACATTTAATAGATTATTTTTTGATAAATCTGAAAATGAATACTAATGTGCTATGTAGGTGTAAATATCCTCCCCGAGCAAATGACATTGTAGTCAATGGGAAATGGCTTAAGGGTTGTTCACACTATTACGTACAAGACCTAGGTATGACAACGTATGTAAAAAATTCGCTATAAGTGCTCACTCGTGGCTCTGTTAATCATGTACAAATTCTTTCCACGATCGTACACCGGATATTCGTCAAACCCTCACCGGACGTCCATCACCAAGCATATGTGAGGCTTACGTAAGGCTAACTGAGGTACTTGTAGATCGCTCAAGATCACATGCACGGACGACGGGTAGGCGATGGTGGTCCACCGAGCATTTTACGAACGTTCTATGGGTGAATGCCAGTGGATGGCGAGTGCATAAGGATGGACAGTGGCTACGTATGGCTACGTATGACTACGTATAACTACGTAGAACGTACATAGAACATACGTAGATCTTTTGTAGAAACATCTCATACAAGTATGCACGAGTATCCATGAACCATCCGCCGGCCGCTCTTCAAACACTCTTGTGCATACGCCAAGTGCCCGTGAAACGCTGGCCTATTGTCCGTGCGATACCCGGTGTCCACTTGAAACATAAGTAGACTGCTCGCTGTTCACTCTTGTATATCCATCGTTCATACGTGAAACATCCTTGACAACGAGTCCACCATGGATGAGCCGGAGTGAGCAAGCCTGGATACACATGTAACCATGAACATCCGTAGAACGGTCGCCGAGTGACTCCCGAGTGACTCCCGAGTGACTCCCGAGTGACTCCCGAGTGACTCCCGAGTGACTCCCGAGTGACTCCCGTGTGACTCCCGAGTGACGTAAACAATTTTACCCGTAGATGTTTGCCAAATTTTTAAACATGTTTAAAAAATGTTGCCCTCTCCACGGATAGTCACGAAGTGATCTAGCCCTACCAGGAGCATTCTCTACGAATTAGCACGGGAATCTGTACATTGCTCGGCGAGTAGATTACGTATGGACAAGGATGAGCAAGAGAAAAATTGTTTCGTCATCTGCGCTCACTCGGCATCCTCACTCTTGACAGTGTGAATGTCCCTTTGATCAATAGAACTGTTTATAAGCTCTCTGTAGTAGTCTTTTCATATCGAAAATAGACCAAATATTAAAGGCAAAAAGCAATGCAGCAGACCTAATTTTACCCCATTTGCCACTGTACTGCAAATCTTTTATATTAGATAGATAGATAGATAAATACAAATGTATTTTTAAAAATAAGGTCAGGGGAAAAGACCATGTATCAAGCTAAGATGCATTTTGTCATACTACACACGTTATTTTATGAAAAATGCAGTCGTACATCATGCTGAGGCATATGCATTTGTCATACCTATTGTCAATTTCATCTGTAAAGCCCCGTTCCCACATAGCCGAGTTTCTCGTAGTCAACTCGTAGTATTATGTAACACGCCTCTCGGGCCCAATACGTACTAAACTCTGCGACTACTCCTCGCACTCGAGAGATACTCGGCGAGTAACTCCTGGGACTCGTAGCCAACTCCTGACATTTGGAGCCGATAGCCGAGTATGCCGCGCTGCACGGCACACTCGGCGGATTTTCCAGGGGTTTCAAAAACTCGGCCATGACTCGCCGAGTACCAGGAGTAACTCGGCGAGTAACTCCTCTAACTCGCCGAGTTACTCCTCGAACTTGGCGAGTTACTCAGCGCTAATTTCACTCGTATTACACTCGGGGGGATGTTCAGGAGTGCGAGGAATAACTCGGCGAGTTGTAGGAGTAACTCACCGAGTTGTAGGAGTAACTCGCCGAGTAACTCGTCGAGTTCTACCTTTAGTACATGCATCATCAGCGTAGGGGGTCGTATATAATTTAAAAGGCCGCTGCTCCTCTAATATTAGTCCGATTTTCGTCAAATAAAGATTGTTTTGTAGTATAATTCATAGTGACTCCATAGGTGTTTTCGGATTGAAAATAGACCAAATATTAGGCGAGATATTCGTCTGAGAAGGCAGCTAGGTTGGCGGAGGCAAACAGTGGTGCTCTCGCAGACGTCCGCGCCCGGACTGTATCAATGCAGGTAAGGCTGAGCGCTACTTTAAAAGGCTGCTGCTCCCCTAATATAAGTCGGATTTTCGTCAAATAAATATTGAATTATAGTCGAGTTCATATTTATTCCACACAAATTTTCAGATTGAAAATAGACCAAATATTAAGCTAGATATTTGTCTGAGAAGGCAGGTAGTCTGGCGGCGGCAAGGTGCTCTGTGTATGGCCCTGACTTGAATGGTGTGGTCAATATTTTTGACCATTATATATACATTGTTTGGATGAGCATTATTGCAATTCATTTCTACTCATTCTGCCAACTGCCATGACTGTTATGTCAATTGCTATTAGCATTTTGAATGATACAAAGAATGGGTGTAGAGAATACAGCAAATTCAATACATGTGTCAATTGCTTAATTGCCTAAATTGGGGTTATTTGACCTATCATTTCATAGTTTGTTCAAAGATGACACAGTAATTGCTATTAGCATTTTGAATGATACAAAGAATGAGTGTAGAGAATACAGCAAATGCTCAATACATGTGTCAATTGCCTAATTGCCTAAATTGGGGTTCTTTGACCTGTCATTTCATGGTTTGTTCAAAGAAGACACAGTAATATGACATTGTCTTGATTGTCATTCACAATTACAAAAAGATGTAATTGCTTTCATTAATTAAAAACAATGTATTTTATTGTAATTACCAGGCAATGATTATAGGTGTATATTGGTATTTTTTTTATACATGTGAACATTCTTATCTTTTTGTGTTAATTTGAATCTTATTGTGATATTTTGATCAGTATTTGTGTATATTTTTGTAAAATTTAAATCTAATATTGATATTGTAATTAGTATTTGTGATTTGATCTGTGATTTTATTTGCTATCTTTTATACATCTTTGTATTATTCAAAATGCTAATAGCAATTGACATAACGGTCCAGGCAGATTGCTATTACACATATAGGTTAATTGACTTTCCAAAACCAAAGGAAAAGTCCTTCCCATTGGCCAGTTGGCAGAATGAATAGAAATTAATTGCAATAAAGCTCATCCAAACAATGTATATATCATGGTCAAAAATATTGACCACACCATTCAAGTCATGAACTTACACAGAGCACCTTGCCGCCGCCAGAGAACTGCCTTCTCAGACGAATATCTCGCTTAATATTTGGTCTATTTTCAATCTGAAAACACTCAATCAGTATAAACTATACTACAATTCAGTCTTATTTGACGAGAATCGGACTAATATTAGGGGAGCAGCAGCCTTTTAAAGTATGTATAACCCCTACACTGATGCTGATGCTGGTAGCAGTCAGCGAGTTACTCCTACAACTCGGCGGATTACTCCTGGAAGCCGTCGAGTTACTCCTACTACCCGTCGGCTTACTTCTAGTGACCCGTAGAACCCTCCGAGTGACCCGTAGAACCCGCCGAGTCACCCTTAGAACCGCCGAGTCACCCGCCGAGTCACCCGCCGAGTCACCCGCCAAGTCACCCATCGAGTCACCCACCGAGTCGCCGAGTCACCCGCCGAGTCACCCGCCGAGTCACCCGCCGAGTCACCCGCCGAGTCACCAGCCGAGTCACCAGCCGAGTCACCAGCCGAGTCACCCGTAGAACCCGCCGAGTCACCCATAGAACCCGCCGAGTCACCCATAGAACCATTTTTGCCGCCAGAATCTGTCGCCAACCCGGCGAAAAAAGGTGTTGCATAACCGTTACGTCATACTACGGCTTCACTACGGCAAAACCGGCTATGTGAGATGGGGGCTTTAGTTGACAATGATAAACCTTGTACTAGCTTTTGTTAAATACTGTGTGCAACTTAGTATCATTAATTAGATGTGGACAATGCTCAGATGGTCACGAGGAAGTTAATCTCACCTACATTTATTTTAATACTCCAGGATTGTATCACCGTTGCTAGTGAAATGAACACATATTTGAAATAAAATAAAATATGAAAACTGATGCCAAACTTTTCTGAATGACTGAAGTAAATCTCCATATTTGAAATTGTTTTAGACCGTGAACTGTGAAAACTTGGTACAAAATTTAAATAACATAGAAAGCTCTGTAATAATTGCATGGTTAATCAAATTTTATATCATATTTAGCTGATGTAACATAGCAGCAAATACAGTTTGTTAAGAAGAAATTATGTGATGCAGGTAAACAGATAAGTAAAGAAACTTGAGTGTAATTACTAAGTATGTTCTTAGTGTTATATCAGTAAGTAAAATTTGAAGTAAAAATATTTAACAATACTATTTGCAATGGTGTAAAACGGAGAATTCAAACACCTAGCTTTGGCCTTGCTACATGGACAGTTCAGAAAATAAAGAATAGTTCGTGTAATTAAGAATCAGAATGTCCTTTAAATCTGCCAGTTTAATATACTGTTATTAACTGTTTTGTCAATATTTCAAGTAATAAAATATAACAGTTCCATGAATATCTGAAGAACAAAATGACATTTAAATGACATTTAAATGATAAATGTCAAAAATTGATTCACATGCAGGTCACTATTGACAAGAGATTGATGGTTAGCCAAATTCAGTAAGTTTTCACATGACATTACTCTGTCTGAAATTTCTAAAAGCTAAGTACTAATTAATCGATTGCGTGGTAGTTACATTGCTTACACGTTTTTTGTTGTTGTTTTTTCACTTTTTTTTAAAAATCTCTGTGAATTTAACTTTACCCATAAACAAAAAAAAATACTAAAATGATCATATATACAGTAAAATCCCACTTAGGAAAAGTAAAAAGACATCATAATGAATATTATTAAAATAATTTTTTTTTAATTAAAAACTTTTCCTTTTTGGTTGATAACCATAATTGCTGTTACCAGTGAAATTGCATGCTTCTTGAACACTGCAAAATGCACTGCAATTAATGGTGAGATGCAATGTCCTCATATTTAGGCAAATTGCAATGATGAATACATAGTTGTGTTCATATTTTTTGTGAGGTGGGTGGGTGATTAGGGCTTTACGTCCTGTATTTCTGCACAAGTTGGGCTAATTAGGACAGGTAGAGGAGGCCATGGCAATGAGATGAAGGATGAAACAGCCATCCAACTTAGGCTTGACTGGGAATCGAACCCGGGACCCAGCGGTTGGAAGCCCAGAGCGCTACCTCTGAGCTAGGCCCCTGCCCCCTATATTTTTTGTGAGGTTGATTTAATGTTTAGGTGGTCCAGTGTGAAATGCTTTTCTTGATCTTTTTAAGCATGAAGCCTTTTGAGAAAAGGAAGCAAAAAAAAAAGCATCTAAAATGTATAAACATGATCTAGGGTGTTTTTGCATGCAAGCCATCACAAGTTTAACCTGTATTATTTACAACGTGAACTGAACTATTTCAAATTAAAGCTACTTGGTAGTAGGCAGACGTTATGAGATGATTAGGCTGGCTTCTTAAGGGTGGTCCTAATTTTGCAAGTTCTTGAATTGCATTTCAGTTTCAGTTTATTCATTTATTTTGGCTGACACTCTTTTGTGTATAACGTTTACAAATAAGGGAAGTTGTACAAATAAATAACAATTAAAAGAACTATACACTTCAAAATAATGGAAAATAAATAAGTATAATGGCTGATTAAATTTAGTATATTTATGCACACACGAAGTGGCATCAATTTTATATCTGTTATAGTTCTGTTTGGCGAGTACATTTTATTAGTATTTAATTATACATGATTGAACAAGAAAGGTAAAGAGCTTAAGCTCCAGTTAGTATCAGATCTTTAACAAAATTATTTTGATATTTTGCTAAATCTATATGGACACAGTAATTTACACACCTGTATGTTTCACCTAACAAGTTTTCAGTTTGCTTGAACTATTAGAGGCCTAACTAAATGTGTTATGGCATAAAGTAGGCCTAATAAATTATATTTTAAACCTGTTATGATCCTAGTTGTCAATAGAATACTAACTAAAGAAACTACTTACTTACTTTTACTTACTTCCTTAATAACTTCCCAACTTTTACTAAAGCCCCGTTCCCACATAGCCGGATTTCTCGCAGTCAACTCGTAGTATTACGTAACACGCTTCTCGGGCCCAATCCGTACTAAACCCTACGACTACTCCTTGCTGTCGGGCGATACCTGGCAGGTAACTCCTGGGACTCGTGGCCAATCCGGGAGTTTTGGAGCCGGCAGCTGCTGCTGCAAAATCTCCTGCCAAGAGGACTGCTGCTGCCACAAGATCTCCTGCCAAGACGCGTTTGCCAGTGTCAACAAGAACGTCATCAGATGCTGGCAGTAGTAATGATAAGCCCCAGGTTGCTGCTCGTGCGTCTGCTCGTCTTCGTGCTCTTGCATCTGCTCCTGCACCTGCTACTTCGCCTGCACCTGCACCTGCTACTTCGTCTGCACCTGCTACTTCGCCTGCACCTGCTACTTCGCCTTTGCCTGTTACTTCGTCTGCTCCTTCGCCTGCTCCTTCGCCTGCTACTTCGCCTGCTACTTCATCTGCTCCTTCGCCTGCTACTTCGCCTGCTAGACTTTCCTCTGCTCCCAGGAAAAAACAGGAAAAGTTATACCTGCCAGCCAGTGATGAGCAGGATATCGCTAACTGGTTTAGAGACAATCCGATTTTTTATGACAGGTCCTTGAAAGCCTACAAGGATACAGGAAAGAAGATGGCCCTCATCAACGAAATGGCAAAGAAAATGAGCATCCCCTGCACTGGATTCCAACTAAAGACCTGGATGGAATCCATGAGGACTTGTGCAGGGAAACTAGTTCGGCAGGGACCATCTGGTACTGCGAAGAGGAACCCCACAGAGAAAGAGATGTGGATCATAGCGAATTTTGGATTCCTCGTGGATCACATAATGCGAATTCCAAGTCGCCAGGGGAACACTGCTCTTCAAAAGAAAATTGGCAAGGCACGGGAGACTATTCGAAATCTGGAAGAAGAAGGGAGCTCTACTCCAGCTGAAGATTCCGGGGCCCAGGAAATTTCAGATCCGGACATTTCTATAGATGTCCCTCCTGTCCGGCAGACGAAGGGTGGCCCATACAAGAAGAGGAAGAGGGCAACTCCACCGCAATCTGGCATCGACAACCTGGTAAACATTGCCAGAAAGTCTACTGGAGTCATCCAGGAAACCATGCAGCAATTGGCCGCTCCTCCAAAGGATCCGTGCGATGGGCGAATTTATCATCATGGAATGCCTATCCATGGAAAATGATGCCTTTGAAGATCTGCATAGCCAACTGATCCCCACATTTATGCAGCTCAAATCGAATGCCCAGAGATCAAAATTCCATCTGCAGCATCAACGCCAGCATCAACCCCAGCAATTCGTGCAGCACCAGCAGCAGCACCAGTTCTATCCTCCTTCTGGGTCCCAACATCAAGTCCACTTCACACCAATGCTTAGTCCGGAAAAGAATTGGCCAACTGTAGCATCGGGAACCTCAGCAGTGCCTCTTTCCGGACCTCCATCCATGATATCAGAGATTCCGACCACATCATCAACTCCTGGTTTGAATATAAGCCAGTTTTTGAACATGTGAAGACAACAAACCATCCCCGGCCTTTTTCAAGGCCGCCAATCCTCCCAAAAGTGCACGCCTTGAACACATATTTGTGTTAACAATCAATCAAAAAAAAAAAGTTCCAAAACCCTTCAAACTATTTTCTATCTTTGTCCACGAAAGTATAATAATTTAGGTAAAAATCAATTTCTTCACATCAAGTAACTTGTTCATATTTCCTTTTGATTAGAGCACAAATATTGGTCCATTATTTTTAATATTTCTTTATTTTACACTTGAACTATCTTTCAGTAAATTGCTTATTATCACACTTTACTAAAGTTTTCATATTTCTTTAGCAAACAAAATTGCTACTAACTTAAGTGTGCTTGTGTCAGGGTTAATAATTTTGATCAAAGAAGACATAATGTTTTTGGTTCAGAACTGCCGTAGTTTTTTCTTGTTCAGAAGTGCCTTACTTTTTTTTTTTTGGTTCAGAAGTGCCATAGTTGTGTCTTGTTCAGAAGTGCCGTATTATTTTTTTGCTTCAAAACTGCTGTAGTTTTTTCTAGTATACTGCTATGAAAATGAAAATAATGAGAGTACGGCACTTCTGAACAACCAACAACTACGGCACATCTGAACCAAAAAAATTATGTCTACTTTGCTAAATATTAGTAACCCTGACACCACCACACTTAAGTTAATTGCAACTTTGTTTGCTAAATAAATATGAAAACTTTATTAAACCAAAAAAAAACAAATACGGCACTTCTGAACACAAAAAAACTACGGCACTTCTGAACAACCAACAACTACAGCACTTCTGAACCAAAAAAATAATACCAAGTTCTGAACAAGCACTACAATGATCAAGAGCAAGAGATGCAGCCCCGATTTATATATTTTTGGTAATTAATGTACGGGAAAAACGTCAAATTCCATGAGAGACGAAATCTATCTGGGATGGTATTTATTTTGCGTGGGTCAGACAGGAACATTTTTTTTATTACACAAGAAGTGTACATGGTCTGCTGTTTTGGGAGGATTTGGTGGCCTTGAAAAAGGCCGGGGTTGTTTTGTGGAATCTTTATACCATGTCATCTTGCCATGGCACACTTCCTTCCTCTGAATTGACAAAGTCCACCAAGTACTGCCATTGATTCTTGGCTGCTTCAGTCATAGAATGCCCTCTATTGCCAGCTGCCCTCCAAGTTCCTTGGGTGATACGATGTGTGATTGGATCTTCATGGTCCAGCATGATGTTCTGACCAGTCGGACATCTTATTCTCATCAGATTGTGGAGGCAGCAGCATGCAATGACTATGGATTCCACTGTCTTAGTTTTTTGTGGCATGGTAGTCAGGAGACACCTGAACCTTGCTGCAAGGATCCCAAATGCGTTTTCCACAATTCTTCTTGCCCGGGAGAGGCGGTAATTGTATATCCTCTGCTCTTTGGTCATGTTTCTGAGGGGCAGTGGCTTCATCAGCCAGGTTCTCAAGGGGAATGCATCATCTCCGACATTGAAGTAGGGAAGAGGTCTGTCACCAGGAAGAATTTGTTCAGGTGGAGGTAATCCAATGGTCCCTTCTTCAAATCCTTCTCTCAGGAGTGTATCATTAAAAACTCCTCCATCAGATCCAGTGCCGTTTGCTCCACAGTCTACATAGAGGAACTTGTAATCAGCATCCACAAGAGCCATGAGTACGATGGAATGGAAGCCCTTGTAATTGTAATACACTGAACCACCTTTTGGAGGACATTTGATGGCCACATGCTTCCCATCAATGGCTCCAACACAGTGAGGAAAGTTCCACCTTGAGTAGAACAGTTTCGCAACTTCTCTCCACTCTTCTGGAGTTGTGGGGCATGTAAGGACATCTTCATTATACTCCGCAATGATGCTTTCACAGACTTCTCGAATTATCTTGCTGATGGTGTTGTAAGCCATTCTGAGGCCATACATGAGGGACCTGTAGCTGTCTCCAGTTGCCAAATAGTGGAGGGTGATGGCAAGTCTGTGTCCTGGCTCCAAAGCTTTCCTCCAGTAGGTGTCTTGTTTGGTAATCCTATGACCAATTTTGCCAAGGATCCCTTGAAACATGGCTGGTTCCATTCTCAAAAAGTTAGTATAACTAGAAGTATCCTCTTGCATCAGTTCAGTCAGTAGATGCTCATACTGTCCCATCTGAGGTCTTCTCAGCAGCCAGGGCCTCACCCAAAACCTCCTCCTCTTCCTCCTCATGGCTGCTAATTTTCTTTCTTCCTCTCCTCATCCTCAACTAATGCTGCTGCAAGAACAGCAAGTTGCAGATTCGCATGAGCAGCTAGTAGTACCAAGACTCTATTCTGATGTTCTGTCTGATGCATGTCCATGGTCCTCTCTCTTCAGCAGCTACAGACAGAATGATCAAGAACAGTAGATGCAGCCCTTATTTATATATTTATGTTAAATGTACGGGAAACACAGCTAATTGCATGAGTAACCCGACGGGTACCAGGAGTAACTCGCCGACTTTACAAGACCCGGCGATTGACCCGCCGAGTTACTCGTAGAAGATGGCGAGTTACTCCTACAAACCGCCGACTCTCTCCTCGAAATCGTTCACTAATTGGCCGTAATCCAGCGAGTCACCCGCCAAACCCGCCGAGTCACCCGTAGAACCCAGCGAGTCACCCGCCAGGTCATGCCCGGCGACTTTTTTCGCCAGAATCCCTCGCCAATCCCTCGCTTTTTGGCCGTTACGTAATACTACGAGTTGACTACGAGAAATCCGGCTATGTGGGAACGGGGCTTTACTTACATACTTACTTACTTGCATACTTACTTACTTACTTACTTACTTACTTACAAGGTGGTCTGTTAGAACCCACTCTTGCCCTATGAGGACACATTTCACAAAAATGTGTTCTACAATAACTGTTAAGGTCTCACTGCAAAGGTTAGATACCACTGTCAGATTGTTTAAAAATACAAATATTTTTATATGTGCTCATATAGGTAATTACCTGACTAACTTGTGCCCTATACAGAAAAACTTATTTTCTCACCATGCTGCTAAACCTGGCTCATTGTGTTGCCTTAAATTATTGAGGTATAATTATATATTGATTTGAAACAAATTATGCAATCTGTCATTGAATTGTTCAGTACTTAGAAATGGCTAGTATCAGAGAGGGACAAATGAGCCTAGTATAGGTTAGCTCAGTTGGTAGGACATTTGCTTTCCAATTGAGAGGGATTGGGTTAAGCTACTTTATTTGGAATCTTGAATGGGTCAATATATCAGTTCAAAATTTTAAGACAGAACTCAGGCATTGAACCCACAAACCACTCGACCTCTCATGTTGACCAACATATCCATAAATGTATTGATTGAAATATTTCCACATATTTACAGTTATTTTAAGTTTTATGGCGTAAAATAGGCAGTTTAAAGTAACAGGTGTACACATACCTTCCTAATGTGATTTTACAGTTCTAATACCGTTTATACTACGTTCATTAAATTATAACATAGATCAGCATTTTTACAGTTGATTTAGCTGGTTCACAGCTGCCTGTGTAAAATGTCAATGTAACATACACATCAATTCAACTAGTTCATTCTGACGCTCATGATGAGTCCTTGGATACAGGTTTTAGCTCTTAATAATGCACGAGGCTATTAATACCTTGCTAAACAAAACAATTGGTTAAACTATGTAGCTCATAGGCTGAGTATACTTAAGAAATTTTCTCTTAAAACTTCTAGAGAAATGGATTCATATTTTTTTTTAGTTTAGGCAGTTTTTCTGAATTTCCTGCTTTTCAGAACAAGAATGGCGAAAACTCAGCATATGAACATCTGATTATTCTGTTATTTCATTGTTAGACTTTTAATACCACAAGCCAGCCTATAGACTATGAGAGATATTGATTAATTAACTTTAGATGGGTAAACGAGCAAAACATGTACATAATTAGGTCGCTGGGCTGTGAGGTGACACCACACAGTGAGTAGGATAGTTATAATTAAAAGGCTATTTTATTATCTCATTGCTTAAATGCCAGTTTGAATGATATATAATTATAATTTCGAAGATATATATTATACTTACTCATCTAATAATAAATAAAAAAAACTCAACTCAAGCTAAAAAAATTTACTTTTGATTCATAATAGAAATATTCTAAAGTAGTAATTTTGTTGTCACTCTAAATGGGTTTATTTACAGGTTAATTGCCTGAAGGAAAAATCCAAAAGATGTTCTTAAGTTATTGTGACACAAACTGTAATTGATACTTTGCAGTCATATCTATCTTTCTGAATTTTTAAAAAGAGTTCGGTGGGGAAGCATCCAATCAGCTTTGGTTTTTTTTTTTGGGGGGGGGGGGAGGGTGGATTTTACAGTTTCATTGTAAGTAATGCGTGACTTTTCTATTTATACAGAGCACAGCTGGTTTTACGACCAACTGCCAGACTGAGAGACATATGAAATATTTACCTGATCTAATTTTGTCTATTGCACACTTGTGTATGATACTTTCACAAGATTATGATAGCCCGTACAACCAACTGCTAGAAAGAACATGTAAAAAAAAAGCTTTATGTAGCAAGGAAAACTAGTCTAGCGGAATTTGTTTACAAAGTACTCCATGACATGGCAAGTCCTGTAACAAGTCATATGAGATGAGAGATAATTATACGCTAGTCAAGCCTGTTTACAACACTATGCAATATGGTTACAGGTCTATTATGTATCAAGGTGCTTAATTTGGAGTTCTTTACCTGTTGAATTAACAAAAATAGATGAATTAGTTAAGTTTAAAGATCTGTTAAGACGTTGCAGTTCCCTGGAAAGTTGTAATTGTGGATCATGCATAATCTATCAGCAAAATAATTTATGATCATTGTAAAGTTTCATAATATCATTCTTATCATCTGTATATATTTTTTCATTTTGTTATTGTTATTTCATGAGTTGGCTTAAAGCTTTATAGCTTATATTTTATTGTTTTATCTTGCACTTCCGACTATAAATTAAGTTTAATCTTATCTTATCTTATCTTATGACAACATGCTAAGGCTTATGGTATCATGTTAAACATTTATTACATTGGTGGGGTATTTTTACTTGCCTCGCCATAGACACCTAGTACTAACCAATTAAAGGTCCACAAACAAAGAAATAGCAAGACAATGGGTTACAACAACAGGAATAAATAAGTCATTTGTTATTGTGGTAAATGAATTATAAATGCAAAATACACTGAATCCTGTGGACTAAAAATTATGAAAGAGGCACAAAGAATGACACCATATTGGGTTTGCTGACGTAGATATTTTCTGCTTGATCTAAATTCGGTGAATTATGATATGGGACCAATAATAGAAGTCAGTGCATTTCTGCAGTGGTATTGTTAATAGTAGCTGTCAGGCAGCACCATAGCCTTTCAAAAATTTCACGCATAAGTAGATTCATTGTATATATAGTATTCCCAGCATTGATTCAGGTGTTGTTGACTTATTTGTGTTTTGTACAACTGCATCAGTTTGGTATATATATCTTGTTTTGTGAAAAGCATAAGAAAAATGTGAGAAATACAATGAAAACTGACATCAAAGTAACTTAATTTTATTGTTATATTGCAATAAATTTATGGCAAAAGGTGACATACGTCATGAAAATTATGAATAGGCCTATATACTGATTACTTACAAAGCCTGCTTGGCAAAAACTTGCCGTTTATAGCCAACTTCATAGACTCGGAAATAAGAGGATGTCATGTGATACAAGGATGGCAGTCTCTCAGCCAATGGGAGTCCTGGACTCACATGATGTCCCCTGGAGTGTAGTTTCCAAGTCTATGAAATTGGCTGTATAAGAGAGCAAATATTTTACACAAGTTCGGCTTCAATTTCACATACTTTCATTTCCATACTTTGTTGCAACGCATTTGGATGTACAATCATCATGATCTTGCGACACTGATTTTTGGTACACCTACAGACAAAACTGCAGCTAGTGGACGATGGACTGCCTGTCATCTCGCAGTTCGTGGGAGTTCCGCAGAACGGTGTGCACTCTTCTCCTTCGGGCTTGGCTTGAGTCGTTTGGATGTCCGCAGTCATTAACATAGCTGGTTCACATTGTGCAATTTCACAGGGCAGGTTGTGTCCTTTAATGTTTATTGTGACATTCCGCAGAGTCATTGCACTGGGATTGGCAATTTCAGTCACAATCATTGGGGTTAAAGTAGAAGCGTTCAGAGTCATACATGTTGCCATATTCTTATCCACCAAGTGGTCCGATTCATTAAGCAGGTTTTTTGGGTAGTATATCATGGCCCCTCCTGAAAGTATTGTGATATATTGTATCAGTATTGGTAATTAACCATAAACATAAAAGTACCATATTTCTGAAGGAAGTAAGCACAAATATACTGTAATAGTCCAGCAGCAAAATCCAAATTTTAGGAGGTACCCTCAAATGCTGTCTTTAGTTTTGATCTTGGTGTCATTTAAAAGCTTAAGAATGTGTAGATTAAGAATCTGCCAGGAGCTCCCCGGGCACCCTTGACCATTTTGCGTAATTCAAATTGCATCCAATATGGCTGTCGAAAGTTAAAATCGCCAATATCTTCTCTCCAAATTAACATATAAACACAATTTTTGGATCTATACCATGGTTTTGTGGGTGAAAGAATCCATATCTGTCATTCATCTCAGATACTTTCATCTGGCATCATAACATTCACGTAAATGTCATGTCGGGCTGAAGTAACAAGTACCTCCCCTCCTAGTTGTAATAGAAGCACATTTCTGTTGTCTGGACCTAGGTTTTTGGGGTTATGGTATTATTATTAATGTCAGATGCATACACTTATCAGTAATAGCAATATCCTGCATTTATTCAGCTGCAAATTAATCGACGGTGCATCCCTTGTCATTCCGATTAAAACATACTCTGTTAGTGTAAATAGTACTCCCTCTACAGAATCAATTGGATAATACTTAAGTCTGGAATGGCTATTAAGCTCTAGCTATGTCCACCCCAAGACTTAGTTGGGTAACCTAATTTTAATTGGAAGATTGCAATTAACAATGACAACATGCATTTTTAAAAATTAAAACTAGAAAATGAATTGTGCACTTCTCTCCCTTGACCAAATGAGTAGTTTTTGCTGAACCAGGCACAACTAATAATTTCAAGTCTTACTTAAGATGAGCATCCTCTGTTCATGAGATAAATCATATCTTACAGCATGATACAGTTATCTAAGGGTTCGTTCCTGATAGTCAACAAATACACTGCATGTGATAGTTATAATATATACCAATGTGGAGAGGACTTGGCTGCACTTCCACATTATATTCTGGATAGGTGCATTAGGATTACACTTTATACCTTTGTGGGGCTGACACAACTGTTAGTGCTAGTCAGAACTCAAAATGTATTAGTGCTTATACAATGTCAGACTTCACTGAAGGCACAGTAGTTACCCCCTTGTGCATTTGCTAAGTGAGGCACTAGTAAGTGGTAATGGGGATCCTTTGCAGAGAATGTCAGGAGTACCAACCCAGTATATGCTGGATTATTCTTCATTGCTTTCATTGTTACTTTAAGCTGGTCACCGGCATGATATTGTATTGTTAGTAGCTTTCATTCACTGTGTGTGCCAAGGTATGAATTTAGCAGCTTATTTAGGCAAAACTAGTCACCATCCAGTGCATATATTAATGGATTTTAAGCTTTAATAGCAATACCATAACATATGCAATGGGGATGCTCATCTTCAGTATCTGATCCAGTAAAACCAGCCATTAGGTCAAGGACCTGAGTTTTAGAACAGAATTGAGATCCACACTCATTTTCTTTAACTGCTATGTTTGTACATAATAAATTATGCAACCAGTTCAGTGTGTTATCACTTTGTGTGTTAAGCCCAAAAGGTTAAACTGGTTTCACTAATATCTCTTGTCAATCAATGTTGCTGTCCTATCTTATTCTACATAACCAATAAATCAATCACATTCATAGGCACTAGCACCATGATGGCATCATATTTTGGCTGATATCATGCAATTAATACTTAAGCATTGTGTATCTGAAAATGGGCTTGGGCAGTTGATGTTACCATGGTCATTATGGTATGAATACAGAAGTTTGCTTACCTAGTGTAAAGGAGAAAATAGTTATAGAAAGAGAACATCAAGTCTGTATCTATCTACAAACAATTGGGAATGAGGCAGTTTTGACGAACTTTGATAACCAGGAGCCTTAATCAGCAAACCAATTGCGGTCTAAATGACCAATGCAATTTGGCAATGTTCAACAATGCACATTTGTAATGAATATGGCAGCAATACCTTTGTCTGAGCACCGCTTCTAAAGAAATCATATTTTTGATATTTATGGGCAATCAATTGATTCTTTAAAGGTTCACTATTTCAACCAATATTTTTACACTGATATAGTTTGTTCTGTCTGAATGACAACAGGATGTATTATATTGTAGATGTCAGCTGAATAAAATGCATGATATCACTGTTACTGATAAATGCACATACGCATCTGACATCAATAAAAATGCCCTAGAAAGGATTCTATGAACCCAAACACCTTGGAATAGATCCAAAGTAGTTGTTTCTATCATAACTGAGAGTGGAGATACTTGTGATTTCAGCCCGACATGATATTTATATGAACGTGAAGCATGATATCAGTTACCAAAAAAACTATGGTATAGACCTAAAAATTGTGTTTCTAGGGTAGATATTGGCGATTTTGACTTTCTTGAATTATGCAAAATGGTCAAGGGTGCTAAGTAGGCACTGGACAGATGCTTAATCTATAAATTTTCAGCTTTCAAACGACACCAAGATCAAAACTATACAACACTTGAGGGTCCTGCTGGACCAAGTATGGCATCCAGGACTTTATGGTGATCCAAAGAGCAATGGGTTATAAAAAAATTGACATATAAAAAAAGTGCTCACTACATTCTGATGTGCCATTATCCATGTGCCAATCGCCAACTGGAAAGTCTGTTTGGGCCTGAAGCAAATGTAGATAGTATCCTCCTCTCCAACAATCTGGACTTGGTAGGCACTTCCAACGGTCCCCAATGAAACGTAGATATCTGCCGTTGCTCTGATGCTTGTAAACAGGGTAGTTGTCACAGTAGTTGCCATTTCTATAGTAAGTGCCCTCACACGATTTAAAATTTTCAAATCCAGTGCGTTACATTATGATGTATTGGCAGCAGTGGGCCACTGTTAAAATATAAAGATATATGACTGAAATTTTATTAGAACTTCGTGTATTATCAGTGGCCACGCGTTTTGCAGTCATAGTGTTTAAATAAAGTCTAAAGAAACCACAAGCAGTGAGACATACCCCTGGTTTTGCTGTGCATTTCGCTTATTAATTCACAATTACTTTATCTACTAATGTTAACCTCTCTATTTGATAAAAAAAATATGCAATTTATTTTTGACTTTATGTGTTTTTATATTTATTAAATTGCTCCTATATCCTACATTTCTTCATATATTTTTTTGTACCTGGTTTCATATATTCATATCACCATATAATCTTATACAAAATAGGACATTATGTATTCTTGTTTGATCTTAACCCACATATTATCTATAAAATGAATATATTACTTGTACATTTGTATTGATAACATGTAGTTGTTATATGTAGTTGAATTATTCAGAGATTTCTAAGATTATTGATAAGTTAGGAAAAAATGAATATGTAGTGGGGCATTGCGAGTTGCAGCTACATTAAATAAGCAAAGGGTCAAACTGAAAAGTTGTTATATTCCCCGATATTCATTCCAGTCACAACTACCTGCAAAATTAGCTTTATGTTTCTATGTTAAAACTTACCTGCCAAGAGAAAGCCAATTATCAAAATATTTTGAGATGAAATCATTTTTCCTCTTGTGTGCCACTTGTAACGATGGCTGTATGAACACCAGTGCAACTACTTTGAATAACTTTGTAATCAATCAATGCTATTCATTAATATATGCATGTGGCATGATTCAATCTATACTTTAAGGCAACAAACATTGGCTGGTGTTCTGTAATCCTTTCCTTTTTACTTCAGCAAACATGGGGTGGGGGCCTAGCTCAGTGGTAGCGCGCTGGGCTTCCAACCACTGGGTTCCGGGTTCAATTCCCGGTGGACCCTATGTTGGATGGCTGTTTCACCCTTCATCTCATTGCCATGGTCCCTACCTGTCCTAATTAGCCCATCAGGTGCTTCAGCCAACATTTGTGTAGATTAATGTTTGCATACATGTGCGTGTACGACAAAAATAGGAACAGAAATTTTGATGGACCAATCTGAATAGTTAGCGAAAGTTGCACTGTTTTTATTAACAGAGAAGGTTCATTATAAATGTAGCTTTAATTAATTTGTGAGTTTGGCATGTACTGAAAATAACTTCTGCCAAAGTCCTCATGTGAAGTAGATCATTGCTTTGTTTTATTTGTTACCGAGCCTTAGTTCTGTAGCGTTCTGAGTTCTGTCTGAGTTGGCTGCACATGTAAATGCTTGCACTCTTCACACCCTCACAATCAAATGATATCTAGTAGTGGGAAATTAGTGTAACATTTAATTTAAAGAGATTATGGTTGGAGGTATTAAACTGACTTTCACAGCAGAAATCTACAAACATTAACAATCACCATGATAGTGACACTTTGAAAGTGTCATAAATAAGACCTACGTATTACCACGGATGAACATTTTTTTTTTACTCTTGGTCATCCTTGGCCATCCTTGGCCATACGTGATTCACTCGCAGAGCGTTTTACGTATACTTGCGCTTATTCGTAGAATGCTCCTGGTATTTATATTAGTTACGTAGCTTGCTCGGGAGTCAGTTGGCGAGCATTATATGTACGTTCTATGTATGTTCGATGAACGTCCATGACCATCCTTGGCCAAACATAGCCACTGTCGATCCATTTATACTCGCCTCTACTCGCCACTACTCGCCTCCACTCGTAGAATGCTCGTAAAATGCTCGGCAGCGTCTGTCGCCCTATCCTCATATACTCTTGAGTCCTTGGCACAAGCAACCTTAAGAGCAATCTACGAGTGCCTCATGGATGCCTAATAACGGATGCTTGGTGATGGACATTTGGCGAGCGTTTGACGTCCGCCGAGCGATCTACGACTGCCTCATGTACGCTCATCGAAATAATTTATATGTGATTAACAGCCACGAATGAGGAAGTATAGTCAAATTTTGGCGTACGTGGTCATACGTAGGTCTTATACGTGATAGTGTGAATGCCCCTTTAGACTGAAAAATTCAGTATTGTTTACCAATGTAACCAACGCTTTTCTGCCTGGCACCACAGCACTCCTGCAGTGAATGATAGTAACCTACCTGTACTACCACCACTCCTACTGCAGTTCTACCAGATATTTGCCATTTTAAGTTACATGCAGTTGGCCAAAGTGTATACTGTCCAGCCCAGTCATTATTAATGCTTACAAAATCATCTTAAGCTATGGACCAATGGTTAATTTTGTGGTTGGCTATGGGTCACAGAAACGCAAATCTTTCCAGATTGCACACGTCATAATTTGAATGTAATAAGGGAAAATATTTTGGGTTAATTAGTCTGTCAGGTGTTTTAAATATATTTCAGTCCCTTGAGAGCAGCTGGTCACAAACTTAGTCACCTTCCTATGGTGGCTGAGAAGTAAATTTTCTGGTGAAAAGGTTTTGCCACCCGACAGTGGGTATAGTGCCCCCCGACAGTGTAGGTTTCGCACCACGAAAGTGAAGGCTCATTCAAGTAACTGCAGGTATGCAACATTGTAAGAGTGACTACATTTCCCCTCCTCCTCCTCCTCTTCCTCCTCCTCTTCCTCCTCCTCCTCCTCTTCCTCCTCCTCCTCCTCCTCCTCCTCCTCCTCCTCCTCTTCTTCCTCCTCCTCCTCCTCTGTCTTTCGCACTGGCCAGTGGGCCTACGACGATCAAGTGACTAAAGTTGCTGCTGGCATGCGAGAGCACTGCAAAAGTCCTTACCACAAGTTAGTTGAAAGCCTGTATTGATGCGACCATATCTATTGATGTATTTTACCTGGAATTCTTTTTTTTAGAAATGGATTTCTTATGCCATTAGTTATAAAAATATCATTATTTCTACAGTCTTTAGTTTGCATGTAGAATTGAGTTGAAAAACCACGATAATAAGCGATTTTTCGAACTTACAAGATTAGTTGCATTTTGCATCGTTTTCAACTCAAGATTGTACACAAATTAAAAGCTGTAATATACAATATTAAAACATTTATAAAGTAGGAAATCACATTTCAAAAAAGGTAGTAACCAGTATTCTAGATAAAACACATCCAGAGATAAGAGCGCCTAAACACAGGCTCCCTTGCCGCGTGGGAGGGGACTTGGCATCTACTGAATTGTTCTTTGCCAGGTAGATATACATAAGATCCCTGTACGTTAAATATTTATGAAGTTAATAAGCTAGAGCCATTCTTGAGGGGGGCAAGTTAGCAGTGTCGTGCAACGAAAGTTGGTACTTTTGTGGAACGAAAGTTGGTACTTTCATAGTACAAAAGTTGGTACTTTTTTGGGCGAAAGTTGGGTACTGTTGTAGGGCAAAAATGGATAACTTTCGTGGCATGAAAAATGGATTGTCATGGTGTGAAAGGTGAGACTGTCGTGGTACGAAAGTTACTGTCTACCCACGAAACCACAAGACCAAGAAATGAACTGTTTAGCCATCGTACCTTCCAGATATCAATGTAAACATAGGATGCGCTGCAGCAAAACCCTCAGAGAATCCCAAATAGCACATAGGCAACATTAAAACTGTTCAGTGTTCGTCCAACAAGCAGGAGGGTGGGCGTTACACTTTCATTTCCAGATAGGCTAGTAGAGATATGAAAATAGTGGGCTGAACCCAGAACAAATTGCAACAGAAATGATTCCAGTGCTATTGAAACCCCATGGGCCTCTAGAAACACAGTTTTTCTCAATTAACCAACAAACTGATGGAGTTAGACCCCAAGTATGTATGGAAGATGAAAATAAACTTGGGTATTGGGGACATTTTTGTACCAACAGCATGTCTCAATCTGTTTTAGTTTTGAGATATGGCACTTTCATTATTTCCAGTTTTTATGCGAAAGCCTGATATTATAGACATTTCCACTTTGGCCGTGCAAACTGAATTGCTAATTGCTGGCTCATAATTTTGCTTTATAAATTTAAATACACGTCAAAGCAATATATTCTCCTTAGAATTTAAAATTTGCCAGACGATTTTTAGGAATTCAGGATATAGATCACTCATGCATAATGCCACATGACTAGATTTTGCTACTATCCTCACCTGATGGAAATGTTACAGCATTGCTGCATAAGCCATGACATTGTCCATAAGCAATTCAGCACTCAGGGCCATTTGTTCTACATGAAATTTTGTGCTTCCTTTAAAGCACGAAGCGTTACAGTTGGTTCATGGAAAAAATTTTCTTTTGCTTATTATTCATATGAATGTTGCCTATCATCTCATGTTCCTATATCTGTTCCATTTCGCTAACCCCAATGGTTATGACTCATCATTGATGAGCAAGTGATAAAGTGCTTGCACTTCTGCTGCACACTTGCATTTGTTGAGTCATGACTTGGATGCTTGCAGACATTATTACATGTAAAGCATTGGTTTTTTGAGGACACCATCTTAGATTTATGCTAATTTTGGGTTGTTCCACTACTTGGATTTTCCATGATTTTTAGTATGTGTTTCTAAAGGCACTGGAATCATTTCTGTTGCAATTTCTTCTGGGTCAAATCATATCTACTTCACTAAAACAGTAAAAAAAAAAAGCACCACTGCACTATTTTAGACATATTATGACAAACTTTTAAGCATGTAGGTGCAGTAATGTCAGAGTTCTGCTCCAGAAACGAAAAAAAAAATTTTTTTCAATTTTTTCCAAAATCTTATAAAACATAACCAACATATGTCAGTATCAGTACCAAAAGGCACCACTAGGCCATATAGAGTATTACCGTACACAATTGTGTTAGGGTAAGTGCATTAGTGTTAGAGTTCTGCTCCGGAAACGAAAGTGTTAGCAAATGACGTTTAGCTGAGATAAGACTTGCATTGCCTGACTCCATATCTAGAGGTCACCACATGACCACTCAGCTGCCTTTTATAAATTTCTGGTGATACAGTTATATAAAGTCAGTTGGGCAAGCTGTGAGGGCGTTGCTGAGCCTAATCTCTGAGTTCTACAATGCATGCCCAATTATTATTCAAGTCACTATTTTGAGAATATTTTAGCAATGAAGTATCAGTGTGACTTCAAATCATTTTTATTTACTTGTTGTACTGACATAATCTGTAAATATTGTTGCTATATACAGTGAATTTTTGGTCAAATTTAGGTGTGCATAATTATTATGCAGGTTAAGTGTAGTGAATCAGAAATGACCAATAAAGTTTGATGAACACCGGAATAAATGATTGAATATTATCAGAAGAGCAGAAAAAACACACATTTTAAACATAATTTTGTCATATGGTGTGATAAAAAAATAATTTTGTATTGTTTTCAAAATCAATTATTTGTAGCATTTTAGAAGACCAGGCATGCTTATTATATGCTTTAATGACCCCTCATTCACTGCACATATTCATATATCCAGTCAGACCACCAGGTTTGGTCATCACTTAACACAATTTCAAGAATCAAATTGATCAGATTCGACTATTTGATGATATTCGACATAAATGAAAGATAAATCAAACATAATGAAGTAGATTAATTGATCTGTGGGGTGAGTGTTCACAAGTATAAAATAGACAAAAAGGTTGGGAAATGGGTATATTCGATTGTAATAGCAGAGTTTATTTAATCAGTGAAAAGGTCAATGCCGCTGTTTAAGACAAAAAGATTTAAACTTAGTAAGCTGAAATTACATAATTTAAAAAATGACCCTTATATAGGGAATTACTTGTGCTGCAAATTGTGTAGCCAGAAAAACTTATAAATATTTGTAAATCATAGCATAGGCTCATTTTATAAATGATTACTCCAAAGTGACAATTCATCAAAGAGGGCCGGAATTAAACATTCATAATGAGGCTGCAGGGGGTCATTTCAAAACTGGGACTGGAAACATCTTACACTTTGAACGGAAAAATATACCACAATACTGTAATAGTGGTATGATATTACTGTTTACTTTGAAATTTTGTTAATGTCACAAAATATTTTAATATATTTCAAGTATACATAAAGTAGAAGTAATCAAAATTATTTGGAATGCTTATATATATGGAATTCCATCACTGTCATGCTATTCAAAAAGTTATCATTCCATTAATTGCCCAAAAAATAGTGGAAAGTGATGAGCTGGTGAGTTGCATAATAATTATGCACACTAAAATTTCATATTTGCTTGTTTAATATTAGAATTATAAAAAATAACAAACGTGAGTGCATGTGAATTAGCTGTCACACCCACACAATGAAATGACTTTAAGGTGGGGGAACTTTGTGTATCAAATAGTTATGAACTCTCAAGAAGAAATAATTTAAAAGAAAACATAATACTCATTCCTTTGTAATATTTTGTTTATTACATAACAGTGGAGTATATTACAATTCGGTCTGCTCAGTACAAAGGGTATACATTTAGTGAATGTCTCATCTGCATAATATTACTTGGCATAAAGGCAAAATGCGAATGGAGGAAAAAAAAAGAAGTATAGAATCATTACTAGATATTTCATGTTGATATAACATACCCCATTGCAAATAAGACAGCTGTAATAAGGCATAAATTCCAGCTGTAGTAAAAACAAAGTTATTTGAAAGTTTAACCAATATTTTATCTATGAGGGTCTTACTGTGATTAGTTATTCTAGTAGGCTAGATAATTTTAGAAATAAATCCATTAGCAAATATGCCTTCAAAATAATCATTAAATATGTTCCTCTCCTTTATTTTGTGAAGGTAAATATTAAAATCAACTGTTATTGTAACACTTTTAACTCTATTATGTGCTGAAGCTTGTGTAGTATCTGGTCAAGTTCACTTATAAAACTATTATAGTAGGGTGAGAATTGAAAAACTGAGCTTGCTTCATTATCATTATCGATGTTTCCTCATTCACCAAGTCTAAAAAATTATAATTTGTTTCTGCCATGAGCATGTATTAAAGAGTGAATGGAGTAGCATGTAATGTAATGCAATGACAAGTGAACCTTGATAGGCCATTAAACATTTCTTGAATATTGATAAGAGTTTTAGTTGCATATTATGTACTAATAGAGTATTTTTTTCAAGATCAAAAGGTGGCTTTGAAGATGAATAGAAATTTAGTTGATGAATAGTTATGTGGTATTCCAGCATTGTTTAAATATATGGCATAGGTGATCAGTAGGGGAGAACCCAGCCAGAGGGGAACTCAGTGAAGTCTACCTCTGTGGGGGACCCTAGAGATGTTTCTAAAATTCCCAAGAGGGCACCACAGGGACCGATGTTTAACCCCTATTTGACAAGGAGGCAATGTGTTGATTTCTCATGTAATTAATGACATGGGGAGTTTTAAAGTGCTCACCATCAAACATAAGGGCTGTAATTCAATACTTGGAGTAAAAGCAGCAAATTTGATATTAATTAAAAGTTTATCTAAACTGAAACAAATTAGGAAGAATTCCATTTATAAAAGGTACAGAAAGCAGACACAGTTCCCAGCACATGGGGACTCTGCATTAGTTATTTTGTGATTTTAGTTATATCCCTACACTTACATAATTAAATTTATCAAGCCCTTTTTATCCATTCATAAAGACTATATATCTCTAAGACAGTCATGATCATAGTCAATGACTGTAGAGTTCCCCAAACAATGGGACTGTCTATAATTTGACTTATATTGGTACTATGGTGATTCAAATTGCCAATAGTCACCTTTGTTATCAGTGTCACTCATGTAGCTTCATTAACAAGACTTTAGTTAATCTGTATAGACAGTCATAATTATAGTCAATGACTATAGTTTCCTGCACAAGGGGACTATATCATTAACCTATCTTATACTGTGTCTACAGTAACTCAAATATCCAATAGTCACCTTTGTTACTCATGTGGATTCATTAGCATGAATATAGTCTATTCATATAGACTATAAGACAGTCATGATTATAGTCAATGACTACAGTTCCCTGCACAAGGGGACTATGTCATTAATTTGTCTGATACTGCAACTACAGTAATTCAAGTAACCAATAGTCACCTTTGTTACTCATGAAGATTCATTAGCAAGAATTTAGTCCATTCATATAGACTATAGGACGGTCATGATAATAGTCAATGAATACAGTTCCCTGCACAAGGAGACTATGTCATTATTTGTCTTATACTGTGACTACAGTAACTCAAGTAGCCAATAGTCAAATGTGGTACTCATGTAGCTTCATTAACAAGACTTTAGTTTATTTGCATATTTAGACAGTCATAATTATAGTCAATGACTACAGTTCGCCGGAACAAGGAGACTATGTCATTTTTTTTTCCTTTACTGTGACTACAGTAACTCAAGTAGCCAATAGTCACCTTTGTTACTCATGTGGATTCATGAACAACAGGTCAAACTAAATAAGTTGAAATAGAAACCCCGTGCTCACGCAAAAGGACGTATTAATAGGTCCTTATTACCTAATATTTCCTTAAAGCAAGCATGTTCTCTTTTGTGGAAAAAAGAATTTTCTTGCTGATAATGCCTAGGCTTAGTGTACATATGTAAAGACCCAATTCTTCTGAATCCACACTCCAGAGCTACATCTCCTCTTTCGGGATAGCTCTAGGTTACTCAAATGCTTATTGGGTCATTTAAAGTTTTGCCACATTTAGTCAGGGGTATAATCAATTGGTCATTGTGATATTTTTGATCTTGTAATTTCCGACAATAACAGGGTTTGAATTACTGAGAGAGTGCATGCTGCAGGACTTGTTCTTAGTGACACATATCAGCTGCAGTAGTTTACAAATAAGACATTTCCTAGTTACTTCACCTCTGAAGCCACAGAAAATATAATATTTGCACAGAATCCTTCAGTGTTTTTTATACGTCCATATAGATATGGTATTAGATGGTAAGAAGGTTGGTTCCGGTTTTGATTCAGCAAGGTCATAAAATTGTAACAGAAATAACCACCTCAACAATTAATAAATTAAACAGCTGGGATTACAATCTGTGTGTATTGCTTTTTGCAGATCTTTAAATGGGTAACGTTTGACTTCAGAGATCGCTCACTCAAGCATTTCCTTGACGATTGCATAATCCTTTTTACTGCTTGTTCCTATTGTCATGCTGAAGGAACCCTGTGGATTTCACTGGAATTGAATGGCTGGATTAGAAAATGTAGGCACATATTTTAGGGGGAACTTACTTTTATTGAGGTGTTTATAATGGCATTCCATTATTATAACAAAAGAGGTAGCAGCTCCTTTTTTTTATGCCGCACCATGTATAACATTAATTTTACATTATCAGTGATGTTATTAACATGGCAACTGCTGCATCCTCCAAAAACTTACCTTACTTCTGTCAGACGTCAGGGTCTTTGGAATCAAGTTCTTCTAAACAATTAGATCTATACGCGACATATATTTCTGTGTCACAACTCCCAAACCCCTAACGAACTATGGAATTTCCAAAATGGACTCATCTATCTCAGGGGAGGCAGGTTATCTCCAGTACTAATGTATCCTTTTCCCATATTTGTATCCAGTATTCTTTATAATATGCTATTGTAACACTCATAGGCATCTCTTCAATGTTCAAGAATGTCATTTGCATATTCTATCATTACATTGTTGTGCAATGTGTAAGGTCCTTCAGACTTGACTCAAACGAAGACAAAGAATACATTTTGGAGCTTTATTGGCCCTGCCCTAGCCAAACGTCCTGTCTATTCACTATTCTGGACCAAACTGATGCTGCCAGCATCCCTGTAGCCCCCTATAGCCCACTCTGGCCAATAGGAACCCAACCACAACCCTATCACATGCTCCCCTTACTGGGGCATATGAAATGCCCCACATTCTAGGTCAACAGCCTCACACAGAGGTCACTGGGGTCATGGGAACAAGTAACATTAAAAAAAACGGATTCCAGGTCATCACACTGTCCTCTCCCAATAATGAGGCATGTCCACATGCCTCCAGAAGAGTCCAGAGGAGACCTAATCACTAATGTTTACTGGGAGGATTTAGGCAGCATCAGCAGTGACTTTTAACAAAGTATCCACTACTGGTTAACAATGAGTAGGACGTTTTGACTAGCGGTCAGGGCAGACATGTCATAAGCAACAACATTACATCAACAACATCAACAACCCACCCCAGCCCAATGATAGCCGGACACAAATACATAACATTAAGCACATAACAAGGCCATTACTGGCACAACAATACGGCTTCCCGTCAAAGTCCACAAGAGTCCACAATGATTTCACACTTTTCTTAAAACAAAGAGTCAATTTTCCGGGTCCCTGTCACAGGGCACTAGCTCCGGGGGAGCTGTCAGTCACACTCCAGAGGCACAGTCCACTCACACAGTCCTGGGACTAGTTACAGTTCATAGCCATACACCGGCTGACAGCTGTCAAACCGTGACCTTGTCAGGTCAACTGTCAGAATCTGGCGCGTTGAAATCACTACAAAGATAGACACTCCTGTGCATTGAAATCACTACACACAATAATCCAACCAGTTTGGGTATCCGTTAGGCACTCCACCTAATAAGCCCACAGACCTATTCAAGGTCAAGTCACCACACATTAGGCAAGCCTAAACCCAATTCTATTGTCATTCCGTGGTAGTGTCCATGTAGGGTATCCGATATGCTATCCAGGGGCGTATTCTGGGTCGTTTTCCGTTGATCAGTCTGCCTGAGGCCGCCACCCAGGAGGACCAGTGACACACGTCCTTGTCACCACATGGCCTCCGGGGGGAGCAGTTCAGTTCATTGTCCAGGGACATTTCCAGTTGGCATCTGGGGGTCGGTGTCTGGGGATGTTATCCGGAGGGGGGGGGGGGCAGTGGGCCCAAGTATCGGGCCACACACCGGAGGCTGGGGGGAGCCGGATGGGAAGACTCAGGGTTGGGACACCCGGCGGAGCTCCTTCCACATCCAGCATTGCTCCTCCGACATCCTGGTCACTTCCTCCAGAAGGAGGTCGGCCTGTCTCTCAGCGTCCCGGCGCCTCCGTTTCTCTGCCTCCACTTCTTTGAGGGCCCCTTCTCTCGGTCGGGTCACCTCCTCCTTGTTCGGGACATTGGCTGCAATCTGGGCCCGGGCCCTCACCAGGTCTTTCATCAGGTCCTGTACCTGTTCCTCAGGGGTCATCTCCGAGGTGAGCCGCCCCATCCGGTTCTCCTTCCTCTCCCTGAGAGTTCGCGGGGGAGGGGACCCAGTGGCAGGGGCGAGGGCTCGCCCTGTGGTGGTCATCTTCACCCTTGTCTGGGTGGACATGGACGGTGTCCAGGTCAGGGTGGTGGATATGAGGGAGGGAACCACCTGAGTCCTCATGGGGGACAGTCTGGAGGCCGGTAGCGACGCATCAGTGTGAGGTCCCCTAATTTCCTCCAAGGCTGGCTTGGGTCGCCCTATGTTGTAATTCCAGGTGGCGGCGGAAGTTGGACTTCCTGTCTGCCACAAACCCAACGGTGCACCTGGGACACTGGTACCCCAGGTAAGAGGAATGGTGCGAGGTCGCCATGTGGCGACTCAGGGCCTTCCTGGAGGTCACTACCTTATTGCAACGAGCACAAGGGAAGGCCTCCTGGGACGTCCGGACCGGATGGATACAGGAAGGGGTTGGACTGGAGGAAACTTCGTTGGGGGTAGCGCTTCCCTCTGCTCCAGCTGGCAACGTCGAGATCCAAGTGGTGTATCGGTCAGCCAAGGGAGACTCCTGAGGGCAGGCACTGGGGGACTGGGCCACGGAGACTGGGGAAGGAGCCACAGAGACTAGGGAAGTGACTGACAGAGCCCCCATGTCTGGGGCGACAGCGTCACTGGGGGACTCTGGAACAGACACCTTTGCCCCAGTGTCATCAGTACTGACAACGGGGTCTTCTGGGGCCTGGTCCAGGGTTCGATCTTCCTCGTCCTCTGCTGCTGGGCTGCCCGGTGGTAGTGTGATGAGGCTGTAGGGGCCCAGTAACGGGGCCTCCTTACAATCCCCACCCACCCTGACTGCTTTCGCAGAGGAGGTCGCCTGGGCCGAGGAAGGGGTGGTCCATTGGGCCTGGGGCGACCCAGCATACCACGCCCGGTCGGCCATGTCTGGGAGAACGTCCTCCAGCTGACATTGGGGCCCCAGCTCATCCCGGATCCATTGGAGGAGGACTGCCATGTCCTCCTGTAAGGGCTTAGCCCGGACAAGCCGGCGGAACTGAACGAGTTCTGGGGCCTGGCCTGCTACTCCAATGGGCTCGTATGCCCTGGATTCCATGAAGGCCCACATGTACTGCTGGGCCTCCTGCTCCCTCTCCACTGTCCAGTACTCCTGGTTGACTGGGGTTGCCCCCTGTACGTCAACTGGAGTTGCCTCCTGCTCAAAGACTGGGGTTGCCCCCGGACGGCGTGCTGGAGTGGTCTCCTGTCAAAGGACTGGGATTGCCCCCTGATAGTCCAAGTGGCGACCACAGACAGCCTCCACCTCATTTTCCTCCACTGTCACCTGGAGATCCACTCCTGCAGCGTCTAGGGCCTGCATGACCACATCAGCCAACTCACTGCAGTCCATATCCATATTTGGCAAATTCAATCAAATTCTTTGCCAAGGGCAGCGTATGTCCTTTCTGAATCAAATTCAAGAAAGGAGTGATGCAAGGGGACCTGCATCTCTATGTCTTTCCCCCCACAGGCAATAAAATTCGCCAAATATGGAATTTTGGCACCATTTACCCCACCCCCCCTCATAATGAAGGGTCAACTCGGTCAACCTGCCAACCAAGGGGGGTGTTGGAACCATCTTAACAGACACCCCTTTGTGCCAACTTGCTGAATTAATGACCTTAAATGGCAGAGGTCAAAAGTCCAGGCACTTTTTGGCGGGATTTAACAAACAAGAAACACGTGTTTCCATCAGACAAAGAAACCCCAACCTGCCAACAAACACAAAATTAATGGAATCAGTATCTAGAACCTTTCAGGACCCACCCAATGGAACAGACCCAAAACTAACAAGTTTCACAACTCCATAACTGATGTCATCCATTAAACCAGCACAAATTTGTCATGTGCCAAACCGTTACATGATAAAACTCAGAGAAAGAAATACACTATCTGACAAATTACCACATAAAAACAGCTATTCCTATTTCTAGAAATTACAGCTGACATACTACAGCAAAAACCACTGCTAGGACACCGAAAAATAACTCAATTTGTCACAGCAACATGCACATAAATATGAGCAAGACAAGACACCCATGTTTCCGCAATCTTATTAAAAATAAGAGAGATATTCCTATTAGAAGTTAAAGTCACACATAACTCACTAGGCGAGTGAATAAAACCTTCGGAGAAAGGTCATGTCACACTGACACTTTCTTTGGAAAACCACATCAGGTACAGGATACAACTTAAAGAATTAAAATTTGCCCTACGGAATTCTTAAGCTGATTCACTTCATTCCGGACAGTTTCGCTAGCCTACTCCGTATTAATGATAAAGTAACTCACTAAAATTAGCAAGAAGATCCCACTCAATCAAAAATAACTGCCAATTACACCAAATTCACTCTATACATATTTTCGCTGTATAGACGACAGACCGGGATTTGAACTAGTGAACCTTAATCAAATCCAATGTTGTGACCATATCTGTCGGGTGGCTGTCTCAGCCTCTTTGCAATAAAGGGCTAAGCCTCAGGATTCAGTCTGGAATCCTCAGCCAGCCAGGGTGACGCCATTTTCCCGCCACATTCCACGTGGTTTGCAGGCATCAACCTGGGTGCTTCTCTGCGGCCTGTACCCACGTGGGTAGACGGCGCTGCATCAGCGTTTGGGGGCGCCGCATCATCTCCCAGCATCACGTGTTCAGAGGATGCTGCTGCTGGCCTCACTGCACTCCGAAGTACACCATCTCGCGTTTCCCCAGATCGCGTCAGAGGCGGATCCTGCTCTTTTTCAGAGGGGGGCTCATTCTGACGTTCATCATAGAGAAAAGGGTCTGTGTACGGGTCAGTCAAGGGCAAATCAGGAATTCTAGCTACGTCAGCCTCACGTACTTCAGCCAGGTACGGCTTGAGTTGATTAATGTGCACAATTTGAGATTTCCCAGTTGCAGGAGCCACAATTTCATAATTAACCTCCCCCACTCTCTTCACCACCCTGTAAGGCCCTAAAAACTTCAAACTAAGTTTCTGCCTAGCCAGGGGCGGATAAAACAGCAAAACCCAGTCTCCAGGTTCATGAGACTGATTGCTAGACAATCTGTTGTAGTGCTTCGCCTGATTCAGAGCTGATTTCCGCAGCTTTAGGCGACAGCGTTCAAAGGAATCTTCCATAGCTAACCGTATCCATTCAACATACTCAATTGTACAAGATGGCTGATCCTGGAGGACATGACCATACAACGGGTCAACAGGCAGGAGGGCTTCTCTCCCAAGCATCAACTTATTGGGAGTAACCCCAGTAGAGTGCTGGGGCGTAGCCCTGTAGGCACACATGACATAAGGCAGAATATCATCCCAATCATCTCTGTAGTCATTCACTAACTTAGAGAGCATGTCCTGCAAAGACCTATTGAACCTTTCCACTAAGCCATCGCTCTGGGGGTGATAAGCAGTCGTCCTGGTCTTAACAATGCCAAGCAATTTACACATTTCCTGGAACAACTTTGACTCAAAGTTGGTGCCCTGATCAATATGAAGCTGATATGGGGCCCCAAATCTTAGAACCACCTGAGTTACCAAACAGTCAGCCACAGTGTAGGCTTCTTGGTTTGGTAGGGAAAAAGCCTCTGTCCATTTTGTGAAATAATCAGCAATAACCACAATGACCTTATTCCCCTTCTTAGTCTCTGGAAAAGGACCTACAATGTCTACTGCCATTCTTTCCATAGGCATCCCAACAGGAGCCTGTTGTAATGGGACCCTATTCCTGCCTGTTTGTCTACGCTTCTGACAGCTCTCACACCATCCAACCCATCGGACGATGTCCTCCTTGTACCCTGGCCAATAGTCTCCGGACCTTGGCCACTGTGCTATGTATTCCCATATGTCCCCCTAACCGTGAGGTATGCAATTGCTCAAATATCGCTCGCCTCAACTTAGAAGGGATCACCAATTGCTCCACATATTCTCCTGTAGGCAATCTATGCTCTCTGTACAATTTTCCATCTTTTAAGTGCAACCAATTGTACTGGGCCCAAATATCTCTGGCACTTCCTGGTCTATCTGCTATATCACTATAGGAGGGCCTTTGTCCTGCCTTCAGTCAATCCACGGCCAAAGCAGTCGCACTATCCTGAGCTTGGGCAGCCACAATCTCCTCCCTTGTCCACACATTCAACCAGTTCGAACCCAGGACCTCAGATTGTTCAGGGCCACCCACTTCCGGTGGGGCAGACACCACTTCCGGTGATGCCTCACTGCTCACCACAGGGCTGGTCTCAGAAACTGCCACCACTGGCTGACTCACAGAGACTGTCTCAGCCCTGGCTGATCCATCAGCCACACCACCTACGCTGCCTACAACTCTAGCTCTCCCTGGCCCCTGTCCCTGGCGCCACAATGGCGCATGCTCCCATGGCTTCATCAACAAGTGAGCCTTGTCAGCATTCCACTGCACAAGAGCCACCATCACTCCCTGGTCACCATGCCCTGGGTCAGGGCAATCATCCCTTTTACACCTTCGTACAGGAATTCTAGAACAACCATCTGCGTTTCCGTGCTTTTTACCCTCCCTGTGTTCAATTCTGAAATCATATTCAGCCAATGATGCCAACCAACGAGCCAGCATGCCCTCTGCATCTTTAAAATTCTGCAACCAAACAAGGGCATGGTGGTCAGTTCTTAAAAGCACTGATCCCTGTCCATACAGATAAGGCCTAAAAATCTTAGCCATTCGGACAACGGCCAAAAGCTCCTTGTAAGTTGTACAGTAATTTTTCTGGCTAGTCGACAGAGCTTGAGATGCATAAGCAATAACATGTTCTTTTCCCCCAATTACCTGGGACAAAACACCACCTATTGCTAGATCAGAAGCATCTGTATCAAGAATAACAGGGCAGCCTTCTCGAGGCAAAGCCAAAACTGGCGCAGTGGTTAAAGCCTTAATCAGGGCCTCAAAAGACCTTTGACATTCGGAGGTCCACTCGAAAGGGACCTTGGGAGTCATCAGGGCATGCAATGGGGCAGCTAGGGCAGCAAAGTCCGGCACATACTTTCTATAGTATGATGCAAATCCCACAAAACTACAAATCTCATGGAGGGTTTGGGGTTCTGGCCAATTCTTGACAACAATTCTAAACAATTCACACTTACTGGGCTTCAAACGCAGGCCAGCCTGGTCCATGCGCTTAAGGACAGTAACTAGATTAGCTGGGCATTTGTCAAAAGTGGAACCCTGGACAACAATATCATCCATATAACACAAACAAGTGGTCAGATCTAACCCACCTAACACCAACTCCATCAACCTTTCTAATGTGGCAGGGCCATTTGTCACTCCAAAGGGCATCACTGTGAAGTGATAATGCCCTCTCGGAGCTGTAAAATCTGTCTTTTCCTTGTCCTCACTCTCCATAGCTATCTGCCAATAACCTGAGGACAGGTCAAGAGTACAAAACCACTTAGCACCAGCAAGGGCATCCAGGCAGTCCTCAATTCGAGGCAATGGATAAGCATCCTTCTTGGTGCAAGCGTTAAGACGCCTGTAGTCTACACAAAACAGGTAACTGCCATCCTTCTTACGAACAAGGACTGGAGGACTAGACCAAGGACTACTACTAGGCTCAATAACGCCAAGATCTAACGTACGATCTACTTCCTCTCCTAGGGCTCGCTTTTGGGCCCAGCCCAATCGACGAGCAGGTAGCTTAAAGGGCCTATGGTCACCAGTATCAATTTCATGCTTTGCTTACTCTGTTCGTCCCAGGCCAAATTGACCTCCCTCAAAGCAATGCTCATACTCTAACAGAACCATTTTCAACTTCTCCCTTTGTTCACTACTAAAGCTACTGTCACACTGGGCTGTTTTAGCCGTAGTGAACCCGTAGAGTGACGTAACGGTTATGTAACAGCTTTTTCCGCCGGGTTGGCGACGGATTCTGGCAGCAAAAAGGGGCGGGGCAGCCCCCGCCGGGTTCTACGGGTTACCTGCCGGGTTCTACGGGTTACCCGCCGGGTTCTACGGGTGACTCGGCGGGTTCTACGGGTGACTTGGCGGGTTCTACGGGTAAACCGGCGGGTTCTACGGGTGAATCGCCGAATTGTAGGAGTAAGCCGGCGGGTAGTAGTTAATAACTCGACGGCTTCCAGGAGTATACTTTAAAAGGCTGCTGCTCCCCTAATATTAGTCCGATTTTCGTCAAATCAAGACTGAATTGTAGTATAGTTATTACTGATTCCATACGTGTTTTCTGGATCGAAAATATACCAAATATTAAGTGAGTTATTTGTCTGAGAAGGTAGCTAGGTTGGCGGAGGCAAACAGTGGTGCTCTCGCAGACGTCCGCGCCCTGACTGTATCAATGCTGAGCGCTTCTTTAAAAGGCTGCTGCTCCCCTAATATTCTTCCGATTTTAGTCAAATAAGACTGGATTGTAGTATAATTCATACTGACTCCATAGGTGTTTTCGGATTGAAAATAGACAAAATATTAAGCGAGATATTCGTCTGAGAAGGCGGTTGTCTGGCGGCGGCTGCTGCTCCATTAATATTAATCCGATTTTCGTCAAATAAATATTGAATTATAGTAGAGTTCATACTAATTCTACACAGAATTTCAGATTGAAAATAGACCAAATATTAAGCGAAATATTTGTCTAAGAAAGCAGTGTTCTGGCGGCAGCAAGGTGCTCCGTGTATGTTCATGACTTGAATGGTGTGGTCAATATTTTTGACCATGATATATACATTGATTGGATGAGCTTTATTGCAATTAATTTCTACTCATTCTGCCAACTGGCCAATGGGAAGGACTTTTCCTTTGGTTTTGTAAAGTCAATTAACCTATATATGTAATAGCAATCTGCCTTGACCATTATGTCAATTGCTATTAGCATTTTGAATAATACAAAGAATGGGGTAATCATGCTTTTTCATCATTGATCACAAGCATCAATTGAAATCATTGATCACAAGCATGAACTGAAATTCTGAATTGACCGTTATGTCAATTGCTATTAGCATTTTGAATAATACAAAGAATGGGGTAAGTCATGCTTTTTCATCATTGATCACAAGCATTAATTGAAATTCTGAATTTCAACTGATTACTGTTTATTATGCATATTAAAGAGGGAGATTGTATTGATCATGGATGGAACATGCAATATCAATTTTAATTCCAGTTGGATTATTTTCAGAAACAACAACAAGAACGAAATATTGATAATTTATATAAAATGAAATAAATATCTAAAATTATTACTATAAACTAGAGTATATCTATCTATAGATTATATAAATTCTACACATTTCCCTGAATAATTCAGTCTTTAGTTTACGAATAGCGGATATGTAGATAGACAGATAGTTTAGAGAGACAGATAGATTTATATGCTTATTATATAATATAGAATATCTAGCTTAATATTTGGTCTATATAAGTACATAAAAGATAGCAAATAAAATCACAGATCAAATCACAAATACTAATTACAATATCAATATCAGATTTAAATTTTACAAAAATATACACAAATACTGATCAAAATATCACAATAAGATTCAAATTAACACAAAAAGAAAAGGATGTTCACATGTATAAAAAAATACCAATATACAAATATAATTATTGCCTGGCAATTACAATAAAATACACTGTTTTTAATTAATGAGAGCAATTACATCTTTTTGTAATTGTGAATGACAATCAAGACAATGTCATATTACTGTGTCATCTTTGAACGAAATGACAGGTCAAAGAATCCCAATTTAGGCAATTAAGCAATTGACACATGTATTGAACATTTGCTGTATTCTCTACACCCATTCTTTGTATCATTCAAAATACTAATTGCAATTGACATAACGGTCATGGCAGTTGGCAGAATGAGTAGAAATGAATTGCAATAAAGCTCCTCCAATCAATGTATATATGTCATGGTCAAAAATATTGACCACACCATTCAAGTCATGACCATACACAGAGCACCTTGACCGCCGCCAGATAACTGCCTTCTCAGACGAATATCTCACTTAATATTTAGTCTATTTTCGATCCGAAAACATGTATGGATTCAGCAGGAACTCTTGTATAATTCAGTCTTATCTGACGAAAATATTAAGGGAGCAGCAGCTTTTTAAAGAAGCACTCATCATGACCTGCAATGATACAGTCCCGGCGCAGACGCTTCAGGGAGCACCACTATTTGCCGCCTACCTGCCTTCTCAGACGTATATCTCGCTTAATATTTGGGCTATTCACGATCCGAAAACATGTATGGAATCAGTATGATTCTACAATTCAGTCTTTATTTGATGAACATCGGACTAATATTAGAGGAGCAGCAGCCTTTTAAAGTATATACAACCCTCCCTGCCTTCGCTGACGCTGGTAGCAAAAAGCCGGCGGGTGACCATTGGAAGCCGGCGGGTTACCCGTAGAACCTGGCGGGTTACCCGTAGAACCCGGCGAGTCACCTGTAGAACCCCTGAACAAGCCGCCGGCTCTACTACGGGTGAAAATTAGGGACGGATAATTCGCCGGGTTCTACGGGTCACCCGCCGATTTCCACGGGTCACCCGCCGGCTTCCAAGGGTATTTTTCGTTTTTTGGACACCCGGGAGATTTCTACGGTTGTGCCATGCAAGCTTGGCACAACCGGCTACCGGGTCGAAACTCCCGGCTTGGCCAAGGGTCCCACGGGTGCTTGGCGGGTATCGCGGGTATCCAAGGGTAGCCGTTTTGGAGCCGCCGGCTTGGAGCCGGTTAGCTAGTGGCGTAACAATTGTGTAATACTACGGGTTCACTACGGTTAAATCGCCTAGTGTGACAGGGGCTTAAGGCCTTCTGTCGGGTCAATAAGGGGTTTCAGGTGATCTGGGAAGTCCTTGTGTCTAGGGCCCTCCTTGGAAGTCACAGCCGATACCAGCGTGTCCTCTTCCAGAGAATCCTTGTTAGACAGGACACTAGTCAGCTCCCCTAGTAATTGACCCTGTGACAGACAAATATCTTTCTCAGTTGGATTTGCTATCCAGACCTTGGCATCAGGACAATCCACGTCCACTATGCCCCGAGGTACCATAACATGCAAATTCTGACTAACCTGGGGAATGGCTTCGAACAAGAGGTTATGACCCTGACATTTGCCCCATGTCACCAGTTTGACTGCAACCTATGACACATGCCTTGCTAGCAGGCAAATAGGTTCTCTGACCACTGCTCGACCTCTGAGACCTTCTGGACCTTCTCTACACAGAACATCTGACCCACCCAAACGCAATACTCCAGAGGAACACATTAAGGTGGCTTTATGTTTCTTCAAGAAGTCCATCCCCAGCAACCCAGTCAGTTGTCCCATTTCAGCAACTAGGAACTCACACGGATACAGAGCTCTGTCCACACAGATCTCTGTCTCTAGCCTTCCATATACTTTAATAAGACCACCATTTGCGGCTGCTACTTTCCTATCCATAGACAACAGTGGAGACCTATACACTCTGGCTATTTCATCATACACTTTCTTGCTCAACATTGAAACTTGGGCACCTGTGTCCACCAGCATTTCCAAATCTGTGGAACCAATTCGGATGGACAAATACCAGGCTGTTACGGCTTCTTGTGCAGCAGCACATTGATGCCGATCTTGTCCCTTAAAGACCCCCTCATCACTATTCATGGGAGCCACTAACTTCGAGGGTGGAGGACCTGGGACCAGATCTTCCTCCACCCTTACTCTTTTATCGAACCAGCTCCCTTCTCTGACTGTGAACCATTCCCTGCACCTTTTGGGGCACCTTTTCGGGCCCCTGACCCCTTATCCCAATCTTTCTTTTCCCTTGGGCGACTGTTTCCCCGATTGCCCCGACCAGATTGATCTCTGCCCTTGTTCTGCTTAGGGCAGTCTCTACGAATATGGCCGTAATCATTGCAATTAAAACAGCGCCGATTGGAATTGGAAGGGGGCCTCGGCCCATCTCGGCGACCCTAATTGCTGGGCCCCCCCTCGATTTGCCAATACATCATTCATCAGGGAATAAAACAACTCTTTAACTTGCTCCTGAGTCATGGGGTCTCCTTTAGCTGAAGGAGCTACCCCTGATTGACTTGTTGGAGCTAATTCTGAGGTCTCAGGATGGAAAACGGGCAAAGCCACGGCCCCTATTGGCCCAAGGTCGGGTTTGTGGGGCCTTGTGGCTTCATAGGCGGATTCATATTAGACAGCCAAATCAATGGCATCCTGTAAAGTAGAGGGCTTGAGGGCACCTAACCAGAACCTCATGCTGGGAGAACCGGCTGTTTCCATGAACCTTTCCTTGGCAAACCTTTCCTGCTCCTCAGTCGAGGATGCAGGGTTCGCCTTCCTGGAAAGATCCATTAAAAACAAGCCATATGACTCCAGATCCATTTCGGGGCCCCTCTTTACATTTAACCATTTACTACGATAAGCATCTAGAGCATGGGAGGAACAAAACAGACCATTCAATTGCTCTGTCATCTTAACCCACGATATCTCATAGGGCAAGGAGACAATCTTGAGCCTAGCTGGACCGGAAATACTAGTCCACATGTGGAAACAACGCTCATCTTCTGTCCACCCATTAAAGTCTGCCACCCTCCTAAACTCCATCAAATAATCAGCAAAAGCCACTACTCCCTGACCATCATACAAAGGGGGTAAGGCTTCCCTACGACGCCTGTGCCTTGGACGATAGGCACGACTGCCAGGGGCCACGTGGTCCGCCATTACTGCTCCAGCGGCCCCACCGGCCCCAGTTGGCTCAGTCCCCACCCGGGCCCTATATTCTGGAGAGGAGGTGGGAGTGGACGCACAGGAGTCATTCGAATCCGACTCTCTCTGCACCACATCCCTGGACATCTTTCCACTACTTGCTCTAGGTCTAGATCCATCCCTAGGAAGCCTCACTCCGGAATTGGAGCTAACCTCCCTAGGTTGCCTCACTCCTGACATGGAGCTAACTGGGGTGGCATCCCCAGAAGCCATGCTGGTGACTGGGGGGCCAGATGTGTCGACCCCGGTTGACTGGGGAGCCAATGTTCGGCTCTCCCTGTCTTGGGGTACCTTTCTACCAGGCTTGGGTCTCAATGCTGAAGTTCCAGGCATTCTAACAGAACACATTACAAACAGCAAACAAGACAAGACAAACAGAGTAACCAGGGCAGGGCCACTCAACAAGACCAGTCTCAAAGTGAAGTGAAACTACTTAGCTGTACTGTTTCTGTTGTAGAAAACACACAAAAGAGTATTCCAATGTGACACGATGGTAAATCCTTAAAAACACAAGTAAATCCCTGCAAGCACCTTATTTGAAAAGGTCCTCACAGATCCAGAGTATTCCTGAGAATGAGTCGAGTCCCATATCGGGCGCCAATTTGTAAGGTCCTTCAGACTTGACTCAAACGAAGACAAAGAATACATTTTGGAGCTTTATTGGCCCTGCCCTAGCCAAACGTCCTGTCTATTCACTATTCTGGACCAAACTGATGCTGCCAGCATCCCTGTAGCCCCCTATAGCCCACTCTGGCCAATAGGAACCCAACCACACCCCTATCATGTGCACCCTTACTGGGGCATAGGAAATGCCCCACATTCTAGGTCAACAGCCTCACACAGAGGTCACTGGGGTCATGGGAACCGGTAACATTAAAAAAAACGGATTCCAGGTCATCACAAATGTCAGCCTGTTCAACCCATGTAAATATTGGTTGCACCCAGATCATGTGACTAGCTCATAAATATTAATTAGCTACATTTTTCGTTACTTCATAAGGATGAGTACTTCTCAATGGCCAAGGCCACTGAAATAAAATAAATGGGTCAAAAGCAAGAAGAATAAAATAAAATTGCCGCTATTACTAACAATAATTGTGTGCACAAACGAGGTAACCTCATTAAAGAGGATTGGTAAGCTTAGAAGATCCAAATAATTCTGTTCCAGGCCCAAGTGTGTGTAATCACGATGCATCAGTGTGACCCCTGGTAAAAGAACTGAATTATTTTATGCGAGACCATTAAATCATTATCATCTCTTATTGGTGCCAATTTGATACTAATTTCTCCGCTTATGATTAATTATGATAATTGACATTTAAGACAATTTTCTCCAGTTATTTTAGATAAAAATAGATCTATTTAAATAAAGGACACTCCCTGCATTTTAATTTCTGGTGATTGACATTTAAGACAATTTTCTCCAGTTATTTTAGATAAAAATAGATCTATTTAAATAAAGGACACTCCCTGCATTTTAATTTCTGGTGATAAATTGAACAGGTCACTGGGATTTTTGCCAGAAGTGATCACACTGGAGAACAGTATTTTGGAAATAGCCTGTTTTTCAAAATTGTGTGAATTTATACAGATTTTCAATCACTATTGTTCAACGTTGCAGGTAAATATACTAGTTAGCTTATTTATTTATTACGTAAAACGTTTCAATCGGTTTGAGTGGACTGGTTAACCTTGAAGAGTTTTTTTTAACCCTCAGCGAACGCAGTTCGAAAAGGGTTTTTATTATCATCAATGTCTGTCCGACGGGAAACGGTTGGGCAGGAGGGCAGGCGGATGGGCAGGCGGACGGGCAGGCGGGCGTAACACTTTTGTTTCCAGAAGCAGAACTCAAACACTAATACACTTACCCCCAACAAAATTTTGTACGGTAATACTCTATATGGCCTAGTGGTGCCTTTTGATAGTCACATTGACATATGTTGGCTATGTTTAACAAAATTTGGAAAAAATAGAAAAGTTTTATTTTTGTTTCTGGAGCAGAACTCTGACACAAGTGCACCTACATGCTTAAAACTGTGTCATAATATGCATAAAATAGTGTAGTGTTGCCTTTTAGGGGTCTCATGGCCGTAAATACTATAGAATTTTCAAAATTAGGGCAAAATAGGGAAAATTCCTCCTTTTTCAAACTCCATATAAAAGACACTTTTTACCTTACATCAATGAAATTTTATTAATAACATATCTAAATTATAGCATTTTTACTTTTTAAACTTCATTTTTATATTAATTTCATGCTAATTACAAAATAATGGAAAATCTGTGTTAAATTGGGTTTTCGGAGCAGAACTCATTAATGCCCTTACCCGAACAAAATTGTATATGTTATTACTCTATATAGCTTAGCTGTGCATTTTGATAGTCACATTGACATATCTGAGCTGTGTTTTAAAATATTTAGAGAAATGAAAAAAAAAAAAAAACATACAAATTTCTGTTTCCAGAGCAGGACTCACACACTACTGCACCTACATCGTACAAAACTTTGTAAGAATATATCTAAAATAGTGTAGAGATACCTTTTTGGGGTTTCATGGCCATTTATGACAGATCATTTTATTTAATAAGGAAAATATGAAAATTTGGACAGGTATTCTTTCAAACCCTCATATCAATGACTCTATGATCCTTACATCAGTAACATTTTGCCAATGATATATCTAGATTATAGTACTTTCACTTTTAAGCTTCTTTTGGACATTTGTTTCATCATTATTTTTTGGAAAATCTGGAAAAAATGCTAAAAATTGTGTTGCTTACTTCATATACCTTTGCATCGCATACTTAGCAATGACAGCTGTAAATGTTGTACAATTCATGTGCAATTATTAAATATTTGATCATAGTATTGCCATGCTCAACCCATTCAATAGTTTTTGTTTATAATTAGCAATTTTATAATAATTTGTTGCATGATGGTCTATATTTCTTTCACTTGACTCCAACACTTATTATTGTTTTCTTCATATACACCTGTTAAGTGTTTGGTAATACTAATTTAATGCAAATCAGCAACCCAACAATTCAGTAACTGAAGGAAATATTGCAATTGATAATATTTAGTTCCTTCAGTTGCCAGCTAAATCTAAACAGCGAGGAAAACATTTTTTGACTTACCGTTGGGTCCCGGGTTCGATTCCCGGTCGAGCCTAAGTTGGATGGCTGTTTCATCCTTCGTCTCATTGCCATGGTCTCTGCCTGTCCTAATTAGCCCAGCTGGTGCAGAAATACAGGACGTAAAGCCCTAATCACACACACACACACACACACGTATCATTCCTTTAAGATTTGGTATTTATTTGTATTTAGACTTTATTTATTTAAATACAAGTAAATAAAAACCTTGAAGGTTAATTTTGTATGAAATAATACCCAACATCTTTATTTGACATACAATTTTTGCTGAATTTCATATATATTCCTTATGATCATTGCCATAGCCCATATATGACTATTTTGGACATATAAATGACAATCTTAGTTGAAGATTAGTTAAGGGAACTTGCTATTGTGTTGATTTTTCTAGTGAACTCAATACTCCTTATTGTGCATAAAATATTTAAAACAGAAAAATTAAATGGCAAGAAAAGAATAGAGAATACTTTTTATGCTCACTTGGCTTTACTCTGAACATAATGGATTGTTGTTAATACAGGGTTCCTGCAAATTTACGTTCATAACATGTAAGATATTTGCTAGACATTATAATATCATGCACACATGAAAAATAAGACCACTAATATAGTGATATACACCAATATATTTAATTTCATAGTAAAAAAAAACAATCAGGGCTATTAAGCAATAAAATAAATGCAGTTCTTGTGTACTTAAAGAAAGTTCATAATTTATATTCATTTATATTTACCAAATCGTCTGAATATTACAATGTAGATGTTAATATCCAAGTATATTTGCATCAAAATAGGAAAAAGTAAGACATAAATGGGCCTTAATTAAAAAAATAATAATGTAACACTTTTTCAGACTTGTTTTATAACCCATGGGAACACTATTATTTTACACTTGACAGAATAAAATGAACAAATGAAGAAATTCAAGAGTTAAAAAAAAAGGACATCTTAGACTCTAATTAGCATTGCATAACAGGCTATGTAGGCCAAGTTGCAATTGTTTTGGTTCAGTGCACACACTATATAAACACTCAAGAATTGTTATTTTTGTAAAACATAGCCAATATATGTCAATGTGGCTATCACAAGACACCATTAGGCCATATAGAGTGTTACTGTGAAAAATGTCATTAGGGTAAGTGCATTAATTAGTGTTAGAGTTCAGCTCTAGGAACGAAAGTGTGTGTTAGTCTGGAAATGAAAGTGTAACGCCCACCTTCCTGCCTGTTGGATGAACACATAACAATTTTAATGATGCCTGTTATATGGGGAATTCGCTGAGGTTTTAGCTGCAGTGCAGCCTATTTTTTTTATCACCAGCTCGTCCAGTGGGTGGTTGGGCAAGCATAAAACTTTATTTTTTGGCCTAGTGCTGCCTTTTGATAGTTACATTGACATATCTCTAGACTATGTTTTACAAAAGTTCGAATTTTTTTTCTTAATTACCTTTTTCTGTTTCCGGAGCAGAACTCTGGCACTACTGCACCCACAGGTTTGTCATAATAGAGCAAAGCAGCAGAATTTGTGAGCTGATGCTCCGGTAATGTGTGCAGGCAAGTTGTTGAATGTTGGTTAGGTAAAAGAAATCTCAGAGTGTCACAAATTCTGACTTCTGGGGTCACGTGACCTCCATATTGTGTAATGAATCGGCTCGATCTGACATTAGAAATAATACTGTAATGTTCAATTTGTGACAAAATTAACATACTTGCTGATCGTAAAAAGTGACGAAATGGCAGAAATTTGGCTTTCCTGTTCATAAGATTGTTTGCATTGTCACGATGCCATTGATAAATGTTGGAGGCATCACAAAATTATAAGAAATACATTTAGTGAACGTGTGAATTATAACAAACACAACATTTGAACAATTCATACAGCATTTTCAAACCCAGTGGTACAAAGATTTTACCGAGTTTTGCATTTACAATTGAAATTGATCAACATCGTAGGGGACTTTTGCAAACACATTTGTAAACAATTTGGCTGCTAAGTGCTGACAGATCTTTAAGTTGGAAGATTAATCAGCTCAAATTCACAATAGAATTTGGAGGTCATGCAATGTAATTTGTACACTTGACTTGTAAGTTGTAGTAGAATTAGTTGTTAGCTTGCGAATTACTCGCACTTGAGTCACAGAGCCTAGCCCAGCCTAGCCCCAAGTTCCCCAGTCAGTGTGATACGCCTCCTCCGTCAGTGGCATGGTTATCCAGGGCTAAGCTCAGCCTACAGTACAGGGAGGCACTACGACAGTAGCAGTAGCATATGAGCATATTAAAAGACAAAAAGATAAATCATTGTCATTGTGGTCAGATATTAGGCCTACACGATGCCTGTATTTTGACCAGTTCCCAAAATGTTCATAGAATGGGAAAGAATGTGTTGCTCTGATGAAAATATATTTCAGCATCCACTAAGCATAGCCACAATAAACAAAATCTCAGATAATAATATACGAGATTGCTAATTTTATGGTGAGATAGTGCACAATTCAAAATGCCCTGATCTGGTTGTAACAATACAAAGTATTTATCCTTTGGAAGTTAACATGCCAGATATGTGGACTGTAAATTTTCTAATGTAAGAATTGTCAGAGTGGTGGCTCTATGTGATGATCAATCCAAAGGCCGCAGAACCCTTAACTTTTAAATGAATTAATTACGGCCATCATGCAAAAAAAAAAGCATAAGTTTTTTTTTTAAACGTGTGTGGATTATTAGTCTATCGTGTAAAAAAATTGAATTAAGGGACAAATCAAGTGATGTTCCATAAACAACAGATTTTCAACAATGTTGACAGTATATAATTCACATTAAAGTTCAACATCGTTTCTATGTTGCCTAAAGTTATAGCTTTTCGCTATCTTCTGACAGTGGCAGATAATATATTATATTATGTTTAAAGAGTGTAGCGGTGCCTTTTGAGGGTTTCATGGCCATATATTATATTGAATTGTTATATGGGAAGAATGTCTTATATTTTCACACTTCCATATTACAGACACTATTAATCCCACAGGTGAAGTTTTGCAAATAATATCTGAATTATAGCTTTTTACTTTTTAAACTTAATTTTTATGTCCATTACATACTTTTTTCATACTGATAATGGAAAATCTGGAAAAAAGCTAAAATCTGTGTTTCTGAAGCAGGCCTCAACAATTATGCATGACCCAAACAAGTTATCATACTGGGAGGAAAAACTGTGAAAGATGATTTTTCCTAACCTACATGTATGCATGAAATTTTGCAGGAATGCATTTTTAAGACCCCAGAGTCTGGTGCTCACCATTACACCCCAACTACCCTTTTGCAGGTCCCTTGACTTAAGTCCCTACCACAGGTACTTGAAAACTACGAAGCCCCTTGGAGCGCATGTCACTCAAAATATTAATTTTCACGTTCACTCATGATTGTTGCGTTTCCATTGCATTCCCACATGATTATTTCATCAAATAATTTGCATTTTTTTTATAATGTCTGCCTATGTAGGAAGAATAAGACAACAAGGCACATTGACCTTATAAAGAGACAAATTTCATTGCCCCTGCTGGCAACTGGTGAATACGAGAAGACATTCTCAGTGACTGTAACATGAAGCTAAATGTACTTTTCATAACCATTTTATGTGTAATTAATTACAGTGAACTATGGTCATATAATACTCATAATAATAAATCTAACAGCCTTTCTGGCAAAAATTTAGAACAACATTGGAAGAAATATGTTCAGCAATGGCTGTTCAACCACTTAAAATATTTTTCAAAGACCGGATTTCTGAACATTCAGAGGGATATTTTAATATTGATAGAAAATATTTGGATGATATGCTTTGATACAAGTCACTACACGTCTTGTGGAGGAAAAAGGACAGGACTATGCAATGCCTTGCAAATGAATATCAATAATTTTGATAAATGTGAATGGAAATTAGAGGTTCCAGATAATTTGTGCCTGAATATATCAATTGTGGACCTTCCACAAAGCGATCCATTTATAAACATTTCTTTTGAATTAGCAATCAGAAATGTAACTGAAGAAAATGACTATCACACAATAATTATAACCCAGAAATATGAACCATTGGATATAGTGACTAACACTTCATCAGTTACTGTTACCTTTCAAATGTTACAACTATTCACTTACTCACATTTCCATATTATCTTTCAAGCTAAAGAATGCAATGTGATGATAAGCAAAAACATTGTAGAAATGCCCGCTGACAAAATGTTACATTTCCCAAACATGAAGCCACATTGTTGGTTTCCACAAATAGCTGTGACTGAGTATCATGCATTGGTGAGGACTGAGATCGGATCATTGGCCCACATTTTTGTACAATGCAGTGTGTTAAGTAAAGGTCTTAGTTTGTATGATGGACCTTCTATGTGGGCACCATCAATCAAAAGGAAGTGTTCTAGAAAGGCTTTAGTAAAGGTAAAGGCTAGTACATTTCAGCTCTACATGATATTTAGGCATATGCATCATGTGAAGGGCCTCTTTTATGTGACTTATAGCTCTCACTATAAATATAACAGTGTTGAGGTTCTTAAACTTCCGACAGATGAAGACTTTTGGATATCTTGGAATTTTGAAAATACGTCAATTATTGAATACCAGAGAATGGTAGTTATTCATGAAGCAAGTGGGCATAGCCTGAATTACAAACTATTCATTAGCCCATCATCCACAGGAGCTCAAGGACATTTGTGTCAGTATGGTGGGCTAGTGATAAAGAATAAACTTGACACTGAACACTTTAATAATATTGGTCCATTGTGCTCGACAAACAATGCTCAGCTGTTACAAAATGTTACATTACCATCACATAACAATCAGGTTGCTATCATTATATACCATTATGGACTGTCATATTCACAAAGTGGTAAAATAGTCTTCCTGCAGCAAAGCTTGAGATGCAATGGAATAATAAACCCATGTGCTGTTTGTAAACATATGGCCAATTTGTTATATGTTATACTGTCACAATTTCAGACTTCTTTTGATATTAGATGTGCTGGATATCCACACATACTACTTAAAAGCCAATGTCTCATTGTACCTGTGGTTATTATTGAAGCAGTCACTTACAATGACAGTTGTGAGTTTGTTATCTTAACATATCCATTGAACCTCCTAGAATTTCTGACCACGCATAGATATATTTATAATCCACGCTTGCCAAGCAGCAGACCCTCTGTATCTTATCAAACTCATTCAAAGATTATAAATAAACTTGATTCCCCAATTTTGGAATTCTCATTTAGCCAAGTATCCTCTGCTTTGAAGTTTGCTGTGCGATTTACAATTTTTCGCAAGGCTGTTATGCATATTGTTGCTGAGATTCATAAAAACAGTGTCTGTGAACACATCTTCATGAATCCTGCACTAGTGACACAAGACATGCTTGAGTTTGTTGGAATATGTTTCAAATTTCAAATACCCTTACAAAGCATGAATGGACCATATGCTTTTAAACTACTTTTTTCTAAGGAAATAGAAAACATTCAAGAATATTTTAATCGTTTCCTCATTGTTGCTTTTATCGAAGGACAACATCACAATCATAACCAAACTCCTTCAGAAACCTTTCTGGAAATGAATGTCAAGGATGAGGTATACAGCAATGATGAACCACTTACATTTCAATTTACGTCCCAACACATGCCATTGGTTTGGAAGAGTTATGGTCAGTTTCTATCTATATCTTTAAAAACTGACAAGCACTTGCAGCAAAACATGTCCTTGACACTTATGGCAATAGCTATTTTTGATGAATTTGCTGTTTTAAGTTATATGGGTACCGTGATAATGTTACCTGATAATGATTATTGCCATAAAAATAGTTCAGATCATGATGAATATTATGAAAGATGTTTTAGCATACATTCCAACTTTTCTGGAACATGGACTTCAGCAAGTGACACATGCCAGCAAAGAGGAGGCTACCTGTGGTCAGTGAACAATGAAGATGAATGGAAAATGACACTACAATCACCTAAAATTCGCATCTTGTTAAATACTTTCATGCTGCAAACACAAAATTCTGTCAATGCAATAAAGTACATGAGAACTGCACATGTTATGTTTCTTGGACATATGTCAGCAGGCAAGGTAGGTAAAGCCTAATCCCTATACATGTGTGACCCTTGTCTTTGCAGTCTGTACTGTTTGTGGTTTATAATTTCCATCACAGTGTTCCATGTATTGCACTGCAGCAGCTCGTTTTGGTCAGTGTATGGAATGACTCTTCAGCTTTGTTCCAGTGAATTGGATTTGCCTATTGTCTATTATCATAATCTGTATTGGCATTTACATGTTCATGTTAACATTACATTGATTTGTGTGTTTGTGTATATTTTGTATATTGGCCAATACATTTTATTCTATTCTATTCTATTCTAGAGCACAAAGTCAGATGTGTTAATATTATCAACCGTACTGTCCATTTAATCAATCAGACAGTATCCCTTTAACCTAATAAGAATAGAACAGTAGATTGTTTAGTTTGCATATGGAGTCTGGAAGTGCAAGAATTTCCGTGCATGACATGCTCTTAACAGATCATAGTGAAAACCAGAGGGAAGTTTATGCCAATGTAGGTGAAATAAAGTTTTTCATAGTTTTGGAAATTTGTCCAACAGTATTTTGTGCCAAACATCCCTGGTATTGTAAAGGTTTTTCAAATTCGAGTAATTTTATTTTAACCATCACAGAAAACACAATTTACATTTTTAGAAAACAAGGTAATTTGTATCCCCACACAAGATGAATCTTACCAAAATAAAACTACACAAAAAAATGTTTGAATTAATTATGAACTACTACAAATGTTACATTCCTAGAATGTTCTTCACTCTTGAGGCTTTGAGAAGATGTATAAGTCAATGTATCGAGCATGATTTTAATGCAACCATCACAGAAAAACACAATTTACATTTTTATTACAAGGTAAATTTTATCCTGACTCAGAATGACTCTTCCCAAAATAAATTCTGTGTCACAAATATCTGGCCCAATTACCCATTCATCTGCCACAACACTTTTTTGATGAGGCCATTTGTATTACCTTTACATTTAACTTTCCCAGGTGAGAAAATGGCAAGATGGATTGATCTTAACATATAGTCGTATGCACAAACACAGCAGGATTCAAGAACTGTCATTTAATGTGTCTCTATCTTCCTTAGAACAATCTGACAAACAATATTCTCAGTTTGCATATTTATTAACTCTCTTGAGACAAAGTGAAAGTAGCATTAAAACTGATGAGCATTGCCTTTCACTAATACCATCTACAGAGACATGGATTTTTATTGATTGCTTACGATCATTCGACAATGTTGCATTTATCTGTGAATATTCCATTCTTAAATATAAAGACGATCATATCACAGAAAATGCTGTGACTCACAAGGTAGATGAATATTGTAGACATGGTTGGTACTTTACTGGCATTGATTGCCTCAGGGTAGAGAGACTGAACAGGAATGATAATGTAAACCTAAATGACTTAGTATCCTCATGTGACAAAATTGGAGGTGGTATCATGTCCTTCAATAGTAGAAACCAATTTGACAGTAGAATTGCTAAATATTTACCCATCTTTGTAACAAGTTCTTCCAAAGTTGCTCTGTATCAACTGGGACATGATGTCTTTGCTATCAACATTGAAATTTTGAGTCTACAAAGTTACCTTAAAAAACCATTAACGGAAAAACTTGTATTCCCTGTAAGTTTGGCAGCTGACATAAAATTCAGAGTGGTATGTCACCAGCCGCCCATCCCAATTACTAAAAACTGTGTCAGGGGATACAGTCCTTGTAAAAATGGAGAATGCATTCCAGAAGTATACTTTTGTGACTACTATCCACATTGTTTGGATGCCAGTGATGAGTTAAACTGCACAGACTCATGCATTAATCTGTTGTATGAAGCATTACATTTCAAATGTGGTGATGGAAATTGCATTGCCATTTCAAGGGTTTGCGATCTTACAATTGACTGTAACAATGGTGAAGATGAACAAGAATGTCCTGATCATGGAAAATATTACTCAAATTGGAGTCCACTTATTGTAGAAAGACAGAAAAATGAATGCGTAACCACCAATTCTAACATCCTAAATATTTTAGTGCAAACATCTTTGGTTGAGCATGAAGCCCTAAGTGAGAGCCTCCTATCACAAGATATTGATTTTGACCAATACATGTGTCCCTATGAATCTACAGAATGTTTTCCAAGAAAATATTTATGCACCAGGGATAAAGATTTTGAAGGGAATGAGTTACCTTGTAAAAATAGCTGGCAATTTCAAGAGTGCAATCAGGTAATTCCTCAAGAATTTATATGCCATGATAAATTCATTTGTGCGAGCAAGGATGCGTGTATTCCATTTAGGTTGGTGTGTAATGGGATTCCGGAATGTCCACATGGTGATGATGAGATCAACTGCACAACATGGACGTGTCCAAGAATGTTACGATGCACTAAAGAAAGGATTTGCGTGCACCCAAGTGAAATATGTGACGGTGTCCTACATTGTCCACTTTCTGGAGATGATGAAACATTTTGCACAGAATCTATTTGTCCATCCGGATGTAAATGCCTTGGTAGGGCAATCTTATGTACCAAACCATCCAGTCTGAATGACAGTTACCTTGCAATTGGGGCATTTAGGTTTGATGCAGCAAAGCACAATGATTGGCATATTACTTTACAAAAGGCATGGTTTGTAAATTTATCAAATTGCAACATAAGGATTGTTGCAGAGTTTCAGAAAATAATCATCCCACAAGTTGTTAAATTAGATATTAGCCATAATCCATTGGTAGATTTCTCATCAGCTAAAGTGAGAATGGACAATCTAAAGTATCTGGATTTCCAGAATTCTGGTTTGTACCGAATTAAGACTGAAACATTCAAGATGTTCTCGAAGTTGCTGAGACTTAATTTGGCAAATACAAAGATATACCAGATAGAGGGATGCTCATTCTGTACTTTGCTATATCTTGAAACATTAGATTTATCCAACACCCAAGTTATTCATTTAACGCCAGACATTTTAGGTGGGCTCGCTAACTTAACCACACTGAAATTTAGCAGCTCAAAAATCCAATCTATCTCCAAGGACATTTTACAAGCTGTAAATTTAAGAGTCTTCTACTCAAATGATATCCATTTTTGTTGTCTTGAAGACAGTGGTATTATTCCAAAATGCAAAGACATTAGTTTGACACAACTGCGAGCCATTTGTAAAAAGGTTTACCCCCAAAATTCTTGGATGATAACCATTTATTTAATCACAATGGGTTCCATTATTGGTTTAACAACACAATATGTGCAGTGTGGCATGAAGAAGTGCCACAGTTTTCTTCGATTCATGGTCTTGGCTAATTTAATGATGTTTGCTGTTATAATGACATTTCATTTTCAGAACCAAGCTTTGAGTAACTCGCCTACCATCACTATAAACAATGCTCATAATACTATGGTTTTGTGCAGATTTATTGCTATAACAGTTTTCACAGCAAATTTCTTCTACCTATTATCCACCTTGATGTTCTTTGTCAGACTATTTTTGGCCCTAAAATATGCAATGAACTCAGACAAGCAAATGCATACAAGACATTATCTTATCATTTTGGTAATAGCCACTGCAACATATTTTGGCTTGGGATTTACTTTTTGTAACAAAGTACCAAGTGCCCTTTGTTTGATACAGTTCGGTGACACTGAAAGATTTCTAGTCATGGCTGTCAATGGAATATTATCTTTCTCCATAATTGGGATGATTTTTGCTTCACAATTACAGATCAAAGCTGCAAGAAAAGCATGCCGCCGAAAAGAGACTAATTCTGAAAGGCTCTTGAAAGTGCGAATGTTCCTGTACACATTAGTTATAGCTATTTCATTCGCAATGGGAGTTATGCAGCAATATGATTTTTCTAGCAGTGATTCTGTAAATCTTGTTTTTCTTTATTCATATTACACACTGATGCCAATTTGCTTTCCAGTTCTGTTTGTAATGTCTACCACAGATGTTCTGACAAAAGGCAAAGCCATTGTGTGTAGATAACTTTACCTGTGACATAATTATAATGCTCTGAGTAAATATATAATATGTATCAGCAAATAAATAAAACAAATAGGCAGTGTGGTGTTGCGTCATTGTGGAGATAACCTAGAAAGTCTATACCTCCATTTATATTTTGTTAAAAACTAACAGCTCCCAGTATAGAGAATGACCACCTGTTACCAACCACTTCCTGAGACAAAATATTATGGAGCTTTTAAAGGGACATACATAACAAAAAATTAGTTCGCACGAAAAGATAATTGCTTTTTTTATTATAAAATTGCGTTCACACAAAAACAATTTGGTTCGCACAAATAAAGTTGCGTTTGCACGTGATTTTTTTAAGACTGGTATAGGCGATATTATTGCAATAGGACACTTATTTTATCTGACCACATCAAAATGCATTACATTTAATTGTAATTTTTATGACATGACAGGACATAATAACACCTACAGTTCAAAGTTCTGCAGTAATAGCAATTCAGGCCATCTTTATTGCAATTCTAGCTAATTATTAATTCTAAGACTTATCATCAATATTTAACAAAACAAATTAATTAACTGAAGTAACTTTATGAATTAACTATTAGACCAGTTTTTTCATTCCATTCCATCATAATACTCCTCCTCCCAGCAGTTCTGTAACACCCAGGCATTGATCCCAGCAATTAAAATGTACTTTTTGTTTATTTTTGTTAAGTACATGTCTGAATTTGCCATTGTGAAAATCATACTTTGTTATAGCATTTTGCATGTATTCTTAGTTATTTTTAGACATATTATACATTATTTATGTATTTTAGTAAAGTCTATTGGGATTTGGGTCGTTGCATGCTGGTACAAAGCATGAAACTTGGCACATAGGTACTTTTGGACATTCATCTCAGAAGGGGTGCCATGCTGAATTATTAATAGGATGGCCTCCATCTTGATTTCAAAAATGGCCGCCCCAGGTATCGCACTGGTCCAAAAAAAAATGCTCATAACACCCTTTAAAATCCCATTAGATACGTGAAATTTGGCATATTGGTCTTTTGAACATGCTGTTTTACGTCATAAAGGTTGTCATACTAAAATCAAGCCAGGATGGTCGCCAACTCGTTTTTTTAAATGGCCACTGACGATATCGCAGCAATAGAAAGTAAATGCTTATAATATCTAGTCAAATCGTCCTAGATACTTGAAATTTGGCACACATGTCCTTTTTAACGTGCTCTTTTTCATTAGAAAGTTGTTACACTAAATTGTGAACAACAATATTGTAGTGGTGCGTAGAAACGGTTAATAAATCTATGCAATCTTACTAGATACAAATGTACATGCTTTATTGTTTGGCAAGGTGCTTAGTAATATGATAGGAAATGCAAAGTTTTAAGTCACTTAGCCATAGACTATTACCACCATACTTATTACAAGCCACACACACATATTGATAGTGGTAAAGAGATTATCAAAGTGAAATATGTCCATGGGTATCTACCTAACCCAGCAAGGATGTATATTAAAGCCATTGTTTATTTTAACTTATAAGAAAATTTTCTTCAATAGTTTTTTACATTATACACATTTTGATGAAATAACAATATTACAGCTGAAAAATGTAATAGTTATTTCATCAAAATGTGTATAATGTAAGACACTATTTAGTAAATAACTTTATTTTAGATTACTTATTAGTGACTTCAATCTCTATACGGTTTAAAGTTCAAGATAGGCATTTACACATATGCCTCATTCATAAACTTAAATTTCCTGCACAAGATATTATCTTAGTAGGAGGAATATTTCCCAGTAAAATCAATTTTTTTGGCAAAAAAAATCTTGTATTAATTCATGTATGGAACCAATGTTTGTGGTGGAATGTATTTGAGTCTGAAATAATTATAGCTGAAAGAGCTTGGTTAAAATTTTGAAAGCATCAGTGACTGAAGGAAAGGCTTCTCAGTCTGACTTTTTCTAATTAACCCTGAGAACCCATGCTACAGATACTGCTGATACTTACTCCGCTCTTTGTAATTCTCACTGGCACCAAATGCCACATACAGTTGTACATCTTGAGGCATACTCTAAAGTTTATGTAATAAATCATTCATTATCACAATTATATCAGTGTCAAGCACTGTCCAGTGTCCACTGTGCTGTCCTGGTGGCCTTTTAGACACTCAAAGAAGACTCCGCTTCTTTACGTTGCATGCTGATATGTATGAAGGATGGAAGAAGCTTAAAGGCTATGGTAAGGTGGTCAAAGTATGGTAACTTTTGTATGTTAAAATAGTAGTAAAGGAGGCATTTACACTTGGTAATGATGAAGACCACTTCTGTACCTGACACTAAATGGCCAGAATTGACAAACTAAAGGCTCGATTTCTAGTAACAATGCTTTCACAAATAGGCTTTGAGAATAAAGAACAGCCTAACCTGGTGTGAAAATCTTTGTCTTCAAACTGTTGCTGCAAAACCTTTCTTGATTAACAAATGGAATAATTCTCTCTTGCTTGTTGGATATTAGAAAAAGTCTTCAAACTTAGCTGGCATCTGATGTTTTCTACACCATTTCTTCTCACTCCTTTCCCCTTATTTTCTCTCATTGTAGCTTTCAAGCTGTCTTCTCCATATATGGCCCTTACCATGTTCGGTCATGTCATTTGCAATTGTTCAAATTTTGTCTCATCTATGGAGGGAACACTTTATCAGCATAGTCACTGAATGTTGATGCTTAAATACATTGGAACAGAGTGTATTACTGCAGTGCCATCAACACAATTCCAGGTTTTTTGATGGTCAGCACAGTTTTTCATCAGCAGACACTGATGGACAATGATGGAGTCCCAGGATGATTTTCAAAGAAGTGCTCAAGATCTCTGTCTCAGACTTTGCATGCTATATACACTCTGCCAAAGAAGTTGCAATCACTATTTAAGATACTTTATTCTTCGTTTTAAAGATGGGTTTCACAGGCCCATTTAAACAGCAGAAGTGAGCCATGAATGCTGGAACGTCTGTCAATATATACTTACAAGTACTGTGCTAAAGCTGTCACCTCAACGCCTAGCGACATGATTATGTACATGTTTTGCTTTTTTACTCACCTAAACTAAATTAATCAATTTCTTTTATAGTTTATAGGCTGGCTTATGGTATTAAAGGTCTAACAATTAAATTACAGAATAATTAGATGTTCATGTGCTGAGTTTAGTTCAGAAAAATTGCCTAAACTGAAAAAATATGAGTATATTTCTCTTGTATTTTTAAGAGAAGATTTCTTACATAAATACACAGCCTATCTATCGGCTACATAGTTTAACCAATTATTTTTTTACCTAGGTAAACTAGCAAAATATGTCCATAATTAGGTTGCTGGGCTTTGAGGTGACAGCACACAGCGTAAACCTAATTCTTCAGTTTTCAGAACTATGTATGGCTTTTTTCCTGTTTCGCCAATCTGGATATGTTAGGCCATATTTAGAACCATTCCTGAGTTAATAATGTGAACAGGATATCACTGACTGACTGTGTCTTGTATCATTAAGGTGGGATGACAAAAGAAAGACTCCCTGTTCCACTGCTAGCTACACCACTTACAGAAAAAAAGCAGAAATGTCAAAAAGATCAACAAGCTCATCAAACATTATTTTATTGCCATAATATTCTTGCTGTGAGCCACAGAATGCTTCACTGTCATCCAGCATAAGTTTATATTGGACAGCTGATAAATATATTAGAGGGTTGCAATGTATATTGTACAATCTGAAGAATATAAGCAATGATGGATGGTATGTCATCCAACATAGAGTTTCATTGGATTCGGTAGAATTATATTTGCTTCGGGTTTACCTCAGCAAATATAATTTTTCTTCATCCCACAAAACTCAATGTTTGACTCCTTACCATCCAATATTGTTATGATATAGTTACATACACATATAGCCCTATAGCTCAGCACCTAAAGCAGCTTTAGTGTGCTAATAATAGTGGCAGTTTATGTAGCACCTCACCGGAATTGTTCCCACAAATTATCGAGTTTTAAAACTATGCCAAATGGAAATTCTGTATGATTGCAATGTCATTTAGTACATTTTATGATTTGCAATATTCCATTGCTTTATTATACTAATTTTGGCAGTTATATTGTGACTATGGCAGAAGTTAAAAACATTTCCTCGCAATACCTGGCCATTTTGAATTCAAGATGGCGGCCACCCTGGCCATATTTCATCATGGCACCCCTTCTAGAATGCTTTAAAGTACTTATATACCAAATGTAATGCTTTGTACCAGCATGTAACGATTTGGTCAAAAATTGGCCTTAACAGACTACACTATTTAACTTTTAGGCGGGGGGGGGGGGGGGGTATGCTTCTTTTACTTTAATCAATGCCTGGTTAGCTTTATGTTACCGGCATTAAAAATTACAATTTTCTGAAATATTCAAATAATCTAATCTGGTTAATTGTGCATGTATAGGAGTTTGAACATTATAAGAAAACAAATATCGAGTTGCTTATACCCTCAGGTATACACCATCAGTAATACAACAGTAATACAACATAACATATAAATATGAGTAGTAGTGTTGTGTGTCGTTAATGTTACCTGGACGGACGGCCTTTTTTCGTTTCGTGTTGTGTTGAGCATTCCAAAAATGTAGAAAATATGTAGAAATATATAGAGATCAAAAAGTTCAAAAATTTTGACAGTTTGACATGACCTTTAACTTAACCCCTAACCTAAGGTCATCTCCCTGTCACTCAAATAGAAGGTTGAAAGGAAAAACAGAATTTCCACATGGAAATAGTTCTGATGAAAATATGTGGAAGAAGGGTTTTTACCCTATTCTAAAAATAGATATGATATCACAAATTTAAAAATATTATCCAATAAGATTCTAACACTAGGTAGAGCATCTAAAACAGCTGTACACATATATATATATATATACTTCTTCAGTGATTTCTGTTTCTATTCACAAGGATTTTTATCATGGCAAGAAATGATGAGGTAGGAGGAACTGATTATTTTGAAGAAATCTTGAATGCTTTCCAGAATGTTGAAGAATTAGAATACTTTGCAAGGAATAACGGTCTTAGCAATGATGAACAAGTTACAGAAAGAATTAACCAGCTTAATGATGTTTCAGCGTGTAACATGTTCAATGAAATGTTGAATAATTATTCGGACCCACAAGAAGTATACAAATTTGCACAAAGAAATAATTTATTGCAAGACTACCAAATTCAAAAGAGACTTAGTGAGCTTAAGACCAAACTGCACTGTGGAAAATGCTTAAGATTATTCACTAACCAAAATTCAACTCAACTTCATCAAAGTAACTGCTGTGGAGGATTTACTAATTCAAATGAAAACCCATCACAACTGAATTTGAATACACATTCCACAAACACAGAGAACTTTCCTTTATTGAAGCAAACCCAGGATAAATGTTCTAACTGTCAGAAAACATTTGCTAATAGAAATTCCAAGAAGAGACATGAAACGAAGTGTTTTGGAGTGAAAGAATGCATACAATGCAGACAGATATTCACATCTCTTTCTTCATTCAGTAAACATAGATGTAGTGCTGATCTGACTTGTAAATATTGCAATAAATCATTCTGCAGTTTCAATGGAAAACAAAAGCATGAAACTAAATGTCAGATTCCAAAAGCAACACCCTTTGGTAAACAATGTCTAAAATGCAACAAACAATTTGATAGGGAGAGCAAGTGGAATTGCCATAAGTGCTTCTTTTGTCAGTTGTGTAGAAAGAACTTCCACTCTCAAGTTAAGCTTGACCTACATAAGTGTACCCAACAGACAGAACAACATACATGTACAATATGTATGAAATCCTTTCAGAAAGAGTCATCACTAAATGAACACTCCAAAGTATGTGAAGGTGTATTGAAATGCAAGCTTTGTCGTAAAGTTTTTTCAAATACCATATCTTTCGAATCTCACAATTGTAAATACAAATGTAGCAAATGTTGCACAATTTTCGAAGATACGAAACAGAAAGCAAATTATTCATGCATTAAATGCAGAAAATGTAACAGATCATTTCAAACTGAGAAAGCTCATGGAAAACATGTATGCCAAAGTTCAAGGAAACGACATTTTCAACAAGATCATGAGAAAACTTATCAGAACAGTTCTCACTGCAATTCACAAAATAGTTCCAAAGACTATCAACAGAGTTCACCACCATCAAGCCCTCAACCCAGTTGTAGTTATGTTATTGATGAAAACCAAAACATTCACTCCAAATTTCAATGTAAGCACTGCAAAAAGAAATATAAATCACAGAAAAAATTGGAAAAACACATTTGCCATCAGAAAATTAAGAAATCAACAGTTAGGTGTAGCAGATGCCTTCAGGAATTTCAGGATAGACATGTTCTAAATTTACATATCAGAAATTATCACCTTAAAAGAGGACAGAAAGGTGGAGGGAATGCAGTACCAGTAGAAATACAAGATGAAGAATTGAAGTCATTTTACGATAAATACCATTCATTCATCCATGATCATCATGAATTAGGTCAACCACAATCATTTTATAACTTCCCTGTTCATTCAGAGTGTTCAATAGATGATCTAATGGAGCATTCTCAAGAAATATATGATAATCAAAGTCAATCATTCAAAATTAACCTATCATTTGGTAGTATTTTACAACACATAGATTCCAAAGAATTCAGATATTTCAAAGCGTACAGCTCCAACCCGTTATTCGATTTACCTATCTCCATATCTAATAGAGCTGATTTAGCAAAATTAAGAGATAAACTTAGTTCATTAGATATATTATCACTCGTAAAGAAATCCAAATTCTCATTGGAAATTAGTATTATTAACTAATGTAAGGTATTATGTTACATCGACTGCTTTTCCTCTAGGACATGGGGAACATCCTGATTACATATCACGAAAGAAATCAATATTTTCTCTAACGCATAATTGCAATAGGTTTAAGTATAATGATAATCTATGTCTATTTAGGTGTTTAGCTTACCATAAACACAAGGAGCTTTATAAGAAACATGAAGTCTTTGAACAGAGAGTAATGATGTACTATAATGAGTTTAATGAAAATAATGATTTCGATTTGAAAGCTGGAGTGGATTTAGAATTAATACCCGAATTCGAGAAGTTCTTTCAAATTAATGTTAATATTTTTACACTACATGAAGATGATACAGCACTCCCAATTTTCAAATCAACTTTAAGGTATGTCAGTGCAATGAATTTGAATCTATATGAGAAGCATCTATCTTATATATCTGATATAAATCGTTATTGTAAGAAATATCAATGCTCTAGCTGTGAAAAATTCTTCAAAACTTACTATAGATGTAAAAATCATTCCCAAACTTGCTCTAATTCAACTAATTATCAATTCCCAGGAGGATTTTACGAAATGAAAAACTCAATTTTCGATATACTCGCTGAAATCGGAATTTTAGTTCCTAATAATATCAGATTCTATGAGTATTTTATAGTTTACGATTTCGAAGCGTACTTGAAAAAAATAGATCATGACACCAATAAAAATACAGTTACTACAACAGAACATATTCCTATTTCAGTGAGTATATGCTCAAATGTTCCAGGATTCATAGAACCTTATTGCATAGTGGAACAAAATCAAGAGAAATTAGTAATTTCCATGATAGAATACATGTTAAAAATTCAATCAATCGCTTGTGGATTTATTCAAGAGAAATTATCATTTGTGAGTGAAGAACTAGAATCTCAGTTACATTCATGGAATTCGGATTTAGACGAAAAAGAAAGTTTTAATGCTATGATGAGGAAAAAAATACAAAACGTGATAGATAATTTTGAACAATATTGTACTCAGATACCCGTTTTAGGTTTTAATTCAGCGAAATATGATATTAATTTAATCAAAAGACATATAGCTAGATGTTTGGACTTGCATGATTCCAAAAATAGTTTTGTAGTAAAGAAAAATAATGCCTACTCCTGTTTAGCCAATGAAAATTTCAAATTTTTAGATGTAATTAATTATCTTGCTCCTGGTACTAGTTACAGTAAATTCTTGAAAGCGTTTAAAATTAACGAACAAAAGGGATATTTTCCGTACGAATTTTTTGATGATCCCTCTAAATTAGACTTTACCTCATTACCACCGTATGAAGCTTTCCATTCAAAATTGAAAAATTGTAATGTACTTGAAAAATACGAAAATTACGAATGGCTACAGAGTATTTGGGAATCTCGGAAAATGACATGTTTTAAAGACTTTCTGATTTGGTATAATAATTTAGATGTAGGTCCATTTGTCCAAGCAGTTATAAAACTTCAAAACTTCTACCTTAATAAGAACATAGACATTTTCAAAACTACAATATCAGTTCCAGGAATTGCCAGACAATTAGTATTCCAAGCCGCTAAAAACGAAGGCGCGTACTTTTCGTTAATTGATGGAAACAACAGAGATTTTTACTTCAACCTAATTAGTAATTTGGTTGGAGGACCTTCCCTTATTTTTAAAAGGTACTCAGAGAAGGATAAATCGGTAATAAGACAAAATTCTGAAATTGTGAAACAAATAGTGGGATATGACGCAAATGCTCTGTATCTATGGGCTTTTGATCAGGAATTTCCAGTGGGTAGTTTTATTAGGAGACATGCTAGTGATGAATTTAAACCAATAGTTAGAGATAGATATGACAATATGTATTATTGGATGGATTATATTAGTAAAAAAAGAAATATTACAATTTATCATAAACGAAATAGTAATGCTGAGAAAAGAGATGGTAGATGGTTAGCTGATGGGTGGTCATGCGAAACATTAGAATGTGGTACCACTATATCAAAAATATATCAATTTGATGGATGTTACTATCATTATCATGGAGGTAATTGTCCATTAATGAGAAAAAATATTTCGGAAAAAGAAAAGAAGAAAGGATTACTTGCTCAGAAAAGAAAAACTGACAGAGATAACTTTAACAGAAACCAAGGTTATCAACTAGAACAAATATGGGAGTGCGAATTCCAGGCAATGATTAAATCCACTCCAGATCTACAACAGTTTGTTAATGAGCGTAGACCAGATTTTTACAAAAAATATAAAAAAACACTAACAGAAAAAGAAATCATAGATGGAATCCTTCAAGACAAACTATTCGGTATGGTTGAAGTAGATATTACTGTTCCTAAAGAATGGAATACTCAAGGATTTAAAGCTCCATATAATTTAAGTCCTTATGATTATTTTTCTGAAATGTCTCCATTGTTTTGCAGTGCGGATATTAATTTCGAAGATATAGGAGAGCACATGCAGGAATTTGCCAAGAAAGCGGGATTAAGTACAAAACCTAGGAGGTTACTAGTAGGTGGGATGAGAGGAGAGAAAATGCTTATAGCTACACCTTTACTTAAATGGTATTTAAATCATGGAATGGAAGTAACTAAAATTTATCAAGTTATCGAGTATAATAGAATGAAATGCTTCCTAAAATTCATTAAGGAAGTTACAGAAGCAAGAAGAGCCGGAGATGAAGATAAAGACTTATCTATTATTGCAGATTTAAATAAATTAATAGGAAATTCGGCCTATGGATCAACAATCATGAATAAACTAACTCATAGCGATGTTAAGTATGTAGAAGGTGAGAATGCAGCCTGTCTCAGCGCTAATGAAAATAGATTTAAAACTATGATACAACTATCTGAGGAATACGAATTTTACGAAATAGAAATGCAAAAACGCAAAATAAAGCTAGATCTCCCCATCCAGATAGGATATTTTATTTTACAATATGCAAAATTAAGAATGCTTCAATTCTACTACGATTTCCTAATAAAATATATTTCAAGAGATAAATTTGAATTACTGGAAATGGATACGGATAGCAACTATTTTTCTATAGCTGGTGAATCATTACAAGATGTAATTAGACCGGAGCTTCTTGAGGAATACAATAATCAACTCACTGGGTTTTGTGAGAATAATGATATCTCTGCAGAAACTCATTGGTTTCAAAGAACATGCTGTCAACACCATGCAAAATATGATAGTCGCACTCCGGGTTTATTTAAACTTGAATATTCTGGAGATATATTTTATGGATTATGTTCTAAGACATATTTTGTAGGAAATGAAGAAAATTGTAAATTCAGTTCTAAAGGAATTTCAAAAAATAGATTCAATAATCCTCTGGAAATATTTAAAAGTGTAATTGAAACGAAACAAAGCGTTTCATCAAGTAATATTGGATTCATCAGCAAGAATAACTCCATTTTCACATATGAACAGAACAGATCTGGTTTTAGTTATTTCTATCCTAAAAGAATTGTTCTAGCCGATGGAATTTCAACCAAACCATTAGACATCACTTTTAAACCAATACAAACGAAATATACAAGATAAATCATTTATTTCAAATATACACATATTCATTCATCTATAATTTCAATCGAATCCGAAGAATTATCTAAGGGTGAGACATGTATTATGGGTTTTGTATGAATTTTCCTGTACATTCTGGGTGTAGACGATCTTGAAGGTTTTGCTAAGTTAGTAGCAGCAGCAACAACAGCAGCGTTAACAGCAGCAGCAGCAATGGAATCTAAGCTTAGTGATCTTAAACTTTTTGGGCTGTCTGATGCAAAAGAAACCCGTCTTCTTGCTGGAGCTGTCATTTCTTCATCTTCTTCTCTAGAAAGATTAATAAATATATATAAATAAATATTTATTTTTAAAGTATTTCAATACAAGGAAAACTTATTATTTTGTTCATTACTTCTGACGTTGATTGATATTGATAAAGATAAGTAAACTTGAGTTTTATTACTGAAAATTTAGAAAATAGTAATACTAAAGAATACATCTTATCATCAATTCATTCTTAAATCTTAGTTTTAAACTTACATTTCAATATCCTCTGCACTGTTTCCTGTCAGTACGAATATTCGTTTCGCAAAGGCATGAACAAATGTCTTGATGGTTTTTCTATCCTTCTGTAAAACAATTGAAAATTCAAAATTAATTTTTGAAGTGAAATTAACAACACTATCATTGGTATTTACATTCTGTGAATATTTAGATAGATCATAAAGTAAACAATATAAACTTATACTAGACAATAATAAATAATGAATTATCTAAATACTTACGGAGATCATGTATAACATCATCGAGAATATCCCTCCACAAGTCGAAATCTCATACCAGCCATAATGACGTTGTTGATTAGTTTGTCGATGTAAATCCGTTGCATTTCTAATTGGAATTCCGTAGGATACAGCAAAAATTGCGGATAAAACGAGAATAATCATTGATCGTGAAGTAGACATATCGAATGTTTATCAGGAAGTGATACTGTTTTCAGAAAATATTTGGGTTTATATACTTATAGTCATTGTTTAGACTTGACACCGCTCAAATTCTAAAGACTATTGTATATTTCACCCTGGTTATTTCGAACAATACATCTTTCACAAAGGAGTGTTTAATTAAAACCGTGGACTTAATGAAATGGAAGCTACGAAAAATTATTTGCAATGGACTTAACCCTAGAAGCTATGATAGGGTTTTACATGGAAGCTACGATGTGACATATTTCATAGAAATGATACTCCCTCTATTTCTAAATTTAGAACTAAAATATAAGGTTTCTTTTCATTTATATGCAATTCAGTAATTCTGAGATCATTTTCTCAAAATGCTCAGAAGTGAACGTAACGCATTGAGAAGTAACTTTGTTCTCTTAGTAAAAGAAATTCCATGTCAAGAAATCTTGGCTTATTTATATCAAGATGGAATATTAAGTGAACAAGTTGTGAGCGAAATTTTAGAAGAACCAACTTCCAAAAGAAATTATGCTCTTCTTTTTATTCTACAGAGACGCGGACCTAGAGCATTCCCATCGTTTATACAAGCATTGAAGCAATGTAAAAGACAAGATCTGGTTAACGTATTATCCGAATTTGAAAATAATTTCTCTAAATTATCCATATAAGACACCCTATTAATCATGACTTCTATCCAAACTACTACACTTCCTGAGCAAGGTAGTGTTTTGGGTGAAGTATCAGTGATTGAACAACTGAATGAAGTCTCTGATTTAATCGATTTATTAAATGAAGAATTACATAATCCAAATTCTGTTCTCAAACATCTTGCAGAGTTATTTCTTAAAGTTTTAAACTCTGCTGTTAAATATATAGAAATTAAATATCCGAATTTCATTCACAAGAAGGATTGCGAATGTTTTGTTCATTTTAAAGATCTTTTCTTAAGTATTCGAGTAATAGAACAATCAATTCAAATACTTATCACCATTGAAATCGAAACGAATCCAAACGTTTGTTGGGTTATAAGAACGATGGATAAATACAAGTTGATATGTAATCTATACAATCGTGGATATATCATATGATATAACATATGTGATATTATGTGTATTTAGATCTAGTTTTTAGTCTCAGTTTTAGTCTTAGATCTAGCACTAGTTACCACTGGAAATCACTAGATTTAGTACTAGTTCTAGATTTAGTTATCATTCATCATTCATTGAATATATATATATATATATATATATATAATTGTATTGTACATTTTCATTGAATGTACATAAGTTTTGGAATGAATATTTATTAAGTGATTGGGTATAAGCTTCTTTTCATAAGGTGGTTTAAGGTTCTAAAACTCCGCCATCTTGTGTGTTGGAAATCCACACAACTCATAATCTGCTGAGCTGCTTAATTGTATGCAATATGCTTCATTTCATAATTTTCAAACAGACAAATCCGGTCAAGGCTAGATTTTCGTTGTTGATAATCAGATAATTCTGATGCTTGCATTAAGAAGAAGCTACAACCAATCACATTTTCAAAAAAATAAAAAAAATTAAAGCCTGACAGATTTCAACTGTCAATATTGCAAATTGAGCTCAATATTTCTTGCGACCTCCACGTTGGTATTGAGTGGATATAAGAAAAGTGTTTAATGGTTACATCTGTATCCAACATTTTTTTTATAACGAACTAGCAAGAATATTTTTCATTGCATTAAATCTTATATTTTAATGAAATAATAAAGAAATCAAGTAAATCTCGTTATAAGGCTTTATTCATAATTTATTTATTTTACAGATGCATAATCTTGGATCTCGTTCTAGAGGCAATGTTTTCATTCAAATCATTAAGAGGATCCAAGTCTCGGAAAAGATTCATGGAATCTAGGTTTTCCGGTTTCACTGAAGGTGGTGTTGAGGGTGATGCAGAAGTCAGAGGGGTGGGATTCGAGGGGGGAGAAGTCGAGGGGGGAGAAGTCGAGGGGGCAGAAGTCGAGGGGGCAGAAGTCGAGGGAGTGGGTTCATCTAAGGTAATCAGAGCTTCGGTTTTCAAATGAAGAGAGGGAGTGAAGAGTTTCGATGCTGTCTTGTTCTGCTGTGGAGAATTATTATTTGTCTTGGATGTAGAGAGATTAGGTATGATTCTATGAGAAATCTCATCCATCCTCATGCCACGTGGAACTGAAAATATAATAAAGTAATTATATTCAAATGCATATACATTTTTCATTCAGTGCGTTCAATAACGAGAAAGTAGCGATATTAGGGGATAGTGAAATTATGCGTTATATAATAAATTTAAAGTCTATTTTTTACACTTAAGTGAATATTTTACTATAATTCTTTAACTTTCCGATGTTAAACTGAGATTATTATCTCATTATTTCGTTGTATAACGAAGTATTTACTGTGAATGCGCGAATGTTTAGATCGTATCCGCCATATTGGATTTCCATCAAAACAAATCTAAGCTTATGACGTCATTGGGAAACACCGAACTACTAGCGCCACTCAAAACATGCGGTGAACTAGATTTATTTCTAAAAATAAACACAAATAATTTCTGCGCATGCGCATCTAACTCCTTCGTGTCGATTTGTTTACATTATTACCACGTGGGTGAGAGGATGAAGAAAGGTTGAGAATGGGGTGCTAAATAGGATTTATAGTTTTAATTCTTTTAAATAATTAAGAATAAAAAGTGAACTTACTTTCCAATGAAGGAGGGTTCAGTTTCTGGCATTCCCGACATTTGCAGATCAACATGAAAAGTTTATAAATTCCAATTTGTAAAAGCAGCGTGAGCTTAACAATGCATGGGGGTCTTGGGCTTGAATTCGTTATTCGATTCATTCGTCTCCATGCTTTCAACTGTCCACACATTAGGCTTATAACAAAACAAACGAAAGTAATAGAGCCAAAGGTAGAAAGTGACATCCAAGTATTTATGTCTATTTCATTCTCTTCATCAATGTTGTTGTTGTTGTCGTTGTCGTTGTTGTTGTCGTTGTTGTCTGCGTGTTCTTCCAATAATTCATTCTTCTCACAGTTCAATTCAAACTCAAATACAAACTGTTCTAAATCTGAACGTTCACAAACTAATTTCCCTTTGAGCATCACTTTCCTGAATTTTTCCAGCGTTGATGTTGAAAGTGCTGCTAGAAAGTCCTCTGTGTTCACCGTGATAATTAAATCCTTTTGTCTGTTGATCTTTTTTGGAATAACATTAGTGCACTCCACTGCATCTTCACTGCAGATACATCCAGAATTATATTCACATATAACTCTAGCATGCGACAGTACCACAAAGCTGCTTAGAATAAAGAAGAAGATATACATGGCTGTTTGCTTTGAGATTTCAACTCAAAATGGTTAAGGGATTTCATCTGAACCTCACTTAAAATCCATTATCCAATAAGATGTTAGAGCTTTATCAAATAATATGAATATTCATGAAATTAGTTAATCGCCTTAGATAAAATCAAAGCTGGTTGTGTGCTAATAGAGCATTTGATGTGATTTGGTTCCTTTCTTTGTTCATGATTCACATTCTTCTCTAATTTGATTACTTTTGATGGTGTGGTTTATTGAAATATCCTGAAGTGATCTAAACACATTATCACAAAATTATAATCACTCTACAAAAGATTTGAACGCTTTGATTATCGTAATATACCGCTAATGCATTGATTATCTTTCACTTATCTAGCTTAGTTAATGAATCGAATCTATTTAATGAGGAATTCGATGTTTTCCCATGAGAAAATATTACGAGGGTTTCTAATTAACTAATGATATCTATTTCGTGTTGAGTTTATGGGGGAATGATAGCATATCATGGGTTTATGAGGTCTTATCAGATAGAGGAATATGGAAAGGGTGAGAAGAGGGGTAAATTCCCACTGACCTGTGTACAGATCAGTGGGAAATTCCATATCATCATATGTTCATAGACATATGCTTGAAATGAATACCACATTCTGTTGGATAAATATAAATCAATAAAATTCCCTTTTACTTTGAAAATTCATGTTTAGAAAATTATTTCAAGCTGTTTTATAGAATCTGAAAAACATTAGAGTTATAGAAAGAACTTCTATTTCTTTGAGTTATTGTAGAAATGTCAAATGTATATATTCAAAGATATTTCTTCTCACATTCTCAAATTTCCACCATGTTTCTTCAATATATTCAAAGATAGAGAGAAAAGCAATATTGTTCAATCTTTCTATGATTTTTGAAAGAGCAACAGTGTATGTTTAACTTGCAAAAGGAAAGCATGAATGAAATCTGCATAATCTGTTTGGAAGGATGTGAAGAATCCTTTGCTTGTTGCAATGCATACATTCACAGAGAATGTTTATTTACCTATATTACTTCATTTGATTTCGAAGAAATGGGGAATTTAAGGTGTCCTCATTGTCAACATCTCTGGGAGGGAAATGACGAAGAGCAATATTTTCTCCAAACTCCAGGAAATGATGTTGAAATAGCTGGATATGGAATAGATGAAGATTTAGTAGATCAGGGAGAGCTTGGAAATGAGGAAGGTGAGAATGGAATAGATGAAAATCAGGATGATACTTTTAGACTGGAAGATGAGGTAGGTTATCCTAATGTCTATTTTGATCTAGATCTGGGTGAAATGGTTATAGATTACACTCAAATTGAATTTGAAACCATTCCAAATGTAAGAGTAGGAATGATAAATGGTCATTTAGAAAGTGTTGAATGGGAAAATGTGGAAGGGGACGAGGATGAAATTCAGTTTAGTGAGTGAGTGAATATATATATATATATATATATATATATATATATATATATAGATATAGATATTGATAGATATAGATATAGATATAGATAGATATTGATAGATATTGATAGAGATGTTGGTTCGGGTAATAATCCCTTAACGGCATCACCAAACGAGAAGGTCACCTCTTTGATACCATAAGTCTAAATTTTTTTGAGTTATTCAGTTTACAGATGTATTATCACCTTGCCAGTGACTGAATAACGAAATTTTGGAAATTTTATTTTATTTTATTTTTGAACTTAATCAGTTTACAAATGTTATTAGCATTGTGCCAGTGACTGATTAAGATATATATTTATATATTAGTTCATAATTAAATATGTTACAAAACTATCTAGGTCTACACGCTTTAATAAATTGATTATTGAACTAAATTGAATACCATGACTTCTTAATACTACATAGAATATACAAAATTTACCACAATCATCTGATTTTTCATTTTGAAGTCTCTCATCATTGAATAAGTATTCCTCGCTTTTGTTAATGAGAAAGTCATGCCAATAAGAGTGATAAAACTTTGGGTTTCTACCCAAGGAATCGAAGAATTCGCATTTTTGATCGTTATAGAATATTGCAATCCAGTGAGCACCTGCTTTGTTAGCTTCCTGCGTATTCAAAATTGCAAAACTGTTTCCTTTAATTAAACTCAGAGTATTAGCAGGATAGACTCCTGAAAACCCTAGAGAATGTTTTCTTAATATGTTATTTATTTCTGATGTATTCATTGTATAACTACGTTTCTAGCTGCATCAATTGTCAAGAGTGATTTGAATTTACCGTACATGTATACAACAATAGATTCCTCCAATGCTTTTGAAAATCTCAGTTCTAGTTTACTATTCCCAGTATATGTATTCGGTGTTAAATCTTCAAAATTTTCTCTGTTTGTAAGATCAAAAGCGAAAATTGTGTATCCTCTATAAAAATCTTCATAAGACACTATCCAATCAGGATTCTGTCTCTGTATTCTTTGATAGGCTTCTAAATAATGAGATTGATATGCGGATTCACCGAAATTTAACTTGAGAGGTTTTGCTGGAAGGGAGATATTATTAAAATAGAAACCCACTTCGCTAATATTGAAATGATTAAGGAAAAATGGGTTTTCGTGAAATGATCCGGTTGCAGCAGCAGATTTAACCATACATACGTATAATTGATCTGGGCATTCGTTACCAAAAATACCATTAATTATTGCAACTTGACTTCCTTTAGATACAGTTTGTGATCTCATTTTAGAATTAATATACGGATAATGAGCTGGTTTAAGAACTAATGCATCACTAATTGCAGTTGATACAGCTGGTTCCAAATTGACATGACAGAGAATAAGTTTAGCTTCTAAAATTTTTATATTAAACTTTTGAGATAAATCTGAGGATAGTAAAGAGAATTCTGGGGTAGAGGGCCAGAATTTCAATCCAATGTTGGTATTATGCATAAGTAATCTTTTCTGTTTCATGAAATCAATACCTATAGGCCCTTGTAGTTCAAACTCCTGTCCCCTGCTAATAACTTTTGCTCTTTTCTTTAAACCTGGGTTAGGAGTTTCGTTATCCTTGTTATTAGTAACTGCTTTCCATTGACTACAGCTATTCAATGATACACTAGCATCTTTAGCGAACATGATTCCCATATCTTCATCTGATGTCACTGATAAAATTTTATCTAAATAGTTCTTGTAAGGATAGCAATAGGTAGGAATATCACTTGATACTGTTCTATGTTGAATGGAAAGATCAACTTTTTGAAACATAGTTGAGAGAAGACAGTTACATGGAGCAACATCTCCTTTTACATCAAATTTTTCCAGTGATTCTACATATGTAATAGCAGTATCTGCATCAATTACTGTTTTACATTTGAAGTATATATATGAACGAGATAAATCTATGAAATTTTGAGGAGTTACGTTAAACTCAATACATCCGCTTCCAATTTGTGAAATTGGTAAGTGTTCAATCATTTGAGTATGAAGTAAACCTTTGTTAACTAACTGTTCAGAAAATAGAGTAAGAGATTCATCATGAGCCTGCATTTTCACCGTTTCCTCTTTGTAATTTTCTTCTTTTTCTGAATAACTTTGTTACTGATTTTAGGTCTGGTCTTACTAACACTCCTCTTCCTTTGGGATTGAGATCTAGACTGAACGGATTTCCTTTTTGATACTGGTTTTATTGAATTTTCTACCAGTGCTCTAGCCATTGCATCTTTCTGAGCTGCAGAAGATATAATTTGCAGTCCCTTCCCGGTTTGGTTACTGGAGTCATTTACCACATAAACTTTCTGATTAGGTAAAATTTTTCCATTAATCATAGCTAAATAATGTTTTCTCCAATTATCGTAATCATTGATGACTGACATTATTAAATCGAAGTGTTACCTGCACCTCTAGAAGAGAAACTGAGAACTCACTAAAATGTTTAGAGCTTATATAGATCCTAAATCTATTCAAACTACCAGTAACAGACTTTAATATAATTGGTTTATCAAAAACCACAGAATGATTTTTTGTTCCAGGAAGTGGAATAATTCTTAAAACAGGTAATGACTTCCCACATAAGTATGAATTTTCGCATATATCGCTCTGAATATATAAGACATCTCTATCTTTTTCATTCATCCTACATCTGAACTCTAATAATTCCACAGTGGAGTCATCATTTAACACTATATTCCTATCTAGTTGTAAAATGAAATCCTCTGGTTTGTTGTCTTTAAATATCTCTATACTATCTCTGTCAGAAGCGTACACTACATACGAAGACATAGTGGTAAATGTCTGTATTTTTGTGTGTATAAAGTTAAATATAACTTCCTATGAGGATCGGTATGATAAATTTCTAGCACACTGTCTCCATGTGTGGATAAACTAGGTGACCTAGTTGATCTAAATGTCCTAGTTATCCTAGATGTTCTAGATTCCTAAATTCTTTGAAAAAAGGGGTGAAATAGAAGTAGGTTAAAGAGGGGTGAACTCGAACTGGAAACCCTGTAAAGGAGTGAAATAGATTAGACATTCTGTCAAGTCATTTAAGAATGTGGAGAGCACTGGTGGAGATAATTCCAGTGGAATAATTCCATTTTAACACTCACTGCATTATCATTACATATTAGTTTTCTGCCAATTTTGAATATCACTTTCTTTTATCCAAGTTGCATGCTTACTAGGCCATCCAAGCCATTTTATAAGTACACGTCCCTTGGATTTTTTAAGAATTTTTTCTATTATATACGTATCATCATCTGATACAAGAATTTTCTGAAGTTCATTTTCTTGAAACCTTCCAGTTAAGGCTTCATTCTGTATATCCTTCAGAATATAAACTGGTTGAACATCCTTCATAAATCTATCAGCGATAATGAAATATTCTCTGCTCCATTTTTCATCAAATTCTCTCATAAACTGATGTTTCAACACACTAATTCTAACAGTATCATGAATATTAAACTTAAACTTAGTTTTAATTTCATCAGGTCGTTCCGTTTCATACAGTAGTTTCCATATTTTGTATTCATCAGATGGTTTCACGGAAGCTGGTGATTGTTTTATACTGGAGTGATAAGTATTGTTATAAGAGTTTGTAATTTTTTCTAATTGATCTATCCATTTATGAGTATTTTTTGATACCATATAGCGAAATAGAATGTTTTTAAGAGTTTTAAAAAACCTTTCAACGATATTAGCTTTGGTTTCCGTGTTATTCGTGAAAAAGTGGTTTATTCCTAGATTCTTAAATAATGTTCTAGTAGCTTGCGCTTTGAATTCGGGTCCAGAATCGGTCCTGCAGTTATGAATTTTACTAAACTTTGATAGCAGGGATTTTAAAGCTGGAATAAGCTCCTGAGTCTTCAAACTTTTCAAAGCGACTGTATGAGCTTCTTTACTGAAACAATCTATCCCAGCTAAGATATATGAATATCCCGAATTTGCTTTTGCATATTGATGTAAATGAGCTGTATCTAGATCAACCTGATATCCTTTATACGGAGTAATAACTCTATTTCTTTTAAATTTTCTGTTTACTTGTCTCATAAGTGTGTAATACTCTTGACTTTGAAGAAATTCTTTAATTTGTTTTTTAGTTATAGTCCGTTTTTTCTCTTTTCTAATAGCTTTATAAAATTTATCTACTCCAGTGTAAGCACCTGGAAAGTTCACATCTTGGTATTTTTCTAAGAGATATTGCTTTATATCTTCTTCCATATCCATCCTTGTGATTTCTGTCTTTTTGCAGTTACTCTAGTATTGGGATGAGTACTAGCAGTACTAGCTATACTAGCAGTACTAGCAGTACTAGCTATTCTAGACTTCAAAGGAATTCCTGGAGGTGGTTTCTTATCTGAACTAACTAAACTTAAACCTGCACCTTTTTGTAATAGAGTTTGTGGAATATTGCTTTCTTGAAGTGCTGTATTAAACTGCGCTAATCCTGGAGGATTAATATTTTTATATGGATATAAACTACATTTGATTAAATCGATGATGTGACTATTTGCAATAACGTTTTGATTAACACTAACTTCACTTATTTCATTCCAAGTAATGTAATCACTATTCTGAGAAATGTGTTTCAATATAGCAATAGCTTTATGCTTAATATTCTTAGGTAAAGATGCTATAATATCATCTGATGATAATTTAGGATGTGAAGAAACGTTTGGAGTCTTGTTTACTTCATCATATGGTACTAACACATATTTCTTCATTTTAATACTTTGAGAAGTGTATTTTTAGCTGAAATTAATAGATTATATAACTCGACTGAGTTATTTCTGATAATAGTATATTTAGATTTAATTGATTTATTTTTAGTTAATAGTTTAGCTATTAACTTTTTATGAATGGATAAAAGTTTCTTAGAATGTGAATTGAGAACAGAACTATTCAATGTGAGATTATATACAACATTCACCACACTATTCACTTGCTTATTATCTGCAGTTTCTAATAATGCTTTTCCTTGATTTTTTCCACAAGTTAATAAAAGATGTAGGAAATATGTATTTTTCATGGTATACCTAAAGTACCTTGATTTGTTGAAAGTCGTTTGATCGAAGGATTAGGGAGTAAATACCCGATATAACTTGTTAAAAGCGTAGAAAATAGGGTTTTATCACCATTACCTATTGATAGATTAATTAACGCTGTGATTATAATGATGTAAAGTATGGTAACTTGGCATATGTATGCGATCTGATCTTTGCGAAATGTTCCACTACAACAATTCCATGCCCCAGTACTGGATGTTCTCTCATCCATCTCAAGTTAAGAACTGAGCTCATCATTACTTCTCCAAATATTTATATCCCTGTATTAGAGCTAATTATGAATCAATTACGATTCATTCAATCGTACTTATAAACTATAGTGCGTTCTGAAGGGAATATTTTAGTTCTGATTCTGAGATCATCAGGGCATTGAGCAGTTAGGTCAATTAGAATATATCCAAATGGTTCTTGATTCATTATATCCTTATAAGAATTAATTAATAAACCTGGGTTGTTAGGAAATATTTGATTATTGAGGTAAGTTAATTGTAATAAACTTCGAGGTGAACGAAACACTTCCACGTATTTAGTATTTAAATTAATTGTCATTTGTTTCTTACCTTGAACGAAAGCATTCTGTACAATATAGAAGCAACTACAAAATCTGTGGTGACTTATCCTAGTGAAAATTAATTCCACAACCTGAGAATTACAAGCTTCATCCATTAAATCATCAATGATTATCATTGTATGTGTTTTAGGATCAGTGAAATTCATGAGTTCTTCTTCTGAAGGAAGACCTTGTTGGAAGCTAATGTTTTCTATCTCTCGTTTCATTTGATCATAATTATCTTGCCATATTCCATAGTAATATCTTATTTTTAGTGGTGGATGTTCACCAAATATTTTATCTATATTCTGTAATATTCTGAGAATAAATCTCGTTTTTCCAGAACCGGATTGTCCACTTAAAATATGAGTGGAACCAGGATTAAACTCTAGCATGTTGTATTTTCATCTGCTTACTACAAAATGATGAAAAATATCGTTTGCTTGGTTCTTATATATTTATTAATGTATATCATAGAATTAGTCTCTAATTAATTCACAGGGATATAATAAGGATAGATCCTGTAAGATCGACCCCTCCTGGAAATATTGGAATATCGGTTGAATAGAGGGGAGTTGGTATACATTCGGTTAGGAGTTAATTTTATTTTCCTAATCATTGAATACTAATTATTCTCAACTAATCAACAATTTCATCATTTCATCCGGATGTATATGAAAATGAATATTTTAATATGAAATCATGAAAATGATGAAATCAATCTGATATATAAATATAGAAATAGACATAGATATAGAAATAGATAGATAGAAAAGATGGTGGATTGATTTGCATGGGACCTTTCATATAAATATATACATATAAATTCATATATATATCTTTCATCTATACCACTCAGTCAGTTTTAAGCTTTTAGTTCACAAATTACACAGTCTTGTAAAGATCACAATACTGTGTAATCTGTTTAACGGTATTGCGAACGGGAACGCAAGCTTGTAATACCATAATTTTGTACAGCATTTCACTGTTTTTGAAATTTTTTGGAGGGATATTTTATTTTTATTATTTTTATAATATTTTATCATGATAGGACCTTCATAAAAAAAACAGTACTGACAATCTTTGTGGTCTTTTGGATCATCGAAATCACACATAGTTGCACTTTGATATGGAACTGTTTCCAATAACTCATTCCATTCTGATTCCAAATTCTGGAATTCTTTAAATTTCAGTGCAACCCCTGGAAATCCAGGATAAAGGAGCTTTGGGTCATGTCGTGGTCTGAAAAACTTCCTGATAGACAAACACTTGATGTCTGGTTTGATTTGTACAAAATATCTCTTTCCCAAAGGGAGGAAATATTCATTTTCCAACTCCCCAACCTTACAATCGCTCATAGCATGACGCACATCTTCAAAAAATCTGGCTAACACTTTCACAGCTCCAGCATCAAGATTAACAATGTTGTCTTCAGGTTTTCTTCCAGGTTTTAACTCTCCATTAGCAAATCTCATTCCTTTCTCATGTGCAGTGACTTGCACATTTCTGAGATCACCAATGTCAACCACTTGAGTAGACCACTTACTTTTTGCTCCTGTGTTAGTCATGTTGTAGAAAGATGTGCTTTTCATTGCCATGGTAAGGAAGGAAGTGATGCTCTATTCCTCCTCCTGCTCAGCTTTTATTGTGAGTCTGAGCTAGCTCCTCCCTCTGAAATGATGAGAGCTCATTGGATTCTGAAGTCATGTGACTAAGTCATGTGATAAAGTCATGTGATTTCCTGTGAGTGTCTTGCATCATGCTGATGCAATATTTCCATGATCTCATACCTATTTTTAGATTGGGGTAAAACCCCATTTCCATCAGATGTGACAGTTGTGTGAAAATTCTGTTTTCCCTTTCAACCTTCTATTTGAGTGACAGGGAGATGACCTTAGGTTAGGGGTTAAGTTAAAGGTCATGTCAAACTGTCAAAATTTTTGAATTTTTTGATCTCTATATATTTCTACATATTTTCTACATTTTTGGAATGCTCAACACAACACGAAACGAAAAAAGGCCGTCCGTCCAGGTAACATTAACGACACACAACACTACTACTAATATGTACAAAAAATATTGTTCAAGTATGCGAGGTACAACCCACATATGAACCACGTATCAAACCCGAATGGCTCATCACGTGCCTCACCACTGCGCTATATAAGCACCGCGAGCGCTGTAAACTGCATCATTCACACCTCCGCCATCTCAAGAGAAGGATATACCTGTGGTATGATTACAGTTCTCTTCATGACATTGAATATGGGACCCAAGAAGAGAAGCTATCTTTAAGTGAAGAAAAAATGTCACTCCAGAAGAAGAGCCTGCTTCAACTGCCTCTGCTGAAGAAGAAGCAGAAGAATCCAATGTTGCCTCCAACACTGCTGCGGCTGCTTAGGATGCTGACAAGGATGATAATGATGCTGACAAGGATGCTGACATGGATGACAAGGATGACAAGGATCCTAATGACACGGATGCTGACAAGGACGTGGGAGATAGTGATGCCAGCGAAATTTCCCAGACCAAGGCCTCATCAAGAAACAGACTAGAATATCTAGCTTAATATTTGGTCTATATAAGTACATAAAAGATAGCAAATAAAATCACAGATCAAATCACAAATACTAATTACAATATCAATATTAGATTTAAATTTTACAAAAATATACACAAATACTGATCAAAATATCACAATAAGATTCAAATTAACACAAAAAGATAAGAATGTTCACATGTATAAAAAAATACCAATATACAAATATAATCATTGCCTGGTAATTACAATAAAATACATTGTTTTTAATAAATGAAAGCAATTACATCTTTTTGTAATTGTGAATGACAATCAAGACAATATCATATTACTGTGTCATCTTTGAACAAACCATGAAATGACAGGTCAAAGAACCCCAATTTAGGCAATTAGGCAATTGACACATGTATTGAGCATTTGCTGTATTCTCTACACCCATTCTTTGTATCATTCAAAATGCTAATAGCAATTGACATAACGGTCATGGCAGTTGGCAGAATGAGCAGAAATGAATTGCAATAAAGCTCATCCAAACAATGTATATATATCATGGTCAAAAAAATTGACCACACCATTCAAGTCATGACCATACACAGAGCACCTTGCCGCCGCATTCTCAGACGAATATCTCGCTTAATATTTGGTCTATTTTCAATCTGATAATCTGTGTGGAATAAGTATGAACTGTACCAGACAGTTTTATTTGACGAAAATCGGACTAATATTAGAGGAGCAGCAGCCTTTTAAAGAAGCGCTCAGCTCTGCCTGCATTGATACTGTCCGGGCGCGGACGCTTGAGGGAGCACCAGTGTTTGCCGCCTATCTGCCTTCTCAGACGAATATCTCGCTTAATATTTGGTCTATTTTCGATCCGAAAACATGTATGGAATCAGTATGAACTATACTACAATTCAGTCTTACTTGACGAAAATCGGCCTAATATTAGGGGAGCAGCAGCCTTTTGAAGTATATACAACCCCCCTCCCTGCCTACGCTGATGCTGGTAGCAGTCAGCGAGTTACTCCTACAACTCGGCGGTTTACTCCTGGAAGCCATCGAGTTACTCCTACTACTCGTCGAGTTACTCGTACTATCCCTGAACAAGCCATCGTGTTCACTACGCCTAAAATTAGCAACGGGAAACCCGTCCAAGTCGTCGAGTGACTCGACGGTGATCAGGGGTGACTCGACGACTTCGAGGGTTAATTGTATACTTTTGGACACCTGGATTTTGCTACAGGAATTCAATGCACGCATTAAATTTCCAGCTACCAGGCCCGAGAATCCTGGTTTGGGCCCGAGTCCCAGGTGTGACTCGACGAGTATCGCCGAGTATCGCCGAGTATCGCCGAGTATCGCCGAGTATCGCCGAGTATCGCCGAGTATCGCCGAGTATCGCCGAGTATCGCCGAATATCGTCGAGTATCGCTGAGAATTCCCGGTTTGCCGTCGGCTTGGAGCTGAGAATTGCGTTGCATAACTGTTATGTCATCCTACAGCTGTGAGAGGGGGGTTTTAGTACCAGGTATGATGCAGTGCTGTTCGGAGGTGACCTGAACACTTGGTTCGGTAGGAATACTTTCCATGTGAAGGCAGTGGCGGATTTTATGCATTTAAGCAATTTTTACTGTGCTAAGGATCACATTATGAATTGATCACATTACTCTAAGTAAAAACTTATTTGGATTCATTATGAAATATGAGGCACAAGAATCAGTTGAAAATTGCTCAGACCATTTGCCTGTTATATGCACTCTCGATTTGCAAGTGGATTATATTGTGATCCAAAATGTAAAAGTCATTCTCAGGTTATTGACAAGTTTCATAAATGTATTGTTTGAAGGCTACAGAGGCATCCATACCTGTGACAAGCAAACTAAATAAACACAGGATTCTTGGCTGGAATCAGTTTGTTAAGGAAGAACATGTCTGCTTTATTTTGGCATTAAAGATGGAAAGAAAGCAACATGCCAGTAGATGGTGTAATTTCACCAGGCATCAATCTCATTACGCGGTGAGGTCAGTGACCCCAGTGGCATGGCTGACTTATTCTACAATAAGTTTAAGAACTTGTACAGCAGTGTGCCTTATGACTTCGATGAAATGGAGTACTTTAAACAAGAATTAGCACATACCATGGACTATCAAAAGTCAGTAGCTTATGGATCTATTGTTTGTGTGAAAGACATTACGGAATTGTTAAGCAAACTTAAAGCTGTAAAATATGGTGGGAAAAAAGGCTTATCATCTGACTGTATACGGGTGGGGGTATAGCTCAGTGGTAGCGCGCTGGGCTTCCAACCACTGGGTCCCGGGTTTAATTCCCAGCCTATGTTGGATGGCTGTTTCATCCTTTGACTCATTGCCAAGGTCCCTACCTGTCCTAAATAGCCCATCAGGTGCAGAAATGCAGGACGTAAAGCCCTAATCCACCACCACCACTCATCTGACTGTATAATTCATGGAACACACAGACTTTTCATAATGCTGTCTTTGCTGTACAATGCTATGCTCATTCATGGCCATGTACCTTCACAAATTTTATTTGGAACAAGACTCCTATTCCAAAAAGCTGCGGCTCCACTCATGTGTCTGACAAGTATCATGCAATCACTTTAAGCTGTGTTATAGGTAAAATTTTGGATCTAATAATTTTAAATAAGGAAGGCTCCAGCAGTATGACATCACAGTTTGCCTTTAAAGAGGGGCATTCGACCACACTATGTGCTGAAGTATTGAAACAGCGTCTCATTTCACCAATGGTGGAAGTCATGTCTGTTGTCTATGCACTTCTACTTGATATATTGAAGGCTTTTGATCGTGTGGAATATGTAAGACTCTTTGAAACACTGAGAACTATAGGCACAAATTCTGTAATATAGATATGCCTCGTGAATATGTATACAAACCAGTCATTGCATGTTTCATGGAATGGAAACATGTCAGCTGACTTCAATGCAAGTAATGGCGTGAAGCAAGGAGGAGTGTTATCTCCCATGATAATTTGCTGTCAGAGCTTCGGACTTCTTCTTATGGATGCCATGTTGGACCACACTTTATAGGGACAGTCGGATACACAGATGACCTTTGTATCCTTAGTCCCACAATATCTGGACTACAACAAATGGTGGACATTTGCATGTCTTATGCTCAAGAACACTATATTGTTTTCAATGGTACAAAAAGCCACTTAATTAGGTTTTTTTGTACTTTCTGCCATGCTACCAAAGCAGAAATTACCATCACTGGGAGTGTGATAAGAAATGAACATTCAACGATTCACTTAGGACATATAGTGAGGTCGGATCTAAGGGATGATATTGACAGTGTTTACCACAAATTTTATAAACAGTACAATATGTTTCGTACCCAGTTTGCTGGAGTACCATCAGCTGTAAAAAATCAGCTTTCTGTTTCTCACTGCTCCTCATTGTATGGGATACAAATTTGTGACATCAAAAGAGCAGAGAAAGTAGGGATTGCCTGGAGGAAGTGCCTCTGAGATGTATGGAAACTTCCATGCAGAACACATTCATATTTACTACCTTTACTGGCGGACTCCTTTGTGCTCAAAACACATGCTGATAAACAAATTTGTCAAGATTGCATGTACTGCACTCCAACACCAGACTTATGTGATAAGGTTTCTATTTGAAGTGACTTCTGAGGTACCAAACTCTTGTTTTGCCAGGAACTTAGCTTATGTCAGCACTGAATGTGAAGTAACCATCAACTCTCTGTGCCGTCAAATTGGTAACATTAATACAAAACGGGTTGTGCATAAATGCAACTCCTGCTGTGAAGCACAAGAAACAACTGGCAAAGCTCAAACAATCAACGAACTGACAATGTGGCATGATGGACTAAAATTTTCAATTTTGAATATTTCTGAGATTATTTATTTATTGTAAATGATCTTTGTTTAAATTAACCTTAAATCTATAGATCCTGACAATTGTACTAAATATAGTACGAATAAAGATATTAATATTAATCATATATTTCATTAATTTTTTGTTTCCAATTTACAGTGTGAGTAAAAATGCTAAGTAAAGTGAGAATACCACAAGTATGACAATTTTTTTGGAATAGCTTGACAAATAAATGTTGACTTGAAGATCAGGACAACCTGTCACAACAGTTGCACTTGACATATAAAGTATGATCGTCCAGCAAAGAAAAATGACTTGATTCTCAATATCATTTTTTGTTAATTATGGACAACATAAAATTGCAAAGGACACTAGGAATATTTCAAAATATTAAATTTCACTTTTTGAGGTTAGACCATATGTATACAATTCATCATTTTGATCAGTTTATCTCGTTTATATATCTCTATTTATTAGTAAAACATCAATAAAATCATATCATAGATTATTTTTTGATAAATCTGAAAATGAACACTAATGTGCTATGTAGGTTAGCTGTGATCACACTTAAGTATTTATGTTCTTTGAATATTGGATTACCACATGCTCAAAATGGAGCTGACTCAATTAACCAAACTGCTTTCTTTTGAATCTTAACTACTGAGTCAGTATAAATACCAGAAGCATTACCTGTATACTTCTGTTCAGTATGTTATAATTGTAGTAATTCATCATACTGTAATACAATATGTCAATGTCTCAATGTTACTGGGTCTGAAGCTTAGTCAGCTTATATACCACTGACCAACTGCCAGAGGCAGACGTAAAAATGAAATGATAAGGCTTGGATTCCACACCATGTTACACATTTATCCCATATATGGGGTCCTCATACTTGGCACCGTTGGGTAATATGGAGTTGGCGGATGTCTTAACTATTAGGTCACCCACCTGCATATTAGCATAAAATATATGATATGCTAATTGTAATGAACAGAGATACAAGTAAAATTTAAGAAAAATCCCAACAGAATATTTCAATTTTTGATTGAATGTGATTTTAGTTTAATATAATACTAAACTTTGACAATTTCTGTAGGACCACATACCACATGTAGGAATCTTTGGCTGTTCTTTCTTGGTCTGTTGATTGACCTTCATATTAAGAATTGACAACAACAATTCTAGCTCTGAGACTTGTGCCATTCAGGAAATATGCTAATCCAAATATGGCTCAAAATATGGTTTTTGATTGATTTTCTGAAGTTTCTAAGGATCGAAATAGCAGAGGTAGATAGGCTTATATTCAAGAAACCTCTGCAGATTTATTTCCTGTAAAATATCAATTTTAAACGTGTTTCTGAACAGTCCAGTCTTTTTTTTCTTGCAGCATCTTTTTGAAGAATACTAAGCCGCTGCTCGAGTGTGAACAGATTCAATTAAAATAAAAGCAATAACTTAAGAAAATACTTTTTTTAGGTCTTTCAAAGAGCTTTCATTTTGCTAAAGGCATCATAGAAGATCCAGAGCTTGAAATGTCTGATATCAGATTACTACAGGTGGAGATCGTGTCATTATACTTCATAAATGGAGTGTATTGCTGGTGAGTCAACGGACTGTGATTGAACTAACAAGATCCATTAAAGGACTGTCAAAGTAAAACATTAGAACCAGAGTGTCCCACATTAAGAAACAGGCCATGTACTTGTGGCCGGGCACAGTAGGATTGTAAATAACTGCTAGAAGTGCGACGAACAGAAACGGTTGCCTTAGCTTTTATACAAAAGGATGTGTAAGCAACAAACAGACAAGGCTAAATATAGAGAGGAATACTCACACCTCAGTGGATTACAAGGGCTTTTAGAACTGGCTGAGAGTGGTCATTCAATAGCCCAGATAGTGGAGATTCCCACAAATAGAATAGATAATAAACCAATAAAGTATCTGCCTAACTCAACCTATCTTAATCTTCCTATATTAAGGTAGTAATGCTAGTCATGAGTCATGTTCAGTTACCACAATTGTACATAGCATTTCGAGAGACCCCCTTAATGAATATGTTAGTCCCACTACAAGTAACAATATTCCAAGTCATGTCTCAGATGCAACAGACAGCTCAGAATTGTATAATAACCAACTACCATGTAATCCAAACACTGTGATAAGCTCAGATGACCCATATGATGAATTGATAGCTTTCTGTAAGAAAAATGCCAAAAAATTAATCTTCTCTCATCTCAATGTCAATAGTCTGTCTAGTAAGTTTGTTGAAATTCACGAAATTTTAACGAAATGTGTATCCAACATGTTCTTTCTATTAGAGACTAAACTTGATGACTCTTACCCATATGGACAATTTGAAATTGATACTTTTGTAACTCTTAGAATAGACAGAAATGCCCATGGTGGTGGCCTGCTATGTTATGTTAGACAAATAATACCTCATAAAAGTAGACCTGACTCACCTGTAAATGACACTACAACCAAAAAGAAACTGAAGTCACTACAAACAAACAAGGCCAGTGGTTTTGATAACATTCCTCCAAAGTTTCTCAAGATAGGTGCAAAAAATACAGTCTGAATCTGTTGTTAAGCTGTTAGGTATCAACATTGACAACAAACTAAATTTTGATCAATTATCAGCAGAAAGGCAGCAAAACGAATTAATGCACTCCAAAGATTATGCAAACACATTGATTACACAAGTAAACTCAGAATATATTAATCATTTATCTCGTCTAATTTTGTCTATTGTACAGTTGTATGTAATACTTTCACTATAGGACAAAACCAGCAACTTGAGAAACTAAATGAAAGTGCAATACGATTAGTTTGCAATGATTATGATAGCCGATACAACCACCTGTAAAGAACATGTATAAAAAATGCTTTATGTAACAAGGAAAACTAGTCTAGCGGAATTTGTTTACAAAATACTCCATGACATGGCAAAACCTATCACAAGTTCATTCCTCACTAGGCAGATTACGCCATATGAGATGAGAGATTATCTTAAGCTAGTGAAATCCTGTTTACAACACTATGCAATATGGTTTCAGATCTATTATATATCAAGGTGCTTTGATTTGGAGTTCCTTACCTGTTGAACTAAAACAAGTAGATGATTTAGCTAAGTTCAAAGATTTATTAAGACGTAATTCCTTAGAAAGGTGTAATTGTGGATCATGTATAATCTGTCAGCAAAATAATTTATGATAATTGAGTAGTTAGGTCATAATCTCATTCTAATCATCTGTATATATATCTTCTTTCATTGTTATTGTTATTTTTACCAGTCGGCTAAAAGCTTTATAGCTTATGTTTTATTGTTTTGTCTTGCACCTCCAACTAAATAAATTTTTATCTTATCTTATCTTATTATCTCACATCATGATTCCTTTATCAGAGTTCTAGATATTAAATATATTTATCTATTCTAACAAATATTTTAAATATTTATCTATTCTAGATTTAGTTTAGAGTTTATTTGTATTAAACTGTGTTTTGTTGTAAAATTCCTTATTTTTTAAATGATATAAAAACTGTAAATTTTGACTTTGTGGTTGATTGCTGTTGATCCATGACAATGATAACACAACACTTCAATGTCAAACTTGTTTTAATTAATTTATACAAAGAGTGTTATATTGTGGTCTGCTCATAAGCAGCATCATGTTAAAGTAAATGTCATCTAAACAAAATAGCTTTTGCAGTTGTCCAAAAATGTCTGGTTGACATTCCAAAGAGAACTGGAAAGCAAACTGGCATCAAGGTGTAATGCGAATAAAAAAAAAACACATGCACAGAATCAATGCTAGAAAAGTCATATTCGTGAAAAATCCCCAGTGCTAATGAAATAGTTATAACAAGTGTGTACAAGTACATTCGCCGTTTCAATAGCCTTTCTGAACGGGTTTCTTTACGGTGACATGCTTTTCTAGATTTCATGATATGTCTTTGTGAGGCATAAATGATTCCGATTATAGAGAAAGATAATAGTCCATTTGCAGTCATAAGTAATGTTTTTTCAGTGTCACCAAACTGAAGCAAACACAGTGCATTAGGAAGTTTATTTTCATTAAAAGCAAGTCCCGAGCCACTATAGATCGCAGTGGCTATTACCAAAATTACTAAATAATGCCTGTTAGACCATTGTCTGTCTGCCTGCATAGCGTATTTTAATACCACTAGCAGTTTAAGAAAGAACAGCATTGTACAAGTTAGGTAAAAGAAATTTCCAGCATAAATTGTTAAAGCCATTAATTTGCATTCTATCTTTTGAGAATTGTTGAAATTTATGGAAGGTGAGTTACTGGCAGCTTGGTGCCAAAGATGAAAAACCATCACAATAACTGATATCACCAAGCCAGCAAAGATTGTTAATTGTAGAAATATCTGGTATTTTTTCACCCAGTAATGCGAGTATGCTGTAATACAATTTATTACACTGATTAGGATTATATAAATAGGTACCATCCAAGTATTTTGAGGGTAAATAATTGGACAAATGGCTCGCAGTTTTGTTAAGCTAATGTTTTCACAAATAAGAATGATGCCACTGCCTTCCAGGCAACAAAAATGTATGTTGTTTGAGTAGAACTTACTCAAATGAACAGTTTGTAAAATGTTCCTTGAGGCAGATCTGAGTTTAGAGCTACTAAATTTGAGTGTTCTTAGTGACTTTAGATCAGTTAAAATGACTGGTGTAAAATGGGTAACCTGTGTGTTGGACAAATCTAATGATTTAAGAGATGTTAAAGTACAGAATGAGCATCCTTCTATCTGGTATATTTTTGAATTTGCCAAATTAAGTCTCAGCAACTTCGAGAACATCTTGAATGTTTCAGTCTTAATTTGGTACAAATCAGAATTCTGGAAATCCAGATACTTTAGATTGTCCATTCTCACTTCAGCTGATGAGAAATCTACCAATGGGTTATGGCTAATATCTAATTTAACAATTTGTGGTATGATTATTTTCTGAAACTCTGCAACAATCCTTATGTTGCAATTTGATAAATTTACAAGCCATGCCTTTTGTAAAGTAATATGCCAATTATTGTGCTTTGCTGCATCAAACCTAAATGCTCCAATTGCAAGGTAACTGTCATTCAGACTGAATGGTTTGGTACATGAGATTGCCCTACCAAGGCATTTACATCCCGATGGACAAATAGATTCCGTGCAAAATGTTTCATCATCTCCAGAAAGTGGACAATGTAGGACACCGTCACATATTTCACTTGGGTGCACGCAAATCCTTTCTTTAGTGCATCGTAACATTCTGGGACACGTCCATGTTGTGCAGTTGATCTCGTCATCACCATGTGGACATTCCGGAATCCCATTACACACCAACCTAAATGGAATACACGCATCCTTGCTCGCACAAATGAATTTATCATGGCATATAAACTCTTGAAGAATTACCTGATTGCACTCTTGAAATTGCCAGCTATTTTTACAAGGTAACTCATTCCCTTCAAAATCTTTATCCCTGGTGCATAAATATTTTCTTGGAAAACATTCTGTTGATTCATACGGACATATGTATTGCACAAAATCAATATCTTGTGATAGGAGGCTGTCATTTAGGGCATCATGCTCTACCAAAGATGTTTACACCAACAAATTTAAAATGTTAGACTTGGTGGTTATGCATTCATGTTTCTGCCTTTCTACAATAAGTGGACTCCAATTTGAGGAATATTTTCCATGATCAGGACATTCTTGTTCATCTTCACCATTTTCACAGTCAATCGTAAGATCGCAAACCCTTGAAATGGCAATGCAATTTCCATCACCACATTTGAAATGTAATGCTTTATACAACAGATTAATGCATGAGTCTGTACAGTTTAACTCATCACTGGCATCCAAACAATGCGGATAGTTGTCACAAAAGTATACTTCTGGAATGCACTCTCCATTTTTACAAGGAGAATATCCCTTAATACAGCTTTCTGTTGTTGTGATTGGTGACTGATGACAAACCACTCTATATTTTATATCAGATGGTGAATGCAATGGAAACTCAAGTGTATCAATTACAGGCTGAAATATATGAAGACTTAGACTCAAAAACCCAGTATTGATACCAACAAGATCCTGTCCTAGTTGATAAAGAACAACTTTATAAACACCTGATGTTAAAAACATAGGTAAGTTCTGTGCAATTCTCATGTCAGCCTTTTGCACACTGTCTATGGATGTAAAGATACCTCCAATTCGATTACAAGTATTTACAAGGTCATATTGGTTTAACATATTTAACAAAGTGTTGATGGATATCCTTTCTACCCTGAGGCATTCAGAGCCATCAAAATGCCATCCATGCCTGCAATATTTATCTGCCTTGCGAGTATCAATGGTTTCATTTGGGTGATTGTCTTTATCTTCAACAACTGGATATTCACAGATAAATGTTACATTGTCAAATACATTCAAGCAATCTATAAATATCCATGTTTCTGTAGATGGCATAAGTGCAAGACAATCCTGACCTGTTCTTCTGTCACTCTGTCTCATGAGAGTTAACATATATTCGAACTGAGAATACTGTTTATCAGAGGTATCTGGGCATTCTTGAGACACATTGTATGCCAGCTCTCTCATTCTGTTGTGTTTGTGCATTCGATGATAAGTTAAAGTCATTCCATCCATCCATTTTCTAACCTATGGTGGTAAAATACAAAAAACGTATTAAAAACGATTGCAGAAAATATGGCATATGCTCACTTAAAATCCTAAACTTAGACTCCTCAATATATTCTCCATGTGGAGAAACTGAGCAGTTTCACCAGAAAACATAGTTTGCAGATTAAATACCCGCAAAAGCTTGCAATGCTGCTCACAAGTAACCACTTAATTTATGGAAAAAAGCTTGCCAATATATTTAGCTGACTGAAAGATGTCTCTCAGACAGCTAAATTGTGATCAAATATTGACATAATCAAACCAACCTGATCAATTGTGGACAGATAGACAGACTTAAGGTCCCACACTCATATGCATGGCAAGTTGACCATGGATAAAGGTTCTAAGACCACTAGTCTTGTCCAACAAAAGATCAACAACAGCGTAAAGTTTACAGATTTATTCCAACAGGAATTACCACACAATGCATATCATACATGAGCCTAGACTATAGAGTAAAGAGTCTCAAATGGAATCCAGTATCCAAAGGGACTGGCAAGGTGTGTTCTGGACTTGGAATAACCGGGGTTATTCCAAGTGGATTGTAAGATGTCTCACAAGTAAGTTGGAGAAGGCCATTGGGTCACTCTGAATGTTTAGAGGTCTCTGTCCCTGCTCATCGGATCCAGGGGGTTTTTGTGCCCTCAAAGGTGTGGCTAGCCCAACAGCCTATCACAGAGCAGCATCAGTGCTGCCTCTAGTGGCAAACCCATCAGTCTGTGACTCATGGTTGATGAGTCAACATCAGAACCTCCACACATATCAAATTTCATGACACTTTTCAACATAATTTGACTGTTGTCCTCAGTAGCCATATGTAGCCATACGTACCCAGTGTTCATCCAAATATACTCACCATCTACTCGCGTCCACTCATGGACGCTCGTAAAACGATCTGCAGACGTCCGTCGCACGCCCGTCGTCTTCGGTGCGAGCAATCTAGATATCTACGAGTGCCTACGAGTGCCTCATGTATGCTTGGCGACGGACGTCCGGCGAGCATTTTACAGACGTTCGGTGAGCGTTTTACGGACGTCTGACAAGTGATCTACGATTGCCCCACGTTAGCTCGTACAAAGAAGTTATACATGATTAACAGAGCCACGAGTGAGCACATGTAGCCAATTTTTGTACGTGGTCATACGTAGTTCTTATACATGATAGTGTGAACGCCTCTTAAGAGTTCAGTTAAGCAATAAACAAGGCGTTTTCTAACACCCTTTTACAACAACACTAGTCTATATTTTCCTTGGTCCTCGTTAATGCTGAGCTAGGCTGACAAGCCACTTTGCCTGTTCATCATATATGTTTATATTTTCTTTTGTTTGTGTGACACAAATAACCATATGAGAAGCATAATAAGTGAAAAAATGTTATATACCTTGCCTTCTGACTTAAGGCCAAGAAACATGACAAATGTTGTTCTGAAGACCTTTGCTGCATTGATGGACCTTTCTCTTTTACGCTCGAAGTTCTTCATGATGAAAACTTTAGGGGATTGTAGTGTCATTTCCCATTCATCATCATTGTTCACTGACCACAAGTAACCTCCTCTTTGCTGGCATATGTCATTTGCTGTCACCCATGATCCAGAGAAGTCTGAGTTAATATCAAAGCATGTTTCTCTACTTCTATATTGATTTGACATGGTTTCAGTAAAATTATCTTTGCTGTGCGTCAAAAAATATGGGGCAGCAAGATATGTTGAGAGAATTCTTGACTCAAAAATTGATAATGCTATAAGTGTCAGGGATATATTTTGATGTTTTTCAGTTTTGAGAGATATGGATAAAAACTGGCCATAACTCTTCCAAACCAATGGCATTTGTTGGGACGTAAATTGAAATGTAAGTGGTTCATCATTGCTATATACCTCATCCTTGACATTCATTTCCAGAAAGGTTTCTGAAGGAGTTTGGTTATGATTGTGATGTTGTCCTTCGATAAAAGCAACAATGAGGAAATGATTAAAATATTCTTGAATGTTTTCTATTTCCTTAGAAAAAAGTAGTTTAAAAGCATATGGTCCATTCATGCTTTGTAAGGGTATTTGAAATTTGAAACATATTCCAACAAACTCAAGCATGTCTTGTGTCACTAGTGCAGGATTCATGAAGATGTGTTCACAGACACTGTTTTTATGAATCTCAGCAACAATATGCATAACAGCCTTGCGAAAAATTGTAAATCGCACAGCAAACTTTAAAGCAAAGGATACTTGGCTAAATGAGAATTCCAAAATTGGGGAATCAATTACATTAATCTTTGAATAAGTTTGATAAGGTACAGAAGGTCTGCTGCTCAGCAAGTTTTCATCATAAACATATCTATGTACAGTTTGATATTCAACACTATACAATGGCTGTCCTAGGACAACCCATTCACAACTGTCATCATAAGTGACCACTTCATTAATTACCATAGGTGTGACAAGACAATGACTCTTAAGTTGTATGTGTACATGTTCCATACAATAAATTCTATAGTTAGTCCTCACTGGTCTTACTATTGCTGTAAATTAAATAAATGATATGAAATCACATAGAACACATGGGTTAATTATTCCATTGCATGTCAAATGTTCCTGGAGAAAGACTATTTTACCACTTTGCGAATATGACAGTCCATAGTGGTATATAATGATAGCGACTTGATTTATAAGTGATGGTAATGCAACATTAGTTAACAGTTGGGCATTAACTGTTGAGCACAATGGACCAATTTGAGTGAAGCCTAGAGAATCGAGTACAACTTCATTCTTTATAACCAGCCCACCATACTGACACATGTATCCCTGTGCTCCAAAAGATGACGGGTTAACAAATAATTTATAATTCAGGCTGAGTTCACTTGTTTCACGCATCACTATCATCCTCTGATATTCAGTAACTGAGGTATTCTCAAAATTCCATGAAATCCAAAAGGCCTCATTTATGGGAAGTTCAAGAACACTAACATCTTTATTTTCATAATGAGAGGCATAAGTAACATAAAAGAGACCCTTCATGTGATGCCTGTGTCTAAATATCATGTAGAGTTGAAATGTACTAGCTGTTGATTTTACTATAGCCTTCCTTGAACATTTAATTTTGATTGACTTTGCCCACATAGAAGGTCCATCATATAAAGTAAGACCTTTCCTTACCACATTGCAACTTACAAAAAGATGAACAAACGATCCAATCTCAGTCCTCACCAATGCATGATACTCAGTCATCTCCATTTGTGGAAAGTAGTAAGAAGGCTTATTGTTGGGAAAATTTAACTGTTTTTCTTGATATAACGATACAATGTTTTTGCTTATTACTACATGGCACTCTTTAGCTTGAAAGGAAATATACAAATTTGAAAATATCGATAATTGCAACATTTGGAAGGTAACATCAGTTGAAGAGGTGTTTGTTAGTATACTTAATTGTTCATATTTCCGTCTTATAACTATTCTGTTTTTATCAGTTACATTTCTGATAATTAATTTGAATGCTCCTTCACTAAATGGATCACTTGATGGAAGGTCCACAATTGTTATATTCATACACAAATTGTTGGGTACCTCTAATTTCCATTCACAAGTATCAAAGTTATGGATATCCTTTCGTAAGGCATTACATAGTCCCCTTCTGTGACCTCCACAAGAAGTGTATAGACTTTTACCAAAGCATACTGTCCAAATATTCTTAGTCAATAATAATATGTCCATCTGAGTTTTGAGAAATTCTGTCATTAAGTTGTTGTGTAAATGAAATGTTAACCAGTGCTGAATATAGGTTTTCCAGGAATTTGGTTCATTAATGTTAGCAAAACCCTTTGAAGATTTATCGCCGAGAGTGAAATATAGCTGAAGTTGACTATAATCCAGTACAAGTAACGACATGATTAAAGATACAATAAGCTTCATGATGTAGTCCGAGTTCGTTGATTCTAAATTCAACATTGACACTTCTCCGGGGTTTTATTCATTATTTATACATTACGGTTTGATATCTGTGACAAAAATTGGTTCATACTCATGTTAATGATGTAACAAATCTCCTGACAATTCAAATTAGGTGTGGCAGGTTTTTTGAAAGTCTAAAAACCAATGTCATTTCTGAAAATGTGACCAATTTTCAACTTTATTGACCTATGAAAAGGAAATGATACCACAAGAGTTATATCATAATTGGGTGCTAACGAAAAAACATTGAGTATTATATAATTCATTAATTTGTTGTTCCTAATTTACAGTGTGAGTCAAAATGCTAGGTAAGGTGATAATACCACAAGTATGACTTTTTTTTTGAAACAGCTTGAGAAATAAATGTTGACTTGAAGGTCATGAAAAACATCATGTTCCATAAGTGGCACTTGACATACGAAATATGATCGTCAGCTGACGAAAAACATGATTTAATACTTAATATCAATTTTTGTTAATTATGGACAACTCAAAATTGCAAAGGACACTTAGAATATTTCAAAAATAAAAATGTTCACTTTTGGAGGTATAAAATCATCAGTCTCATCAGTTTCTCTAGTTTAAATATATCTATTTATTGGGAAAACATCCATGAAATACATTTAATAGATTATTTTTTGATAAATCTGAAAATGAATACTAATGTGCTATGTAGGTGTAAATATCCTCCCCGAGCAAATGACATTGTAGTCAATGGGAAATGGCTTAAGGTTGTTCACACTATTACATACAAGACCGAGGTATGACAATGTATGTAAAAAATTCGCTATAAGTGCTCACTCGTGGCTCTGTTAATCATGTACAAATTCTTTCCACGATCGTACACCGGATATTCGTCAAACCCTCACCGGACGTCCATCACCAAGCATATGTGAGGCTTATGTAAGGCTAACGTGAGGTACTTGTAGATCGCTCAAGATCACATGCACGGATGACGGGTAGGCGATGGTGGTCCACCAAGCATTTTACGAACGTTCTATGGGTGAATGCCAGTGGATGGCGAGTACATAAGGATGGACATTGGCTACTTATGGCTACATATGACTACGTATAACTACGTAGAACGTACATAGAACATACGTAGATCTTTTGTAGAAACATCTCATACGAGTATGCACGAGTATCCATGAACCATCCGCCGGCCGCTCTTCAAACACTCTTGTGCATACGCCAAGTGCCCGTGAAACGCTGGCCTATTGTCCGTGCGATACCCGGTGTCCACTTGAAACATAAGTAGACTGCTCGCTGTTCACTCTTGTATATCCATTGTTCATACGTGAAACATCCTTGACAACGAGTCCACCATGGATGAGCCGGAGTGAGCAAGCCTGGATACACATGTAACCATGAACATCCGTAGAACGGTCGCCGAGTGACTCCCATGTGACTCCCGTGTGACTCCCGAGTGACGTAAACAATTTTACCCGTAGATGTTTGCCAAATTTTTAAACATGTTTAAAAAATGTTGCCCTTTCCACGGATAGTCACGAGTGATCTAGCCCTACCAGGAGCATTCTCTACGAATTAGCACGGGAATCTGTACATCGCTCGGCGAGTAGATTACGTATGGACAAGGATGAGCAAGAGAAAAATTGTTTCGTCATCTGCGCTCACTCGGCATCCTCACTCTTGACAGTGTGAATGTCCCTTTGATCAATAGAACTGTTTATAAGCTCTCTGTAGTAGTCTTTTCATATCGAAAATAGACCAAATATTAAAGGCAAAAAGCAATGCAGCAGACTTAATTTTACCCCATTTGCCACTGTACTGCAAATCTTTTATATTAGATAGATAAATACAAATGTATTTTTAAAAATAAGGTCAGGGGAAAAGACCATGTATCCAGCTAAGATGCATTTTGTCATACTACACACGTTATTTTATGAAAAATGCAGTCGGACATCATCCTGAGGCATATGCATTTGTCATACCTATTGTCAATTTCATCTGTAAAGGCTTTTGCCACTCGGGACAGCTTCATCAGTAAATTTATCTCCATCACAAATGTGTTGAAGCTGATATCTACCATAATTCACAATGGATATGTCAAATAGATAGATAGATAGATAGATAGAAAGATAGATAGATAGATAGGTAGATAGATAGGTAGGTAGATAGATAGATAGATAGATAGACAGATAGACATAGATAGTCAGTTAGATAGACAGATAGATAGATAGATAGGTAGATAGCTAGTTAGATAGCTAGATAGATAAGTAGATAGCTAGATATATATATATATATATATATATATATATATATATATATAGATAGATAGATAGATAGATAGATAGATAGATAGATAGATAGACAGATAGATAGATAGGTAGATAGCTATATAGATAGATAGATAGATAGACAGATAGATAGTTTGATAGACATATAGGTAGATAGATAGATAGATAGACAGACAGATAGACAGATAGACATAGATAGTCAGTTTGATAGACAGATAGATAGATAGATAGGTAGATAGCTAGGTAGATAGCTAGATAGATAAGTAGATAGCTATATATATATATATATATATATATATATATATATATATATATATATATATATATATATATATATATATAGATAGATATATATAGATAGATAGATAGATAGGTAGATAGCTATATAGATAGATAGATAGATAGATAGATAGGCCTCTACGAAGGGCCTGTTGTGGACATATTCAAGTGGTGAGTTGAAAGATCATGTTAATGCTTGGTTATGTGATATCAACGGTGGAACAATGCATGAGGCGGTCCATATTCAGAGGTTTTTCAAAAGAATGTTATTGAGAGAGAAAATATCAATAAAGAAAAAACCTGTTCTAAATATAGTGGTCTAAAGAATTTAATGACAAGGGTGGTCTTCGTGGTGATTTGTTCTTTTAAGAAGGCGAAATTCTACTGTAGGTCTACTCAAAGTGGCCCATAATTGATATATCACTTCATGCACCTTCAGTAGCGGCTTACAGCTCACTTCCTTTTCCACATCTGTTTCTCTTAATGAATAGTCATCATTCTTCAAATACCGATAACAACAATTCTTACCATTTTTCTTTATATCATTACGCAGTGCCCTCTGCTGCCGGTGGTGGTATTAGTTGTACTAAGGACCTTCAGGTGGCGTGACGTCACCACTCTGGTCACGTGACCTGCCACCAGAGCACCACCTGGTGCCCACTGTCCTCTCCTGCGTTGGTCAATCATTTGACCAATCGAAATACACGCGAGATACAGGGACCAGCAACACAAGATCCTAAAAACTAAACCAGGACTACACACAGAGCCAATCATGGGCCTCAAACTATTATACCTGTAAGTACTTTTGGATATTTATTGTAAATACTTTGATTTATAAGAGACTGATGTTTGTTCATTGTTGAAACAATGAGATTCAACAATGAGACTATGTACTGTTCGTTTCAGTGCTAGATGATACATTTATGAATGTTTTCCTTCACAAAACTATTTCTATCAATCAAGTTTTAAAGTCTACTTGCTTCAAAGTATGATTGAACGAATGCACATCATAGAGTACAAAAATGAACGAAAGAAATAGAGAAAAATACATATCGTAATAGCTGTGACTGAGTGCCTGAGTGACTGAGTGACTGACTAAATGAATGTATGGATGGATGAATGAATGAAAACTGTTTTTTCCTTTGTTAAGGGTCTATCCATATATCTATCTATCTATCTATCTATCTATCTATCTATCTATCTAGTGAATGAAACTAAAGATTTGTCCTTTACAATACCATTGACACTATGGGACACTACGGATTGTAGAATGCACAAAAAAAAACTTGTGATGTGTTGCAGAACAAGCTGGTGCAGTGCTTGGAGACACAAGTAAATGACCTCAGTGTGATGAAGATGATCATGCACTGATGCAGATGCTCTGCTGCAGCAGCTGGTGCTCCATCTGTCACATGTATACGTTATGAAATGAATGCAATCTTAAGAGATCAAAGCTACATCATTACTATTACTAATGGTCATTAGACAGAGTAAATAATAGGAGGAACAAAATATCTATGAAATCTGAACAATTTGGTAAATATAATGGAGTGTAATTAGTTAAAAATGATTTGATGAATAAGAGAGTATAGAGTCAGAAAAATTTGATATGTTCCTGTTCACCAAAACATTGTAGTAGTAGTAGTAAGTAGTAAGTAGTAGTAGTAGTAGTAGTAGTAGTAAGTAGTAAGTAGTAGTAGTAGTAGTAGTAGTAGTAGTAAGTAGTAAGTAGTAGTAGTAGTAGTAGTAGTAGTAGTAAGTAGTAGTAAGTAGTAGTAGTAGTAGTAGTAGTAGTAGTAAGTAGTAGTAGTAGTAGTAGTAGTAGTAAGTAGTAGTAGTAGTAGTAGTAAGTAGTAGTAGTAGTAGTAGTAAGTAGTAGTAGTAAGTAGTAGTAGTAGTAAGTAGTAGTAAGTAGTAGTAGTAGTAGTAGTAGTAAGTAGTAGTAGTAGTAGTAGTAGTGGTAGTAGTAGTAGTAGTAGTAGTACATAGTAGTAGTAGTAATAGTAAGTAGTAGTAGTAAGTAGTAGTAGTAGTAGTAGTAAGTAGTAGTAGTAGTAGTAGTAAGTAGTAGTAAGTAGTAGTATTAGTATGTAGTAGTAGTAGTAATAGTAAGTAGTAGTAGTAAGTAGTAGTAGTAGTAGTAGTAGTAGTAGTAGTAAGTAGTAGTAGTAAGTAGTAGTAGTAGTAGTAGTAGTAGTAGTAGTAGTAGTAGTAGTAGTAGTAGTAAGTAGTAGTAGTAAGTAGTAGTAGTAGTAGTAGTAGTATCTTTTGGAAAATATTGATAGCGTTGGGGTTAAGTTTTTTAAGGTTATTTATTGCGTTATTGTCCTTCATCACATATATAATACATTTATAACATTCAAAACTACAGAAAGTAACAAAGTAAAATTATCGGACACAATAAGCTTTTATTGTATAATTACAATATTAAACAGAAAATGAAAAAAGTAATAATAATAAAAAACAAAAAAACATATATATACTGTCAAGAGAAGCAAAAATTAACCAAGTTTTATTCTTGGTTTTGAAAGTCGTCATCCAATGAGGCAGCATTTTTGTGAGCCTACAAATTGTCACTGGACCTGGATGTAATAAGCATCAGATGAAAAAGTGATTTCTGGATGTAAACATTTAGCCAGTAAAAACTATCAAATCGTTAACTAAATACCTGTGGAGACATGATTTAGCATCAATGGCAGTCTGACACACAGCCTTTCTCGGCAATACCACAGCAAACCCTCTCTTCTTCACTGTGACCATCTCCGAAAATGGTGTCCGGCCAAATCAGGCCTGAAGGAGAGGAAAATATTTAGCCTCATATAAACTGGAATACCATTTAGTTTTTAATGTGACGAACTTTTTTTAGCTCACAGTATTTTTAATGGCTATTTGTGCAAAAAAGATAACAGATAACGTTACAAATGTTGGGTTTAGTGCAGTATGCCCATATTTGGCTTCCATTAAATCTGAAAATAGTCAGTATTTTTTGACCAAATGTTGTTGTGGCAAACAATAAGAATAACATATGTGTAGATTATCGTGTTTGGGGGCAGCAGCCCCCAAGAAACAGCAAAAATAAACAATAATAAACTGCGTTCTTGCCTTGAAAATGGTCACAGCCGCCGTATGTTTGTTAAATTCAAGCATTTGACTTCATAGGCCTGGCAACGTCGCTTGTAAATATGGACATACATTTGGGTCCGCTATACTGTACTTTTTCCTAAATGTTTAATGGCAATAGTAGATGCGAATTGAATGTATGTAGGCCTATACTAGCCAAATTTAAATTGCTTTTAAGGCTTGCTTTTATCGGACGCCATTTTCGGAGACGGTAGTTTTATGAACCGTTCTCAGTTATCACAGTGTTCTTGAGGCCAGGGTCACTCAGGTTTCATCTCTTTGGTTCTCATCATCCTGTATGTACCAATGTACCCCAACCCAACTGTCCCAATGATCCCCATGCAGTGATTTTGAAAAAAAAACCCCACCCGTCTACTCTTGTCCAATATCTAAGAAACACTATGGTTCGAAAGTATGAATAAAAATGTTACTTAAGACTTCAAAAAACATGAAATGATTCTTCCCAGCTGAACGCGTCACTTGATCTTGATGGTTTCCACAGATAAAATGAAGATTTTCCCCTGCCTTAGTTTGGGGGCAGCTTTAGATTTCTGCATTTGCTTTATTATCCAGATATGGCAGGTGTCCCAATGTACCCCACGTCCCAAAGGGCCCCCCGTCTCCCCCCCCCCCCCCCAGATAGCATTCCAAATCGGCCCAGCATGGTTTAATTTCCATATAGGCCGCTGTCTGAAACGATTTGGAATGCTACCTGGGTCCTACAAAGCATATATATGTCATATACTCCACTTAAAAATGTATTAAACATTAAATAAGTTCATATTTTAATATTGTAACGTAAAAGGTTATCTATCAATTTCATTTTATACACGAATAACTGAAATTTACTTCGATTCAAGATTACATTAACCTACAAAATCGTGTACCTTCAATTTAGATCTCATTGACAATTGATGCTAAAAACCTGGTAGTCTGCCTGAAGTATTATTTCGAGCTCTATGGAGATGACTGGGAAATGTAAATAAAGTACAAGTAATAATCCTACTTCCTCTTCTCCTATTTTACAGACTGGCCACATGTCTAATATTATACATCCAATGGACTGCGGTGTCCGCCACCAACTTAGACGAACTGGTAGCCAGAGGCAAGAGGCACAGCTTGCCAGGAATGGGTGAGAATTGCATGGAATAATTATTATACGGCTTCATGTTAATGTACATTTTTGAAATTAATTATAAACAGGTGATAACAGGATGAAAAATAAATATTATGTACAAGTCAAAGTGATTTTATTTAGTAATGTTCACAAGCAATACACGCAAGCCAAATGCTTGAGAGAAATTATATAGTAATCATAGTAGTAGTAGTAGAAGTAGTATTTACAAATCTATATTACACACCCAAACATAACAAGGACAGTAATTTACATCAACAGGTTATTTATATTAAAAGAAAAAACATAAACATTTCATGTGTATTCTGAAAAACATAGTGCATGAATAACATATTCAAAATTTCCTATTATTATTATAAGTACAACTCCATGCGTAATAAAACATTTATAGATTTTAATATAACAACATAATTTAATTCTGAAGTAAGGATAAAAATTTGTAGACAAAATAAAATATATTTTTTGGTCATATTCTCATACTATCCAAGGTGCTGCTCCATGTGATAAAATATGTTAACATTTAATTACAGTAAATCACCAAAAATACCCCGAATGGCTTTTGAAGATTTATTATCAATAGAAAAATTGTAGATATTTAAAACGTCACGACTGCAGGAAATAAAGACTCAGTCTACATGTTTCGCCGTTTTTCCTCGGTTTTATTGAGTTATTAGCAAGAAATTTCGAACTTCATCATGGCAAAAAATAAAATAAATTTCTTCTGATGTTATGTCAAATTTTCATCTAGGTTTTCTGTTATTTAGCTACATTTACGCATTCATATTTAAAGTAGATGAAATAAAAAAAACTTAAGAATGTAAGAACTAAAGATGTCAGCGTTTGTTCGATTTTCTTTTTTCATTATCATAATTGAAATTTAAAAAAATCATAAATTTTCATATTTATCATATTTAAGCAAAATTCTGCAAGAAGAGGAAAGATGGGAAATTATACCCTGACCCGAGTGACTGCCAGGCCTACATCTACTGCTCAGGGGGGTATGCCTACAGGGCAGAGTGTGGAAAAGGCCTCTACTACAGCAAGGAGACGCAGGCCTGTGATTATGACTTCGGGGCATGTGCAGGTGAGCTCATCTTGTATAGAAACACACAGGGGAAGTATTATTGACACCTGTCACTGATTAAATCAAAGTTTGTCAGAATTATACAGTGATATCATTCAACAGAATTAAAAAAATATATATTTTATAGGTATTGATACTGTGTACAGAATTCAGAATCATTTTATTCCTATTCAAAATATATGAGTATAATATTTATTTTCACATTGATGCATTTAAATTATATAATAAGATTCATATTCATGTAATAAGTGACACCACCAAGATAAATAAATCGTGTTCGCAGAATAAGTGAATAAGTAAAAAAATAAAATAATACTGCTAAAAAGTTTGAGATTAAGATCACGATAACATGAAGACCACTATAAGGTGGTTCTAAAATGGATGTTGGTCAAAATTTTAAATTGGTTGATGGGTTGTTCTCAGTGTCTATGCAGGTCAAGTAAATGACTCCACCCATGGGGTAAATGTAGTGTGGAGTCAGTGGACTCAAACCTTATCTCATCATTATGTCTGCCTCTTGCAGGAAGCACTATAAGTTGACAAACCTTCTGAGCAGTACCACTGAGATAACCGACCTACAGTTTATTTACTTTATGATCTATTGTCATTTTGGACCACTTCGGAGGGGGGGGGGGGCACTTCTGGCCATCAAATACCCCTTTCCTCAATACAACTTGAATTGTACCTTGATTTTATATTTGTATTCGCTTTATTAGCTAATAAACATGTGGACCAAAGCCCACGATTAACAACAGAAAGCAAGAGAGGACCAGCAAGATACACGAGGAAAATCGTGGACCACACGAAGAGACCTCCTCCTGTCTATGGCGCCAGCAGAACACGCGAAAAACGCTTGGACAACAGTGCTGCTGGGTCGAGAATTGAAAACAAGGAAAAGCTATTGGGTATGCTTTCTTTTATCTTTAAATATTAGGTCGACAAGTAGCAACTTCTACATAAGGAGTTACTTAGCCAGTAAAAGGCCTCAGTATATTTAATTCATTTTTTCCCAATCGTTCAATATGTGTACTTATCATCTCATCGTTTCATTTTCCCGTTAGCTGTCAGATAAGCTGATTAAGCTTCAGACCCGTATAGCATTGACACGTACATAGACAAAAAATCTGTTTCATATTCCGAAATGTCCACACATTGAAAATGTTCTTGCAGATTACTACTGCCTGAAGCGCAAAGATGGCACACATCCCCATCCGAGCGACTGCTCTTCCTACATCTTATGTTCCAACGGATACGCATTCCCCGTCACATGTCCTCCTGGTCTGACTTATGTGGAACAAGGAAAAGGCTGTGATTTCGACAGAGACAATGGATGCAAAGGTATTTTGAGAAATAAAGAGTTTGAATTTATATTAGGCCTATTATGCTATATTTTAAAGTAGGTATGTAATTATAATTTCTGTAGCTCTTTTAGATATAGAGTTCTTGCAATTTAAAATTTTTGAAATTGGAGTAAATTGTAACCTGTGACCTTGAGAAATGGGTCAAGGTCACCCATACTGGGTCAAACTCTTTGTGTCACCACAAGGTACAATCTGACCAAGTTTGGTTGAGCTACTAAAAAAAAGAACCATGAATAAAAAAACTAAGTCCATGCAAGTAATTCCCAGTAACTTTGTTGTCTTAAAAAGTAATTCCCAGTAATTTTTCTGACATCTCTTTACCAAACTTGAGCCAAGTATTCACCGAGTATAGTATTTAGTTTAAGTAAGTTACTAATTTCTGACAACATTCATGCATAAACACAGCACACAAGCATACACATGCAAAATAACTACAAATGTATCATAAAACAAACACATCTGTCAGAGGTGCACACGAAAAGCATAGAGCTGCTATTAATAAGTGTGAATAAAGTGCTAATATTAATAAGTGTGAATCAGATGATTGATGATAAAAGTGAGTGATTTATAAAACACAGAACTTGCTTTCTAAGACCTTAAAATGCAGTCAGCTGAAAGGTATTTTAATTTGAAGTTTTACTGGAACCAAAAACTTTTTTTCCAGGTTCCATCAGGCGTGCAGTTGAACGAAATCCTTCGGAGGAAAAGTTTGCCCTGGAAACACGTAATACATAAATGTTTTTTGTTTATTTAAATTACACCGAAAATCTAGTTAATTTGTTTGTCTTTCACAGTTTGTCTTTACATGCATGTGAACGCAGTATTTTCAATGCTCTGTCATAAATTATGGGAGGATGCCAATATTTTTTTGATGTCATAATTAGTTCAGTGATGTGATTTTGAGAACGGCTGAGAATTGGGTGTAATCAAGAGCCTGCAGTACTGCAATAATAGTAAAAATAAAGAGATATATCAATGGTAATCTTTCATACATCTGATGATTTATCAATATATTAAATAATAATTTCATTTAAATTTGCAGAGCGCCAGAATGCTGTATCCGCCATGCCAGCAGCCATCACTCAGGCCATGAGTGCATTGATTCGTCAAATGAGGCAGGAGTCAGCCATAGCTAGCCATCTGAAGGGTATGGCTTTTTTTACAATCAAAACTTAAATAAGTTTTCGCAATATTTCTGCAATACTAGATCCATGCCGGTAGAAAGTTATTGCAAATTTCAACATATAAAAAAAAAAATATATATATATATATAAAGCAGAGAAAAAAATGCAAAACATAGTTAAAAATATTTTACATAATTTCTGAATGCTTCTTCAGTTTTGAGTTGATAACCTGTCACAGAAAATGGCCATAAATAGGCAGTCCAGTAATAAATGCATGTATTTCGAGAGCAAAAAGGCGGCTAATTTTCATGTTATTTTAATTGTCCTGTTGCAGGTTCCACAAGACCATTCAGACTTGTTCAGAAGTTTCTCAATGCCAAACCCATTGCCAAACACATCGGGATGCCTGGGTTCATCATTTCAAATGCCAGCAGAATAATGCTCCAACAGTGAGTTCAATTAAATGCACACAAAACACTAACTACTAAATATTATGAACATGGTTGCTCTCATCTCGCAGTCCTTTTTGCAGTGTCTGCTGATACAGTGGTAATAATAGGGTATTAATTCTTACCGACAACAGCCAATCAGAGCATCTGTCTAAGATCACAGGTGTGGTGTCAAAAAGCTGTCTTGTATTTATCAGAGAGGTCCTTGATAATGGCACTCTGGCAGCAGCCAATGCCAATTCTCATCTATTGTTTGCCTACAAATAATGTTTTATTCATCCATGGCTAAAGATTAAGCATTATCATTCGTGTTAATCTGTGTTATTGCAGAAGTGCCTGATATTAAACATTATCCATCCTCAATTTAAATGAAACTTGGCTGACATTTAAGATTATCACTTAAGATCTCGATTTCATTAAACTGAATAATTGCGCTGTAGCCGGAATCGTATAAATGAATGTCTCTTGATTTGACAGCATGGGGCTCGGCCTAGACCAGGGACTGGAGATGCTCAGTTCGATGGGATCGCCACTTTCTGCCAATGTCCACAAACTGAACAGTGATGATCCTTTGCCTGAGATTGAACCCGGAACCTGTCCTTGGCCTAAGTATGTCTATTTCACGTCTCTCAAGCCTTATTTAATTGAGTCTGTAGCAACACTTTTTAAAATTTTTTTTTTTCACCAACCTATCACTGGCACTGTAAAATTTCTTGTTATTTCTTAGGTACAATTGCCCAAGGAGCAGCCATTTCCGATCTTTCGATGGCAGTTGTAACAATTTCAACCATCCACTTTGGGGACGCTCTCTTACTCCGTTAATGCGATTCGTCAAACCTCAGTATAGTGATGGTAAGTATTCTTTCAAATGCCAAAACTACATGGCATGTTAACATTGTAATAAGATGCCAAAACTACATGGAATGTCAACATTGCAATAAGACGTCAAAACTACATGGCATGTCAACATTGTAATATGATGCCAAAACTACATGGCATATCAACATTGTAATATGATGCCAAAACTACATTGCAACTGTCAACATTGCAATGAGATTCCCCTTTAAGTTGTAATTGTTATTGTTCACACCTACAAGCTATTCTGAGCTAGACATAATAGTAAGGCTTCGGACTCTTATTTACACCAACCAATGAGATCATCTGTTTTAGTCAAAAGAGCAGTGTCAATACATGTCTGGGTTCTGATGACATAATACAGTCTGGATAATATGGAAGCTAACCAGATAATGACACAGTACTGTCAGAAAATTCTTGATAATTGACACAGCACTTGAGCAGCTGGCATCACAATATTACCTGAAAATTGCAGAAAGCATAATTCGCAATACTTAAACAATTTGTATACAACTTTTCAGGCATCCAGGCACTGCGAAGAAGCGTTGATGGTAGTGAACTGCCCTCAGCTCGCTTGGTCAGCTACAGCATCAATGAAGACAGAGATGCTCCTCATCACATCCACACTGTCATGTTGATGCAATGGGGACAGTTCATGGATCATGACATGACACTAACTGCAATCACTAAATTGCCTTTGGATCCAAGCGGTAAGTGGTTGAAACCAAGCACCTTCGGGTGTACAATAATTTACTGTTTTTGAGAGTACTGAAAGTGACTGTGCTTGCTCGAGACAACAATTAAGTCGTATCCCAATAATGATAACTGCAATTTTGTCATTATTGTGTTCGTTAAAATAGGATTGGCTGTAGCAGTGCTCTCGAACTTGTGGGCATACAAAGATGCTACATTATTTTCACCTAAACTACCTAGCCTTCCGTACATTTTTGGTATATATTTTTTTTTTTCAGGCCATGGTAATACTGTTGACATTGAATGTGGTGTCGATGGCTGTGCGACAGAGTTGGAAGCTTGTGTACCAATTCCGGTGGAGCAGAATGATCCGGCTTTCAAAGGAAAGAGATGCTTGGAGTTTGTACGATCTCAAGGAGTACCAAACCTGGACTGCACAATGGGTAAATGAATGAATTAAGACTGTCCAGCATTAAGACCATTTAAGTTTATAAATTATATTTCGAAATTTTCCATTACGCAGTTTCATATTTTTTTAAGAAAAAGGTATGACTGAAAACATCAGATTCTGTACATTGATTTAAAATTTTAGAATTCTGGGACACACGTTTTAGTCTAATAAGATTATGATGAATTTCAGGACCAAGAGAACAGATCAACCAACAAACGGCATTCTTGGATGGTTCGATGATTTATGGAACAAACAAACAAGAAAATCAAAGACTTAGGGACGTAACCAACAGTAAGCAAGATTGCACATTGTAAAAACTTTGATGATCTACCATTTTCTTTTCTCATTTCACAGCTTTGTCCAGCAACACTGTCAAGTCATTCTAAACGTTTATTTATTTTTTGACAAGTAATATGATAAGGATTTTGTCTAGGTGATCAATCAAGTTTTACAGTCAAATCCATAAGAGTTGTGAATCCAGGCCTCTCATTGGCTAAGGCAGTCCCCCAACCAATAAGAGTCCTGGATTCACATGACATCATCTGGAGTTTAGCTTCCGAGTCTATGAGATTGGTTTCCAACTTCATGAATTTGGCTGTAATGGAATATTACTGTTGTACAAGAGGTCTCGGCTTTCATTCTTAGTTGGGTTACTCAATTTCAAATATTGCGTAATTTACAAAATAAGCATGGTCAAAATCCCAATTCTTATGGCTTAGTAAGCTTATATGACCAGCTGCCACACTATGTTAAGGGTGGGGTCCATTGTTCACGGTAAGCACAAAATAGCTGCCGGTCCTAAGGACCAGCTGTGTGGGAAAGCTTCCGGTCCTTAAGCAAACATGCCGGTCCCTACCAGGCCATAACATTAGCCTCTCATTCAGACCTGCCGGACCCCAGGACCGGGAAGTCATCAAACCTGTCGGTTCAGGCTTGAAGCTGCTGGTCAGGACCGACGGACCGGCCCTTATTTCGAACACTGGTGGGGTCTTGCACTTGCCTCAGCATAGGCACCATGTTCAAGGCACCTCCCAACTTAACATCTTGTGGGATTGACATCCAGCTGGGATGTAGCTCCTAAAAAGTCCCGGGCTGGGGATCAAACCTTGGACTTTAAGAAGAGCTGACTAATTAAATGTAGAATTGGTGTATCACCTCAACCATTATAGGCCACTCAATGTTATTTATTTAGACTGTTGATTTTTTGTCGCAGATAGAGGAAGAATGAGGGTATCCCAAAATCCCAGAGGACACAGACTTCAGGCCATGCTTCCCACCACCACAGAAGACCCAGAATGCAACATGTTCCAACAGACCCCTTGCTTCCTGGCTGGTATGCTATTACATATTGAATTGCAATATTAGATTTTGGTTTAATTTTAACTCATTATATTGTAAACCGATGGTTCTTTTTACATTGGATGACTAAAGTGATAGACGACCAGCTATCAGCGGCCAGACATTCATCATGATGTACTCATTAACCGTTTGGGCAGAGAGTCCTAATTGTCCAAGAAAGTAAACCAATTAACCAGAGAATGTCAAAATAATATCTCATGTGATTTGATGATTTTCATCTACAGATTCAGCGTCCCTGTTGGGAATTGAACCAATGATCTTTTTATGTACTCGCAATTGTGTGTGTGTGTGATTAGGGCTTTACGTCCTGTATTTCTGCACCAGTTGGGCTAATTAGGACAGGCAGAGACCATGGCAATGAGACGAAGGATGAAACAGCCATCCAAATTAGGCTCGACTGGGAATCGAACCTGAGACACAGCGGTTGGAAGCCCAGAGCGCTACCTCTGAGCTAGGCCCCGCCCTATGTACTCGCAATTAACAATGCTACTTAGTTTGAAACTAGCTCAATTGATCACATCAACTGCACAAGTCACACTTCAAATAAAACATGCATCCTATTTCTCAACCTAAGGCAATTCTTAATGTTGAAAGACTGAATTCAGATCAAATTTCAAAACCATCATTCAATCATTACTTCTTGCAGGTGATGAAAGAGTAAACGAACAAAATGCATTGACGACCATGCACACAATTTGGATGAGACACCACAATTACATTGAGGAGAACCTTCACAGGGTTAACAGACATTGGAATGGAGAGAGACTGTTCCAGGTATTGCATAACCCCACCATAAGACCAGCATCTTCCTGTTAGGCCACTTCACTATATTGAGATAAACCCTTGAAAAATGTTGACCACCTTGCTAGATCTAGTGCAACAAGTTTCTTCGAAATCGAAACTTTATTCTTACCAGTTTGCAGTATAACACTACTAAGGCCACTACATGTTTGGATTGAGGGTAGCCTTTTATCATATCCAATACACGAAATAAATTCATCACCAAGCTACATGGAGCACCTATCAAAACCTCTTCCAGCTGTTCTCATTATAATGTATACTAGAAATTAAATCACCTTCTAATGCTACATTTTTACATTTATCAAAATTTCAAACATCATTTCAGGAATCAAGGAGGATCGTCATTGCCACTATTCAGCAAATCATGTTCAATGAATTTCTGCCCATTGTACTTGGTCCTTCTCAACTGGACAAATATGATCTGAGATTGGAACCATCAGGATTCTACAATGGTAAATGTGGCTTACATAAGAGACATAGTAAATTGAACTTAAAATAAAACGATGTATTGTTTCTCTGTTATATGTAGCTACTGGCAAAATATACTAGGAGTTGCTTTCTGTTTCTTTGAATTACATGTTCAATTGCAATTAAATGTAAAACATTCAAATTCCCTGTGATTAGTAGATATTAAATTTTGAGAATTACTAAAATGTTGATAAACAAAAACTTTTTTTAAACATAGAGACAAAATGTTATTGATGTACACATGTTGTGTTCTGCAGGTTATGACCAGAGCGTCAATCCAGGCATCGCAAATTCCTTTTCTGCAGCTGCTTTCCGTTTTGGCCACAGCTTGCTTATTCCAACATTCCACCGTCTCGATGCAAACTATGATAATGAATTCTCACATCAGCTCAGTGAGGTAAGAAGTGAACTAATAAATGGAGCTGTAATATATACTTAAAGTGTAATCAGTCTAGTCTTAAATTCGCATCTATGTTAAATGCACTCCATTTTTCATATAAAAGAAAAGCACCATATTGTGGTCATGTACTGGTTGATTCTAATTGTAGCTCTTTATTCCTTCGACTTTGGACTAAAGCACAAACAATTCATTTCATTGTGATTAATAACTTCATCTTCAGATGTTTTTCCGACCAATGCGGTTGACAGAACCAGGCAGCATTGATGGTTTTGCCAGGGGATTGTGTCAGAGCCGAGCTCAAACTATAGACCGATTTATCACGCGTGAGGTAATAACATTTTTGTTGAGCCTTAAAAATTTTCAATTAAGGCCTACCACTATACCCAATGCACTTGAAAAAGAAAAAGAAGAACACAAGTATAAAAAGAAACAACCTACAGATAACTTGCCATTAACTAATGGCGATGAAAATCATTACCCAATATCTCATTCCAAACTTAATTCATATTTTGTTAGCTTCAGCTGATGATAACTGCATATTTCTGCACCTACTACACCATACTTATTAAAACTGAAAAACCAATGTGTAATATGCTGTGCATTTCTCTCTTTTAAATCTTTCGTAGGTAACCAACAAGCTGTTTTCGGAGGACCCACCCCACGGGCTTGGGCATGACTTAGTTTCTCTGAACATCCAACGTGCAAGGGATCATGGTGTTCCAGGTAATGAGCCCATTGTTCAAACTACACCATAACTGAAAATGCATCCACATTATCAAAGCAGTAGCTAGCACATCTACATGGCCAAATGTGCCTCGTGCATTTTCCATGAGAAGGATAAATGCTAATTATAATGAGGCAAAAACCATGCGTTTATCCAAACACATGGAAAACGCACGTGGCACAATTGGCCATGTAGCAATTGGGCTAAAGGGAAGTTCCCACTAGTCAAGCCCCGGTAGATGAGGTGTGTGTGTGTGTTATTGTTTAACGCCTCATCAGCACCTGAGTGAGCTATGTAGAGGCTCTCTAGGTTAAGATTGATTATCTATATTTGGTAGTAGAAACCAGAAGCATATAAAAAATCAATAATTGTCTGGATTGGATATCTAGTAAAGAGATGTTGTAAGGTAGTAGCTTGAAACAGGTCTTCTAATGCGTTGTAAGTGGGTGCAATCTAATAAAATATGTTTGATTGTTAGGGGGCCAATAACTCTGGCATACCGGTGCCGGTTCATTGACTAAAAGGTGTAAATGTGTAAGTCTTGAATGTCCTATGAGGCATCTGTGATATATTCCTTGATCTTTGCGAGTATTGAACCTACTAGGTATTTTATTTTGAATGCAAGGTAAGATTGAATGCAACTTATTACATTCATTCCATTGTCTTTGTCACCGGTAGATGAGGTAGTTGTGCCTGGATTTTACATGATACCAAGATCCAACGAGTCCAAGATAAAACATGTTGAACTAGTACTATCCCAATTCAGTTGGCAATGCTTAGCCTTGTGCCACCCTTAATAAAACTAACAGTTCAGAATGTTTGACCTCAATCACTCAATGCCTTAATTCCGTTTCACAGGTTACAACTTCTACCGCGAGTGGTGTGGACTTGGAAAAGCAGGATCTTTCGATGACCTGGTTGATATCGAACCTTTCATACGAGTCAAGTTCAAGAATCTCTACAAGTAAGTGAAGAAAACCTTGACCATGTGCTCGTCTCTTGTGATAAAGCTCACGTTGGATTCTAGGTCATTTTTGGATCTCTCCATATGTCAGTTCTTAAATATAATAAACATATTTAGGTTATAACTATCTTTAGCCTTTGAATATATCTTGCACCCCCAAATTATTAGGACCAAGAAAATGACTATCATACTAAAGGTTTGCTTTGTCAAAAAATTTCACTTCAAGCATTGGACATCACTACAGAAGTGAGATTAAGGACTTCATGTAGAGTGCTACTTTTATTGTCCGTGTCTCAATGCCTCAATGCTAGTGGGTCTGAAGCTAAGTCAGCTACCATGTTACGCATTTGACCCATGGTGGGATCTTTAACTTGCCTCAGCATAAACACCGAGTACAAGGCACTTCTAAGTTATCATCCAATGTAAAGTGCCTGGGCCAGGATTCAAACCCGGGACCTCCAGCAGAGCTGACCAATGTGGAAATGCCTTAGACCACCCAGCTAATATTAATAATATAGTTCATTATCATTTCTCACTTTCAGGAACGTAGATGACGTAGACCTGTTCCCAGCCGCCCTTGCTGAATCACCCGTCGAAGGTGGACTACTGGGGCCGACTTTTGCCTGCATCATTGGTAGGCAGCTAAGAAATTTACGAAAGGGCGACAGATTCTGGTATGAAAATTCTGGGCCACAGGGCTTCACTTCGGGTAAGCATATTTCCTTTTATAATATCAAAAGTAGTTAATATTAAGCTGAACAAGAAATACCAAACAACAAATTTTGTTAACATATCACGGAATTGTTTATCTATAATAAGTTAATAACCATATATACCAGTTTTGTATACTTGGTATAAAGGTACAGCCTGATAAACCCAATTTAAATTTTACCCAAAAGTCCAGGAATCATACGCCCTAGAATGTTTGTGTCACGGACACTAATCTACACCGTACCGCATCGTAGAAATAACCTTAACCCCGGACTTATGCGTACAATATGCTGGAGTCGTACTTGTTATAATTGTGTTACAACACAATTCAATTTATTTCAGACCAACTTAATGAAATTAGGAAGATGATGCTGTCTAAAGTGGTCTGCACAAATTCTGATGGAATTGGACACATTCAACCAGCCGTGATGCAATTGCCCTTCAGACAAGCTTATCCTGATGACAGGTAAAGTACCTAAGAGCCAATAGTTACAATTTTGACCATGAAAGCGATTTACTTATAAGTTTACATGGACTTAATTAATTGAAATAGAAACTGACATTTTAGATAATTACATATCATGTTACATTTGTTGAAATGCCATTATCTGGGAGCCACCCTTAACAGCACAACCCTTAACTGTTATCAATTAATAAAAAAACAGTGCACTGTAATCATTTGAAATAATTTGACGCACACCAATTAGATAATGGCTTAAAGAGACCTCAGTTGTCAGCTGGACATAAGAAATTTTAAGTGTACTATTAAATTCCCAATAATTTAATTTTGCAATTATTTTTCAACAGGGTGCAAGGTGGTCGAGATGGCCTGAACGCGAAGTGGTTCACTCAGTTGTGGCATTCAAACTACAACTCTCGCGTCAACTGTTCCTGTTTACCCGACATCGACTTTTACCAGTGGGCTGAATAGATTAGAAAATCCATGAAACATGTCGCCCAGTCAAAAATTCCGAAAGACGCTCTGCAGTCATCTGTTGTTAATTGCGCAGCGTTAATTAATGCAAAATGCTTCTAGTCTACAATACCAAGTATTACAGATAACAGCTGCTTTAATTAATTATAGTAAAGTAAAATAATTTAATTGATTGCGAGTGCAACATCTAATAATGAAGGGAAAACCATGACATTTTTAGAGTAGTGTTACATGAAATTTATGTTCACAAAAGAGTAACTAGAAAAATCATTTGTATTTTGGTTTTATGACTCTAAACACATCTAATAAGTTACATATCTAATGTATAGAACTCGCATCTATACTATATCAAAGATGATATGGAACTTTACTTACCTATACATTACAATTATTTGAATCGCAGCTTGACTATATTTATTCCCTTTTCATTATTTGCTCTATTAATCATGCTTACAGAGGACTTACAATAATTTTAACAATTTGTGTGACCTCCAACCTGAAAAATTGCCAGAATATATTGTATCCATGAAAATAAAACCATAAAATGTGGTTTCATTGTATTGTATTGTGTCAATGGTACTGCGCTGAACCTTCATCAGCTGATATGACCAGCCACCAGAGGCAGACATCATGGTGAAATGATAAGTTTGGAGTCCACACCAGAGGACAAACACATTGGTTCTGCTAAACAATATGATACAAATAATCTTATAACTATTGAAACTATATCTGCGTGTCTGGAGGCTACCTAAAATATAAATACATGGGTTTACAGTCTTTAATTGACTTTATAATTACACCCTTGGCAGGCCTGTTCGAGCATGAGCCTATCTCTACTCCCAGCCATGGATAGTATACAGCTGGGCAGCCGCAGTCAGCACATACACTGAAGATTAGCACTCTACATCGCCGTCACTGCCTATTCTACATTGTAGCTAAGTACCTAAAGACAATGTTATTGTCGCTAACTTTAGATGGAACCAGCACACTTCCTTGAAGCATACATAATTTATTGTGTCGCTATGTGACTAAGATAATGAAACGATAAACAGTCATAGTGAAATTAAATTTTGAATATATCAAACAAACATGAAATTTGAATGAAATTCACATGCAATATATAATTAAGCATTTTCTTTTCCAAAGCATATCATATAGATGAAATTCACATGTTGTAGACGGAGGAGCATTTTGAAATTCACATATTGTATAATCATAATCAGATGGGCAGGTCATCTCTTCTAGGATGGCTCCTTTGCCCAAGAAGGCTCCCCTCAATTTGATCAAAGTTTCCAGTACCCTAATGCTAGGAACGTCATATGCTAAGGATTAAATTATCATACTAAATATCAAAAACTGTAACAATTTTGTACAGTTGATATGGTTGATTTATTCATTCATAATTAATAACATTAACATCATAAATAAACAGGAATGTTGCAAATATTTAGCATAATAAGCACATCAGAGATAATCAGATACCTCATTATCATTTCTACATAACAATAACCAGAAAATTCACAATGAATAATTGACACTGTCACTGTCAAAACAATACAATATAGAATATCGTTTCATATTTGCAAATATTGTAATATAATCATAAGCTGTACAAAACACTTGACAATTAAGCTGTACCCATATTCTATAGGTGTTTTAATCATGAAACAGGTGTGCCAATTCACTTGAATAATAACCACTAAAAGCATAGATTATTTAATATACAGTGCACCGTAGAGGATAAATTAATCGAAGCTATCTGATATTCACAATAATTTCCTTTATGTGTATTAACGGTAAAGTTAGTGCCATTGACAATGTAAAAAATGAATATACAATCATTCATATTAACTAATGAGGTGTTCATGACATTTTATGTGATGTGAAAATACAACTTCATAGCTTTGTGTGGAATATAATGCAAATAGTTTAGCTCCAATGTGGCTATAATCTTAATTTCATTGAAATTATCACATGGCATGCGACACAATAACCAACAATGGGAGCAGTTGCCCTTGGCTAGCATTCTCAATAATAATGAAATAAAAAAATACACAATAAATTTGTTAAATATATTTAAAAGAAATATCAAAATCAAAATATCAGTATTACAATACATACAGCCCAGACTTTGGGCTCTGGCCTTCCCTTTAAATTAGCAGAAACTAGCCCAAACACATCAACCCAAAAGTCACGCTAAGAAAAACTTTAAACCGTTAAAAAAGAATCCCATGTGCAATATTTAGACGCTACTAAAATTTTTGTCAGTTGAATTCAACTTTGAATCACTCTGTGGTAAGAATACCCCAGTCCATATTTTCTCAAAATATGTACGGTGCAATGAACAATTTATACTTTAATATGCTACTAAATAACAAACATTCATCATATTTAATGCTAGATTTAACTGAAAACTAATTTAACTGAAAACAAATGCAACAAAGTCATGTCTGGAAAAGGCTTCAATACCCAATTAACAGTCTACAGTTTATAGTTCTGTGATTGAAAGACCATCAAATTAGAAAATCTCTAATTAAATGGTCTATCAATTACAGTACTCTGTGATGTATATGGGCCAAAATCATAGAATATAACAATATCCAGAAACAAATTAGCATACTAATAGAGACTGAAAATATTTTCAATATATAGATTAAGTTAAATATACAATATGTACACATGTAACTGCAATAAAGGCTAAATTAAATATTGTTTTTACCTAATTAACGCTTCAGAATGAGAAAGCAACTGATGAAAGGAGATTGTGAAATTATTCAACATCTTGGGATATGTTGATTAACGATGTACTCATTTTCTGTCAGATACTATAACAGGAACATTCATTTACAGTCATAAATACAATAACAATAAAGTGCACCATTTTATGATTATAATCACAATTTATACAAGTGACTAAATTGAATACGGAAGCAGAATAAGTCTCATAACACCAACAGAATCTTGTCAGCCTGTTAGTACTAACAACATCTTACGACAAAATTAATCAATGACTAGAAGAAATCACTTGCTGAACATATTCTCTATTTCTTTGAGGAGTTGTTTTCCTTTGTCTCCCGCTTGGTGGCAATAATACTCGGCGGCTGTTCGACATCCAATGTTGATGAGAAGTCTGGCGTACTCAAGATACACGGCTTCCACAAGAGCTTCTGAGAAAAGGTTAAGGTAGATTTCCAAGATAAATGTCAAACTTATATTATTGGAGTATATTAAAACATTTCCCTATCTTCAATTTTATTGCAAGGTATCCTCCTATTTATATGCAAGATCACTGAGGAAAATTTCTAGATCTATTATCTATGGCTTTTTACAACTTTGCCACATTAAATCTAGGGGCAAGTGGCCATCTTTTATGTGCTTCAAAGTAAGGAATTTATCCCCAGTAATGGTTGAGATTCTGAATAGCTGCACTGATTTATTAATGCATGAAAGCTCCAGGGGGCATTCTGAATCACAGTAAGCTCCACCTGGTGATATTTGCAGAATCCTACAATGATACAACATGTACAGGAATGACACAATGTACCATGGTACTTAATTTTGGTGATTTAAAATCACTGAGTCCAAACAAAAATGGCGGAAGTTCTCTTTTAGAGATAGAGATAATTAATCAAGTTTAATCACCCATTCACATCACTAAAAAATTCCAGTGGTATTCGCTAAGATTATCCATCGTGATTTCAACACAAAATCTATTATGGAAATATTTATCAAACATTTAATAAAATAAATTCATTAAACAAAAGGATACTCGTTTCTTCTGATTTGTCCAGCAAACCAAACTGTTTGAGAGATTCGACAAAGAGCGCTGCACGGTCGCACTGCCTCATGGAGTACATCATTTCGATGACTTTAACAAACTGACCCAAGGAGATCATAACCAGGATTGCCATGCTCTGAAATGATCAATCACAATATGTAATCTATTTGCAATAACTAGGCATGACTAGTAACTTATATACCGTATAATATTGTGCTTCAGGAGTGATTGACGCAGGAAAAATTATCATAATTTTGAAGATATGGTATTAAGATTGTGCTCCTACTCTCAGAATAATTTTATAGACACTTTTCTTATTAATGTATTTAGATTGTGCATTTTCCTACCTTCTGATTAACATGAGGTGAAGATAAATGGTCTGCCCATCTTTTCATGACTTCCACGCACTCACTGTATTCCAAAGTTGCCTGAAATGACAAAATAAAATAAATGAGAATATTTAGAAAGCTCAGAGAAAAAAAAACGTTTTCCAGCACTAAATATCAACAAATTTTACTCAGCTCAGACAAGAATTTTCAATCTAAATGAATACTGTATCTAATTTAATTATTGTCTGTTATTTTTTTAAATGCTTTAAGTTAGTTCCCAATTTAAGCTTTCACCTTGGCCAGCCAGGCTGCCTCATACCAGGCACCGTAGGTTTGTAAGTAACGGCAAGCGTCTAAGCCCTTGTCGATTAAACATAGGAGTTGTACGCCCTCTGTAAAACAAACAGCAGAACAGATTAAATATTAAATTATTTTATATTATTTTATTATTAAAATATAAATTTACAACACAAATTGTCATAATTAACAATACAATGAGTGAAATAAAGTTGCTCCTTATCTACCTGATAGTTTTCCATTGGCAATAAGATTGGTCGATACAAGTTTAATTGTACTCTGTGAGGCACCTGATGACCTTATACTGGCAACTAGACATGCTCTGAAAAAAATCAAATAAATGGCCATATGTAATTATGTAAAAATGATGCTGATATTCAATGTAAAGCCTTTTCCAAAAAAAAGCTTTGTCATTTCAACTGTTTAATAAATGCCAGAATCAGACACAGTTTCTTAGAATTACACTACATAATGGTTTTCTATAATCGAGGATGAAATTACACTCTATACTCTGTATTAGTATTTCCTTTCAAATCATATTATATATAAAATAGAATGATGTGATTCCAATTGGACATATGATGCGACTTTTACATTTGAAAATCTCGAACTATTCAACAAAGTATAAATTCATCCCACACATGAAACCAGAGCAAATTAATTTGCATATGATGGAATGAACAATCTAAAGCCTTCAATTTTACAAGTAAATGTTAATGCTTTGGTTTCACTATCTGCCAGTAGGTGCATTGTACAGGCAAGCCCCGACTTTACCATGATCCTTGGAACGCAATTCTGAGTCTTTCTCAGTATTCACCCCTTACCCATTAGAATACCCTCTGTTAAACAGACCTACTCTTGACAAAGCTGCTCCTTTGTCCACATTGCTAGAAATAAAATCATACTTAATATCTATTTATAAAAACTAACCCTTGGTGTTATTTTTCAATACTAACTCTGGCGGCATGCATCAATGGTCATGACCCTAGTATCTCTCCACTGAGTAAATATTCATATTGTATTAATAGATTAAAAAATTATGTAAAAAAGAAAATATTAGAATCTTATACTGATAATCGTAAGGTGCTTGAACATAGTTTTGTTTGGCAAAATAATTCGCTTATTGGTCTTCTCCACAGCATCCAGGCCATTGGTTCCCATTGGTCTTCAATGATATTTAAAGTACTCCACAACTGTAACTCTCTTGTATATGCTAAACAGATTGATATTGTTTCTTTTCTCTTCTCAAAAATCGCTGTGTGTGTGCCACTCCACTGGCTCCCTATATTTAGTATATACCTTTGTATAAGACATTTGGGTGGCCTCTCAGTAGCGATGCACATAGACATCTTAGAGAGGTCACCCAGCTCTACTCAATAACAAAGACTTTACCTGCATGTTATGATTATGTACTATTAGCAAAAATAAATGAATTGAAAATGAAAATTGAAACCGTGTCGAATGCTGTTTATAATTCTGTGGACTAAATACTGTACTGATTGCAGCATTACTCAGAAATAAAAATCTACCCAATAAAAATACCTGAGACAATCCGTATAATAACTGTCATTATCAGCGTCTGTCTCCAATAGCAACTGAACAGCTCTGTCTGTCTGTCCAAGCAGCATCAAATTCTCAGCACATTTCTTCGTGTGTTCGTAAGTTGACCTTTTGCTGTCATGGAGAGACACACGATCCAATTGGTATTTCTGGAAATTGGAAATTTTACAAAATAGTATAAGGTTTCTTCATTGATGTAATGCAGATGGTTCCTGTTACATTTTTGTACAACAAAACAACATATTTTAAGGCAAAATGTTAATCAAATACACAGAATAACATTCTATTCACTAGGATCTGAATGTTCCAGACATCCATAAATAAACAATAATTGCCTTGTTGTGCAGCAACAGGATACACATGTGTACAATTTTGGATATATAATGGGTATTTCAAGCATAAATTTACTTTAAAAATAATGAATCTCACCAAGCGTTCAAGTCGCAGAATGAAAGTATTGTATTTTGAAGTAGACTTAACAATCAGCACAGGTAGCTTCATTTTGCTTGCAATCGAAAGGTCAAAAAAGGCCACTGGAGACCGACGTACTTCAAAGACAACTCCATTCTTAAGCTTACAGTTCATTGCCATACATATTCGTAATGACAGAACTACTTGATACATGTAGTAGACCCTGAGACACACTTCAGTGCAATTTCATGAACTTCCAATAAAAAATGAATTCAGATTGTACCACAATAGCATTATAAATAAGGATTGGATGAGTTGAAATCATCAGCAATATAAGTGATCATCACACAGCCAAAATTAGTTAATTTATTCTGAGAGACTCACAATCTCTCCTCAATTCAACCTTCATACCAACACAGAATAAATTAAGATAATCTATGCTTCACAAAAGACCTCATAGAATGACCATATAGTTGCACTACAGTACCTGGAATGTGATATTGTCGCATAAAAGATCATTACACGTCTCCAAAGGCCCATCTTGGATGAATGCCCAAGCTGTAGAAGTCGGACCAGAAGCTTTCGTTTTGTTTTGATCTTCGAAGATCAAAAGATCGTGGGCTTCCTTTGTAGGAGTTGTAGGAATGAACAAGTCACCGACCTTATTTTGCGAATATGAACGGCTCATGCTACTGACAACGCCCTACAAAATATTAAGAAAGAAAAGAAGAAATATAAATATAATATGTTAATACTATGTTAACAAGAATAGGGTTAGTCTAGTATATTTTAATAAATTCAAATTTCCCATGTAAGGAAAATTGAGCGCTACCAAATTACCAAAAATGCCACAGTAATCTTATGACAACTTCAAGAGCATAGCTTTTCATAAGATTTACCAATTGTCAACTATTACCTTATTTGACAAAAGTATAATATCTCTATATGATAATAACAAACTAACAATGCACAGCTTTTCTTCAATCATTATCAAATTAATCTGGGACATTCAATGAGTTAACTTATACTTCCTGATATGGGAAAGTAACAAAATCTCAATCTTGCAATACACTGTCAATAGCGTTTCAAATATCACAAAAAAAGAATAAACTTCACCTTGCCATAAACTTCAGCTTTAATGTTTCTCAAATAGTGTAGTGCGATAGTCCAGAATGTAATTTCCGACTCATCACCGAAAAGCCTTGCGACAATCAAACACCTCTGGGCTATACCAAAAGGACAGTGGGGGAGATACTCCTTCACCTCTCTGAAATGAGACAATGATGTCACGTAAATGTAATGTAAAATGTATTCAGTTATGAGTCTGTTATCGTCATTGATGAGCCCAACCAACTTTATATGATTTCAAGCATGGCAGGCCTGCCACATACTGGCCATGCTTGAGTCTTTCTCAATTCTCTCGGGAGCATACAGCCGAGCAGTTGTAGTTGGTGCATCAAGCTCAGCAACTGGGCACTTGCAATCGCCATCACAGCCTATGGCCAGGTATAGGATTTGCAAGAACTGTATTCTCTCATTGCCATTGGTCTGAAGCTATGTTGGCCTGTATGACCATCTTCTAGAAGCAGATGTTATGATGAGATGGTAAGGCTGGTCATCAACACCATGTCACAAATTTATCCCATTGGCTCTTTTAGTAAACTTTAGTTACCCTAAGTTCTTATACTAGTTGACTAACTTGACTTACATATTTTGAAGATTACACTCATAACTTCAGACCAGCCTCCAATATCATCATTTACCACCAGCTGGGAGTTCTAAGCTGATTGCAGGGTTTTAGATCATTATCGGTCCAGTAACATAATATCATAAAAGTAATTAAAGAAGCCATATAAGATGTTATACTTGTCCAGGACAGCCAGCTGCTCATTGACAATCTTGCTGATGTCGGCATTTTCATCAGTCTCAGGCAGATGAAGAGAATACTGTTCATTCCATGGCTGATGTTGAAGGAGACATTTCAAGGTCAGTGCCGCTTTTGGGGGCAGGAGGTGAGGGATGAACATGGGCTCTGGAAAACAACAGGGAATAATGGTCAACCATGATAAAGACAGATACATCGGAAGATTTAAAATTGAGGCATACTTACTACATGATTAATTAAGTCTTCTGTATTTTATTGTATCTATTTAGTTTCAGCGGACTTTAGAACTGATCAAAATGTAAATAAAGTCTCATACTAATAATTAAGACCATCCAGTGATTTTTGTCTCAAAGTGATCTTTGTCTTAATTATTGCATTGTACACTCAACGAGCACTCGATCATTCCATTTTCAACCAAAAAAAAAAAACAACCCCAAATCAAGTCGTAAAATAATCTACTGTATAATAGCAACAAATCAATTTATATATAATTCAATGCTGTTTCAACTAAAATGCTGGCTAATATTTAATTCTGATGGTTTGGATCAGAACGATAAGATTAAATCAGAAATTAGCCTCTTCACATATGATTCGCTTGATCAGCAACTACTTCAATTATCATAGATGAATTACATGATAAAAGCATCTGCAGTGCTACTGGTCTGCAACTAGTCAACTGAAAGTCTTCTCCTGGGCTCAATGAACACTTAATTGGTTTTCAGTGCATGTTTCATGTTTGTATCCACTTTACTATCACTTTGAGGTGATTTTAATTAACATTTACCTGTAATCTGGTGTTCATCTATTGGCGAGCATCCCTGTCTAAGTAGAATGTCCATGATGCGCACACACCCATCAGCACACGCCAACACGGGTCGATCTGACCCTGCCCATTCAGCGTCATTCACTTTAGGAATGTCTTTCGGGGATTTGACGCTGCTGACGAGCTCAACCTGGTCAAGAAATGTCATCTTAGTATATATGCTATAAACTTCTGCAAAAGTTTTCGCAAAATTGAGAAAAGTACATTAGCTGACATGAAAGACTACGAATTTCCAAAGTATATTCACACACAAATTAATGCCCAATCAGAAAAAAATACATCAATTTAGACTGGAGAACACCTAGATATATTGCATCACTAAATAATACAATTGACCAGCTAATAAACTGCAAGGCTTTAATGCGAAACACAAATCTGATTTGAATGCTTGTCACATCATTGTACCATACATATGTTCTCAACAAAAAAAAAAACTGCTAAGCACTTCAGTATTGGGTTCTGTCTATTCATCTGTCTGGCAATTTTTGTCCATCTGACATATATAACATATCACTTACATCCTTAGCATCCCAGACGTCCACTCCATCATTGTACAGAACCAATAATTTCATATTTCCTCTCCCCGGGGCAAACTTCAATTTCCGGATCCACCCTCGATGAGTAGGCATTGCCCTGTGAAAACAAGGTATTTATACCAATGATTTTTTAATGCAAATGACACATTAATGCAAAAAATAGAACTACAGTAGTGTTGCATATTAACCTTCATGATGGTTTAATGTTGATCAATGACGGACAAAGCAGAACTTCACTATTAAGATCATCCTTGTCATGTATTTATGGACTTAACAATGAGCAGTGGTGAGGAGAAACCACAATATTGAAATCCATATCACAAGTTAGCTCTATGGAGAAATCATTTAATAATAACTTCATCTCTGCATTTCTATTTACACATTCTTTCACTTGTCAGGCCACTCAAAAATCAACAATCATATTGTTGAGCAACTGCTGTTCCGCACGCTACCAAACTTTTTGAAGGCAATCCTGTGTCACTTAGCATAGTATGGGGTTAAAATCACCTAGAATATGTACCCGGACACTTGCCACAGTCTTGAGCTGACTGAAAAATGCCCAAAGGACAATGTTTGCAGTTCAAACATTTCAATTGATCATTTAAAAAAAAGAAGTGGCCAACATCGTGCACACTGGACTTATCTTTGAAAAACCTCTGATATTCGGATATTAATCCCTTTGTATCCTTTTTAAAAGCACTTGATTTCAACAGAATTAAGCGCCAAAGCAAACACGCACCAATCAATACTTCATTAATGCCACCACAGGCAACATTATTTATCTAATGCGGTTCCAATTAAAAATTTATTTATTTTGGTAGAACCTGCCCTGTCCCGCTTCTAAATTATTGATGATGGTATCAATTTTTTAAAATCTTCTGAATCAAGATTTGCAAGCATCCACTCCTTTCATGCTACCTGTCTTCAGAAACATCATCGACTTCAGGCAAATTATGTCATAAATTGTGTACAAAGGGTGCCAATAACAAATCACGCCTTATGCTGGTCATCACGCCATCTGTTCTCGCTAAATTCAATGCAAGTTTCTGTCTAAATGCTGTTATAAATACTTCGGCACACCATTATAACACCTCATTATTAATACCATAGAATCTGGACCCAGTTATATGCTAACCATTATAATTTACTCCAAATGAAGACAAACTCATAAAACAGCCTAATTTAGGGTACGTAAATTTTGCACAACACAGTAAAGTTTCACTGAGCGTGCGCTTCAAATTCATTGCTTGCTCATTACATTGTATATGGCATTTATAACCGGCATACCAAGCTGCTCGCAGGCCCTCCCTCCTCCGTCACTCCTCAGAAGTAACAGAGGCACTGTGAGCCGCTTCATAACAGGCTTGAGGTGAGACTGATCAACACATCATCTGACCATATTTAGGTTCCAAATATTGTTATTTAAATTAGGTACTTTTCCTTTATCCGCAAGTGTGTTAGATAGGTCTAAATCAGTCTATTGTTTTCACAGACCACTGAACTATTTTTAGATCACGTCATCAAAGTATATGGTTTTGCTAAGTTGCCAATAACAAAGCTTTCTACAGGATTTCTCTTAGGTGCCCATTGACATGGGATATAGCTGAAACTTCTCTTTAACTGGATGAGCTATAAACTACTGAGCCTTAACAACCTTTGTTACCTTACCTCGAAACTCGAGCTTTCAAATCCCACAGATTCAAATTTCCGTCGACATCTCCCAAAACCATTGTCTCTCCTTTCCAAGCAATGCATGTGATGGACCCCATACCACCCTGCGAAATAAAAAAATCATCAAATCATTAAATAAAACGAATTGGATTCCTTAACATTCAAAATCTTGAGCTGACAACTAATTGATTCCCTATTGAGATATTGCATGCCATTCGAGCATATGGAAGCTCACGACTCCAATGTTTCCACGCCAAACAACTAATTAATCCAGAAACAAAATATTGGAATCAATAAATTGCTTTCTAAATGAATTCTACCGCAAATATTATTACAATGTATTGCATGTACTAAAAAGCCCATCCCTTGACATTCTATAACATTATTTGTCATCCATTTGTACAAAAGGATAACAATTATGGCCAGATGCATTTCAATTGCATCACTTTTAAGATTTTAATACAAAATATTTCTCTGAATGAATTGCTGAAATGAATTCGCCAAAAAGATTTCCAGTTTTGAATGCAATGACAATTCGAAACATCCTAATTGTTCTGTGAGCCTTGGGTGCCATTTATGTCAATTTCATTCAGTCAAAAATGTCCCTTTATAAAGCTGATCTGCTAGTATTTTAATCCAGACAATGCCATTTCCATCTCAACATATCTTGTTTTCAATGATATATTGCTTAGCTGGCAAATCACCAGGAAGTTAATACAAGCAAATATCCATGATAATATTTATCAAATTTCAGGTACAAACGCAATGTTCCTGTCACTAGTTTGTTATTTTATCATTATGCTTTTTCAGCACAACATACACCATTACAACCACATAATTTATGCGACACTAATGCTTGGCATCCCTTAATGAATTTCCAATCTTAAAATGAAGCATCTTACATCAGGCGGGATCTTGGAGCCATCTTTGATGAGGTTTCCTTCCACAATGAAATGATAAAGTAGCCCATCATTGTCGGTAAAGACAAAATGCTCTCGAGCCGTCACGTTCTGAAGCAGTTGTTTGGTGTCCGTCCTGGAAATACACAAAAAGGAGACATTTACATTACTATAAAGACAGCACATTACAAACTGACATAACGAAGCATAAGTCAGACTTCGAGATAGCCGAGGCAGTGGTGTAGAACCACAATTTGAAAGGTCAATCAGATGGCAGGTCCCAATCACAAGCCCAATTATTTATTATGTACACGAGTCTCTATGAACGAACAGAGACTCAGAAAATCACTGAAATAGAAACTGTCCAAGAAAAGAATTTTCATTTATAAAAATTCCTCAATGAAGTACTGACTTTCAAGCTTTCAAAAGTAGCTTTTACGACAGACACACCAAATTAAACTTTGTTTTAATTATTAAAACTCAAGGGAGCCCCTTATACAACCCTCTGGGGTTCTCCTGTGATTATGTCTTTGATCCATGTAACAGTTCATAAATATATCATTTTCAATTCCATTCGGCATACATATCATATCACTCTAATATCTGTACATAACATCATGTAGTAACCGATTGCAATTTTCACCATTTTTACTTCCACGCAGTATGTTTTATGCACACATTGTAACCATTTAACTTTAATATGGAAAAATATGGTTGCAAGTTGTACCGGATATCAATTTATTTAGTTTTGGCTGGATGTGTTAAGCAAGTGGCATTACTGCGACAAACTGGACTCAAATGTTAATGACACGACAAGATGAAATCTCCAATCATGAACTTGAACACAATATTTTGTAAAAACTAGGACCATTCTTGTCATTGTTAGGTTAGCAAATAAATATTGATGGTGAAATTAGATAACAAAATTAGGAATTCATACAAAATCTCCTGAGCGCTGACAACACAGACACCTGAAAGAATCTCCGTTAACTTGTGTGCCCCTCGTAACTCACACATAGTTCACACACTTCAATTTTAATTTTTTAAAACCATCTCTTTTCCCAAAAACCATGTCCTCCACAAATGCAAGCTTTCCAGGCGGCCATAAAGCATCTGTGGCACAAAAACAACTATAACCCCCCTCCCCCCCAACCCCCAATATGGGATTCTACACCTGCATAGTTCATTTTCATCATTGCATCTGCTGAGATATGTGTCCATATTTCTAATAAAGATTTAAGAACCTTTTTTCTGTCTGGATACATATTTGCACAACTTATTTCCATAGAATAATATAAGACCCTTTAGAGATTATAATTTATTATGTCATCACATCTGCCTCTTAATTATATCCCCTATACACATACATTCTATGAACTCTATATAATGGGGTGCACTCTCTGACTACACCTTTTCCCTCATACTCAGCTGCACTCCACTTTAGTTCTGTGGACTCCTGTAGAGCCCTACAGACAGTTGGAACTTGGAACTAATCAATAACATTATGTATTCAGCCCACAACCATTGCAAGGCTGCTGTGGATGCTGGTGGTGATGCTGCCGTCCCATCACTTGCACTGCTGCTGATGCTGCTAAGACTGCTGCTGAGGCAGGTATGCTAGAAGCTGTAGCAGCAGCAGCTCATAGGCATCTCACAGGTGTTCTAATATGGATGCTCCATCCTCACGTCTCTGTTGGAAGTGACCGGACTAGTTGTCTTATATGGATAGCATAGCTCAAGCTTACATTGTCAGGTATGTATTTAAGAGTTGTCATCTTACTTTATTTAACAGATGGACACCATACAGTATCATCTAACAATATTGATGTAAACAGAACATGGTGTCCACTTGTCGATACAGCATGTACGCCAAGTGATTCATAAAACCATTTCATGCCTCGCGTAGCATGTCAGCGCTCTTGGCACAGGCTTCGGTGCCAATTGAACATCACGTTCAATCGAAAGGAAACTTCTCAAGTAACAAGATTAGGCATTAGTTACACCTAAAACAGCTTGGAAGCCATGCTAACAGCATTGATGGAATTATCATATATCTGATAAATCGTTGCGATAAATATTTGTAGGTCTGCTTCTAATACTTATTGACCACAAGGAAGCATTCATCAGAATTTGACGCTGACATTCCATTGAATCTGTTCGGCTGTTTCGCAGAGATGAACAAAAAATCCTGATAACGAGCATGAAAATGTTGAGCGATCAGATTGCAGCTGAAAACCCAAAAGCAATTACGACACTCAATACCCTGAATTCGATCGGAGCGTTCTGCTTACATTAAACTCATTGATAAAGCATGCCTTTTTTGCATTAATTGAAAACATTACATTCATAAAGGAATCAATTACAGACATTAATCAGTGGTGTGAAATGTTGGTCCAATTAATTGTAATTGTAATCCTTATAAGGTCATTGTTCCTGCTAAAATGCCGATACCCACACAAAGACATTACACTACATATCTCTGCCAAGGCTTTTTCCTGATATGCCAGCCACATTTTGTCTTTTTCTCTGCCAGTTGAAACCATTTTCCTCCTGTCTGTCATATAAGCACCTCCCACAGTGAAGCAGACATCTAATTCACCAGCCACCTGGTACTTTCTCAGGGTTTCTGAAGCGACCAATCATACTTCCGACTGAAGCAAAGCAAAATATACCATCCTACCAAATTGATTACATCCTTAATGAATATTGGCAGTATAACTCCTTTCTGTTTAATATAATAGTGTTTTTGGACAGTTGGAGAGACCATCGTCTGAAGCTAATTGTCTGCAGCTAATCAATGCTCCACAAATAAATACAAAATAGCTAATGAAAATTATCTTGAGGGAAATGGTGGTCTTCAGGGACAGTGACTAGGGTTAAGCTCACTTTGCTGAATAATGTACTTAAATCTACTTCCTAAAGATCACATTGTCTGTTACAGGATAGGGAATGAGATAGGGAAGCCTTCAGAGCAAATACTAGGGTTGATCAAAAAGATGTGATTAGAGGGGCAATCCTTTCACTAGCTAACTAGTCTCAGCATAGACACAAGAGTGGCAGGCATCACATTTCTTCTTTTCAATGTAATGTCATCAAATTTAATGAAATTAAGTTCATAAAGAGAGCGTAGGGTATCTTACACACAACGCAGAGAAGCAACCAATGCCTTAACCACTAGACCACCCAGATGTACACCAAGTTTAACCGCGCCCACCTGAATGGGCCATTTTGCCCTAAGGGTCGGCTTTGCAGAAGAGGACAAGATAATTAGGGTCAAAGGGCTAGGTCCTGAGGCAAAAGGATGAATGTTAAAGCAACCTTTCAACTAAGCAAAGGATGCCGAATCAACCTTCTAGGATTTCAGATGAATGTGTAACCGGCCTTAAAAATCAACCTAAGGATTCAGTGAATGTTAGAGCCAAGCGTATTACCTTAACGAGAGTTATCACTTCCACAAATATTGGCAGCGATAGTTATCATTACCCACACAACTGGCAGTGACATTTATCTTTACCAACACATACCTGCAGTGACATTTCTCTTGTTAAACATATTGGCAGTGATATTTTTCTTTACCAAACATACTGGCAGTGATATTTATCATTACCGACCTACTGGCAATGATAGTTATTTTACCAAACAGTTTATCAAACACACTAACAGTGATATTTATCATTATCAACATATTGGCGGTTATAGTTATCATTATGGCAATGTCAGTTATCATTACCAAATCTACTAGCAAGGATAGTTATGACCAAACATACTGAATGATATTTATCTTTACCTAACATACCAGTAGTGGTAGTTATCATTACCAATAATACTGGCAGTGGCAGTTATCATTACTGAACATATTGACAGTGATAGTTATCATAACAAAACATATTGGCAGTCTTACCAAAGTTTATTCACTTAATGCAGGACACTGTAGGTCCATCAAGTCTTATGCTTATGTCAGAGATCAGTAACCTTAGCACCTAATGAGGGCTTCAATTGTAAAGTTCTACTTTATCATTAGAATGTCAGTTATATTTTTGACAAAAATAAAAAATAATAACCTCTTAATTTCTATTGAGAGCAGCACAAAGAGCACACAGCTCCATGGTTTGTGATCTTCCAGGTAGTGATTTCAATTCATTAGTCTTTGGAGCTCTAGGTTGTCTTCTCTGAGACTAACGATTTGATTCATTAGTCCGACCAAGTACAGCCTTCCCTTTCGGTAGTCTTTGATGATAAAAGCAAGTGGATTTCTAGAATGGTTCTCTCGACTGCTTGTGGTTAACTCTCAGACGCCAGAGATGCTGTCAGATGATCAGAGCACTACAGAAATTCTGTGAAATATAATCCTGTAATATCAACTACAAAGGGTTATCCATGACACACACAAAGCAAATCATCCTTGTGTCTTCAATACAACATCACAAGAGCCAAATATCAGGACCTTTTGTTCCAGGAAATACAACATCATAAATAAGTCACTATAGGACACTATCAGAGACGTACAATATCCCACTACAGTGACTACAATTCTACTAGAATTGGTATCACCAAAATTTCAAGTAGATATTACATTAGCTTTTTTTTATTCAACACATTTTTCTTTTTACAAAATGGAATAGCTTTAAGCAATGTTCACTTCTGCTGACCATAAAAAGAAGGTGTTTTTACCAAACATGTTGGCGATACAGAATAAGATTGTAACCATATTTGTTGGATAGAAGCAATAGAAATTGAGCCTTATTAAACTCAAACATCATACTAGTAAGGACTAGCAAATCTATAAGTGTAAGCCTGACAAGTCTTTATTGTCATTCAACTACTTCCCATAGATTCTAACATGATGCAGATGGTGTATATTGATATGCCACACAAGCTTTTTTCAAACAAAATATTACATTTCACAAGTTTCAGCATAGGATAAAAGCCATCATAGCAATACACTCACAACAAACAATACTATTACTAAAGCCACAGATGAGTTAGAAAATATTCCCCCAAGATCTACTCACTTTGCTAAGTTTTATGTTCGCTGAGACATCAGATCTTCTCTGCCATTGTTTGTTTTGGGAACGGTCTCCGTTTAGGCTTTCTTTACTTCCTGACAGATGCATTGTCTACATGATAACAGTCTTCCACTGCAATGGCTCGCATCAGACAATGTCTTTCTTTCGTCTATTAAAAGCTTTGTTTAGGAGAATGAGGCCACCGACGTCCGTGATGAGGCATCGCTTCTTTATTTATCAGATTCTATTGTTTAAGGAATAGAGCAATTCATATTTCAATTTGTGGTCCAACTGACTTCTTTGTTGTACAGTACAACCTGTAGAAAAAGGATCATCAGATGGAAACTGAACTTACCAAGACTACTGCCTGTTACAAAACCATCTAGATCTATTGACTAGAATTCATAATCACATTAAAATGAAATAATGGTCACAAATGTTCATATTGGGATTGGTTTGGGCAGTTATGGCTTCTGAGTTCAATGAAAAGAAAGAGATACGATAATTTTTTTGTGATTTTCAAAATGTAAACATATTTGGGTTTGAGGGTTATTATTACACTGCCAACAAATAAGAGAACCCCACCCATGATAAATGATGTTGTGTTATCATTGGTTATGGTGTAGACGCCAAACCTTACCTTTCCAACATTTTGATACCGTTCCCACCAACACAATGCAATTAATGTCACAAAAATGTTGACCAAGGATCACTAGCTCTGTGTAAGTCGAAAAGCTAATATCAAATACTTTCTGTCACACTAGGAGATGTTCTTTGCTCAAATCCTCTTACATTCTATTCCTGGTGCCACCTTGAGATTGATCCTTCCCAAGCTTAGCTTTACTTGATTTCTATGCTGACATAATGGAAATATTCCATCAGAAGATGAGGTTCATTTGGTGACACTTTAAACCGCTCGAGTTCAAACAAAATTTCAAAGAAATATCAGATTGCTCAGCTTGTCAGCTTGAACGGCATTGTTTTAATGTTCGAAGCTTCAGCAGACAGCACTAGTCAAGTAGTAATCAGAAAAGTCATTTGTGAATGTAAGACATGCTATGGATGCTGGAATACAGAACAATCGCCGATAATTACATGACTTCACAGTTGGCTATTTCACCATTATTGAACATCATAAACTGGTGATCTTGCACCTACTTTCTCTATGGTTTCCTGCCATGAAAATTGAAAGTATTGGAGTGGTTCCTATGATTATTCCTGTGTGGCTTCAGTCCTCTATTCCATAATTCCCATTAACACACATGTATTTCTGCACCTGATGGGATAATTATGATAGGCAGGGACCATGGCAATGAAATGAAAGATGAAACAGCCTTCCAACTTAGGCTCGACTGGGATTGAAATCGGGACCCAGTGTTTCGAAGCCAGTGTCTTACCACTGAGCTAGGCCTCCGTTCCCCATGAGTGTGGACAAACTGTTCTTTTGCTTCCATAGCTTCATTTCGACTTGGACGAATTACTGTATACGTCCAAGTAAACGCTAATCACTGAACTACTTTTTCAGGAACTCTGTCCATGACACTTAATGCTGATTGTTTCCCTATGAAATATTACCAGTAATCAGTTGGTAATGGGATATACATATTCTATCGTTGCCACACCATTACTTGACAAGCTCGGTGGTCCCTAGATTTCTTCTAACGACAGGAAATGATGATGTCGTTTGTCATGGAATGATAGGCAATCTCATGCAACTCTGGAAATCTGATTGAGTCGAGCGACAAAACATTCTCTTCATTTTCCGATTGACAGCTGAGAGATTTAATTAGTTTCAGGCAAGCTGCACTTTTTGCAGTCATTGTACATCGTTCAAGTGAATGACAACATTTGCATCATCTGCAGATGCATAAATACAACTCTAAGACCCAGTAGAGTCAGTACAGAAACTGCCTTATGTCCTTCACGCTCTTGATGCTCTGATGAAACATTTGTCACCGTGATTGAGCCATGATTACAAACTTGAACCTCCCAAGGATTAAGATTAGTACGAGGATATTTCAGTCCTCTACTGCTGTACTTGCTGCTCATGAGGGTAGATTGACATGATGAGAGAATCCAAACAATTTCACATATTAACCTCAGATTTCACTTGTCTCAGTGAATAAAAGGCACCCATCAATTTCATATCTGAAGAGACAACATCCGCACAAGACGTAGCTATTGAGATGCCCAGGCGGCGATTTAAACCTGGGATTGTGACTTGAGTTAGTCTAACACTATATTCCATTGTGGCTCGAACAAAATGGCAATATATGCTTGTGTAAATCAACCTATTGGGGAAATTTTAGTGACTTTTAACAGCGGGAGACTTACTAGCGAAGTACCTTAAATAATGCGTAAAAGCACTACCAATATGTATCCACTTTTGCCTATTAACTGCAACCAAAATTGGCCAACCTTACGGTAGATCTGAGCTTATTAGCTACTGAAAGACATCCGCATTTCTCAAGGGAAGCATCTAGCTTCAGCCGAGTAAAACAGAAGCTAATCGAAAAAACGAAAGTCTCCACATCTCGTGTCTGCGACAGATTCATGCAATGCAAACGTCTCTGTTATCCGAATGCATTATTGAGTCTGCCACATCTCCTCCATCCTGTTGCTGCAGCAGCGGTCGGCCAGCATCCTTTATTTTGACTGATGGAATCTATCAGACAATAGGAACTCATTTGGTTGCCTCCTGATTTCAAAAAAGTCTAATAACGGTTAGATTGATTTAACGAAATTGCTTCCGACATTACTGAGCAGATGTCGCTACAGACACGGTGGAGGTTATAACTGATGATTTAATGAGTTTCATTCAGAATGACCAAAATCAAATATAAAGCTATTTATCTGATACTTTAATAGCGAGTATTGGCAGAGAACTTCATGAATGCCAAGCGGTTTGGTTCCAGTCCTCCCCTGCCACAATTGATAAAAATAAGAACAATCAATATGGCTATTGACAGGATATCAGACCAAAGTAGTTATATGGTTTCGATAAAACAGACCACGCAATACTGCTGCTCAGCAGGGAATTGGCAGGATAAAGAAAATGCATTTCATATCTAGTTACTGTGTTCATATAATAGACCATTTAGATAGCAAAATGTGCTGGTATAAATTGCAAGGTATTCCAAATCTGATCATAATGTGGTGAAAATATAGCTAATGCCAGGAATTTAGTGGACCTAATTGTAAGGATAAAAACACACAAAAAGTCTGTAACCTTAATTGAGGTGGCTACATTAGTGAAGTACTTGCAAAAGGACGTTCTAGTCTTCCTCAAATATTTACTGCATGCACAATCTCCATTCTCCAAAAAGTCTGGAAGTTTCATTAAGTTAAAAAGTTAATCTCACCTCTCAACCTGAACGCCGCCTCAAAAAGCAATCCGATCGCTAAATTATTCTTCACTAAATTTCATTAGCGCGTTTGCCCTGGGTAAAGTGTCCCCTCCTACATACTTAAGTATTCCACACATATTTTAAAGTGGTCTGCGGCTGATGATTGGAGACTCTGCGACAGATTTCTTGGAATCAACTTTTTCGAAGAAGATGCAGAACAAACAGAAAGTGCCTAGGAAGTTCAGGAAATGTCAGAATAAGCTATAGGATGAAAATTTCATGCAATTTGAGAGGCAAATTACTTAAACTACACAATTTGTGGAGACACATATCTGTCTGTCAAATACAAAAATATATATCATCCACTCTGGTAAAATCTGGTAAGGTTTTTTTAAACTGAAGCACAATTGCGTAAACACGTTATGGTACTTAGCTATTTACAGGGAATAAAATCGAGTTAAAAATTCATGTACAAAGATAATTGAGACCAGAAACAGCTACAGCAAATGTGGTGAACCGAATTTCAATCGCTTAAATCCAATTACACAGAATAAACTAGATGCATTATTAATCCTTACAAGTCTGCCCTTCACATCCATTATGTATGACTACAGGTCCTAATTTGTAGGACTGCTACTGTCCAGAATATATGTCAGTCCAAAGTGGTGAGCTGAAGCCGGTTTAACGCAGAAACTGAGCTAGAAATTTGATCAAGGTGGTTCAAGAGTAACACAGTTAGATATTTACTTAAGTTGGTTTAATAGAGCGAGATAACAACATCCTGGATCAAGGTGGTATAACATAGTAACATAGCTAGATCTTGGCTCAAGCATACTGGATCAACACAGCCACTTTAACATTGGCTAAAGTTGATTCAATTCAGAGATGTAGAAACAATGCAACATAGATAATAGCTCAACCTGATTTATACAGTATACATAGTAAGTTTGATACTAGCTTAAGCTGGGTTAATCCAGCATCTTTCTAAAAAATTACCATGGTATTGCACTTTGCCACAATATAAAGGTGGCTGTGACAGAAATTGTAAGGGCTAGGATATCTTCACACATCTCCCCCTAGAATTTATAATCACAGTTGTATGTGCCTAGTGATGTCTGGCCTTCACTGACTATGAAAAATTCCACTGAAGGTCTAAGCATCATTTCATATGCAGCTTAGACTTGCTAAGACAATGTTAGAGCCGTTTCAGAGTGACAGGCAATAACAGATGAAAATCAAAACCTTAAGAGGAATTTTTTGCATTTTTCCTTTTATATGCAGCAAAATTTCAAACCTTTACATATTCTGTACTCAGTATTCCATTCTATTCTTGTGTGTTGTTTATATCCGCTCTCCGTGCGTTCATTTACATCCACGCAACGTCGCCTCTTCGACGGACCACAAAAACTCCATGAATATAGACACAACGTCATATTAAGAGGCCCTTCCATCTAACGTTAGCCCAAGGCAGGCCTGATATTTGCCTTATAAAAGATGTATAAATGGGAGGCTGCTGCAGAGAGGCAACAGATGCAGACGGGATGGATGTAAAGGTCAACCACTTGCCTGCAGAATGACAAATGTAACGCGCTCTGTCTACATAAGTCAGACCGAGCAATATGGCGGACTTAGGGTCATCCTCGTTCAACCACATTTATATTTTATTGCAATTGTTAAGGACCATTATTAAAAGCTCTACAGTAGAGGGTGCTGTTCACTAACCCACTCTCAATTAATATCCACCATACACAGCTTCGAACAAAAGCGTGTAAATATAAGCATCTGGAGAAGTGTGTACGTCTCTGTTGAAGACAACCACTTTGTTCAATAAGAACAACTTCTCTCAGTTAGATAAACTGAACTTATGGCCAGCAGAATTAGACATTGTCTTCATTCATGCTACAAAATGACAAACGCAACTAATGAAGTTGATGATATTACTCAACATTTGGTAATGTTCAATAAGGATACACTCATTTCATAGTTGCTTGGCTTTGTATAACCTAAAGAGTTTAACAATTCATACTACTTTCTGATTTTGGTTGAATTAGGAATTTAATTTCAGCATTTTTTTTTTGACAAATAGCACACAGTATTCAGTACTATGACACATAAAAAATGCATCAACACAAAAATTGACACAATTAAATCCATGACACAGAAATAATAATACCTGTATGTTTAACAATATCATAATCATTCTCGTATGAAACAATGTTAAACAGACCTGACTGATGATACAAGCACAGAGATAGCACAACAAATGAAGATACACTTCAATATTTGCAGACTTAGCATTACTCTGAAAGTAATATGCCATATCGATAGGACACCATCATAACACCATGAAAATATTTCCTGATTCATAATACACGAACACAGTGTCATCAACTCAGCATATATGGCAGGCCGTCATAGCATATGATGTTAATGCATGCATAATAGCATCATGTACATGACACACCACTGATGTCATTACATGCATCATATTTCAGCAATATTGCATGTTCCATGAAGCATATTACCAGATGAACTAACCTAATATGTACTACATATGACCAATGCCCACACAGGCAACCTGTAAAGTGTATTTATTCATTGTTTTGTTTATAAAATATCTTTGAACTTACCCAAGTGTATTGGACATATATTCTGTATTTGCAGTTCTTTTTTGTGTGCTTAAAAAGTAAGTACTATCAAGTCAATTTACAAACTCAAAAGGCAGATATAATGATGGGATGATTTGTCTGGACTCAGTGAGGGAGTAATATAACACATCTTGCATTTCCTGTGGGTTTGGGTCTTTTCTAAGTAACCAAACATTTCTTGAGATATATATGTAGTTAATAACGAAGGCCTTTAACATTGGACGTCCCATTGGCTAATGTGTCCAGGTTGGGAACTGAACTCAGGAACCTGTGAACACTACCGAATGTCTCAAACACAAGGCCAGCTACCTAACCGTTAGAGCTAATTCACACACGGCACAGGACTTTTGACAAATGAAGCGAAGTTAGCAGCAGGTGTCAGCAATTTGTTATCCGAATGATCAGAGGTGTCAGATTAATAGCACTGTCAACCTTTCAGGAGGCATACGTATGGGCGAAATCAATCTTCCTTTTCCTGACCTTTCGTCGGCTGCGAGTAATGAATAAACGTCGTTTCGGGCCACTTTCGGGTGGTCATTCGGAGTGCGGTGGACACTCTTTGGTCATTCATGCCCATTAGCCGGTGTTTGCAAACTGCAGCGGGTCAAATATGAGATGGACGTGGCAGGAATAGGGCTCAGAGAAGGATGGAGAGGCATGATTCACACGCGTGGCAAACGCGCTTTATGAGAAGGTAGAAGGACAGCTATATGTGCACCAGAGTAAATTATGCATAGCCATCAACGTTAAATGCTACTACCATACGCAACACTGTACTCTCATAATGTTGAGTCATTGCCAAAGTACACTAATGCAGCTAATAATAGTGATCACATCATTTTGGGGTCAATAATGGTCCAGCTTAGGTCCAATTTTAAACTGTTGCTGGGTTATGTTTCCGCCGTTAGGGGCCAACTTAAATTTCTCAGTTTTCAGTGTTAGATTTCAAAACATAGATATTGTACCAACTACATATAAGGTACATCAAACTTGAACATATCATAATATCAATATGTATTTCTACTTTACCAATTATGGTATACATATATATATAAACCATAGCTAAGAAATCAACACTCCTCTATTGTACCTCAAAGCTATATCATCTCATCATTACATCTACTGATTGTGAACTGCTACGTGTGTGACAAACAATTTTTGTGTCTCAGAATGAAGACAGGCTTTTTATTTCAACACAATGCATCTCAATTGCAACCCACAAAAATATTGAGCCACAAAAAGAAACAGGTGCAAAACAGCATTGAACTGATCATGCCAGGTCATTTAATACAATTGTCATTAATTGTGAAGCATGTCCTCAAAACGTGCTGAAACCTGTCTGTTAAAAACCATGCAGTTGCCATGGTTACAGAGTGACACGAAACCTGAAACATCCCACCGCTTTCAGTTTAAATGAATGCTTTAAATTGTTCCATGGCAGTACATGCTGCTAGTGAGAATTCATATATGAAATTAGTGAACAGATCTGTACACATGGTAACATCTATGTTGCAGTAGATCTTAGAACATTTTAAGTGTCACTTCCGCAAAGTATGGTGGAGAATATCCACATTATGTAGTACTACAGATGTCGTGGGTTCAAATTTCTGAAAATATGACATGTACTTACATAATAATTTCGCAATATTGCCAACATTTTTCCAAAACCTTAGAGATATAATTGATGAATGTACATTCTAGACTAGATATACTGTCACTCGGATATACAGCATCCAAGAGAAGCGAGTGCATCCCATATTAGCATCACTTAAATGTCTTAAATCATTCCATAAGCATTTAATTTGGCCCGTTTAAATGGATTTTGGAGCCAACTGGACGTGAATGGTCTCATCTTACACTTGCAAGGCTTTTTATTGCCAATCCTTTGAGTAATAAGACCACCCATTATCCATCTTTACGTAATAACATCATGTCACGAATGATTATGCAATGACATCCTGATCCAGCCATGCTGAGATTAATTACTGCAATTCAGACCACATACTGTGCAGTAATCGCTTACAGTAATCGCTTACAGATTTACCTAAACATGAAAGTATCCATCTTAAGCCAAACGGTGGTCCGTGCTCCAATTCAGATAAAGATGAAGAACACACAACACCATACAAGAGGCTCGCAGGCCTTGTCAAATCTTGTATATCTAATATACGACACACAAATTTCATTAGGATGCTCCAGCACATACAACCTGGAGAAACTATGCAGTAATTACACATTTATTACGGAGTAACAGTATCTTCTCAGTGTCTCTCGACAAAACCAAAAGAAAACGAAAGCATGTCCCATCTCGGTGCGCGATTATTCATGCACGGTTGACAGTGTCCCCAATCTCTTCCGAATACTAAGACCGAAGCTGATAGAATCAACCAACAGGAACATGATCTAATCAACAGTCTGAGAGGCTGTCAGTCCGCTCCGCATTATTTATGTCCCTACAGGTGGACCACCGCGGAGAGGTCCCAAAAGGGATCACACAGTCATCTCGATTCCCAGTCGCTCTGACGAAGTCTTTACTCTTGATTGAGAGGGTTTCACACATCCCCTGGAATTCCCAAGCCATGTTTATTCTGGATGGCCTGTTGGATTTTACAGAAAATCTCCCAATACACCGTAGATCTTAGATATAATCACTGGTCCACGGTCTGCAATAATGTTAGAATCTCACAAAACTTAGCGAGATTGTACTTAGTGCCAATTCCTGTGATATCTTGTTTTTCACACATTACAACATCACAAAGAGCTCCCAATACCCAGCAGATCTGAGATATAATCACTGGCCCAGGGCCTGCAGTATTGTAACAATATCACCAAAATTCAGCTATATTGTACTGCAAGTAGTGTCTTTTCCTGTGATATCTTGTTTCTCACACATTACAGAATCACACAGGCACAATGAGAGTTATATTTTCTCATGACTGAAATAATACAATTCCACTCCTTTTGTCCATGTCTTACATGGCAAGACTCTCTCAGCCGGACCATAACTCTTCCTTACACCCCATTAAAGAGTCAGGGACTCAGGATGTGGGCCAAAAAATTACCAAGATCAGAAGCCCGGACCCTATATTTCTACTGCCTTTCCCTGCCTTTATTTTGTGAGTTTATCCGAATAGTCCCCCGCAGAGCATAACTCCACAACAAAAACTAAGATTGCAGCACACAACTGCAGCTTTTATCAACAGCCTTTGGGATAGATAATAATTCACATCTGTATAAAAGCACCGCCAAAGGGGTCCACTTTAGTATCATATCTATCACATTGATGCGACCTCCGATTTTGTTTGTGCAAAACCCACATATTGAATTTCTGTGAGACTTGGAATATGTTGCTCAAGAGACTACTCCCTCTGGTCAGATCAGGAATAAGCTTCCACCATTTCCTATCAAAACCAACAGATACATTATTACTTTGATATTTTGACTTTGTTAAGTACAACAATGGTCATTATCATCACCATTTTGCCAAAATATCAGTAGATGGGTGATTTCCAGATTATTAACTTCTTTCTTTATAATATATGGAGCTTTAACTAAGCTTTAAATGATGTCCGCTTCTGTTGTCCTCAGATACTTTCAACTGCATGAAATTGCTAGTCACCATATACAGTGTATTTCTTATGAAATTTCTTTGGTAAGAATGATTATCACCTTTGTCAGACACTATATCCAAGTATACACCAAAGGTAGATCGCAGAAGTTTCGGCCATTGTACTGGATTGATGTCGATCGCATGATTGCGATCCACCTATTTCACCTCGCGAGCCTCCAGTTCTATTTTTACTGCCCTCCAAGCGAAAGCCAATGGATCGGAACTGTCATGCAACATTAGAATTGGCTGATGACCCATTAGCTTCCAATGTCACTCTAATGATATCACAATGGCTGTTTGTCATGCAACTTAACACTGTTCACACAAATCTCAACTGTGGACACTAGCCATTAGTGGTCAGTATGGTGGAACTGAGAAAATAATGAGCACTATGATGACAGGAATTTCCTGATTTTTTATGATATGGTTGAGTATAGAGCACAATGTGTGTAGTTAATACATAGAGAGCAGAAGGAGGTCTACGTACCTATACTGCGAGAGTCCTTATGCTTTTAGCATTGCTGCACAAATGGTAACAGAATATGTGCAAGACACCATATCACAACTAAAAGCTTGATTCCTTTTGATCTTGAATTCGCAGGGATGTCTCAGAAAACCAGGTGATCCCTTTGTAATAACGGTGATGTGGCCGCCATGAACCAGTATATTACTCCATAAATGATCATCTCGCATTTCATCGATTGGTGTCACGCAAGCTACAGTTCTGTTGCTGTCGTCAGATTTCCGGGCAAAACTAACTCGATTCTGAATATACATACAGTTGGAATCACAATAATTCAAGCACCCTGAAATTTGCACGAAGATGTGTCAACTATAAATGACAAATGCAATCATCTCTCTTTTTTATATATGATATTTGTTATATTTTGCTAATTCTATTACAATTTTGCAACGTCTATGTAATGTTACATAATCTGAGCACAAACAAACCCTTACACATGACGTTTTTGGGTAGGGGGCTGCTATGGTCTGTGGACTCATTGCTGAAAACAGCTTTATTTTTATCCAGACACTATTTTGTAGTCATCACCTGATGTTTAGGACGAAAACATTGCAATATCATTGGGCACTTTTAAAATTAAAGTGACCGTAACACAGAATATGATTTCAGGAAAATGGGGCATTTTTTTGCTCTTCTGATAAAATAGTAAAATTTAGGTGTATCTTTGAAAACTTTCACCTTTGATTGTTCGTTGACAAAGCAATAAGCAAAATAATTTTGAAGTACAAGAACCAAAGATTGACCTTTTGAGAATAGTATGTAATTTTGATGTATTTTCACCAAATGCTATTACACTACTACAGTTCCTCAAATGTTTCACCAGCCAGCTCCTACTGCATGATTTCTGTATGAAATGTCTGCCAGGGTGAATTTCAGGAAATTCAGGGAAAATCTGGTGATAATCTTGTATAACGAAGAAAATATTAACTATATCACAACCTTACCATAAAATATGAATGTATTAGACTTCATACGTGCATTGGTTATATATCTTTATATAGCAGCTGAAAAAGAACTTTAAAATTAGCATAATGTGTAGTGAAGTATCACTTCCAGGAAAATTGTGCTGATTCAATAATGTGTCATTTATGTCCAGTGCAGAATTATAGTTTATCTATTTTCATGCAAGCTCATGTTTGCTTCCAACTGTAGGTATGATGAAACGAACCAATCCCAAATGATAACCTTCTGCGGAATGAATATGCGGAGGAGTACACCTTTTTGTATGTCTCACAAAAACCTATAAGTTGTACAATATACAATATGAAGGATTTTCATTGACATGTTACATTTACATCCAACACACAATCTCCTAAGCTTCCACTCCTGCTACATTTCTCTCTTCCTCTTTGACACAACCTCTTTACACACTGAGCATCTTGTATTCACGAACTTTGTCCACTTTGTCGAGTCCACAAATGTAAAAAGGATAATGTCCCATCCAAAGCAGCTAATACCACACGAATTGTGTGAATCGCATTCAGCTTAGGCATCAAATGTAGACCTTTCCCTCTTTTTCTCATCACAAAAAGACGTGTCCTGTACTTGCCCGCTGCGTCAATGCCACATAGAAGAGATACGCAGTCCTTTGCCCTTACATTATTGAGTTGCAGACGTTTTGCAGATCCTCTTTCGGGCCCTAATAGCATTGTGGCCCACCGTAAGCCTGCCTAAGACCTTTGATGACCGTCTATAAGCCAGGGGGAGGTAAAAGTAATGCACTAGCTATGAACAGAATATGAAAGACGCAGCCGACCCGGGTGGGTCCTGTCATCCCAGAGACCACATTTCCGCAAGACAGAAAAGACATCTGTGTAGCGCATGTTGAGTTATAGCTATGCACATAAATGAATGCGGAAGCCATTAATTCAGACTTATGTATTGGGCAGCAATAGAACACAAACAGAAATACATAGGGTTTCAAACCTTTCAGGAAAACAAAAATCCAGGAATTTCTTCAAGAGACTTCCCTAAGAAATCTCAACATTTCCCTATAAAAGGTGTTGAAAATGCTAAATTAGGTACCATATTACTACAGAGTATCAGACCTTTGCTACTATTCATATTCACTGTCAAAACCACCTACACCAACAAAATGGCGCACACAATTTGCACATTCAGCACAAGGAACTCGTGGTTTTCTTGGAGAGATTCCCGGAGTTTTCCCTGATTGATGGAGTGGCTTGGAACCCTGAAACCTTCTCTACTTTGTGATATCAACAGATACCAATGCACTGGACTGAAATTTATGTTACTCTTCAGGCTCAGGAATATATCAGTTCCATTTTGTCTTATTTAATTATCAGTAGTGATACTGGAGTTAACTGCATGGTCATTCCCTCCTTTTAATTCTTGGCAGGGGGAGAACTTCTGCTGTGTCAACCCAGACAAATATTGTATGCTGCACTGCATTTGAATGAAAGCACAGACATAAAAACTCCAACTGTAATCCAATGAAGCAGCTCTAAAAAGTGCACTTGGGTGAGAAATGCTTTTCCACCACAGTGGCCATATGTACTTTAGTCGCTAATGCTCCCTGGATTTCAACACGTATGCAAGTAGTTGAACACAGGGACAGCGCATTGAAATTTGCAGCACGGAAAGCCCCCCGGAGATCAGCTGCTGTAGCTGCTGTGGCAACTGACAATCGGATGAAAAGCGAACAAAAAGTTTCACACAATTTTACCAGACTGAGAACCTTTGACACGAATCAATCTCAATAGGTATTGTGCGGGCCATGCCTACAATTTACAATAGAACACTAGGGTGCAGACTTCCTGAATTGGTCTCGCACCAGACTGCGACAAAGTCGATATTTCTCCCTGATGTAGAAGTTGACAGCGAGTGTCAAAAAGGTCGCCAGCTTCGAGGCTCATATTAGATACTACAATAGCTTTTTTGATGGTCTCCCCATTACTGCGACAAACAAAATCAAGTCATAGAGCTCTCCAACCCTCGCAACCAGACCCTTCAGCATAACACAATAACAAATTGACAATATTCCCAAAGCGCATCTAGGAACTGTATTCAGATTTTTAAATTCAATAGCTCGAATAGACAAAAAGGAGAGACAATACAAAGACACACCTAATGAAACATGGAATATATCTTTCATATTAATATCAGATTTTTAGATCTGTAGATCACGAATACACCATTTATTATATATTCTATCTCATTTCTCATTAAAAAAAACTTCATGTCAAGAGATTTTGTCTGGTCTGCAATCAACAGAATAAATGCCTATTATCATCGTAACTGCTGATATCTGTCATGCACCAACAATTATCAAGAATTTGTCCACTTTGGAAAACTGAATGAACACAACTTTCTAACTATTTGCTGAGGAGCAATATAGGAAAGATATTCAGAAACCCACAAATCAGTAATGTTTAAAAAAAATACACAGAAAAGCTCCATTGTTGAAAATTCTTAAATTTCATATCCAAAAGAATATTAAAAGGTAATAACATCATTTGGCACCCATTGATCACTAATAAATTGCCATGCTTTACATCTCACATTTTCTACCCAAAAGCTAAACAGTAGAATTGTTAAATAATTTACATCCAAAAGCTTACTCGTTCAATGGTCACTTTTCACATAAACTTCACATGTAAAGTTGGAAAGTTTCGATGAATTTTTGCATACAAAATCTGGTTGAAATGTAAGCTAATGTAGATTACACACATGGGAGGATTCCAGACCTGTTCCCTCATTCTTTTGGAACATTTTTCTCTTCTTTTTAAGCATAACTTTCATCCTGTCCCTCATTATTCTCCTTCTACCTTACTGCTTAAGTTCTTCATCAATCACTCTTGGCTGACACAAGCATGGGCTCGTCTGACAACAGTAGCTCAAGCCTCTTCCGGCCCCGCGGAATACCAAAGGCGTACTTCCATACAATCCTCATACACGCCTGGATCAAGGGATTAAGCACACTCAATGATGGTGCAGCTGAATACCCAGGTCACTATGTGCCCAGAATACAATACATAAATATTCAGCCCACTACATCGTACATGAATATACTGCATGGGAATGGAGGTTATTCCTTAGCGGCAAGGCGATGAGGTACTGTTAGCAATATCCACAAGAATTGTTCAAGCAGGCCAAGTAATACTGCACTTCTACTATGTGGCAGTTGGCACAATGGAAATATTGCAAAATGGGATTAAAAGAGTGGTGTGACCACTAGTGCATAACTAATTGATTAATGCATTATACACATTGCCACTGAATTTACTACTCCTTTAAGTTTTAGTTATGCACAGCTGTTAGAGGCAGATGGAAAATTTGCTGAAATGGCATTTTGCACATTTACCTCATGGGTTGGGTAGTGTACCTGTACTAACATTAACATTGAGTACAAAACACAAGGAATGCTAATGACATCCAGCTGAGATGTAGCTCAAGAATAATCCCGGTGTAAAAAGCAGTGGAGGTTGGGATTAGTACCCGGGACGGGACCTTCAGCGGAGCTAGTCAATGTATTAAATGGCCAATGCCTCAACCACTAAGCCACACAGGTGCAGGGAGTTACCCTAGAATTCAAAGACATCTTCACAACAAACACATCAGCAAAAAACGCAGGAAATATCATATGTCACAGACCATCTCATTACGAGCCCTTCGCCTACACAAGCATGCAAGCCTTGCAAGGGATGGTAATGTATCATACATCGCAAAGTATATGGGAATATTCTTCTCAAAGACCAGTATTGCTACTCATGCTCTTATTCATTCGTGTTTACAGCCATATGCTCTTGATGCATACTTTCACAAATATTAGGTTATACCTATTCAGATAAAATTGTACATACACGGAGCATATAGTTTAATCCGATTCTCAACTAAAGCAAGGTTGGATTTCTTGCAACCTGACTTCTAAAAACTATATATATACAAATTTGTATATATGAGCAATATTTTACACGAAATGACCATAACCGTAACATTGTTCATAATATTCAGCAACTAGTCATGTGAAAATTACATTTTGAATGTCACAATTAACTGTAGCATTGATAAACTCTTTCGTTACAACCTGAATGGCTTGTTTTTGCTTTTCACATTCAGGAAAACTGTTTGAAAAGATTGAGCAGGCAAACTAAGTCATACATTTGTTTAAAATCTGTGGTTGGGGTTTTTAAAGAATTAAACATTAGAAGAAACGCATAGCATAGCAAAGCTATCTACCAATGATAATAATTTCCATCAAATCTTGCAATCTGCCAATGTTATGTATGACCCATTGCACCTCGTTGCATCCTACCTAAATTTGAACTATTCAGAGGAACCAAACAATCGAGGTGACCTCTTGAAAATCACTAAAGTAGTCTTTGTAAATGGTATCAAGGTTGTCTCAATTCTGTCACTTAAAAAAATGTTAGTTTGTAAGCACAGTATGAGACTCAACAAAGATGGTCTTTAAATATTGAGTTATCTTAATTATAGGTTCCATTATATCATGCATTAATATTCATATGCATGCACTGCTTCGTATCTATATCAGTGTTTTTGTACTTTTTAATTCCAGTGAAGCGTGGCAGGCGCAGAAGGTCCACAAGAACATGGACGTCGTGGGACTGGTCAGTCGGCAGTATCCGGCCCTCATGGGCATATTCCGGTGTCCAGCATGCAACCGAGTGTCCCGGTCACTTCGTCTTCTGCCCTGTGGTCACAGCTTCTGCCAGGACTGTCTTAAGACGCTAGCAATAAGTCTACACAGAGTGCAAGGCCACGATGCTCCTTTGCCTTGCCCTCTCTGTGGAATTGATGTAAGCTGATATTTTCACCTTCTCCCAAAGCTTTCCCATAGCAGCACAACAAAGACACTCTATATTGAGCAAACCTGACTCATTCCATTAGTATTGGCTCATGACTTAATTTGCAATTCAACTGAAAACATTTACTGTTTTGTGTATAGTTAAGCTCTTCTAAAAGATGCTCTTAGAATTGCTAAGCCCGAAGTATAAATTATGCCTAAAAAAACATTTTGTTATAACACAGGCACCTCGAATTTCCCATGCTATACATACGTGAAAGTGAGTTAAACAATTGAATGGAAAAATTAATAATAACCTCACAGAATAGCAAATATTTAGTGCAAAAACTGCATTCATGTATCTAAGATATGTTGGCTGCTCACGTATTGTGTTCATTGTGACTCAATGTGATTATCTTCAGGTATCAACTCCCACCCTTGACCAACTACCTCTTGACCATCAGACCCTGGATCTTCTGGACATGATGGTCAAACTAACACTCAAGTCCAACTCTGGACCAAACAAACACACCTGCGACCTCTGCCGCTTGTCGGACTACTGGGTTTCTTCTGTATCTTACTGCGAAAACTGTGCCAAAAATCTCTGCGAGGCTTGTTTCGAGTGGCATTGTGGGATGACGACCTTCGCGACTCACAAGGTCATTCAAACTGCTCAGCACACTACCGAGGACCTCTCAAGTGCCATCGAGTGCACGGAACACCAGATGCCCTTCCAGTACGTCTGCCAGAAGTGTGAGCGATTATTGTGCTCTAAGTGCACACTTGTGTTCTGCATGGACCACGGGCTCAAAGAATTGGCCACTGCTGCTGGTAAAAAGCCTTTTCATCATTTCAATAATTTCAATAATTACCAGTTTGTTCCATTGTGATCTGTTTCACATTCCCACTAAAAATACACCAAAGTCTATTAGTATCGCTATAAATTATACAACAGGCTTCTGTACTTAGTAACAAAGCTTGCTATTAATGTTGTGAAACAAATCCATAAACGATACTTAAAAAAAGCTATCACAATCGCTGGATTCTTTAGACCAATAGTTAGAGATATTTTATCAGTAAGAAAAGACTGTCCTAAAGATCTTCATTATAAACAGAGTGCTAATTTCCAAGAAATAACACCATTTTCAATTCTACTATTATTTTCTTTCAATGAGCCACATTTGTACTAGTTCGTCATCAACAACCCATTATAATTTTTTTTTTTTGCAGAAACTAAAAAAGCTGAACTGCACAAACTCCAAGAGGAAATTGCAAATGCTTTGAGCAAAGCCAAAGACAAAGAGAGAGTACTGCAAGCGCTCGATGACCGCAATGAGCACATGCTGAGGAACAGCGATGAAGCCATCCGGCAACAGACTCAGGTGAATTGGGACACTGTTGTGACATCTCGCCCATCTTACTCTCTGTAACTTTTAGTTTTCTTGAAATTAAGTTTAGTAAGTGTAAGACCCATTGGAGACATTTTCATAATCAATCCTTTAACCTTACAAGTTTACTTAAATCACATGTATACAGTACTGTTTTACCTCTTCGAAGAAATACTCAACAAAATTTATATTGATTCCATAAATGCATCTTAATACCTTTATTCATAACCTAAACTAATGAAATTATGATGCACTGTTACTTCTACTAGACACATGTCAAGAATGACATTTCGCCATATAAAAGTTGATATACTTCATATTAGTATTTCTATGAATTTAGACTTATATATTTCATTTTCCCCGATTAGCTGATGATAGCCGCAGTCCAAGAAAATGGGAGACGTATGATGGATAAACTGTACAGAGCCCATGAGACCATGCAAGCTGAGGTAACCAAAGAGATGAGGTTCTCCGAAATCCAAACAAGAATCCTCCAAACAATGCAAGACGTGTTAGTCTCATTAGATGGTCCTGGCCGGGAGACTTTAATGCTGTCAACACTGCCAGCCATACGAAGTAAAGCCCTCTTGAAAATCAACATAAAAGGAGTCAAAGAAATTGATGATCTCAACATCGTCTTTACACCAAACGATAATGTGAACATCGGTAAGATTGAACTGGTGAATAAGAGTAATGATCATTCGACTCCAGAAAATAAGAGAAAATCAAGATCAGTTACGACACCGACCAGCACAACCAGTACGGACACATCACCGATGATGAAAGTATATGTGGCTCCGACAGTAGCAGACTTATCTGGCGATGTCAAATTGAGCTGGAAACGGAGAGGATTAGGCTATGGTTGGGATGTAGATATTCTACCAGCGGGTCATATAGCTTTAACTGATATTGGCGAATACCAAAGTCAGATTAAATTCTTCACTCCAGATGGTATGAAAGAAATAGATCTAAACTCGGAGGCTGTGGAGTTTTCTGATCCATCTGGCATTATCTACCATCCTCGCTTGGGTGGGCTTCTTGTTGCTGACCCAGGTCTTGGCATTATCAAAGCAATAGATCCAATTCAATTGACACATATGAGAGATATCCATGCCACACATGTAGATGCTCCCATGGGCCTTACAGTCAACCAATTGCACCAGCTGATAGTAACACAAGTTGGCGGTTCTCGCACTGTGAGTATCCACAATCCTGACGGTAACTGTGTCAAGATGTGGAGTGCTCGAAACAAACTTGACATCCGTGCTGAAAAACCGTACTATGTGACTGCTGACAAAAATGGCAGAATCGTAGTCTCCGACATGGGTAATCACTGCATAAAAGTGTACAACAGTGAAGCTAACCTGTTGCTGAAATTTGGAAATAGCTCCATGGCTAACAATTTCTTGAGGCCTGGTGGTGTTGTGGTCACCGATCGCAACAATATTTTAGTTGTCCATAGCTCAAAAGATAAGCACAATAGAGTCACTGCATTCAGCCCAGACGGACAAGTCATAGGCACTGTCCTGGACCTAGATACACAATGCGGGGAACTCAGGTCCCTCGCAATTCAAAATAAGGATCTCATAGTTCTTGGAGAGAACTTTATTCACTCTTATAACATAAAAGAAACCGTGTGATTTAGACTCGACCTAACATTCCTCATAGTAAAAGTCTTACCTATGTGATCTTCTTATAATTACATATCTCTAATGTTATTCTTTATCAAATAAGAGATTTAACACTTGTTATGATGTAACTGTTGTATACAACTTGCACTTGATATCTATATTTATTACGAAATACCTGCACATGACTTAGTTGCGCAACGCGAAGAACATAGTCATTAAATTATGTAGAGCTCAATTATGCTTCAAGTGATATTAATGGCAAGTAGTGTTATACTAGATGAAACTTATAGCTCACAATATTCATAAATATTATCATATTATGCATTTGTATTTGTTGTAAATGCTTACAGCTACAGTCATTGCAATTTCCAGTGGATAGTAGGTTCCTATATACAAATAATATATATAACCAAAACCATAGAAACCAGGGCTGGACCTCTTAGCACTTGCGGGGCCCAAAGCGGGGCCTAATTTGCCTCCTATATATCCCTCATTTTAGAAAACGAAGAGCTTTTCTTATTTTTGCTCTTCAATTATAAGCGTGGCCTAATATTACCGGTGTGTGGGGCCTATTTAGGTGTGGCCCAATGTAGCTGCCTTGCTTGCGTTGCCCTAGGACCGGCCCTGATAGAAACATATCTTGCAATCTACTTTTAGTTTTACATTAGATATTAACATAATCACTTATTGTCTTGTTATAATTCATTGTTATAAATCTTATTTAGCTCTCACACAGGTACTTTAGCAATAACAATGCTCACTGTTATATATAGTTTGTTAAGCTCAGTATTTTATCAGCGTTTGAGATTATGAGGCTTTTGTGATGTTTGTAACTTTACCAAAAACTGATATCCATATTTAAAGTATATTTTAATGAATTACAGTGGTTGATGAATGATCCTATCCGTTTGTTCTATATACACAATATATACATGTCAAATGCTACAAAAAGTTATTCTCAACTACATTTCGTGACTATTGAAGTTGGTACCATACTATATTATTTTAAACCCAAACTGTTATCCAAAAAGAATGTTGTAAGACTCAATATGAGCGATTTCCAATATTCATAACCAATAAAGCATAAATAAATAGAAAACTAATCAGTGTTGCGATTACCGTCATTTCTTGAAAAAACTACAGCTTGTTACAATAGTTCAAGTGCATTTCAATTTATGTGACAGAAGTTCACTGTTTATCAATTTATATTATGCACCATGACTTCCAAAACAAAAAGGTGTCATGCATTGAAGCTGATATGATTTTTTGATAAAGATCAACCTTAAAACTAGAGTTGGATAAATGACATCTTTCCAAGGTGAGACAGAACGAAGAATACCTCTACCAGCTGCAACTGAAATACCAGTTATCAGTAATATTTATGAAACTCAAATCTCAACACAACCATTTTTATAGTGACTAACAGCAAAAAGAGCCGGTGTGTTGGGTTTCGCACATCACGTTACTTGACTGCATAAGACCAGTCCTGACTGGCACTTTGCCTGATACAAAAAGTCAATACCAAGCAATTTCATGACCATGATTATCACCAGAGGGCATAAGGAAATCAATAACTTGTGAAGGCGCCCTCTATGGCTGTATGGTCTTAAACAGAAATCACCAACACTGTGAAACTATTCGGTGTTTTCAATAACAGCAATTGTGACAAGACTAGGCCTTAAGGGCCACCACTACTAGGCATATATGAAGTTGGGGTCACATGTTTACATACAGCTAAGCATTATACAAACATTTTATTGTGACAACAATTCTGTGGTAAATTTCCAATCAACAATGGTTTTAATATGGAGGACATCATGTGAATTATCTAAATAAAATGCAAATTTGAGGCATGACCACTTTCACAAGGCATTATGTAACACATTTTCCCTCATGAAGTCCAAAACTGGTGGGTCATAAAAGTACATACACTAACCTCAATGGCTAATGGTTTGTCCAATAAAATGTTTTACTGGAATGAAAGAGCTTTGGTATTTTTCCACACATATTTAGCCAAATTCTTGTTTTGTTTTTTCCCCCCGTTTTTTTTTTTGATTAGCGGAGTATGTACTTTAAAGAAAATGTTACATAATGAAAGTGGTTAAGCCTCAAATTTGCATTTGATTTATAGGATTCAAATGATATACTTCAAATTAAAACCACTGTTGGTTGGAAATTTACCACAGCATTGTTGTCACAATACAATTTTGTGTAATACTCAGCTGTACCTCAATGGTTTTATTTTCTTTTAAAAGTGGCAGAACAGACTCAAGCTTCAGGATAATAATAATAACCAGGTGAGAAGGACATTTCAGGCAATGAGTACTGGGTGGCAGCCAGGTGAATAAGTCGCAGAATGACTAAATTGCATGGAATACTGGCTACATATGGGTCATCTTCTCATTTTGTTTCAGAATTTAGAACTATTCCAGTATGACTCCTCAATAATGAAAATACACCTAAAGATCTGATTAAATTAGGACCCAAACCGTAAGAACCAAGTTCACACAGCTTGTGGTTTCTGAGAAGTAGAGATATAGTTTGGTATATATTCCAAAAAAAGAAGCGTACTTGCGTCCCAATTCTAAAAATAGTGATGCAAGTTGCAACTGCATAGGTCTATTCATATGAGCATAATGAGAGCTAGCTTACCTTTCTGGAGCTGGTAGTCCAGGAGTGGTGGAGGAAACGGGAGTTGTCACATCCGGGACTGTTTGTGCACCACTTGCTGCTTCCTGGTTTAATTTCTTCTTCAGACTTTTCAGATTATGAGATGGAGACCATTCCTGTAAACAAAAAAATAATGGGAATTTACAAGCTGCAGTTAAACCTGTGTTAAGCGGTTACCCAAATAAATAAAAATGATTGGCCATTTAAGACAGGTGGCCATTTAATAAAGGGGTAAAAGCAGTGAATATTAATCCAGAAGATTTACAATGTAGTGGCCGTTTACAGCAGATTACAGGTTGCCTTGAAAACTTGCCAATCTGTTACGAGACTCAAACTTAAGAAATTTAATGAAAATGCAACTTATTCAACAGCTACGGATCGGAGTTAAAAACACATTCCCGTCAGTCTGCTTGGAAACTTCTTTGTCCAAATAAATGATATGACAACTTGTTCGCAAAACAAATCAGTGCTTACCAGCGCCGTGACATGAGGAAAGTTCTTAGGCATTTGCCTCAACATCACTCCAGACCTCAGGTCCCATAGTTCAAATGGTTTGTCTTTGAAAACGATCACAAAATACTGCCTGAAATAAAATTACATGCATAATATTACCACGAGTCGTGACACAATTATACACTGGAGCACCTTCGTTTATGCATTAACAGTTCTATACGTAAAGGTCGCAAGAAGAGTATGTCTGATCAGGTGGCCGGGAGTGACATTAACCACAAGATCTATGACGAAGACAAGAAAAATGGCTTTAGTGTCTTCAGATCTTGTATTATTTACCGAGCCTTACCATATAAAAATAACAATATTTAAACTTTTTAAAAATGTTCACTGTCAAATATATTACTAATATGAATGTTTTATCAATTATCCAAAATGACAACTAAAAAATCCCTGTCCGTTCCATGCCCCTTTTCCAGATTCCGTTTCACATAAAAACTTACTTTAAGTAGGAAACTCGCATCATTTCAATGGCTGACTCCTCATCCCTATTGTTGCGGAATGGAGTGCTTTTTCCTGCAAATCAAAAAATAAGGATCAACCTATATTTTTACACGGTATTTTTGCATCCAATTTGCAAGCCACTAGTTGATTTGGCCTTGACGACTTTGAAAAGTTGTCAATCATACAATGGTAACATTCAGGCAATGTCAGCATGTTTAGGCAATTATATTACATTGCTACATTCTAAATACAAAATTAGTTTGTAGAAAGGCTATTACCCAGTCAAGATTTAGAAGTTTACATTTCATATTAGTACAAACCAAGAATGGTAACCCAAAAGAAAGTGTACTTTCGATTGCAGGTATTTGATTAAGATGCTCAATCTAAAATATCTTTATCAGAAATCAATGTATTGTTGATAATCACTATATAAGTTGGTCAGTTTTCAGATTACAATATGAAAAATGAAACAGTATTATCATTCTATCAGAATCATTTCAAGATATAATTAATGCACTCACCAGTTTGAATATCAGTCAATATAAGCTCATTTTTCACAAGGCCAGATGTTCCAGGGTTGGGATAAGAATACGACAAAAAGCTGTGAAGACTGACCCATTCAATACCCCTGGAAAAAAATTCATCAAAATTATCGTCATTTCAATACACAGTTGATCTGTCATAATTAGATATACAAGAATGCCAGTGAAAAGTCCTTTTGACAATGTATGTTTTCCTTTATGCTAAATGATACAAATATTAATTAATTTTTCATCTTTGTACACTGAACTTTTAATTTATGTCTACAATGAAATACTAGACATTGAATATGTCATCAATAAGGGACATTGAATATGTCATCTAAACTAAATATTGAATATGTCATTGAAAAGATAGACAATAAACTCTCTCCCGTGCACCTACCTAATAGCACTGGTGTGAATAGTAAGCTCCTTTGTGAGTGCCCCACTTGAGAGGTTGTAGACTTGGATCAATCCAGACTGAGTGCCTGCAGGTAAATTACAGGAAGATGACAACAACGACACAACAAAGCATAAATTCAAAGACAGGACTTCGTAATGTAATGAGTGCAAGACTGACGAAGCAGAATCAGGAAGAGCCTTTCAGAATCTACAACCCGTCTGCTGCATTTCTGTTTAGTCAATTTTCAAAATATACTAAATGTTTTTTTCAAATAAAGAAAATAAAGGAATTAACCACCCATTGCTTTAATATGACTCAATGGACCAACAATCCATACTAGATCAGTGGTTTCACAAATTTTACTGTAGCATTACAAGCAATATCTTGGTATGGCAATCATAGGCAGGATTCAAGAGGCAACTGCAGCAAAACTGACAGTATAGGCTCCTGCCTTCACATGATTTCAACTCTAGGCCACTACCAAAAAATAGCACCGCAAGCGGTTGATGACACTTGTCTGTTGTATGGATGTTATTTGCTTCACATTGTCAGGGTCTGTGGGGTTATTACCGCCAAGTAAACATACAAAGTAAATTTATAAAATTTTACCCCTTCCTGGGTACTCAACCAGCCAAATACCGTGAAGAACCAATTATCCAAAAAAGAAGTTATAGCATTTTACCTCTTTGGCCATAATCATTGAGGATTTGCAACTGCTGCCATCTATAATATGAGCTGGTAATAGTCATTGCTGGGACAATGGAGAGACTTGCAGGTGCTGTCCTCTGGTGAAATGTGACAAAAATTTGATGCATGGGCCAATAAAAAACCAGCTCACACCATGACGCAATGACACCATATTCCAAATGGCAAGACCTTCTCTGATTGCGCAATAAGTTTGTTGCATCCAATCAGAAAAGAGATGAATAGCCACACAAAGTTAGGCCATTCAGGGCAAAGGTCGCTGTGTCAGCTCCATGCACGGAGATTTTTTGCCGGCAGGAAAATGTGCAGAGTATACAAACCAAATTTGGTGAAGATCTGATCAACCCAAATACAAGTTATCAATTTACTCTCATGGGGTAATTACTCCATGGTAACAATACACATGAGACAACATGATGCTAACACCCCGTACGGTATACAAATTCGAAGCAAATCCAATCACCCAAACAGTACTTGTAGCATTTTACCTCACAGCAACCATAAAAGTGTTACAACATCATGCTAACACCCTATAGAGTATACAAACCAAATTCGAAGCAAATCCAATAACCCAAACAGAAATTATGGCATTTTACTATTACAGGGTAATCACCCCAAGACAACCATATAAGTTCAGAATCCCAATCCATAATCCCCATATGCACTGTTCTTCACTCATGGAAGTAACCATGCTTCCATCAAAATATCATACCCCACCAGCGTGAATATTTCATCTATTGAAGAACTCAATGACAGACCTTAACCAGAAAGTGCTAACGCCGCCAACGCTGACTAAGTGACAACAGTAACTCGTCTGTTAGACAGACAGATGAGCTAAAAATTGCACTACACGTACAAAGAAAACGGCTGACAATAATGTGTAATCATCTGGATTGATAAGATAAATATCATAACATTACTCTTTTTACCTAATGCCAACAGAGGTTGATAGACATTCCAGTTCTTGGTGGTCAAAGGAGGACACATTCGGATGACAAGCCCTGGAGGTGCTACCCCACTGACCAATCCGGTCAGAACAAATTTGAGTACAACACCATGCTTGCTGGCGAGTGGGGAATGGTCGGTCACATAAGTCTGCTGTTGACTGATCAGATCACTTAGACCAAGTTTCGGGTGTACCTGAAAGGTTGACATATACAATTACAACTCAGAAAGACACACAAATATTTGCTGACAACACAAATTAACTTTAGGGCAGCAAAGCCGGATGAAAAACTTTGTTAGGTTCCGATTTCATAGCCCTCAAAATGTAGTAGATTACCAAACTATTTTTTTTTCTGCCCAATTGAAATATTTGCAAACAAGACATCTGCACTGCCAGTGTAAATTATAAAGTATCTGACAAAAGTGTAAGTATTACATTTTGAGATATGTTAATTGTCATTAATCGAAAAAGTTCTAAGATCATGAAACTTGCACCAACTGTCAAAGAAATATTGTTGCACATAACGATTTTACATGTTCAAATCCAAATCGTAATATCTTTGCACAGGACCGAAATAGTACATCAATAATATACATGAACACCAAGATTCAAGCAGATTCAAGAACTCAAACTAAAGATACCATAATTTGCCTCATCAATTTTTGTGAATGTAACAAACCACAACATTTCCTACAACTACCATACCTTGCTTGTAGTGAGAGGCAGACTTTCGCCATGTAGGGCAAGTTCTTCCAAAGGCTGAGTGGGGGGAGATGCCCCTGGGGTATAAAGCGGCGACAAAACAGGAAGACTACTGCCAGACATGTTGCACTGAAATGGAGATGAGTACAATGTACAAGTAAGTACAGTAGAACCCTGCACGTATTACCAACCTATGGAAGGATCATTTTAATTTAACTTTGCTGGCTCCTAAAATGTGATATTAAATTTCCAGGGTAATGGCCACCTTGATATCAAAGACTATCTCAAGAGATTCCAATTTGTGGTCTTATTGTATAATTCTACAGCATTACATTATATATAATAAAACCTAATAACTGTGTGATTCAGAGCCTTGAACTTCATGAGTGATGAGGTTGAGCCCAACCTCATCACGAGTGAAGTTCAAGGCTCTGAACCACACAGTTATAAGGTTTTATTTATATCCCGCAATAACCTCTCCATTATTATTTTTTATGAGAACTATTTTTCCAGCAGTGAGTAAGGATATTTTGTTTTTCTATCTGTTCTGCCTCACTCTGGTTGGTCGCCATGGTGATGACGTCACCATTTCAAAACAACAACATTATGATTCAGCAAGGAGAGAGTCTTCAATATGAAGCACTTTCGGCCTTAAAATGGCGAGTTTATGCACATTTGAGTATATTTAACTATATCTACTAAAATATTTTTGGATTTTATGCTCATTTAGGACCCAAAAGTGTATTCAAGACATGTTGTTACCCAGAAACTATATGAACTGGGCCATTGTCACTGCTCAACTGACACTTCAGCAAATTTTCATTGTTGACTTTCTGAAGCTTCTTCCATGTTAAAATTGTACTCAGATTGAAGGAATCAAAAAGTTAATGGGGTTTCTTATGTCAGGTGAGGCTAATTTTGTTATTTTATAGATTTTGTGAAGAATATCCAGTTGAAGTGATGACTCTCATGATGTCACTGAGTTTGTGTGTGCTGTCCTGTGATTGGCCAGGCTGTTCTCTTTATAAGGGATAATGTATGTTATGAGGTTCACAACACTGAACCTCATAGTGTGAACCTCATGGTTTTTCTATGAGGTTCACACTCTATTGCGGGATATTTCCTATTATGAGGCAAGTACACTTTCATATGGTGCAACCCAGGTGCAATAGATTTTACTGCTATCAACAGCACTATTTCATCAAAGTGACAGCAGTTAAATTTCTGTTTTCACCCGTAATATATTTCTAACACTACTGATTTTATGAAAGCGAACAAATATATCTCACCTCATAGTCAATTGTCTTTAGCTCCCACAACAAAATACGACTGTCGTTCATGACCAGCACGACCTGCATTTCTCCAACAGGATCAATCGTCATGCCGACCACCTTGTTGTTCTTGGTAACCCTCAGAGGGTCAGACTGGCAGCGAAGGTCATACGATACATCGAGGAAGGTATGGGTGGGGCTATCCTCTGAAGTTCAAAGAGAAAATGTTTATCACAAATGCTGAATTTGTTTCACAATGAAGACATAGGAACTGAAGAAAACTTGCAAATTATTACCATTGGTCTTGGAATGCTTCACAAACATATTTTTCTGCTAGAACTAACTAAAGTAAACTCGAACATAATACAAACAGACTACAACCTACAAAAAGTAAAAATCATAAAACAACGGTCAAGAAGAATCATCAAATCTCCAAAACAATACTCACCAGAACTTCCAAATGTTCCAACTTGTTCCAAAGATGGAGTAGCAAGCACTTGATTGGTCCTGCGCCGAACACGGACCGTCACTCCGCCATTCTCGTGAAGACACATAATGACATCCCTCTGTCTGACAGGCATCACCTGAAAAATGGAAAAAGTATTTGAATGCTATATTTTATTTTATTCAAGAAAGCTTTTCACATCCTATTTTGGATTCTTGGGGTGTCTTATCTCGTTATATTAAGTTGGGTGGTTTAGCGGTTAACACTGCTCAGCCACCCCCAGAGGGTCCAAGGTTCAAATATTGGCACAGGCTCTTCGCCTACATCTAACTACATCTTAGATAGTCAAACCTTGTATGCACAGAAGTCATCTCTTCATTACACCTGCCTCTGACCACATGCCATCTAAACAGACTAAGTGGCCCAAGTGTAGTTTCAAACATGCCGAAACAAATAAACACTAGGCTAAAGGAAAGCAGTATTAGCCACATGGCCAGTGAGGCTAATATTTAGCAAGCACGAACATGATTCACGTTGGATACTGCAAGTGAGCAGATTTTCTAATCACATACCTGGACAAAGGGTGATCCTGTGCGCTCTATGGGAATGATTCCTACAGTCTGGTTTATGTCCAAATCAAGAATCAGAATCTCACGAGCGTAAAGAAGAATCAAATGATGACGGCAAGCTTGGTGATAGACCAGTTGAAGGCATTCATTCAGGGTGACATGTTCATCATCAGTCGATCTGAAAAAGCCATACAGGTATCATTAGTTAAATAAGTAAAAAGTGATATTCACGAAGTCTATATGAATAAGTCTTTCCTCTTGTTGTCACCAATTTTTTTTTCTCAAATCAAGCACAATGAAAATTTTATTTTACAAGAAAATGTTGGATGTACAGGGTTCAGGTAAATTACATTCAATTTCAAAATAGATAAAGTAAAATATTTATAAAAGTTCTAAATTCATGAGAATTGAGAGAAATAACTTACAAAACTCTTACATCTTGTATAAACTAAAATAAAGCCACATACCTTTTAGTACTTTCCCCAACAAGAATATTGCTAACACGTCGAGTGATTGTTGTTTTTCCTCCTTTTTTGTCAGACAGTTTTTCGGAGCTTGAAGACGAGGATATTGAAGCTGAAAACACCACACGCACAAGCTTGAAATCTTGCAATATTATTTGAATGAAATACATTCACTCATTTATGACTTGGTACCAGATTTCTTTTTATCCAATTACAGCGAGTTTCATTGTACCCTGCATGATTACTAAATAACGTTTTATCTTATCTTGTCTTATACTTACTGCTTGCAGCAGGGGCAGAAATGTAATACTTCTTTCCATTGCTGGAAGGTGTCTTGGATGGTGAAAAATCATCAACAAATATGATGCAGTCTTGGCCAATAACTGAAATAATATAGAAACAGAACTCAATTCCATTCCTCTGCACCAGAATCTTCTAAATTGACATGACCCATTATATCACATTGGGAGGGGGGTATCAATTGTCGCAACTAGCCTTAGGCATACAACAGGGAAAATGTATACTTGATTTTTTTCTCCATTTCATTGATAATCTGTACAATCCTTTTTTGCCTCTGTAGGAAAAATAAACTATCCGAGTCTGAACCTATTACACGTACAAAAGTATGTCTGCATAGTTGATATGACAGAGTGAAATTTAGTGCAATAAATACTTACATGCGAGTCTGCAGGGGTCGAATGGATCAAATGAAAAGCCTTGGAGGACGTCAGTGTAGGATTTCTTCCACAGCTTGGTTCCAGTGTCCGCATTCCACACAATCAAGCTGTATGGCGGATGAAAAACTGCAAGCAGGTCTCGTGAAGCATCTTGGGTTCGTAGCCATTCCATTTCTAAGACGAAAAAGTTGTCAATGACATAGATATGAGTAAAACTGCCAGTCAAGAAAAATGATGATACCAAATGCCGCTGAATAGAGACTTTAAAGAGAGATAACCAAATTCCATCAGTGTTGACAACAATTGAGTACAAAGTGATTAGTTTTTAAGATGTTCTTTTTTTAAATTGCTATATTTTGCATGTCCAAAGGCTTTCTTTGGCGATATTATGATTAAGAAATATTTACCACCATCAAACTTAAATTATCATTTTAAAATTATGATGAAGAATTTCTCAAACTCACCAGCAACTGGCCTTGATCCATCAGAAAATTCAGATTTAACGGAGGCCTGAGTGACATCCCACACAATGATCTTTCCATTGTGGTCTCCAGATGCTAGACGTAGGGTGTAGGGACTTGCAAGATCATGGTGATAGTTTTCTCTGGCCCATTTCACCTGAAAAATCAAAGGACAGTTCCAACAAGACATACAAGATAGAAAATCTGAACTTTGACTTGATGTTACCTAAAAAGCCTCATTACCTTTACTACATAACCCTTGTGCTTATCCAGTGCTTGGATGATCTGCAACAAAGGTGAGTTTCATTCGTCAGCAATAAATAAACGTGGTGATTGATATCTTTTTATTATCCATGTTTTATAACATTTTTTTTTTGGGCAAATGAAATGCTGCATATTCTCACGTACCTGCATGGTTCCAGGGTCCACTACACAGACCAAGTTTTGGCAGCCATAAGCCAGCATGCCCTGCCAACCCCTGCAAATCAGAATAATTCATTATTCTATACTAAATACATAAGTTGTATTGCGACTACAGCTATATATAACTCTTAACACACAATTAAGTAATTGAACTACCGACTTTGAAATCTTAGCTGTTCAATCAAAATAACTGAAAGCTAAATCATATTCCAATGACTATTATCATACCGATATAAAAACAATTTGTATAGCCAGTTTTTACCCATAATTTCATGTAAAAGCATTGGGAACATTTAAAAACATAGGTAGGCTGTAACAAAATTTGGGCCAACTTCTGACAGTTACATCCTTTTATCACATTGAAATTACAGTTTTCCTCTTTCCAGTGTTAATTTTCTGCCCTCTTTGCTTTGTCATCATCATGACTGACTGTTATTGTCACATGATCACATTCATAGAAGGCACTGACAAAGACCTGCAGAGCCACCTGTTGATCTAATGACTAAGTCGCAATATAATCTATAATCGTGTAAATTAATTGATATATCCACAAATTAGTCTTTTTGTACTTTAAATAGTGTAGTTATCATATAGATATATATTGACAGAATCAAATATTTTGATAAAAAAATAGCAGAAGTGATGAACTGAGTTGACCTCTGATTGGATTGCTCCGTGATGTCATCAGAACAATGGCCATTGGGACATCATAATTGCATAGTTTGGTTCAGAATGAGACTTGATAATGAGATGCTGCTTGAGAAACAGCATGAATTAGTGATTTCAATCAGTTACATTTTCGTAGTCAATCATCGGTTTGGGTGTGCCAACTGATGATCGTTATTCAATTAATATTCGGGTGTTCGTATTTGAGTAGTCGCCTACATAAAATCAACTGCTATGAGAACTAGGTTGCCCAATGTAATTAAAGGTCTCTGTACATAAGTACAATTTATAATATATCAAGTCATTTATCTTATATCTCAGTTATTTATGATCCTGAAGGGAGGAAGTGCAATATGTTTTCTTTCAATGTTTTGATAACCAACTGATGTGACTATATCAAATTATTATACATATAGTTATCGATCATCGTATTCTTAGACAAACAACCAATGATCAAGTACAATTGATCATCGTGACACCACTGACATGACTTATTATTGAAAACATATAAACCTATATAGTATTTATTAATGATAGGTGTTATTATTACATAGATTTGATAGATACTTGGCATTAAGTTTGTTTATGATTTCTGTCAACTTTGCACTGCTGTGTTTTAATGAAATTATGACAAAAAAACGGAGTAGACCTTTTAATGAATATTAAAAAAGTAATCTGTATTATACTGTGTATATTTTGACTGTTTATCACAATACTGTGATATAGTGTGAATGTTTACAAGTACCATGGTATTATCCTCAATAGGCCTATCATTATGCACACGTCAGCAACGTACTCAGTAATTTCTATTGGGGGAGTGACATGACCACATACACCTGCAGCTTAGTGCTGCCCCTCCCACTTCTTCAGACATAAACAAAACAGGATTGCAACTTGTCAACTTCACAAACACAGATCACAACTGACATAAGTAAACAAACGACACTGCAACTTCACTGAACGATGCCACAATGTCAACCCACCAGTCGCATGCTCCTTTATTCCAGCTGTGCAGCACACCTGGCAAAGTTTTGGGTGATATCTTCATCTTCTTGATAAATTCAATATCTTTGCCAGACTTGGGAATCAAATTAACATTTCGACTCGCCTCCTGCTCAACCGGAAGCTCGTTTACGTGCAGATGTATACTTAAACAAAAGAGGGCGCCATCGTCGCTAGCCCCCTAGCGGATTATTAAAAAACATAGACTTATATGCAGCAAACCCTCAGCGCATTTCTTAATTTGTCTAATATCAGCTCTGACAAGCGCAACAAACGTTTGGTCATAGTTTGTATAGTAAATTTGAAAATGTTATCAGTGTGCTTTACGCTCATGAAATTAAAACTCATGAGCAAACTAGTCGACATAATTATAATAAACCGAATACGCCCAAGCGTAGCTGAACCTAGCCTTTCACAGCCAATAAGAAAACATGTGCCAAAGCTGTGACGTGTGTAATTAAAAATAAATGTTAACTGGTCTGTGAGATATATTTTCAAAGACATTAACAGGGGCAGATGCAGAAATTGGTGAAAGGGGGGGGGCGGAGATAATTGATTTGCTCCCCCCTTGGATCCGCCCCTTATTAAATAAAGTATCTATATATATATATCTGTCTATCTATAGATCTATCGATCAATCTATTCTATCTATCTATCGATCTATCTATCGATATATCGATCTATCTATCTATTGATCTATATCTATCTAACTATCATGTATTTCACAACTTCGTATGTTACTCATAAGTGTATAACCTCCACCAATCAGCTGTAAGTAATGGTTCAGACCAATTTGACAAGGTTTTCCCAAGATAATCCAACATTGTTTGTGCTCATATGCAGGTTTTCCCAAGATAATCCAATAGTTTTTTTGTCTCAGAGGTATCTTCTGTTTAGATTCTTGCTTGAATGCAATATGAAGCAAGTCAAATTTTGAAAATATGCTCCATGTGGCGTCATTGCATTTTGACTCTTCTATTGAATAGCTGTCTGAAGCCCCAATCAATTTGCAACTCTTGACTGTTGCAGATCCATCAATGTACTCTATGATCCATCAATTACCCAATGAAATGCTGACTTGGTTGTCAAAAGTCCAGTGTCAACTTGCATCTACATAACTGCCTCTAAGCAACCTACCTATAGATATTGACAAATCTTCATGCCACCGATTCCAATATCTAACTGACATAAGAATCCTAGAAATCATGTACATATCTGCACAAAACCAAAGATTAACTGTCTCTGGTCTATTTTTTCTTGCTTTATTTTTTATTGCTGTATAATTGTTTTTAATTGATAAATATAATAGGGAATACATCAACCATTGGGTAATGATATTTTATAAATACTCAAATGTATCCCCTTCCAACAAATTAGATATTAATATTTTGCATTTGTTATACTTGTAAATCAATGTACTAGAGTGTTGGGAAACAAAAAAAAATCCTGCATTGCTCATTTAAGCTCAGGGTAGCCACCACTAAACCTGAAAATGGATACCAGAACTCAGAACAAATTTATTTGACATAGGATATACAAATACAAGATCAGGAGAGCCATTTTCCATAAATGTCTGACCACTGTCTAGCCCATTTTCCCTTATATATAGCTATAAACATGATAAAAGATTGATATTAAGTAATATTGGCCATCATTCCTTAACTGATATCTTAATTTGCATCGATCCTGTCATTGTTGATAATCTTGAATCTTGTACCAGAACCTTGTCTTCTGATTTTTCCCAGACCTGTAATTGCCATTTTCTCTTGCATTATGAGAAAATAACAGGATTCTTTGGTCCACAGACACTTTGCCATACTTCAGAGCTTCCTCTAAGCTCTAAGCCATGCTTATATGCCCCAAACAAAGGAGGCATATTTACTGCTTGATGAAGATTTTGAATCAAATGAGGCAGTTTCCTTTTTCAACGTTGACCAGTTTGGTAAACATTATCGGCTTTACTATACCATATGGCAGACCATATGGGAAGACCATACACTGCTCAGCTTCTTGACACTTACAAGTATAAAAAAATTATTTAAGAAAATAAGGGGAGGCAAAGTTACCCCACATCGTGGTAACTTAGGTTAACCAGACTTTAGCAACGATGCAGTCGAGTTTTTTATGGGAAAATTCTATGGCACAGCCATAGGTGGAAGAAAAGCAATACTGTGTCATAGGTTCGTCTTAAGCTAGAAAGTATAACAGCCATATTCTTTGATGCTTTGGCAATGCCCACAATTCATGTGGACTGCATCAGTATAATACAAAATTGGGGATCCATGAGGTTATTTTAGCCATGGCCAAAAGAAGATACCCTGCACTAAGCTTCCGACGGCTGAAATACTCATTTTCTTTAGCTCTACCAATAAATACTTGAAGAGTTTAAATTTCCTATTTACCAATTTGATATGTAAGAATCTCTCTACATAATACATGGATTCCAAGTTGCTGGCATGTGTACAACCTGGTCGCCCAAACCGAATTAGGTAAACAGCAACTGCCGCGTATTTGAAACCACATGCCCTAACATAACTGTCCCTAGAGCAGCATAGACTATTTGATGGTCATGATTCTTATTTTTATGTTAATATATATTTTACCTATGCAAAAATAAGTCGTATGTAAAGCCATTTTGGAGTGAGACACAACATAATCTCTTTTTCATAGGTGGCCAAGTTGCCAAGAGGTGGCTAAAGAAACCCCAGTTTATGGAAGCTCCCTGGAGCACCTTTGAACATCAGGTTAAAATTGTGTTAAAATCTAAAAGCAGTGGTTAAAAACTTGGCTAAAACAGGATGCTGTTGAAGGTCAGAGTAGTTTGTATTGATCGATGTTTTGTTGGAATACGTTAAAAAATATAAGCTTCAGGAAGGTGTTCCACTCCAAAAATGTTGTGATCAAAAGAACAAATCGTGATATAGTAGCCGTGTGGAGTGTCCTCTGATACTATTTGTCCATTTTAGATAATTGGGTAGTATGGTTGTTTTGATGGATTGCTTTGTACAGGAGAACAAGTCGGGCCTGGATTCTTCTCATTTTGAGGCTTTCATGTAGGTTAAAAATTTTACTTTATCTGATTTAAAACCCAAAAAGTGAAATTTCAAACACGAGTGATGCTTTTCAGTCTTGTGGGTAACATTATGGTGGTTATGTTGTGTTGACACAATGTACAATACGATACGATACGAAAATCTTTATTGACAAGTCCAATATATACAACTGAGAAAAAAGAAAATCACAATATATGGACCCAGCTTATTACAAATCAATTGAACTTAAGTGGATAATGTAAACATGAAATGTAAAAATTATAATAAAATTAAAATTAAAGTCTAATTACTGTATAACATATTTCTTCTAATTTGGTAACATGGAAATACAAATCTACTGGTTTTCAATTGTTCATTAATCATTAAATAAGTAAATTTGTCTTGAAAACTTAAACCAGGAAAATTAGGATTGACAGATAATATGCTATCATAAAATTCATTTCTGGTTTCATTATACAGTTCACATTTACAAATAAAGTGCAACTAAAGCTAAATTAACAAAATGACCAGTCTCGATGTTAATAGGCAAGACACCACAACGTAATTAGGCCATAGTGGACCTTACATTCTTTGGTAAATTATTACATACATAGTTTTCTACTTTAAGATCAATTTTAAATGAGATATATGTCCTTAACTTAGGTTTGGCTAGTACAGTTTGTATCCAAAATTCCTTGTCCTTACTTGTTAACAAGTTTTTCATGACATCAATATTTCAAGTCCGCATATCAGAAAACAAACTTTCTTTACCAATAGATGAAAATAATTCTCTGATCTCTGAGCACCAGTTACAACCAAGAGTATATGTTTAGTTAAACGGTTATCATTCATTAATATTAATCTATTCTAAAAACGTAACATATTAATCCTACAAAATAAGTGAACACTATTTCATCCCATTTCTCCCTGGAGTGCAGCCCTTGGAGTAAATTTATGGACACCAAGGAAGGATCTTGCTGCCCTAAGTTGTATATTTTCACATCGATCATATCTAGAGTAACCCCAAATTTCACTACCATAACAAATAACAGGTAAAACACCGGTTGTAAAAAGCTTGTTAAATGCTCTATGTGGGTTTGTCTCACTGTTCCCCACTCTCCCCTACTGGCACAAGGCGGAATATCAGAGTCAAGTTACGAAAGAAGTGCCATGCTTGATTGGTTTATGATCCAGCTGATCATTTGACCGTGATTACAGTCTTAGTAACTGCATGGATTTGTTGGACATGGTTGGCTAAATTAATAACTCATAGAAGAGTTGCCATAAAGTTTCTAGGTCATGCGAGTTTACAACACCAGCATGGATACTAATGAAATCAACATTGCTGGATCATTATGGACTATGAGGATGAGCTCGTAATCTTCATGCTTTTAAAGGTTATCAAGTAAAATGAAAATGCCAGATCAAAGAACAACATTGACTGATTTATCACAACTGAAAGCAAAGCCTTCATCACAAGAGGTAGTGGAACATCATACTAGTCGCTTTCATCATGCTCCAACAAAGACAAACGTTTACTATCGACTCAAGTCATCACCGTTTACTTCAAGAGTGAGTTTAGGAAATGAGAAGATGGCCAGACAAAGGACTGCCGTTCAACAGAGAGTTAAAAGTAATAGCCCAGAACAAACAAGCTACATGCGGATGATGGTGGCTCAGAAAAATTATTCTGCTGTCGCTAATGACCTTTCAAGATCACCAATTTTGAACTCAGATCATAATGCTGGACTTCTTGCCCAAGCGCTACCGACATCAACTCTTGACAATGCTCGCTTACAATATGGCTTCCAGAATGAAAACGTGTCTTCAGCGAGAAGACCACTCATGGGTGTAACACTGATGGACATAGCATCTTTCATTCCTTCGTACCGTCGTCTTCCATTAACAGTTGACATCCACGATATCTTGAACTCACCAACAAAAAAATTTGTGGCAAACTTGCGGAACAGTGATACTACAACAAATCAAAATGACAATATTCCAAATTTGCAAAATGTAGACAGAATGAAAAGAGCATCAACAAACAGGATGAGGGCATCGCAAGACCACAACCACCATTCGCAACCTTTACTTGCCCTTCCGCCCTGTCCTGATCATTTGAACAAATATCGAAGTCAAAGCCTCGATCCAAGATCTTTCACAAGCCCAAATGTTGATAAGACATCCTTGATTCAGAAGTGGTTGGAGGATTCCAAAAAAGCTAAAAATAGCAGAGGTTATGGTGAGATGATCACTCCAGAGCCCGTAGATTTATTATCAGAAACAGGGTCTCAATGTGATGCAAAGTATGACTTCCAAAAATAATGTTGTGAGACACTATAAAATAAATGTACTGGTTTCATTATGTTGTAATTAAACACACATTGTACCACTGTATAGACAAGTCTTTGTCCTTCCAACATTATTTTGATCCCTGGCTCTTTTGGATGTGCTTGGTTAGTTTTGCAGCAGAACTAAAGGATTTGAGAACTATACTCCAGAGGACTTCATGTGAATCCAGGACTCCCATCCCTTTTGGTTAAGGCAGTTGGGAGTCCTGGATTCCCATTCATGACGTTCTCCGGAGGACATTTTTACGTGGGGCATTGTAAGTTTATTGGATGGGACAGCAGCACTGCTTGAAGGCAAGTTTTTCTGTTGCCAAATACTAAGCTAAATATTGAAGGGAAGGGGTGAAAGTCCATAAATGTCACTTTGTCTGTTATTTAACTTAGATCGACATTTGACCAATTAGCAAGTCTGTTGTTAGTAATTAATGCATATTAAAACTACATCCATTATTCTCATCAAGAAAGCTTTTAACAGGATTGTTAATTTTCATGAGCAAACATTGGGGCTAGCAGTTAGGGCTTGTTAGCAAAATTTATTTTAGAAGGTCTTTGACGTGAATACAGCACACGCTTAGGTAAATGGGGTGCATTAGGCCTAACAGAAGTCTGAATTAACGTAGCAAATGTCAGGTTTGTTAAGGGGCGTTTACACTGTCATGTATAAGACCTATGTGTAAAGTCGGCTCTACGTGCTCACTCGTAGCTCTGTTAAACATGTATAAATTCTTTCCACAAGCGTACAAGCAGTCACAGATCGCTCTCCGGACGTCCGTCAAACGCTTGCTGAATGTGCGTTGCCAAGCATCCATGAAGCATCTGTGAGGCATCCATAAGGCATCCGTGAGGCACTCGTAGATCGCTCGTAGATTGCCCGAGTGAGTGGTTCAAGGGTGGGGTGGCTACATATGGCCAAGGATGGCCATGGATGTACATGGAACGTACATAAAACGTGCGTAAAACGCTTGCCGACTGACTCCCGAGCGAGTTACGTAAATAATATAAACAATCACTCGTAGAACGTCCACCAAAACTTTAAACATGTTTAAATTTGTTGCCCTCTCCACGTATGCTCATTAGTGGTCTAGCGCTAAAAGGAGCATTCTATGAATTAGCGCGAGTATACGTAAAACGCTCGGTGAGTGAATCATGTGTGGCCAAGGATGACCAAGATTAAAAATATTTTTTCATCCGTCGTCATTCGTAGGTCTTACTTGTGACAGTGTGAACGCCCCTTTAGCCATGCTCAACTGACAATTACAAATGCATCTCAGACAGGCCTGTTCAAACATAGAGTCTTCCTCATTTCCCTTGAGAGTGTACAGCAAACCATTGGTCAGCGCATCAAGTAAGTACAAGAGTAGTCACAGTGGTGTAAAGAAGAGCAGATCTGCTCAATTGCTCCCTGTCACGATGTCATATGGCACCTCTCCAGATGGAATGAATGAAGGCAAGGCATAAGCTAATTCACATCTTCACCTGAATAAGGTTCATTCACATCTGATATTACTATGATACTGTTGCCTATCATAAAATTCATCCTTTATGAATTTGTTGGCTCTGTTTAGGTTAAATTCAAATATTCACGATCAATTGTTCAATTTGTGAGGAAACATTGTCTTATTGAATAAGATCATATTGACCAAAATTTTTGCAAAATTGTCTTAGTTAGGCGTAAATATTGATTTGTTATTGAGTAGGCACTGCATCAATTATTATAATTAGAGTGCCAATTCTCCTGATCTGCATGATTATAAGCAATTTAGTTAGTGGCCTCTCTTTGCTCAGGTTCTTAAGCATATTTTGCAATATCCCATACAGAAAAAAACAATCATTCCTTATCACGATTTTTGTTATACTAACTATAGGTAATATTACAAAACAATGGATTTGATACCTACAGCAGTACAAAAGTAGTATCATAAAATATTTAATATGCAATTTGTGAAATGTTTTATACAATTAAAGATAACCATTGATCTTGTGTTTTGCAATATCACTGCTGATTTTTTTTATCCAGTAGATATGTTTGACATGCTTTAGTACAATGATTCTATGTTTAGATTTGCCAGTAAACAACAAAGAATATATTTTACCCTTTCAAAAAGAGAAAATAGCCTTTTTTATGAAATTGCTACAAGTTTGAACTAAACCATCCACTAAGGGGCACAAAGATCCTGATGGGTTTTCAAAGTGACAACGTGCAATTTCTTGATTTTCCAAGAAAAGCCCTTTACTTGCTTACCAGTTAGGCAGCTTAGAAGAAATATCAGTCAGCTTTAGTCAACTTTGTGATGTTGTAACTAGGTTAACATTGACCAAGTCTGATTAAGTTGCTAGATAAAGATGGGTAACAATTGTAGGCATACATAGCTACAAGTCCCCTGTCCACAGGACAGGGTTACAACGTCCTGGATGAACAAATATGGAATTTCGGCTGGTGTGGGAACTAGCCTTAATTAACGTTTGCCACACAAAATACACCTGCTCTGATAAAGTTGACCCTACACCCAACTATAATGTATGCAAACGTGCCACTAGCTGACCCACTTCAGTACATGAATACTTTTTGTGCAATACACATTTAGTGTTGCTCAACATTGATAAATAATGCACTGGCAGCATTTTCTCCATAAATAACATAAGTTAACATAGATAATTTAAATGTCAATATTTTGGTAATGTCTTTGGGGAATAGGAACTCAAATGTTTTCGAGATGCAATCATTTTTGGGAATATTAATTACTTGAAAATGTGACTGGCAAGTCCACACTTTCATATTGTGACATTAGTCAAATGGTGTGGCATGGATGTTACAACATGCTTGTGTTTGCAGGGTTGGAATTGAAACATAAAAGCCCAAGGCATTTGTAGTGCTACTCATTCTTTATTTAATGTATTTATATATTTCATTTACTTAAAATTCTTTAAAAAAATTTTATGATAAAAAGTGTTTGCCAGATCACTGCAGTCACAGGTGAGTTCAAAAGTTTTTTCTGTAACAAATCTTGCAGTTTTCCTGGAACCCTTGAAGTTAGGCATTATTTAAGCTGTATTTACTTGCACAGTCCAAACTGAATCATTCCTAGTGATGGGTGGTTTTCCAGAGCAGTGGAAGAGTCGCAAGAGACTGCTCCGGAAATCCTTCATCGTTAGCACGTAGATCAGGGGATTAACAACACTGTTGATGACTGAAAGAAATACACCAACAATCTGTGTCGGAGAGTTGAATTCATAGCTGATCAAACCAGCATAACCAAGGACATATGACCAAGAGTCCCATCCGAGTGATAGCATGAACACAAGTGAAACCACAGTGGCTGTCCTTGTCAACTGCGCGTTCGCTTTATCGATGATTTGAGAAGTCCCCAACTTGTCATTTTGTCGTCTTTGGTATAAGGTATATAAGATGATGCCATACAGAATAATGAAGACAGCACAAGGTATGGCATAACAAGCGACAAACCAAACGATGCCGTAAACATACATCACCGTCTCCATGATCGGTCCTGGGAAGTAGTATTCGCTTTTGCAAGTACCTTCTCCAGTAAATCGTGTCTGCATATCAGCCGGCAACAAAAACAGGATATTAGTAATGTACATGATGCTGATAATCAGAAAGAACCTCTTTTTTGTGATATGTTCATGGCTGAAGGGAAACCGAATTGCGAGAAATCGTTCAACAGTAATAAACACGAGGTTATATATTGATAACAAAACAGCACCCCAGTACATGGCTTGACCATGCCAAGCTTGACATAAAAATAAGTCTAATGCTCTATATCCTGTCATTGCCATGTACGGCTGGACTATAAGTATTATGGCCATACCACAAACCCAAGAATCTACCAAGGCTTGATGTTGTATAAGTAGCCTTATCATTAGGCTAAAGTCTTCGCCATGTTTTTGCAGTGTTATAACCGTCAAAATATTAGTTAAAAATCCAATAGAAGTTACCAACAACTGAAACTTATCCAAGGTGTCCTTCCAAGGGGGTGCTTGTGGGACACCGCTTTTTGTAGTCGGCGCCCTGGTGACGTCATAATCTATGGTGGCTCCATCTTGTGCAAATGAGATAACGTCAGATTCTGCAGACACTGTCTCCATGGTAACTTCATCGACCTGTTTATCTGACAAAGGCGTATCTCTCTTTTGTCTGCTCAGGTATTTTTCAAACTTCAAACGTAAATGGTCTGTTATAACATCTGTTTCATAACTTGACTTAACTGATGAGGAAAGCAATAATATTATAAACATTACAATGGTAGTTATTCTTAGACGTCTTCTTATCATATTGATAAATTCTGAAAAAGAATAGTTAAAACATTTTATTATCAAGACATGATTACCCTAAACAAAGAAAATGATGATTTCAGACCTTCCATCACAAGACCGGAAAGATAAAGTCTACTCTAAAGAAGCAGAAGAATATTCTCCGCCTCTTGTTTCCATGTCAACAAACTTGACAGATGTTCCCTCTTAAAGACCTTTGAATGTTGGGGGATATTTTTGAGCCATTGTCTGAGAAAATCGACTATGTCTAAATATGAAAAAATATATATAATATATATTTAACAAGTGGTAAATCACAGATTTTGTTTAATGGTATCAAACATCAGTACAGAAATAATATGGCTCAGGGGTAAGTATTTAGATAACTTAACATAGTAAATATAGGGAGTTTACTACACTGTCTGGATTGTCTTGCAAGGAGTGTACGACCGAAAACAAAAAGAGAAATTGAAAGAGAATGTGAATGGTTAGTGAAAATTGCCCTGTTTCTATATGTGATGTGCTGTGTATTTATTTTGTGGATTTCAATAAAAAAAATCAATGGGGTTTTATTTCAACAAATAGACCACAGTTGCTGTAGTTGTTGGCCAGTCTCAGAATGGAGATGATGACGTAACATATATCAAACCATGAAGGAAAACTATGATAAGCCAACAAATGCAAAGTTGTCCCACTCAGTTATGATTTGGGGTATACAAATTAATTGCAGTGTATATTGTCATTTAAATCCGCAGAGCGTTTCAATTGAAATTACAAGTATTTATCCAAGCCCTTTGAGCAACCTCTAGATAATTACCTATACCAGACCTAAAACTTTGCACACATTGGTTTTTAAGGGATCAGAGCAGGAAATTTGAAATTGTGTGCTTTTTGGACCAGCCTAACATGCACATGTACACACACGTATGGTAAATGTATGCCAGCATCCGATTCTAAAAATTTAAAAGCTTCCGAAAAATTTAAAAGCTTCCAAAAAAATTAAAAGCTTCCGAAAATTTAAAAATTTTGAGTTTTGGATGGAGCTGGCACAGCGGAGCTGCACAGTTTCAACATTCGAGGCCAATAACCCTTAACGTATCTACATATCTTAATTTTTGAGAAGAACAAACAAAAACGCATATACAAGGATCTTGGAGCTTGCAATTCTACCCTCGAATGGTGCTGGCAAATCCATTACATTGACTAATATGACAATTTGTCACCAAGCTGAGACAAATTGTGACAATTGCTCTTAAGTAATTTACCTTCACCTAATTTCTGGCCAAGAAGATTTTTTGTATTATTGAGAATGAAGTCCATGTAAGAAAAGCAAGAAATGTTTCATCCGTGCAAATGGATGACAATGCTCAGACAATTTGCTACCTCAGCTGGCAAAATTACATCAAACTAGATTGCTAATCTATATCAAATGAATTCGATACGTCTCACATGTGTTGAAATATAGGACATTTTGCAATACACTCTGAATGATCGAAAAAACTTAATCAGTACTCACTTCTTCATATTTTTGATGGCATAATCTTTTTTTTTTGTGTGTGTATTAATTTTTCCACGTTTTTTTCAAACCAACACCTTAATAGTCATTTTGACAGCATCTAGAATGATTTCCTACATAGCAATCTAGCTCAATCTGAACTTGGTCAATCTCTCATATCATTACTCATTAGTTATAAATTCTAAAGTCTGACTTCTTTGTAAGAAGTATGTCTCTATCATAACGTGTTATAACTTCTTAGATAACGTTGATTAACTGGTTAGTCAATACAATCACTTTAAGCTAGACTTACAACTGCATAATTTGGGTTCAATTGTATCATGGAAAATTATATTAAAAGAACTTACCTCTTAATCATTGAAAATAATGCAAGGAACCTCTAATAACCATGGCGTGTTGCATGATATTTTTGCAGAAGAACGGGCATCCTTAGCTTAATAAATGAAGCCAGGCTGACAGCCACTGTTATCTAACACTCTGATTGGTTGAGCGTTAGTTCTTTTGGAAGCACTGTTGTCACGTGCATACCAAATATGGAAATAGGTTCCGATGATAGACCTTGCAAAATTTTGGTGATGAGCTTTGGCAATTTGGTCACATATACTCCTCTGAAAGTCCCATGTTTGAATCTTGACCTGGGCGCTAATCACTTTCGTAGATGTCTGACAGCTGAGTGACACACAAGTCAGTTTCCTTGCTGACGTGCCACTGCATAGAGGTTGTGTGGGCTCTGTTGATCTTCTCATTTGGTGAAAACCAGGAATGGTGACATTGCATATATATATAATTTAGGATATGAACCAGTGTCTTCCATATTTGGATCATTCCACAGAAACGGTGCACTTTTAGCTTTTCTGGTGCAAATAAAATAAAATTCAATATTTCTAAAATCAAGCAACATAATCGTACTGTTTAGTGTTGCAATATGACATTTTTATATCCTTTATTTTTAAATATATCCTAAATTGGTCAGTCATCTCTTCTCTGCCAGCATGGTAACAAGAAGGAAAGTACAAGCTGATTATGGACATTTATGGAACCTGTGCAAAATCTCATAGGGAAATGCAGGTAATATCACCAAAGTTTCCATTCCATTTTGTAATAATGAAGTACCTTCAGAATTTCTCTGTAGGTATTTTCTGATAAATAGCTTCCTCATAAACTTGGCAACAGAAAGGACGCCATAAAAGTCACCCCATGCCAATACAAACCATTTTCTGTAAATATTGAAAAATAGTTTCGAAATGTGTAAGATATACAGACATCCTGAAGTGCCACATACCAGTGCTGTCATCTCTCGGAAGGTGTATGACCTTACAATTTTGTCTATTATCTAGCGGCATTTTAATACCATGGTAACAAGAGGAACATTGATTCTGTGAACACACAAAATCAAATGGATAATATTACTTTAACTACTGGTGAAAATTAAAATTCTCCCGATTATATCTATTAGAATATTATAAATGATTTTAACTTACATTCATTGAGTAGGTACAATATGTAAATAGAAATGTAAAATAAAGAATGGGACATGCCATTTTGGCTGACTTTCAGAAAAAAGAGCCAAAATATCAGTTATGCACCGTTTTTGTGGAATGACCCATTTACTTATAAATTAGTCCCAAGATTTGTAACGCGATACCAATTTCCGGTTCTGGTCTTCATGCTAATCCTACGGCCGGTAGACCCATTATTAGTGAGCAGGAAAATTTCATCATTGTGATTCTCCGTGTTTACAATACACTCCTGACAGCTGTCCTGATGCCCGTGAGGATTGCTTGGCATATGGACACTAATGACCTTTGAGGGTGATCTTCTCCTTCATCGTCTTTTTAGTCTGTCTTTGCCAGTTGGTTTAGGGTTTCATTTATTTTTATACTTTATTAGTAATACTTTTCTTATTCTGTAATTATTACAGGCTTATGCCTCAGTATCTGCCTCCAATATGTTTGTGAGATTTATGTACCACATCGTAAGGTAAAATGAATTGCAATGGAATATGGTCTTTCATTGTCTATATGTTTGTTTACATATTGGAAATCATAATAAATCACAAGTTACAAAATTACAAAGGAAGAGTTAAGCCTAGATCTCACATAGCCGTAAAGAGACGGAAAATCCGTCAACTAAGTCCACTTAGGGTCTACGGATCAACCACGGATATTCCGTATTCAAATTTATTGGGTGAAGCTAATGATATAACTAGTTAAGGCCAGTAAAACTTTATATTGGTAACCTTTCTATTCACCATTCACCTAATTTATTTATTGGTCCTATGTTTATATTCATTCCAATGGCATGGTGCAGTAAAACATTGACAGAAATGTTCGAAGCAATTCAATTCCAAACTTTTTATCGGATAAAAACGCTTCTGGGAAATAAATAACTTGATGTTTGCTATATCCGCCATTGTAATTTCTGCTGCTTCTTTTATGGCCATCATTTTAATCTTGGGGACTTAAGTTATTCAGATAGCTTGGGTTTAAGACTCAAACTGGTGCACAACTTGAAAATTTAGTCTCCATGGTAACCATCTCAACAATTTTCAGGACTATAATAATTACAATGTAAATGTTTATTCTAACATGGCTACTGAAGTTATGAAAATCGGTATAGCCTAAATTCAAGCAATAATAAAATCTGCAAAAAATCATTTGTGGCTGTTCATCTGACATTGCTCAGGTAGTCAGGTTGTCATGGAAACACAACTCATAACAAAATTTGAGCCTTTTTTTAAATAGCTCAACTTTCTTTTCATTAACATGAAAACAATTGAGAAAAGTTTTGCTGTCTCTCTCATGGTTGAAAAAGCTAACACTATGGTCTTTTCAGTGATAGCTTATTTGTAGACTTCCTAGCGAATGTTTAGTTGGAAAATGATCACCAAGGTAACCATCCTTCATACAGACAACACACACAAAACACCACATACACACGGACAACACTCAAGGATACACATACACACAAACAGAACATACATGCGTGACATACGGAACATACAGTCCCAAAAGGGCATTTACACTGTCACGGATAAGACCCACGAGTGACCTTGTACGTCAAAATGGGCTATATATGACCAAAGATAAAACATAGACAAAGTTCCAACAATGCTCTAGAGCATACAGTAAAGCCCAGTTTTACCCTTTTGCTGAAATCAATGACACACATAAACCTTTAAAAAAGACATGCATATAGAACCTTACCTAAATCTAGGTTTACCAAAATCACTTTACTGTAACATTGCCAGATTCAGGCTTAGCTCCCATAACTTGAATATAGAATTAGGTAGGCATAAACGTCCGTATGTCCCCCCTGAAGAATGGATATGTGATAAATGTAACCTGCAACTAGTAGAAGATGAATTACACTGTCTAATGGTCTGCCCTAAATGGAAAGAAACAACAGTGCCCCTTATCAAGGTACAGGGGCGTCAATACAGGGGGGGGGGATGTGGGGGATATTTACCCCCCACTTTTTGGGAAAGGGGGGGGGGGGGATGATCAATGCAATCATCCCCCCCCCCCCGAAGCCACAATGAAAATCCTTTTTTCTGCACACTTATCTTTGGAATATTTGTGTTAAGTAGTTTTACACTTTATATCACATACCAGTACAATTAAATGCATCTAAAAATAGTTTGGCATCAATGATCCAGCATTGTTTTATCTCTTGACAAGTATCCGCATGTTAACTGCAGCCACTTTTACGCGAGTCAGAAAGTCGCAGTGCGACAGACTGAAGTACATAGGCCTGCATCCCCCCACCCGTCAATAGAAATCGACGCCCCTGTGAAGGTAGCATTTGAACAAATAAACGCCCTCACGGCGATGAGTGTAAAAAGCCAATTCCAGGAATTATTGAGCAGTAAATCCCTAGCATAAAATTTGGCACTAGGCCAGTTTCTCAGAGTTTCCTTGAAAATAAATAAATTATACATTTTATGTTATTATTATTATCTTTATTTATTTTTAGTTTGATCTTTTCTCCCAATTTACATGATAAGAGACTATGATCTCTGGTCCTGGGCGACGAGTGGTCCTCTGAACATCACTGCTTGTGTGTGCATGTCTGTATGTATAATAATTCTTGTGTACTTATGTGCATATATATGTTTGTGTTGTATGGCTTTTGTGGTTGGTGCAATGTCTTGTGCTTTATTATCAAAGTACGGTGACTGATGCTGCTTCTTGTGTTTTATTTTTTCCATTTATATTGTACATTTGTATATATTATATGAGATTTTTTTAAATTATCGAACTATTTAGTGACTCAGTTTATTGTGTATTTATGTGTAGAGACATTACAGTATTTTTTAGAGACTATACATGCATAGCTATTTAACAATCAGTATTATTTTAACATGTGATTTGTACATTATGGTGCATATTAAAATATTCTTTGTGTATATATATTATAACTTCATATTGAGCTACAGTAGAGCCTAGCTATATCCAGGCTTTCTTTACTTTTCTTTACCCTTTTCTATTGTACATACGCGATGATGTTTTTATGTTTTAACTTGATGTATATATGTAAGGCAGTCGTGGATCACTCGACAGACATCCGTCGACCACTTAATGAACATCTGTCAAACGCTTGCCGAATGTCCGTCAAATGCACTGAATGTCTTTCGCCAAGCATCTGAGAGGCATCCGTGAGGCATCCGTGAGGCATCCATGAGGCATCTTTGAGGCACTCGTAAATCCCGCACGAGTGGTTCAAGGATGGGCAAGGATGGCCACGGATGGGCAAGGATCGCCGAGTGAATCCCAAGCAAGTTGTTATAGGAAAACTGCACCAGTCCTCGATCTTTCAAAATAGCTCTGGGACGATTGTGGTTTTCCTTTTATTCCCCAATTAATTTCAGCCATTTAGAACTTTAAATTTTTGAAGTCAGATGAAAATTGACGGAGCATATACGAATATAACGTACACAAAGCCAGGCTATATTTAGAATGGGAACAAGAGCCGTAATTCAGTCACTTATGGTCAGATTTTCACAATTATTGTGTAGCTAAATTTATATACTTTTAAAATATTAGGTTGGTATTGTATTTTTACGGTCGTACACGTTTCGTCCTTATATGGATATAGCAAAGTCTTGAGTTTCCTTGTTTGGGCATTACGTGAACGTCATCCTATGTGCTATGAAATCAGATAGTGCAGGTAATTTCATTATAAACGGCCTGTCAAATTTAACCTAAAAGAAGTTAGACAACTTCTGCTAGACGATGCTATCTGCCACTAAACAGAATTGTCTGCACTCTAAGAAAAAAAAAAGGTTCTTAACCATACGGTTCAATAACACACCAAAGGTTCAAAACTTGACAAAAGGGGTTCAATGTCAAGTACCAATACTTAAATGGATATTAAGAGCAGTCACTTAATTGATTAGAACAACAAATAAAGCCAGACAGTGCAGCCTCAGTGAGCAATTATAAGCATTACATTAGGCGGTTCAACCAGTTGACAAGCACTTGGATTTCGGTTCCTGGTGCGTAATCAATATTTTACTTGTCAAATGCTTCATTTAAATAATTTTGTTTAATCAAGACATGAGAACATGTTATATTTTTAAGTTGTATTGTTTTTGCATATATTTGAGCAGGAAAAAAGCCAAATGACGATAAAAACATTCTTGGTATGATGAAGAGGACTGTACTGCACTGTTGAATTGAGAGAGCAGAAACAGTGAACTGCTTGAGAAATATCACTTGCAGAAAATGCATTGCTTGTCAAAGTGAGTATTCGTTACGAAAAATATAAAATTGCTACCTTTCACTATCATCAATCCGTAAATGTCACGTTGAATACTTCTTTTGAATATAAAGTAGATTGCAAAAGTATTCAAGCCTCTGGATTTTGCAGGCAGATATTTCAGCTATAAGTCTATATAGAACGAAAGTGGTCATTCAATCAGCACAATTGTTTTGGAGGTGATAATTTACCACATTTTGTAAATTTCCAAGCCACTTTGCAACTGTTATGTGATGTTTCGTATAAAATTGTGAATATTTTCATTGTTGCACTAGATTTTTTATCAGAGTTTCTCTGAATTTGCTGAAATTCACATAGGAAAACATTTTAATTAGAATATAATAAAATATCGGCTGGCTGACTGAAAATATGAGGGACTTCAGTATAGTATTAAATTGGAAAAGTGCATCCAAATTAGTACATCTTAATTTTATACAGATCTGTATATATCTGATCATTATAATTGGTGATGCTATATAATTAATGTCTTTTATGCAACCATCTAATGTCATGATTTATAATAACACTTCCTATGCTTCATTTTGACAGGAGTCGACACCCACGTTATTGTTCAGATCAAGCACAAGCGAGAGTCCAGTCCATGTGGAAAATGTTGAAATATGGCATGATGGTCATCCAAGACAGAGACCCTGATATTTCACTGGCTTTTAAATGTTTAATTGCTGTTTATTGGATATTTAGAAAATGTTGTCCTAATGTTAAAATTTACACCATGTGTTATGTAAAATTTTGCATCATTGATTGTGGTATGGTTAATTTGGTAAACTGGTACATTGTGTATGAAGTGATTTATCATACCAAAACTATGTTTGTTCATGAAAGAAAATAAATGTATAAACCAAAATGTATTTCGTTGTGCTGTATATTTATTCATATCTAAAAGAACCTGTATTTAACCAATATATGAACCTTTAATTGAACCTTGTAAGGTTCCAAATAGAACCACAGGGTTATAAAATAAACCCTAAACAGAACCATGGATGCGCTATAAAAGTGCTTTGAAGTACTATTGAACAATCCAAGGGTTCTTTACACAACCGTTTGATGGGTTTGTTCAAGAATTGGGTTCCATGAGGAACCTTAATTTTGAACCTTCAGTGGTTCTTTTAAAGAAATTTTAGAGAGGTTCTAAAAAGAACTAATGAAGGTTCCAAATCTATACCAGGCTTTTGAACCTTTAAAATAAAGGTTCCATATAGCACTTATCGTTTTTAGAGTGTGGCTATAGCTGGCTAAAAACGCAAGAAAAAATTAAAATATATATTATAGTCTTATACCGTTCAGGTAGTCTCAACCGACTTTACAATTATAAACTTGGCAGGCCTGTTCAAGCATGAGCCTTTCTCAACTCCCCCGGGCATATACAGCCAGGCAACCATAGCCAGCGCACACAGACTAAGCACAAGACAATCGCCATCTCTGCCTATAGCCAAGTACCCATTGGAGTGAAGCAGTGTTTTAAGGAAGATCTGCTCAGTTTTTCCATGCCGTGGCTGGGCTTGAACCCACATCCATAAGCGTACAAGTCCAGCATCTTATTCAACGGCCCACCACACTCAAAGCTTGATCTAAAAGTACATGTAGCACACAATGTCAGATAAATTTCAGAAATTTGCCAATGCTTATATTATGTGGTGTAAGCCGATCATAAGCTACCAGAGCTACGAGTCGACAGAAGCGGCTGGCTTTGGCCAGTCATAGCTACAGCAGGGAATAGGTCGCTACCGTTGTCTAGAGTCGACCATATTTTATAAAACTAACTGTAGGTCTGATATGTAGCATTTTGATGATCGTTTAATTTTAAAGAGCACTTTACTTAGTTATCGAAAATATAACAGTATAATCAATCAATCGATCTATCGATATCTATCTATCTATCCATCTATCTGTCTGTCTGTCCAACTGTCTGCCTGTCTATCTATCTATCTGTCTGTCTGTCTGTCTGTCTTTCGACCTATCTATCTATCTATCTATCTGTCTATCTATCTGTCTATCTATCTATCTATCTATATATCTATCTATTATAAAAAGGAAGACAATTCGCACCATGGATTTACTGCACCCAGTAAGTGACTGCGGATTATTCAAACAGTAAAATGGTGATATGGCTATGCATGATCTGTGGCTCCTGTGGCCCTGTTCAAGTATTTGCCTTTCATCAGCCATAGTAAAGACATGACACATTCAGTGGTGTAATGGATATTCACACTTAATTTGAACAAGTAAAACTGGATTGATCTGGAAAGACCTGCCCATTGCAGGGCATTATGACAAAACCAGTCTATATTGGACCTCCCCTGGGGTGGTCGTAATAGTGAGCTGGTCTTGAAATGAGGTTCCATCCAATAAAATTGTTTACGTTGTCAAACCTTCGGAAAAATTTTGTCATCATTTGTGATAAACTTTCAAGAAGAATTTTGATGTTCTTTTAATAGTTTTGAACAGGACCTTCAAAGAAGATGACAATTGATAGCATGTAATAATCATCAAATTACATAAATCTCTTTCCAACATAGCCTTTGAAAAATCAGAGATTATCTCATAATTTACGAACAATTTATTTTCATAGTGTTCTTGCGTATAGAGTTTCTTCAGTTAATGGCTTCTGTCGTATAAATGTGATATCTCAAACAGACAAACTATCATAATAAATGTTTCATTGATTTCGTGTTGTTTTACGTGTACTCACTTTTCTGTAGGTGATTGATGCAAGAGCTGAAGTGAACATATTCATTTGTTCTCAAAGCTAGGCACACACCCCCACGGTTTTCTTGATTAATGACTCGGTAATTTTTTATGTTTTTTTAATTTCTTTAACAACATATTGTATAAGGGTGAATCACTCAGTAAATTACAGTAATGCCCTTAGTTAACAAAATTTAAATGTATACAACATGTATACAAAACTATATCGTCTACTGTTATGGATACTCACTGTGTATACTTCTTTTTAATTTACATTTAAAAATGTGAATTTCGGTCATTTCTTTGGTAAAATTTGAAATGTTCCAGTTATTTGCACCTGAATAAAATAAACTTCTTTTGGCAATGTAATTTTTAGATAAAGAAGTGTACACATTCATGTCATGGCTTCTGGTGTTAACATTTCTAATTTCGACATCCATAATAATATTATTTGTGTGGTAGTCTGGTGCCATACCATGGATACACTTGAACATCAACAATCTTTTTAAAATACACCTGTCCAGTCTTTCTCTAATATTAATCCATGTAAGTTGTTTAACTAAGTTAATTCCGCCAACATTAATTGGGTCGAAATTATTTTAAACTATTCTGGCTGCTAGATTTTGTAATCTTTGAACATGGTGTGGCCCAATACTGCAAGGACATAATCTTGTTGGCTGAGTTATTGAATTGCACGTAGTCTGCAGCATTTCTCTTGTCACTGTATTTCTTATTCTTGACAATTTAGATATTTCAAAAGCTAGATTATTACATGATACAGAAATATGCTCATTCCGAGTTAGATTCTCATCGATAGTTTTATACATTCTTTACTTGTTCTATTGCAACTTTATTTAAACCTACATTGATTTCATTATCTTGCTAATTTCTTGTTCGGTGTCTTGATGCTATTAACATACTTTGTGGGTTGGATGCATTAAGTGCTGATCTATTTCATTTATCTGAAGCTACTTTTACAGTGTTTCATTACAATACAAAAGTGTATCATCTGCATAAAGATTTAAAGTACTGGGAAAGACATGACAAATAATATCATTAACAAAAATTAATTTGCACCCGTTTCAATGCAATAATCCAAAGCAATTACAATGGTCAGTTATGATTGAACTTAAACTTAGGGCAGATATGTGTTTAGGCCTGAACTAGCCCTGAAGACCCTGGAAGACCCCCGTGTGTTTAGCGCATGGGTCCCCGGGGCTACATGGCCAAATGTGCCACCTGCATTTTCCATGCTTTTATCCAAATGCGTGGAAAACGCACGTAGCACATTTGGCATCCAAGTACAACCTGCAAAACTTGATAGCCCAGAGGTAGTTTCCGGCTTTTATGTTTTATTAGTCAAATGAGACAAATTTTACATGAGTCCAAAAAAAAACATTTATACAAATCCATAAAGGAACCTCTTGATGTGATGTACTTACTTCATAGAGCAAAGTAGATCTTTAAAATCGTTTGTAACATGAGATGCACAGATTGCTGGAATGTTTTAACCAATTTCTGATTCCTGTTTGGACAATTAAGTTTTGCTTTAAGCAATGATTAAGTCAAATAGTTGAATTAAGGTAAAGACCATGGGGACGGTGGGGTAAATGGCATGAACTAAAAGCCTTATCATCTCATCATTAAGGATGCAAGCAGATGGCAACAAATGCAGTTTTAAATAGAAGGAGAAAAATATGTTCCGTAAAAACAGATTTGTTGTTCTCACCAAGAAAAGGTTGGTTATAGCCAGTTCAATTTGCTATAAAACATGTGTCCAACCAAGGATCTTGGTAAGACAAATGCTACATTGGTTGACAACAGACAAAAGTTTTGGTTAGAACAATCATGGTTATGTTAAGTCGACCATGCAGTGCTATATTGGTTGATTGATGAGACAATAGAGACTGCCTCGTGTGGAATCGCTCTCTTGGCTCAGCATAGGCTCAGAGTACAAGGCACCACCAATTTTAAAACATCCCGTGCACACGATGTCCAGCACAGGTGCAGCTCATGAAGTATGCCTGGGCTGGGATCAAACCCTTATCTAGTCAGCACCCAAACCATTAGGCTACCTAACTATTTTAAGAGGATAGTGATTTATAAATGATGGTAATGTTAGCCTTTTTAACCAATATCTGGATAGATCACTATCACAGCTTCCTGTTTTTCAATTTCTGACCTCTAGTTCTTACTTCAAGTTACTTGGCATCTCAATAACTAACTGCATGCTATGAACGCGTCAATTCGATCTCAATAACATCAATAACAACTACACGTCAGCTATTGATTAAAATAATGGGGAAATGAAATAGGGCAGGATGTCGTCGTTAAAGTTATTTCAAGGAATTCTGGGTAATTGAGTTTTCCCAAACATGCAAATGTGTCGGTTTAATATTTCCTCATTTAAGGATAAAAAAGTTGTAAAAACTCCATAAAAACTCAAGAAATGTTCTAATTATAGTGACCAAACGAAGCATAATGTTATAAAGAAATATTAAGAGAAAGAGAGAAATAAAGAAAGAGAAAGAAACAAAGAAGGAAGAAAGAAAGAATGAGAAAATGAAAGAAAAATGAAAGAAAAAAGAAAGAAATAAAAGAAAAGAAAGACAGAAATAAATAAAAGAAATAGATTGAAATAACCAACATATGAATAAGGAAGAAACAAAAAAAAAACCAACAAAGAAATAGAAAAGAAAAAGATTGAAGTATAACAAAATTATCGGGCCCATGCAATTGCAGTACATATGCTCTTGCAGTCGCCAATTGACTGTAATTTGTGTGTAGGCCTATACAACTGAACAAATCTATATTTATGATGGTCAATACAAAGACAAAGGCTATTAATATGCTTTTGCACATAGGAGTGTTTCCCTTCTTTGGGGATGCATCTTTCTTCAAAAACAACCTATTATTGATCAGGGAGCCTTAAATCCAGCATGAATTAGATTGCAATTTTGAAAGTTACCAGACTCACAGAGCTGCTCCCTTGATTGCAATTGCCATCATCATTCCTGCTCAACACAGATCCAATCAATATGCATGTACAACCTGAGTCACTCACCAATTGCAATCCTTTGAGAAGATCCTCAAGTGCAATTAACGATGAGCCAATCTCATCTTGGCTGGGGTTATTTATCATAAATAGAGCCATCAAGACTGAACTTCATCAATTCATCATTTCTCAGCAGACATTACGACCAACAATGAATCTGATCTTCATAATTCTTGCTGTGTGCATCAGTCCCTTTAATGCAAAATATTTTCGAGCCAAAAATGATTCAGACTCGAAGATGGGTGCCATTATTGTTTTGGACAAGTTTGTTTCCGGCACCAGCATGCAATCGGAAGCAGAAGTAGCAGAACTGCAAGATCGGATTACAATTAGCAGGTGCAGGGCTACCTGCATTGACAAGGTATGCAGTGCAACTTATTAATAATGTATTCCAATACATATGGATATGAAAATAATAGAGCTCCTACGACTAACAATAAAAGTTAGTCCTAAGTACAAGGTATACCACGTCTATTGTGCACAGTTGCAATTTAACAATTCTGAAAGTGTGTATATACCATCGGAACAAAGATGAATGACTCCAACGAGGAATAGACCTATAATATGTATAATTTCTTTACTTAAATTATAATTGTTTGAGTTTTTTTTCGTCCAGTTTTTGGCTGAATCAGACAGAACCAATGAAGCGTGCAAGGACCACGAACAGTGCTACATCTGCTGGGTTTTCTGTGAAGATGTCTACAGGGAATATTCCATTTGGGCAGACCTCTGTGAGGGAGACTTCAACAAATATTGTGTAAGTATAAAAATTAATAACTGTCTTTTCAATATAGAAACTAATGTTATTCCCAAAGACATGAAATTATCTGGAAGTGTAGTCAGTACTACATGTAGTTAGGCTATTGATCATTGCAGGATATTCAATAAACTGACACGCAACAATTTGTTATGACACATACCTCTATATTATAGCTAAGTGTCTATTGTCCATTTGGGTGTAATGCTGCGCAGGTCATTAATTGTTGTGTGATATCACGAGTACAAAAATATTGTATTATAAAATGTAAACAACTCTAATTAAGGGTTAAGTGATTCCACCATTCAAAGGTGTTTCCTTTCGGCTTATTGAATGTGTTAATGAACTAAAAAAAGCTACATTTGTTACTTTCGATTTACCATTCACAGTCTAGGCCTATATATAAAGCATCAATGCTTATTTTATAAGATGATATTTAAACGTATAAACGAAGTCACATCTTATGTTATGTTATTTTACCTTATGTAATTTCTTTCCAGGAACCAGGCTGTCAGTCTGCTTGCCAGTTTGTGCTCAAGTCAGATAAAGGTAATAATCAGCTGATAATAGAATGGCCAAAATTTGGTCCTATTTCGTATGTTCTTTTTTTCTTTAGCCAACTGCAAACTCAGATGATTTTGCCCTCCTAAAGTATAAGACCACTTTGAAAACTTGTGCTCAAGGGGCTATATCTATTTTTGAGGGAGTGGGGTGCTTAAATGACGCCAAGACATGATAACAATAAATAAGCTTTTGAGGGGTGTCATGATCACTTAGAAAACAGTCACGTGTTAAACAGCTGCATGGAGTTTATCTATAGTTTACGCACATGCTATAAATGAAAATATATTTTGAATCACACTATAGTACGTTGTGAAACGTGTCTGTACATAATTCAGTTTAGGATATTGCTTATACAACAAAACCTAATTGGTTAATTAAATTGAATTTTCCACCAGTTTTTGCCAATAATTTTCATTTCATCATTCTGTCTTACCTGGTGGCTGACTAATTTGAGTTAACACAACAAATCAATATGTTACGAGTGATTGCTTAGAAAAAAATTAAATATAAGTAAAACAATAGTAGGTCCTACTTTTGTTAATATCAAAGTTATTACTTTTCTTTCAGTTCTTTTTGCTGAGCCGCGTTGGATTCTACCCTCAATTCCTCAAATCTCACAGTCACGTAAGAACGAACTTTCTATCACGTGGAGTGCAGCAGTGCCACCTAGCGGAATGACGTCATCAGCAGTTATTTACATTGTCATTTGGAAAGCAGACGAAGTTCCATATTGGACTCAAGCTATCACTACCCTTGAAACTGGAAATACACTTTACGGGCCTCATGGACAGTACAATAACTTGAAATTGGACCTTTTGGCAGTGACAGCTGATGGCATTGTCAACAGAATCAACGTTCCTTATCCGCCTCCAGACTTCGTGACTCCTGGTAAGTTGGAAGTTGGCAGCTGGCAAAAAATGTCATAATTAAAGAGACACTCAAATCCAATGATACGCAAAAATGCCAAATAACGTGAACACTTTTAAATCAACATAAATCTTTGCCATAAAAATTAACCTAAATAGGTACATTTTGTACCTTGATATACTTTGCAATTCTTTAAATTTCTGTAGATTTTAATATGTTAAAAATGAGACAAGAGCTGTATAATAGGCATATCTTCTCATTTATTAAAAGCTTGGAATATATGAAGTTGAAATATAATAATACCATATATTTGGAAGGGTGGTCAAATATTGAAACAATTGCTTGAAGTTATGCCTATCCAGACGCATTTTTCTATTTCTGTCCATGGTAAATTATTCTTAGACTAAGACTCTTCAGAACGAGTTTGTCTGATGATGGTGCTCCAACCACAGGTGTTTGCCAACATATATGACATTGCTCAGTGATGACAGCATTTATACTTATACCACTATGTTGTATACTAACTTGCTTAGTGCTGTCATGATGGCAAACGCCTGTGCTCCAACATAGAATAATCAAAGTAGGTTGTAAATGGAAACTGTGCCCTTGAAGATTAGCCACTTGTAGCAGGCTGCAGATGTAACCTAGTAACACATAATTTTTATGAACGCCATACAAATGGATTTTTTCAGAACCTTTGCAATCCCTGTTTGGTGCAGCTCTTCCACAAACTGGCCTTGGCGAAGACTTCGATTTGGGCAACGAAGACTACGAAGTTGATGAAGACTTCAGCGATGACACCACAACAACATCTTCATCTCCTGCAACTACAACAACAATTGCAAGAACGACAACAACCAGCACAACAACCTCGACAACTTTGCCAACAACGACAAGAATGTTCTTTCCTGATCCTTGGAATGCTGACGTCATAAAGGGCTCAATTGTTGTTCGCGATGACCCATTTGTTCATGAACAGGAAGTGGAACTACCAAAAGGTAATGAATTAATAAACATCTTGATTTCATAAATATCTTTAAAATGCTTATTAATCCACAATTATGATCACCCCCATATTAGGATCACCAAGGCATTCATTCTGATGAGTTCTATTGGCGTGATTCAATATGGTTTCAGATTTAAGATCACGTGGATATTTTTATTTATAGCAACACGATTTATCCAGATATTTACAAGTATTTACCAAAGAAATATACCAATTAAGCAAAAACTATCATGAAGAACGATTTTCAATTACAAATTGTTGCTTGTACTGAATTGGACTAATGTAACTTTGGATTGCCAGCACTCATTTAAATTATTGACACTACATAGACCACAATCCGTTTCATGTAAAGTTGTAAATAAATCTTAACATTTTGTAACAATTGGTCAAGTTTTACTAGCCTTTGATTTCAGCCTAATCCGTGATTTTAGAATCCCAAAATAAATTGCAATTGTGTTGTTTGTAATTAGATTGCAATTTCTTTTCTTTTCTACAGAAGAATCCCATGAAGAAGTGGGCCTCCTTGTTATTGCAGGGATGTCTGCATCTGCAACTGTTGTCTTCCTGGCCATTGCTGTTTTTGTGATGGCTATTTTGAGAAAGAGCAAAAAACTTGGGACATCTGTTTTATACAGCATTGGTGAGTACTTTGTTTTAAGTATGTAGCTTTTCAAACAAGAACAAAACTGTGTAAATGCTTCATTCATAGCAATAATTGTTTCATTTGTCTTTCCTTTTTTGTTGATTTATTTGAAACTCATCTAATAACACGCACAAATACACACAAAGAAACTTTCATCATGTGGCTAGAGTGGCCAAACAAGTACATGTAGGCCTTTAATATAAATTTTTGATACTGAAACTAAGCTTGACTTCTTTTAAAGATGATATCAGAAACTGTGAACCCATAATCTCTCGGATTACCAAGGGACAATTTACTTATTAGATAACTGCATTTACAAACATTAACTTCTTCATTTTATTTTGCAGAAAAGGCAACAGCTTCCACAGAAGACGGACGCCCCCTTGCGGTACAAACATACATTCTGAAGGAACAAGTGGCTACATCTGTTGAGGAAAGTCCAGAACGTCGAAGATTCACACCAGAGGTCATGTCTTCTTTGAGTGAACTGCAAGGACGCCTGGTGTCTAGCAACGGAAGTCAAGTTCCAAGTGGAAATACCACACCTTCTCCACAAAGGCATTTTGGAAACGCTCCGAAGAAGTCTTTTTCATTGAATCAGCTGGACTCACCGAGTTCCAAACTGATGCTGCCACTCCACCGTCCGAAGTCGATGTATGTTGTCCTCGACTTGCCGGAAGTTAGTAGTCCCTGATGTGACAAGACATTTCGACGTCAAATTGTACCAGAATGTGCCATATAAGTTTTACTGTGATATAAATTGTACATTTTTGTAAATATATGTTTAGCCAAACAAAATCTTTGTTGTGTTGTTAGGTGAAATGCTACTCCTGCGCAGCGGGAGTTCTGCCGCTCGACTAACTCCTGCATTGGCAATCCTGCATGTTCGAACTCTGGCTCTTGTAATTTGAAGCACTTACTAACCAAATTAATGAAATTTTGTCATTTTCACGACTTCACATAGCCAAGGCAATTTTAGATGTAATAAGATTTGATTCCCAGCCTGGGTACTCAGCTGGATGTCGATCGCATGAGATGTTAAATTGGAAGTGCCTTGTACTCAGTGTCTGTGCCATGGGTTAATATGGTGTGTAGTACTGTGTACTCCCCGAAAGACTGAGGAAACATGATCAAATTACTTACTATAGAAAAGAACTTCACTGGCTAACCAATTAGTTCCATAATTTGCTCCTCAAACCTCTTCTCTGCTATAACTCATCATCCCTGGAATAAATTACCATAAGTTATCAAACGAATCTCCACCAGTGATGGCTTTAAGAGGATATTACCTCATCTATTCAGAACTGCCTTTAGCTGGTGAGCAGAAATCTTTCTGAAACGAGTGCTATACAAATTTACTTATTTATTATTATCAATTTTTATGCAGAGCTTCAGACCAGTAGCAGACATTGTATTGAGAGATTATCAATTCAAGATCCAGATACATGTAAGCTTTTGCGCAACCACAATGCTATGTGAATGCCCTGTGGCAGCCATTTTGAATTGGCAGAATTTTTGAACTCCAAAAAAGATGGGTTTCAGACAGTTTTTGCAATGATTACGCACATAATTATACAATGCAAATTTCGAAGCCCCTTTTTGTGGAGACCCCAGTGCTACAGCACCCTCAGCATATTCCCTATATCCAGCATTGTCACAAATGGAATAAATTGAATCTGTCATGATGAATCATCCCAAATAGAAGAAGAGAAACATGCAAGAAATTTTGTCTGCAGTACCAGTTATGAACAGAGTCGATCCATGTCTGGTTAGTCTGTCCATGAACTCTTATTAATAAGGTTTAGCTGCTAGTATCAATATCACGTCAATAAGTGTTAATCTCTGGTAGTTCTAGTCATCATGATGATTGGTAACTGCAAGTCGCAGCCTGGGCACTCTCCATGAACTACATCTTGGCTGTTTTAAGAGTTATAAGCTCAAGTACTGGACCGTACTTGATTATGTAATGGTGTATGATATGTATTGGTGAAGCAAATGTGCATTTTTCACAGATATTGTCACATTGTTTAGTAACTGGGTTAGAGTTTTGATGGCAACTAATGAGCATGCTACTATCAAAGGGATGGACAAGATAGTATTTCACAAGCACTACAATTATCAAAGTCATCAAATTATAATGCAACCACTGAGTCCTGGGTTCGATTCCTGGTTGAGCTTAAAGGGGCGATCACACTGTCAAGGATACGACCTACGAGTGATCACGTATGAAAATTTTTATTACTCTGGCTCATCCTCGGCCATACGTGATTCACTCGCTGACCGTTTTACTCATACTCACGTTAATTCATAGAATACTCCTGGTCGCGCTTGACAACTCACGAGCATTCGTGGAGAGGGGAAAAAATTTAAACATGTTTAAAACTTTGGCGGATGTTCTATGAGTGAATTGTTTACATTAGTATAACTCGCTCGGTGAACGTTCTACTTATGGGCATGGCCATCAACGTATGTGCGTGGCCATCCTTGCCCATACATAGCCATATGTAGCCACTGTCCATCCATATGTATTGCCATCCACTCGCATCCACTCGTAGAGCGCTCATAAAATGCTCGGAGGACTTCTGTCACACGCCTGTTGTCTTCCGTGCCCATCCTTGCCCATTCTTAAACATGTTTAAAACTTTGGCGGATGTTCTATGAGTGAATTGTTTACATTAGTATAACTCGCTCGGTGAACGTTCTACTTATGGGCATGGCCATCAACGTATGTGCGTGGCCATCCTTGCCCATACATAGCCATATGTAGCCACTGTCCATCCATATGTATTGCCATCCACTCGCATCCACTCGTAGAGCGCTCATAAAATGCTCGGAGGACTTCTGTCACACGCCTGTTGTCTTCCGTGCCCATCCTTGCCCATTCTTGCCCATCCTTGAACCACTCCCACGGGCGATCTACGAGTGCCTTATGTATGCCTCACGTAGGCCTCATGTATGCTTGGCGACAGACCTTCAGCGAGCTTTTGATGCACCTTTAGGCGAGTGTTTGACTGACGCTGAGCGATCTATGATTGCCCCACGTACGCTACTGGAAAGAATTTATACGTGATTAACAGAGCCACGAGTGAGCACTTATAGCCCATTTTTGATGTATGTGATCACTCGTAGGTCTTATAAGTGACAGTGTGAACTCTTTTTAAGTTGGATGGAAGTTTCATCCTCCATCTCATTGCCATGGTCCTTGCCTGTCCTAATTAACCCATTAGGTGCAGAAATACAGGATGTAAAACTCTTATCCACCCACCCACCATGCACCTCCAATTAAATTGACAAAGCAGTTTAAAGAGATTCCCATATCGGTTGATTGTTTATCTACCTACAATAGCAGAATGTTTCCATAAGACTCAGAAAAAGACACATTTGGTGTCACTGCCTTCATGACGTTATAATATTTGGTTATCAGTAGAGATGTTATCATAGTACTGTATACTGATGCTGTCCACGTGAAGTTTGTTGAATGCTGTACCTTTGGTATTGTGATAAACCATTAATATGTTAAGGTAAATAGATGTTCATGATGAACATATCACACAGTGTTATTGCTGTTCCACATTATAACAGTCATTTAAATTTCCATAGCATAGCCAACAATTTGACTGCATCAATGAAAAAAAACGTGTGCGGCCAAAGTTACCCTGATGCTTGGCCGCCCATTATTTTGTTAAATTAATTTCTTTACGGTTAGGAGTTTCAAGAAGCTAGATGGTGCACATACATCTTCCCACTAAGATTCATTTAGGTGGCATGGAATGCATTAGTTCTATCTATTTTTTGGTAAAGCCAATGATGTTTGCCAAGGCAACAGACGGTAATCCAGTTTACGGTACTTAAAATAATGATACTCTTTTTGCAGATCTTTAGAGTATAGTAGGAAGCCATGGAAAGATCGATTGATCAATTGATCATGTTGTCGACGTATCATATTACAAGTGCATGACAATTAATTTTTTTTTGAAAAATGACATAATATTATGTAATCTCTAAATATATATGCTGAGGCTGCATATTTCTTGTGACTTCATATGGTAAAATTTACCAAAATATTTTTGGTAAAAAAATTGTTCAGTGATTTTTGTTCAACTTCTTCATTTTACATTTTAGTTTTTCTGCTATTGGGTTGTAGTAAAACATTAAAATTATCCTTGAGGAAGTAAAGAGAGAGGGAGGTCAGTCATGATAACTAAAAAGATTTTACTCAAACATGTGACCACTAACACATGGAATAGCTTTCCAGGACGCTACTTGTGGGACTGGCCATCCAGTAATGAGCAGTTTTCACAAGCAATCACCCAATGTCTTGCTCAATCGATGAGGATAACAAACAGGCAATCAGGGAGAAGGCTGGCAGGTCAGCCTACTTTCGATTGGGACCTCAGACTGCAGATAGTGTGGAGGAACATCTAGGATGTTCTAGTGAATTTGTTTGATTTGAGAAGATTGAAGAAGACCTTTAAAAAGGGTATATTGCAGTTGATCAGTGAAGGTTAATTGCAAGTGATCAAGTGTTAGTAGCTTGGTTTTTTTTGGTGTAACATTGGGAAGTTATTAACATCGGAATCCTGGAGTATTGGTCATCTGCCAGCCCATTATTGGGGGTGTGACCATGCCACTGACCTAAAGTGGTTGCACAGAAAGTAATGGTTAGGTCAATTGGTGAATATTGGCATAATCCAAGATTTTCTTGATTGGATGGAATTATTTTAAGGATTATAGTTGTCCATACTACACATTGAGTGATGACAACATCAGTGACTAGCAGTGATTCTTTGTAACCATTGGTAACAGCGTCTTGACTTGAGGTCTGCATCAATAAGGCCATCACCAGCACCACCACCAGCAGCAGCAGCAGCAGCAGTGGAGGTCAGAGTTCATGAACAGCTGCTAAGAGGAGGATGCAATGTTGACTTGAAGCAGCAGCTCCAGTGTAGCGCAACAGAATGAAATCTCACAGCACTTCTGCTGGTAGCAGTAACATACCACTAGCATCATAGTGCAACCAAGGTGCAACACCAGCAGCAGTAGCAGCAGCAGCAGCAGCAGCAGCATACTCTATGGTTTGGAACAGCTGCTGCTGCTGGTGAAGCAAGCATCACCCATCAGCAGCAGCAGTAGCAGCAGCAGCAGCCAAAATAGACTGCTGTTCAGTTCAGTTGCTGCTACAGAGCATCAGCAGCACCAGCAGCACCAGCAGCTCCATTGCTAGTGTTGGACTCTAGAACTGCAGCTAGCCACTGCATCCACACCAGCAGTAGCATCAGCAGCTGCTTGTAGTGGAGTGATGCTGAGAACTGCAGGAGTAGAGTATGCAGGTGATGTGTTGTGAACGCGAACTTAAGAAGAACACTGAAAGCCTTGGAGTCTATAGGTTCACTAGAAAACTCTGGTAGTACTATTTAGCAGTGGGTGCACACAGGTCTGACCTCCCACTGTCATTGGACGCAAGCAAAGACATAAAGACATGCAATGATTACTGGGCTATACCATTCACCGGCCATCTAAATGGCACATCAGCTGCTGCTACAAGCATGGATTTCATAACACTGCCACCCCAATGATGCCACTGCTTCTACTATTACACTCATTCACGCGAGAAGGCTAGGTGTTGTACAGAACCAGGTCCCTAAGATGCAGGCCTGTTGTTGCCTTACACGAAAAGACTCGGATAAAGCCGAAGCTGTGGCTAGGAGAAGATCCAAGTCAACTCATATGACCAGGAACCCCCTCAAAAGCTACAAGAAAAACCGTGAGTATTGCATACCATACCCCACACCCCCATAGTGCACCCCCTCCCATACCAGAAACTCTATGTGGAACTGCAGTACCCTGCCAAATGCTCTGCTAACTGGTTACCATTCTGTAGCAGGTTCCAGGTGCCTTTCAACTGGCTCAACTAACAACCATAAGAACTGTCTGGAACTCTTTTATTTTATTTCACTTTAGCAGTACTCTAGTTCTATACATATGAAAGGTAGTATGCAACTGCCCCAAAGGCTTACACATAGTTTCTCACTTGTAATAACCTTTCTAGAACCCTGACCTTTGTATTCACTGCTTCTTCATGGAATAGTTTTCAAAACACGAAGATAATTGAACCATCCTTCTCATTACACTTTGTAATATGACCTTGGCACTAAATTCATTTGTGAATGGTACACACGGAAATTTACTCGCTTTTAATGAAACAAAATTGTTTATGCATTCGCTTATTACCTAATAATTCTTTGTAAAGTTTGTATATAGACCCTACTGCATCAAAGTAAATAACAAAAAAGTTTTTTTTAAGTTTTTGAAACTTAATTTGAAGTAGTTTATTAATCATTAAAAACATCAAAAATGTTGTCGAGGAGGTATGGAATCTTGTAAGAAGTACATAAGCCTTATAATGAATTACACCGCAACTTTCTCTCTTACATAATATAATGATATCTTTCAATAACATAACTTACTGCTAGTTCTGCTGCAGTTATTTCCGGGTTCCTCGTGCAGCCAGACTCTCGATAAGAGAGTTTAACTGGATGGAAGAAAGCTGATTGGACGAGACCTTAGCTGAGTCCAGTAGAACTTTTCTTCACCCAAATGAACTCTATGCTGGGGGACGTTCCATCCACCATTTGTATATTCGCTAATGAAATATTTTTCTGTCCAATAGACCTTTTTCCTTCCAATATAACTTTTTCAGTCTGAATATATTTACTAGAACCATCGAAGTATATTGTGTCTGAAAGCATCTGAAATATTCCAAAATTTAATTAGATTTTTATAAATTTATCTTTCTTAATACACCTGTAGTAATGTCAACTTGAAACAGCCAAATTTGTAAGTAAAGTAAGGCAAACCCGACAAAGGTTATTGTATAACTAATTCACTTGTAGTATATATATATATGTATATAGTATTGATGTCTATCTTTCTATTATCTACCTATCTATGTATATATTTACTTGAACACTAGTGATATATAGAGTAAAGTTGGGTAATATGGGAATACTTATATTGGGAAATGCCTTATTCCTTTTGTTGATTTTCTTTAGGTAATGAGCTGTAAATCCAGAGTATATACTATGTATATCCATAATAATTTTGTAATAGTATGGTTTAAAAAAATTAAAAAGTGCCCATATTAAACCAAAGTGGGGTTTTATCACTCCAGCAAAGGTACATTTCCTGGGTGGGTTTTATGGGCTTGAAAATATAAGCACATAATTTAATTGGTGAAATTAGTCAGCTCAACTAAAGCCAATCAAACGTGAGAGAGGATTGTAAGACACAGGAAGTGCCCACCTTGGTTCCAGAGAGAACTCAGCAAATGATTATGGTCACAGGAATGACAATTATGGGAAAGATAAAAATCGTTATTTGATGTCTGACAAATCTCTTTATGAAGAATAATGTCAGAGACAATGATTATTAAAAGTAATAATATATTAAATTGGCAACAGTTACATCTTTTAGAAGTCCAAAAATTTTGATTCGTCTGAGGAACCACTCATGACAGATGTCCAGCTTTCGTGTTATTGGGCAGTCCACCAGTATCAAATTTATTTCACTGAACATCTTAGGCCTTATGATAGACCCTCCGCTGGTGATTGTTATGTTCATTGCTACTGTTTACACATGCATAGATACCTGCAACATTATTATAGCCAATCTACACAATCAATATGATTATTCAGTTTGGACAGTCACATGATAAATTAAGGAATGATATGATAAATCTAAAATGCTGTGCCGTCCAAAATGTTCCAATACTCTTGGAGGGTAGTTTATGCTGTAACATTATAAGTTCTGAATATTTCATTAATTATGTACCCTATATTGTAGGCAAATCTGTCTCTCACTCCTGCATGCTTTCATGTTATTTGTGCAGACTGCTGTCCTTTGAAGTTCTGTCCATAAAATTAAATTATTTTTATGAGTTCTTGTGCACTGCAAGTCGTTCTAACCAGGAAGTACTGGAAGTAGGTAACCCTCTACAGAATTTAACAAGGTCTAGAATGAGCAAGGGGGTGGATTTGGCATAGATCCACTACAAATCTACCCCCCTCCTCTCCAAAAGCATATTTCAACTAGGATATTGTTTCAATCATCAGGTATGTTCAACTGACCACAGCATGGCTCACATCTTACAGAGATCAAGGTATTATTGAATGGGATCAAAAGGCTAAAGTGGAGACTGCAGCCTGCAGAAATGATGACACGTGGTACCACACCATGCTGGCTTATCACATGATAATTCTTACTGTTCAGCAAATGTTAATAAGCATTCTCAAATAATCGTTGGCAATTAATGACTTGCATTTGTGCTCTAAAAAGGGTCTTGCAAATCGGTTAAAATTTAATGAAAAAATGTACTAAAGAGGTCTCTGGCCTAAATAGAGTGGTTTTAATTCAAAAGCTCTTAGATAATACAGACAAATGTTAAAATATATGGGTTTCTCGCAGGAAAGCCACGAAAAGCCTGATCCTACATGGCCAGATGTGCCACACGCGTTTTCCATGAGGAGGATAAACGCATGGTTTTTAGCTAATTATAATGAGGCAAAAACCATGCGTTTTCCATGTGTTTATCCAAACGCTTGGAAAATGCACGTGGCACAATTGGCCATGTATATGACAGAGAGAATGTGCTAATGCAAATCTGAGCAATAAGAGCACTGACGCCTTGAAGCAGCATTAGCAAGGCAGGATGACCAACTAGATATTCTTCATCTAATGGTTTGGTTAAAATTTACAAAAACGCACTAGATGTGTCTTTTTGAAGTTTGGCTATCCAATGTTTGGTTCCATTGCATAGAGCCAATTTTGTGTCATGGACTGTTGTATCACAATCTCCCAAGGCAGGCAGGAAGTTTCTTCATGACATGACAAGAGGCATGCATGTGCTTTGTGTGAAAAATAAGTACCTTAATTCACTTGAAAATATTTTATTAAAAAGTAAGTCATCAGGCAGTGATATTCTTAGATTCTACAGTAAATGCCCTAATTTTCAATCAAGTTTATGGTGGTACCTCTTGTGACAGAACTCTGATATTATCCAATAAACAATGGCAATTGTATTGTCTTACCTTCCGTTAACTGGCGTGTGAGAAAAAATGTATCAAGGTGTTATCAAATATTTGCATTGCTGCTGTCACCAATTTTTGGGTTTAATTTGCAAACAATAACTATATTTAATTTAAGGTAGAAATTGTCATGGTCTGGTGGACATACCTGCAGTATTTTCTGTGTTGCTTTAACATATGTTTCCGAGACCTATCTCAAAAACCTTTTAATCCTCTGTTTTCTTTTACATGTAATCATGTAATGCCTATCTTTATGAAGAAGAGATTAGACTGTGGACAGACAACCTTCATAATCACAGTAACTAATATTAAATATTGAAGCAGCAGAAAACTGCAGAGATGCTAATTAATATCTCTCATTTATTATGGTCCAATTATCTGCCAGCCATGATGGCATATCGATTTTCACAAGAAATAAAACTGATCATGCTTAATATTAAAAGGCAGAGGCCTATTATTCAGCATTTGAATAGAATTTTAATTTCCAAATCTGGCTCGGCTTGTGGTTACTGCATTTAAAATTTCTTAAAAACTTTGTCACAGTTTTACCTAATAAAGTTAAGAAAGTTTACCAAAAGTGATTCCAATTTTAGATCTGTGAAGTCAGCTACCTGGCGCTGGCTACTTGGCATTTACTTGAAATATCTTGAAGTCAGCTACCTGGCGCTGGCTACTTGGCACTTACTTGAGTGGCCTTGAAGATAGCTACTTGGCGCTGGCTACTTGGTGTTTACTTGAACTTGTCGTATGTTAAGAAATATATAAAGCAGCCACAGTAAATTTCATTTCACTTCATTAATGCATTAAACCCCATCTACTTGAGAAAAATCGGCTGAAAGTTGGTTTTCGGCCAACAGCCAACCGACCAACCAACCTACCAAAACTAGTTCTAAGGACCCCAGAAACAATATTCAAGCATTAGAACTAAGTTTCACTGCCTAATTTTTGTATATAAGTCCATTTATTTGAGAAAAATTCCATTTACTTGACTGAAAGTTGGTTTTTTCGGCCGAAAAGCAACTTTCAGTCATTAAATGGAATTTTTCGGCTTGTATGAAAAAAGGAAGCAATGTGACTTAGTTCTAATGCTTGAATATTGTTTCTGGGGTCCTTAGAATTAGCTTTGGTAGGTTGGTTGGTCGGTTGGCTGTCGGCCGAAAACCAACTTTTGGTCAAGTAAATGGAATTTTTCTCAGGTAAATGGGCTTGTATGCAAAAATTAGGCAATGAAACTTAGTTCTAATGCTCGGATATTGTTTCTGGGGTCCTAAGAACTAGTTTTGGTAGGTCGGTTGGTTGGTTGGTCAGTTGGCTGTCGGCCGAAAACCAACTTTCGGTCAAGTAAATGGAATTTTTTTTCAAGTAAATGGGCTTGTATGCAAAAATGATACACTTTGAATTTTGATATAATTAGTGAAACTTAGTTCTAATGCTTGAATATTGTTTCTGGGGTCCTTAGAACTAGTTTTGGTAGGTTGGTTGGTCGGTTGGCTGTTGGCCGAAAACCAACTTTCAGCCGATTTTTCTCAAGTAGATGGGGTTTAATGCATTAATGAAGTGAAATGAAATTTACTGTGGCTGCTTTATAATTTCTTAACATATGACAAGTTCAAGTAAACGCCAAGTAGCCAGCGCCAAGTAGCTATCTTCAAGGCCACTCAAGTAAATGCCAAGTAGCCAGCGCCAGGTAGCTGACTTCACAGATCTTCCAATTTTATGGATAAGATTAATAAGTAATTACCATTAATTTATTTTTGATAATTTCTAAGCAATTTCATTGTTTAGGTTTTCCTATTGTAAGGCACTAACAACTTGCTCTACCCTGGAAAAGTGGTTTTTTAAACTAGTTGTTGAATAATTTTACTGATGAATACCATTCTTATGATCATGGGCACCTATTCATCTACTATTAGCCTAAAAAGCTGTCAGTAGTTTTATGGGTTGGTTGAAATTGAATAAAGACATTTTTGGCCTCAATATAGTGAATTTAATCAAATATCTTTGGAAAACACAGAGAAATGTTGAAATCACGCCATTTCTCTCAGTTAAGCCATGGCATGCATGTCTTCATATTATGACAGAGAGATGTGTCAATGCAAATCTGAATCACACTTTTCACAAGTACGAAAAATAGACACATATGTGCAGGTAAGTATTTTGCATGAAAAAAAGGTCATCATGCAGTGACATTTATTGTAAATTCTACACTGCAGTAAATTGTGTGCCAATTGTTACAACACTCTGATGAGAATCTATTGTTTAAAGTGCTGTCAGATGTTTCCATGATCGCAACTGCAGTCACTGATAGGGGAAATTAAGGAGAACTGGGCCACCCCCTAATTGATAATAAGTGTAATTTCTGAAAACAAGAAACCATTTATATTTCTTTTTGATAAAGTGAAATTTTTGTTTTTGGTGTCAGTGAGTAAAATTTCCATGGTTACAGCACATCAACATATACTATATAGTCGGACCAATGAACTGTCGGACCAGTGAACTGTCAGACCAATGAACTGTCGGACTATTGATCCGTCGGACTAATGGGCTGTCAGACTAATGGGCAGTCCCCAATTTCCACAATGTATGCAATTGTTCATTGACAAAAACTAAGAGAGAATAGATTAGAAAAAATATTTTTTACAATCAGCACATAATCAGAGTACAATCATGTAACTGACATGTTGTTCTTGCCATGTGGAAAAATATGGTTGCCATTTTTTTCAAGCAAAAGCTTTAGGAAGAACTGAGCCACTTTAGGTGGGGAGAACGGGGCCACTTTTTTCTGAAATATAATTTTCTCTTTATACAAGAATTGGTTGAGAATTCAAAAAGGCACCTAACATTATTAAAAGGAAAAGAGTGACTTTCAGGGTTGGCAAATTTAACCCACCCACCTGGTTTAACCCGTATCAAACCCGGGTTGGTATAAAGGGTGCAGGAAAGACAAGACAATATTTAAACTATTGTTTCTGAAACATTCAACTTTGCACACAGATGATGCTACGTGATGTTATGACATAACCAAGATCAACGGTTGTAATCCCCAATTTGCAATTGTAAAAATACAAAATTACTGGATGGTTTAGAAATTTTTTCCACCATTGTTTTTATAAAATCTTTGGAATTTAGGAGACAAGGACATGTAACATAAGTGTTTTTTCAAACTAAAACCGCATGATCCTATGCACTATAGTTTTAAGCATTGAACTCCTATGTTTGGAAGTCAATTTTTTTCTGTACGATTGTCTGTAGATCATTACATCTCTGTACCATAATTCAGGAATTGCATTCTTCAATTGATATTTATCCATAAAGTGTGTAATGCTCAGTGAAAACGATAAAGTAAAGCTAATTTGGAATCCCATGCGCTGAGCTTGTAGGAGGTTTTTGGCCAGGTTTAACCCACTTTTGCCCGGGTTAAACCCATTTGCCCGGGTTATATCCAAGTTTTGCCCACTGGGCTGGGCAAAATTGATTTAACCCGAGTTGAAGTCCAACCCTGGTGACTTTGCTTTATTATTTGAAAAATCAAAATGTGACATTGAACATCCCAATTTTCATGCGATTGACTAACAACCTAAGAGTCTAAACAAGATAAGGTCACACTTTAATAGGCCTAGAGTGAACCCAGGCTTTGTGGGCCCTCTATCAATCACATAGTCGAGAACTATCGAAATATATAGAACTCGCGATAAGAGTGATCCCTGTTGGGAAGCCTATATGAATATATCTTATATGAAGAACAGATTAGCATTAGGCTAAGTTAGTCTTTCAGTACTATTATAGCCTTATATTGAAGCAGCAGAAAACTGCGGACTAATTAATATCTCTGATATTTTATAACTGATCATGATGCCATGATGATGGTGTATAGATTTTACATAACCTAACTGATCATGATCATAGAACTAGTTATAATTTTAAATTTAATTTTTAGGCCCCCCTTTATTGAAACCTGTATAATTTATCTAGAGCACTCCAAAAGTTGGTCCCCTCCTTCCGCACTTGTAAGTGCAAAGGCAGGAGACTGCGGTTCCCAATTTATCCTATAGGGGCGCTGCTGCTCGACATACACTAGCGCCATCTACCTTGCCAAGAATTTTTGTGGCATCCGGTCGAGAATCATCTAATGAATTCACGAGCACTGAATATTGGCAATTAACAACTAACACCATGTCCAGAGGTAATTGACATTAAATATCGTTCTGTATATCTGTTTTGAGGTGGAGACTAAGCTGGACCGTGTCAGTAACCGGGAAACCGGTTTTTGCAGGCTGTGTTTATTGTCAGATGGGTCAACGGCTGTTAGACATTTACCTTGCTGCCAATGCTATGGGGGAGTATGGCTATGCTATGACGCGTTGTTGTTTTGTCTGTACTCCATGTACTGTATACTGCAGAGGTATGACAGTTCGATTAAGTGCCATGATGACCATGCACGGCATTGTGTAAAGGAAGATCTGATGATTCAGTAGCCATGTAGGCCCCTAATGGCTAAATCTGACATATTCAGCAGCCCACACTGAAAGTTGTTGGCCACCATTGGCACCAATAACAAAAAAATAAAAAAAGAAGACTAAAGCCATCCTCCAATTGACAGGGGTAGAAATTACGTCATTTTCTTGTGTGATCAGTTAGAAATTTCTTTAAATACTAATAATTAATAGAAACTGTCTTTTGTTCTAGTTTGCTAATTGCACTTCATACCTAACAAGGTAGGCCAAAGGAGTACCTGATCTCAATCAGCTCACCTCTTCTTCAGTTTCCATTAAATTGGCTTCCTAATTGAAATTAGGAATATCATGGACATCTTGAATTGTCTAGGAACCATGTGGGCTACTGAATCTGACAATTTTGCTTGCCCACAGGCCTAACTTGCTCACATGGGCGAGTGGTTAATTTATACACTGATGCAAGAACTTATACAGATTTTTGTATGATGGATATTTAAGTTGAAGCTATCTTTCAACTGTGAAGATATCTGGCACACTGATGATTCAATCTATTTATTTTCTCTTTTACAGCTATGGAACAGCAGTTTCAGGATGAGCTGTGTGAAGCCCCATATATCGCAAAGCTTCAAAAGACGCTAAATAGTGCCCATGCAAGATGGCCGAGTGGACCTTCTCAGATATTGGAGTTTTTGAATTTGGGAGGGGAGGAAGATGCAACCAACTTGAAGTTATTGGACTCTCTTGGCGTGACCCACGTCATCAACTGTGCCTCGGGTTACATCAATACCAGTCAAGATTTTTACGGTCCTAACATAAAATACATCGGCTTTGATGCGGAAGATGATGAGGACTACAAAATTATGCAGCATTTTGAAGAAGTTTTCAATGTGATAGAAGATGCTCGCAAAACGGGTGGAAAGGTTTTGATCCATTGTATTATGGGGGTCAACCGAAGTGGTGCTCTTACTGTTGCCTATTGTATGCTCTTCAAAACTATTGGACCCATATCAGCTGCAAGGTTTGTGCAGAAATCCCGTCCAATGTTATTATCAAACGAAGGCTTTCAGCGACAAGTTGTGACTTTTTCTCGCGAAAAGGGACTGATGGAATTAGACAAAGATTTTCTGTGATAGGCTGCCTTATCTTGCACAACAAGACATTAATTATGTCGTTTTGAAAAGATACCACTTAAAACACAAGGGAGGACAAATCAAGGGTATAATTGTTGTTCTTTAGAAGTTGTTTGTTGGCACTGTTATTAGGAGTTTGTAGTGGTCCAGATCCATATTATACATGTACAATTTTATGATCGAGTAAGTAAGGTAGATGGTAACAGACTTTGCTGGCTGGCTGATTGATTGAAGCTTCTTTTTAGCAGCAAGAGCAGTTGTGAAGTATTACGATGTTTTTCAACATTTTAAAAACCAGTTTTTAACCTAGTTCTGCTGGCATTGTGTATAGTTAACTCTTTATGCGAGATGTTCCGTGATCAGGTCGATGATTGTTAAATTTCTCTAGCTTTGTGTGATGTATATTTAATGAATTATTGACTCCTTGAAGCTCATAAAACATTAAAGCTTTAGTGCTTATTTGTTGATGTAGTATAGTATGATTACTATATTGTTTAACCTGTGAATATTTACAATATTGTTTAAGCTTTGACTGCAGTCCTTTATGACAGTATTTTATTGTTATGCATTTTGAAAGTTTCTTGTTTACTTTAAATGTGCCTAGTCATAATATTTGCTTATACATACATCGAGTGAGTTACAGATGAGCATGAATTAGTGAGTTTGCTTAATCGTTGGCGGGTGCAGTGAATTGTTGAAGCTGAGCTTTGGCTAAAATCTTGTTTGTATTGTTGGTACACGTGACTTTTAAAGTTGAAATGCAAAGTTGCGTCACTGGAGATGTTGTTTGAATAAAATTAGGGTATACTGTATTATGAGAATCTTTGCAACAAAATGCATAATGTTATCCCACAGTTGTGCGACACATTTTTAACGATGGTATTGTTAAGTATTCTAACCGAGCACTACATTTTTTGATGTTATATAATATTGTTACATTTTGTGGTTTTCAATAATGCTTGACAAAAACAACTGATTAAAATACTCAAAAATGTTAACTGGTGGATATTGTTGAGGCTATTTCTGTTGGCCACTGTCTTACTGTATTACTGTTGCGATATACAAAACTTCAGTCTGAAGACTTACATGTAAATATATATACAACGTATGTTACTATTTAGAATTGTGCTGTAGAAAGACGTTTGTTGTTGGTTATAACTGCGTTTTGTCTGAATAATAGATAAAAAAATTCTAATATTGCCTTTGTGTTGTTCATGATTGAAATTGGCAAGCCTTCCAAAAATCCTACCATTTGCTATTTTTATGTGAAAAAGTGTTGTTCAGATGCACTTGTGATTTTCATCAAATGTTATGGAATTTTCCACAAATAGAGAAAAACAAGAGCATGACAGGGTCAGCTGGTATTACGATTAAAGTGCTTGCCTAGGTGTCGAACACTTGGGCCTTCCATTTACTCATCGTACAGACAGTAAAACCAGTTCCTTTCTGGATGGCTGATGTGTTTTAAACAGATTCTTTGGTTATAAAACATAAAATGTGTGTGACCTGATGAGACCAATTTTGCTGTATATGTTCTTTGTTTAGGCCGGAACTGATCAAATAAAATTAGGCAGTTGTAGTTATTTTGTGGCCTCCTTTCTCATATCAATGTACTCAAAGATTTCACCTTGAAGGTTGGAGCCTGGATTTTGCTGTTGGAAGTTCCAGGACTCCTTGTGGCAAGAATAGAATCCTGTCTCTGTGGCTTTTCCATTCCGGAGTACACACATTAATGTCTTGATGTTGGTTTATTGTACATGATGCTACACATATTGTATGAATAGTGATCTCGAGTATTTTGGATACTTCCGAGACTGTCAGATAGGAATAAGACCCGAGTTTATATTATGTCGCACGTCTTTGCATGGATATGGGGATTTCACTTGTCTTGTCTTAGATCTTGAACATCAAGCAAAAGTTTCAATGTCTAAGGGAAGATACTCCTAATGTGAGCATACCACTAGTACTTGTACAGAAGGAGTTGTACGTGTGGCTGCATGTGATTGTTTAGACTTGACCACTGGTCGTTTGCTCTAATCTTCAAACTGCCCTGGTAAATTATAGTAAAATAAGAACTGTTCAGGTTTTGGTGGGCACTACTTGTTCCTATAGTGGAGGTTCTACAATGCTGGTCCGGTGTGCAACACAAACATCAGAGCGTTAGGGCAACGTTTCATGATGCTAGCTTCTGGTAGTTGGTCTTATGATCTGGCTAGGCGTCCGACTCTGTAGCATTGAGACAATGACATTCTTACTGGCTGTGGAACATTAGGGAAAACTTGAATTATAGTGGCACCTGAAACATCAGGAGGCCGAGCAACACTGGTATCAGCATAGTCAGAACCGACCTACATATTGCATTAGATGCGATGTAGTGTCGGAACGTCTTGTATAGGAACTCTGGGCTTCCAACCGCTGGTTCGATTCCTGGTCGAGCCTATGTTGGATGGCTGTTTCATCCTTCGTCTCATTGCCATGGTCTGTGCCTGTCCTAATTAGCCCAACTGGTGCAGGAATACAGGATGTAAAGCCCTAATTACACACACACACACCATGACAACAGGGTTATAATTCTTTAAATACTTTATATTGTTTTCCAATTGCTGTAGATACCTGTACATTTTTGCCAAATATCAAACATTTTTCAGTTGTATTGCCACAGTTAGAGGATAAAATTAATTTTAATATTATGTTTAAATATTAAGGGACTTGTTGCCATGGAAACAAATTTTAAGACCTTTATTTACCACTTTTGAAATTGCAAACATAAAAATTCAAACAGTTGAGGATCTTGAGTAAAAAATGATGTGTAATCTGACCATCAACCCTTTATGTGGCACCTTGTTAATGACCTTAACGTTTAAAACGTCGTTAACCTCAACTGCTCAACTAACCTGTACCCCCTAGTCACTGCTGGTACCTGTTTTGCCCCGTCTCTTGATCTTTCAGTCACTGCATGAGCAACGCCTGAAGAGAGCTGTGCATAAGAGGCATAAGTGAGAGGAGCACTTGCTATTTTGGAAACATCAACGAGTAGTGCAGCTCCATGGACTAGTCTGGGGTGTTTACCAGCTGGTTTACCATCAACGTTGTGTGGTTTGTCATACACTTATTGCAATAAAGTCATAAATTTATTGAAAGAATGAATCCCTGCCTTTCTGAAGTCATTTGAAGCATCAGCTCCTTTTTGGCAAGCAGAACTGTACCACACTTCCTGGCTATAGAAACTATTCAGGCTTTTGAACACAGCCGCATCAATTGCTGAAGCTTGTGTTTGGAATTGCTCTAATAATAGTATGATAGCGTTAGTTTCTCGAGCCATGTTGATGACAATTGTCTATCAAAAAATACCAGTGTTGGGTGTGGGCGACTTCATAAACAGAGTGACATAAACCATGTGTAGGGTGACGACGTCAACATGCATTAAAACCCTGATAGATGGCGTTCTGTTAAACTTAAATTAACACCAGGGGTCCTGGTGCTCAAATTAGGTATAAGCTCGTATTGGGCCTTTACCCTATAATCAAGTGTAAGGATGTGTATTTCACTTTTCCAGTATGCTTACAACATCAATATTGTTTGAATTCCTGCTCATCTACGTAATACTTATTAATGGTCTTGTTTGAAGACAATTAAAAATATTTGAAATGGATTAGGCTGCACTTCCTTGCATGCAGCAGTAATGTTGACATCCAGATAAGATGCCCAGAAGCTGTGACCTAGTTGGGATGGGAACCCAGATCCACCTAGCTCCATCTTCAATACCTGACTCTACGATGGTCCAGACGTCATGTACACTAGCTAGCACATACTTATATATCCATACCATAGTCAGAGGTTAATGACCTTATAAGTTAAAACATAATTATGTTTAATGACATGTTAACCTGAGAGAGGGGTATAGGAGTATAGGGTAGTTAACATATCATACAGTCAGGTCTACCTGGTAACAAATGTACAGTTTCATCTGTTAGTCACTGTTTGTTTTGTAATTAGCATCTGACACGATTATTTCAAACAGTTAGGGTATACATACTTGTAGTTTATTGTGACAAGGAATATACATTTTGTAAGTACAGAAAGAAACGATGGATACCATGCACATAAATACAATTACATCTTATCAATGAACATTTGTTTTACATGAAAGTAACAAGTATAAAGTCTACCAAAATAAATAAGTGTCAGTTGTTTCATCATTTAGAAACTTGTGGTCTCTTCGAAAATGGGGGTACTTGTGATGGCCACTTGCTCTTGTGTTTCGTGATCATGTATTTGCAGAAGTCCTGCACTCTTGGCCATCGAGTGGAAAATTCCATTTTCGTCAGCGAGAAGAACATCGGGCTTATCCAGTTCAACAATCAATCCCTTGTCGAGAACCATTACCCTGGAGAAAAATTACAATATGAATAGATTACTCTATATGTAGAAGTAATTAAGGCTCTGTCTGGTGTGGAGTGAGAAATTTTACTTAAAAAGGGGATGATTTGATAGCTTTTCAATTCTAAGAAATAATTTTCTCATTGCATGGTTATGCTGATTGACACTGATGAGTGTTTATGATGGTCAGAATCTCCTGTACTCAAGCTTTTATACCTGGTGCTGTATGAGAATACCATAAACCAACATAAGGCATTATACACAGTAGAACCCTGACATCACTATTGAGACCACCTCACAATTAACCAGTTGTTGATCCTATCTGTATTTCACCAATACATCTTCTTCAGAATAAAGCCTAACTCGCAATTAAAACTAAGAGGTTTTGCAATAAGTGTTATCTTGATCATAAAATACACTGCCGTGCAAAAGTTTGGAAACTCTCAATAATTGGTTCTTACTGAAATTGATAATGACCGAGTTAGAAATAAACTCATCCACATGTTTAGCACAAATATTTCTAACAACATCATCACATCGATTGCAGTCATTGTATTGCTATTATCATCACAATTTTGAAAACATTGGGTTTCCAAACTTTCGTATGGCAGTGTAATACGTCGTTATATAGATGTTATAGGCCAACACACATTTTGCAGATAGGAAATACCAACTGTTTCGTACCTGTCATAGTCGACGATGGTATTCAATCTGTGAGCAATTGTTATGACTGAGCACTCTGTGAATTTGGTTCTGATGGTGTTCTGGATTAAATCATCGGTCTCCAAATCTACAGCAGCTGTAGCTTCATCCAGAATCAGGATCTTGGTCTTGCGAAGAAGAGCACGGGCTAAGCATACCAACTGTCTCTGACCAACGCTGCAATATAAAATATAGAAGAAATGTTACTAGTTCCGGTGAATGGAATCGCTGTACGGTGGACCCAACTATCATTATTACAGGTAAATAATCATTATTAATAAATACAGATCCATCTGTGCTATTTGTCTCAATTGTCACATATATTGTTCTCATTCTTAATTAAATGCCTTGAGAGACCAGAATTCCATTCAGTAGTTCAATACTTTAGTAATATATACCTCTTGGGCCAACAGGAGTCATCATGCATGTTTTCAACATAGAAGATTGGAACATGCATCATCAAGATATGATCAGTGAGTACTATCATCATGGCCAGTTATCATTCACTAAAGTATTAAACTATTGAATGGAATTCTGGTCTCTCAAGGCATTCAATAAAGGGTGAGAATAATATATCTGTGACAATTGAGACAAATAGCACAAAGTTCCACAAACAAAAGGCAAACTGTACCTCAATGACTCTCCTCCTTCACCCACTTCATATTCCAGTCCTTCATCAAGTCCAGCTACAAAAGATTTCAAGTGGGCATTTTCCAAAGCCACCCACATTTCTTCATCAGTATGGAGATTGAACGGATCCAGATTTATTCGCATTGAACCAGAGAAAAGTACAGGGTCCTAAAGTGTGAAATATATTATGTTATGAAATGAAGAAAAACGCTTGTGGATAGCATATTTGCATATTAATTAATGCAATGTAACAAATCATGTCAGTGTAAAAATTGCTAACAGATTGAATGAAATGGACCTCACAAGGTCATATGATTTTTATGGGCTCTGCTATGGGTGGTGTTTGTTACATAAATACAACTTTATGCACAACCATTTATATTTCTCTAAGATGGATTTTATCTTTCTTGCAACTTAGTGTCCGTACCTGTGGAATAATTGTCAGTGCATTTCGAAGGTCGTGCAGACCAATGTCTGAAGTTTTAACGTCATCAATATAGATTGCGCCACTTGCTGCTTCTACAATCCGGTAGAGGGCGAGAGTGATGGAAGATTTTCCTGCTCCAGTTCTTCCAACTATGCCCATCTAAATGAAATACAATGTATTATCAATCATGTGTACATTTTTCAGATAAGAAAGTGTGTTCGTGAAATGTTGACGGGCAAGGTCATTTGCGTCTGTGCTAGGTGTAACGGTGTTGGCAGGGTGTTACCCTCGCATGAACGAGTGACTCTTTGGTGTAATGGTCAACGCTCTCGCTTCCCATGTGTGAGGTCCCAGGTTTGATCCCCGGGTGAGGCACTCTCCTCTCAGAGTAACTCAGCGGTAGCACTCTGGGCTTCCAACCACTGGGTCCCGGGTTCGATTCCCGGTCAAGCCTAAGTTGGATGGCTGTTTCATCCTTCATCTCATTGCCACGGTCCCTGCCTGTCCTTATTAGCCCATCAGGTGCAGAAATACAGGACGTAAAGCCCTAATCACCCACCCACCCACTCCTCTCAGAGACATTAAAATAGGTACGGGATGACGAGTGTGCATTGCACCGAGCCCCGTGTTGGCCATTGGAGTTTGAGGTCAGCAGGCACATTGTAACACCCTTGCCATTGCTTATTGGTGTTTCGGAATACGGATACAAAAAATGAGGGTGTTGGTTATTCTATTACAATAGTGATATATTTAAGTAAATGCCTCCAGTGAAGAGGAAAATGCATTGCAGACTGTCTTTAATAAAAAAAAAAAAAACTGCCTTGTATTAATCAATTCAAAGTTTCATTTCAGAAAATGATTGAGAATATTACCCTTTCTCCTTCATTAACTGTGAATGATATTCCTCTCAGGACCAGCTCCAAACCTTCTCTGTATCGTGTGCAGTAATTCTCAAATCTGACAGTTCCTCTTTCTGGCCATGTTAGTCTTGGTTTTGTGGCTTCTATTGCCCAGGGAGCCTGTAGGATAGATATAGAAAGATATATATTTATTTTAAGATAGACAAGATAATATATAATGAGACAAGATGTGATGAGATACATTGTTAGTCGGCAATAACAAAAAACAACAAAAGGTGTTAGTCTGAGAGGTTATAGTAACCACAGAAAATGAAATGATATTCCTAATTTCTAGATATGGAGATGACATTTTCATTGTGACAATTAGATCATAAAGAGACATAAAGAGACAAGAAATGAAAATGGAAGCGAAAAGTCATCCGAAGTCACTGAGGGTAGTCATATTGAACTCTTTCGGATGGTAAGTCTGACGACTCGTGGAAGAAGTTTGGTATGTAACTAGTGTCAGTCAGCCAAAAACTGTATTTTACGTCTTATATTGGTTTTTAATAAGGAGATGTAACTCTGCTTATGGCTATTTCGTTGAGACTTTTGGGCATATCTACCTCTATTTGTACTTGAGTGTACTCCTGAATTCTCTCCACTGAAACTACATGTGTTTCCAAGTCTGATGCAGCTCTGACCAACATGTTGATTGTGACTGTTGCCTGTAAAACAAAATAACATCTAAGATTAATTTGTGCTTTTTTTCTTCCAGGAAAATTGGTTTGAATAGGTAGGTATCTTGCTAAATTTGTTTCTAAAAATTATTTTTAGAAAACTTCTAAAGCAAAAATAGTTCACCAGTAACAGTGGCTGCATCAATATGTGTAGAATTTTGTGTGATGAAATGAATTCCAGTATTTATTTGCACTGTTTTATCTTATGCAACAGGTCTGAAGCTTGAGCTTTTCCAAGCATCTTTGAGAGGCAAATATAAAGACCCAAGAGGGAGTTAACAGAGGGAGTTATATGGCAGTCCTAAAGCCATTGTTTAATGACGTAATCACAATTAGGTCATTGAGTGCACTGATGGTGTCACAACGGTAGTCAGGACTGGCATGGAGCTCTTCCCGTTGACTGAAAAGTCTCCCAATATAGACACCTAATTAATACTACATTACAATACGAACCCTCATTGCCCATGAGATCGACATTCCAGCCAAGTTAGCATCTTCTCGTTGGGTGACAGCGAAGATCGATGCGAAGAAGACCATGAATGCGCTGAGACATTCTGCTGTAAAACCCAACCATCTGCAAAGTATATTAACATTATGATGGTCTCCAGAACAGATATATAATATATTTTGTCTCGTGCAAATTAAAGAAAATTATTCTAATGTGATTCTTTGGAAAGGACTTTTTGCTCAACACAGCCTGTGGTGAGAGAGAAAGGGGGAGCTGTAAATTGATAAATTCTAGAAAGGGAGTCCCTGCCGTGTTACACCTTTTCTACATATATGTGGTCTTTTATTTTCCAAGAATTGTGTATCTTCTAAGCTAAATTGCTGCCCTTGTCATTTAGAGGAGCTGAACAATGTTTCAACTACTAGACCATCCGAAGAACTCACCTCATGGAAACCAAGATGACATACCACGGAATCTGGCTGTTGTCCACCAATCGGTCATTTTTGGCAATAAAGCGGTGTTGCTGTCCGTAAGCTCTGACCGATGTGATTCCTGTTAATGTTTCGTCAAAATTGGCGTAGACTGGAGATCTCTTGATGGACTCCATGCGCTTCAGTTGCCTGATGGCCACAATATATATTCTCTGGAATGTCAGATCAGGAAACAGTAAATACTAAGGTATGTGACTCTACTATGCATGAATTTGTCGTGTCATATAAAACGTTACTGGAGGCATATTCATATTGTTGGAAAATAACCGTTCATGACATTGTAAAATTAATTTACAATCATAATTTAATCACTGCAATAATCAAACATTTTAAATGTATTTGCCTTATACTTCTAGGTAAGGCAGACAGCTTGCATTTAGGGTTGCTATAATCTACATGAGCATTTTTTTATATTGTATATTCAACAAAGGTTTTACTTGATTTAAAATAAAAAGAAGCTATTTATCATTATTTATCAATATTGATAATACCAGAATCATAGTTGAAGTCTGAGTAATAATAAAAGTGAGTGTGTTAAAAAGTTTGAAATTGAGCAATACAACTTCTCTGTTTGATGTAATTGAAAAAAGGTGTATTATGGCAAGCTGATGTGAACATAGTCTGAAGTTATCAAATTGAAAAAAGAACCAGAAATTTGATGACTGAAAGGAGACTTCAATGAAACATTGCTGTAAGGAAGTACTTTTTGTTTGTAACTATGTAATAAAACAGTATATTTCCTTAATTCCTTTCAGTGGAAAACTGACCTGTATAAACATGTAGATGATAGCTAATGGAATTAACACCACCAAGAAGATGGGTGTGACATAACAGATGAGAATGACTGTGATTATCACCATAGCCAAGCAAACCATCCACAACCTCACAAACGTTGGGATCACAGTGTCAAGTTTGTCCATATCTGAAAGAAAAATAAGGTCATCTTCACATTTGTTGTATCAGCTGGTCATATGACCTGAGGAAGCTTTAGACTAGCGACGCAGAGACGACGGTAGCACCAATTACGAAGGATATTCAGTCTTCCGTGTTTTTGCCTTGGTGGCATTACTAACAAGTACTAAATAAATATAATACACATAAAGGATTTAGATATTGAATTCAACCAAATCTGGGCATTGGGCAAATGTCAGAGCAACATCAGATCGGTAGTTCTGACTCGATCATGCTATTTGCTTGACGCTGGGCCAACATTAAGCCAATAGAACCTACACTGCACCATTATAGTTATGATCATTGATATACTACTTGGTACTTTAGAGTTCATTCAGTTTTACCTAGAGCAACAAAATATTGCAAGATTACCATTTGAAAAGCGGTTGATGATTCGCCCGAGTGGTGTTGTATCAAAGAAAGACATTGGAGCTTTCATCATTCTGTCCAGGATCATTCTATGCATCAAGATGGCTGCCCTGACCCCACCGGTGTAAATTGCAAGAGACAGGAACAGGATGCCGATCACTGAAAGTTAAACCATAACTGGAAATAATGCCATTTCGTACAAATGAACAATCCATATTTTCGTCATCTATTTCATTAAACTTTTCAAATTGAATCTATTCTTGTTTGAAAGGATTTTGTGGGAGTTCCTATGAAATCTGGGCGTCACCTCAGCAGCCACACATTGTGACGTATTACACACACACACACACACACACACACACACACACGCACATATATATATATATATATATATATATATATATATATATATATATATATATATATATATATATATATATATATCACTTATATCTTTGGCATTGTAGATATCTATGATAATTAAAAAAGTGAGTAGTACTGAATAAATGTCGACATCTTTAATGAAAGATTTGTACCTATAAAGAATCCAAGGCCTCCATATACTCCCAGGTATAAATCTCTTTTTTCCTCGGCATCTGCGGCACCTGTCCATTCAGATAGCCAGATACTGACCAAAACCTGTGTCAAAAAGAATTTTTTCTTGAGTTAGATATTGTATCAAGTTGATGTGCGTTTGGCTTGTAGATGTTGGTCATCGCCTGTTGCATTTTATGTTGTAGTTTCATCATAACTTTTTCCCATTGAGTTAGTTTCAAATAGGATTGTCGTTTCATCATAGTCGTATTGATAATAATTCTGATAAGCTTTTTATTTATTTGTCGTAATTTGTATCTATTACACGGAGCAATGTCGTTTTTACCTGAGCAACGATGTATAAGATTTCAAAAAATATCAATCCCCCGAAGAAGTGCAGGCCGCCATTCTTTATGTATGACCAAAGTACGTCAGCTTTTATCTAAAAGGAAAAAAGAAATGATATGATGAGAAGTCCATCATTTGTAAACACTTGGCAATTTACAGTATCCAGCAAACTGAACCAGTACCATCAAAATGTTTAGTTATTTTCAGTGTTTTGTGAGTGACTCTTTCAAATGTTGTGACTAGCTTCAGAAATGTTGGCCATAACAAAAAGGGACCTGTTCAGGGTGTACTCACTAAGCATTTGAAAAAATTACACATTGAAATTAGAAACACTTATATCAACTTACTCCTCCCTGTTCGGCAACTTCTTCGCTGATAAGTTTGTTGTCACCTTGAGGATTTTCCGGCTTCTTCTCTGATTCCGATTCCGTCTTCTTCTTGCGTCTCCTATTATGTTATGACAGACATTTATTAAATTTATTAAATTTCAGCACAAAATTGATAGAAATGTTACCAACAATTAAAACCCCAACTTTCTAACTGATAAATATGCTTCTGTGAAACAATGAAGGGTTTCTATGACTTAGAAAGATGAGGTTTGACCTATTTTTATAAGTTTGAAACATTTCTGTGCTTCCTGAAGCTTTTTATGATAAAATATTACTCAAAAACAAAATTGCGTTACAGTAGGATCAATAATAATTCATCATTTAATGAACATGTCATGGATTCTACTGCAACACAATTAGCGATACACCGGGTCCTTTCAGTAATATATTTATAGAAGATTTTACCTGAGTGTTCCGCCTGTTGATTCTCCAGAAATAGATTTACTTCTTGTTTCACGAGTCGAAGATGTTCTTGACAGTTGACGCACCAAGATTTGCTTTTCTGTAATATTTGAGAAAAAGGAAAGGTTTGTAAATTATGCAAAAGCTTATTTTTTTAATGGAAGTGTGGATAGTTTGTAAATGAACATTGTGTACATGGCCAAATGTGCCATGTGCGTTTTCCATGAGAAGGATAAACGCATGGAAAACGCATGGTTTTCATCTAATTACAATGAGGCAAAAACCATGCGTTTTCCATGCGATTATCCAGAGGGCGGGGGTCTAGCTCAGAGGTAGCGCTCTGGGCTTCCAACCGCTGGGTCCCCAGTTCGATTCCCAGTCGAGCCTAAGTTGGATGGCTGTTTCATCCTTCATCTCATTGCCATGGTCTCTGCCTGTCCTAATTAGCCCAGCAGGTGCATAAATACAGGACGTAAAGCCCTAATCACCCACCCATGCGTTTATCCAAAAGCATGGAAAAAACGCACGTGGCACAATTGACCATGTAGAGCTAATAAATGCTTAAAAAAAGTGACTAATGAATATCAGATTAATAATGTAAAATAAGTTAATACTTTATTACTTGTAAGTCATTACCAGATGACTCCAACTGTAGAATACCTCACTATAGTGGGATCTATGATACATTTCCACTTGTTTTTCGGTCATGTTTTATTATAAACATGGAGCAGCACAAAATGGACAGATTTGCTAAGTCAAATTCCAACTTTTTACCCATGAAAACCGGGGCGGGGGCCTAGCTCAGAGGTAGCGCTCTGGGCTTCCAACCGCAATGATAATTATTTTTGGCCATTTTTCATCATTATAGCCATTCGATATGGTCACAAAGAAGCAGCAGAAATTAAAATGGAGAATATAGTAAAAATATTGGTATTTCTTCCCCCGAAGTGTTTTTGCCAGCTAGAACGTTGAGATTTGACTCATTGCTAACATTTCTGTCCACTTTGTGTTCCTTTGTCATTTTAAATGGCAAAATATGGTCAAAATATGAGTGTGTATTTATTATGGAAGTCGACTGACCTTCTTCGTCCAGCTCCTCTTCTTCCTCCTTTTCTTGTAAATATGTCCTGACGAATTCCGCGAAGTGGCCGTCTTCCTTGATCAGTTGTTCGTAAGTTCCCATCTCGGCGATCTCACCATCCTTCATGCTGATGATTATGTCAACATATGGTAGGTATGTCACTCCATGTGTCACGAGAACTCTTGTCTATAAAAGAGGTTTTATCGGAAGAGTGAACATTTCTGGTTTAATTTTGAGTCTGTTGCAATATAGTAGTAGGTCCAATGATGTGATGTCGCTGGGTCCCGGGTTCGATTCCCGGTCAAGCCTAAGTTGGATGGCTGTTTCATCCTTCGTCTCATTGCCATGGTCTCTGCCTATCCTAATTAGCCCATCAGGTGCAGCAATACAGGACGTAAAGCCCTAATCACCCACCCACCCACCCACCCAATGATGTGATGCTTCGGGGTATTTTGTGTAGATCGATTTTTCTGATTATGTGCTTGACACTGCTTGTAGATTATTTTGATTTGTTTATTGAACACATTCGAGAAGTTAGGGTCAGCTTGTTTGTAATCACAATTATAAGAGTATTTAAGTTATGCACATTATGAAATTATCATATTCTTTTCTATTTGTCTAGCCATCAAAGTTATTTTAATCCAAATTTGGTATCGTTAAGTGAGAAATGCTTAACCATATGCTAAAATTGTGCTTTATGATGCAATTTTAGTAATCTTTGATATTTATTAACACCAATATTTTGATTTATACCTTGTCATTCAGCATGCCCTTTGGTCCGACGACTTTCTCAAACAAATGCTTTCCGACATGAGCATCTACAGCCGACAGTGGATCGTCAAAGAGGTAGAGGTCTTCATCTTGGTACACTGCTCTTGCCAAAGAGATACGCTGCTTTTGACCACCAGACAGATTGATACCCTAAAAATGTATGCACAAAAATAATCAGTCTTAAATATTGCTAGATCTTTATGGGCGGATTTGTTAGCAAGGCTTGCGGTCTCACATGTTTATTAAAAAAAAAATAATTGAAAAAATCCGATATATGCAGGAAAGCCTGCGGGCCATAAAAACCTTATGATACATTTGGTAAATAGATGAGAATTAGTTGCATTAAATGGTTTATTACTTTTTCCCCAATTTCAGTAGCATCTCCAGCAGGCAGGACTTTCAAGTCAGGCAGCAGAGCACAAGCTTCAAGTATCCTGTTGTATCTCTTTTGTTCATAGGGTTTGGCAAAGCAAATGTTGTTCTTCAGTGTTGCATTGATCAGCCAAGCTTGTTGAGGTACGAAAGCCACTCTGCCCTGTGAAATTGGGAAGAATTTGTCAAACGTTGAGAGGTAAAAACTCCCATTACTACATTAGAAGGTACGTAATTACCTGCCTGGCTAAAAAAAAGTCATGGCAATAGTAAGAGTGAGGCTTCAGCGCATGTTCAAGTTGATGTCCTCTCTAAAAGAACTGAACCTTACTACTTTTTTTATTATTTAGAAGAGTTCAGAATTGAGGTTACAAGAATCTGGGACTGAACTGTATATTTTTAATTGCAATTTGCCAACTTTGTCTTTCGTTGCTATCGCAATATAGGCTCTAAAATAATCATACTGTCAGGCTTCAATGAGGTATTCCATTTGATGCTTTTCACAGTCTTAGTTTTAGGTATGGTCTAAATGTTGAGACTTCGCTGTTCTATGTTTTTGTATTCATGGATTTTTTTTCTGCTTACCCTCGTTTTGATAGATCCTCTCAGTTTATTCAATTCGCCAAGAATTGTGTTGACCAAAGTACTCTTTCCCGAACCTACTGGTCCAACCACAGCTACTAGCTGTCCAGGCATTACTTTCATGGTGATGCTAAATGAACAACATAAAAGTGTAATGTAAGGACTGTGGCAGGACATTGTGACATTGGCAAATTATTTGTGCAAAATTAAAGCTTGGAAATTTCCATCTAAATGTGAAAATGTTTAAACATCATCCACTGAACAATTTTCTTTCTAATCGGTGCATTATTTAGCGGAATCAGCGGAAGGTGTATTCCAACTTTTGTCACAACAGAAAAACGGAATTTTGATGCCGTGTTTCTTTTACTGGCGAATGTTGGTGATATTAGGAGTAATTATTAAATTGCCTTTTCAGTCTTAAAAACAATTGCCTGAAGTTGTGAAAATGTTGCTTTATAGTATATTTTCTTACTTTTTCAGAGAGACGACTGATTTATTGGCGGCCACATCACCCTCGTCGTGGTCTTTCTTTGTCTTATCTTTTTTGGTGGATCCATTTGCCATTCCATTTGCTGTTCCGTTCGCAGTGCCGTCCTGGTTTTCGTATCCTTCGACATTCTCTCCCCATGACATGGTAGCATTTTCTATCTTGATCATTTCAGCTGCATTGAACCGATGAAAATGATTACGTTTCACTTTTTCCATTGGTTTAAATGTTAATGCTTGTAATCGTTATATCGTCCTATGATTGACACGGCTTGTAATTTTTTTTGACTGGCAGCGTGTGACTGAAGAATTTCTAAAGTCAGTTTGCCACTGATCGAACAAAATTTGACAAGATTCTTTCATTAAGCGACAAGAATGCTGACCAATCCCCATGTTATAAAATAATGTGTCTATTGTATGATGCACAATGTCATGCTACGAAAAGAAGGATGTAATTCAAAATTGAGTATACAGTGGTCAAGGTAAGGTAATTTCAAGCACCATAATATGTAAAAAACTAATTACATTTGCCGTTATTTGATTAACAGGCTGTAGAGCTACCTTGGGTAAGTGAAACATTTTTATGGAAGAGTAAATGACATTAAACTTACTTAGACAGTGTATTGATGTATAAATCATGATTTACTTACGCATATTTTCATCTCTTTCCACAACCTCTCCCACAAGCTCCTCCTGACTCAAAGCTTTTGAAATTCTGGTTAGTGAGATGCTGCACTGTAATTTTGTGAAATGAACAAATGAGATTATAATTCTGCAATTTTAGAGTCTTATATAATCTTAGAGCATGTTTTAACATACTGACTGGGCGGCTGACTTAATTGTTGCCCAGCAAGGAACTAATGCTGCCTGTTGAAGTCGTATTATATTGACTGGGCTGCATAGTAATTGCTTTTGGTATAGGCTATACTTGTTGCCTAGGCACATGCCATTCAGTCTAATTTAACTGGAAACAAAGAGTCATCAAAACTACATGGGGTAGCCATTTATGGTAGTAATTGGGTGTCGAACAAGCACCCTTTAGTAATTTTGACAACCTTTTCTTGACTTAATATTAAAAACCCTCTATCATACTACTTTAACATTGCTTTCTGCCATTTTATTACCCACTTACACACTGGTTAAAATTGTGACATTCCAAATTGAAATAATTTTTTTACCACAAAAATTCTTAATAACATTCCAAAATTAACCTACCTTTTAACACAACAATTCATCTTCAATTAATGACAATACGATATCATTCAGTCATCATTTAAGGCTTTTTTTTTAAATTAAACTTTATAAGTTGCAATATTGATATAAAATGTCATCAAGCGGGAGCCCTCGACAGTGACTTCTAATTAGTCTTAAGAGGGACCCTCCTGAAGAATTATGTCTTCAAAATAAAAAATTCTGAGTTTGGGTTAATTTCATTTCAGTCTAATTGACTTGGCACACGATATTTTAACTTAATTTTATAGGTTATCAAATATTTAGAACGTTATGCCTCTGCTTAAGTGGACGTGCATGGATGTCTGGTTCCAGTTCAGTGGGCTACTTAATACTGATCAGCCTATCAAACAGGCTAATGCGCATAATTATGCAAATTTGCCCACCTGACGTATCTAAGTGGTCTCTACCAATTATATCAACTGATTTGCCTATCAACCTGAATTTGAGTGAAATTTAGCAAAGAAAGCTCTGTGTAAGTAGTTAGTGAAATGGCAGTAGGACACTTGCTTTTGCTTAGTGAGACATTTACCTGCACCATGAAGCCCAAGATAACTGGCAAAGCAGACATGGACAAATTCAAGATACCAATCAATGTTTGTGTCACAAATGCAGTTTCAGGGTCTAAGCGATTCCCAGACATGACGTATGCGGCAAAGATGGCCAGAGACAGCTGTAAAGTGAAATTGATGAATTATGACGAAGCTGATTCTTATATATCATAATATGTCATTAAGTTGTCTTTTGTACACCATTATGTGTATTGAATTATAGTGAGACGATTTTGTGTAAAGAGTACAGGGTAGTTGAAGTTACCGATTGGAAAAAAGACGATCTTCTAATGGTAGGCAATTTATGACAAGGGGTGCATTGATTTCCTATTTGGTATGATATAGCTAGGTTAACCTTTCATCTTGTCATTCTGAGATCAACAAGTCTACTTGCCAGGTATGGAGCAGCGAACCATGTTACACCAATGGTTGCCAGGATGTAGAGCTGGTTTCGAACACATCCAAGTTCATCGAATCGAATCTGTGCAACGTAGTCACCGAAGGACGATTCCCAGGCATACATTTTCAAGACCTAGAAGTTTAGATGAGTTTTAATTTCAAGTAAACTTGTTTCTTCATCGTATTTGAAAAACAGAATATTACAAAGAAATTATGGTGTGGTTTACAGAAATATGTTATACCATAATTATGTTCGCATTATCCGCTTAAGTAAAATTGATTTTTAGTGACAAATAAGCCCACTTGGGCTGGGTCCATGTAGTGTGAATTCTTTCTTTTTTTTTTAGTTTTATGTATCGTGCATGACAAGAGTTCCATAAGGCATCTTTTTGATGCTGATCACGATGGACCACCTAGAAAACTACATTCATAGTGAATTATTATGTTGCAATTATTCGATTATTACAAAAACTAAATTCCATCATAAAAAAAATATCCACCTGTTTTTCGCTCTTTATTTCAACATGGAGTAGCACAAGGTGGACAAAAATGTCACAAGAAGTCAAATCCCAACTTTCTACCCTATAAAAAGCCTCTTTTGACCATTTAATTTCATGTGTCTGATCTTTGCAATGATAATTTTTTGCCAACTTGTCATAATTAAGGCCATTTGTTAAGGTCACAGAGAAGCAGCAGAAATTACAATGGAGAATTATTGATTTGTTTCCCAGAAGTTTTCTTTCTTTTTTCAACTACGTACTGCTCCGTGCCATTTATGGACAAAATACACCGTATAACTGAAAAGCGGGTGGACATTTATTTTGAATATATCCAGGGTTTGACTAGCCAAGAAAGAGTTTGTCTGTTATACCTTTATTCCGGCTAAAATCTGGTTGACCATTCTGATCCTGGAGTCCTTGTACCTCATCTGCCTGATTTGCAATTTTGCAAATACTCCAACCAGGATTCCGGCATTGATGGGAATCAGGATTATGAGTAGGACAATGCCAGCCATGCAAGATGGGCCTATCACACTCCACATGTAGATAGTACACAGAACAGCATTGACTGGAGCTGCCCAGATGTCGTGAATGTACACAAGGGTATCCTGAAAGTAATGAAAACATATGAATGATGAAGAAGAAGTACTGAAATATGAGATGGGTCAGGAGCTGTAAGTGTTTGTAATGTAAAATCAAGTAGTGTCTATTTAATTGTTATTCATATTAGTTAAAACCTAACTCATCAGCTCCCACTTGGAGGCTGTAATATTGACATGAACTAAAATGTCATTGAATAAATGTTTTTTTTTTTTTGTTATTACTTTGTATCAAATGCTGTGTGAGATTTTTGTACGGCTGTTATATATATATCTGAGATATTCTTCAGCTTCATATTAAATACCAAACAATGTGAGTTGTCTTTTTGAAAGCTACATGCCCATGTAAGTCCTGGGCCTCCTCATGGCAAGGGTGGTAATAGGTACAGACCTCAAGAGGTTCACCAATTTACTATCTTTCCCATTGTCCTACAAAAGGTAGAAGGTACTAGAGAAGTGGGTCAACCCCGATGGAAGTTGCATAAAGCAGATTGGACCTCCTTCGAAAAGCACTGCTTAGAAACAATTACCATGTCACATTATAGGAATTGTAATAGTCTCGTTGAAGATTTTACTGATGATATTACTGATATAGCCAATAAAACAATACCAGAACAAAAAATAATTCTAAACGTAGTGCAAGACCCTGGTTTGATGACGAAGTAAGAGAAGCTATTAAAAACCATAAGCGAGCCCTCAGGATTTTTAAATCACAGCCGACAATTAGCAATCTGAATAATTTTAAGGGCCTAAAAGCCATAACACGTAGAATTGTCATACAAAAAAAACGTAGTTGCTGGAGAGACTATGTCTCACTGAAAGAACTCTTAGCAATAAAGTCTGGAAAATGATTAAGAAGATTGAAGGAAAGAACCTAGCTTCTCATGTAAGCATTCTAGAAATGAATGGAGAACATCTCTCCTCACCAGAACAAATATCAAACGGGTTAGGAGAACAGTTTGCGTACAACTCCTCGTCAGAGAACTATACAAGAGAATTCCAATGTTATAAGGCTCAAGCTGAGAGATTAACCCTAAATATAGTCTGATAACAGCGAAGATTATAACTCCTACATCACCTTAGAAGAACTTCAGAAGGCCATATCAAAAGCGACTGACTCTGCAACAGGCCCTGATAATATACATTATCAAATCGTAAAACACCTAACTCAATCCTCTTTAAAAATATTACTCTATATCTTCAATCAAATTTGGGAGAAGGGATGTCTTCCATCCCTCTGGAAACAAGCCACGGTCATCCCAATTCCCAAGCCGGGGAAGGATCATAGTGATCCTATGAATTATCGACCAATAGCCTTAACCAGTTGTCTATGTAAGACAATGGAACAAATTGTTACAGATAGACTGGTTTGGTTCCTGGAGTCCAATCAGCTTATTACAGAGTTCCAATCTGGATTTAGCCATCACAGGATCATTTAGTCAGACTGGAAACCTATGTCAGAGATGCTTTCATAAACAGAGAACACGTAGTAGCCATATTCTTCGACCTAGAAAAAGCCTATGACACTAAATGGAAATATGGAATAATGAAAGATCTCCACAACTTAGGGCTTCGAGGACGCCTTCCTGTTTTCATCGGATCTTTCCTACAGGATCGCTTTAAGGTCCGAGTGGGTTCAACGATGTCAAGCTCCTACTCTCAGGAGAATGGAGTCCCTCAGGGTAGTATTCTCTCACCCACCCTCTTTAACGTCAAAATCAACAGTATAGTAAATTCTATCTCAGAAAATTTTATGTCATCCCTATATGTTGACGATTTCCTCATTGCATACCGTTCCAGATATATGCCAACTATAGAACGACAACTGCAATTGAATTTAAAAAGGATTCACAAATGGTCACTTGAAAATGGCTTCAAGTTCTCTAAACAGAAGACAGTTTGTATGCCTTTCTGTTACTTACGATCAAACCATCCAGATCCATCACTAATAATCGACAACTGTCAAATAAAAGTGGTGAATGAAACAAAATTTTTGGGTGTACTTCTTGACTCCAAATTTTCTTTCATTCTGCATATCAAAGCACTGAAAGCAAAGTGCATGAAATAAATGAACCTTCTTAAAGTAGTGAGCAAATATAATTGGGGCGGGGACACAACGGCCCTCCTTCGTCTCTATCGTGCAATTACTTGTTCTCGACTTGATTATGGTTCTGTGGTATATGGCTCTGCCAGACCATCTTATCTAAAATGCCTGAATTCTGTTCATCATCAAGGGTTGCGACTAAGCTTAAGAGCTTTTCGTACATCTCCTGTAGAGAGCTTATATGTACTGGCAGGGGAACCTCCACTCTCCCTTCGTCGTATCAAGTTGTCCATGCAATACATACTCAAAGTAGCATCAACTCCCAACAAATCCAACATATCATGTAATATTTCATCCAAAGTACATGCATCATTATGAATCTCGTTCAAAAGCCATTCGACCACTGGGCACGGATGAAATTCTATCTTGAGGCTGCAAAAATTGATACTACAATCATTACCGAGACGGAAGTACCACCAACTCCGCCATGGATTCTCCCAGTCTCTAAAGTTATACTGGACTTGGCAGAGCTTAAGAAAAGCGAAACCAATCCTGTAGACTATCAAAACCTATTTAATACCATAAGGTTTAAATATGAATCGTACAAATTTCTATACACAGATGGCTCAAAAATGGAAAGACAAGTAGGCTGTGCAGTCACCTCTTATACAACCGTTATAGCTGAATGTCGTCTTCCAGACCACTGCTCAATATACACTGCAGAATTAACGGCTATTTACCTTGCCTTAAAAAACATCGAGGACTCAGAATCAAATCATTATGTTATCTGTTCTGATTCCAAATCTGCTCTTCAAGCAATCCAAAATAAACAACTTGATAACCCTGGGATCTTAGATGTTCTTATTTAGTATTTTCATCTTCACGAATACAAAGACATTCTATTCTGCTTGATTCCTGGACTCGCTGGCATTGAAGGGAATGAAAAAGCAGACCTGGCAGCAAAAAGGGCTCTTACAAAAGAGATAACTGATTTCACTATTCCATACACTGATTTTAAAATGACTATAAAATCTTTTATCGTGTCTTGCTGGCAAAGACAATAGAATGAATGTAGTAACAACAAGTTACATTCAATTTTACCTTGCATTCAAAATAAAATACCTGGTAGGTTCAATACTCGCAAAGATCAAGGAATATATCACAGATGCCTCATAGGACATTCAAGACTTACACATTTACACCTTTTAGTCAATGAACCGGTATGCCAGAGTTGTCGGTGCCCCCTAACAATCAAACATATTTTATTGATTGCACCCATTTACAACGTATTAGAAGACCTTTGTTTCAAGCTACTACCTTACAACATCTCTTTACTAGATATCCAACGCAGACAATTATTGATTTTTTACATGCTTCTGGTTTCTTCTACCAAATATAGATAATCAATCTTAACCTAGAGAGCCTCTACATAGCCCACTCAGGTGCTGATGAGGCGTTAAACAATAACACACACACACACACACACCAATTTACTATTTCATTCCTTCTTTGTGGTAGTGTGTACTTACATGAACTTTTTGGGCATCTACACTCATGAGGTTGACAATCTGGCCCACTGTAGCAGCCCTTCTTGCTGAATTTGAATATCTCATTGCCTGAAATTATTATTTGCAAAGATTAAATAAGATTATTTTGTATATCGATTTGGTTGCTCTTTACAACCTACATCATTTTGGTTGGTATAATTTCAGATTTTATAAGTTCACATGATCAGTACGATGTATCACTAAAGTGTTGAGTTGTTTGGTTCTATAAGAGCTTACAGCAGATTTCATAGACTTGGAAACTAAACCCAGAGGATGTGTAATATTAATGCAGAACTCCCATTGGCTGATGGGCTGCCTTAGCGGATAGGAGTCCTGGATTCACGTGACGTCTTCCGGAGTTCAGTTTCAGGTCTATGAAACGTGCGGTAAACCAGTACTATCACCAATTGTGTTAGTACTCATCACTGAAATTTGATTACCTTTCTGTAAATTGCTGAAGTTAGGATAGTCCTTGACCTCATGGCGATAATCCAAGCGTACTTTAACTGTGTCTGCATAAGTCCACTGACCATGATGCCAGAGAATAAAATCACTGTTGACAAAATGTATCCTTGCCATTCCCTGCCTTCCGCATCATCTGCTAAGAACTGCAGGAGGATTCTGTGTTGATAGGATTATTATTATTATTATTAAAGTGTATAAGCCTCTGAGGTGAGTACTTTCTATTGTGATGGTTTAGTTTAAGAGGGAGAGGCCACACAGTGTTAGTAAACCTTTTATTTTACCTTATGTGTAGACATTTCACCTTAAAACAATTAATATTAGTATTTGTCAAACGTAATACCACTAATCACTAATAAAAAATTGATCCAAAAGGATATTACATTTTTCAAAGTCCGTATGCCATTTGGATATTGCAATATAGGGGTAATTAATGAACATTTCAATAACTTGTCACCTACCTCAGTAGTGTTGGGTTCAGGAAAAGAGCAAAGCAGTGACAAAGCCTCACGAAGGCAGAAAACGCCAGTATTCCTTTGTTTGCTTTAAAGATCATCCGAATGATGTCTGAAGCTGTTACTTTAAAGCTTAAATGAAACATGTATTAATTACTCATTGATTTCATGTTAAATGCATAATATTTGGAAAAAAACAAACTAAACTAATTAGTGTCACGACTTTGTTGGAGCTATTGAAAGACATTAAGAAAATACTTTGCTTTACTTTGTGTCATTGTAGCAGGAACGTGTACAATGTATTATTACATAATGAATTAAGACATATATTATTACGAATATTCATCCCCATGGACTTTGCAGCCCAATATATCAACTATGATTGTTGAGAGGACAGCAATTGTACATGTAATCATCGCAATCTTTTTGGAGGTGATAATTTACCTTATTTTGTAAAGAAAGTTAAGCCACTTTGCAACTGTTGTGTAATGTTACATAACTTTTCCACATAATAACTCTTATTACAGAGTAATAGAGTAGGGGCATGAGATAGAAAACATTTTCATCATTGCTCTAGATTTTATGAGATTTTCTATGAATTGGCTGAAATTCACCCAAGAACACATTTTATACAAAAAATAACGGAATATCGGCTGGCTGGCTGAAAATATGAGGGACTTCAGTGGAGTAATGAATTGGTAACAATGCAAAATTACATCTTATTCCCAAAAAACCAATCTTGGGTTCTTGTACTTAAAAAGTATATATATTATCTTATGATTAGTCCGTGAACAACCAAAGGTGAAAGTTTCCAAACAGACACCCAAATATTACTTTTTTTCCAAAAAAAGTGTAAATATAGCATTTTCGTAATTTAAATCACTTGGTAAGGCTGCTTGAATTAAAAAGTGCCAATGATATTGCAATTTTTCTCTTTAACTAACCAGCTGATGATTAGAAAGGAACCTTCAAAGATAAAGAAAGCTAGATCTACTGAATGGCATGTAGATGATTTGGCATGCTCAAAATTATGTGTCATTATGTAACAGTTGCAAAGTGGCTTTAAAATTGCAAAATATAAATGATCACCTCTATTAAAGTTGCGATGCTTACATTTATATTTATTTTTCTCTAATGTAGAATTGTAGTTGACAGATTTACATGCAAACTCCAGGAGGAATGAATGCGTTTTGCAACCCAGTGTATTTAATTTGTGACAATTGTAGAGTTAATTTTGGTCATATATGTCCTTCATTGCAGGAATGTGTATGTGACCTTGGTCAAGAATACTCAAAGCTTTTTGCAGCGTGTATAATGGTCAATTCACCTGTTCCTCTTCTTAGCTAAATCCGCCAACTGGTTTTCAAATTCGGGCACAATGTTGATACTCCTGTCGGAATTTTTAAGTTCATACAAATCCGAAAACTTAATTTCCCCACGGAATCCCTTGCCAAGAATTCTGAAACGTATAAGAGATCATAAGTATGATGTTTTCAATAAAAATGTTAGATTTATAACAACTTAACAAATCCAATTTACTGACGGTGCCATCCAGTAATTAGAATACTTCAAAAGGAAGCCACTTGTTTCTTCTGGGCAATGTTTCTGAAAAATACAAAGGGATATTGATATCTGTTCACTTCACACTCGGTGATGCATGGAAACACCCATGGAAACACCAAAACTCAGCCACCTAAATTTGACGCAGCATATTTGTGGTTTGTAAGTTCTTAAAATTCTTGCCTGAAATATAACCTTGAGATCTGCAAAATTAATAAAGTTGGATAAGTTACATCATGGCAAAATTTGTTGACTTTTCACTTACAAGATCGAATGACTCAACATGAAACGCTGTGCCCTTGAGGTCTTCGTTTGCTGTGGATTTTGCTGCCAGTCGTGTTTGATCTTTGATATCAGCAAAAGCAGAAAGGATGAAGAGGAATATGAAGATGAAGAAGGAAATGAAGAATGTCACATCCCGATACACATCATCAACCTAGAAATTGAAGGTGCTAGCATTATCGCTGATTGCGGTACTTAGGCGAAAGACATGATTAATTAAGAATTCATATAGATAGATTGGGTATTATCTCTCGCATTGTCCAGAATGACCATGCCCACTCCCAATTAAGTATTTACTACAAGGAAGTTAGTCATTTTCAAGTTAGTCAGCCTTTGCCATTACGAGACAAACGAACTGTTTCATTTACTGAAGCCGACAGACTTGCGAAATAAGGCTGACTGACCAACTAGTCAAAACGATTTAGTTTACAGCTCTTTAATGTAAAACACTGACTCCGTTTAAGATCATATTGGTTCATAGTCTCATGATAGTAAAATATAAACATTATCGTTATCGTTAAACCATACAAGAATGCTTCTTACATCTCTGAGGATGACAGTCCTGAAACGTATGACTCCTGTGATGAATGACATCACCCACAGAAGTAGGAAGAAACCTGAGGTAATTTCTCCCTTGATGAACTCAAAGTGGTACATAAAGACCACTAACAACTGTGGAAGTAAACAAACTTAAAGTTAATTGTGTTCATTCATGAGTTTGATATAATGTCCACTAAATCTTCTATCAAAAATTGATACTGCCATATCAACTCACTGCACCAAGAAATAGGCTATGGAATTAATGGAATATCAATATGCAACTTTACTGTAATCAGTTATGCCTTGCCCAATGTCGCCAATTTAGTAGATAGATTTAGAAATGCATATTAGCCTCTTCACCCTCCACTATTTATATAACAGACTTTCATATTGTTAAGAAATTACACAATATCTTCACACTTACATATCAAGCCTCTACATAGCCCACTCAGGTGCTGATGAGGCGTTAAACAATAACTCACACACACTCTCACACTTACATATCCTGCAATTTGTACAGCAGGTGTGATGTAGTATACAGGTGGAACATATTCTCCATTATTGTCATCAACTCCTGCCTTTGCAATATCTATTATGGCAAGGATAAGCAAGACAATAGCTAATAACTGAAAGGAAAATACAAACAAATATAGTAACTTCACATGGAAATATATTGACTGAGTTGGTTGCTCACAGATCGAAGTGATAACAATTAAACTGCTGAGTGCTGACTTACTAACGTATGGTGCCCTATTATGGTCAGGTTTCACATATTACTGGTTCCTGATAACTCTATTGTTAAGCATAATTTTTTCAATTTACAAAATAATTGAAAATAGCTAAATATTTGTAAAACATCAGAAAATACCGCCTGTCAAAACAAGGAACCTCATATTGACGATATTAGGACACCAGGGCATGATTTGTGCTGTAAAAATGTCTTCTCCCTGGTAAAACAGCCTCTCATGTAAAATAGATCAGAAAGTTGATGTTTCAAACATGCAAGTTTGAAGAGATGATGACCAACAAGATTTTCATGCACTCTCAATTTATTGGCTTATTTTGTATACAAATTGGAACCATGGGGAGCATTAATTGTGACTGACCATATAAGAACCCCTGACCATAAAAGGGCACCATACGTTAATCAATTATATAGGACAGATTGACTTACGTTAATCAATAATATGTATACAAGTAAAAATAGTTTGATGTGACGAATTATAAGTTGGTCTGGCGGATGACAAATTAACTCGATCAACTGATTGTTTACAAAATGGATTTTCTAGAAACAAACCACAATGATCATCTTTCTGTTTTAATTTTTGCAGAGTATGATCAAGTGCAGCCATCATAAAAGTATTGAATGCGAAGTGAAATCAATATACTTACTATTTTAATGACATTGAGTTTTGTTTTATCTTTGAATGAGTACACAGTTGGTAGCCGAGCGAGAAAGATTATGTAAAATATTGAGAAGATTCCGAAGACACACAGAGGCAGCCATGCCATTATGGACAGTTGACAACAGTATGGAATGTCTGGGATTTTCATCGAGTTGTTCCATGGAGCATTCCATGTTAAATTGTTCTGGAAAAGTAAAAGGATTATCAATGACTTGAGTTTTTATTAATCTATCTATGTGGACCCATTGAAAATAAAGAGATGTACATGCAAATGCTACTACATCATTTCCTTGTATATTTTTATCCGTTATTTCGTCAAAATGCCCTTGAATTTGTTGCCATGGTCCCTGCCTGTTCTAATTAGCCCATCAGGTGCAGAAATACAGGACATAAAGCCCTAATAATCCACCGACGCCCTTGAACTTGTATGTCTTACCTACTCATTGTAAGGAGATCTCCAACCCCAGTGGCTAACACAAGGCTCAGGGCAATGGGCACCCCGATTATGCCTGTCTAGCTATACCAAAACTAGCATAGATGTACATGACCTTACCGATTAATAAGTTGTTAAACATAATATAACTACCTGATCTTTTCAGCAAAACATAAATCTTAGTATGCCAACTTGAGATTTTTAACTTTATTATTTATTTTTTTAAGAGAGTTTTATGACCAGAAATCATATCATTATGGCAAGAGACACACAGGACCTTGACCAGCTAAGATAAAAAGGAGGCCGGAAAGATTGGCTTTTGAATTGTCTGAAGAGTTATACATTGAAACCAGTTTGAACAATTTCTGGTCAGGAAGAATTTCATATTGAAACTGACAGGCTGATTATTGAACCTGGTGTGTCAGACGACCTTCACAACCTTCATCACTCATTTTTCATTTTGTTTTGTGTAAGTCTATCTACATTATGGGAACCTACCTCTTGAAATTTGTCTATATCCATCATTACATTTTATGACTTTGGGAAAATGTCAAGTTATTGATTTGATAAGTCACTGTTATATTCATAGTTTGAAGGAGGACTCATTGCAAGGAAACAATCATATGCTATCAGATATTAAGATAACATTGCAAATCCTAATTGTAATATAATGTGATTTTCCAGATTTAACGCAACTAATTATCGAGTTATTATACTTCACCTCGAAGTGCTGTTTTTTTTTTTTGAACTGTTAAATTTTTGTCCTCTTTGGTACAATTTAGGATTTATATGTAATTCATTGCAATACAATGATAACATTAATTTGATAAGGTGACTATATGGGGACTTTTCCTATCTCTGTAGAGTTTAAATAGCATCTGTGATAAGACTCGTATTTGCGTCTTACTATTAGCTTAAATGTAAAGACAAATATTCTAGGATTTGTTGGCTTTAATGTTCAGTATAATAAATGTGTTGGTGAACAATACCTGTCACTGAACATAACTTACTGTATACATAACTTACAGCTGATGCCTATTTTTGTCATCAATATTTCGATGTGTAACGTTGCAGGTGTACCTGATGACGTGATGGGCCTAATAATGAGATTACCCTCAAACCTAATAAACAACAGGCTGTCAAGGCTCATTAATAGAAAAATTAATAGTATTTTGACCTGTAGTTTTGTAGTGACTGAAAAATTAAATTAAAGCAGCTGTGGTTTAGCACGGGCGCGGATGTTTGCAGGAGCACCACAACATCAATTGCTTTTTGCCGCCGCCAACCTTTTGAATCGGGCGACGCTCATGACGCCACTGAACTTGCTTCTTTGCCCTATTCTATTCGTATCTCGCTTAATATTTGGTTTATTTTCAATCTGAATACACCAAATGAAAGATTAATATTTATACTATGCGACAATTTTTAACCCCAAGGGTACTCTTTGCACATGTGTGAGATTGACATTTAGCTGCAACGTTCATTAACCGTGGGTCACGTGACCCTTAGAGCCTCGGCTTCACCTAGTCTTATTATATTTATTATATTATATTATATATGCTTTTATTGACACAGTAATATCATACATGATACATTTGTCAAGATAACAGAAAAAAAAACAAAAAAAAACATGTACTACGTCTACTTCTACTCACTATTTCTATATTCAATATATATCTACCTGGTATAAAAGTTAAAGGAATACATTATCAATAGATTATCTACATATCCATGGTCCCAGTTGCTGAACAATAGCACGGTAATATATTAAGTTATTTTATATTATATTATTATATTGTATTATATTATTTTTATTTTTTTTACATTTACCAACAATATTTCTTAAAGTTCCTATGTCTCTAGATTTAGCACAGAAATCAGTATTTGTACATAGTTGCTAGAGATCTGCTTATCAGCTGTAAATTTATCAGGTGACAATTGTTGTCTGAACTTTAATGATATATGTGATTTTAGTATTCTGAATAACAACTACTGGTTCAATAAATTACTTGAAGTGCTTATTCGTAACGTAAGTGTCTAGATTGCTACCAATATTTCCTCAATAGGGCAGTAAATTTTGTTTGTGTAATAGTGCCCATCTACATTTTTTTGTGATTTTGTATGATGTAATGAAATCCCAAGCACTGACCCAGCAACTTATAGGTGTCATTTTTCACTTTAAAAGAAAGTTTGATTGCTGAAAAAGGTCAAACATTATTTCCATGGAAAGGTCAAACAATATTCCCATGGAAAGGTCAAACATTATTTCCATGGAAAGGTCAAACATTATTTCCATGACTATCCAATAATTTCTTATTATTTTGAATCAGACTATGAGACACCGAGTAAACCATGAACTTGCCGTAAACACTGTTGGAGTTTTCTGTACTGGATGAGATTTTTGCCTTTTTTAACGTTTAGTTTATTCACTGAATTGCATTTGGCCGTCAGATGAAAAATTAAAACATTTGATTCAGAGACGTATGCTTATAATAGAATAGTGTACAATTGCAATTAAAACGAGTTAAACAAGAGGTTAGAGTAGATTTAATGAAGATGAAACTCACCCATAGTTCTCCCAGACTGTTGTTTTCGCTGCGATTCCCGCAGACATCATCCCAGTAAACTGTCATTTTTGCAGTCTGTTTTTCACAAAATTATTTAAGAATATTTTTTAACAATATGCGAAATATTCTTTGTCCAGTCCTAGAAAGTGAAAATCAGGAATATCTACGGCTTATAATCCATGGTCGAAAGCCTTGTGGATATCCATAAAATTCCAGGGCTTCCTATCCGGTCGCCGTCTTCGAACTGACTGGATGGCAGCGGAGTGCTTGATATAAGTATTCCTACAATCATACAATATATGCACTTGTCTTTTGACAACCTTTATCATACTATCTTTGTCCCCAATAGTGAACCGTATATTAGTATTCGGATATGTATTTGTGTAACTGTGAATAAATGTGATCTTATCTTGCGAATTTATCAATACACCTGTGTTGTTCTACTTTGAAAACTTCATTTTTTTTATATCACTATCCCCTTGAAAAGATCCTCCCTATTTTTTCAACCTCTTGACCAGTAAATTTTCAGAATAACGTCTTCCTTGAATAACAAGAGGTTGTTACAGTATAACGTGACTTAATTATTTTGGAGTAATAAGGGCTGATAAAGTGCACGATTGAAAACGCCAAATGACTCCATCTTCAATTGGACAGCTTTTTATCAATTTTACATTTGAAAAAGATGAGTGTTGTTAGTTTGCAAAGTACTACCTAAGAAAATTGGCGTACAAAGTTGTCATCTAGTCGTGTTATTTTTCAGATAAAATAATTTACATTATTCTATATTTTTTAAGGGGCACTTTCTTACAAAGTTTATTCTCTGCTCGTATGATGAGTTACATTACTGTCAATAAAAATATGAAGTTGAACTCACAAGTGGTACCTGTGTTAAAAATTAATTGGCTCATTTTCACAAAGGGGTAAATTTACCTTTATTGACAGAAAATGTGTTCTCTGTCTCGAGTGGAGTTGCTCTTCAGTGGAGTAGAAAGAGTAACTTTACTCACAACATACAGTACACTTTACTCCCCACATATGGGCAATGGGGGCCTAGCTCAGTGGTAGCACTGGGCTTCCAACCACTGAGTCCAGGGTTCGATTCCCGGTCATTCTTAAGTCGGATGACTGTTTCATCCTTCTTCATCTAATTGCCATGTTTCCTGTCGTCCTTATTAGTCCATCAGGTGCAGAAATACAGGACGTAAAGCCCTAATCCACCCACTGGCCACACTCCCCAGATACGGTTCATAAATTTACTCTATCAAATTAATTTTTAAACAGTTTTTCTACTAACCCTATTGACAGTAAAATATGTACCCTATATACATGGCCAAATGTGCCACGTGTGTTTTCCATGAGAAGGATGAACGCAATAAAACACATGGTTTTTAGCTAATTATAATGAGGCAAAAACCATGCATTTGGCCATGTAGGAAGTAAAATTAATGACCAATAGTTGGTTGGAGAGTAACCTTTCTCTGTATAGAGGTACATTTACTCTCGGTAGTGTAGATGTTTACTCCTTCGTTGGAGTAAATTTTGACATTTGTGTGGTTCCTTTGTACCATTTGCTTTTCTGACGGTAATAGGTTCGTGAATATAACTGCTTATTGAATCGGATGGTAAATAAATTGTAGTTGAGAGAATCTCAGTGAACTCTTGGAACAGTGCACTAGATCTGAGATTTACACAAATGTATTGTGCAACCATTTTGAAAGACTCACTTTGTAATCAGAACGTCCTGGAAATTAATAACTGGTAAAGTATGTCGATTAATTTGTATTATAGATCAATATTAGCAAAAACGTTTCAAGTTTTATAAGAAGTATTGATTCATCGGTGTAGATGATCCAATAAATTGTAGGGTTAAATGTTTGTCAACTACATTCTCTTCTATCTAAAGTTAAAGAACGTAGGGTTTGATATGCATTTCTGTCAACACCGAATGTTTCATTCGACGGAAATATGACTCTGCTATGTTATAATAATTATTGGAACTAAGTTTGCTTGGTACACAGCCTTGTGATGTTCTTTTTCTATGGGTGGTGGGTGGATAAGGGCTTTACGTCCTGTATTTCTGGACCTGATGGGCTGAATAGGACAGGCATGGACCATGGCAATGAGATGACGCATGAAACAGCCATCCAACTTATTAACATGTCAAAGTTCTCAGAACAGCTTCTAAAAACAATTTTTCTAAATTTTGTCTTATTTCTATTGAGTAATATTTACCGGAGGTGCAATAATAATTATCATCATAAATAAAATCTTTCATCAATTTTCATGCTGAAGTCAATTATTTAATATCTTTGTTGATCATGCTGGGATATTACATCACTTATGAATATTTTCAGATATGGGATTTATTTGGCAAACACATACACCAGTAATATTAATTTGATAAGTGGATAATGTTGCTACTTCAAAGAATCCTAAGACAATGAAAGCATATATATATACATAACAGCATCAAGAAATTCTGATTTATATCTGACAGACAACATGTGTTTCTAATAATCAACTTTAGTGCCCCATTAATTGCTACTTGAACATCTGAAAAACCAATAACTTGTGATTGCATAAAGAGTCTATAAAATGAACTTATGTCTATATGGATCAAAATTAATATCACAATGAGAGATATGAACGATGAGTTAGTTCTTCAAATATTTTTATCTTCCACTTGTTACTCTTCTTATCATGTTTGAAGATTGGTTAAGTAATGTATGTGGTAGATTGTCATGATATCAGTTAGTTTTCACCCATGAGTGGGCGAATTCCAGGTATTAATTATTAATTATTTTCCACTTTTTAGTTGTCAAATTGAAATGATTAATGAGATGAAATCAGGGGAAGACTTCTTTGAAGACAAGTTATCAGTGTGAATTACATAACATGTTGATCATTAAGATATCTGATTGGATAGTTGATTATAAATGCCTAGATGTTGCAGTACAATTTTTAATTGCCACTTCATATACTAATTTATATCACCGTTTTATTTAAAACATCCGGAAGGTGTACAATTGTGTTTGCTTTATGAGCAATCGTAAGTATCTTTAGTAAACAAGCTTTTGCTGATAATAAATAAGAAAAAAAGGACTTCTTTGAATAATGTGTTGTAGGTGAGTGTAAATGTGTATCCAAGGTGATTTGCTGCTTGAGCAATGATATGACTGTTTACCTTACACAAATTTGACAAGAATATGAATCCTGCGAGTATACTGAGGCAAGCAAAGGACCTAACATATGGTGTAAATGTGTAATATGGTGTTCACTATCCCCTCATCTCATCTACCAATTAACCCCCATAAGTGGCAATACTTGCTTTAGAGGGCTGCACTTTCCTAATCTTAGCACTAATACAGAGAGCATGCGAAGTCAGTCTCGTGTTAACCCGAAGTCGATCGTGTGCAAGCTTATGTCAGGGGCGGGGGCCTAGCTCAGAGGTAGCGCTCTGGCTTCCAACCGCTGGGTCCTGGGTTCAATTCCCAGTCGAGCCTAAGTTGGATGGCTGTTTCATCCTTTGTCTCATTGCCATGGTCCCTACCTGTCTTAATTAGCCCAACTGGTGCAGAAATACAGGACTTAAAGCCCTAATCATTTTTATTTAATTTCAGGCTAATGTGACATATCTTATGGGAATCATATGACCGTATGATTGAATGATATGAAATTGCACTGTAAACCATGTTCTGCTTGTTCAATCAAACTGACTACACGGTGTCCAAGCAACCCATCACAACTGACCATGTGATGTATGCAAGTGTGGGCTCAAAGTAGGCAGTGAACTTGCAGGTAGGGAGGGGGCCACAAAAATAAAAATTGTCAGATTTGCTGCAAAACCTTCTAGCCCACATATAATTTGTGGAACCTTCATGGAATCATCAATTACTTGAGCAAACAGCAAAGTTAGGGATTGGCCAGAGCTTCTCGTAACAGCATGACATCACATCAACACTTCCATGAATTTCATGTGTGAAATGCAGTCAGTTTTATTGAACATTCTATAACAATGGTCAATGTGAGGTATTAACACTTTTCATTTGATATCGTGTTAATGGCAAGCTGCTGAAATATTGTTCAATTGCAGCTAGTTCTTGCTCATCACTGTAGTTGAGTTTGGGGTGTATTCCTTGTCAATATGCACCAAACCATTTTCGAGTGTTAATCATGTACATCTTGTGTAAGGAGAATGCTACCGGGCTTTAGGTTGTAAATTGACAATTTATTGCCACAATATTTATGACCACTACAGGTAATCTGTGTGTTCTAATAACAAGTCAGCTGTTGTTCACATTTTTTGACTGTTCTCAAGATATTGTAATCATTTTTCATGTTATATGAACATTATAGACCAATACACCAACAGCTCAAAAATCAAAGTTCTAAAATATGTGCTGGCATAAATGCTTACATCTCTATATGGATCCTAGGGATTTTAATCTCAAACTGAATATGTCTATAGTATAAAACTTGGACTATAATTTATGTCTTCACCAAAAATATCAATTTGAAAATTAAGATGGCACAGAGCATCCAATTTTAATTTTAGGCAAACAAGGACAAACAATTTCCTTCATTTTTCTGGTCATCCAAAAATAAACATAGGTTTCCTATTGGAGCTATAGATATTTTCCTAATATGAGCAAAGCTCCGCCGCCGAAGGCAGCGAGCGGAGCTCACTTCTCGTAGAGAGGTGTCCTAAAAAGAGGCCACACAGAGGTGAGACCGAACCGGAAGTGTCCCAAACCTAACATCGCCCATCAAAATACATGTACATGCAATCCTATGGAACATCATCCTAATATCGCCTTTTCTGTATATGTATCAGAACGAGACGGCATTATCACGTCATAACAAAGTCGTCGGTTCAACAGTTGTGATGTCCATAATTTTGCAACGAATACACATCCAGCTTCAAACATGGAGAAAACTTGTTTGTGTAACTGTAACGATTCTAACGGTATATAAAACGGGTGTCCATGTTGACGGGGTGTCCAGAACATTTCACAAATAATCTTGAATCGATGACGCTCACTAATACATATTATTTGCTTCGATTTGGGAGCATCACATTTAACAGTTCCTTTTAATAGGGAAATGACATAAGTCACTTTCTCGCTTTGGTTTCTGTAGTAGGGATAGATACTATAGGGTTAATCATCTCTTGTGTGACCTTGGACCCGGAAATACTAAAACAATACATGACGTCACCAATGCACACTATTAGATGACGTCATCAATAATTGCACATGTGACGTCATGAATTGTATTAGTATTTCCAGGTACAAGGTCACATGAGAACTGACCAGCCCTATCACATGGTATAATCTGTGGTAAACAAAATGGAGGACGAGGACTGGGGGGCCCTTATATAAGGACATTTGGTATCATTGCTGGATCTTGGCAATACCTTTTGGCGTATTTTTTGTAGGTCTTTTAGTAGATTTATTGTATTAATACACACCTGTCCGCTTACTGTCTCCTCTGTACATGGACTTGTATTCTGTAAGCATGGAAGGTGAGATAAGAAACAGGATAATGTTCTTGAAAACAATGTTGTGTCGGACGACATTTTGACCTGTTGTATTTCTTGTGGTTGAAGCACAGTAATAAGACTACCTCCCATGGTCACCTGGTCAGCTCCACGGATGGCTCATGGTTTGATCCCATCTTGCTCATCCTTCATGACTTACATCTCAGCTGGTTGTCATTTGCGTGTGACTTTAAACACCGGTAAATTAGCATTACTGGTAACACCGCTGGTGAAGACCTAGCTCAAACCTCAATTACCACACAATGTGCAGCTCACACTCCAGTTCTACATTTCTAGACATCCTGTACCTAGAACTCCCGTCATGCCTATCTAGCTGCAAGTACAATGTTAGGCAAAGTGGGCAGCTTGACCCTATTAAACATAGTGAACATACTGTCAGCCCTATTATTATACTTGTTCAAGTTGGCTGTGAGCAATGAACATTGTCTAGCTCTCCCTAAACTAGCTCTCCCTGTACCTATATAGCTCTTCATACACCCAGCTCTCCCTGCACCTAGCTCTCCTGCACCTAGCTCTCCCTGCACCTAGCTCTCCCTGTACCTAGCTCTAGCTCTCCCTGTACCAAGCTTACCTCTCCCTGCACCTAGCTCTCCATAGACCTAGCTCTCCATACACCTATGTGTATGACCCATCCAAGTTATACATCCACCCACATTCAAGTTGACTGAAAGTAGCCACTTATTAACAGAGTCGAAACTCAACATTTCACGGTAGCATTTACAGAATGGTTTGACTGGAAATTGATCACACATGAGAAATACTGTTCATTAATTTGTTAATGTTTTGCGTTCCGATTAAGATTATTCAAAAGTGTATTGGACTTTTAAACTTTCAACTTTTTTTTTTTTGTGCATTATCTTCAGAATGTATTGTCAGATCTGAAGTGTCTGATATATTTTGTCAGACTCGATTCTTTAATAGGACGATTTCTCTTATTTGTGGCGACATGTCACTAGTTTAAGTCATATTTTTAAATGTTGGTCTATCATTCTTTGTCTTTTTATTTTAGTTTGGATTTGTATTGATAACAACAAACTTCTAGGACTGATCTTAATAAGCCTAATTGCCACTTGAGCTTATAGTAGTCAGTTGTTACTAAAGTGAAAAGCCCTCACACTTACTCAGTTGTAACAACTTATTTTGGGTTGTATAAAATCATGTTTATGATCAGTTAAGATTAACATTTCCTGTTCGTGAAAGTATGGGCGCATTATTATTTTCTGTTTTAATTAGAAGTAGATTTTGTTGCAGGCAATATCAGATCGATCCAGTATCATTGAAATATGTAAATATTAGGTCAATGTCATGTTATGTAAAAGACAATTCATTCACTTGTCAGCTCCATTAAAAAAAATAAACCAAAATATATCTTGTATTCACTTATGAAGAACATTGCAATATTCAAAATTGTTATATTAGATAATAGATAGGACTCCCATTTCACCTCAATGTCAGACAGTATCTCTTTAAGTTCAAAATCTGGTTCATGCATTACATCGTACTATTAACCTCTTAAAATAATGTAGTAAAAGCTCCACGGTCTGTCAAAATTGTGTAAGCTAATAAATCTATCAGGCATTAAAATTACAAAAAATATAGGATACATTGAAAGAAAATCAAGACCAAAACATTGGAAATACAATGGAAAAAGCATCATCACCCATTTTTTAGTATTGTGATGTCATCACTTGGTTTGTTTACATATTGGATTTTTGACGGCATGAAAAATTTAATACTAGGTAGTTCATTTGTTTTATAGAGAGACAGTGAACCCAGCAAGGCTCTTGATGGTAGGTAATCAGTATTAAGAAGACAATGAAGTGAATGCAATAGATTTTGGCCATTGTCATATTGAGTGACAATCCAGCTTTAATCATACCTCACCAAACCATTTTCATCTCATATTCACCAGGGTGTCCACATTGACGAGCCTAATGCTCCTCCAGTGTTATGATGTAATCGTTTGCATTGGATTTAACTTGGAAAACTGCTGTATTGATGTGACATTCAGAAAAACAATATCTATATCTATCTATATTTAACCTGGAAAGATTATGAAAATACTCAGTGTCATGGTGATACTACATGTAGTTATTGGGGCGTTAATTAGTTGCATGCATGCATTCAGTTTGATTATATTAATATTTAATCTGCCAATGTCAGAGAGCGGAAAGCTATAGGCAACATGGAAATGAAGTTAAAATTTAATGTGGTAAATATGCTGTCAACAATGTTGAAAATTAATTTGTTTGTATCTCACTTGAAAATGTTTTTTTTTCTTCTACACTTCAGGCTTAGAATCCATGCAAATTTTTAAAGAGTCCATGCCTTTTTCCTCTGTGTACCTACCTGCAGTAATATATTAATTAATTCAAAATTGACCCCCCCCCCCCCTGGTTCTGCTGATTCTGGATTCATCATCACATGAAGCCTCCACTCTCAATTCTTATGGTATACGACATTCTGCAAATCACCTTCAAATGGATAAATATTTATTGTTGCTTCGAGATTAGCATTTTGAATTGTGCATCATCTCACTGTAAAATCTGCAACTTGTTCATTATTATCTGAGGTTTTGTTATTATGGCCATGCTTAAACAATCAATTATTTCTGTTACAACATTATAGTTGGGGCCTTTTGAAGCTCGACTGTTTCCTTACGTCTAGGTATCATTCGCAAATTTTCCCTCCTGCAGGAGATGTTCATGCTGGATTGCAAATCTGTTACAAATAACGATTTCGATAAATTAATTTTTGGTGATCATTTTGCTGCTAGGCCTATTTGCCAATATAGATTGATGTTTGTTCAAGATTCTTTACAAAATAAATTTTTTATACTCTGTTGATATACATAATTTTCCTGGTTGATTTTGAGATTAACCAGTTTATATTTTTAGCAATTTCACATGAAAGTTTGTCCAATATATACATGGACAGTTGTTCATTGACAAACAATTACAACAGCCCTTAAATATCTGCCAGGTGCCGCCGTCTGGTGGTTCAGAGATTTAATGCCAGGCAGTTAGCATTTAACTGTGACATGTTTTTCATTGTGTATATGTTGCTGCCTGAAATATTTTCATGGAAGAGCACATTCTTGCCCAATGTTAATCCTATGGATATTTCGGGAACTGGTCAAAACATGGCAAGACATAATCTGACCACAATGATGCTGCAGAATTCTGTTATTATGGGGTCATCAAAATTGGTCACTCCCAACAATTATCATGATTACACACCTTCCAATTTTAGAATTAGCTACTAAACAAACTTGTCACATTATTGACTATGTTCAACACTTCGACCGGCATCTTAGAAGTGTTATTGATAGTTTATTTAGCTGCAAGGAGGCATGAAAGTGCCCTTAAAAATTGGGAGAAGTATATGATTTTGAAGGCGAATTAAACCTTTTCCCCACATACAACAGAAAAAATCTCAAAACTGTCAGCATGGAGGCCTAAAATTTTATCAGTCTAAAAAGCTGCCTGTATAATGTATCCATGTGGAATCACAAAAATTCGTATTTTTAGGTTCCGATGTCGAACTGCCCTTTCACTGTTGAGTTTCAGTTGGAGCTTGCCTCCTGGCACCCCTGCCCTGGGGCCCTGCTGGACGGACAGAGCAAATCACAAGCTAACAACTAATTAGCTCTAATTTCTACAACAAAAAAAGAACAAGTCAAGCAAACAACATCAAAGTACATTGCAATGCATAATTAAGGCCAACAAATTCTGTGTTTGAGTTCTGTCACTGCACCACTTTCTCAGTGCAGAAGTGTTTACCTTTGTACAGGAAGTGTTTGAGCCAGCCAAAGCCCCCTACATCATTGATCAATTAAAAGCATATCTGCAAAACTCGGTCAAATTTCTCTACTCTGGGTTAAAAAAATACTGTATTAATTATTCAAATGTTGTGTTTGTTATAAATTAAATGTTCACTCAGGTATTTCTTATAATTTTGCCATTTTTTGATGCCCCTTACAACATGAATTGCGTCGTGCAACTATCGTTCGTAAGGAAAGCCAAATTTCTGCTATTTTGAAACTTTTTATGGTCAGCAAGTATGTTAATTTTGCCAAATTGTACATGATGACAATTTCTTATGTTAATCATTTTTAATTAGTCATTTAAACTCATTTGACAGTCGGAGCCGATCGTTTTACGTCATTCTGGATGGAGGTCAAGTAAGAAATCAGAACTTGGGTTGCGCTGAAATCTGTGATAGCTATCCCCAGGAAGCTATCCCGTTGAATTCATTATGTTTGCGTACGTTACCGGAAGGAGTGTTTGCTTTCCGCTCTATTAATATGTTATCTGCCAGAGACAGAAGGAGCGGAAAGCTTGGATTATATGCTGTCAACACTGTTGAATTGCCTGATGACGCTTTGTACAAATTCCGCTAGGGGTGCTCGTGGCTGTCTTGCTGTACAGGGGCGTCTTCTGGTGCAAAGCGCATTTTGCGTATAGCATGTCGGTGTTGTTTAACGATTTGAAATCCTTGACAGTTAGCGCTGAATTGGCAAGTACAACTATTTTAATGCATTAGAACTTGTATATATTTTTAAAATTAAAGATTTAGTGAAAGCCGATTGTTTTACAGCAAACAAAGATTTTACAGCAAACAAAGATTTGCGGCAGCTCCATAGAAATCCCGTGACTGAAAGAGTTTGTGACGCTCCGAAATTTCTCATAGACTAAAGGCCCTTTCACACATAGCCGGATCAGACGCCGGAGCGTCCCGGAGGACAACTCCGGAAACTCCCGCATACTCCGGGGAAAGCCCTATAGACATCGTGTTCATGTCCGGGATTGTCCGGCATTGTCCGGTAACACCGTGGGACTCCGGCAAAAAAATTAAACATGTTTAATTTTTCATGCCGGAGATCCCGGAATATTTCAATCCGTGTAGATCCGTGTAGACTCCCAGTAGACTCCGTCGATCTCCGGGGACCTCCGTATTGACACCAGAATACATCGTGTGATCTCCGGCTAAGTCCGGCGTCAACAGGGCGTGAAAAGTACGCGCCGGAGAGCACAAGGAGCAACGCGGTTCCACACGAGTGAACAAGGACCAACACGGAGTCAAAACGGAGTGAACAGGGAAAGCGGGTTATATGTCATTTGCTTGACCCGGTTAACCCACGTTAACCCGGAGTGAACAAGGTGTCAAGACGGTGTTAATTAAACTGACACGGAGTGAGTACGGATGCCTGAGTATATATACAACCGCCGTCTTCGGAGAAGCATCATTCCACCGCCTGCCGTTCATCGTTGATCATCGAATTAATTGATTTATCGACCACTTCTTCTGGATATTACCTTCTGGATTGCTGCTGCTGCTGCTGCTGCTACTACTGCCGTTTCTTGAATTAACCACCATGCCACCTAGGAGAGGAAAGGGGAGGCCTGGCAAGAAGACTGTTGTGGAGGAACCTGCACCTGCTGCTGTTGAAGAAGATGCAGGCAGTAATACCTCATCAAGACCGCAAAGTCCGCAAGGCATGCCAGATTTACCTGGGCCAGTTGTACCTGCAGTACCTCCTACTGCAGCTCCACCCCCACCTGCAGCAAAAGCGAAGAGGCAGAAGAAGGAAGCCCTGAACCTGACAGAAGACCAGGAACAAGATGTGGCCGACTGGTACCGTTCCCAAGAGATGTTGTATAACCGGCGGCTTGCTCAATACAAGCGGACAGACATCAAATCGCGAATAATAGACCAGAAGGCGAAGGAGCTGGGTTGTACTGCACAGCAGCTGAAGACTTGGATTGACTCAATGCGCACTTCAGTTGGGAAGCTGACGGATCCAAGCAAGAAGCCTTCTGGTGGGGCCGCCAGAATCCTGACAGACCGGGACAACTGGATCATGGAGAATTTCGGCTACCTCGAACGCCACATCAAGAGGGTTGATGCTGGGAAAAGAAAGAAAGGTGGGCAGCTTTCCCAGAGCTTATCAGCCAAAACTCCATCCAGCAGCAACAGACCTACCACTGAGGATGACACGTCTGATGCTAAGGAGGTCATTGTGGATAGTTCGGATGATGGTGGCAGGGATTCGGATACCAGCAGGTCCAATGGTGGGCCTTACAAGGGCAGCAGCAGCAGCAGGAGGAAGATGGGGGCCCCTCCTCCAAGCAAGAAGACGTCCAGACGTCATCACGAGCCTCGTCATCATCATGACTGTGATTCATCCAGCCTTGCAGCTAGTGGAGATGGAATTGCTACACAAGCTGTCACTCAAGTAAGTATACTGCTTCAGTTGCCATGATAATCAAGATAATTGTATTGTAATGTTGCAGTTTAAAGTTCTAATTGTAATCTTGCAGTTTAAAGTTGTAATTGTAATCTTGCATTTTAAAGTTGTAGCTTTTCCATAGTAGAAAGTGGTAGCTTTGTTTCTTGGCACTTCCAGTGTTCACTGTATGGTGATGTGTCTTTTCAGTACATTGTCAATAATGCACATGCTATTGCAGTTGCCATGTGACTTACTCTAATGTTGTGTTGTTTCCTATTTCCAGCTGATTGAAAAAGCCATCGATCTGCAGCGGGACATGCACAGCAAGTTGAGTCAGCCGACGGACTCAGGCAGCTTGTCCAAGAGGGTGTTCACGGACATGATCTACCACGAGGTGATGCAGATGGACACAGACACTTGGTGGGATTACCAGGCCCAAACCTTACAGAACCTGATGCAGTTTAAGCAGGCGTATCGTCGCAAGCGCCAGCAGCAACAGCAGCAGCAACTGCAACAGCAGTATCATCAGTTTCTGCCTCCTGTCCCTCAGCAGCAGCAGCAGCAGTTCGTCCTCCCTGCTCCTGCTACTACAGCCAGTTCATCCGGCCCTGCTGCGCAGATGTTCCCTCATCATCAGCATTCTTCCAGCCCTGCTGCCCAGATGTTCACACAGCATTCTTCCAGCCCTGCTGCCCAGATGTTCGCCCAGATGTTCGCACAGCATTCTTCCAGCCCTGCTGCTCAGATGTTCGCTCCTCCTCCGTCCGGCCCTTCGCCCCAGGCTCTCGTGTCGTCTGCCCCTTCTTCGTCTGTGCCTGCACCGATCCCCCCTCCTGCGACATCTTCTACGATAATCAGTCAGGCCTGGTTGACTTCAGGTCCTTCGCACGGTCGTCCTTCCATGTCACCACAGGATTGCAGCACGCCTCAGGATGTTTCTCTCACCAGCTACTTGTTGAACACTAGTGTGGGGGGGGGGGGGGGATGGTTGGTGGTGATGACCATAACTCCTCCTTTTCGGTGCCCACGCCTCCAACTACCACAACCGAGTAATGTTGACCTGGAAATGAACAATGAACTTTAATGAAATGAACAATGAACTGTTATTACTTATGTTTTCATGTAAACTGTATACCAATGAACTTTAATGTAATGAACAATGAACTTTTACTTATGTTTTCATGTAAACTGTATTACATGACAATAATTAAATGATGTGTATTTTTTGCACTTGTGTGCTGCAGATGTCTGAAGTTTGCTATTTATTAAATGTTCAAACTTACATCATTCGTGTTGTTTTCAAATCTTGTCTTGCTGCCATGGTACACTCCCTGCTTCTGAGTTCACGTAGCTGACCAAGTATTGCCGCATTTCCTTGGCTGCTCTGTTGGTGTTGCCTCTGAACACATGTCCCATGTCTGGTAGATTGGCAGCATTCTCCCTCCATGCACCTGGGATGATCTCATGGATGTCGGCATTTTCCTGGTCCACAGCATTCACTTGAGCAGTTGGATACCTCACCCTCAGTAGGTTGTGCAATACACAGCAAGCAAGAGTTATGGTACACACTCTGTCAGGACTTTGAGGCATTGTTGTGAGGAGACACCTGAACCTGGCAGCCAAAAGTCCAAATGCATTCTCTACCACCCGTCTAGCTCTAGAAAGTCTGTAGTTGAAGATTCTGTCTTCCATGCTCATGTTCCTGTGAGGCAGAGGCTTCATCATCCAAGTCTGCAGTCCAAAGGCATCATCCCCAACTATGAAGTAAGGCACTAGTTGGTCATCATTAGGCAGGTTATCTGGTTCAGGTAATCCAATGTTCCCACTTTGTAGCGCTTCCTTCAATTCTGTCTGACTAAACACTCCAGCATCTGAGCCTGATCCACTGGCACCAATGTCAACGTAGAGGAATTTGTATTCAGCATCAACTACAGCCAGTAGGACAATAGAGAAAAATCCCTTGTAGTTGTAGAACAGGGATCCAGACTTCTTTGGACATGTGATGGCAACGTGCTTGCCATCAATGGCGCCGACACAGTGGGGAAATTCCATCTGTTGTAGAATCCATTGGCAACTTCTTTCCAGGCTTCTGGGGTTACAGGACAACGCATCACTTCTGCTGAGTACTCGTCTATGATGGCCTGGCAGACTTTGATGACAAAGATAGAAATGGTATTGAAGGCTACCCTAAATCCATACTACAGAGACTTGTAGCTGTTGCCTGTACCCAGGTAGCGCAAGGTAATAGCCAGTTTCAATCCAGGTTCAAGGGCCCTCCTCCAAAAGGTATCCTGCTTTGTAATCCTAGGTCCCACTCTGGCAAGAACTTCATGGAAAAAGTCAGGCTCCATCCTCATGAAATTCTTGAAGCCACCCACATCTTCTGCAGTCAATTCAGCCATCAGTTTTTCATACTGCCCATAAAGAGGTCTTCTTAGCAGCCAAGGTCACACCCACATTTGCCTTCTTCTTCTTCGTCTTGGTGCAGCAGCAGCATTTTCTAATAGGTCATCTTCATCAGTTGATGTTGTGGCCCTCACTGCATCATCTTGCAGTTTGTGTTCTTCTTGCCGAATTATATCATTAGCAGCAGTCAATAGCTGGACTTGCATGTCCATGCACTTCAAATCCAATTCCACCCTGTCGTAGTGTGATAAAGACATATCCAATTTTTCTGTAGTAGCAGCAACAGCTTTGCAGTATGGTAGTCCGAAGTGGAATGATGGACAGTGGAACGCAGGCAGTTTAAATACCAATTTCAGAGCGATCCGGGTGAAAACCGCTTAAATCCGTAGTGATATCGTAGTAAGATCGTGTAAAGATCGGGTATATCCGTGAAGGCCCCGTGTAACATCTGGTTCACTCCGCCCTCCTCCGGCACAGTCGTGTTACCTCCGGCTACAACCGTGGCTCGTTCCTTGTTTAACCGTGCTCCTCCGTGTTTCATCCGTACATATCCGTGTAGTGCCCGTACACATCCGTGTCATGACCGTGTTGCTCCTTGTTGCCTCCGTCTTGCCTTCGTGTCCACACCGCCCAATTATTTCGTTTGTTGACATTTCTAACTTTTTCGCCCGGACCGCCCCGGATTTAACGAAATTTCATTCCGGGACGCTCCGGCGTCTGATCCGGCTATGTGTGAAAGGGCCTTAACCAACATTCAACCTCAATGATTCAAAAACAGATTTACACACACAATACCGGAAGGAGCGTAAGCTCATGAATTCGGCCGCTTTGCGGCCGAATTCATTCGCTTTCCGCTCATATTATATATTCTGATTTTACCATAGACCTGTTGGATGACGTAATCCTACATAATATGACACACGATTCAGTTGCTAACTTGTACTATATATTGTTATTAGCAATTGTCCTCAAAAGTCATCTAATATTGAAGAAATCTAGCCACATTCATTCTTTGCTTGCCGTCTCTCTTGCACTTCTTTTTTTCTTTCTATTATTCATGGGCTTTTGTATTTGTTAGATTGTGCCATCATTTATAAAGTTCGGTCAATAGATCATCAGGAGGAAGGTCCTTCCTCAGTGGAAACCTCATCTTCTCCGTGTCGTATTAATAAATCTATCATATTATATTAGGGTTTAGTGCAGTATGGGGGACCCGAATTATGACCATATTTGGCGTCCATATGAAATAAACCACCTTGGTTAAGTGGCATGGATATTTTTAATGCCAACTAGATGATGTTACTATATGTTATAATGCGAAAAAATTAAGTCCCAACAAAAATTGCATGAGGACAGAAATGCTCTGTAGTATGCAAGCAATAGTTCTTCATCGAAAAATTAATTCATTGGAGATAACCTAATTGTTTCTCCAGCTAATTGGGTTTTTGAAGTAGCGATATAGTTATGACTTAAATTAACTTTACAGGGCTCTGCAAAATGTGCACAGTTATGCCTGTCTAGTTTAACAATACACACAATTATGCCTATCTAGCTTCAAAGTTAGTCCGATGCCGATAGACACTAGGGGGGGGGGGATTTTGTGACCAGTTATATATGACAATTTTTAAATTTGAGAAATTTAGGCAAAATAATATCAGCAAATTTTATTTTTATCCTGAAATCTGTATCAGATGTTGCAAAGAGGCGGGGCAGAGGTAGCGCTCTGGACTTTTAACCGCTGGGTCCCGGGTTTGATTCCCGGTCAAGCCTATGTTGGATGGCTGTTTTATCCTTCGTCTCATTGCCATGGTCCCTGCCTGTCCTAATTACACCATCAGGTGCAGAAATACAGGACGTAAAGCCCAAATCACACACACACACATCAGATGTTGCAAATGGTTTGTTGGCTTGTATAAAATTATCTTTTTTCATATTGTTAAAATGTTTACAAAGAACAGCAATTAGAAGAAACACACACACAAAAAAAAAAAAAGCAAATCTGTTATAAAGATAATGGAGGATTTTTGTGACCAGCTATATGGGACAATTTTTTTTATTTGATTAAATTAGGCACACTAAAATCAGGTAATTAAAAATATATATATATATATGCTATTTAATTTATCAGTAAATTAGAAGTACATTGAAATAAAAGATATCACACTATCATTAGAAGTACATTAAATAAATTACCAAGTTTTTTTTATCTTTGAGTTATTTTATTCAGAAGTTGACATTAACCACACATTTTTCTCAATAAACACGTTTGCACACCTTATTTTATCGTTATGTACAGGAGTACTGCTCTGCTTACTATCGGCTTGCACTCAGGTTTTACTGAAAAAGCCAGTGAAAATATCGTTTTCAAGAGCATTTTTAAATTCACATTCGATTCGTTCATGCTTTCACCATTGCCAAGGTCACGTGACGGTGGCGCCACTGGCAAAGAAAATACTAAGAAACGCCACTCCCATTGTCAACACCCCTAGTGGACCATAAAATTGATTTGAAAATAGCTCTGTCAAGTCTGTAGTTTTCTCAATTTCACAATTAAAATAAGTTAATATACCATTTCCACACGATTCATGTGTTCTACGGGTCTAATGAAGCTGAAGTATTAGATATTTTTCTGCACCATTGCATCTTTATAATCTGTGTTAGCGTGCTGTGATGTCTCCAGAGCCCTCTAGTGAGTTTTGGTGGAACTAGGCGGCCATGGCTATGATGGATTATCAACGAAATGGCACAGAAATTGATTAAAATAGAAAGAAATCAACCATATCTGAGCGTGAGACAATAGAAAAAGGTATGTCTAAACCTTGAGCAGGTGTATTTTGTGTGGCAAACATTTATTAAAAAGCTAGTTCCCACACAAGTCGAAATTCCAAATTTTTTCATTTCATGTATGACATTTTAACCCAGTCTTGCGGACAGGGGACTTGTAGCTATTTTTTACCTATGGCCAATACCTTAAATTACATGTCAATGAGTGCCCCTCTTCCACTGCATTATTGACACTTGGGCAATGTGGTTGTGGTTCAGCCTTTTGTTTGTTTTACAAAATTATTTTGGTCGCCAGTCCAGGTGCCATTTACGTCAGTGACATTGCATGTATGAACATGATGAAGCTCGGGATGCAGTAAATTTTTATTATAATTTGCACTGAAGAAAAATACACAGTGGTGGGTCAAAGATGCAGATAGGGAAAACCTTCCAGTTTAAATATCTCATATGAAGGAAAAAAAAAACTCATTGGAAAATTCACTTGGCATGCTGGGAATATGAGAGCAATGGTTTGGTTTACCATTGAGCTAGAAATAATCAAAAATGCTTTTCAGAATTTATTGGGTATTTAATCATCTCAATGTCAAATTTGTTTTGTCTTTGTTTTGCTTTGGTTTATGGCTGACCTATCTACAGTTATATTCAGATTATTTTGCCCACTATAATTTAAAAAAAAAAAGATACAAATAAAGTGATCATTTTCATTTAACAAACATTGAGCAGGGTGGCCCCTCTAGGATGATCATGTCATCGCTGGCCTGGAGCCAACCACAGACCAACTCTATTAAATTACAATGATGTCAGCGCCTGGAGTCCATGCTCACAATGAAGTATATCGAGTCAGTCTTGACGCAAGACCCTCGATCAGGCCTTTCCGCAGGAGAGGGTCTTGGGGAACTCGGGGGAGCAAGAATCCAGGTTGGGGAGTAAGGAATTTGACAATAAAATAACTTTATATTATTCATGAGAATACAAATCAACAATACCCAGCATTTAATAAAAATAATTCAACTTCGTACCAAACAAATTTTAAAGAACTCGTTTTTTTGCCGTCTAGTTACATTTAACGTGCCTATTGATTGACCAACTTTCGTTGCGTATCTCGCTGTGCTTTAATATCCACCACATCCTCATCTATGACGCGGCCTTTAAATAACCGTTTTAACATGAGAAATACAATTCGAAAAGGGGTGATACACAATTTGTTATGAAAAAAAAAATCTGTTTTCTTGGAACGATTCCAGTGTTAAATAACACAGCAGACTCCCCTGATGCGGGGAATGCAAGAAAGTTTCAATGTTATGTGACTCACGACTTGTTGTGTACTTTGTCAGACTACCCATGAATGAGGGAGTTTTCTCCATAGTTTTGCAAAATTTGAAGCAACAAAAAGCATTTCATGTAGGATGAGTGTTAGTGCAAGATACTGCTCTTTACTAACATTTTCCAAACATCTATTCATATTATCATGATTATCAATGCACTTTATTCATTGAATTCCTCCCCGGATAGCATTCCAAATCGTTTCAATGTCGGCGCGATGTCGGCGATGTTGTAGCAACTGTGGCCTACATGGAATTGATGCTGGGCCGATTTGGAATGTTATCTGGGTTGCACAGTGTTGTTAGCTTTGAAAGTATGACCATTAGTTAGAGATAACATTTTTTATCCAGTGAACTTAAAAATCCAGTTATTAATGTATAGAAGAAATCACAGACTACACTCCAGAGGACGTCATGTGAATCCTGGACTCCCATTGGAAACGGACTCTCAGCTGATAGAAATCCTTGATTCAAATGACGTTCTCTTGAGTTCTGATTTCAAGTCATTTATAATAACATCCATTCACATACGAATTGACATTGGTTTATCAGAAGTCTTGTCTTTACTGAATAATTTTGAATATAAGGCATCTGTGTGAAGTGGACTGATCGGCAAGTATTTGAAAAACTTTGGCCATGAGACATTCTTGCAACACGGAAAATTGAATTCATAAACTTCAAGTCCTCCTTGATATTTTCCATTATTTTTTTTGCTCATTTCAGTTTCACTGAGAGAGTCCTCAACAAAACCTCTGTCCTTTCTAGAACCTGCAAAAAGCAAAGCATGGAGTGAGCCCATCAGCAAAGGCTCACAAAAACAGTAAACTTTCATGTGTCATTCTAAAGGTCCCATAGATGTGGTAAAGCCAATTCATGTGCTTTCCTAAGTATATTGTATTTTAGACTTGGAAACTAAATTCCAGAGGACATCATGTCAATCCAGAACTTCCATTAGTTAAGGCAGTCCTTCATCCAATCATAGTCCTTGATTCACATGGCATCATCTGGAACTTAGTTTGTCAGTCTATGAAATTGGCTGTAATGGGGTGGCTATCAGGCAGTCTTATCATTGAAATCAGTGTGTACGTTTTATAACACTCATGGATTTGACAATTGTATTATTATTTTATTGTTAACTGGCATTGGTAATGGTTTTAGGTACAGTTAAACCGACCATTACTTGAGTAGAACAGTCACCTGCCCTAAATGGCCACTTCCAACTCTCGAACTGAATTTTCATTGTATATTAATATTTTACACCTATTAAATAGTCATCTGTCCTAAACGGCCAAAATTTCAATTCCCTTGGGTGACTGCTTTAGACAGGTTTGACTGTATTATGTACATACTACATTTAAAGATAAGTTGTGGACCATATTTTTAATAGTAAAGCCTCATTTATTGGTGATTTTTAAACCTTGCGATATATTTACGTATAATTACAGAATATCTCAATGCGTCAGTCAGTGTAAGAGTTTTATGTTAACGGGATTTTAACTGAACAAGTGTAAATTTTTATGTTGAACGGGATTTTAACTGAATGAGTATAAATATTAATTTTGAACAGGATTTTAGCTGGAGGGGTGTAAGAGAGCTAGATCGTCACTAGAGTGTGTATTGTGCAGTGCATCTAGGGTTCGAGGTCTTCACCCTAATGTTACCATACTTCCTACAACAAAGAGCAGGATATTAAAATGCAAGAGTAACTGAAATTATTTGACCTGGAAGTATGTTATCCAACAGGAAGCCAGTAATGCCAGCTAACAAAGGTCTATTGGTAAGAAGAACTTCCAAAACACCAGTTTGATCTGAAAATGATTTAGAAATTTTTTTTACTTTGAAAGTTAAGAATGGAAATATTCGCAAGATTAAGTTGAATTTCACTGACCACTTGCAAGTGCTTCTGGGCTGTCTTTGATGTAAACTGGCAGAGCATGTTATTTAGTAAGCTTATTAGTGCCAAACAAAAGTTACATACTTTTTGTAAACCTTTTCCTGTCTGAACACATTGAACGCGTAAGCAAAATACAGTGTCTTGAAATGTTTTGGAACTTTACAAGTTTTCCAAGAATTATCATAAACATTTCTATGTGTGTTTACAGGTCATGATCATTGTGCTAACTCCTATTATGCAAATGTTTTAAATACGAGAATTATCAGCTATATAATTGGTTAGTCAGAAATAGGTACACACCTCCAAGTTGACACTGCTTAGAGCTGCTATAGCAGAAGACAATATCATTCCAGTGCTTATTAAGTAGGTGCCCCCAATCACTGGATCAGGCACCAAGGCAAGGACTCCACCAAATTTACCAATTAGTCCACTGATGAGAAAAATTATTCCGGCAATCTGGCAAACAATTCGGGAAGCCACCTGAAAACGCAGAGAAAAACAGTTTTGCCGAGTAGCTCTGACTTTCGTAGATGGTGTGAGAACTTCACTTCTCTGAAAGTGATACTGTTACAAATTTATATATTTTTCGCATCGCTTTATTCTACCACGCATCCCTAGAGTTGAGGCAAGTAGATGGGAGTAACTGTCCAGTGGTTGCAGGTGTATGGCTCTTGGCCTGTGATTAACCAGAGTGCCAGTAATACAGCAGTTTTTGAGGGAGCATGGACAGTTCAACTGCCCCTCTCAGAATTTTGCAGAATATAGTACATTTATGGTTACTGGATTGAACATCAGAGCAGCAGATGTGTGACTTTTGACCTAACTGCCCTCGCCCCTAGACTTTTTCCAGGCTACGGCCCTGGCATTCCAACTGTACAGAAAATTGGTAAAATTTGGTCAAAAGAGGTGAAAACAAGTTTATTGCCCTGATGTTGGGGTGATTATTTCTTTATTGTCAAATGGTTCAGTCAGTCTGAAAAGTCGTTCTGAGGATGGTCCCTCTTAAACTACTGTAGTTTCTTTTCCTGTGTCACTTGAATACGGCCCCATGATTTTCACGGTGTGCAGTCAATTAAAACAGACTCTTTCCAAAATATCCCCCACCGAATTGGCCTCCACCCAAAACAGCCTCCCCTGCTTTTTATTATGCATTTTGTTAGTGATTTTCACCTGTTTGATAATTTGTTTCCACCCCTAAAACAATAAAATGGTAGCTATACAAGTTTTGATAATAATGCTCTCGTTTTCATGGCAGGGTGGCTTTAATTTCCTTTAGGGGCCAACAAGAAGGGCAATTAGTCGGCCATTGCAAGGTAGCCAGAATGCCTTTTTTTTCTTTACTTAAATAGTTTGTTTAGAAAACAAAATTTATTGTAAAACAGCTGCATTTTGGCTAATACAACGATCTGCAGGTGAATAACCATTTAGGCCTATATAATTTTCTGGGTGCAAAAAATACATGACATGAGACTTGCCCATCAAGATAACATTTTCTACTGAATTGGCTGATGCTAAAAACCTGAGTCTCAGGCTAAAACCGAGCAATCCTCTTCCGGATCATCTTAGTATTTATTCTATTCACCTATCAGAAAATCTAACAGCAGAAGCTTCAAAGCAGCCATGTTCAAAGTACTGTGTAAAGTGCACTAGGGCCTAGCCTTTTTGATCAAGGCCCTTGCCCTTTTATATTTACATAGTACTGCCTAGAGGACATATCTAAAAGGAATCTACAGTCGATTCAGAGTGAACTTTTTGGAGTAAAAAACCTTTGCGTATCTCCTACTCGTGATCCAGAGCAGGTACGAATCGAATGCAACCAGTATCTATGACATGACTGTGTATATACTGTGGGTTGTGGAAGTCCAATCTTTTAATGAAGAGATGTTCTTTCACTATATATTTTCTTTGAACAACTCTCTCATAAGCTTTGTGCATTCTTAATTAATATTATACTCACTCCTGTGTAGCTTATTATGCCCATGACTTGGCTGTATGTGGTTGTCGCTTGACCAGCTCCGAATGCTCCACATAAAATACTCCCCAGTCCTTCCCACATAACTGCTCTGTTTATGGCATGCTTAGGAGGTGGGGGGACTTGGCAGGCAAATGCAGTGACTCGATAGTCACCAAGGCTTTCTAAGGTTGATGCAATCACTCCAGCTAACATGCCTACTGTTGTTGCTGCGCTGAATGTCAATGGCCCCCATTGACCTAAAGATCGAAATAATGCCCAAAAAAGTAAAAAATGATGATGATAATAATAAAAAAACATTCAAAGTATAAAATGGATATATGTATGCAGGATAGAGTTTGTATGCTACTATCAACCTTACAAAAGCGCACTTTAATGATTTTGTGCAGTCTTCAAAACTGTGTTTGTGTTTAATCAATTGTTTTGTTCGTTACTGACGTTAGCCTCAAACAGGAAAGCCTGTTATAACAGCATGTTAGATGCCAACTGTGTTATAGGTTATACCTGGATAAGGGAAGAAAATCCAGGGAGCTCTATTCAATCCGTCAAGTTTCACATCAGTCCTTGCTCTGTATGAGGAGCTATTTGGATCACTGGAAAATGTATCGGTAAGGGTCAAAATAAGGCACAGGATCCAGCCAATGGCTATTGCAAATATATTCTGAAAAGAAGAAAAAGTAGCAGGGGCGATTTTTACATCAAAATATACGAATAAAACACTAGTGTCTCTAAACAGCAAGCGTGCTGGGCTTCCACTACAGGATCCCGGGTTTAATTCCCGTTTGAGCCTATAAGTTGGATGGCTGATTCAGCCATTGTCTTATTGCCATGGTCCCTGCCTGTCGCAGGTGCAGAAATACAGCATGTAAAGCACCAATCCACCCACCGACTCTCTAAGCAGCTTTTCATCGCAATCGTTTTCAACTGTGTATAACCCTACAGATAAACAAACCCTTTTTTAATATAAAATGTTATGCATGCAGCTTAAAAAACACACATATTAATTACATTAGTGTGGCTAGGCGTTGAAGGGTGGGTGGGTGATTAGGGCTTTACATCCTGTATTTCTGCACCTGATGGGCTAATTAAGACAGGCAGAGACCATGGCAATGAGACGAAGGATGAAACAGCCATCCAACTTAGGCTCGATCGGGAATCGAACCCGGGACCCAGCGGTTGGAAGCCCAGAGCACTACCTCTGAGCTAGGCCCCTGCCCTTGCTAGGCGTTGAAGTATGGCTAGGAAAACATTGGCGGAAGAGCGACATATACGACGTGTGATCCACGGAAGTCCACCTAAGTCAGCATACATGGCCAAATGTTTTCCATGAGAAGGATTAACGCATAGAAAACGCATGGTTTTTAGCTAATTATAATGAGGCAAAAACTATGCGTTTGCCATGTGTTTATCCAAATGCCTGGAAAACTCACGTGGCACAATTGGCCATGAATAATCTGCCGTAACTTTAGTGGTGCATACGTGGATACTTTACATAGCTCCTGCCATGGCAGCCACGTAAGGGGAATCTCACATAGCTGATGATTCAATTAAGACGCTGTAAGGGTATAACTGACAGAAGAAGATGTAAGATGATGGAAGCTGAAGTAAGAGGCGATGGAAACTGACGGATACTGACAGAAATAGACATAAATAGAAGGATGATCCCTCGACTGCAGCGTATGATCCGCCGTTTGATCCAAGTATGAATTACCAAACAATCTTTCCGTCGCATACCGGCTCGGTTTCGTGGTATTTCAAGCATGGAAATTCTGTCAAAACAGCCGGAATGTGACGGAACAACAACGTAAGTGATGGAAATTGACATAAAGCCAACGTAAGCTTGCGGAAAGCTCACGGAAACCGATGGAAAGTTTTCTGTGGCTTTCCGTCGCCCTTTCCGGCTATGTGAGATCTTGGCTTTTCCAAGGAATATGTAGAGGTGCACTATTAAGGAAAGGCAATTTCAAGAGGTATTGCTTCCACATTCCCCGATTTTAAGTTGAATTTAAAAAGCAATGTGTTTCAATGAGCTTTGTTTAAAGAAGGAATTACGATGCTAACAAATTTGCAACAAGTTTGGGGTTGAACTATTACTTACTGCAAATATTTTGAAGACTTGAATCTTGTCGACATGACAGCCACTCTGACGACTCCAGGAAAAACAAGGGACGCTGAACTTTCCAAGACACACATTGAAGAAAATTATCAAAAAAGCTGTCCTGAAATATCAACAAAACGACTACGAATTTGAACCTTGTCAACATAATGTTATTATTACTTCAAAGTCAATTTTTGCACTCAATTTATATACTCACATTAATGCAATTCCCCACTGTGGTTGAGAAGTGATAGCAACAATGTCCGCCAAGTTAATTGCAATCAACGCTATTAGTGGGGTCACTGCCAGAGGACCGATGAAGCGGCATAGAAATCAAATCAGACCAGTTACACCGAGTACAACTTGGACAATGGAAGCAACTTTTAAACTACCAGAAATCTGTAATATATATAAGACAATTTTGGTATTTGCTCTGGCGTAAAGAGATGTAATTTATTGATATTGACAAATGCCCTTTCAATATGCCATTTTAGGCAACACCGCTCTTTGTATGTGGCAGGTGTAGGGTAATGATTATGTTTAAACACAAATTGTGTTTGTTTTTAAAAGCATGATAAAGTAAAACTTTTGATATAGCCATCTAATCTGTTGCAATGTTTATATTCTTTTATAGCCTTGTGTTGCCTTATTGTTTCGTATAATTTACAGTTTTCACCTACTTCAGCTAGTCTTGGTCGCCAAGGTTCACTGTCATCGCCTGTCCAGCTGCCATTTATATCAGTGACGTTGTCTGTACAAAAACAATGATCAGTTTCATCGGTGAAAGTACAGCATTTATTAGTGCACCACTAATGACAAATAATACTAAGAATCATTATATGATCACATTACACGCAGGATAATATTATGCAGAATGTTTGGCATGATAATAGTAATAAAGATACAGAATAAGACTAAGAAAAGATGCAAGAGCCATGAGAACTCTTTATCATGGTTAATTGTATTGTATTTGTTGCACAAAGTAGTTTAGTCCTAGCTACTATTTTGTCACTTGGATGATTTTAATATGCACAGTTTCATTGATACTTACATCATATAATATTATATAACATTGTTTTTTTCTTCCTTTCTTTTTTTCCTGACTTATCATATACATTTTTTTTCTGTTTGTTTCTAATTGACAGGGTTTCATAGATTAAATTTGTTAATATTATTGCATGTTCTAATATTGTGTAAATGCAAGGTGGCCCCGAACACAACCCACTGAGGTTCTTTGGGGTCCCCTGGCAGGTATAATACCCACATAATCTATGCAATAATTCTAAATCTATAATGTCAAAATAACAAAAAATCCTGCTGTAGTTTTATGTCAAACTGTAAATTGCCAAATAAATGATTTTCCCTTCAATTGATGACTTCCTGCTGAGGTGTATGTAAACTTTTGGGCATAATGGTACATATGGGCGTGTACAGTGATGTTGTACTACATTTTTATGTTATTATTTGTTGCGTTTCTTTCATGGTCCAATGTACACTTCCCTAAAAAATTATCAAAGTTTTCTTATTACCAGAAGGTTGAGCTGGACAGCGCCATTTGTCCGTTTTCATCATAATCAGGATTGGAATTAAAAACGTCTGAGAACTTCCCTGAATCACTGGCAATCTACAATGAAAATGGATTACTCTCATAGTAATTATTACGTTGGAGTTGGAAACCAATCTCTTGGACTTTGATGCCTGACTCCATGTAAATCCAGGACTCTCATTGGATTTCTCTGTGATAAAAGTCCTACAATAAATTCCCCTGATGTCACCTGGAGTTCAGCTTCCAAGTCTATGAAGTTGGTTTCCAACTCTATGAATTTGGTTGTAATACATGTATCTAAAATAAAATAGTCTTAATGATGCGGTTGTTGTGGTTTCATTTTGTCTTGTCTTCCCATTTATATGGCATTTGTGCAAATCCATCAAGCCTAACAATCAATACTGATCAAGTTCACTTGTTAAAATGATATTCTGTAAATAGTGACATATTTGACCTATTGCATAGGCTCCCTAATTGTCAACCCACTTATGTTGAAGAAGGACATTGGAATTATGACAAGGTTCAGATCACTGTGTGCTGTCACCTAACAGCCCAGCGACCTAATTATGAAAATTATTTGTTAGTTTACCTAGTTAAACAAAATGATTGGTTAAACTAAGTAGCCAATAGGCTAAGTATAGACTCAAAAACTTTTCTCTCAAAAATACAAGAGAAATGGATCCATATTGTTTAGTTTAGGCAATTTTTCTGAATTGTCTGCTTGTCAGAACAAGAAATGCATAACTTCTAGTTATTCTGCAATTTCATGTTTAGACCTTTAATACCACAAGCGCAGCCTATAGACTATAAGAGAAATTTATTAATTTAATTTAGATGAGTAAACGAGCAAAACATGCACATAATTAAGTCACTGGGATGTGAGGTGAGAAAACATAGTGAGATGCATTGTAAATAGTAGGATGCCTTGATCTGACAAAGTTCATCAATGTTTGCCATATTTTTGCTTGTAAAATTAACAGGGCAATCAGTGTGAATTTACCTTAATCCAAAAGTAACTTGAAGGAAGGTGGTCAGTCCTACAAAGAAGAGACTCGTTGATATCAGGGTGACTAAGACCTCAGAGTTTGGTTCTGCACACACACTGAGGTAGGTCAGGAAAGCTGTGCTGAGGGAGCCGCTGATTGTCCCAAAGATCACCTGTAAAAAATTTGTAAAGCTAGCAATGATTTATCTCCAGGGTTTCATAGATTAAATTTGTTAATTGTTTTTTTCATTTTACTGATGTGAACATCCACATGTCATAATTATCCGCATCTTTAACGTTTACATTATGCAGTTCCATAGATCCTGATTTCATGTGATTCTGATCTATAATTTCTTGTAACTGGTAGGCATCAAACCCCTAAGGTACCTGTAGAGAATAGAATATACGAGAAATGTACAAGTAGTGAAGTAGAAGATGAAATTCATTATATCATTACTTGTAGCTCTAATAAATCGCTAAGGGACCAACTTTTTCAAAAAGCAAAAGATTTAATACCTGAGTTTGAAAATTCAAACACCTTTGAGAAATTTAAAGCATTGCTAACTTGTAGAGAACCTAAAGTTATACATGCATTAGGGGATTTCTTAAATAAAAGTATGTAAATAACACATGTCTATACAGTAGGAAATTCTCTTTGAAATTATTTCAATTTTTAAAACAGACAAAATAATCTGTCCCTAGTAACCTGATAAAATAGAATGATAGCAGATCTCAAATGCAATGGGCTCCCAACACTACCCATCCCCAACCGCCCAAGGAAAAGTGACAATTCACTGGACATTTATTTTTCAGAAGATGATACATATCAGTATTAATTTAATAATTTTTATGGACACAGTGTGATGAGAGCAGGACTCTAATATTCTGGGACCAGATTTGTATATAATTGTATTGTGTTTTTCGTTTTATAATTTGAATCCCAAATCAGTATTATTTTTGAGTAGTATAGTTGTTTGATACGTGTAGTAAAGTTGTTTATCATGCTTATATGCTATGAAATAACCAGTAACACGTGATATGTTTAGTACAGTTTTGTTATATGTTTTAAATGAATCTGTAATATGCTAGAAATGTGTAGTATAGTACTGTATATATGTCTATGAATTGTAAAAATGACGAATAGGTCAATACTGACCATACTGTCAATAAAAGTTTATATATATATCTCATTTAAAATGATACATATATATATATATATATATATATATATATATATATGTATCATTTTAAATGAGATTTTGTAAGTTATTACATGACATATTATCAATATTTCAGCATAGATTCAGATTTATTTATTTTCCTAAAGCAATAAAAATTTACATGAATACTGTTAAAAAAAAAGAAGCTTTAAGTAGACGCTCTCGAGCATAGATTTGCAAGTCAAGACAGAAAACTGTGTGCTGTCGCCTAACAGCCCAGCGACCTAATTATGAACATTCTTTGCTAGTTTACCTAGTTAAACAATATTATTAAACTATGTAGCTGATAGGCTGAGAATAGATTTGAGAAATCTTGTCTTAAAAATACTAGAGAAATGGATTCATATTTGTTTAGTTTAGGCAATGCCTGCTTGTCAGAACAAGAATTGCATAAACTCAACACATGAACATCTAATTATTCTGTAATTTCATAGTTAAACCTTTAATACCATAAGTGAGCCTATAGACTATAAGAGTAATTTATTTATTTATTTATATGAGTAGATGAGCAAATCATGTACATAATTAGGTCCCTTGGCTGTGAGGTGACGACACACAGTGAGAATAAAGCATAATCTGTCTTGACATAGCCGGCTGCATGGCGACTGTGATTTCCGTACTGTGTATTGGTCTCTGGCTGTGAGGTTGTGAACTAAAGAGAATGAAGTTTATCTCATATGTCATATTATGTTGTCTTTACTTATCCCATTATTCACCTGTATTGCACTGAAGAATGTCACCCCAATAGGTGGTACCTCTCTTACAGTGAACATTAAACCTGATGTATCTAAATTTGATTCGTCATTTTCTGTTATGCTGTCAAATTGGTCTTCTTGAGTGCCATTTACAGATATCATTGCAATTGGTGGATTGTCCATTTCTGGCATTCTAAAACAAAGAATAGTCAATATTAGCTCAGTGGTAGCACGCCGGGTTTTCAACCACTGGGTCCGGGGTTCAATTCCCAGTCGAGCCTTAGTTGGATAGCTGTTTCATCCATCATTTCATTGACATGATTTCTGCCTGTCCTAGTTGGTCCATCAGGACATAAAGCCCTAATCCACCCACCAGAATAATAATAGGGCTGGAAGGCTAAGGCCCCATATAATGTCAGTAACCGCATCGCAAGAATGCGCATCAGTAGCACTTTCAGAAACCACAGCCCGCAGAACTGTGCATGGAGATGAACAAAAATGATAAAAAAGTGGCTTTATACTACTATTCTTTAGTGAAAAGAACAATGTTGACTTGGAATACCCCATACATGATATTATTCAAATAGATAGCCAGAGGCAGACATAATGGAGATGATTAGTTCCAGATGGAATTGTCCAATGCGATACATTATCTTGTGCTAAAAAATGGCTGCTCACTATGATATAGCCTATATTTACTACTTCAGATTTTTGTTATGCACATATGTCATTATGCACGTATGTCATTCATCTTTATTCACTTACCATATTTGTTTTGTAATAGCTACAGTTAGTTTCATAAAATACGGTCGACTCTAGCTGTCTGTAGTGACCTGTATCTGGCTGTGGTGTAAACTTGCTAAAGCCAGCTGCTTCTGTCAACTTCTTCAGCTAATATTTGGCTTACATCTATCACCAGCTGAATATAAACCTTGGTAAATTTAAGAAATTAATCGAATATATCATAAATATTACTTTTAGATCTGGTTTTGAGTAGCCAGCTATGACAGCTTTGTCTAGTTTCAATTTGACGGGCACACTTGAGAATACATGACATGAGTAAAAAAACTATAATACCATAACTTTTCGTCAATTTATATATAACTGTGGCTTGCTGAAGTGGAACTTGCCTTAAGTGCTACGAAATGAATTTAAAAAATGATGTAAGTAAGTAAGTAAGTAAAATATTTATTATTATTTGTGATGATTCAGAATCTACATCAAATAAGTAGGGGAGAATGTTGCCCGAGTGATCTGCTGTTCACTTAAGCGCCAGTAAATCTTATCAATAAACGGTGGCAAAAATCGCTAATTACTTTATAAAAAATCATCACTAGACAATAAAATTTGGTATACACTAGTATTTTTATCATGTGACACACATTTTGGCATTAGCAGGTCTTTAAATAACACCAAAACTCCCGCGACAGGCAATTTCAGGTGAGCCAACTCAGCATAGGGTTTGTCCTCTGACTGAACTAGCGTCCACAATGAATAACCGATAATAAAAAACGGCACTGAAGTAAACAGCTCAGTAGCTCGGGCATGGGTGAATGGGGCACCATGAGCCTGTTAATTTACTTTTTCCTCCTTGGAGCATAAAGTGACAATCGTAAAGTCTTAATGTAAACATCATACTATACTTCAGCATTTGTGAGAGGGAGAAATCATGTCTTTAAAAAATGTGGTCCAGTGGCTCATGGTGACCCGAGCATGAGTCACCTTGAGCCAACCTAAAAAAACACTTGGAATTTTCTAAAAAAAGGCTTTAGTTTGTTCAATAGTGGCACAGGCACGCATTGCCAAAGACAGAGAGCAATCAGCAATTAAGTATGACCCATAAACATAATATCATTTATCTCAAGTTGCATGTTTCTTGTCAGTTATATTAGGAAATACTGATAAAGCCCATAAAAAAAAACCACATAAATGCAGGGCCCAACCTCAATGATTGTCTGACTGTCCAGGGAAAGTGAAAAGAAGCCAAAATGAAATAATGTCCAGCAATACAATTTACAACATGCCTACATTTACATTTACTATGTTAAATGTATTTATATGAAGGTTTATTTTGTAATAAAAGGGTCATAATTGGAATGTCCAAGGCAAATAAAGTTTGTCCTAGGTAAGTGATAATTAGAGGAAAATTGCATATTATAAAATATATGGTTAGTAAAATTCAGGCTTATAATATAATCAAAGATTTTTGTCCACAGCTCATACATGTGAATAAAACTAACAATGATTGGAGGTGGTATGTACCTACTTTTGCTAGATTTTTCGTTTGACAACAATAAGTCGAAAATAAAAATACCTTACCTTAAATATGTCTTATGTGGTTATGTTGGTTTCTGTTCAATTTAAATTTTCAACATGAGCTGCCTGTCAAATAAAAAGGGGTAGTGCCGAATTATGACCCTTTTTTGTAATTTTTTTTTTGTTTTACAATTAAGATAACAATCGTTTATGGTTTGTGCAATACATCATGATATAGTGGACTGACGTTTTCTGATTATCATCATTTTATGGTATGTACATGTACATTGTAACTTTGCTATTAAGAGCACCCTTGGTGCGAATGTACTTGCCTTTATGATGAGGTGGTCTTAAAAGAGGGGCATAATGCAATAACAAGGGTGATTAGATTGAAAGGGTCTTAATGGTAAGGTGGTCTTATATTATAAAATATAATGGCTGGTCTTTTAACTGGGTCTCACGGTTCCTTATTGAGCTTATGTTATTACCAATTTTTCTTTGAAAGTGATTCGGGTGATGATTTATGATAGCAAACATTTTTGTCATTGATTATCTTGCCAAGATTGCATTTTATTGGTTTATTCATCTTTAGAGGAATACTGAAGTATATTCAAACAAGAAAGGGACATAAAATTCGAAAAATAAACTGCCTCGTAAGAGTGGTAACAATTTTACATCTTTTACCAGCAGAGGGTACTAGTAGTACCACAGTGCCATCTACTGGATGTATTGCAGATACCATAATTCCAATGGTCCACTACGATAAAGTTTTAAATCTTTTTTGAGCTTTTTGAAAATTTCATTTATTTGGGATTGACCAAAGAGGAAAAGCTCTTGCGTTTCCTATGCATGGAAAGAAACCGTGAAGATATGTGGGTGGCTGGAAAGAAACTGTCAAGATATGTGAGTGGCTGGAAAGAAACCGTGAAGATATGTGGGTGGCTGGAAAGAAACTGTCAAGATATGTGAGGGGCTGGAAAGAAACTGTCAAGATATGTGAGTGGCTGGAAAGAAACCGTCAAGATATGTGAGTGGCTGGAAAGAAACCGTCAAGATATGTGAGTGGCTGGAAAGAAACTGTCAAGATATGTGAGTGGCTGGAAAGAAACTGTCAAGATATGTGAGTGGCTGGAAAGAAAACGTCAAGATATGTGAGTGGCTGGAAAGAAACCGTCAAGATATGTGAGTGGCTGGAAAGAAAGTGTGAAGATATGCGAGTGGCTGGAAAGAAACCGTCAAGATATGTGAGTGGCTGGAAAGAAACTGTCAAGATATGTGAGTGGCTGGAAAGAAACCGTCAAGATATGTGAGTGGCTGGAAAGAAACTGTCAAGATATGCGAGTGGCTGGATTGAAAGTCAAATAGGTTATTTATTATACATTTTGACTACACTGTGTGCAATAACTGACCTGCACAGCCAGTCGAACACAAATTTCAAAGTCAACAATTAAAGCTCTCTTTAAAAAAAAGACAACTGTACCAGACTTGTATGATATTATTGTGATAGTAGATTGTGCTGAATGATGGTTTTTTTTGTTTGTTTTGTTTTTTGGAAAATTTAAAATATCAACAAAAATAAAAAAAACAGTGCCTTCGGCTGTAGGCTATTGATAGCGCAACTTTTCTGAAGGTAGCTCACAGTGTATGTTGGCCATGGCATGTGGTCTTTCACCTGTAAGACCCATGTTTTGTAGCTTGTTTTATTGCAGTAAAATACCATGGTTATTCAATTGTGTCTAAAATGTTAATTTATGCATTTTTCACATGTGGTAACCAACATTGTGGCTAAAATTGGCTGAAACTGGTCATAGAGCAACAGTGCTACAGAACTACCTTATTTGGACATGCACAAAAAGTAATGATGAAACTTCCTCCATGATCTATGACAGATATACCTCATAAGCAGTAAGATAATCTGTTACAAAAAGATAGTTAAGATATTCAGTAATCTACTTTTACGCTACCTAGTGCTGTCTATTAGCAAACTCTTGGGGAGCAAAGACAGTGTTCCTTGTATGTGGTCAATGAAAAAATTTAAATGTATTAAATTGATTGCACAGAGATGATGTTGATCATAATGTTCCCATGTTAATTTAAAATAGATATCTCTGACATCAACAATGAAATTCACATTGCATTGTTCGATTTTTAACCTTCAAATTCATCTGCATGTGCTATAAGAAATAATGTGCAATTAAGTCTTGTTATATAATAAGCTGTAAACAACTTTTGGTGTGTATGCTTTTCATGGGGTAGAGGAATATTTGGAACATAACCGCAGCTTATTTTGTTGTTTGTTCTGGGCACGAAGACACCACTGTCTAAGGTAAAAACTCATTAATCAAACAAATACAGAGCCTAGAATCACTTTATTTCACTGTGCAGTGCGATCGGATGCAACAAAAGCGTTAACAGAATGATATGCGCTAGCTGTTTAGGCTATGCAGATGACATTGTTCTTTTTTCTCCAAAAAGGCTAGGGTTCGCATGCATGTTGGACATTGCCGCAAATTAAAAAAAAACTTTTATGTCAATTTTAATGGCGGAAAATATCGACATTATTCTTGGAAAAAGTACAAATGAAAAGTGGAAACGATAAATATATTTAGCTGTGATAATATATTTGGTTATCTTGTAATCTAATCATATACGACGGTTAATAAATTATATATGTACAATCAAATAACTTCGCAATGTTGTAAAACAATGGTGCTAAATATGTTGTAACAGCATTGCAATACATTATCTCATATTGATTTGCTGAGATGTGACTTACACCGTGTTTTTTCCCCAAGGTTTTTTTTATTGAAATCAGTGAAAAATTATAATTTATAACATAATTCTCCATTTAACAAACATCACAGTAGCATTGTAGTAGTTAGCTTGCAGATCTATGCAAAAAGTGATTTAGAGATTACATGAGCCCCATTAGCCACATATACATCAAAATTTAGTGAGGCTGTCAGCCGACTTAGAGTAATATTTTTTATCATGGTGCTATTTTAATACACGTATGATATTATCTACTGGCCAATGCATTGAATTAATGTTGAATGGAATCAAGCTTAAAACGTCCATTTAAACACATTTTGATTTGTTCATGTTTTACAATTTCTGCATTTGCAGCATAACTTTGAGAAAATTCCATCTTTGTAAAGAGTGCTTATTGGCACATATTGCAAGAAAGTTGGCCATGAAACATTTTTGCAGCAGGGAAAGTTGAATTCATAAACTTCAAGTCCTTCCGTTTTCTTTTCACTTTTTCCTTGGCTTGGTGCATAAGTGCCACTTTCCAGCGATTTTGTTACATCGGTTGATTCTGATTTGACGAATCCCCTGTCTTTTCGCGAACCTAAAAATAAGACATCCGTTGTTTTAGTTATTAATGTGTAATTATAAATGTAATGAACTAGTGAGAATACACCTCTAATTAGTGTCACCATAATATCAGTTAAATTCACAATCTAGATCTGTTTTATTCAAACATTTCACTTTCTACTGATAACAAAAAATGATGTCAAAAGATTTTGTAAAAATTATCCAATGTAAGTTCTTGTCTATCGGTGTAATATTTTACCAGCGCACTTCATAACAATGGAAACTGCAGTTAGTCTGCCCTTGATTGTTGCAGTTTTGACATAATTTAATACAATTTAAAGGATATAAAATGTATAGATCATTCTCACCAGGAAGAATATTGTCCAACAGGAACCCAGTCACTCCTCCCAGTAAAGGACCATTCTTCAGCAGAACCTCCAAAATTCCTGTGTTATCTTTCAGAAACAAAGAGGACTGTAGTGTTTTTACTCTAAAGCACTGTGTGTCATCCCCTCACAGCCCAGCAACCTGATAATGTACATGTTTTGCTCGTTTACTCATCTAAAGTAAATAAATCAATTTCTTTTATAGTCTATAGGCTGGTTTATGGTATTAAAGGTCTAACAATGAAATTACAGAATAATTAGATGTTCACGTGCTGAGTTTACACAATTCTTATCTGACAAGCAGATAATTAAAAAAAATTGCCTTAACTAAAAAAATATGAATCCGTTGACTTGAAGGAAGGTGGTCAGTCCTACAAAGAAGAGACTCGTTGATATCAGGGTGACTAAGACCTCAGAGTTTGGTTCTGCACACACACTGAGGTAGGTCAGGAAAGCTGTGCTGAGGGAGCCGCTGATTGTCCCAAAGATCACCTGTAAAAAATTTGTAAAGCTAGCAATGATTTATCTCCAGGGTTTCATAGATTAAATTTGTTAATTGTTTTTTTCATTTTACTGATGTGAACATCCACATGTCATAATTATCCGCATCTTTAACGTTTACATTATGCAGTTCCATAGATCCTGATTTCATGTGATTCTGATCTATAATTTCTTGTAACTGGTAGGCATCAAACCCCTAAGGTACCTGTAGAGAATAGAATATACGAGAAATGTACAAGTAGTGAAGTAGAAGATGAAATTCATTATATCATTACTTGTAGCTCTAATAAATCGCTAAGGGACCAACTTTTTCAAAAAGCAAAAGATTTAATACCTGAGTTTGAAAATTCAAACACCTTTGAGAAATTTAAAGCATTGCTAACTTGTAGAGAACCTAAAGTTATACATGCATTAGGGGATTTCTTAAATAAAAGTATGTAAATAACACATGTCTATACAGTAGGAAATTCTCTTTGAAATTATTTCAATTTTTAAAACAGACAAAATAATCTGTCCCTAGTAACCTGATAAAATAGAATGATAGCAGATCTCAAATGCAATGGGCTCCCAACACTACCCATCCCCAACCGCCCAAGGAAAAGTGACAATTCACTGGACATTTATTTTTCAGAAGATGATACATATCAGTATTAATTTAATAATTTTTATGGACACAGTGTGATGAGAGCAGGACTCTAATATTCTGGGACCAGATTTGTATATAATTGTATTGTGTTTTTCGTTTTATAATTTGAATCCCAAATCAGTATTATTTTTGAGTAGTATAGTTGTTTGATACGTGTAGTAAAGTTGTTTATCATGCTTATATGCTATGAAATAACCAGTAACACGTGATATGTTTAGTACAGTTTTGTTATATGTTTTAAATGAATCTGTAATATGCTAGAAATGTGTAGTATAGTACTGTATATATGTCTATGAATTGTAAAAATGACGAATAGGTCAATACTGACCATACTGTCAATAAAAGTTTATATATATATCTCATTTAAAATGATACATATATATATATATATATATATATATATATATATATGTATCATTTTAAATGAGATTTTGTAAGTTATTACATGACATATTATCAATATTTCAGCATAGATTCAGATTTATTTATTTTCCTAAAGCAATAAAAATTTACATGAATACTGTTAAAAAAAAAGAAGCTTTAAGTAGACGCTCTCGAGCATAGATTTGCAAGTCAAGACAGAAAACTGTGTGCTGTCGCCTAACAGCCCAGCGACCTAATTATGAACATTCTTTGCTAGTTTACCTAGTTAAACAATATTATTAAACTATGTAGCTGATAGGCTGAGAATAGATTTGAGAAATCTTGTCTTAAAAATACTAGAGAAATGGATTCATATTTGTTTAGTTTAGGCAATGCCTGCTTGTCAGAACAAGAATTGCATAAACTCAACACATGAACATCTAATTATTCTGTAATTTCATAGTTAAACCTTTAATACCATAAGTGAGCCTATAGACTATAAGAGTAATTTATTTATTTATTTATATGAGTAGATGAGCAAATCATGTACATAATTAGGTCCCTTGGCTGTGAGGTGACGACACACAGTGAGAATAAAGCATAATCTGTCTTGACATAGCCGGCTGCATGGCGACTGTGATTTCCGTACTGTGTATTGGTCTCTGGCTGTGAGGTTGTGAACTAAAGAGAATGAAGTTTATCTCATATGTCATATTATGTTGTCTTTACTTATCCCATTATTCACCTGTATTGCACTGAAGAATGTCACCCCAATAGGTGGTACCTCTCTTACAGTGAACATTAAACCTGATGTATCTAAATTTGATTCGTCATTTTCTGTTATGCTGTCAAATTGGTCTTCTTGAGTGCCATTTACAGATATCATTGCAATTGGTGGATTGTCCATTTCTGGCATTCTAAAACAAAGAATAGTCAATATTAGCTCAGTGGTAGCACGCCGGGTTTTCAACCACTGGGTCCGGGGTTCAATTCCCAGTCGAGCCTTAGTTGGATAGCTGTTTCATCCATCATTTCATTGACATGATTTCTGCCTGTCCTAGTTGGTCCATCAGGACATAAAGCCCTAATCCACCCACCAGAATAATAATAGGGCTGGAAGGCTAAGGCCCCATATAATGTCAGTAACCGCATCGCAAGAATGCGCATCAGTAGCACTTTCAGAAACCACAGCCCGCAGAACTGTGCATGGAGATGAACAAAAATGATAAAAAAGTGGCTTTATACTACTATTCTTTAGTGAAAAGAACAATGTTGACTTGGAATACCCCATACATGATATTATTCAAATAGATAGCCAGAGGCAGACATAATGGAGATGATTAGTTCCAGATGGAATTGTCCAATGCGATACATTATCTTGTGCTAAAAAATGGCTGCTCACTATGATATAGCCTATATTTACTACTTCAGATTTTTGTTATGCACATATGTCATTATGCACGTATGTCATTCATCTTTATTCACTTACCATATTTGTTTTGTAATAGCTACAGTTAGTTTCATAAAATACGGTCGACTCTAGCTGTCTGTAGTGACCTGTATCTGGCTGTGGTGTAAACTTGCTAAAGCCAGCTGCTTCTGTCAACTTCTTCAGCTAATATTTGGCTTACATCTATCACCAGCTGAATATAAACCTTGGTAAATTTAAGAAATTAATCGAATATATCATAAATATTACTTTTAGATCTGGTTTTGAGTAGCCAGCTATGACAGCTTTGTCTAGTTTCAATTTGACGGGCACACTTGAGAATACATGACATGAGTAAAAAAACTATAATACCATAACTTTTCGTCAATTTATATATAACTGTGGCTTGCTGAAGTGGAACTTGCCTTAAGTGCTACGAAATGAATTTAAAAAATGATGTAAGTAAGTAAGTAAGTAAAATATTTATTATTATTTGTGATGATTCAGAATCTACATCAAATAAGTAGGGGAGAATGTTGCCCGAGTGATCTGCTGTTCACTTAAGCGCCAGTAAATCTTATCAATAAACGGTGGCAAAAATCGCTAATTACTTTATAAAAAATCATCACTAGACAATAAAATTTGGTATACACTAGTATTTTTATCATGTGACACACATTTTGGCATTAGCAGGTCTTTAAATAACACCAAAACTCCCGCGACAGGCAATTTCAGGTGAGCCAACTCAGCATAGGGTTTGTCCTCTGACTGAACTAGCGTCCACAATGAATAACCGATAATAAAAAACGGCACTGAAGTAAACAGCTCAGTAGCTCGGGCATGGGTGAATGGGGCACCATGAGCCTGTTAATTTACTTTTTCCTCCTTGGAGCATAAAGTGACAATCGTAAAGTCTTAATGTAAACATCATACTATACTTCAGCATTTGTGAGAGGGAGAAATCATGTCTTTAAAAAATGTGGTCCAGTGGCTCATGGTGACCCGAGCATGAGTCACCTTGAGCCAACCTAAAAAAACACTTGGAATTTTCTAAAAAAAGGCTTTAGTTTGTTCAATAGTGGCACAGGCACGCATTGCCAAAGACAGAGAGCAATCAGCAATTAAGTATGACCCATAAACATAATATCATTTATCTCAAGTTGCATGTTTCTTGTCAGTTATATTAGGAAATACTGATAAAGCCCATAAAAAAAAACCACATAAATGCAGGGCCCAACCTCAATGATTGTCTGACTGTCCAGGGAAAGTGAAAAGAAGCCAAAATGAAATAATGTCCAGCAATACAATTTACAACATGCCTACATTTACATTTACTATGTTAAATGTATTTATATGAAGGTTTATTTTGTAATAAAAGGGTCATAATTGGAATGTCCAAGGCAAATAAAGTTTGTCCTAGGTAAGTGATAATTAGAGGAAAATTGCATATTATAAAATATATGGTTAGTAAAATTCAGGCTTATAATATAATCAAAGATTTTTGTCCACAGCTCATACATGTGAATAAAACTAACAATGATTGGAGGTGGTATGTACCTACTTTTGCTAGATTTTTCGTTTGACAACAATAAGTCGAAAATAAAAATACCTTACCTTAAATATGTCTTATGTGGTTATGTTGGTTTCTGTTCAATTTAAATTTTCAACATGAGCTGCCTGTCAAATAAAAAGGGGTAGTGCCGAATTATGACCCTTTTTTGTAATTTTTTTTTTGTTTTACAATTAAGATAACAATCGTTTATGGTTTGTGCAATACATCATGATATAGTGGACTGACGTTTTCTGATTATCATCATTTTATGGTATGTACATGTACATTGTAACTTTGCTATTAAGAGCACCCTTGGTGCGAATGTACTTGCCTTTATGATGAGGTGGTCTTAAAAGAGGGGCATAATGCAATAACAAGGGTGATTAGATTGAAAGGGTCTTAATGGTAAGGTGGTCTTATATTATAAAATATAATGGCTGGTCTTTTAACTGGGTCTCACGGTTCCTTATTGAGCTTATGTTATTACCAATTTTTCTTTGAAAGTGATTCGGGTGATGATTTATGATAGCAAACATTTTTGTCATTGATTATCTTGCCAAGATTGCATTTTATTGGTTTATTCATCTTTAGAGGAATACTGAAGTATATTCAAACAAGAAAGGGACATAAAATTCGAAAAATAAACTGCCTCGTAAGAGTGGTAACAATTTTACATCTTTTACCAGCAGAGGGTACTAGTAGTACCACAGTGCCATCTACTGGATGTATTGCAGATACCATAATTCCAATGGTCCACTACGATAAAGTTTTAAATCTTTTTTGAGCTTTTTGAAAATTTCATTTATTTGGGATTGACCAAAGAGGAAAAGCTCTTGCGTTTCCTATGCATGGAAAGAAACCGTGAAGATATGTGGGTGGCTGGAAAGAAACTGTCAAGATATGTGAGTGGCTGGAAAGAAACCGTGAAGATATGTGGGTGGCTGGAAAGAAACTGTCAAGATATGTGAGGGGCTGGAAAGAAACTGTCAAGATATGTGAGTGGCTGGAAAGAAACCGTCAAGATATGTGAGTGGCTGGAAAGAAACCGTCAAGATATGTGAGTGGCTGGAAAGAAACTGTCAAGATATGTGAGTGGCTGGAAAGAAACTGTCAAGATATGTGAGTGGCTGGAAAGAAACCGTCAAGATATGTGAGTGGCTGGAAAGAAACCGTCAAGATGTGTGAGTGGCTGGAAAGAAACTGTCAAGATATGTGAGTGGCTGGATAGAAACTGTCAAGATATGTGAGTGGCTGGAAAGAAACCGTCAAGATATGTGAGTGGCTGGAAAGAAAACGTCAAGATATGTGAGTGGCTGGAAAGAAACCGTCAAGATATGTGAGTGGCTGGAAAGAAAGTGTGAAGATATGCGAGTGGCTGGAAAGAAACCGTCAAGATATGTGAGTGGCTGGAAAGAAACTGTCAAGATATGTGAGTGGCTGGAAAGAAACCGTCAAGATATGTGAGTGGCTGGAAAGAAACTGTCAAGATATGCGAGTGGCTGGATTGAAAGTCAAATAGGTTATTTATTATACATTTTGACTACACTGTGTGCAATAACTGACCTGCACAGCCAGTCGAACACAAATTTCAAAGTCAACAATTAAAGCTCTCTTTAAAAAAAAGACAACTGTACCAGACTTGTATGATATTATTGTGATAGTAGATTGTGCTGAATGATGGTTTTTTTTGTTTGTTTTGTTTTTTGGAAAATTTAAAATATCAACAAAAATAAAAAAAACAGTGCCTTCGGCTGTAGGCTATTGATAGCGCAACTTTTCTGAAGGTAGCTCACAGTGTATGTTGGCCATGGCATGTGGTCTTTCACCTGTAAGACCCATGTTTTGTAGCTTGTTTTATTGCAGTAAAATACCATGGTTATTCAATTGTGTCTAAAATGTTAATTTATGCATTTTTCACATGTGGTAACCAACATTGTGGCTAAAATTGGCTGAAACTGGTCATAGAGCAACAGTGCTACAGAACTACCTTATTTGGACATGCACAAAAAGTAATGATGAAACTTCCTCCATGATCTATGACAGATATACCTCATAAGCAGTAAGATAATCTGTTACAAAAAGATAGTTAAGATATTCAGTAATCTACTTTTACGCTACCTAGTGCTGTCTATTAGCAAACTCTTGGGGAGCAAAGACAGTGTTCCTTGTATGTGGTCAATGAAAAAATTTAAATGTATTAAATTGATTGCACAGAGATGATGTTGATCATAATGTTCCCATGTTAATTTAAAATAGATATCTCTGACATCAACAATGAAATTCACATTGCATTGTTCGATTTTTAACCTTCAAATTCATCTGCATGTGCTATAAGAAATAATGTGCAATTAAGTCTTGTTATATAATAAGCTGTAAACAACTTTTGGTGTGTATGCTTTTCATGGGGTAGAGGAATATTTGGAACATAACCGCAGCTTATTTTGTTGTTTGTTCTGGGCACGAAGACACCACTGTCTAAGGTAAAAACTCATTAATCAAACAAATACAGAGCCTAGAATCACTTTATTTCACTGTGCAGTGCGATCGGATGCAACAAAAGCGTTAACAGAATGATATGCGCTAGCTGTTTAGGCTATGCAGATGACATTGTTCTTTTTTCTCCAAAAAGGCTAGGGTTCGCATGCATGTTGGACATTGCCGCAAATTAAAAAAAAACTTTTATGTCAATTTTAATGGCGGAAAATATCGACATTATTCTTGGAAAAAGTACAAATGAAAAGTGGAAACGATAAATATATTTAGCTGTGATAATATATTTGGTTATCTTGTAATCTAATCATATACGACGGTTAATAAATTATATATGTACAATCAAATAACTTCGCAATGTTGTAAAACAATGGTGCTAAATATGTTGTAACAGCATTGCAATACATTATCTCATATTGATTTGCTGAGATGTGACTTACACCGTGTTTTTTCCCCAAGGTTTTTTTTATTGAAATCAGTGAAAAATTATAATTTATAACATAATTCTCCATTTAACAAACATCACAGTAGCATTGTAGTAGTTAGCTTGCAGATCTATGCAAAAAGTGATTTAGAGATTACATGAGCCCCATTAGCCACATATACATCAAAATTTAGTGAGGCTGTCAGCCGACTTAGAGTAATATTTTTTATCATGGTGCTATTTTAATACACGTATGATATTATCTACTGGCCAATGCATTGAATTAATGTTGAATGGAATCAAGCTTAAAACGTCCATTTAAACACATTTTGATTTGTTCATGTTTTACAATTTCTGCATTTGCAGCATAACTTTGAGAAAATTCCATCTTTGTAAAGAGTGCTTATTGGCACATATTGCAAGAAAGTTGGCCATGAAACATTTTTGCAGCAGGGAAAGTTGAATTCATAAACTTCAAGTCCTTCCGTTTTCTTTTCACTTTTTCCTTGGCTTGGTGCATAAGTGCCACTTTCCAGCGATTTTGTTACATCGGTTGATTCTGATTTGACGAATCCCCTGTCTTTTCGCGAACCTAAAAATAAGACATCCGTTGTTTTAGTTATTAATGTGTAATTATAAATGTAATGAACTAGTGAGAATACACCTCTAATTAGTGTCACCATAATATCAGTTAAATTCACAATCTAGATCTGTTTTATTCAAACATTTCACTTTCTACTGATAACAAAAAATGATGTCAAAAGATTTTGTAAAAATTATCCAATGTAAGTTCTTGTCTATCGGTGTAATATTTTACCAGCGCACTTCATAACAATGGAAACTGCAGTTAGTCTGCCCTTGATTGTTGCAGTTTTGACATAATTTAATACAATTTAAAGGATATAAAATGTATAGATCATTCTCACCAGGAAGAATATTGTCCAACAGGAACCCAGTCACTCCTCCCAGTAAAGGACCATTCTTCAGCAGAACCTCCAAAATTCCTGTGTTATCTTTCAGAAACAAAGAGGACTGTAGTGTTTTTACTCTAAAGCACTGTGTGTCATCCCCTCACAGCCCAGCAACCTGATAATGTACATGTTTTGCTCGTTTACTCATCTAAAGTAAATAAATCAATTTCTTTTATAGTCTATAGGCTGGTTTATGGTATTAAAGGTCTAACAATGAAATTACAGAATAATTAGATGTTCACGTGCTGAGTTTACACAATTCTTATCTGACAAGCAGATAATTAAAAAAAATTGCCTTAACTAAAAAAATATGAATCCGTTTCACTTGTATTTTTAAGAGAGGATTTCTTCAGTCTATACTCAGCCTATCGGCTACATAGTTTAACCAATCATTTTGTTGAACTAGGTAAACTAGCAAATAAGGTCGCTTGGCTTATAGGTGACGACACACAGTGATAAGGAAGTGTTCCATGAGAAAAGGCTTGTTATTAGTTGGCAGGCACAGACCATCACAATATTACACTATAATAGAATATACATGCGGAGCACTAAACCTGGACATTCCGTCAACCAACAACAAATAGGTAAAAGGACACAATAATAAATGTCGTTGAGGACTCACCACTCTGAAGTGCCTGTGGGTTTTGGTCAAAATAAATGGGAACTGCTGCCCCGATCATTATGGACACCCCGAGGACCATCAAATTCCTGGGAAGCTGAAAAAGAATATGGTATGTAAAGTGGAATGACTCATGTAGCTGGTTGCAATAGTTGACTAAACTGCAGCAACTAGTTCTTATAAATTGAATTTAAGTTGGGAAGTTGTCAATGATAGGTTTATTAATAATACCATGTCAGCCCGCAGTTTTAGTGGTAATAATAATTGCTTACCTAGGTGAAATTTGCAATCAAATGATAAGAAATTCAATATATTTGAAATAAACTATACACCTACCCTGAAAATTTACATTTTGTGCAGTCGTTCTAGAAAATTCAGTGATTATGACACATCTTATGCATACCACAGGTTAAATAAGAACAAAATGATGATATAGATAGTTAGATAGATAGTTAGATAGATAGATAGGTAGATGGGTAGATAGATAGATAGATAGATAGATATAATTACATACATAGTTTTATTGACAACGAGAGATCAGATCTGACCTATCTGCCACAAGTGACTGGCAGTTTAACCAATGAATGAACAGCTTTCACTCACACTATCAATTGATGTAATTAAACACAAACCTCCATATTGACATTTCGCAATGCAGCAATGGCTGAGGATAAAATCATGCCACTTCCAATGACTTGCATCCCGCCAATAATAGGATCAGGCACCAAGGCCAGGACTCCTCCTACTTTTCCAATTATTCCAGCAATCATGTAAATCACTGCAGCCACCTGCCATGTGAGTCTGGATGCCACCTGTAAGGGGTACAATGGCAGGACTGTGATATTACAGCTACAGTTGACTTCATGAATTAATGCAAATTCAAACTTGCTAATCAAAGCTTTATTATAACCCTCGGTGTGTTGTCAGCATAACTATATTTTATACTCCACTTAGACTGCTGTCGTAATGTTCTGAGAGGCATATAACCAACGAAAATGCATTCGAACAAATTTGTAAATATTTCTAATGGAAACCCTCATTGGCAGGAGTTAACTAACGTTTTGTTGCTTGCAACCCTCCACCATTCGTATAACCAACAAAATGTTAGTTAACTCCCTCCTATTCAATCTTTAGCTATTAACTACTCCAATATGAGTTATAAAGTTCAAAATTGTATGACACGTCCATAAAATAGTTGATATGTTGGCAATGGGCTACATTAATTATACATTAATTATGATAAATTTGCAAACAAAATACATTAAAAGGGAACTTAAAATGTGTTTACCCCAGTGTAATTGATGTATCCAATGATTTCGCTGTACGTCGTGGTTGCATGGCAAGCTCCAAATGCCCCACTTAGGAGGCTCCCAATTCCTTCCATCATTACAGCTCTGTTAATAGCATGTTTGGGAGGTGGCGGAACTCGGCAGGAAAATGCAGTAACTCTGTAGTCACCAAGACTCTCGAGTATAGATGCAAGAACTGCGCCCACCATGCCGATTGTTGTTGTCGCACTCAGTGTAATTGCTCCCCATTGACCTATATGTAATGTTGAAGAGTTGTGGTAAGATCTTATAATTACAATGTACAATGTTGTTTGTGAAAACTTTTACGATATAGATATACAGGAGAACTTTGCCACGAAGTAGGCCTATAATACATTGTACAAAATATTGTTTGTCTTTCGCTACAAAATCCTTTACTCGCAGTAAGATCTGGTCTTAAATTGCTGTTATTTGTGCTAAACAGTTTAAACCTTGCTTGCCTGAAATACAGTCAAACATGTATTAATCGGTCACCAATGAAATTGAGAAATTAGGCCTTTTACGATTCAGTAAAAGTTAGTTGAAAGTGGACAGCAGGTGAACTTTCTTTACAGGTGGTTGTTAGGGCTGGTTTGGCTGTATGGCAATGTTCAGTTGACTATTAAATGGTAATTCCTTTGCTGCTCCTTCCCTGGATTCCTCCCGGAGATGGGACACCAAGAGAATCAGGGTCTTGTTTTGCAACATGACATGTTACAGAAATGGGTACAGACAAGGGCCATTGACAATTTGATTTATATTATACATTTATCATACCTGGATATGGAAAGAAAATCCAGGGTGCCTGTTCAAGAGCATCCAGCCTTACATCAGTTCTAGCATTGTAAGATGCACTGTTCGGATCATCAGGAAACACATTTGTGATAGTAAGTATGAGGCAGAGTATCCAACAAATGGCAATTGCAAAAATATTCTGAAATAATTAATTTCTGCATAATAAGTCATTTGTGTGTAGCGTGGAAAAATGGACTGCTGGGTATAGTCTTTTTGCCAAGGGCTACTTGCTCAAACATCAACTAAAGTGGGTACTCTCTTTATTACTGCTGATTGGTATCACCAAAACATTTAGCAAATTCACAATCTACATTTATTAGTCCCTTTTTTGTTAATTGTGTAAAATTAATCAGCTTGAGACAATGTTATCTTTCGCTGTAATTATGGCAAACTTACGGATAATATGGAAAATCTTAAGCAGTGATCAACTCATTTTATTTTATTTTTGTGAAGTACACTTTCATGCCACATTCACTGTGATAAAGAGTGAATGGCAGCCAAGAATCTACTCACAGCAAACACCCTGAAAATCTGAAGCTTCTCAACACGGCATCCGTTTTTGCGATTCCAAGTAAGGCAAGGAATTTGAACCTTTGCAAGTCCAACGTTGAAGAAAATGGTCAAAAAGGCCGCTCTGTAAATATTATAAAACATTCCCAATCAGACAATATGTACAATGATAATGAAAGCAGCATCAGTATAGATACTTGCATACATATCGCAGATTTTGAGAAACACATTACCCAGAAACAACTTATATTTATCCTGAATAGGCTAACTTGACAGTTTATGGACTTTTTTCTATCTTAGCTTGTGTCTTTAATCTTGTTATAGTTTACTAAGTCCTTGACAGTCCTGGGCCTCCTCTTGGCAAGGGTGCCAACACTGTGGGTAGAGACTTCAATCCGTACTGTCTAGCACTACCTATACCTGGCTCTCCCTATACCTTGTGAGGAGTTTCGGACCCAACCAGGTTACGACGTGGCTAAACACCAAGCTAAGCTCTTGTTATACTAATGTTCAAATACAGGTGAAGGCAAAAATTATTTTATCAATCTAGTAATAAATATTGATTATCAGAAAAAATTTACCCACAGCAGAGTTATTCCCCATTGTGAACTGGCTGTGATGACTATTATTCTTGCTAAACTCAGTGCGATCAGAGCAAGTAGTGGTGTCACTGTCAGAGGTCCAATGAACCGAACAAGAATTCCAACCAAACCAGTTGCACCCAGAAAAATTTGTGTACATGATGCCACTGCTAAGCTGCCAGATATCTGCAAGTGTGAGTTGTCATGAAAAAAAATACATGTAACTTTATACACACGTTCACCAATCATTTTGCCTACCACATAAAATAAGGTCAGTTGCATTGATCTGTTTGGACACTGTTTGCTTCACTTTGCTAGATTTACTGAGGACCTAGCTATCAAGATCATAACGGTCCCCAGATAACATGCCTCATCAGCTCAATATCAGCATGAGCTTGGCATGAGATCAGTAAGACATCAGCACAACTTTGGCACGACGTTCGCCAATGATAGCATGAGATTAGGATGACATCACACATGACTTCGACACGACGTTCGCCAACAATAGCATGAGCTTGGTATGACATCAGCACGACATTGACACGACGTTCACCAACAATAGCATGAGCTTGGTATGACATCAGCACGACTGCAGCACGACGTTCGCCAATGATAGCATGAGATTGGGACAACAGCACACACGACTTTGGCATGATGTTTGCCAACAATAGCATGAGATTGGTATGACATCGGCACAACATGCACATGACGTTAGCCAACGATAGCCAATGTTGGAACAATATCGACTGAATTTGGCATGCTATCTGGTCTTACTGGCGAGGTGGCTTAAATAGAGGTAAGATAAAATGGCATAAATACACTTGGGTCCAAATATGGGTGGTTGTAATGTTGAGGTCTTCTTAAAGTGATCGAGGTGGTGGGTAGTAGTACATGTAGGTTGAGATAAACGGTAGTTCAACCACCAATGTGTCACTTATGAGCCAAGAGTAGACAGTGATGAGAAAATAGTTGCGATGATGTAATTAGCTACAGGATCATAAGCCAAGGGATGTAAAGAAAATGAATGGGAAGGTTAGATCTTGTGGAGATATTGATAGATAGGCCTATATTATTTCCCTGAGACAAACCATATCAGTTATAAATCATACCATTCAGATTTTAACCTTTCTTTATTAATTGGTGGATCAGAAATAACATCGAGCAGTGCTTCTCTCCTTACCTCACCTATCCTTGGTCTCCATGGTTGAAAATCCTGTGGAACTGCAGTAGTGACATTTAGGAAAAGGTCTGAAAAAAAAATCAAAGAAGCTTGCAAACTAGTTATAAATTAACTAGAGCTCACGATTTGGACATCACTCAAAAACCTGTCCTTAAGAAACGGAAAAGCTGCAATGTTTGGAATAGACGTTTTCCAGAGCTAATTTTCGTACTTACCGTCAGAGGGAGTAGGACAGCTCCACTTGGAGGTTTGCATCATAAGTGTAATGGGGACCAGGTAAAGTGGAGAGCTGCCTTGAAGTACAGGTAACCTGCAGAAAAAAAGACACCGATATCAACACCAAGTCTGAAACAAACAAAGACAATATTGAGACCGAAGGGTACATTATGATACATGTGTTGGATGAGAACGTTTCTGCACATCCATTAATGTGCACGATTTTATGTGTAAAAGTAATTCTGTAATTAAAGTTCTTGGATACCTTCACAATTTTCAGTAGAAAATAAGCTCTTTTTTTTTTTGGTTGAAATAAAGAAAGTTATACAATAACTATTAGGAGGATACTCTGTATGTGTCAACTAGTGTGAAAACTTACAATGTATTTTCACCACTGTATTTTTGACCCAGATAGTATAAGCGCTTAAATTTTCGACAATCTTATGGTATCTAGAATTAAATTACAGCAAGTTATATAGAGTCGGACAAACCTCATAGACTTGGAAGCTAAACTCCAGATGACGTCATGTGGATCCAGAACTCCCATTGGCTAAAGCAATCGCTCAACCAATAAGATTCCTGACTCACAAGACGTCATCTGGAGTTAGCTTCCAAGTCTATGAGGTTTATTTCCAACTCTATGAAACTGCCTGTAAATGATCATGACGGCCACAAGTAGTCACCATAATAATCCATTTCATTTACATAAATTGCAAGTCGATGGGACATATTTAATGGGAATTCTGTTCATAAGGATTAGAAAAGCGTGTACTTACAGCCAATTTCAAGACTTGGAAATCAATATCACAGAGCTGGAAGCTAAACTCCAGATGACGTCATGTGAATCCAGGACTCTCATTGGTTAAAGCATTCCATCAACCAATAGGAGTCCCGAATTCACATGACGTCATCTGGAGTTTAGCTTCCAGCTCTAGGAGTCTGGTTTCCAAGTCGGCTTTAAACAAAAGCCATATCAAGTTACCTCAGTCCGAAAGTGACTTGAAGAAAAGTGGTCAAGCCAACAAAGAAGAGACTTGTGGATATGAGAGTGACCAAGACATATGAGTGGCCCGCAGCACATACCGCCACGTAGATCAGGAAAGCAGTGCTTAGGGCACCGCTTATTGAGCTGAAAATGATCTGTAATATAATATTAAAGGTTAGATCCATGCAGTTGTTTTACATAAAGGTGTTGTATGAGCACACGTTCAGATATGGATGTTAAATAAAATTGGCATATTGGACGTATATTATCAGACCACTATAGTACATTAAGTGTCTAAAATGTGTTCTGTTCTGAACAAATGTAATCTAATTGTTGATGAGTTCTCATAAACTGGCGTTAAGTAAGTCTTGTATTTTGGAGAAAAACTGTGACTATATGTCATTAAACAAGTGACGCTGTAAATCATTCAGTTGATATATCGAGCGCAAGAGCCAAATTCATAATATCATAAAGTGTCATGTTTTCTTAAATTGTTACAATTTAATATTATTTTAAAGTCATGAAGAATGTGTTCATAGCATGATAATATTCTGTCATGCGCTAAACAGGAACTGCGCTGATAATGACAATCTGAAACTTGGCGAATAATGATCTTGTACTAACTTGAAATGCACTGATGACAGCCACCCCAAACGGAGGCATTTCGTTGACAGTATACAGTAATCCAGATATTTGTGGAGCTGCATTTTTATTTTCTCCTTCGTTCTTCTTTTCCACTTTCTCCTCGCCATCATATCTGTTACTTTCATGAGCATCCTTTTCAGATATGACGTCAAAGGCAGGATTATCCATATCTAAAACAACAAAGGAAAATGTCACTCATGTATCACAATTAAGACCACTAGTTTGACAAATGTGTATTCTGGCCATTTGGCAGTATTTCATCTTTCTGTTGAGCCCAACTTGCTATTAAATTGAAAACGAGATAACAGTAGTATGGTATGAGTGACCTTCTACTGCCGCTTCGGGAAATTTTTCTTTCTATGGTGGGGTGGCGAATTCGCAAAAAGTAGCTAATTGCTTTAGGGGGTGAAATGGGGTGAAATATCAATGAAACTGATCATTAATTATTAGTGAAACTCTAGCCAATAATAGGGTGAAATGTAGACGTGGTCAAATTGCAGGGGGGAGGGTGTAGGGGGGTAGGGAGGTGGTTTGTAAAAAAGGGGTGAAAACATAATAATTATTATTCAGTTCACAATGGAATCTTCAACCAAACACATCGACGCTGGTTGTTCTCTGCATAACTATGATAGTCAAGCAGAAAATATGTTTCAAGAAATGCTAGAAAACTTTTCTGATCCAAATGAAATTCAACAGTTTGCCATCAGAAATAATCTCTCAGAAGATGTAAATGTATCAAAACGAATATCCGAGTTATCACAAAGGTTATTGATCAAAACCTTGATGAAATACGACGCACAATTTGTGATTTGAAGAATGGAGAACTGAAAGATGCATACTCTCTACCTCTTGGTCAATTATTATTCCTATCAATTGATCCTGGAGTGAGATGTATTAGCATCAGGAAGTTCTTCCGTCCAAAATTTGATAGAAAAAATAAGAAAATATGAAAAATTCGCATTTCTTTCATTTAATATTATTAACAACAAGAAACCAAGCCAAAGCTTTATTAGAAACAGCTAATAAAGATCAAGTTCTAGAAATTGTAAAAATAATATATAATTTAAATAAAAATCAACAAATACTACTTCCTAAAACGAAAAATTTGCTAAATAAACATAAAAGTCTTATATCAAAACTCACTAATAAAAACAACACGGATAAAAAGAACTATACATTAATTGTAAAAAACTGGATTAAAATCCTAAATTTAATTTCATCTTCTAAAAATATTCTACTGAAAGTCATAACATGAAGAAATACGTTTTAGTGTCTTATGACGAATTCCATGGCACTACTAATGCTGATAAAAATCAAAATAAAGATTTTATACTAGCCTCTATTCCTAAAAACATTCAAACAAAAGCCAGAGCAATTTTGGAACACATTTCTAAGGATAGCAATTTAGATTGGAATGAAAAAGGCGAATTAATTATTAATGGAGAGATAATCAACAACAGTCACATAACAGATCTTATCAAATGCGCTTTGTATTCATACAAGAATTTTAACCCCCCTGGATATGATCGATTTTCTATTGCCCTAGATCAAAGCCATTCATTGATTTTCTATAGAGCAGGACTGGAGCACCTGTGGTGGGGTAATTAATTTGACACCCTGTCAACGTCATCTCATCATGGGAAACCCCCCTATTCTAAAAATAGAAATGCGAAGTCACGGTGCAGTGAATCTGGCCCCCCTTGGTCCCCCTCCTCCATTGTAATCCATTGCAGCCTGTTGTAGCGTGCTGTAGTCTATGGTGCAATACTTGGAAACCCCCTATTCTAAAAATAGAAATGACTTTTTACCCCTCCAGAAGCAGCCTTTAAACAATTAATGTTCACTTAAATGATATTTATTACAACTGATTGGAAATTGAACTTAAGAGAGCTTGAAGGGTGTATTCCTGCTATTAATATTGATATTAAGATCTTTAGATTTACAATATTTCAAAACTGTGAATAAAAGTAAAAATATCCTAGAATAACTATGTTATTATCATAAGATATGCGCATTTTGTCCAAGTGTGCTATTATTTGTTAGGTAATATAGTAGTGCGCATATATATCAATTATGAGGTTTACTAAAAGGTTTGACCAAATTTCTCTCATTTACTGTTATTTTCATATCAAAGGAGCAAAACCCCTTCTTGATACCATGTGACATAGCCCCCCCCCCCCCCATCCCATTTCAGTGATTACCTAGAGTGAAAACATAACTGGGGTTCCACTCAGTGGTTCCACTATAGTTAAAATATGTGCCAGCTGCAGTGACCTGCATTCTTATTAGACTGTGTGTGTGTTTCCATCAGTGCAGGTAGTTGTGTACATCAAACATAAAGGATATCATATTAGGAATTTTGAGATTTAATGCTAGTTTAAGAGTTCATGTACTGGAAGGTAAGTTTATTCATTTATGCTATTTTCATGTTAAAGACAAAGCTAAACGGTTTGCAATACACACTGATACATGAAAGATTAAGGAAGTTTTCTGTTACAGTATAGACTGTCCAAGATTTGAAAAATTAAAAACCCACTGTTTAGTTCTGTGCATATAATGACAAGAATCAAGAACTACAGAGCTCTCTAGTTCCTGATTGATATTTTGAGAGGTGTGCAGTATTTACCCCATTCTCTTGAAAAATTAATATTAAAATAATTTGGGTAGCATATATATTATAATTGATCAGAAGTTTAGCCTAGGGGCCAGGGCTGATTAAAAACCAAAGGTAATATTGTGGAACCTAATAATTAAGTTCATATTTTAATTTGTGTTCCCTGTGCACTATGCAAGATTCTAAAACTGAGCCTAAATCATGATATTAAGATCACTACTTCAGTGGTTCCAAGGGGTGGAGTCCCCTGTGTATATGATATGATATGATATGATATGATATGATATGATATGATATGATATGATATGATATGATTACCAAGGGTAATAACAGGGATTCCACTATAGCTAAATGTTGGTCCCATTCATTCATTCAGCATTTGTTCAGACTGCTTGGAAGAAATGTATGTTTCTTCCAAGCAGTGTCCATCAGTGCAGACATTTGTATCAAACATATATAGGATTTACTGGAATGGACAATATCCCTACAATGAACTTTTTACTGAATATTACCAAAAATATTATCTTTAAATGATTTAGGTTCCAGGTTGGTGCATGTTGTCATACATTGACAATTTGACATTGAATTGTGTTTTTTTTTCAGAAATTGTATTCCATTTTCTTTGAAACTGCATTTGTAAACCACATTTCATTAATGGTACTAATAAAACCCATATGGAAGAACTCATGTTCAAAATTTCAGCCTTCTACATGACATATTGTTCTTGGTATAGCCATTCAAAAATGGTGTTTTGCAAAAACGACCAAAATGAAAAAGCTATTTCAAGCAGACAGAATATTATGGAAATTCAACCTGTACCTCTCAAAGTTTGTCTAGCAAAGGTAACGGGGCCAAATCTAAAGCATATCCATATTAGAGGTCTTAACTTGAATAGTTTTTAAGATATAATAATTTAAAAACTGCATTTCATATGACGTTGCCAAAACGAGTGCATTGATCTAAAATTTTACACACCTCCTATAAACTAATGTAGCTTTGCCTCAGAATTTTTTAAGGCAAATCTGAGATGGTCAGGTGGGAAAATTTTCTGAAATTTGTTGAATTGACAGGGAATGACACAAATTTAATTAAGTTCATATTTTAATTTGTGTTCCCTATGTACTATGCAAGATTCTAAAACTGAGCCTAAATCATGATATTAAGATCACTTCTTCAGTGGTATCTGGAATTCAAAGATTTGTAAACCAACTAAAACTGCATACAAACAAATATTTTTCACTGCATTCAACTATGAGAAAGTACGAAAGGCAGAGTGGTAATTATCAGGGTCTATTAATACCAAAGCTTTGAGTTACCACATGTATGTCTCAAGGACATGATCCCTGTTATCACACAATACACTTTCATATCATATAAAGACAATTTCATATGTTTTTGTTTAACAAGAGCAAGAATACATCATGATAAAATACTTAAAAATTTTAGAACTTTGCAACAAACTTAAAACATTTACAAACTACAAAAATGTCATATTTACAACACTGAACATACGTAAAAAAAAATTACAAATACATTAAAACTTAAACCAAAAATTTAAACTGCACACTTCAAACTTGCCTTAGAGGGCTGCACTTCCCATATCTATCTATCTATCTATCTATCTATCTATCTTTTATTTCTCATTTAAATCACAAAACTAAAGACAAAATCATATTTTACAAATTATTTAAAAATGTTTACCCAAAGTTACAATCTATTATGTTACTTACACTAGAAAAATAAGAGATTTGCTGACTTATTTAAGATATTTGACTAATAAAACCAAAAAAATTAAAATTATGTAACTTCCATCTATCTACAGTCATCTTGTAATGTTAATCATCATGTTCTTTTAGGTTAATCCCTAATTATTGGTCTGAAAATGTTCAAATCTGTTCATACAGTGACAGGTATCCCCATTGCATGCAGATGTTTTTCAGGAACAACATGATCAAAGTAATGAATTACCAGACATTTTTTGTTAATGCATCAAAATTGTTTAATGCATTTCAATATAAGAGACTTCAGTTTCATGGAAGATAGTCACAATTTAAGTTTGTTACAAACATCTTGTCACATTATTTGCTTTAGCAGAAAGCATATGATCATGTGACTTGAACAAAACAAGAATAAAGTATAGTTTAGCTTTTTATTTTCCTATGTTGACTTATACCATGTCTCCATTCTTATACTAAATTGGTAAAATACTGATAGCACCACTGTAAAATCACTCCAAGACATTGACAAAACACAAACTACTAGATAAATTCATATTACTTCTAGAAAATACATGTTTAATTATATAATTAGGACGTGATTAATGGATATTTAAAAGCTTATAGTCATAAAACTGCTGCAAGAAATCACACTTATGCAATGGCTCCGACATATGAATATCTTAAATTATACACTATTTGGATAATTGATTGCAAGAATAAGGGATTATCCTTAATAGGAGTCAGTTTGTTTTTAATACTTTGTTAGTTTTGAACTTCTTGATGTAGCAAAATCACAAGGACTGCATAGGTAAAGTCCATAAAATCATTAAACAGCGTCTCAGTGAAGCGTGACATATTTTTGTGCGGTACGACAGAATCATTCAACCGTAAAAAATAGGTCAACCCTGCGTCAGCGTCTTATGACCACAGCAGCAGCATCTTTGATTTCTTCAAATGTCAATACAGAGTTTCTTCAAGTTTATTACTATACATCCTGGATTATAGCCGTATGGGTCATAGGATACTATCCACATATATCTACATCTTTTTGTGCCTATTGGATCCACAGTTGCTTCAATTTGCGGTAAAAATACAATGTAAACAATCGTCGTTTTCCCAGCCTACAAATATCCTAGTGCAATGGTCAACCTATCAAAAGAAGCGTAATTTTCTCAGCTACATTTTTTATATATCTGTTTTACAATATTCCTATCTGTTCTTAAGATACAGTTGAAAATGTAAACACAAGTCAAATCGTAACTCATTTCTTATATTTCTTTGACATATTTGTTACACTTTACCAATCGGTTTGCCATTTTACCATGTTTCTACCCATACTTAGCTGCTGATCATGTTTGACACTTAAATGCATCATGTATGTTTTTTTTCATTACTATAACATGCTCAACATCAACACTCTTGACTCATTACATACTCAATTACAGTCGCAAAGTCACGAACTATATATTATTTCTACCTCCTGTATGCAATATCACACGTACTCAATTTCCATGGTATGATGTTATATTTGATATTAGAAACAAGCAAACATTTTGTTTGAAGCTTATTAGTCCCTATTCTATTCAACATTGATGCTTAGAATAATTACCATTGATTACTTAGCTAGCTTATTGGTTCCACTAAATGATTTTAACTTTATTTATTTGTACCAAGTAGTGACTTAGATGTTGGAATGTGTAGCAAAGTGTTACAACTTAAATATAAGTTTGCATGTTATCTGTGATCTAAACCATAGAAATTGTGATTTTGAATAAAGTATCATTTAAATTCAGCTTTTATTTCAGCAATGTATGATTATCATGGTTCATACTAACTAAAGCATCTTTCTATTAATTATTTATTGTTTATCAGACCAGAGCTCAGTTTTCTAAGTTAATGGATACCATAATTTCCTACAAAAGTGTGTGGAGACAGCATTTATTGACACTGTTATTACCAATCCATAACTTCATTTAATATCCTTAGGAGTGGTACATGAGTCTTTTCTTATCTTATGCATATCCAATACCTCAACTTGACTTGTATGAAAAGACAGAATCTATAATAGGAATGTATTGTGCCAACTTAAACTCAAGCACTCTGACAGATAATAATAATAATTGTAGAAATCCTCCATAAACAATCCAAAAACTTTTAATCAAATTGAATATGATCCAAAACTTGCACCACAAAGTCAAAATGTTTAAATTTAACCAGTTCCATAATATGTTTTGCATGCATGTTATTATATTTAACACCAAAAACAAGCAAAAGGTTGTTTGAAACACAGGCGTTTGCCATCATGATAGACCTCAGCAAGTTAGTATACTATAAGACCAAGGCTACTGACTTTGTCAAGAACAGCTTTTACTCCCCCTGTGCAACTGCCTTCAAGGATGTGACCAGTTTCAGTCAATAACATCATATTACACATTAAAAATGGTTATATTATACACAAAAATAATTTTCCTTCATATTCTAAGTGATAACTTCCATTATTAATGGGTATTTACCACTTATATACAAGGAATTCCTTGCCTGTACACTGGGAAATGTTCAATTCTCAGCTCTTATGGCATCTAATTTGCATATTTCACCATCTACACACATCATCATGTGACACATGATGGTGCTTTCTGATTGGTCAATATCGCCCAAACACAGTATGCTGTCAGCTTTAACCCAATTAAGTATGTTTAGCTCATACTAACAATGTGAAGTACATCTTTCTGTTATTTATTGTTTGTCACATCATAACTTTGTTTCCTAATGTTACAAGAAGTATGAGTATCACAATTAAGTGCAACATTTGTAGAGAAAGCATCCACAATGATACTTTGTTTCACATTCACTGCATAATGCAAACTAGTTTAAGAAATATTCTCTGTTATAGATCTATAAAATGTGTTCTTCATATAAATGAGTTAGCTTGTGTAAATAATCTTGTGTAGTAACAAAATATACATCTTTAATTGGAGGATTCAAAGTGAAACTTTACAACCCAACTTAAAATCAAAAGCTTCTAATAAATTAATTAGCATCAAATTAATGATACTTTTCTGAAACTTAACTAATATGTTAATGTGATTGTATGACTTAGTAGCTTGTTAATCCAACTTGTTAAACATTTTAAGAGTTTGTTTCATATAAGAACAGTGCTGAACACTTCAAATAACAAAGCAACAAAGGGGAGGATGTAAACAACTCACATAAATATGGTAAGTTAGGATGTTTTAAACAATAACATATACAAAATGTATGTTACATATTTATTTCATTAGACATAGCTATTAAGTTCAGACAGAAGTGTTACACATTATGATTCCATAATACTTTTTCTACATTGCTATACCATGTTCATTAGAAATGTGAAATTAGGGGTACCTCACACTCAGCAGTGCTCAGGAAAAGAAATATCAAAATATTTCACAAGAGAAATGAAGGGAAAGAGAAAAGAGATGGTCGTTTCTTAGCAGATGGTTACTCCCCAGAAACAAATTCTATTTTCCAATATGACGGATGTTATTACCATTTCCACACAGATAATTGTCCATTAACCAAGAACATGAAATCCCAAGATTGGAATGATAAAGCTCCTGCTGGGAATAAAAGGAGAATACAAAGAAATAATTATTACAGAAAATTGGGATATAATGTCGAAGAAATATGGGAATGTCAATTTTTACAGATGATAAAGGAATCCGAGGAACTTAGAAAATTCATAGAAGAAAGAACATTCCATTTTTTCAAAAAAACAAGAAAAGTCTGACTGAGAAAGATATTTTACAAGGAGTTAGAGATAATTCCCTTTTCGGTATTGTAGAGGTTGATATCAATGTCCCAAAAGAATGGGGTGACACATTCAAGAAAGATATTTCTCCAGAGGAATACTTCTCAGAAATGTCACCAATTTTTTGTACAAGTGAAGTGAAGTTTAATGATATAGGAGAACACATGCAAAATCATGCTAGACGTTTTGGAATGAGTACAACTCCGAGAAAATTATTAATTGGTGGTATGAAAGCTATAAAGATTATGTTTGCAACTCCTTTATTAAAGTGGTATCTTGATCACGGCATGGAAGTAACAAAAGTTTATCAAGTAGTGGAATATGACAGAATGAAGTGCTTTCAAGATTTTGTTAATGATGTAAGTAATGCAAGACGTTCAGGTGATCAAGATAAAGACCAATCTATAATTGCAGACCTCAACAAATTAATTGGAAACTCCGCTTATGGATCAACAATTATGAATAAATTAAATGATTCTGCCTCCTCATGATCTCCCTGACTTCTTGCATGACAGCGTTAAATCGGCGGCGACCCACGAAGCCCCTCAACGCTTCGATTCCTGCTTTAATTAGTGTTGTTCAACTCAGTGCACCCCAAAGTGATACACAGGCTGCATTCACATCCTTCCTTAATTCATTAAAACAAACACAAAGAGCTGATCTAGCTAATCTCTTAACCAATCTCGAAGACGAATTCACAAAAGTGTCAATATGAGTGATTATTTGGATTGGAACATTGCTTTGTTAAATGAAGAATTATTTGCATCAAAACCTAATCCAAAAAACCTTGTGGATCTTTTTGTTTGCATTCTGAGCTCAGTATTAAGTCATGCCGAATGGAATACCCACCAAACCAATCTCTGTCAATGCCATAATTTCATCCAAACTCATAGACTCAATATTTTGGAGCGTAACATTCAAAATTATGCTTCCACTACTATTCAAACTAATCCAAATTCTTGTTGGATTATGCAAATGTCTGATAAATACAGACTCTTGAAACAGATTTATTTAAGAATAGGCTAGCAGTAGCTAGTATCTAGTAGCTAGCAGTAGCTAGTAGCTAGTAGCTAGTAGCTATCAGCTAGTAGTTAGCAGCTAGTAGTTAGTAGCTTTTAGCTTGTAGCTAGAAGTAATGGCTACTGAAATATACATATTTGGCTTGATTTATATTAAAAAATGTGACTCGGTGTCAACTTCCTTTCGTAAGATGGTTGAAGGATCTAAATCTCCGCCATCTCGGTGTGACAGCACCACCCAGAAATCGCTGAGTCACTTAATTGTGTACAATATGCTTCATTTCATATTCACCCACTGTGAAACGGTAAAATCCGATCCAGGTTAGATTTAACTGTTTTCTATCATGAAGAGGGAGAGGATAACGAGTCACACACAAAAAAAAATAAAAAAAAAAAATTTAAAAAAAGGACAGATTTCAACTGTCTATATTCCAAATTATGCTCAACCGTGCTCTGTGATCTTCCCGTGATGTTGGGCGAATGTGAGAGAAGTGTTTAATAGCTGTTCACGGCTAACATTTTTTTCATAACAAACTGGCAGAGTATCTTTTAAAAAAAATCAAGACATAATATCATTCAATCATCTTTATTGTTACACTGAATAAATGTATATCATTGGAAACCTTTCAGACTCTAACTATTTGATTCAACACCAATCCCTAGAAAGTATTATGAGGCAGACATAATGATGAGATAAGACTTGGGAGTCTAAGGGTGAGGTCTTTTACTTGCCTCAGCAATGACACTGAGCACTGCTGAGTGTGAGGTACCCCTAATTTCACATTTCTAATGAATATGGTATAGCAATGTAGAAAAAGTATTATGGAATCATAATGTGTAACACTTCTGTCTGAACTTAATAGCTATGTCTAATGAAATAAATATGTAACATACATTTTGTATATGTTATTGTTTAAAACATCCTAACTTACCATATTTATGTGAGTTGTTTACATCCTCCCCTTTGTTGCTTTGTTATTTGAAGTGTTCAGCACTGTTCTTATATGAAACAAACTCTTAAAATGTTTAACAAGTTGGATTAACAAGCTACTAAGTCATACAATCACATTAACATATTAGTTAAGTTTCAGAAAAGTATCATTAAGTTGATGCTAATTAATTTATTAGAAGCTTTTGATTTTAAGTTGGGTTGTAAAGTTTCACTTTGAATCCTCCAATTAAAGATGTATATTTTGTTACTACACAAGATTATTTACACAAGCTAACTCATTTATATGAAGAACACATTTTATAGATCTATAACAGAGAATATTTCTTAAACTAGTTTGCATTATGCAGTGAATGTGAAACAAAGTATCATTGTGGATGCTTTCTCTACAAATGTTGCACTTAATTGTGATACTCATACTTTTTGTAACATTAGGAAACAAAGTTATGATGTGACAAACAATAAATAACAGAAAGATGTACTTCACATTGTTAGTATGAGCTAAACATACTTAATTGGGTTAAAGCTGACAGCATACTGTGTTTGGGCGATATTGACCAATCAGAAAGCACCATCATGTGTCACATGATGATGTGTGTAGATGGTGAAATATGCAAATTAGATGCCATAAGAGCTGAGAATTGAACATTTCCCAGTGTACAGGCAAGGAATTCCTTGTATATAAGTGGTAAATACCCATTAATAATGGAAGTTATCACTTAGAATATGAAGGAAAATTATTTTTGTGTATAATATAACCATTTTTAATGTGTAATATGATGTTATTGACTGAAACTGGTCACATCCTTGAAGGCAGTTGCACAGGGGGAGTAAAAGCTGTTCTTGACAAAGTCAGTAGCCTTGGTCTTATAGTATACTAACTTGCTGAGGTCTATCATGACGGCAAACGCCTGTGTTTCAAACAACCTTTTGCTTGTTTTTGGTGTTAAATATAATAACATGCATGCAAAACATATTATGGAACTGGTTAAATTTAAACATTTTGACTTTGTGGTGCAAGTTTTGGATCATATTCAATTTGATTAAAAGTTTTTGGATTGTTTATGGAGGATTTCTACAATTATTATTATTATCTGTCAGAGTGCTTGAGTTTAAGTTGGCACAATACATTCCTATTATAGATTCTGTCTTTTCATACAAGTCAAGTTGAGGTATTGGATATGCATAAGATAAGAAAAGACTCATGTACCACTCCTAAGGATATGAAATGAAGTTATGGATTGGTAATAACAGTGTCAATAAATGCTGTCTCCACACACTTTTGTAGGAAATTATGGTATCCATTAACTTAGAAAACTGAGCTCTGGTCTGATAAACAATAAATAATTAATAGAAAGATGCTTTAGTTAGTATGAACCATGATAATCATACATTGCTGAAATAAAAGCTGAATTTAAATGATACTTTATTCAAAATCACAATTTCTATGGTTTAGATCACAGATAACATGCAAACTTATATTTAAGTTGTAACACTTTGCTACACATTCCAACATCTAAGTCACTACTTGGTACAAATAAATAAAGTTAAAATCATTTAGTGGAACCAATAAGCTAGCTAAGTAATCAATGGTAATTATTCTAAGCATCAATGTTGAATAGAATAGGGACTAATAAGCTTCAAACAAAATGTTTGCTTGTTTCTAATATCAAATATAACATCATACCATGGAAATTGAGTACGTGTGATATTGCATACAGGAGGTAGAAATAATATATAGTTCGTGACTTTGCGACTGTAATTGAGTATGTAATGAGTCAAGAGTGTTGATGTTGAGCATGTTATAGTAATGAAAAAAAACATACATGATGCATTTAAGTGTCAAACATGATCAGCAGCTAAGTATGGGTAGAAACATGGTAAAATGGCAAACCGATTGGTAAAGTGTAACAAATATGTCAAAGAAATATAAGAAATGAGTTACGATTTGACTTGTGTTTACATTTTCAACTGTATCTTAAGAACAGATAGGAATATTGTAAAACAGATATATAAAAAATGTAGCTGAGAAAATTACGCTTCTTTTGATAGGTTGACCATTGCACTAGGATATTTGTAGGCTGGGAAAACGACGATTGTTTACATTGTATTTTTACCGCAAATTGAAGCAACTGTGGATCCAATAGGCACAAAAAGATGTAGATATATGTGGATAGTATCCTATGACCCATACAGCTATAATCCAGGATGTATAGTAATAAACTTGAAGAAACTCTGTATTGACATTTGAAGAAATCAAAGATGCTGCTGCTGTGGTCATAAGACGCTGACGCAGGGTTGACCTATTTTTTACGGTTGAATGATTCTGTCGTCCCGCACAAAAATATGTCACGCTTCACTGAGACGCTGTTTAATGATTTTATGGACTTTACCTATGCAGTCCTTGTGATTTTGCTACATCAAGAAGTTCAAAACTAACAAAGTATTAAAAACAAACTGACTCCTATTAAGGATAATCCCTTATTCTTGCAATCAATTATCCAAATAGTGTATAATTTAAGATATTCATATGTCGGAGCCATTGCATAAGTGTGATTTCTTGCAGCAGTTTTATGACTATAAGCTTTTAAATATCCATTAATCACGTCCTAATTATATAATTAAACATGTATTTTCTAGAAGTAATATGAATTTATCTAGTAGTTTGTGTTTTGTCAATGTCTTGGAGTGATTTTACAGTGGTGCTATCAGTATTTTACCAATTTAGTATAAGAATGGAGACATGGTATAAGTCAACATAGGAAAATAAAAAGCTAGACTATACTTTATTCTTGTTTTGTTCAAGTCACATGATCATATGCTTTCTGCTAAAGCAAATAATGTGACAAGATGTTTGTAACAAACTTAAATTGTGACTATCTTCCATGAAACTGAAGTCTCTTATATTGAAATGCATTAAACAATTTTGATGCATTAACAAAAAATGTCTGGTAATTCATTACTTTGATCATGTTGTTCCTGAAAAACATCTGCATGCAATGGGGATACCTGTCACTGTATGAACAGATTTGAACATTTTCAGACCAATAATTAGGGATTAACCTAAAAGAACATGATGATTAACATTACAAGATGACTGTAGATAGATGGAAGTTACATAATTTTAATTTTTTTGGTTTTATTAGTCAAATATCTTAAATAAGTCAGCAAATCTCTTATTTTTCTAGTGTAAGTAACATAATAGATTGTAACTTTGGGTAAACATTTTTAAATAATTTGTAAAATATGATTTTGTCTTTAGTTTTGTGATTTAAATGAGAAATAAAAGATAGATAGATAGATAGATAGATAGATAGATATGGGAAGTGCAGCCCTCTAAGGCAAGTTTGAAGTGTGCAGTTTAAATTTTTGGTTTAAGTTTTAATGTATTTGTAATTTTTTTTACGTATGTTCAGTGTTGTAAATATGACATTTTTGTAGTTTGTAAATGTTTTAAGTTTGTTGCAAAGTTCTAAAATTTTTAAGTATTTTATCATGATGTATTCTTGCTCTTGTTAAACAAAAACATATGAAATTGTCTTTATATGATATGAAAGTGTATTGTGTGATAACAGGGATCATGTCCTTGAGACATACATGTGGTAACTCAAAGCTTTGGTATTAATAGACCCTGATAATTACCACTCTGCCTTTCGTACTTTCTCATAGTTGAATGCAGTGAAAAATATTTGTTTGTATGCAGTTTTAGTTGGTTTACAAATCTTTGAATTCCAGATACCACTGAAGAAGTGATCTTAATATCATGATTTAGGCTCAGTTTTAGAATCTTGCATAGTACATAGGGAACACAAATTAAAATATGAACTTAATTAAATTTGTGTCATTCCCTGTCAATTCAACAAATTTCAGAAAATTTTCCCACCTGACCATCTCAGATTTGCCTTAAAAAATTCTGAGGCAAAGCTACATTAGTTTATAGGAGGTGTGTAAAATTTTAGATCAATGCACTCGTTTTGGCAACGTCATATGAAATGCAGTTTTTAAATTATTATATCTTAAAAACTATTCAAGTTAAGACCTCTAATATGGATATGCTTTAGATTTGGCCCCGTTACTTTTGATAGACAAACTTTGAGAGGTACAGGTTGAATTTCCATAATATTCTGTCTGCTTGAAATAGCTTTTTCATTTTGGTCGTTTTTGCAAAACACCATTTTTGAATGGCTATACCAAGAACAAAATGTCATGTAGAAGGCTGAAATTTTGAACATGAGTTCTTCTATATGGGTTTTATTAGTACCATTAATGAAATGTGGTTTACAAATGCAGTTTCAAAGAAAATGGAATACAATTTCTGAAAAAAAAACACAATTCAATGTCAAATTGTCAATGTATGACAACATGCACCAACCTGGAACCTAAATCATTTAAAGATAATATTTTTGGTAATATTCAGTAAAAAGTTCATTGTGGGGATATTGTCCATTCCAGTAAATCCTATATATGTTTGATACAAATGTCTGCACTGATGGACACTGCTTGGAAGAAACATACATTTCTTCCAAGCAGTCTGAACAAATGCTGAATGAATGAATGGGACCAACATTTAGCTATAGTGGAATCCCTGTTATTACCCTTGGTAATCATATCATATCATATCATATCATATCATATCATATCATATCATATCATATCATATCATATCATATACACAGGGGACTCCACCTCTTGGAACCACTGAAGTAGTGATCTTAATATCATGATTTAGGCTCAGTTTTAGAATCTTGCATAGTGCACAGGGAACACAAATTAAAATATGAACTTAATTATTAGGTTCCACAATATTACCTTTGGTTTTTAATCAGCCCTGGCCCCTAGGCTAAACTTCTGATCAATTATAATATATATGCTACCCGAATTATTTTAATATTAATTTTTCAAGAGAATGGGGTAAATACTGCACACCTCTCAAAATATCAATCAGGAACTAGAGAGCTCTGTAGTTCTTGATTCTTGTCATTATATGCACAGAACTAAACAGTGGGTTTTTAATTTTTCAAATCTTGGATAGTCTATACTGTAACAGAAAACTTCCTTAATCTTTCATGTATCAGTGTGTATTGCAAACCGTTTAGCTTTGTCTTTAACATGAAAATAGCATAAATGAATAAACTTACCTTCCAGTACATGAACTCTTAAACTAGCATTAAATCTCAAAATTCCTAATATGATATCCTTTATGTTTGATGTACACAACTACCTGCACTGATGGAAACACACACACAGTCTAATAAGAATGCAGGTCACTGCAGCTGGCACATATTTTAACTATAGTGGAACCACTGAGTGGAACCCCAGTTATGTTTTCACTCTAGGTAATCACTGAAATGGGATATTTAGCAAGTTTAGAGTTTTGCAAAGGGGTCTTAATATTGAGGGGGTTTTTATATTGGATATTCTCAAATGAAAGGTTTCACTGTAAATCCCTCAACTATCTATGAGGGTGGAATTGCGTAAGACAGAAGCCATTTGTTGTAACAGAAGCTACTGTACTCCTCTTATCACCAATCTCCACACACTGGTGGTCAAACTTAGGTTGGTCAGTCATTGCAAAATATGTGAGGCTCTTGAGTGCTATGAAGAGAATGGCTGTCTCTGGCTTGAGCCATTTTTATATGAATCCTTTCTGTTTACAATTAACCACCTGCAGGTTCTGTTGTAGTGTAGAATTACTTCAAATGATTGCATATCTCACTTTGTGTTATTATGTGTCAAGCCTTTAAATTGTTTGAATTGATTAATGCAATCAGGGATCAGATTGTAACTGAGCAGTTTGATTGGTTCACCCCGAAAGCAATTAATTATCAATTCACCCCAAAGCAATTAGCTACACCCCCCAAAAGCAATTAATTATCAATTCACCCCCTAAAGCAATTAGCTACTTTTTGCGAATTCGCCACCCCACCATAGAAAGAAAAATTTCCCGAAGCGGCAGTAGAAGGTCACTCATACCATACTACTGATAACTATGTTGCATAAACAGTAGAGAAGCGTATTGCATTGAACGTATTGCATTGAAATAGTGGTAGTACATTTTATTGGTGCAATATTGTACAACAATAATACTGGCAAAATCACAGCAGTAAAAATTATGAATATCATTCAGCCCAATACATTTTTAAGGGCAATCTCCCTTGCAAATCTCATCCAGGTGAAAGTCCAAACTACTATGTCTACATCGTTCATTCTGTACAAGAGAAATGTTTCTCAACTGATACAGGACAGCAGCAATGTGACAAGATTTGAAAACTTTAACTTTATCTTAAAGGGACAATCCGAAATTTGGTTAAGAAAGCCAATGAATTAGGCAAATGCTTTCTCTTATCCTTTCAAGCTTCAAAAACAGCCGACCTTATTGAACCATCACTTGTAAAAATTTTACCAAGATAAACATTGTATGACAGCGTCATTCATCATCAAACAATGTGAAGATCCAAGGTAATTTTTTTCGTTTCCGGAGCAGAACTCTGACACTGATGCACCTACATGATAATAGTGTAGTGGTGCCTTTTGGGGGTCTCAGGGCTGTAAATACCAGAATTATTAAAATAAGGGGAAAAAAGTTATGCTCTGGAAACGAAAGTGTTCCGCCCGCCCTCCTGCCTGTTGGATCGACGCTTATCAATTTTAATGATGCCTGTGTGCTATGTGGGCTATGCTGAGGGTTTTGCTGCAGCGCAGTCTATGTTTTTATTTCCTTTTTACTACATACCTTATTTTTCTGCAGCATATGCATACACTTCAATATCTGTTTGTATTACTTGACCATAAGTTAATATTATCTTGCTTGAATGTTGCCATGCAATGTCTTGTCAAGATAATAAATTCAATTCAATTCAGAGACTGCCTTAGTGCGAAACAAATAGGCATTCTTACATTTGATGAAATCAAAGACATTATTTTACACATCTTAATACACTCGATTTCATTAACTTTTTTTTTTACATTTGATTATTTCAATTTTGTAAACCCTTAGAGTTTGAAAAAAAAAAAATATATATATATATATATATATATATATATATTATTTATACCTCGATAATTATCACACACTGTTACAGCACCTTTCTTAAATAGCACAACAAGACGAGAAATCAACCAAGAGCTGGGATACTAGGAATAAAACAAAGTTATCAGAAAGAACAACCAAGTCTGTGGCAACAGCCGCATAAGCAATGATAAGAGCGGGTGATTCACCATCAATACATTAAGATACCCCGCTATTAAGAACATTTAAAACCCTCATGCAGTACAGCCAATTTCATAGACTCTGAATCAATCTAATAGTATTGGCAGATGAAGGCCAGTATCTGATGACGTCATGTGAATCCAGGAATGCTTTGGTTATGGCAGTCAGTCAACCAACAAGAGTGCTGGACTCGCACGACGTCCTCTGGCGCTAGTTTCCAAGTCTATGAAATTCGCTGTGAGACCAGTAAATGTTTGCATCTTGGTCTTCATGGCGAGGTTCCACTGTGTTCTCAATTCAGTTTCTACAAGTATATGACACAATTAGCCCTAAAAAAAAGAAAAAAAAGGCGCTTACAATATCCAATGAAGACCAAGATGCAAACATCTTCTAAAAAAAGTCAAACATCTTCTAAAAAAGTCAAACATCTTCTAAAATAGTCCAACTAATGTAATTCACATTTTTACTTTATGCTAAAAGTACTGCTACATCTCTCTTGTAACAATTGTCTTTTCTCTCTCTTACATAAATGGTGAATAAAACACCTGAACTTCTCAATGTTGAATCCAGAATAAATGGTCTGTGGTTGTATTGTACACTTTAGTCCTATTGAATCTTTAATTAAGAGTTGAAGTAGAGTATACTAGTGGAATACTGTCTCTGCTCGGGACCCTTAAAATCTTCAAGGTCCCTGGAAACTCAAGTGACCTTCATTTCTGACCGAACAAATTAGTTCAATGTTCATCGAAATAGGTCAAAAGTGCCTGGGTTAGTTGTGCAAAATATATTTCAGGAGTTGCTCAAATGAGAATCTTCAGACACTCGCAGTGCTCACCCAGTAATTAAAACTTGTAAACCGAGTGGAAAAAGTTGAACCTTTTTCAGAATGCTACATGACATGTTTACATTGAAATTGAAGCCAAAAGTAAGGCAAAAAAGTACATTGAATAAATGCCAGGACTAAATAAACATAAGTTCAACATATGTGTCCTATATTTTGTTCTAGATGCCAAAAGTAATGCATGATAAGGTGCAAGAATTTTATTTTCAAGCATAAATAACTGTTCTCAAGAAAAGATGTTTTCTTTATGCGTAAGTGAAGTCACCATGGCGTGTAGTATAGGCAGCCACATATCTATTATTAGGCTATGCCAATCCCATTGGCATAGACTATTGTTTTTGTAAATATTATTATTATTCACTATTCTCCACACCTCACTTTCTCTGATTGGCTTGAAAAAAATTCAGCAGGTAGGCCTAGGATAGAACTATCATTTGAAAAATTTACCAAAAATCTCTCTTATGTAGGCCTATAGTCCGCTGGTTTATTACATTTTTTTGAGCAATGCCATATTTTGTGTATTTTTAAATGTGCTAAATCATACGATTTTTTTCGATTGGGACTCTAAAGGTGGAAAACTGTAGCAGTCATAGCAGTTGCTATTATACCAAGTCAAAGGCACTATCAATGAGCAGTGCAGTGCTTACTTACAGAAACATAGGCCCATTAATAAACTCAGCAAAAATTCCTCAAATGAAAGATCACTTTTTGCTTTTATTTTGTTTTCATTTTTTTTCTCAGAAACTATTCTTATGATTTTCCTCTTATAATTAAGGCATGTACTTTGGACCAAGCTGAATGCATCATCAAACTATTAAAGTGTTGCCTTATAAAGAAAGATCTGTAAAAATTAGAAGAACCCTAAATTTTCACATACATTAACTTTGGGACGACTTAAGTTGGCTAATACTGAAGTTACAGAGACATGTTTGGTACTAAAAAATACCTTAGGCTGTGTTCTACAAGATGGCTATCTTGGTTGTTTGGTTAACGCGACAGACAAACACAATTATACAAAAAGACAGGGGGTAGGGTACAGGCACTGCATTACTCATATAGTTAGTATATATCCCCACATGCATTCTACTGAGCAGTGTTGAGAACAGACCACGTCATTATTCAATGTTATGCAATACTCATCAAGCACTTGGCATGTTGCCAACATTATAGATTCTATTTGCACCATTATTTGACAGGTCTGACCAGTAAGAATACATGAAAATTAGCTGCTAGTATTTCAGGCTCCCTGCAGTCAAAAAAGAAGTGGCAGTGCTGCCTTATAGTATTGTATTGGGCTATTTTTGTATTTCTGCTGTTTGTGTGGGCCCATAACAAATGGTCATAATACAAATTACACACCTTTAACTCATTAAAGCCACTTCACACATCATTATAACAGATGCAATAAAGTGATAACTTCATTGTATCCAATGACCATGGACTTCAATACACCGCTTCTTCACAAATAATTTGCTTGCTGTATTCAATTCATTACCCTGTAAACTGCACAGACAATTCATCCGTTGCCATGTCAATAATTCCTTTCAAGCATAGACACTTCTATAGGCTCTTTCTAAGCATTTACCTTTTTGACTTGTACTTATAAACATACATTTTAAGCACAGATATCTGCTTCCATACGCTCTTTATAAGCACATACATTTTGAACACAGATGCTCTTTCTAAGCTCTTTCCAAGCAAGCATTAGATATTTTGACTTATGGTGGCCGGGCTGACACATCTGGTCTAAATACACTTTCGTTTCCGGACCAGAAATCCAACACTGTTATATGTCCTGAATAATATGAAATACTAGCACATTTGTACAACAGCAAACTGTTTGAACCTTTACAGAAAATCATTGAACAAAATTGATACTGAACATAATCATTTGATTTGACAGAAAATGGTTGATAAGACATTACTCTAAACAAATAAATAAACTTGATAATTGATTGTAATGTGCTTAGCACTTTAAACATCTGAACATAACTGATTTGATTACATTATAAGTTCGCACTATGCTCCAATTAGACAGTTTGGAATCTTAGTGAACAAATCACTGTATCTCTCTGGCATTTTGATCACTCTTTTGCAAAATTAGGAAAGTCTCAGCTTTGGAAAGGCGCACCATTGTCGCTTTTCAAGCAATCTGGAATAACTCTTGACATAAAGATCTTGTTATATGCAGGGATCACCACTTTGGCTGCAAGGGAACTAATAACTTCAACTTCTGGAAATCTTGTTCAGTCACACCGCACTACAAGTAAATAATGACCCGAAGGTAATGGACCAAAGAAGCCTGTGCTAAGATGTGACCATGGTATTGCTTTGGTTTTGCTTAAACCTTGATGTCCCCTCATTAGCTAACTGGAATGCTTGTTTTCTAAGCATACTAGGCAGAAATATCCGATGGCAGCTATACCTCAAAGTAGGATACTCTTTCAGAAATGCTAAGTTCCTGGCGAACCTATCTGAAAACATTTAACTGTTACGGGACAACATTATTATCTGTTACTGCAATAATAATAAATAACAGTAATGGAATCTGGTCAATCTACCAAATACCACTTGTGATCACGAAGCAATTCTTTGACTTTGTTTACAGTTGCATCTTGCTTAGTCTGTACTAAGACTTCATCGAATTTTATCGCTTTGGGAATATCTTGATCTGTTGGACAGTTCACATACTCCTCAGCTACATGGCCAAATGTGCCACGTGCGTTTTCCATGCGTTTGGATAAACACATAGAAAACGCATGGTTTTTGTCTCATTATATATAACTAGCTAAAAACCATGCGTTTTCTATGTGTTTATCCTTCTCATGGAAAATGCATGTGGCACATTTGGCCATGTACTATGCTTGCTCTAACGTCTTTGTCTCCTTCTACAGGATGTCTGGAAAGGTAATTGGCAGGGTTTGAAGCACCAGCACCATACAGCAAAGTGATATCATATTGCCATAGAGGCCTATACTAACAATGGTTTGTGATCAGTGACCACCTGAAGTGGGCTTCCAAACAAGTAAATGTGAAATCATTCACATGGCCATACAACTGCCTAAGCTTCGTGTTGAAGTTGCGAATATCACTGCTCTGTTGTTGACATCAAAATAAGCTACACATGGTTTGCTCTTGAGACAGTTAACTAACTGATGAAACGCTTGTTGTTGAGCTGTACCCCATGTACATTTGCTACCTTTTAGTGTTAACCTGCGTAATCAGGTAATGGCTCAGTGATTTTTGCATAATTGGGAATAAATCTGGAGCTAAAATGTACCACCCAAGAACACTTCTAACTTCTTCAACACTCTTTGGTTGGCTAGTTTGAACCATCGCTTCAAGTCTTATGTGGTGAAGGCTCCATGTTTTTCTCATAAAGCATATTAAAACACTGACCATTTGTTGTAGAAAATGTTGTACTGGGAGATGTCTTTCCAACTAATGACTTTTTTTGGCATGAAAATGCTCGGAGACGTCTGTCAAAGTTCTATGCAGAAAAATGCTTGGTATATAACGCATGTGACTTTCATACTGGAGTTCTTGTTGGTCTTATTTTCCAACAAACATGTTATTGTTGAATGTTTTTGCAAGAGGATATTATTATATGAAATTGCTTTCCACTTTCTTGGCAGGAAAATGCTTAGTATGTATTGTGCAAGAAGCAGCAGTCTTGAGTCTTTAAGATACCAAATATGTACTATGTGTCCTTCTTTTTGTTTTAGGAAATTTACCTAATAAAACTAAAATAGACTGACAAAATTGGTTCATCCACATTTACATTAATAAGGGAGCATAGATGGCAACTTGACTTATTTGATAACATGATTCACAAATGTATAACAGAATTTTCAACACTTGCCTCAGCCTGCTTGAGTCAAATAAGCATATACAATATTTTCTTATTTAATAATATTTTACTATAAAACCAAAAGCAAGTGGGTGGCGTATTAAAAGATATTTGATAGCTCCTACAGTGCCTTGTATAAGTATTGGCCCTCTTAGATATTGCATACAATTATGTCAGCAATACAAACTAATTTTGTGCAGTAGTGGTATGATATATAGTCAATATTTCCATAGAAATTCGCCAGATAATTCCTGAATTCAATGAAATTAACCCTGGCCAAGCATTCCATCAAAGAACTTGAAAAATCAACCGGCCAGTTGAATCTTATAGGGGGACTTTCAGTGGTGCAATAAATATTAGTATGATTAGTCATTGAATAATCAGAAGTGAAAGTTTCCAAATGGACAGACAAACGTCAACATTGCTATATAATTATAACAAGTGTAAAAAGTATAGCATTTTCTCACAATAACAACTTGACTTAATGATGCGTTATTATTAAATTAATCTGAAAAGTTCCAGTGATATCAATAAAATTCCTCAATAATGCTGGGTTTAACAATAGCTACGAAAACAAATTACAGCCATATACTTAAATTGCTATATTAAAGGGATTTAGCTTGCACACGATTGTATAATGTTATATTAATATCCTAGACTATATACTTGTGCATTTTGTTTGTGTTATAATTGCTTGCATACTCCATGGTGTGCCAATACTTCTGCTAGGTACTGTATGCAGCCTATACATTGTATGTATTACACAGAAGACCAGTGACAATACAATACAATACAATTCAATTAAACACAATACAATATAATACAATAGTGTTTACAAATTGTGGATTGTGTGGAGTCCAATATGTAGGTTTCTGAGTCCACTATTCCAATAATCATTCAGTTTTCCACATGGTAAGAATATACTAATTTCTGTCCAACAAAACCTTTTTCTCGAGCTCCCAAGCAATAACAAACATTTGTGTTTGTCTAACTCACAGGTAGTATGTTTATTGAACAAATAGAGATTTTTGACATTGATGTCAATTTTTTGATAATGATGGTGAAAACAATAAACATACATGGCACTCAGCATTGGCTGAAGGCCCTCATAATAAATCTCCATATTGAGTTTTTGTTCATATTTGGAGTTATACATATTGGCAGCATGATAAAATGGCCAAATGCTAAGAGGATCTTAGCAGCTGTCACATGGAATGAATGAAGTGATGAGATTGAACAAGTGCAGTTCATAGGAGGACATTATATAATACAAAAGAGCTTACCTGTATTTTCAGTGCTCAGTCCACAGTGTGTTTGCTATGTGTGTGTGTTAGTTCAAACAAATGTAAAGCTAGTCCTCTTGAACTTATCATAATATTCTGAAAAATATTCTAAAACGGCCTATACTTCTTATTGGTGGAAACGGACTAAAAAAACACGAGAGAAGCCAAGGGTGAAATTTAAGGTTTGGATGAACTTAGTGTACTGTTTGTGTGTCATCATATTAAAAAAGGTCATCACCGTTTCTTTTGCAAATTTTGGATGTACATAAATTAACGCATTGAATTTGCAGTTTTGAATATAACATATCTAACAGACGTCAGAACACCCTAAATTCAGAGATTTATTAATTGTCTACTTCTATGTTTAAATGCAACTTTGTTGAAACTTACTCTTACAAGTACAGACGTTTTCCTTTTAATGACAATCATCGGGACTTCGTGTGTATTTGCAGCCTTTTTGCTACAAGTGTTCCTTTTACTTAATTTTTTTTTGTTTAACTAAGGAAACAAAATGAGTTGAAAGGAAAATAACCATTGACTATGACCATGGCTTTTTTTAGCACGTGTTCGTAACCCCTGGTTAAACAAGACATATTCTAGCTATAGTAGGATTCAAAATAAAATAAACGCCCACCAAAATAAAATAACCTGCTTTTCTGCCATATTTTGCCACAAATGGCATGGACAGCACAGAATTAATGGACAGAAATGTTAGCAACAAGCCAAATCCCAACTTTCTAGCTAAAAAAAAGACACTTCTTGGAAATAAATAACCTGAAGTTTGCTATATTCTCAATTGTATTTTCTGTTGCTTCTTAGTGACCATAACAAATGGCTAAAAAGATTACAAAATGGCATAAAATTATCATTGCAAAGACTGGAAACCTGAAGTTAATTCCTACAAAGAGGGGGTTTTATGGGTTTGCACTTATGACACTACCTCCCCTCCAAAAACAGCCACCAGTGCACGGTGAACTGACGAAATTAAGGGCGGTGAATCAACCAGAATGATGGGGACTCTGGTGAGATTACTATATTTAATAGGAAAAATCCATTTTTGATGATCTAATTCACCAATCAGATGGTAAGGTTAATATGTATTGCTTAACCAAAAGATTGGTTATTAAATTAAGACACACATATTGAAAATACTTGGAACAATCAATGTCACGTGGGTGTGTAGTGACCAACTAAGAATTTGTTAATCCACGAATTCAGATAGTGGTTGTTCTTATTTATATTTGGTTAAATTAAAAAATGTTGATGGTTCAGTCCTATCAGATGGTAATGTCAATCAATATATGCTGGTTGGGCAGACATTGATAAAGGACTTAGATCATGTATCATGTATGTGCTCGCCATCCACTCGCGTCCACTCGTGATAGTGTGAACGGCCCTTTAGTTGGATGGATGTATCCCTCCTAAGAACAAGAGAAAAGTTCATGTGGTGAGAGATATAGGAAGTATACCGTTAGTTTCATAAAATACGGTCGACTCTAGCTGTCTGTAGCGACCTGTACCTGGCTAAACATGCTAAAACCAGCTGCTGTCAACTTCTATAGCTAATAATCAGCTTACATCTATCACCAGATAAATATAAACCTTGGTAAATGTAATAAATGAATCTAATATATCATAAAATATGAGCTATGACAGCTTTGTCTAGTTTCAATTTGACGGGCCGTTTTTAATGAAACTAACTATTGACTAGGCCCAGATAAACAAATGACGGCACATTTTGTTGGTAACTTTGCCTGTATTCTGACTAGTTCCCAAAATGTCCGAAGGATTAACATTGGGAAATATATGTTGTTCCACCGAAAATATTTGAAGCAACACAATATACAATGAGAAATAAGTAACTAATGACTGTGTTTGATGATGACCACTCTCAATGGTACATTTGAAATCAATATTTGTGAAGGTCCAATCTTATCATTGGTATGATTAATAAAGTAGGCCTAATTAAGTAATGAATACTGAGTTTGAATTATGGACTTCACATGTTACAATTGTCGTTTGTAAAAGGAACAAGGACGAGTTAAAGCACTGTATGAGTTTGTAAAAAGGAGTTTGAAAATAAATTTATTACATTGGTTTGATAATTACATTCAGTATGTGCTGCGCTTGACAGGTATGAGCAGCCTCTTTGTCAGCCAGTTCAGTTGACCTTCCAAGCGTAACAGCACTGTGCAGTAATTTCTGGGAAGGACCTAACTTTAGATAGCGTCATTTCTCAGAAATACGAGTGCCAGCAATGTTATTAGAGTTTTATTATTGTAACATCTAAAAACATTTGTTGTGCTTTGCTTTGGCACGCCTTGTGAGCTTCAAAATGAATGTTATCAAAAAAATTGAAAGCTTTAAGTCAAGCTGCAATTTCTAAAATGAAAGTTTGAGCATAAACAGTGTTGCATAAATATGTTAGTACAAGATTAATATGAAGACATTTTAAAATTGAATTCCGAGTTCCGTATCTTTTCTGCCTTATCCGCTCCAGTATAATACTGAAAATAGTCATTAATACACAGCAAGTAAATTTGATATATATTTTATTTCGATAAGATACCAACGCACCTAAGTACCATTTTTAAATTCATCCTAGGATTTCAAATTTTTTGTTTTGTTTCACAATTGAATGCTTCAATTTAGGAAATTACCATTAGTTTCAAGAAATGTTATCTTGCTATGTTAGGTCCCTGTTGCAGTTAAATTGCATTTTGTCTTGCACCCTCTTCAGACCTACATTATTTAATTCATTTACTGGTATGCAACAGTGGAGGTTAACAACTGCTTATATTGTATCAAATATTTCAGACTTTGCAACACATCCACCAGGTGAGGTAAAGTGCAAATGCAACAGAGGGCACCACTGTAGAGTTCTTTGACAGTGAAGCTGAGAGGGGATTTTAGAAAATAAACAGAAAACTAGGGGAAAAAAACATGCTGAGACCTTCTTGATAAAACATTTAACAAAGAAGCTGGACCAAAAGTAGTGCTTGGGAATCCTCACAGAAATGGACAATGGTGATATTCCACTTACCATACACATTGACTTATCGAACGCATTTGCTTTGATAAACCACGAAATATTGCTACAAAAGCTCCATTATTACGGAATAAGAGGCAAAGCCTTGAACCTATTCAAAAGCTATCTCTTAAAAAGAAAACAATATGTACAGTGCAATGAAACATATTCAGAATACATCACGGTAACAACAGGTGTGCCCCAAGGGTCAACAATAGGACCGTTGCTTTTCATCACTTATATAAATGATATATTTGTAGATACTTATCATGCAATCTCTTATGCAGATGATATCACTCTTTTCAAAGCTTTAAGGTCTAAAAATGCAGTTGAACTATCTGCCACAATCCTGAACACAGAACTTCAAAACATACATACTTGGCTACAACTTGACAAATTGTCCCTAAATATTGGAAAAACAAAATGTATGCTATTCACAACTGTCAACAAACCCATCAATTATCCATCACTACACATAGATGGCACTGCCCTGGAATTTGTTGACAATTGTGACTTCTTGGGAATCTTTTTTAATAAGTATATTAAATGGGACGGTCATGTTAATAAAATAGCCAATAAAATCTCCAAAACAACAGGCATACTGAAAAAACTGAAACATACACTGCCTTTACATACGCTCAAAATTATATGCAATTCTTTGATAAATTCACATCTGCACTATGGTCTCCTGTGCTGGGACTATCAAACAAATAGACTATTAAAGCTACAGAAGAAAGCCCTCAGAATAAAACAAACTCTGTATATAATAATGCTCACACACAACCACTTTAAAAAAAAAATCAATTACTATCCATAACAGATACATACACAGTAAAACTATTAAGGTTTCATTATAAGGTTACAAAAAAATGTCCTTCCAGAATATTTTATCTCCACATTCAAAATTAAGCATCAGCAAGAAACCCATACTTTCAACACAGGAAATAAATTATACCTGACACATAAAGTGAATCGTAAATTTGCTGAAAAAAGCATCAGATATCAACTGCCAATTATTTTTAACAAAACTCCTAATAACGTACTTGAAAATCTAGAGACACATAGTAACATTAGCTATAAATTGTACATAACAAATTGTCTTTGGGACAAATACATAACTGATTGTACAGTAGAAGATTGCTATACATGTCAACTAAATGGTACTGTGTAACACGCTATATTTCACACTAAGCTTTTTGACATACAATGGGCACCCGTGCTAGCGACCTAAATTGAGACAAAATGGGTGTCCCTTGACACTCTATGTTTCTCTTTTTTATGTAATCCAAAACATCATTGTATTTAATTTTTGGGTCAAATAAATTCATTTCATTGTCATTGTCATTGAACTACATATGTATATATACGTATCACATAAATGAGACAATTGCCCCTGACCAATGTCAAAGTGAAACATGTTTATTTTGCTGAGTGTGTATACTTGTAAAGAAGTTGAGAAACCACTGAAAGAGCTCTATCAGAAATTCCTCTGTCCACGAGCCAAATCATCAGGTATATTGAGATAAGATCCATAATGAAACCCGTGTTGGTACAATGGCATCGCTCAAAAGTTGAACAAATATAAACATTATATAAATTATAATTCATGGGAACCACATTTACATTGTATCTTTAAAATGTTTGCTAAATCTACTAGTTCTTTCTTTCGTTGACAATAGTCTTACCAGAACACAACAGAGGATATTCTTTGTTGAGTAAGTCATTACTCATTTTGCTTTTCAAACATAGAAGATCTCAGCTAACTTATTCAATAAAGATAATTTTATCAGAGAATTAGCAGAAATCAATTGAATGATAACATGTCAAATATACATTAAATACGCTAAAAATACTGCTGCTAGGATGCACTTTGCTTCAGCCAATCACAGTTAAGGGCGGGAACTTTTTCAGCCAATATTATTGCAGTATTGCTACCGGGCCCGAAACTCCCAGCTTGGCCACGGGTCCCACGGGTGCTTGCCGGGTATCGCCGGGTATCCACAGGTAGCCGTTTTGGAGCTGCCGGGTTGGAGCCGGGCGTGTTGCGTAACAATTGCGTAATACTACGAGTTCACTACGGTAAATCGCCCAGTGTGACAGCTAGGGGCTTTAAGGCAGGGATCCCTGTCACCATTAGCCAGCCTGACTAGCCAATCAGAGACAAGCTACAGTGTTGCCCTCTATGGGGAAACTAGGCCTTCAGGTTAAAGTGCTGCCACCTGTAGGATATGGTGCTGTCCTCTGTAGGCAGTGCACAATACCAACAGTCCTGGAATCTCAGGAGATACACCACAAGATCTCCACACATGACTATGAAAGTGGTCAAACCTAGGAACTCTCAATACCTCCTTGGTCGAACCACGGAATAAGAAAAAGTTAATTTAGGGTTGATCATGACATGACTGGAAGTTATGGCATGTTTGTGCAATCTGTGACATTGATAACATATCAAGTGCGACTCCACTGGAGCACCCTCCCTTGTTCAGATAATGTTGTGCCACCCCCTGATCAGTCTTCATGCATACTCTAGGGATCCAGAAAAGGTGAAGAAAAAACAATCAAGTGATGTATAAACAACAACATTTTCAACAATGTTGGCAGTGTACAAACTACAATAAATGTAATTTGACTTTATTTTCCATGCTGCTTTAGCTTTCCACTCTCTTCTGACAATGGCAGATTGCATATTATCATGTACACTCACACTTTTTCGAAAGTCAATCATCTCAATATGGTAGGTCAGTTCTCGTGTGACCTTGTAACCGGAAGTACCAAAACAATAAAAGACGTCACAACTACCCAATTATTGATGACGTCATATAGTATTGTGTATTGTTTCTATAACAATTTCTGGCAAATTTTGGGTACATCGGTCTTTTTTACATTTAAATCCAGAAAATTGGTGTCACACCAATTTGTAAAAGTGAGACAGATAGGGTTTGTCAATCGGAAGTTGACGCCACCATGTGGGGATGCTAGAAATCAACCAATCAGATCACATAATTCACCAGCCCCAACCCGACTGTTTCTCCACCAGAGAGGGTACACAACCAAGTTTTACATATTTTGGCCTCCTGGTGATGTAGTCACCTCCATTTCATATACAGTTTGTTAATGTGAGGTTTGAGTGTTTTAAAGGTCCCTGAGAAATAATATATACAATTTAATAATGCATTATCACAGCATCTACCTCCTCTGTAGGCAAACTGAAATTTATCACAGAATGTATCCTATATATAGGCCTATTGATAAATATTTAGTGACCAATAATCATATATTGTTAGAGTGTTTGCTGTTTGCTTAGTAAATCAAAATGTGAATAACTATCATTATTCTGAGTCAAATGTTTTTTACTTGCCACTGTTAATGTTTTTTTTACTTGTCACTTAGGTGTTGAACAGTTTGGAGTAAAAACTTAAGAGTTTTTCAATTCAATTCAATTTATTTACCAAATTTATGTCACAAAACAAATGAATATATACAGCTGAATTGATTACAATAAGTGTAGTGAGCAACACCATAGGGTGTATTTGCTCTTACAAATTAGACAAAGCAGACATTCAAAGAATTAGATTATATAATACAATAAAAGCAATATGATATAATAAAAGTAATAATAAGTACAAACATTTTATGGAACAATTCTGAGTGCCATGAAATCAAAGTCCTCACTTCACCCAGCAATAAAAGCAGCAAGGTTTAATTCAATGTTTTTTGTTAAGGGGCGTTCACACTGTCACAGATACGACCTTTGAGTGACCACGTATGAAAATATTTTTTACTGATGTGACCGTTTTACGTATACTCGCACTAATTTGTAACATGGTCGTAGTCCTTCCTAATCATACGTGACCATCCGTTGAAAGTTTTTAAGCTGTTTAAAACTTTGGCAGACGTTCTATGAGTGAATTGTCGATCAACCAGCGATCTACAAGTGCCTCACGGATGCCTGGCGACGGACGTCCCAAATCAAAAAACATTTTTGATTGTCTGTCTTTAGGTTCGCAGATTGATAGCTGCAAAGAAGATAAAATACTTTGTACCAGGTTATGCATGTTATGATTTATATGATGATAACAATGGCAGTGACAACAGCATGGGTGACAACTTATGCCAATCCTTGCTATTGGGACTAGAAGCAATCAGGACGTCAACCATACTAGGATCCATAATAAATGTCCACTTGTTTTTTGGGCATACTTTTCCATAGATGGCATGGAGCAGCGCAAAATAAACAGAAATCTAAAGAAAGCCCAAAATTTCTATAGCTGATAAGAACAGTTCTAGGAACCAAATTACCAGAATTAGCTCTACCCCCACATTGTTCACATGGATCCTCAGAGTCGGTTGTTGACCCTAGATCCACAATATGGATCCCACTTCGGATCAACGAGTCCCTGCTGCAATGAGCAGAGAGCTCTGCGCATCCTATGTGCATTCTAGTTTGCAATATTGTCCATTGTAATTTCTGCTGCTTCTCTTGAGACCATAACAAATGGCCATAATGATGAGATAATGGCAAAAAAAAAAGTAATTGCAAAGATAGGGAACCTGAAGTTAAATTGTACAGAGAGGGGTTTTTATGGGTTAGAAAGTTAGGTTTTGACTTTTTGTTAACATTTATAACTATTTTGTGCTTCCGAATGACATAATATGTGAAAATTAAACCCCAAAAAACAAAAACAAAAAAGAACAAGTGGATATTTAATTGGATGATACTAATAATAATAATAATTCAAATACAGGTAGATTTTCACATAAATTATACAGTAAGTATACAGTTGAGTGCAAATTCAGTAGACTTGATTGAGAGCTGTACATCTTTTTCAGATGGTCATAACTTACCTTCCCCTTGTAATGAAAGCAACACTATCTGGACCTGGAAATCAGTCACTTTATGGCTTGTTGCAATGTGTAGTACAAATCCTTCTTTGACGATCTGTAAAAAAAAAAAAAAAGTGAAAGGCAATACTTACAAGAGTACATGGAAAATTTCTTTCGTTGGCATCTGAGCAATCAGGATTCCATAACATAATCGTCTGATAAACATTTGGCAATTGTGGCATCCTGATATCAGTGATATGTAGGTATATGGAAATTGAATTATTTTAATATTTCTCGTTAATGATTTTTTATTTCTTTTCATACCATAGTGGCATTCTTTCATTGATGTAATAAATTTTTATACTTACTATTTGTAATAACATTTTGAAGACTGTCAACTTGTTACTGAGCATTGTATACAGGTTTCTGTTGTAATTGCAATATTGAAGTTTCCAGGTCCCTCATTTGCTATGTTGGAGATTGCCATTTCCAATGCATCTTGCAGGGCTTCTCGTGATGTGTTGTGGGACATAACATCCACACAAATGAAGTAATCATTCTTTCCATGCCTCTTCTTCTTCACTTTCTCCATTAGTTCTCTTAGACATTCATTGGTTGAGTCACCCCCAATCCTGCATTTAAGTCTAGGTGACGTGAAGCAGTTGATCCAAGATGCTAAATATTTGACTTCATTGTTTGCATGAAGATGATGATGCTGAACAAGTTCTGTTGCTTCATCCCAAAAATAGAGTTTTGGTGGCATCCTCATTCGTTTCGTGAACAGTAAGAGCCTGTTGTATTTACAAACCCACAGGCCATTCCTATCAGATTGTTCATTAAATTCAAGATCTGCACGCACTTCCCATAGTGGGTACTTCACATTTTTAGCCTGAGTTGCTTCCATATTTAGAAGCACTAAACCATGGACATGGGCTTTCTTGAAAGGCTTGGTTACTCTTTGGGATCCTTTCCTCGCTTTACGTACACCAAGAACAGCATATTGACTATGAGGACCTGTGTAAGTCTCCAGGCCTGATGCTCCCATGTATGGCTCAAAGGCACCAGTCGGTTTTGGTGTGTTTATGTTGAACTGGTTTTCCATGTGAGCCAGAACTTTGTACAAAGGGACACACTGAAAGTCTACTTTGCTATCTGCAGCCGGACGACAAACTTTACCGCCATCAAACTTTGCCTCATGAACAAACCAGACATTGTCATCCAAAATAAAGATGTAGGGTAGATTCAACTGCTGGGCAAACATTTGAATAAATCGGCAACTATAGCCAATTTTTCCATCTTCAGCTGATACATCTTCACCTGTGTCATCTTTCATACAATTTGGTAGCTGCAAGATGGCTGTGACCTTTGGACCCCAAATGGCACGGTACTCATTGAAATCCTTTTCATGGACGACCAAAATTTGTATATAAGTCTTAAAGACTTCAGTGTCATCATCATTCGAATTTGGACCACACATTGTGTGCTTCAAATTCAGACAAGCAGTCTTTGCTCTTTCTAATGTGGGTACAAATATCCATGATTTTAAGTCAGGAGTCTGGCGACCTGATTCTGTACTTGCACTTGGAAACATCGATGCACATCTGACATTTGATAGTCCTAATCTATGCCACTAGCTGAGAGCTTTGTGTTATGTTTGACATGTACAGATTGCAAGTGTATCCAAAGTGGACCCCAATAGTTGATGGATAGGAACGTTCCTCTGCTGGACAAACAGAGCATGTATGAGAATATGTTTCTGACTTATAGGGTGCTTGACAAGTACTGGCTTGGCAGGTGATGTAATTAAATTTCCTGTTTCCTAATGATTGAAATATGGACCGCTTATCTGGACCTTTGCCTGGAACCCAGGCACCATGTAATTTTGTGCATTCGTTATTTGCAGAGATTTTGTGGTTTAGCTTCTTCTTGGCCATTTGTAGATAATAGGGATACCGCCATGTTGTTTCCTCATCTGAAATATGACATGAAATAATTCAGTTACAATTAATTTTTTTTTTTTGGTGAAGATTACCCCAGACTTAATTACATCTCTCAGAATTGAAAGAAAATGTCATTAAAAGCAATTTTTCAGAATTAATCTTTGGAAACTTCATTAGGTCTATTTAATTAAGATGCCATAAACAAAATTTAATAAAACATCTGGCTAACTAACCTAGACTTGGTTGATCGACCTCATCATCACTGATATCTCTTTCTGTTTCGATATCATCATAGCTGACCTCTTTGCAAATTAATTTGTATAGTTCAGCAATTATATAACAGTATGTTCCTGTCTTGTTGCACTGAGGTTCAGCATCAAGAAGGATCATGTTGTTCTGTGTTAGATATTTGGTATTGGGAAAAGTGGCTTCTTCATGTGCTATATTTGCCGGTGTACTGTTATTAGCACATGATAAGTTATCACTATTTGGGTTCATTTGTTTCGCAGAAGATCCATTCTGTTTGTTCTTTTTCCTTTTCTTATTATCAAAACTTTTTGGTGCTGCTTTAATACGTATGTGGCTGATTTGATTTTCAGCAGGATGTGCCTCTGTACTTGTATTTGAGTTTTCCGCTTTCTTTGCATTAATGGAGCGGCGATCAACTGTAACGTATCTGTCGATCATTCCAGATAGTAAGAAGCTACTGTAGATAGTAGCTCTACCATCTTGATTTACTCCAGCTGAGGTCTCATATTTGAGGTGATTCATCATATTTCTTGGAACCAGCACATACGGAATGTTGAAGGTATTATCACTTTTGTTATAACGGCACAACCGGCCCAACTCTTGCACAGTTGAAGACAATACGAAGTCAGACTTGTTGTCTGTTGCGCCCTTCTTCCTTTCTGAGCAGCGTATTCGTAGATCTATGCAATTAAAACTGGGTGGAAATGTGTCTCCCATCTTGCCCTTGTCAACCAGTATCACAATACATGGAAGACCATTCAAGTCTTCAAACTTTAGAACAGGATTGTGGGGATGATTGCAGTTTACACATTTGACACTGGTGCCATCACTGATGTAGTCTGCACAATGACACATGTTTTCTTTTTTGACTGTAGCACAATGCTGTTGTTGCAGAAGGACATGTAAATGATACTTCTGATCATCTGGTCCGCCTTGATACAAGTCCTGCAACTTGGATTTTCCACGATCTCTTATTATCTCAAACAGGAAAGGTGAATCTTTGCTGGCTACATTCCTTGCCATATTCAGTGATTCAAATAGTCTTGAAGCTTGTGGAACTTCATTGACCCGAATGACCTTCATGTAACCTTGCAATTGTCCTGCATTGTCTTCTGTCATTCTCATAACATCAGAAACGATTTTTCCTGTTTCATATGTTCTGATGATAGTCTGTTTTAAAGCCCCAATATGTTTCAAGAGGGTCGGTAATTCCTAATTTTCATATCTGTGAATTTCTTCAGAGAGTCTAGAGACACTCTCATGGGAGCCAAAAAGACAAGCTTTCAAAGTGCTTTTCCAAATTTCTGACTGATCATGAGATTGGAGTTGCATCGAGGACTTGTACGTGGACAGGACATCTTGAATTGCACTTTCATCAATCATGTTTAATACACTCCATTAACAACTGTTTTTAATTTACATACTTCTGTCCCATTCTGGATCCTAATTTGCATACCACCATTAGTCATAGAGCGACATTGCGCATGATTGATATTATAATTAGATATGACGCCATTCATGAATATTCTAATTTAAAACACTCTGTGCGCTCGCTTGCAGTTCACTGCAAGTATTTGCTGAATAATTGAAACAAGTACTCAAATGTCTTAGTCAATAGATCTTCTTGATTAATTATAAACATCACGCTAGAAAATGGAGTATTTTCGCAAGTGATCAATCTGGCTTTATAAATCCATTATAACCTTCTATATTGCGCGTTTAACTAGTACCTGTCTTATAAATAACAATAATACTTCTTTTAGTCTTATAGCACTCTATATTAATTCACAATACTTGCGTTCAAAGTATGTATCCATGATGCTATATATATATATTAGACTATATATATTCTTGTACTTGTATTCTTAATAATACATTTTCTTCATGAATTTCTTAAATGAACCTATTTGTCTGATAGGCAATGCTAAGAGCCTGTCAATGTTACCACACAGCATTGGATGCTGTTCAATTGTAACCCAAAATGCAAATGGAACTCTTGTATGCTTATTTGGTAAATGACACAGAATTTGTGGCATTCCATTCATCCATCTGATACGATTTATCTTTGCATAATAAGACTTCATGATTTGTCCTTTTTCTTCAGGATTTGTTTGTTCTACAAATGCATAGGACCATTCAGCATGTCCTTGTTCAATTCTTGGCGCGTCAATTTCTCTGTAAGAATGTTTATCTTCTGAGATAAAGTAAGCAAGAGGCAATGGCTTTTCATTCTGTAAATTTACATCTGAAAGAATTTTCTCTTTTTCAGTTTTATCTAGTGCTTTTCTAAGTTCTTCAATAGTATGCGCATATTCACCGTTTGGTAATGCAATGGATCCTTTCTTCAATCTGTTCAAATGATATGAACCTGTAAGTATTTCATTTCTAACTGTGGACAGTATGAATTCATTCTGATTCACTATGTCATAAATGTACAAAATTCCAACGTAATTGAATTTAATTTTGTCACTTTTGTACAATGCAGTAGACGTTGGGACACAACAAATAGATCAAATCACCCTTTTTCAGGTTTTTAAACCCATGACCATGTTTGGCTTCATGCTAATGCATTGATGCTGTTGTCAAGCATTGTGTCGTTCCAAAACTATATCTGACACTATCTTAAATCTGTCCTTCATCAAGGCAACATAATCATCTTTCGTAGCACAATACTGCTCAAATGGCCTTTCAGCGGCTTCTAAAAGCGATCTATCTTCATTTAGAAACACAAGGTACTGTGGGGAGTAATCCAATCCCATTACCTTACTTGTGTTATATGCTTTGCAAGCATAAGGCAAAAGTTTGGGCCAAACTTCGTAATTGTGTCCCAAATTGGAAACTAAAAGGTTTGAAATGACTTGAACAAATCCTTCAGCTTTTGAGCTTTCGTGTCCACAGACTTGGACAAAATGCAAATTCACATGCAACAATTTTGCCATAGTTTCCATCAAATTGTTCTTGAAACTAGTATCTTGATCACAAATAATAACCTTTGGGGTACAATAAGGCAAACACAAATGATTCACAAAAGCTTCTGCAGTCTCTTGTGCAGTTCTTGTTTTCAGTGGAACAGCCACATAAAAGCGGGTGACTTCACACACCATGACTAATGCATACCTGTAATCATCAACTGTCTTTGGCAAGACTTTGAAATCCATAAAAACACAATGAAAAGGTTTAAAACCATCCAAGGACCTTGGAGTCCATTCTCTATGTAAGTGAGCATTTCGCTCCAATGCTATCTAATTACATGTCAAGCAAGTTCTAACAAAATTCAATACATGGGAATACAAATTTGGTGCATGAAACAAAGATTTCAAACTAAGATATAACTTTGAGGTCTTCATGTGAAAACCACGGTGTGACACATGATAGTGATTCAATACAGGAAGGATAAAATCCTTTGGAAGAGCTAAGGAAGCCTCAAATTCCTGTCCTTTCTTATCACAACTTCTCAAGTAAAACAAAATGTCATCTGCTAGTACATAATGTTCAGAAAGAGCTAATATAGACCGTGACTTTGAATGATCACGTGGTAATGTGCCATGTAACAAATTCCTTATCTTTAGGAGAATAAATGTAAGGCTTTGAACTAAAACCTTCTTGTGGGTCAGGAAAATCGGGTTGTAATCGGACTTTGTAGCGATGAACCTTTCCTATGTTGTCATGTATAGCTAATGCACTTTTATTCTTTTCAAGGATTCGATATAACTCTTCTCTTCCTTCGACTGATAATTTCGACTCATCTAGTTTAATTTGCTGCTTTATTATATCACTATCTGGAGTAATCAGTCTTGGATCATCATTGTTCAAATAAGGATACAGAGATTTCTTGTATCGAAATAACTCATCTGAGGTCATACTCAATTGATCTGCAGTATCTTTTTGAACTTTTGGAATAGCTTCTGGCCCCAAGTCTACTATAGGAAATGCTTGTTCTGTCCCAGTCTCATAATTTTCCAATTTTCTTAGGCAATCTTTAGGAGTTATTTGTCCAATAACTGTCCTAGAAGTCAACACTATGGATTCACGAAATGGATTTCTCAATAACAATGCTGTCCTACCATGCTTAAAACAGTACAGACTATTGACAGCTGACAATTTCTGATATTTGCGTCTCAATGTAACTATATAATTCTGATCTCTGCATTTCAAAGGCAAAGGAGATACCACCTTAACCATCTTACAACTAAAGAGTGGTCCAATGTCACCGAGTCAAAAGGAAACACAACAAATAGATCAAATCACCCTTTTTCAGGTTTTTAAACCCATGACCATGTTTGGCTTCATGCTAATGCATTGATGCTGTTGTCCAGCATTGTGTCGTTCCAAAACTATATCTGACACTATCTTAAATCTGTCCTTCATCAAGGCAACATAATCATCTTTCGTAGCACAATACTGCTCAAATGGCCTTTCAGCGGCTTCTAAAAGCGATCTATCTTCATTTAGAAACACAAGGTACTGTGGGGAGTAATCCAATCCCATTACCTTACTTGTGTTATATGCTTTGCAAGCATAAGGCAAAAGTTTGGGCCAAACTTCGTAATTGTGTCCCAATTTGGAAACTAAAAGGTTTGAAATGACTTGAACAAATCCTTCAGCTTTTGAGCTTTCGTGTCCACAGACTTGGACAAAATGCAAATTCACATGCAACAATTTTGCCATAGTTTCCATCAAATTGTTCTTGAAACTAGTATCTTGATCGAAAATAATAACCTTTGGGGTACAATAAGGCAAACACAAATGATTCACAAAAGCTTCTGCAGTCTCTTGTGCAGTTCTTGTTTTCAGTGGAACAGCCACACAAAAGCGGGTGACTTCACACACCATGACTAATGCATACCTGTAATCATCAACTGTCTTTGGCAAGACTTTGAAATCCATAAAAACACAATGAAAAGGTTTAAAACCATCCAAGGACCTTGGAGTCCATTCTCTATGTAAGTGAGCATTTCGCTCCAATGCTATCTAATTACATGTCAAGCAAGTTCTAACAAAATTCAATACATGGGAATACAAATTTGGTGCATGAAACAAAGATTTCAAACTAAGATATAACTTTGAGGTCTTCATGTGAAAACCACGGTGTGACACATGATAGTGATTCAATACAGGAAGGATAAAATCCTTTGGAAGAGCTAAGGAAGCCTCAACTTCCTGTCCTTTCTTATCACAACTTCTCAAGTAAAACAAAATGTCATCTGCTAGTACATAATGTTCAGAAAGAGCTAATATAGACCGTGACTTTGAATGATCACGTGGTAATGTGCCATGTTGCAAATACGTGTACAATGAACCAAAATAAGAGTCACTCTTTTGTGCTTTTGCTATTTCATCTTTTGTATAAGGTAAAGTAACTTCCTTAAATTTTCCAAACACTGCATCTCTAAGTCCTATATCTATTTCCTTCTGTGAAGGCATTTTGGACAGTAAGGTCGGTTTAGGACCTGTTTCTGCAAACAAAGGCTCATTTGTCACTAGTGTTTTATCAGGATCATTAAGTGTAGGCTTATCAGCTTCATTCGTTCCTTTTCCTTCACTAAAGTCCTGAACGACATCTCTAATTGTTGGTTTTGGCACTGCAAGGTGGGAGGGAGAATTATGATCCTCGTGTCTAGAACTTTTTGCAACTGTCTCGTTCAGTCTTGAGCCAAGGAATGAGCCTTTTGCCATTGAAGGCTCATTACTGACCACTTTTTCTGTCTGGTCTGTAGTTTCAGTCTGTTGGTCTGTTTTTGTAGCTAAGAGATTTGACTTTTTAGCTGCAATATCGGTCTGAGAAACATGCGTAGTTGGCAATCTAGAGTCATTATGCACAATTGTTTTCTAGGCACTTTGTTTATCAAGTGTCTGAGGTCTTGTCTGTGACCTTGTTACAACTAAAGAGTGGTCCAATGTCACCGAGTCAAAAGGAAACGACTCTAGCAATTCTTTATCATTAATTCCTATAGGAACTATAGAATTGTGGTCTTCTGTATCCTCACTAGGATGTCTGCTCAAAAAATCTGCCATAGTGACGTCACAAGGTTTCACATATTTAATGCTAAACTGAAATTATGACAATTTCCAAAGTAACCTTTGCACTCTAGGAGTAGGTGGAGCATTCAGATTTTTCATGACATGCTCAAGGGCCTTGTGATCAGTCCTTACTAAAAAATATCTCCCTACAAGTAGTGTCTGAAATGCTACCAAACAACCGTAAAGAGCAGTCATTTCCAATTCTAAAACTGAGTAAGTTAAGGTGCTCAATCTTGAGAGATTTTTGCTAAAATAAGCAATCAAATGTTCTGATCTTTCACCATTTTCATCTGTTTGCACTTGTCTAAGAACTGCACCCATGGCTGTCCTAGAACAGTCAGTTTCTACTATAAAGTAGTCCTCTTCCTTCATTGAAGGAAAAGACAATGCTGGATTTTCCCTTAACCTTTTCTTAATTTCATTTCATGCTATATCATGTTCCCTTGTCCAATTAAATTCAGATCTTTTTCTAAGCAATCCAGTAAGTGGCACTGCAATTTGCTGATAACCTGGTATGAACTGTGATACATATTGGAGCATGCCTAATACACGCTTCACATCCTTTTTATTGCGAGGAGGTCGCAGCTTATCAATATCATGTACTCTTGATTTCAACACAGTCAACTTTGGGCCCTTTGGTGATTGTAAATCAATGAAATAACCTAAAAACTTGACACCGGTAACTGGAGCTATCTGAGCTTTCGACAACGATATTGTGAGGCCATGTTTAGCTAAAATACCCAAAACAAGATCTATGGTCTCCAAATGATCTGACTCATTGGTATCAAATAACAGCAAGTCATCAAAATATGACAGCACTCGGTTTTTGTAAACCTCACTTGGTAACTCTTGCAAGATGTACAATTTGATTGAAATAACTTCCTGATTGGCGATGCCCCTGTGGTAGGCTTGAGAAAGTTACAGCAGGATAATTCTGACATACTGTCACTCCTACATACTGTTTCGAATCTTCAGTCAACTTAAGCGAAAAATAAGCTGATTTCAAATCTAATACAGTCACATATGTGTTCCTATTCCTTCCAAATGCCTCACAAAATGACTTGATAGTGTGAGTAGACTTGTTTACATTTCTAAACATTAGATTCGCCCTTCTCAAATCTGCAACTATACATGGAGCATGCTGTGGTGACCTGCGAACTAAAAATAGACTTGATGTATGAGTAGCAAGACCCTTTTGAAAAACTCCCATTTGTATCAATTTGTTCACTTCTGATGTAACAAATTCCTTATCTTTAGGAGAATGAATGTAAGGCTTTGAACTAAAACCTTCTTGTGGGTCAGGAAAATCGGGTTGTAATCGGACTTTGTAGCGATGAACCTTTCCTATGTTGTCATGTATAGCTAATGCACTTTTATTCTTTTCAAGGATTCGATATAACTCTTCTCTTCCTTTGACTGATAATTTCGACTCATCTAGTTTAATTTGCTGCTTTATTATATCACTATCTGGAGTAATCAGTCTTGGATCATCATTGTTCAAATAAGGATACAGAGATTTCTTGTATCGAAATAACTCATCTGAGGTCATACTCAATTGATCTGCAGTATCTTTTTGAACTTTTGGAATAGCTTCTGGCCCCAAGTCTACTATAGGAAATGCTTGTTCTGTCCCAGTCTCATAATTTTCCAATTTTCTTAGGCAATCTTTAGGAGTTATTTGTCCAATAACTGTCCTAGAAGTCAACACTATGGATTCACGAAATGGATTTCTCAATAACAATGCTGTCCTACCGCTTAAAACAGTACAGACTATTGACAGCTGACAATTTCTGATATTTGCGTCTCAATGTAACTATATAATTCTGATCTCTGCATTTCAAAGGCAAAGGAGATACCACCTTAACCATCTTTGTTTCACCAGGTTTCAGATAAACAGTTCTCAGTATGCTTACTGGCAAGACATTTCTGCTAATTTTCAATATATTTCTTTCTAGATCCATAGTACACTTGTACTTCTTTTGAGTGTCAATACCCACAATGATCGCAAAGTTTGACAGATTAGGCACAATATACAATCTAACTGTCAACATAATATCGCCAAGATAAACATCAGGCTCAATGTAAGACACTGAAGCACAATGTGAACCATTACCTACCACAAATTTCACAGGTTCTGTAAGACCTAATACCGGTAGTGACCTCAAATAAACACTCTGCTGTACCAGTGACTCTGCTATAAGAGTTTTAGTACTTCCAGTATCTATCAAAGCTGGTAATTTCTCTCTGGTTGGAAAGACAAAAGTACACATATTTCTATGATCTAGCTGTATTTCGGATGTCACAGATGAGAATGCAAAATCAGAAGGCACAACCTTTGCATGGTGAAGGCCGCGCCGATCTAAAAAGGCTGTGGGGAGTTTCTTGAGGCTGTATTGTTATTCTGACTACCACGAGTGGTATTCGAGTAGCCTCCCCTGTTACTATTTCCTCTATACTGGGGAAATCTCTGTCTCTGAGAGTTAAAACCTCTATTTCCATAAAAACCTCTGTTTGACTGCTGATTGTAGCTACCTCTGGAAGAAAAACCAGAATTATAGTCATTACGGTACCTTGTATTGTTGTTGTACTGATTGTACTGACGAGGTCACTGCCATGGTTTTCTGTAGTGCTGATTACCTCGGTGGTAATATTCATTTCTTCTAGGAGGGACGATGTAGCGATCTCCAGTCTCTTCGGATCCTGTTCTTTTGGTCTCCACTGTAGTCGGCGTCGGAAGAGCCGGCTGGCTCATTGTCTGGACTTTATTCTGCAAATCTTGAACAACAAGTGCTAAAGAAGTCATATCTTCAAGGCAATCATGCGCCATAAAGGTAACTTGTTTTGCAATGACATTCGGATTCAATTCAAGAAATTTCTGAGCTTGATCTACAAGGTCATCTAAACCTGTAAAATTGTGTAATAATAAGGCTGACCGCATAGCGTCAGGAAGACCATTCACAAAATAATCACGAATTTGTTCGTCATTCTGCTCTACTCTATCTGCAAGTTCACGAATGTTTGCCAAATATTTATCCATTGAAATACCTGGAGTGTACTTCATTTGTGACAAAGCACGAATTACTGCCTCACGGCTTTTGTACAATGAATATTGACTCAGAAAAGCTTTTCTAGAGCATTTAAATCTACGAACACTCTATTTTTGATCCATTCTCTTGGCAAATCAGTCAAAGTCAAGGTAAACCTTTCTAGAGCTTCAGCATCATTTAGACCATGTACTCGTACATAATCTCTATATTTCTGAAAATGATGTCTGGCATTTTCAGTTGGCAAACCTGCAAATACGGATAGCAAAAGTTTGGAGAACTTAAGCCTTCTGGCTCCATCCGCTACAGCCATTGGAAGCCCTTGTCCGTCTCCTGGAGGTCCTGGAGGTGGCTGATATGGTGCTGCAGGAGGTGGTGGGTGTAAATTTCCTGCTTCTTCATTGCCATTTCCGCCATCGCCATCTTCTTCAGGAGCACCCAAGTCAGGAATGTTCACATATGCTACATTAGTATCTACGTCATGAGTTGGCAATTGAGCCTCTAATAAGTCAAGTAAGGCTTGCAAATCTTGATGATCATGAGCTAAAGGGTCAGGGATTAATTGCAAAACCCTGGTAACTGGTAAATTTTCATTGTTATCTAAAGGTCTGAGATTTCGATAGCGATTGTAGTATTGTCGCAATTCAGCTTCAGTAGCATTTTGTAATTGGTCTACTAATTCATCAGAAACTCTCTGAGCATCTCTTAAGATAGTAATTTCGGTTGCTAATGTTTGCAAGAATGTACCAAAAGCTCTGAGTGGCATAGTCTACTCTAAATGAACATTCCACTTATGACCTGGCACTCCCGACGTTTGTCAATGACAAAAGAACAGAAAGAAAAAGATATTAGATTAGTGCAACTGCCTATGTACATTTCGTGACACATCCGGACGAATGCATCCGGATACCCGGATTCTCCACCATGCGACGGGATCGGTTCCTCTGATTGAAGACTCGACAATCATTGTTAAATTAAAAAAGCAGCATGACACACTGGCCTGCATCAAGTCACATGCTTAGCTGTAATTTCTATTAATAACCATTACATCAGAAAGCAATGATTACAACCATCACTAAACATAGTATCATAACACAAATGCTAAAGATAGACATTATGACACTTGCTCTTCTTCAGCAGTCTCTCGCTCTTCTTCAAGCATAACTTGGCAAAGGGTCTCAAACGATTCATCACACCTTATCTTTTGCTCATCTTTGTCATCATTCCAGATGGTATTATAGTAATAATTCAAAGAAAGGTAACGGTATGAGTTATTTCCTGAATTATTGAAATCCTCCACTTCGTGTATGAAGAATAGATCCATTACTGGTAGATCAACAAACACTTCCACTTCATCATTTCCCAAAATCATTGTTTGTGGCTTCGGGTGCACCTTGACCGTTTCTGAAGTCTTGTCGTAATACAAACTAAACTTTTCTCTGCAGTTTGGGATGATAGGATACAGTGCAAAGACATCCTCTCCAAAAGTCATGGCCATTTCAAAGTCGCCAATAACTTCAGGGTTGTTTTTGACAACCTCAGATGACATAAAACCAACATCATATCCCAAGCTGTCATCTGACCTTTTAACTGCAAGTTGTCTTTCCTTGGCATCAAACAGCTGCACTCTCTCATTCTTTCCCCTTACAGTAATTGTTGACTCATTGTTAATCTTGTCTGTTCCTGTGAATGGTATAAAATCAGAGTTGAGTTCGTGCTTGGACCCCAGATAGATTGGCTTGTTACATTCTTTTGCAGATGATGTTGCAAGAGAACGAATTGTCATCTCTAGCCCACCCTCAAGCCGAGAACTGTATATTTCTGTCCACCGCACATGATGAAGGGGTTTTTTAGGCCCAACGAAATCTGTGACATCTTTACCATTTGTATTTTTGAGCCTCTCTACCTTGCAGTCACTAGTGTCATATGCAGGGTACACAATATTTAATTTACCTGTCAACAAAGATTCAGCACAAAACACATCCAAAGGTAGGCGTGTGTCCTCTGTTAATAGATTGTAAGCTGTTGCTGTAACAAGCAGTATAATAACATTTTTGTTTTCTTTGCTATCCCAGCTATTGATGAGTTTGTCATGAGCTCGGGAATTGCCCTCTTCATCTGCGCTGGTTATGCCCCAGTGTGCTTCATCCGCCACAATCAATAACAGCTTGTCTTTTTTTTTTTTTGCTTCTTGGAGCAGTTTGTCATGTCTTTCTTCCTCTTTGCGTCCTAGTTGATACAATTGAACTCGTTCCTCTGTGTAAGGGCGTATATCCACAGACTTTTCATAATAACTTGGAGGAATACATCCTGAATCTGGATTTTCCAGTCTAATCCTTGTCTGTTCCCTCAGTGTATTGGATCGAGAAGTGTACACTTGGAAATCAAACTCCTTGAAGTCTTCTAATTCCCTTTCTTGATGATGTCTTAGCATAAGTCTGATGCGTTCTATAGTTTTTGCTGCTAGGATTTTCTGAGGCTCAAAGTAACATGGTGATGTGCTATCTTGTTGCTGTTCGCAGTTAGAACTGAAATACAGAAAAAAAAATCCCACTGTAAATAATTTTCTAATATTTATAAATAAACAAGTTTTTATTATAGGTAATAATTTGTCCATTGCTAAAACGTTCAAATCTAAAATCTATGATGTCGCTATTGTTGTAGTATTGATGACATCAGAATCCAGTTCAAATAAACAGCCAACAAGCAGCAAGGCTCTTGTACCATATCCACTATATTTTGGTGCCGTGATAAACTGGAAGAAGTACACAACGAGAAGTAGGAATATACTACCCAGAAGAGTACCCATTACGCATTTTGACAGTGTGGAGAGCCCTGCACTAATCTAAAGCATTTTTTTTCAAGTGGAGAAGAAGAACAAGAGATTAACACACTGCTTGGAAATGTTTAAGAGAAAAGGTAAATGCCAAAAAGATTGGATGAAGAAATTATTGAAGCAGTTACAGCACAAGACACAGAAAAAGAAAATACTGGATACTGATGAGTACAATTTTAATTTGGAAATTAGGCTTACTCAGTCCAGTTACAATCAAGGCGAAGACTATGATGCAAGAACTTTGGATTCAGAAATACGACTGGAATGAAATTCTCTCTCCAAAGAAGATGCTCTCAAGTGGGGAGAAATAGCTGAAGATTTAAGAGGTACTTATACAGTACAGTTAAGTAGACAGTACTTCAAGTCCACAAGTCCACAGTTGAAAGACGAACATTACATGTATTCTGTGATGCTAGCACAAAAGCATATGGTATATCAATCTACCTATGTGACGCCACAGATTCAACACTAGTTATGGCAAAGAATAGAGTTGCACCATTGAAGAAACTCACTCTACCACAATTAGAACTCATGGCTGCAGTACTTTGATCAAGACTAGCAACACATGTGATGAAAATCCTGCAAGTTGAGAAGATCGTGTTCTGGTCTGACAGTCAAATTGTTCTTTACTGGATATCTACTGTGAAATATCTCAACTGATCCATCAAGAACAGAGTAACAAAAATCAAAGAGAAGACAAACAGTTACAACTGGCACTCTTGTCCAACAAATTTCAATCCAGCGGACTTGTTAACTCGAGGCATTCGAGCAAGACAGTTGCAGTCAAGTGACCTACGGTGGAGAGGACCTGAATGGTTAAAAGATGAAGATTAGTGGCCGAAATGGAATAACAAGAATTCAGAAGACAATTCAACAAGATCATTACAAGAAGTAACCAATGGATTATCTACTTTGAAAGTTGAAATGGAGTCAGAGGAAATTGAAGGCATTCATCAAATCATGGATATCTCAAGATATGGATCTTTACAGAAACTTCTTCACATTACAGCATTTGTGATAAGATTTATGCAGAACTGCAGAACAAGGTCACAGAACAGAATTACTGTACCAACAATGCCACAAGAATTACGGAAAAGTGATACAGTGTGCACATAGATAAAAAGTTGTCAAGAATTGTCATTTAAAGAAATCATTTCTAATCTTAAGGCAAATACCATAAAGTGACTCCTCTCATTAAACAACTTTGTCTGTACTTAGCTGACGATGGATTAATCCACTGCAGAGGTAGAACTCACAATGCACGAAGTTTCCAATCCTACTTCCAACAAAAGACACTTTCTCAGATTAGGTTATTCTCAATGCACACATGAAGTTACTTCATAGTGGCAAGTAAGACAAAAAATTTGGATTCCAGCTATATGCCAACGCTGCAATAGTCTCCTGAGAAGTTGTGTTACATGTTGAAAAGTAACTGGAACAGCCTACAGAATGCCTTACAAAAGATACGTCTTCATGTTTCTGCCCCCTTCACAGTAACTGTGGTTTACATCTGTTCATTCACGTGCGCTTCAACTCACGCAATTCATCTTGAAGTATTGAGTGGCCTGTCTTTGGATTCATTCTCACAAGTGTTTTCAATACCTAAGGTTATGGTTTCAGACAAAATTTCAATGCTTCTACATTCGCTGCTACAAGAATGATATCAAGTCTGCAAGGGTCATACATGAAAAAGGGACAGAATGGAGATTTATACCTAAACGAGCTCCTTGGTTTGGAGGATGGTGGGAATGTCTAATTGATCTTACTAAAGCTTGTTTGGAAAATCATTGATCTCTATGACATTGCTACAGACTCTAGTGACAGAAATTGAAGCAGTCCTGAATGATCGACCAATTACCTTCGTATCATCAGATGTCAATGATGAAGAAGCTCTCGCTCCCTCGCATCTACTACATGGGCGAAGAATTATTACATTATCAGATTTTGTTCCACATATGAACATCCAAGACCCAAGCTATGGTTGCTCAGATTTTTCTGGCAGAATGATCCGCCAGAAACTAATCTTGTCTAATTTCAAGAAGAGGTGGAAGACTGAATATTTGACGTCACTACGAGAATTTCAGTCAAGGTCGGGGGCCTAGCTCAGAGGAAGCGCTCTGGGCTTCCAACCGCTGGGTCCCGGGCTCGATTCCCGGTCGAGCCTAAGTTGGATGGCTGTTTCATCCTTCGTCTCATTGTCATGGTCCCTGCCTGTCCTAATTAGCCCAACTGGTGCAGAAATACAGGACGTAAAGCCCTAATCCACCCACCCACCACTACAAGAATTTCAGAAATTTTCTGGTGTCAACAGCCAGAAAATTCAAGTTGGCGTTATTGTACTTGTTCAGGATGACACTCGGAAATCTCACTGGAAACTCACTAAGATAGAAGAATTGCATTCGGGCAATGATGGTTTAATTCGCTCTGCAACAATCAGGACTATGAATGGCATTACAAACAGAGCGATCGCCAGATTAATTCTTCTTGAAGTGAACTGTTCTCAAGAAAATGCAGAAATTACAGAAAGTGAAATTGAAGCAGAGAATGTGTCCACTCCTGAAATTCGACCAAAAAGAGTAGCAGCAGAAATTGCAAAGAGAAACATAAGGAAATATATTGAAATGTATTGTTTATCATTTAAAAGTTCATGTCAATTTTCAGTTAGTTCATAAAAATGTTCACATTTTGGACAACAGATATGGACAATTACATGAACTTTTATATTTTCATAAGTAGCTAGAACCTTACTTTTTTTTGTAGCTGGAACCTTACTTTTTTTTTTAGCCTTACTTTTTTTTGCATGCTGATGTTTTTACAGTTTATTGTGACACATATTTCATGAATGACATCAAGTTGTCAAATAAAGGTTTATATCGTATCATTTGCAGGGTACACAATATCTATCCCCAAAAAATACAAACAATTTTCAACATGTTGTACATGCATGTTGGAAAAGTATTTATAAAAAAAATGTACCAAAAATATTAAAGGTGTTTAATTTTGACAGCTTTGTTTGGTAATGTCATTTATGAAACCACTTTCATAATGTGACATTATGTTCTCCGTATAGTGACATAATGTAAGTTGACAAGTTAATTTTAACATTGTGTCAATATTTTGGTAATGTCTATTGCTGAAATGGTTTGGGAGTCTATGTTATCACCCTTTGGCAAAGTGTTCTACAATATTTAATTTGTCAAGATGTTCTCGCTATATTTTTGGGAAATATTATTATTGGCAAGGTTTTTAGGGTCCACAGTTTGATATTGTGACATTCGTCAAATGTTGTGGCATGAATGTTACAACCTGTTCTTGTTTGCAGGGATTTCACTTTCTCAAGAAAGATCCACAAAACACACCCAGAGGCAGTCTGGTGTCTTCTGTGAACTGATTATAGGCTGTTGCTATGACAAGCAGTACAATCACATTTTTGTATTCATTGCTATCTCAGCAGCAATATTAATACAATATGAATCCAGCAACCGCATTTGTAATACATAAACTTTTGTTTGTTTTAGCATCCCTTAAAATTACCTGCTCAAGCAACTGGCATCACTCATGATTCTTCGCAGTCTTATTGAATCCCGTCCTTCTTCTTATAATCGGCCATGTTGGCCTGGAATGGTTATAAAAAATAATAAAATATTTAAAAAAAGTAACGTCTCGTGCAGGTTTTGTTTAATTCCTTCATATACAGTGTCCCGCGTGAAATTACAACCTATCTGAGTCTATTTCTGAGATAACTACCAAAGCAAAGTGCCCTTGAAAGTCCGCGTGGCAAGGGTGGTAATAAATTCACGGAATTATTGCCGAAAGAGCCATTTATGGTTGTTTAAGCTCATGTACCCCTAGATCTTGAAGATTGATCATGGTATGCCATATATCATCTGAATGTGTAACACATAAGTGTATAATATGGGTTGGCAAATTTAACCCTCCCACCGCCGGTGGCCTGGCTGGACCTTCTGGAAAGGGGGGGGGGGCATGGGGGGCCAGGGTCTGAATCAGGGGGGTCGACTAGAAAATGGAAACTTAGCATTTAATTGAGCCGTTATCCGACTCGCGTAAATTACTACAATCGAACCAGATGCCTTGGCTGCATGAGCTTACTAACTTATTTTCCTCCAAAATAAAATTTTGGCTACAACACTGACAGCGTTAAATGCAGTCTACCAAGACAGAACCATAAATGAAACACAAAACATTTTTCTGACTTCAGAAAAAAAATGTTTGAACGTTTCATTTATGTTCGTGAATGTATGGTTCCGGCTGGGTACATGTGACTGTCTATGCTGGGGAATTAAGCGCAGTCATGGCCAACAGGAAAAGTATCCATTATAACAACGGCTACACTTGGAGAACAATGCCCATGCAAACATGCCTGCAAGCTTGAACCAAGGACATTAATACCGTTTTTACGGAATGAAGTCCTTATGGAATTAGGCACACTAACTCTACACCAGATTTATTAATTACACTCAATTACAATTACAAGCTAAGCAAAAGTAATTAATTAAAATAACATTCACTTAATTGCAGTAATTCAATTACAATATGGAGCCCTTTAATTCATTGGTTAACTTAACAATTTATAAATTACAGTTACCACCTCAATATAAAGACCACCTCACTATTAAGACTCCTATGAAAAATATTTGTGTCAAAATGAAATGTCTCAAAAACCATGTATGTTTAAATTTCGATGAAAATAAAATATCTATCTATCTATCTATCTAATCATTAGGATTACATCCCTATTAAGACCACATCACAATTAAAACCACTTACTATTAGGATTAAGACCAACACACAGTTAAGACCACCTCTCTATTAAAATCACCTCACTGTTAAGAACTTACCATTATTCTTACAGTTATATTTTACATGACTGACATAAGACAGCCTTGCCATTGAAACCTGTAAAATTTGCTGCAAAGGTGGTGGTCTTAATTGTGAAATTCTACTGCATGTTGTCATTCATATTTTGTTGACCTATGTTACACAGAAGACTATCGGCAATCTCTTAGTAGGGCGTATTCCCAACCCACTTCGGGTCACTTGGCCTACATAGCCTGTTACGAAGGGCCCCCTCCCGTGTTCTAAATAATATTGCATATTTTTCTTCCACTCAAAAGAAGAAGAAAACATAGGCTGCGCTGCAGCTAAACCCCTCAGCCAATCCTACATAGCACAGGCATCATTAAAATGGTTACGAGTTCGTCCGACAGGCGGGAGGGCGGGCGTTACACTTCATTTCCAGAGCAGAACTCTAACACACACTTCATCATTATGATTATGTAAGGATCATAGAGTCTTTGATATGAGAGTTTGAAAGAGTACCAATTTTACATATTTTCCTTATTATATCTGTCATAGTAGTGTGTAAGTCCTGCTCTGGAAACAGAAATGATTATGTTTTTGTTTTCTCATTTTTCTCTAGATATTTTAAAACACAGCTTAGATATGACAATGTGACTATCAAAATGCACAGCTAAGCGATATATAGAGTAATAACATATAAAAAGTTGTTCGGGTAAGTTCACTATTTAACACAATTTTTAGCATTTTCTTCTGATTTTGCATTATTATGTAATCAGCGTGCAATGAATATCAAAATGATGTTTGAAAATGAAAATGCTATAATTTAGATATGTTATTGATACTTGATACAATTTCATTCATGTAAGGTAAATAGTGTCTTTTGTATGGAGGTTTGAAAAAGTAGGAATTTACCCTATTTTGCCCTTATTTTGAAAATTCTATTTACGACCATGAGACCCCCAAAAGGCACCACTACACTATTTTAGACATATTATGACAAAGTTTTAAGCATGTAGGTGCAATAGTGTCAGAGTTCTGCTCCGGAAACAAAACAATATATTTTTTTCTATTTTTTCCAAATTTTGTAAAACATAGCCAACATATGTCAATGTGACTATCAAAAGGCACCACTAGGCCATATAGAGTATTACTGAGAAACAATTACGTTAGGGTTAGTGCATTAGTGTTAGAGTTCTGCTCCGGAAAAAAACAACATATGTCAATGTGACTATCAAAAGGCTGTAATTAATATTTAAGCTAATTTACAAGTTAGACAAGTACAATCTAAACCTGAGTTGAATACTATCATGTAAATTGTATAATTTAACAACAAGCTTTAGTTTACCTACCTCACTCAAGACTGAGCCAGCGCGCAATGTGTCAGCTCTGACAAAACTAGATTTCCGGATTTATATCATAATGGCAACTCCCATACGGCCAATCAAAACGGCCACAGCCAGTGGCGGGACCAGGTATTTTTTTTTGGGGGGGGGGGGGGGGGGGGCAAACAAAATTATGATTTCCCCAAAGTCGCTACATGTACATTTCCCCATTTTTCCCTTCCCCAAAATGTCCCCTTTTTTTCCGAGGGGAAACTTTCTCAGATGAAGAAATACAGAATGTAAAGCCCTAATCCACCACTATGAGCCAACTGACTCATACATTTTCTACTTACTATACATTTAAAACCGTGGCTAGGACAGGTTTTATATATAAACAGATCTAAGGTAGATAGAATCCCACCAAAAATTATTGGCAATTTCAGAATTTCATGCAGAATATTATTGAGCCTATAAAAGGTGGAACTGGATTATGTAGTATCACTGCTATATGTCAAGTCAATAGGTGTGTTTATTCATTTTATATATGCTATACACAGCAATAAGAAAGTTATATTATATTGTTTAGTACCCAGATGAATAATTGCCTGTGGTTGTCATTTAAATTTACTTATTCAATTGACCAAATCAAGTGCTTTACAAGTTATGGAAATATATATGTTTGTTGATAATGTAATCTATTTGCCTAAAATGATGATATAAAAGTCAGAAGTAATTATGGTGCGTCTGTAAAGTAAAGTCTGGATAGATAGCTTTGATGAAGATTTCTTCATTGTGCACACTTCAATAAAGGCCTATGACACATTGTGTACAGAAGCATGCATAAATTGCAATTCAGTTGACACTAGATATCCTCCTTGCAATTGTCGGGTCAGATGAAAATTGGAAGATTGATTATCAAAGTGACTAATTGACTGACTAGTGTTTTGCGAGCATCAATCTGTTGCAGTGTGTATTGCTTTCCTTCGCAGCTGCAGCGTATGATCGCCGCATGCCGTTAGCCGCACGCGTCCTGTGTGAACGGCCCTTAATTATAATTATAACAGTATTGTATACAAGATTAACAAGTGCTTGCACAGTTGCGATTCAGTTCATGATATTGAACATAACTTTCAAGACATATAGAGTGGAGTGCACCTTCGCTCGAAGCACTGGTCAGCACTTGCCATGCTTGTTTGTTGTTGTTGAAAAACGACGTTTTCTGTCACTCCCGCTCGAGCGCTGCTGTGCGGATCATATTATAGAAAGTTCTATGATCGAGCGCACCATGGACGCACACCAACACCAAGGGACTGAGGATGATATTGTTTGGTGGTTGTGATGGTTGCATGGTTACAAAAGAGCGATGGATCTAACGTCCAGGTGAATTTAAAGATTGTTTTGAACCCTAGGCTAAGTTATGCAATGTTAAGCCTAGTAATTGCTTTACATGGTACAGTGATCAGTGATTATAGGTAGGTCTACCTCAGTTATGTCTTACAGTCTTACATATACCCCAGGATAACTGAAACAACTCATTTAAATATAATACACTTTACACATTTTATTTATTTTTTGAAATCAAGTCATCTTAAATTGGAGGTGGTCATGCATACTTTATGGTCTTCAGAAGTCTTTCCCGGATTCCATTATACATAGGCTTTCCCGATGTGTGCTATTTATAGCATGTCAAAAAGAATACAGGTCGAAACGTCCAAAAACCGAAACGTCCGAGTCCGAAATCTCCGAAAATCCCACACAGCACACAGGCATCACTAAAATTGTTAAGTGTTCGTCCGACAAGCAGGAGGGCGGGCATTACATTACATTTCCAGAGCAGAACTCTTAACACACACTTTTGTTTCTAGCTGAACTCTAACACAAGTGCACAGGGCGGATTTAGCAATAGGCCAAGTAGGCCACTGACTTTGGGGGCCCACCAAATCCCACCGACTTTGGGGGCCCACCAAATCCAAAATGCTACGCGAGGCATGGTCACTCATCATATTAAAGTCCAAATTTTCTTTCTTGTAATGTCCCTAATACCTTTCGTCAAGTTTGACATACAAACGATTATAGCTTAAACAGTGGACAACTAGTAAGGAGCTCCCATAATGTCATGTAGCGATCTTCCATTATGTCATGTAACCATCTACCTATTTTATATGAATATTTTTTTTTTGTTATCCCAGGGCCCCTTAGATGACGATGCATTCCACTTGGCCTGCAACCGGTAGGGGGCCCCCATGTTGCACAACAATAAAGCTATCTGAGTTGCGAACAGTTTGTAGAATCCTATAGAGGGCCCCAATGAAATGGATACAACTTTATAGTATGCCTCTTCCACTTGGCCTGCAACTGGCCATGATGCTGTATATATTTTGCAAAGTTTGTATCATGCCAGGGGTCCCAAAGATATGGCAAATTTGGAAAATGTTGTATGTCTGATGTGTTGCCTTCTACTTTGCCTGCAACTAGTAGCATTATAATTGAAAAATACTGTAATAATTTTGTTGCCTTCCACTTGGTCTGAAGTTTTCTGCATTGATTTACAGAAAGAATCAATTAAGTTTTGAGTCTTGGCCTGCAGCTAGTAGGGAGCCTGCAAATGGAAGGGGGCCCCAACAATGCAAAATGATATTGCTATTTTTTTGGAAAAATGCTTGTAGTATTCTACGAGGTCCCAAACAAATGGTATATTTGGAAAAACGTTGTAGTATACCTGCATGGTGCCTTCCACTGGACATGCAACTGGTAAGAAGGCCACAATATGCACAATATATCTTGATTGCTGAATTACACTCAGTTTATTATAGTGGCAAGTTTTGTATGAAGCAAAAAATTAAAACATAAAAGTTGATGTAAATTTTGACTTTTTAAAGCCCATACCTGCCCATAAAATTCTGGAATGGTCTCAACCACACCATCCAAAAATAAAATAAAATTTTAGTCACAGTACACTATTTTGCAAACATATAATATTTCAAAAATATTTCCAACTATATTTAGCAGACCTTAGTTGAATATTTCACGGAAATATTATTGTCTAAGGTGCTGCTGAGATTGCCATAACATTTCATTAATGTCTGGAGAAGGTTGTGCCGACATTAGCAGAAAATATTATTATTTAAGGTTCTGCTAATATTTCTGAAATATTTAAAAATATCCTTATTCTTAAATATTGATTGAATATTTACTAATAATCTCATCAAGATGAAAAATCTCAAGATGATTGTAATGTTAGACTCTAATATCAAAGTAAAATATGATTTGAAGGTTACTGTGGTATCGGTGAAAATATTAACTAACATATTGCCTTAACTTTAGTCTCAAAGGTCAAACACACCTCATATTTAAATCTTATGAGAAGGTCTATAAATAACATTACATTTAATTTTGTATTGACATAATAGTAACATCATAGAAAATATTAAACTTAATGTTCATAGCATATTAGGAGTAGTTATTTTGATATGATTTTTCGTTAATATTTTAAAATACAGCTGAGATTTATCAAAGTGACTATCTAAATGCACAACTAAGTTTATACTAGAGTTCTGCTCCCGAAACACAATTTAACAACATTTTTAGCATTTATTTCTGACTTTCCTTTATTATGTAATCAGCATGGAATGAATATCAAAATGAAGTTTGAAAAGTGAAAATACTATAATTTAGATATGTCATTGATACAATTTCATTCATGTAAGGTAAATAGTGTCTTTTGTATGGAGGTTTGAAACAGTAGGAATTTCTCTAATTTGCCTTAATTTTGAAAATTCTATAGTATTTACAGCCATGAGACCCCCAAAAGGCACCACTACACTATTTTAGACATATTGTGACAAAGTTTTAAGTATTTAGGTGCAGAAGTGTCAGAGTTCTGCTCCAGAAACGAAACAAAAACTTTTTTTTCTATTTTTTCCAAATTATTTTGTAAAAGATAGCCAACATGTGACTATCAAAAGCACCACTAGGCCATATAGTGTATTACTTTACAACATTTCATTAGGGTAAGTGCATTAGTGTTAGAGTTCTGCTCCGGAAACGACTGCCCGTCCGCCCACCCGCCCATACCGTTGGACATACATTGATGATAACAAAAACCCTTTTCGAATTTCGTTTGCTGAGGGTTAAAAATTGACATGTCAGCAAGAGTGTCAGAAGTTTCATACTGACAGTCATAGTCAAGTGCACTTAGCTGTCAAGACACAGCTTTACATATGTAACTGACACTAATTAATAAGGCACTAATGCAAGGCCTGCTCTCTGTATTTAGGATGGCTGCTCAAAAACTGTATAACCGTTATCTATGGATCTATCAATCAATCTATCTATCTATCTATCTATCTGTCTATCTGTCTATCTATCTATCTATCTATCTATGTTGTTTTATTAAATGTAAAATTTGACTACATCTTGTACAAGGTAGGATGACCAAGATACAAGCTTCTTTTATTGAAAACCTATTATTCCTACACACCACTGTTTCGGGAGGAAGCGGATAGCATTCCAATCGTATCAACGTTGGCGCGATGTTGGCGACGTCAAAACGATATAGAAATGACGCTGACCCGATTTGAAATGCTATCTGGGGAGATCTTCGCTACCTTCCGAGTGGCAAAAATGGCAGGAAATTAACCAAATGGGATCCCGCTGTATCCCAAGTTTGCATAGATCCAGAACTGCGTTAACTAGCTCTTACTTCAAATGACAATAAATTAATTGCAATTGTAAGTTGCCCGATCCAGATAACATTTCAAATCATATCAACGTCCGCGCGATGATGGCGACATCAAAACGATATAGAAACGATGCTGGCCCGATTTGAATGCTATCTGGGGACCATCATTTCACATGGTCATGGTGCCTTTAATGTCAATTTGCCGATCCACTGCATGTACAGAGGAACACATTTTAAATAAACTAGTGTAGAGATGATTGTTTAAATCGAATATATTATAGATTTCAGCAGTTTCTAGGTTTTAATAGTTCAAGTATAGTGTGGATTTTGGCCGTAGATGTTGGGAAGTATATTTGCTCACAGAGCCTTAATTTTGACTATCGGAAAGAACTAAAAATGTCAATTTTCAGAAAATTTTTGACTTAACTGAGATATCTATTCCAGGACCATTATAGATGGGGATTCAGTGAGCCTAAAATCTTGAAGAATCATGTTTTAACTAAGATCGCCGAAAACTTCAGCGATTCCAAAAGCTTGAGCAGGTAATTTCAAAGAATGGTAGATGGAACAAAAGTTTAAATATAACAAATGAAGTTGCTTGATTTATATTGTGTTGTAAATACAAGAATGTGAAAGTACTGCTTGTCACAGCAAAAGCTTTTCTATTAAAAGACGACTCCCATCTGCTTTAGATTAAATTACTATTTACCCTTAAAATATTACTTTACCCTTAAAATATTACTGAAAAAAAAAAATTCAGACGACCACAGTAGATTCTGTTACCTATGTGTAAAAATCAAGCTTATTTCTACATTTTATTAAGCAATTTACTGTGGGATTCATTTTTTCGGCATTTCAGTTCTGACTGCCAACAGAAAACAGAGTGCAAATCCCCATGTTACTTTGAGCCTCAGAAAATTCTTGCAGCAAAAATCATTGAACGCATCAGACTAATGCTAAGACATCATCAAGACAGGGAATTAGAAGACTTCAAGGAGTTTGATTTCCAAGTGTACACTTCTCGGTCAATCACACTTAAGGAACAGACACAGATTAGACTAGAAAATCCAGACTCCGAATGTATTCCTCCAAGTTATTATGAAAAGTCTGTGGATATACGCCCTTACACAGAGGAACGAGTTCAATTGTATCAACTAGGAAGCAAAGAGAAGACAAGACATGACAAACTTCTCCAAGAAGCAAGAGAAAATTCAGACAAGCTTTTTCTGATTGTGGCAGATGAAGCACACTGGGGCATAACCAGTGCAGATGAGGAGGGCAAGGCTGGAGCTCATGACAAACTCATCAATTGCTGGGATAGCAAAGTATACAACAATGTTATTATACTGCTTGTTACAGCAACAGCTTACAATCTATTAACAGAGGACACACGCCTACCTTTTGATGTGTTTTGTGCCGAATCTTTGTTGACAGGTAAATTAAATATTGTGTACCCTGCACATGACACTAATGACTGCAAGGTAGAGAGGCTCATGAATACATGTGGTAAAGATGTCACAGATCTAGTTGGGCCTAAAAAACCCCTTCATCATGTACAGTGGACAGAAACATACAGTACTCGGCTTGAGGGTGGGCTAAAGATGACAATTCGTTCTCTTGCAACATCATCTGCAAAAGAAAGTAGCAAACCAATCTATTTGGGGCCCAAGCATGAATCCAACTCAGATTTTGTAAAATTTACAGGAACAGACAAGATTAACAGTGAGTTAACCATTACTGTAAAGGGAAAGAATGACAGAGTGCAGCTCTTTGATGCCAAGGAAAGACAACTTGCAGTTAAAAGGTCAGATGACAGCTTGGGATATGATATTGGCTTCATGTCATCTGAGTTTGTCAAAAACAACCCTGAAGTTATTTGTGACTTTGAAATGGCCATGACTTTTGGAGAAGATGTCTTTGCCCTGTATCCTGTCATCCCAAACTGCAGAGAAAAGTTTAGTTTGTATTATGACAAGACTTCAGAAATGGTCAAGGTGCACCCTAAGCCACAATCAGTTATTTTGGGAAATCATGAAGTGCTCGTCGATCTACCAGTCACCGATTTATTTTTCATACACGAAGTGGAGGATATCAATAATTCGGGAAATAACTCTTACCGTTACCTTTCTCTAAACTATTACTACAACACCATCTGGAATGATAACACAGCTGAGCGAAAGATAAGGTGTGATGACTCATTTGAGACCCTTTGCCAAGTTATGCTTGAAGAAGAGCGAGAGACTGTCCACAATCAAACTGACGTTTTCATTGCAGAGTACTGCATTTTTGTCTTAATTCTCAGTGAATTTGCTGCGCTGCTCACCATGAACTCTGCAAGACTCATGTGCACTATGGATATTATGACAGAAATGATAAAAACAGCCAAAAACATTAATCAGAAAGTCAATACCTTCTGTGAAGCGCTCAATAAGCATTTCTTTGATGAAAACATCATTGATGAAAGTGCAATTCGCGATGTCCTGGCCACGTACAAGTCCTCGATGCAACTCCAATCTCATGATCAGTCAGAATTTTGGAAAAGCACTTTGAAAGCTTGTCTTTTTGGCTCCCATAAGAGTATCTCTAAACTCTCTGAAGAAATTCACAGATATGAAAATTGTGATTTACTGACCCTCTTGGAACATATTGGGGCTTTAAAACAGACTATTATCAGAACATATGAAACAGGAAAAATCATTTCTGATGTTATGAGAATGACAGAAGACAATGCAGGACAATTGCAAGGTTACATGAAAGTCATTCGGGTCAATAAAGTTCAACAAGCTTCAAGACTATTTGAGTCACTGAATATGGCAAGGAAAATAGCCAGCAAAGATTCACCTTTCCTGTTTGAGATAATAAGAGATTGTGGAAAATCCAAGTTGCAGGACTTGTATCAAGGTGGACCAGATGATCAGAAGTATCATTTACATGTCCTTCTGCAACAACAGCATTGTGCTACAGTCAAAAAAGAAAACATGTGTCATTGTGCAGACTACATCAGTGATGGCACCAGTGTCAAATGTGTAAACTGCAATCATCCCCACAATCCTGTTCTAAAGTTTGAAGACTTGAATGGTCTTCCATGCATTGTGATACTGGTTGACAAGGGCAAGATGGGAGACACATTTCCACCCAGTTTTAATTGCATGGATCTACGAATATGCTGCTCAGAAAGGAAGAAGGGAGCAGCAGACAAAAAGTCTGACTACGTATTGTCTTCAACTGTGCAAGAGTTGGGCCGGTTGTGCCGTTATAACAAAAGCAATGATCCCTTCAACATTCCTTATGTGCTTGTACCCAGAAATAGGATGGAACACCTCAAATGTGAGACCTCAGAAAATCAAGATTGCGCAGCTACCATCTACAGTAGCTTCTTGCTATCAGGCAAGATTGACAGGTTTGCATCAGCTGATCGCCGTTCAATTATAGCAAAGAATGAAACAAGCACATCATCTGGTGACATCAAAATCCCTTTCAAAGCTACTCGTAAAAGTTTTGATAACAGAAATACTGAGGATAAACTAAAGGGACCTGCAGCTGAAGAACCAAAGGGTGATGATAATGGCCCTTCATGTGCTAATAACAGTACACCCACAAATGAAACTAGTGAAGATTGCACCGAAAATACAGTCAATGGAGATGTAGCAACTTCTGGAATCCATCAGACGAAGACTAACATGATCCTTCTCAATGCTGAACCCCAATGTGGCAAGACAGGAACATATTGTCGTGTCATAGCTGAACTGCGCAAAGTGATTTGCAAAGAGTTTAGCTTTGATGACATGGAAACAGAAAGTGAAAGCAGTGACATTAGTGATGACGAAGAAGACCCAGTGCCTCAGACAAAGAGACGGCAACAATGTACAGGTGAGTTTTCACTTTTACTCCGTTTGTACAAAGGCTGGTTTGTCTTCAACAAATTGAGATGAAAATGTATGTTTCAAATTAATGAGTTAATGTAATATTTCAGATGAGGAGACAATATGGCAGTATCCTTATCATATTCAAATGGCCAAGGAGAAGCTGATTAACAAAGTCTCCAGAAATAACAAATACACAAGAATACATGGTGCCTGGGTTCCCGGGAAAAGCCCAGATAAGCGACCCATATTTCAAGCATTAGGAAACAAGAAATTTGATGACATCACCTGCCAAGCCAGTACTTGTCAAGCACCCTATAAGTCAGAAACATATTCTCATACATGCTCTGTTTGTCCAGCAGAGGAATGTTCCTCTCCAATAACTATTAAGGTCTACATGAAAGACTATGGATACACATGCATTCTGTACATGTCAAACATAACACAAAGCTCTCAGTTAGTGGTAAAATTAGGACTATCAAATATCAGATGTGCACCGATATTAACCAGTGCAAGTCCAGAATCAGTTCGCCAGACTCCTGACTTAAAAACATGGATATTTGTACCCACATCAGGAAGAGCCAAGACTGCTTGTCTGAATTTAAAGCACACAATGTGTGGTCCAGATTCACATGATGATGACACTGAAGTCTTTAAGACTTATGTACAAATTTTGGTCGTCCATGAAAAGGATTTCAATGAGTACTGTGCCATTTGGGGTCCAAAGGTCACAGCCATCTTGCAGCTACCAAATTGTATGAAAGATGACACAGATGAAGATTTATCAGCTGAAAATGGAAAAATTGGCTATAGTCGCCACTTTATTCAAATGTTTGCCCAGCAGTTGAATCTACCCTACATCTTTATGTTGGATGACAATGTCTGGTTTGTTCATGAGGCAAAGTTTGATGGCGGTAAAGTTTGTCGTCCGTCTGGGGATAGCAAAGTAGACTTTAGGTGTGTTCCTTTGTATAAAGTGCTAAGGCACATGGAAAACCAGTTCAACATAAACACACCAAAACCGACTGGTGCCTTTGAGCCATGGACAGGAGCATCTCTCTCAGACCTGGAGACTTACACTGGTCCTCGCAGTAATTATGCTGTTCTCGGTGTTCGCAAGGCGAGGAAAGGATCACAAAAAGTCAGGTTGCCTTTCAAGAAAGCTCAAGTCTACAGTTTAGTGCTTCTTAATGTGGAAGCAACTAAAGACAAAAATGTCGAGTACCCAAAATGGGAAGTGCGTGAAGATATTGAATTTAATGCACGGTGTGACAGAAATGAATTGTGGGTTTGTAAATACAACAGGTTCTTGCTGTCCAAGAAACGAATGAGGATGCCCCCGGCACTCTATTTTTGGGATGACACTACCAAACTTGTTGAGTGTCATGGTCCTGCTGAACATGAAGTTAGATATTTATCATCTTGGATAAATTACTTCACAGAACCAAGAATTATTGAGACTGGGATTGAACTAAAGAATGAGAGTCTGACAGAACTAATGGAAAAAGTTGAAAACAAAAGGCACAGGAAGAATGATTACTTGGTTTGTGTGGGTGGAATGCTCCAGAATGCATCAAGAAAAGCTTTACAAGAAACCTTGGAAACCACAATTGCTGCGACAGGGAATACAGGGCTGGTCAACTACATTATTGCCATCAGCACAGAAATCTGTATGCAATGCTCAGTCACAAAGAAAGCAGACTATGACAGCTTATTAAGGACGGTATGCATAAAATGAATTGTGTCATTTTCAAGCACATTTCAATAGCAGAATATGAACTGTGACGCAAAAGAGCCAATTTGTGTTCCATGGTTAACATGTGATAAATGACCATTTGTTATTGTATTACAGATCTTTAAAGAAGGATTCGTATTACACATCGCAACAAGCCATAATGTAACTGAATTCAAGGTGAAGACTGTATTGCTGTCGGTGCAAGGAGAAGGTATCACATAGAATTACAGTTCACCACAATTGTGCTAAGACTTCCTTAATATAAACTAAAGATAATTGACTTGGTTCAGTTGTATAGTAAATTTAGCTCTAGAAAACATTTTCTATATGCCTGAAGTAATTAGTGTATACATTTTACGACAATCTTTACACCATGAGGTTTTTGCATTATGGTTCACATTTCTCCTTTTGCAGTCAAACCACAAGGTGTCAACGATGACATTGAACGTAAATATGATGAGCTTAAGCAAGAACTAGATGCCAAGAAGGAGGAATGTGATGCACTGAAGAGACAGATATCTATGCTGCAGAGGGAAGTGGCTAAACTAAAAACCCAAGTGAAGGTGAACGAACACCAAAACACCGATGCTGATGTCAGGGGCCGAGATTGCAACACTTAGGGGACGCCTCAAAGACTATCATGGATTCCTGTCACACTCCATGTTGCCACAAACGATTTGAATGATATCAAGGATGATCGAGACAAGCTACCAGATGTTGTGAATGAGTACTCTGAGCTTATTCAAGATTCGAAAGCCATCGCTAAGTCTGTCGTCATCTCAAGTGTGTGCCCCAGACTCGACAATGTAAATGAGCTGGTGCAACCCTTCAATGACGCCCTCAAGATGGTATGCAACGACAGTCAAGTCAGTTTTATCGACCATACTCCCCAAGTTTCACCCTGGGTGATGGAAAAACCAACGATGGCTAAATTTGGAGAGATGGGCCTCACCTAACTCGTCCTGGTGTCAACTGCATGGTACAGGACCTCAACATTAAGGTGCGACAAGGGGAACGTGATGTCACGCGACCGAGAGACGAGCGACTCTGATATCAAGATTAATCGTGACGGTTGCAGAAACTGCAATGAGCAGGGACATAACGTTAGTACATGTAGACACTCAAGACCTGTACTGTGTAACAATTGTAAATATCGTGGTGACAAGGCTTAACATCATCGCAAACAAACGTAGGCCGTAAGCCAAGAAGAAAAGGCTGCCGCTGAAGACCCTGTCTGTGAAGTCGATGACTCTTATGCTTATTTATTGAAAATCAAAGTGGACTCTGATGTTGTTTTATCCAATACGTTTTCTGTTTTAGTAGATTTTAACTCTGTTGATGATGACTCTTATGATGAATCTGGCTATGTCATTGATAACCCATGTGATAAAATTTGTTCCCACAGGTAGTACGCTGGGTGCTTATATTTATGATGCTAAATTGTTTAATCTCAGATCTGCTGCTAGCAATGTGAATGGACTCAGTGTTTGTCATTTGAATGTTCGCAGCTTGTTACCTAAAATGGAACAGATACGATATATTGTACATAAAACTGAGATTGATGTTTGGATAAAATTTTAGACTCAATGGAAATTGCTTGTCTTGAGGACAAACAGCTTGTGATTACGGGTGATAATAATTTTGATTATTGTTTAAATGGATCACTAAGCAGTAACCCATTGTATTACAATGAATGTGCAAATAGTCTCACCCAACTTGTGACTATACTAGAGTTACAGCCTCTTCTAAATCAACCATTTATGTAATTTTTTCTAGTCATCCTAATTTGCATAACACTATTTGGTTTATGCTAATGTTAGAAATGTAGACCTTCCGTTAACAAACAAGTTCATAAGGAGCTTCGGTACAGGTGTTACAAAATTTCTGATGAAAACCAGTTTCTCAGAGATATAGCTCACTCAAATGAACTTAATGGTATGATCAGTGTTGAAAATGTCTGTGAAGCCTGGAATGAATGGAAAAATGCATTTTTAAGAATAAGTTATATACATGCAACTATTCAAACATCTCGAATGAAAAATCGTTACAATCCTTGGATTAACAATGAAATTGTAAAACTTATGTATAGAAATGATTATATTCATAAAGTCATGGTTAAAAATCCATCCAATGAGATTAATAATCAATACAAGTCTTTGAGAAATTAGGTAAATTTTATGATTGAACATTCTAAGAAGATTTATTATGACTCACTGTATAATGAAGGTTAAACAAATACTAATGCATTATGGAATGAGCTTAAAAAACTGGCTGGTGGAAGCCCCTCTACAAATAGTAATAAAACAGTTTTGTTAAGCTCTTAAACAGGGGTCCACTTTGGGACCACTATTATTTGTTATCTTTGTCCATGACTTGCCTATGTTCATTAAAAATGGACATTGTACAATGTATACGCATGGTATAATGCCAATAGACTAGTACTAAATGTTAAGAAATCAAATACTATGTTTATCATTGGTACAGTAGACCAAGATCATACAGATTACTTTTCTGTTTACTTAAATGAGACTTTATTGGAAAATGTACAAGGTACAAAGTATCTTGGTGTCTGGGTCGATGACCAATTGAAATTTGATGACCAATTGAAATTTGATGTAAATGTAAATGATCTTGCAAGGAGAATCTCTGCTAAGTTGTCATGGTTATCTAGGCTGAGACGAATAGTACCTCAGCCTGTTCGTTTATTAATGTATAAGTCGTGTTGTCGTGTGATGCCAGGAAAAGCATCTCAATGACCCTGATATTGTTTAATATCACATGTAATACGTTAATGAATAACCTGTTTTATTGACATAATGTATGAAGTTTTATGGTGTGTGTAGAGCGTTGATAACGTTGGTTATGAGTAGTACATATAATTACTTTGCGTTTCTGAACTGTATTATATCAACTTAGACCAAGGTCTGTACATTGTTCTTAATGGCAACCATTGTTAATATCTTATAATTATACTACTAACATATGTGTGCTTTACAATGATGTTGATATTGGAACAATTTGATGATTAAGGATTACGGAAACATGCAAATGTATTTTAACATTGCCTATAGAAAGTACCAAAAAGTCATGTATCACTGATTTTACCTGTTTGTATCTAAACTTGATCATATATTAAATATGTAGACTTGCACTCATAATATTAAATGTAATGTTTATATTTTAAATTGTTCATATAATAGATATGTAGTGTTTGTGTTGCTATTGTTATAGAGCTTCACTGTATTGACTTGCACTATAAAATGTAATGTTTATATCTTAAATTGTTCATATAATAGATATGTAGTGTTTGGTGTTGCTATTGTTATAGAGCTTCACTGTATTGACTTGCACTCATAATATTAAATGTAATGTTTATATTTTAAATTGTTCATATAATAGATATGTAGTGTTTGTTGTTGCGATTGTTATAGAGCTTCACTGTATTGACTTGCACTATTAAATGTAATGTTTATATCTTAAATTGTTCATATAATAGATATGTAGTGTTTGGTGTTGCTATTGTTATAGAGCTTCACTGTATTGACTTGCACTATAAAATGTAATGTTTATATCTTAAATTTTCATATAATAGATATGTAGTGTTTGGTGTTGCTATTGTTATAGAGCTTCACTGTATTGACTTGCACTCATAATATTAAATGTAATGTTTATATTTTAAATTGTTCATATAATAGATATGTAGTGTTTGTTTTTGCGATTGTTATAGAGCTTCACTGTATTGACTTGCACTATTAAATGTAATGTTTATATCTTAAATTGTTCATATAATAGATATGTAGTGTTTGGTGTTGCTATTGTCATAAAGCCTCACTTTATTAACTAGTAGTGATAATGTTATAAATAATGTCTAGTAAGCCTAGCAAAAGATTGTTTCCCTTGTTCTAATGAATGCAAAACAACACATTCCTTGACCAGTAATACACTTTGGGTGAGAAGATTTTAGCCACGCCTTAAACCTGGAAAACTGTTGCAGGCTGCAGGGATCTGCCCAGCAACAGGCCTAGCCAAGCAAAGGGGAGGGGGGTATGAGATATAAGCTAGAGTAAGGCGTACGGGGGTGAGAAGTGGGTAGTGAGCAGTCAGGTGGACGGACCTGAGCTTGAGTCCCTAGAAGAAGTAGGAAGACAGAGAGGCAGTGCATCTGGAATTGGGATTAGTTTAAAGAAGTTAAATAGGCACTTGAAGATATATGACTTTCAAATTGGTCATGTGTGTGGTCAAGGAATGATGAACATTATAGCAAGGTATGTGCTCTGAAATTATCATGTATTCTTAAATGTTTGATATCTTATATATTGGAAGTGTTGTTTATCTGAATTAAAAGTTTGGAAGTTAATTATTGTAGTGGTTCATTTCATACATATTCTCGGAATCTAGTGACCTGTAATGGAAAGACTAGATACATTTTCTGAGAGATCACAATTTTAAATTGATATGAATTAACATGGTAGTCACGAAGTCATTTGATAAGACACATGAGTGCATCATTATTAATAATTAAGCACCAGAAATTCTCACTTTTGGATATGAAAAATCAATTGACAGATCAGGCTCTCAGTCGAGATCCAGAATTGTCACACTACTGATAAGACACTTGTCGCCTACTGCATGATCCCGGATTTGGACTAATGAGCTTAACGAGTGATTAGTGCCAATCAATAGTATATTCAACCTATATTTGACTATGCTTGTACAATATGGGGTTGTAGTAATGCTAATATTAATGCTATACAAAGGCTAAAAAACGAGCTGCTCGAATTATCAGTTCCAAGATTGATATCATAAATGTTAGAGGCGGAGATCTTGTAAAGCAGCTCAAATGGCAAACTGTGTCACAAAGAATTTATTATTATTTAGCAACTTTAATGTACAATAGTATCCATGGCAATGCACCAGATCACCTATGTAACTCAATCACCATGGCCTGTGAATGTAATGACATTAATACACGAGCAAGTAATACTCTTAAAGTTCAAATGCCTGAATGTAGAAAAAATATGATGAAGAAGTCATTTATATATAGGGGCTCCGTTGTGTGGAATGACTTACCAGCCAAATTTTAATGGAGGGCTTCATGTGATGTTTTTAAAACTCGATGTCAAAAATGTTTGTTAATTGTTACTTTAACCATTGTTTTTATTGTGAATTTTTTTTAATAAATAAATAAATATATATACCCCTGTGGTAGCTTAACCCTGTGTTATTAACACGATCCACTTTTCCAAACTGTCTGGGTAATATCAGGCACCCAAGTAATGATAACAGAGAAGTTGACAATGACATATATATTCCTTTGGCAGCTTAACCCTCTGTATCAGTGTGGTAATTAAACCCATTCATGTGTATTATATCTCAAATTATTGAATCCGTTAATCACAATAGAAGCTGACACAGATGTGGAAGCAGAAATTCTGCTAAACATATCCAGTTCATTTGCACCTTTTCAGTTACAAAGTGCACTTGAGTATCCCCTCTGTTCAAATAGCATCAGACAAATATTTAACACTGATATGGAGAGGGAAAGCCAATCCTAGAGAAACTTCACCTTTTCCATTCATGGTACAAAGTAGGAATCCTGGAGACCTGAGTGAGAAATACCAAGAAATGGAAGATTGAAAAACCACAAGATATATCTATAGTCAACTCCTCTCCACAATCTCTCTCTCCTGCACTGGCGGATCCAGCCATAACTACGAAAAAAAAGGCACAAAAGCTTGACTGAAAGATGTCCCTGCCGGGCATTTCATAGGCCACATTAAGGCTGGTATGGGTGGAAGCTTGGCCCCAATGCCGCCACCCCTCTCCCCCCCCCCCCCCCCTTGATCTGCCAGTGATCTTCTTTTCATCTTGCTAATGTAAACACACACAAATAAAACAAAAAATACAAGGCATCCTGTCATCTCTGTTATTGCCGAGTCTTCTTGGGGGGGGGGGGGGGTAAAAACAGGCAGCTGGACAGAGGATTGACAAAAACCAAATTCACATAGCATGTAAAATACCATGATCGGAAACAACTAAAGGATAGAGGTATCCAATAATTGACCTCATGTTCTCCCCAGTGAGTCACACTTGGCATTTGTCAAACATGCCTAAAACTATTTTCTAACTTTTAAATCTGTAGAGAAAATTTTATTCCGTATTGATTTTGATTTGTTCTATTATCGTAGGACGCTAGGAAAGGCATGCCTACATCCCCATACATTGTGCTACTGTGTAAAATTTACAGTGTTGTGTAGTCAATGCTTATGAATGTTGGTGCTTTCTTATCTCTACTCATTATTGTATACTATATTATGCTAGGGGTATTTTACAAGCATAAAATATAACTCTATAGTCAAGCAATGTAGTCAGGCAATGGAGAGCACCTGCAGCAGTGGTCTCTATAGCAACAGATTAGGCCTGGCCAGAACCTCTTTGCTAGCTAAGAAAATCCTACAAATATTAAAAAAGTAGTCGGTGGGAAATAGCAGAAGGTTAAAGAAGGACCTGGGCTAAAGGACCAAAGCAGGAATTGGGATTTTGGCAGCTCTGGGGTGAATTACAAAGTTTAGGGATATTAGTAAATGTGACAAAATGGTCAAGTATCTTCAAAGCCACGGATGTCTCTGTGAATAGGTATGTGAAGTTTTGAGTTGCTTATAAATGTTACAAATGTGGAATCAAGGCCTATTAGGTCCTTGGCTAATTAGGATTGTAATCGATGTTTCTCTATGATTTATTAAATTTTCAAACTTATTCACGGTGTCTTATTCAATTAATGGGATTTTAATAGTAAATGCTTCCCCTGAAAAGAGAATCAAAGGAGAGTGGGTGGGTGGGTGGGTGATTAGGGCTTTACGTCCTGTATTTCTGCACCAATTGGGCTAATTAGGACAAGCAGAGACCATGGCAATGAGACGAAGGATGAAACAGCCATCCAACTTAGGCTCGACCGGGAATCGAACCCCACACGGGGACCCAGTGGTTGGAAGCCCAGAGCGCTACCTCTGAACTAGGCCTCCGCCCGTGAATCAAAGGAGAGTAAGAAGAGCTCCTGACCATATGATTACTGCATTTCTTTCTGATCAGTGGTAGTATAATCACTGACATTAAAAGTATTGAACTCTATTGAGAACAAACACCACATAGTTACATACACCTTATAATTCATTAGGTGACTAGCTTTCCTGGGTGTCTGTTGATGCCCTGAGAAATTATACTCCCTATAAGCTTTGTCGCCTGATAAGACGATCCTGGTCCTGGACTAATTAGCTAATGAGCAAGTAGCATCCGCTCAGACTATATGGCTACTAAAAATGTACTCTTTACTTTTTATAACATTGTACGTATAGTAGGTGTGATTAAACAAGGCATGCCATGCATGATATCCTTTTAGAGAATATTTTGAGTGTAAATATTTTCTGTTACATATCGGCCTATTTTATCTATTCTGGATTTTTACATTTGCAATTCACCAATTAAGCGCATTTACTTATACATGTGATCCTGCATGATGTACTGTTGTCATGAAATGGATTTATTTAATAGGCATAGAAAAAGGGGTCTACACAGGTCCCAAAAATAGGAAACACTGTCCCAAATCGCCGTTAAAGAGAAAATCTAATGTCCCATGTCACTTTTTAACTAAATAAATTATAACTAAGCATAAAAAAGGTCTGTCACTTAAATTGATATTTATTTTGTGTACGTCTTTATTTAATTAAGAGCTCCAGTGTCACTTCTTCCCTAGGTAAGATTAGCAACGTCGCAATGTCGATTTTTACCCATGTAGACCCCTAGAAAGTAGGCTAATGGAGGACTCTATTATTTGTATAATAATACACCTTAGGATTGCTTTTGTTTTGAGCAGATATCAATATGTCAAATGTCACCTCATGCATATGATCGAGCAGCATAACATTTTTAGTCAATTCAATTATCGCCAAATTTCAGTTGTTTTTTTCTTTTTTTCTGGTCACCTCCAGGATTAGTGCTACATGTACTAATAGATCTGGCTTGGAGTAGCCAGCTGTAGCCATACAGTTCCAATCAACTTGGCAGGCTGTTTTTAATGAAACTAACTGTACATCTGCCACATTGAATGTATTGAGTTCTGGACAGATAGTTATTCTAATAAGAGGCTAATGACTACTGCTAATTACTCATTAGTCACACCGGGATCTTTTGTAGTAGGTTACTCAGGATATCGAATTTGATTTAAAATTATATATATATATATTCAGATGGGCAATGGGGCAGCATGTATGGCCAGGTTCTGGTTTCAGGGTGAGAGTAGGGGTGTGCTGTATACTATGTTTGTAGGAATTAAAGGTTATTGTCAAAGAGGTTGGTAAAAGGTCAATTTGGTTAAGCTGTAGTGTATGGGTTTTATTGGTGGAGTGGACAGCTTCTCCTGCTCTCAGACAGGCATGATACATTAGGCTGTAGACAGCTGATGGTGCTAAGTATATCCTTGGTGATTGACAGCAGTTGCTTAGATCTGGTATTAGCTGTTGTGTTCTGGACCCCATGCAGGGCTTTCAACATAAGGAAAGTGGTAGTAGGATCAGGTAGATTGTGCAGCTGATGCATCAAAGATATGGCGGACGTGTAGGTCTTGATAGTCCGGTATTGCAGGCCATTTTGGTTGAGGTGTGTTATAAGAAGGCACACACCCTGTGGGGATGATGGAAATTGGAGTTCCTTACGAAGTGTGTTTGAATGAATCTAGCAAGTTGCATTCCAATTTCTCTAGTAAATATCTGCTGTTGAAGTTTGTAGGGAGGCTTTTAGCAGCTTGTGAAAATCATATTGAAGTTTTCTGGTGATAGGTGCGGTGGAACCGACGTTGGGGATGGCAACATCCCATATTTGCTGAGAAGGTCCTTGGTGACAGCCTGTCGAGAAATGAGATCACATAATGAGTTATTTATACCAGGAATATGGAGAGCAGTAAGAAGGATGTTATGCTGTAAAAGGTTTAAGACAAGTGGGTGCAATATCTGCATGACAAAGGGGCATTTGGAAGTTTGATCATTTAAGATGTGCACAACAGTAATGTTGTTTGTGTAGAAGAGGATATTTGCTATTTTGGAGCAAACATGGCTATAATAACATAGACGGGGTAGAATACGAGTACTGTCAATTGCAGATTCTGCCAAAGTGGAGGCCAAAGGCCCTATATCCACCGGGGACTGTAGGTGGCCCCAAATCCGGTTTTTGATGCGCAAGTAGCTAGCTTGATGGCCTTGGACTCGTATGTATTTCTGCACCAGTTGGGCTAATTAGGACAGGCAGAGACCATGGCAATGAGACGAAGGAGGAAACAGTCATCCAACTTAGGCTCGACCCGGAATCGAACCCGGGACCCAGCGGTTGGAAGCCCAGAGCGCTACCTCTGAGCTAGGCCCCGCCCTTCGAGACGCCTCAGGAAAGGTCATCCACAGGGGATAACTTGTCGAAAATTGTAATTTGCCAATAAGTGATTTCAAGTCTCTTAATGTGAGGGAACATTTAGTTAATGCTATTTGGATATTGTCTAAACTTAGTTGAGTGGTAGTCGGTCCCTGCTTGGCCAGAGTTTCATGTTCAAAGCCTAAAAAGGTTATTGTAGTGGATGGGCCTTTTGTTTTATGTGATGCTATTGGTACATTAAGGTAATGGCACAATGACTGAAAGGTGTTAAGATCTCGTAAGCACCGTTCGTGTGTTGGTTGGACAAACAGGAGATCATCCATTACCTTAACAGTTGATGTGACGCAGTATTTTGTTTGGAGAATCCATTGAAGGGCTGAGTAGAAAGCCTTTAAATATGTGGCATGATGGTGCAGCCCCCATACTAAGCATTTTTCATAATAATACATTCCATCAAATGGAAAACGAGTAAGGAGAGATTATTAAGTAATCGAAACTTTCGAGGGGTAGACTTTTCACGGAGGGTAAGCGATGAACATTTAAAGTTGGGAAAGGGTGGAGTTATAAATGGGCCAGCTATGCGGCCAAGAGTAAGATCATGTTGAATCTTTTGTTTGACTACATAGGGCAAGTCGAGCACTGTTTGGAAATTCTTAGATTGGAGTGGGGTATCTGGCCCATCAAAATGAAGGGCAAAACCTTGGACAAAGCCAAACACTATGTAGTCGTGGTGTGGGTAATCCTGCAAGAGGAGCTTAGTCTCCTTGCGTTTACCGAAGTTGGAAGGGAGGTGGCGGTATGTGTATTGCTGGTTTTTGCACTTTTTTCCTTTCTGGTGGTATGAGAAACAGTACCCCAATGGCTCTCGAAAGGTGAAAGGGCTGCTGGGAGGCTGATGTAGCGGTGGCCAGTTTCTTGGTTCCGGTTTGACAGAAGGCTTTCAGGAGGGTCTTAGTCTTCAGGTATGCCCGGAAAGTAAGCCAAGAGCATTTAGTATGCTCCTGGTCAATCCTGAACTGCATGTCATAAAATTGCCAGTTGGCACCCAAACTTATGAGCTGCTTGATCTGCTGGCAGTAGGTGAGCATAGGGGCAATTTGATCAGGGAACTTTTCGGTGTACAAAGCCATATAGATGTCCATGGCTCTGCTCCATTCCTCTTCTGTGAGCTCCTTCTTGCATTTAGGGGTGAGGTTGAAGGCCACATGATCATCATCCAAGGATGAATTTGGCAAGAGAATCTGGAATGATTGGGCCTGGAGGGGGTACAGCAAGTTGGCCAGATCGATGAACTCATTGGCCCAGACACGTTCCTTGATTTTCTTGGGAACATACATGCCGTTCGGTGTACCAGCAAGTTGTACTGGGCATTGGGTGGGGAGGGTGGAGAGGGACAAGGGTAACACATTTGACTCAGCTTGAGGGATGAAATTGTGTTGATTGCTAGGTAACACTGGTGCAGTTGGCTCAATAAATAAACAATATTTTTAAAGTCATTTGTCTTTGTGGAGACAACAAAACAGATACCATATATGGTATTGAAATGTGACCGTGGTCACGTTTATTTTTCATCAAAACAATTACAATGAAATTGTTGTGACAGTCAGCAGTAGGCTGAAAGTCCATGTAAATATATAATAAAATGAGGGTGTGGCAGCATTTAAAAAATAGCCATAAGCTGAGCAGGCTCAGCGGCTGCCACAGGAAGGGAAGGACTAGTTGAAGACTAGTGGAAAAAAAAAAAAAAAAACAGCCTGCTCCAAACAGCTACTGGGCTGTCCTGGATTTGGCATGTGAAATGCTGGAAAAATAGAATAATTACAGGTCGGGAAGACAATAAAACAATTGTAAGAACCTGGAAGGTTAGGTTAATATTGATACCAGTAATACAAATGAAGTATAAGGAAAAAATGTGAAACTACAGTGCAAAACAACAAAAGAAAAACCGCTCCCAACAGCTACTAGGCTGTTCTGGAGAGGGAAACATCACTTACTAATGTAAACAAGACTAGTTACAATTGATATAAATGATACGTACAATAAAAGCTAAAGTAAAGGTTATAGGAGTAGGAAGTCTCCAAACAGCTGCTGGGCTGTCCTGGAGAAATAAAGAATAATAGGTCAACAAGTACATTTTGACTAAGTGGAGTATAATAATGGTATATATAAACCCCAAAGATGTATAAGCTCCTAACAGCTACTTGGCTGTCCAGGAGTGGCTAGTAGTAGTATGCTACAAATATGTAAAATCTAGTGAGATCCGAGTGTGTTCACTGTAAGTCCAAACAGCTACTTGGCTGTCCTAGAAGAACAAGTGAAAAGGCAGACTGTGTCATGTAAATGTCTGCTCCAGACAGCTACTGGGCTGTCCTGGAGAGTGTGCATAGTAAAGACAAGGAGTATTGTCCTGTGGTATAGTGCTGCCAAAAAATTAGGCAATTGTTAAATACTGGTCGGCTGGGTAGATATGTGGCTTGGACGGATGTATTGGAGAAATGCTGTCGATTTCCAGCGACCAATTTGCTGTATGGTGGAATGCGGTATGTTTTGTTGCGCCATATCAGTAGTTCTTCCGATACGGAAGGAGTGGATGTTGTAGTGAGTGGCAGTCATGTTTAAGTAAAGTAGACATGAATGGAGAATCTGTAGGAATCGCTGGCGGGTTATTGGTTGGTTAAGTTGCTGGTATATGGGCCCCGGTGTGTTTCCTCGTAGATTCAGGTAGTGCTGGAGGGATTGCACTGGGCAGTCACGATCATTTGTTTTGGTGACATGTATGGCGGTCTCACGGTGGTTACTATGTTTAAAATGATTGAAATCAATCCGAAAGGCATGGCCATTTGGCAGGAAATTGATATTAGAACGGGTAATGATGTGTTGTGGGGTTGCAGATTGTAGCACCTCACTGGCATGGAGACATGCGTAGTACATAAAAGTGTACATGGACCGGTACATTGCACGTTCATAATCAGTGTGTACGCATGATTGGAGGGCTAGTAGCAGTCCCATCAATATTGGTCTGGTTATTGGACGGCGTTGGTCAGGCTTGTTGGACTGAAGGTTTCGCACTCCTGCTAGGAGCTTTGAGGTGGAGTATTGTGCTGTCGGGTCTGGCATTTGACACATTTTGTGCTGATGTGATATTGCAGAAAGATGTGTTTGTATAGTACTGTATTTGTACTTCAAAGTGTGAAGATGAGCAACGTAGAGATGGATTTGGTCAGTGGAGATTGGCAGAGCTGCTTCCTGATGCAGTATGCCTTCAATGAAATCTTTGTGGTTGTGTTGTATGTCCGCCTCGTCGATGGAGCGAGGGCATGTTCCATGATAGTGTTGGCTACAGCTTGTAGTTGGCTGGCTGTAGTTTGTCCGGGATTGTTGTTGGTTGAAGGTCCATGGACATCTCCTGCAACATTTTGGAGGTGTGTATAGACCGTGATAAGGCATTGGGTAAGACATTGGATTTGCCACTTATGTGTTTAGAAGTGAATAGAATATTGTAATGAAGGCAATGTAAGACTAGATGTCTCAGTAATATTAGCATTTGAGGATGTTTGGTGGTCTTGCTGGTCAATACCCCTACCACTGCTATATTGTCACTGTGTTTAATAATATGACTGTTGGCAGTTTTGTTTGCATATAGTTGAAGGGCTAGAATTATGGGGAACAGCTCAAGAACGCATATGTTGTAATTAGACCAAGTACTGGGGAATTTCCCCAAAAAGTAATGTGTCTGGAATGTGCCACCATATCCCTTGGGGCAACTGTCAGTGTGGAGGTTTAATTGCGGTGATGGGATGGGGGCTGGGTCGATGAAGAATGTTGTTCCATTATAGTTCTGTAAAAAAGTGAGCCATAAACTGAGGTCTTCCTTGATATCTTTGGTGATGTGTATATGATGGTAGGGCTTGGTGATGCCAATTGTGCTGTTAATGAGTCTTCTCAAGAAAGTGCGGCCTGGTCGTACAACCGAGGTAGTGAATTGTAGACTGCCAATAACTTTTTGCATTTCTAATAAAGTGCAGGTCTTGCGGTGCATCATGTTGTTCATGAGGTCAGTGTATCTTTGTACCTTGTCCAAGGGTAGTGAGGCTGTGAATGTCGAAGTATCCAAAGAGATACCTAGGAAGGATAGTGATGTTGCTGGACCTTCTGTCTTGGCCTCATTGATTGGAATAGCCAATTCAGCGCATAGTTGTCGGAATATGGCCATGTTCTGTCTGCATCTTTGATGACTGCTGCTGATGAAGAGAAAATCGTCAAGGTAGTGTACTATATGGTTGATGCCAAATTTGTTGAGTAGTATCCAAAGGATTGCAGTTGCAATCCTTTCGAATATATAGCAACTTAAACCAGCACCTTGGGGCAATGTTTTGTAATAGTAATAATTGTCCTTCCATTGGAAGCCGAGTAACGGATAATCATTGGGGTGGATTGGAACAAGAGTAAAAGCTGATGCTATGTCGGTCTTGCCCATGTATGTGAATCTTCCTATAGTTTGTATAATGGAAATAGCATCCTGAATTGATGCATATTTGACATGCTTAAAGGTGTCGGGAATGGCACTGTTTATAGATGTGTCGTCATACGGAAAACTTAAATCATGCACTAACCGCCATCCGGTCTTGTCATTCTTTTCCCTCAGTGAAAGGGGCGATATCTGCATATTTGGGAAAGGAAGTGTTTGAAATGGGCCTGCAATGTTTCCTTTAGACAGTTCCTTGGCTAATTTCTCTTCAACTGCTGCTGGATTTTTATTAGCTATGGCTGAGTTTTTGGTAGCCTGTGTTGTTTGGTGCTGACATGTTGCATGGATAGTAAAGCCATGTTTAAATCCCTTAACTATATAATCAGCAAGCACTGGATCGTAACCCTGGAGGTAATGGGCCAACCTATTTGGACAAATTGGAGTTTTTGTTCTTTGGTGGTTGTTGTTCATGGTTGGTGGTTGCTCCTTTGGCATTTTGGCGAAACCGATCATTGCATCTGTATGCTGGGTATCAGTCCTCACAGTGTGAGCACAGGTGTTTATATGGGCACTTGGTGTTCCTGCAGAATGATGATTTGGTGTTAAAGGCAATGCAGGAAAAGGAACATCAACTTTTATTGTTCATTTATTTGCATATATGGCATAGAATGGTAATTAAGCCCTATATACAGTAGAAATAAAACCAGAAAGTTAAAACTCAATCACACAGCACAGATGAAAATTTAACAAAATATAAAGTTCATATACAATGGTCGGAAATTAATCCAACATCAACTGGATTGCGCCTATGTTATAATTTACTGATGCGGTTGACCGATTCTGAGTGTAGGTGGTGCTGTAGATGGGGGCGTGGCCAGTACTTGGCATCGGCTCCATTTAAAACCGATCCACCGAACCTGATACTAAGAGCCTGGTATCGGCCGATACCGATACCCGATCCTAATATCAGTTCATCTCTACTCTCCACGTATGGTCACGGATAATTAGCACTACCAGGTCCTTGAAACGCTCGGCAAGTGAATTACATATGGCCAAGGATAAGTAAGAGTAAAAATATATTTTCATAATGGTCATACATAGCTGCATAGGCCTTATATGTTACAGTGTGAATGCCCCTTAAATGAGAACGAAAGGGACCTATCATCAAACGTCATACTAAGTGGTAATAGATGGTCAATTAAACTTGTACCTTTGGATGTGCAACAGGTAAAACTACCTGTCAAGCTATCATTATTAAGAAACCATTCATTATTCTTAAGCTACTTGCGATAAGTTCTCTACCATAAGTATTCTGTGTCAAGTACATAATCATTTTATGCATTGAGAACATAACTATTTTATGGCTTAATTTGGTCTACAGTGAGTATGTGACCTTTTCTTAGTGCTTTACTATGTTTACCAACTGAATATGAATGGTCCAATAAATATTTGATGATATGAATCACAATCTCCTTGACATTTTTCTCCTGAGACTTGACCTAGCAATACAGATACACTGCTCACAAAAAGTTAGGGATATTTGACTTTTGAGCAGAATTTCGGACAAAAATAAAGCAGGAAACAATGGTTACACAATAGCTGAGAGTGCGTTTCAGTAATATATTTTACAAAAACAATTCATCAATTTATACAAGCAGTTCTGAATAGCCTAACGTGACACTTGGGTTCTCTCACCTCCCTCTAATGTGCTTGGAGTGGAGTAACATTGGTTATCCTGTTTTGCAAACCATTGTTCACTTTGAATTGGTCGTCATCACAGAGGTATTTCAAATTCAAAAATTCAAGACCCTCAATCACACTTTCCACAGAAGAGGGTTTTGGAGAATGCGGGGGGAGCAAGGATCCCAGTGGGGGACCAAGCAATTTAATTGACTACGTAGTAAGGTTATATTAATCATTACAATAGAATACACCACGTCCCAGTGCTAACTACGCTGATGCAATGTCACAGATTTAAAAACAAGAACTATTTTGTGCACTGCTTAAAATTAACGGGCGCAGTGATTGATCTACTTTCGTCGCCTATCTTGTAATGCTTTGATATATATACTAGACGGTTATCTACGACGCGGCCTGAGGGTCCAGGCCTAGACTGGAGTTTTAGTGACCATTCCAGGATTTTGGTGTCTCTGCTGCAACCTGCTAATGACATTCTGCAGCAATCAAAACTCATTAGCAACTTTGGTCATACTTCCTGTTTGAAGCCTTGCGATGGCTAGGCAATGTAGCTCAAATGTTAGGTGCTGTCTTTGACTCGATCAGGATATGGAAATTGGGCATAGGATTAATAAAGACTCTTTAAATGTCAATGAACCAGAAAGTTTAAGGGACCGTTACTAGTATAGACATGTGTTGTGACTTTTATTGCTGACCCCCTTGTTAATGTGACTCTGTTATGCAATAAGTACTTTAATGACAAACATTGACACAAATGCACTTTAAAAGTCATAGGAGGTCATTTTTATGTTCATCTAAAGCAGTTATGAACATTTTATGGAACTTTGAGAAATTTGACTTTTGATTAAAATATCCCTAATTTTTTGTGAGTAGTGTATTCAGCAACAAACAACTGTAATATTCCAAACTCCTTGTTATCACGGTGCTTCAGATAAAGGGGAAAAAACCTCACTCAATTGCATTGATCGATCTTCTGTAATATTCACCACTCGATGTCATATATCAAGTACGCCAACAATTATCCATCCACTAGTGGTAATATTCAAGTGGTAAGTCAAGCAACTTACTTCTTTATTTTGCATAAATCATTAGGTTGTTGAATTTTTATGCTTTGCAGGGCGGGTGTGGAAAGATTCCCGTGAAGCAGGGTGGGTGTGAGTCAAAACTAAAATCAATGCAGTACGAAACAGGTCGCAGACTTTAGCCTTATGAGGTGGGGCTATTTTAGTATCAAAAGACATAGAAAATGTTTTGGTAAGTAGGTAATGCTTTCTTTATTTGCTACCATAAAGTTGAATGCAGGTACAATATAAATATAGATTACATTTGGATTAATAACAAAATAATATGAATGTCATTATTTTGCTTTGGCTACAACAGAAGTTAAACAAAGTCCAAACTTTCTGTACCCAGTCATGCACTGATTGTATAGCTTTTTAAGATTCTGGTGCATGACCCTCAGGTGATGATATGCTTTTATTGTACTTTCTGTAATTTACATTTTTAATCATGACCTGAAAATTAATTCAATATCAATAACAAAAGCTTTAAAACAAAAACCTAAAAACTAATGGTAGTTGCTTAGATTACGATAGCCTGTAGCCTAGTGCTCTGATGTCTACATCAGAAGGTCCCTACAGGTCACCCGTGAGCCTGTGTTTGGTTGTTTGACTGCACTCAACAGTACAACAACCATACAGGCACAGGCACTAGTTGTATGATATTTGAATAATAGCTCATGAGTGTGTTTTTTATTGTTTTGTCTGGGTTTTTTCTTTTGGTTTTTAATATAGCAACTACACATTGTATTTATTGATTCATTGTTTCTTCACTGAAGATATTATTGTCACTTCTAGTCATGCATGATGTAGCCATCCATGAAACTTTCGAATTTATTCACCATCTCTTCTTCTTGCTTTATTCCCAAACTGAGTGGGGTCACCGCCTAGGGCTGCTTTATTATTTCATCAGTCAGATGAGAATGTTCATTACCAACTAAATTGCCTGTGTTAGACTTAACTTCAATGGTTATCATATTCAGTTTTTGTTGTTTTTTTTTCCAGCAAAGTTGCCATGGAGAGTGGATCAGGGGTCAGTCATTTCAAAATCCTTAAAATTCTATTGACCCACATGATAATGTGACAGTGAACAATCAGGTCAAATCCAATATGGCAAATTACAATATCATCGATGAAAACTACTTGAGCAGGTAAAAAACTGCAACTGATATGAAAAGAGTAACATTTATTTTGTATTTTCTGTCATATTTTGATTCGAATTCAGAAATCCATAATACATTGTCTTAATTTTGAATGCTTCTTATGCCTTTCAGTTCTGGCTGCCAACCAAAACAAATTCAGTATGAAACCAAAGAATTTAGGAACCGTATAAAACAGCAACAGGAGCACTTTCCATGCTACTTTGAGCCTCAGAAAACCCTAGCAGCAAAAATCATAGAACGCATCAGACTTATGCTATGACATCATCACAAAAGAGAACTGGAAGACTTCAACGATTTTGATTTCCAAGTGTACACTTCTCGCTCAAATACACTGAGAGAACAGACAAGGACTAGACTGGAGAATCCAAATTCAGGGTGCATTCCTTCGAGTCATTATGAAAGGTCTGAGAATATACGCCCTTACACAGAGGAACGAGTTCAATTGTATCAACTAGGAAGCAAAGAGAAGACACGACATGACATACTTCTCCAGGAAGCAGAAGAAAATCCAGACAAGTTGTTATTGATTGTGGCGGATGAAGCACACTGGGGCATAACCAGTGCAGATGAGAAAGGAAAACCTCGAGCCCATGACAATAGCCCATAGCAATAAATACAAGAATGTGATTGTATTGCTTGTTACAGCAACAGCCTACAATCTAATAACAGAGGACACACGCCTACCTTTGGATGTGTTTTGTGCCGAATCTATGTTGACCGGTAAATTAAATATTGTGTACCTTGCACATGACACCAGTGACTGCAAGGTAGAGAGGCTCATGAATACACGTGGTAAAGATGTCACAGATTTAGTTGGGCCTAAAAAACCCCTTCATCATGCACAGTGGAAAGAAACATACAGTACTCGGCTTGAAGGTGGGCTAAAGATGACAATTCGTTCTCTTGCAACATCATCTGCAAACGAATGTAGCAAGCCAATCTATTTGGGGCCCAAGCACGAATCAAACTCTGATTTTGTACCATTCACAGGAACAGACAAGATTAACAATGAGTTAACAATTACTGTAAGGGGAAAGAATGACAGAGTGCAGCTGTTTGATGCCAAGGAATGACAACTTGCAGTTAAAAAGTCTAATGAGAGATTGGGATATGATATTGGATTCATGTCATCTGAGGTTGTCAAAAATAACCCTGAAGTCATTTGCGACTTTGAAATGGCCATGACTTTTGGAGAGGATGTCTTTGCCCTGTATCCTATCATCCCAAACTGCAGAGAAAAGTTTAGTTTGTATTATGACAAGAATTCAGAAATGGTCAAGGTGCACCCTAAGCCACAATCAGTTATTTTGGGAAATCATGAAGTGCTCGTCGATCTACCAGTCACCGATTTATTTTTCATACACGAAGTGGAGGATATCAATAATTCGGGAAATAACTCTTACCGTTACCTTTCTCTAAACTATTACTACAACACCATCTGGAATGATAACACAGCTGAGCGAAAGATAAGGTGTGATGACTCATTTGAGACCCTTTGCCAAGTTATGCTTGAAGAAGAGCGAGAGACTGTCCACAATCAAACTGACGTTTTCATTGCAGAGTACTGCATTTTTGTTTTAATTCTCAGTGAATTTGCTGTGCTGCTCACCATGAACTCTGCAAGACTCATGTGCACTATGGATATTATGACAGAAATGATAAAAACAGCCAAAAACATTAATCAGAAAGTCAATACCTTCTGTGAAGCGCTCAATAAGCATTTCTTTGATGAAAACATCATTGATGAAAGTGCAATTCGCAATGTTTTGTCAAGGTATAAGTCCTTGACTCAATTTGAATTTCATGATCATTCAGCTTTTTGGACAAGCACCTTGAAAGCTTGTCTTTTTGGCTCCCATGAGAGTGTCTCTAAACTCTCTGAAGTAATTCACAGATATGAAAATTATGAATTACCGACCCTCTTGGAACATATTTGGGCTTTAAAACAGACTATCATCACAACATATGAAACAGGAAAAATTGTTTCTGATGTTATGAGAATGACAGAAGACAATGCAGGACAATTGCAAGGTTACATGAAGGTCATTCGGGTCAATGAAGTTCAACAAGCTTCAATACTATTTGAGTCACTGAATATGGCAAAGAAAATAGCCAGCAAAGATTCACCTTTCCTGTTTGAGATAGCAAGAGATTATGGAAAATTCAAGTTGAAGGACTTGTATCAAGGTGGACCAGATGATCAGAAGTATCATTTGCATGTCCTTCTACAACAACAGCATTGTGCTACAGTCGAAAAAGAAAACATGTGTCATTGTGCAGAGTACATCAGTGATGGCACCAGTGTCAAATGTGTAAACTGCAATCATCCCCACAATCCTGTTCTGAAGTTTGAAGACTTGAATGGTCTTCCATGCATTGTGATACTGGTTGACGAGGGCAAGATGGGAGACACATTTCCACCCAATTTTAATTGCATGGATCTAAGAATACGCTGCTCAGAAAGGAAGAAGGGAGCAACAGACAACAAGTCTGACTACGTATTGTCTTCAACTGTGCAAGAGTTGGGCCGATTGTGTCGTCATAACAAAAGAGATGCTCTATTCAACATTCCTTATGTGCTTGTCCCAAGAAATATGATGAACCAGCTCAAATATGAGACCTCAGCTGGTGTGAATCAAGATGGTAGAGCTACTATCTACAGTGGCTTCTTACTATCTGGAATGATTGACAGGTACACTTCAGTTGATCGCCGCTCACTTAATGCATAGAAAGTGGAAAACTCTAATGCAAATGCAGTGGAACATACTGCTGAAATTAGCACATCAGCTAACAACATCAACATGCATTTCAAAGCAGCGCATAAAAGTTTTGATGCTAAGAAAAGGAGCAAGAAGAAACAGAAAGGACCTGCTGCAAAACATACGAAAACCGATAGTGACAACCAATCATGTGCTAATAACAGTATAACTACAAACATAGCATTTGACGAAGTCACTTTTCCCAATTTCAATCAGGTGAAGACAAATATGATCCTTCTTGATGCTGAACCTCTGTGTGGCAAGACGGGAACATACTGTTGTTTGATTGCTGAACTTCACAAACTAATTTGTAAAGAGGTCAGCTATGATGATATGGAAATGGAAATGGAAAATAGGGATATTAGTGATGAAGAAGCCATCCAAGCACTTTTAACAACGAAACAGCAACTGATTGTTGGTTAGTCAGCCTTTTTTTCCCAACTTGTTTATAATGGGTGGGGTGGTGATTAGGGCTTTATGTCCTGTATATCTGCACCAGTTGGGCTAATTAGGACAGGCAGAGACCATGGCAATGAGACAAAGGATGAAACAGCCATCCAACTTAGGCTCGACCGGGAATCGAACCCGGGATCCAGCGGTTGGAAGCCCAGAGCTCTACCTCTGAGCTAGGCCCCCGCCCTAATTTGTTTATAATAACTAAATTGATTACATCTGTTGAAGTTTCCATATTTATTAATGCAAAATTGTAATGAGATTTCCTTTCAATTTCTAGAGAGTTACTTAAGACGGGGATATTCTTCATCAGTTTGAGATTAAAATTTACTTTTATTCATTCTGTCATATTTCAGACGAGGAAACAACATGGCGGTATCCCTATTATCTTCAAATGGCCAAGGAGAAACTAAACAACAAAGTCTCTGCAAATAACAAATTCACAAAATTACATGGTCCCTGGGTTCCAGGCAAAGGTCCAGATAAGCAGCCCATATTTCAATCATTAGAAAACAAGAACTTTGATGACATCATCTGCCAAGCCAGTACCTGTAGAGCACCCTATAAGTCAGAAGCATATTCTCATACATGCTCTGTTTGTCCGGCAGAGGAATGTTCCTCTCCAATAACTATTGAGGTCTACATGAATGACTTTGATTACACATGCAATCTATACATGTCAAACATAACACAAGGCTCTCAGTTAGTGGCAAAATTAGGACTATCAAATGTCAGATGTCCACCGATGTTTCCCATTGCGAGTCCAGAATCAGGTCGCCAGACTCCTGACTTAAAATCATGGATATTCGTACCCACATTAGAAAGAGCAAAGACTGCTTGTCTGAATTTGAAGCACACAATGTGTGGTCCAAATTCGAACGATGATGACACTAAAGTCTTTAAGACTTATGTACAAATTTTGGTGGTCCATGAAAAGGATTTCAATGAGTACTGTTCCATTTGGGGTCCAAAGGTCACAGCCATCTTACAGCTACCAAATTGTATGAAAGATGACACAGGCGAAGATGTATCAGCTATGGATGGAAAAATTGGCTATAGTTGCCGATTTATTCAAATGTTCCCAGCAGTTGAATCTACCCTACATCTTTATTTTGGATGACAATGTCTGGTTTTTTCATGAGGCAAAATTTGATGGCGGTAAAGTTTGTCGTCCGGCTGCAGATAGCAAAGTAGACTTTCAGTGTGTCCCTTTGTACAAAGTTCTGGCTCACATGGAAAACCAGTTCAACATAAACACACCAAAACCGACTGGTGCCTTTGAGCCATACGTGGAAGCATCAGGCCTGGAGACTTACACAGGGCCTCATAGTCATTATGCAGTTCTTGGTGTACGTTAAGCGTGGAAAGGATCCCAAAGAGTAACCAAGCCTTTCAAGAAAGCCCATGTCCATGGTTTAGTGCTTCTAAATATGGAAGCAACTCAGGCTAAAAATGTGAAGTACCCACTATGGCAGGTGCATGTATATCTTGAATTTAATGAACAATCTGATAGGAATGGCCTGTGGGTTTGTAAATACAACAGGTTCTTACTGTTCACAAAACGAATGAGGATGCCACCAAAACTCTATTTTTGGGATGAAGCAACAGAACTTGTTCAGCATCATCATCTTTATGCAAACAATGAAGTCAAATATTTAACATCTTGGATCAACTGCTTCACTTCACCTAGTTTTAAATGCAGGATTGGGGGTGACTCAACCAATGAATGTCTAAGAGAACTAATGGAGAAAGTGAAGAAGAAGAGGCATGGAAAGAATGATTACTTCATTTGTGTGGATGTTATGTCCCACAACACATCACGAGAGGCCCTGCAAGATGCATTGGAAATGGCTATCTCCAACATAGCAAATGAGGGACCTGGAAACTTCAATATTGCAATTACCACAGAAACCTGTAAACAATGCTCAGTAATAAAGTTGACAGACTTCAAAATGTTATTACAAACAGTAAGTACACAATTTTATTACATCAATGAAAGAATGCCACTGTGGTAAGAAAAAAATAATAATAATCATTAGCGAGAAATATTAAAGGAATTCAATTTCCATATATCTACATATCACTGATATCAGGATGCCACAATTGCCAAATGTTTATCAGAAGTGATTATGTTATGGAATGGAATCCTGATTGCTCAGATGCCAACAAAAGAAATTTCCCATGTACGTCTTTATAATCTTGTAAGTATTCCCTTTACTTTTTTTTTTTTTACAGATCTTCAAAGAAGGATTTGTACTACACATAGCATCAAGCCATAAAGTGACTGATTTCCAGGTCCAGATAGTGTTGCTTTCATTACAAGGGGAAGGTAAGCTATGACCATCTTAAAAAGAGGTACAGCTCTTAATTATGACCACTGAATTTGCATCCAATTGTATTTATTCAAAATGAACATGTTGTTGAATTGGTTGATGTCCTGATTGCTGAAGTACTACTACCAAGGATTGGCACAAGTTGTCACATAACCTTTATACCAGGGTGTAGTCTCTGTCAGTATCTATCTTTGTATAAGTCGTAACCTGGTACAACATTTATTTTTCTCCCTTGCAGTTATCAATGTACAAGCCTTCAGCAATGACAGTGAAATCACAGATAATGACACTGAGGTTGATGATGATTTGCAAGCCACAGAAACAGATTCTAGATTTGCAGTTAGTACTCTCTCAAAAACTGAAAACCGACTGACTGAAACAAATTCCAAGCGAGATGACATTGTCAATCTTGAAATTGATAATGAGTTCAAGGAGACCATTGTTCCAAGTCTGGAGTCAGAAGTTGGTGTTAATTCGACTAGAGAGTCACCAATTAATTCACCTTCATGGTCCCCAACTGCAAACCTTCTTGGTAATCCCACGCAACCCAAAGACAATAACAGAGAAATTGGCAATGATATGGAATTTGAAAGCCCACAAGACATATTAAGTTCAACTGCGCCATCTCAACCACCAAATATTACTGAGAATCTCAATCAACCTGAAAACAAAAACCAACAAGAAATCGTTTTGGAAATTTTACCATACACTTGGAGTTCACCATCACTGAGTCCTCTCGGACACCTGGAACACACAATAAACAAAACCCAACAATCTGATGATAACGGTGAATTCGAAAGCTCACTAGAATTACTCAACAGGTCTATCAAAAACGAAGAAGATGACAAAAAAGACAGTGAATTGGAATGTATAGAGAGATTCATATCACTTGCACCAGCTCCATCACGGAGTCCTGAAAATCTCGAAGGCCAAAATAACAAAAAGCACGAAGTTGACACCGATATAAAATCTGAAACCCAAAGAGATATATTAAGTTCACCTGAGCGCAGCCCATCACCAAGTCTTCTCCGAAATACCACATACAAGACACTTTGGGAGAGAAATGCAGAAGGACATGTGTGTCCAGTAATTGACCTAACATATGATGAATGATGGACGTAGATAATCAGAACTGACTTTAGTTAATTCAAGCTATGCAGCCTGCCTTAATGTGCATATTAACCAAAGCTTGGTACAAATCTGGTGATGCTGTAAACTTGCAAGGTCTTTCATCTCAGGTTTTTACTCAAAACTGTTTTAAAAACCTTAGTGGCAAATGAAAAACATTTGAGGGGGAAACAAAAGTACTTTTTTCCTCAAAACTTCATGTAACTACTTTAAATATAATCATATGTATTAAAGTTACAAATACCAAAGAATTTGTTCATCAGATGTTGCTCCAGCCTGCTACTGGCACTTTTGTATAACTAATATAATTAAATATTAGCGACTACGCGGTTTGCAATATTTTGATAGGAAAATACCAATGCCACCAATGGATCCAGGAGATCGTCAGCTTTTATATAAATACCAACATTGTTATATTGTGATGAATATACCGATCCATTGACCATTGAAGTTGAACTATACATATTTGCTATAGTGTTCTCGAAAGTTGTAGACACTGCTCTCTTCAGGCTATAATCATCCAAAGTTCTGATGCATCTGTCCGATTTTTTTCCAAGCAATGATTCTAAGTTCACAGCAAACTCTTGGATACTAAGAAGCCTCCTTAGCTTTACACTTCCAATGAAAATGCAACATATTGTGAATTTTATAACATTTGATGAGTGTCAAACACTTAAATATTACCATTTTGAAGGTTTATTCACAACTGGAGAAACTATATAAATATTTCAGTATCCCTTGAAATTTGTGTGAACCGAACTCACATGTTTTGAAGAAGGTATATTCATGAAGGAATGAATTAAATTATTAAAAATCGCATTTTTACATGGTAAGGTTGCAGTACCTAACTGTAATATGAGTGTTTTGTTGCAAATCCACAAAATTAAGACTGGACAGGTAAGTTTGGTATCTAATTATATCAAAATTCTAAGTATCATCTCAATGATTTATCTGTGCGAGTTTATACGTATGGCTACGTATGGCTACATATGGCTACGTACGGCTACGTACGGCTACGTACGTTTGACGCTTGCTGACTGACCCCGAGCAAGTTACGTAATTAATGTAAACAATTCACTCGTAGAACGTCCGCCAAAGTTTTAAACATGTTTAAAAATTTTGCCCTCTATACGGCTGTCAGTGAGTGGTAGAGCGCAACCAGGAGTGATCTACGAATAGGCGCGAGTATACGTAAAACACTCGGCGGGTGAATCACGTATGGACAAGGATGAGCAAGAGTAAAAAAAATATTCCATCTGCCGTCATACGTAGGTCTTATCCGTGATAGTTGAACGCCCCTTAAGGCTTTTTAATTCTATATTTAACATATGAAATCCAGTTGTCCTTTATTTAATGATGTAACATTGGACACATTTATTTATTTATTTTATTAAGATATATTTCAAATGGGTAGCACCATCAGTAAAAACTGTTTTTTATGTGGTCCATTAATAAAATAAAACAAAATGTATATATACAGACGAAATATTAAGTATAAGTACATACATTAACTAAAAAGATAAGATAACCGGGACCCAGCGGTTGGAAGCCCAGATCGCGAGCGCTACCTCTGAGCTAGGCCCCCGCCCCAATCAACAAGAAGAGTTGTATGCAGAAATATTTGTGACGGCTGGCAAGACCATACCAGTTCTAGGATTAAAGTCCTGCATTGCACTGGAGCTAGGGGAAAATTTTAGGCCAGAAAGGGACAAACTAGTGTTGTCAAACACAGTACAGCCACAGGAGCAGCCGCTGGACCTAAGGCAAGTGCTTGATGAGTATGCCAACGCATTTGAAGGCCTGAGGAAATTCCAAGGTTCTTACCACATATCTATCAGAGAGGATGCAGAACCTGTCATTCACCCACCACGATGAGTAGCGCCTTCACTACATGAAGCATTTGAAAAACAAGCTAGACTCCATGCAACAATAAGGTGTGATTGTACCCGACAGACTAGGTGAACAGCCTTGCAGTAGTTGAAAAACGAGATGAATCTCTCAGAATTTGCCTTGATCCGAAGGATCTCAATAGAAGCATCAAAAGAGAGTACCTCCAAGTGCCAAAGTTTGAAGATGTCCTAGTTAATTTGCACGACAAACGGTGGTTCACCATCTTAGACCAGCAGAAGGACTCTTACTGGCAAGTGGAGTTGGCAGATGAAAGCGTAAAGTTATGCACATTTAACACACCCTTCGGGAGATATGCCTTCAAGAGGTTAACCTTCGGGATTGCATGTGCATCCGATGCCCTCCAAAAGTTCACCTACAAGGTCTTTGGTGACATACCTGGCATCTACATCATTGCTGACGATATGATGATTGCTGCGGAATCTGAAAATGAACACGACAAAATAGTGCGACAAGTTCTTCGGAGAGCATGAAAGCAAGGCGTCAGATTCAACGCCAACAAAATCCAGTACAAAAAGAAGGAAGTCACGTACATGGGTCGCCGTCTGGGAGCTGATGGTGTGCGCCCCAACAAGGCCAAAGTACAGGCAGTTATCGATATGGCCACACCAGAAGACAAATCAGCTGTCCTGTGGATTCTGGGTCTCATCAACTTTCTTGCACCCTTTATCCCGAATATTTCCACTGTTACAGCACCGTCGCGTAATCTCCTCAAGAAGAGTACTGCTTGGCAACGGCTGCCAGAACATGACAAAGCAATGGATAGATTACGAACCCAATTGGCTAGTGAACCAGTTCTCGCGATTTATGATCCTCAGAAACCAGTCGTCATTCAATGTGATGCATCACTGGCAGGATTAGGTGCCTGTATAATGCAAGACGGACCAATCGCATATGCCTCAAGAGCACTCACTGATGCTGAAACTCTTGCTACACAAGTTTTTCATCAATACATATGCGGTAGATCCTGCGTGAAAGTGCAAAGTGACCACAAACTGTTAGAGAGTATTTTCATGAAACCACTTTACAAAGCATCACCGAGACTACAGATGATGATGCTCAAGATGCTCAAGTACAGCCTGGAAGTACGGTACACTCCAGGATCCAAAATGTACATTGCGGATACGCTCTCTCGAGCACCACATCAGTCATTTCAGGGTAAAACACAATCCCTTGAGGCAGTTCGGATACATGCTGCGACAGCTGTAGTCCCTGCTACACTGAAGAAACTGCAAGAAATCCGTGATTACACAGGAAACGACAACACATTGTAAACAGTGATGCAGGTGGTTAACAATGGTTGGCCCAAGCACAGGAGCTGTGCACCACAGTCAGCACAACCATACTGGCAGCTTCGCGATTAGCTACGCATGGAAGATGATATTCTGTTTGCTGCGATCGGATTGTTGTGCCAAAACAGCTCAGAGAGGCTATGCTGGAGAAAGTCCACAAAGGCCATCTTGGAATGACCAAATGCACAACATTCTGTTAAGACTCTGTTACATAAGGCTATGCGGAAGGTAGTGACCATTGATGGCCCTATTAGCATATCGCAAAACACACCCATATCAGGATTAAAATACTCCCCTGCACAGAAAGTGTTTTACTGGCCCAATATGGAAGCTGATGTGAAAGACATGGTCAGCAAATGTGCAACCTGTGCAACTTTCAGGAAGAACAAAGAACCACTGATACCACACCCAGTGCCAGAATGACCATGGCAGAAGTTAGGAACCGACATATTTGAAATATGTGGCAACAGTTACCTACTCATTGTGGATTACTTCTCTAAATATCCTGAAATTGCCAAACTAGACAGCAAAACAGCAACTGGAGTTATCAAAGCTCTCAAGACCATCTTGGCAAGACATGGCATTTGTGAAACTCATTGCTGACAATATGCCCTTTGCCAGCTATGAGATAGCTGAGTTTGCTCAGGAATGGGGTTTCGATATTGTTACCAGCAGCCCCAAGTACCCTCAGTCAAATGGACAGAGTGAGCGATGCGTAGGCACAGTCAAGACTCTGTTACATAAGGCCTATGCGGAAGGTAGTGACCATTGATGGCCCTATTAGCATATCGCAACACACCCATATCAGGATTTAAATACTCCCCTGCTCAACTACTAATGGGTCGCAAGTTACGTGATCTGCTCCCGAGGCCCTCACATCAATTGGAACCAGCCATTGTTCCAGATCCAAAAACTCTGCTAGAACGCCGACAGCGCAAACAAAAGGAGCCATACGACAAGGGAGCCAAGCAACGACCTCTACCTGAGATAAGAGGAAGAGTTAAGACCCAGTCTCACATAGCCGGTTTTGCCGTAGTGAACCCGTAGTATTACATAACGGTTATGCAATAGCTTTTTTCACCGGGTTGGCGACGGATTCTGGCGGCAAAAAAGGGTTCTACGGGTGACTCGTCGGGTTCTACGGGTGACTCGGCGGGTTCTACGGGTGACTCGGCAGGTTCTACGGGTGACTCGGCGGGTTCTACGGGTCATTAGGAGTAAGCCGATGGGTAGTAGGAGTAACTCGACGGCTTCCAGGAGTAATCCGCCGGCTTCCACGGGTGACTCGCCGACTGCTACCAGCGTCAGAATCAGCGTAGGCAGAGAGGGGGGTTGTATATACTTAAAAAAGGCTGCTGCTCCCCTAATATAAGTCCGATTTTCGTCAAATAAAGACTGTAGTATAGTTCATACTGATTCCATACATGTTTTTGGATCGAAAATAGACCAAATATTAAGCGAGTTATTTGTCTGAGAAGGCAGCTAGGTGGGCGGAGGCAAACAGTGGTGCTCCCTTAAGCCCCGTTCCCACATAGCCGAGTTTGTCGTAGTCAACTCGTAGTATTACGTAACGGCCAAAATTCGAGGAGTTGGCGACGAATTCTGGCGGAAAAAGTGACTCGGTGGGTTACTCGCCGAGTTACTCGGCGGGTTCGGCGGGTGACTCGGCGGGTGACTCGCCGAGTTGTAGGAGTGACTCGCCGGGTGAAGCAAGGTAGCTACGACAGCGACGAGTCACCCGTCGAATGATAGGCCGACGCCAGCCTACCTGCATTCTCAGATGCATATCTCGCTTAATATTTGGTCTATTTTCGATCCGAAAAAACCTATGGAGTCACTATGAATTATACTACAAAACAATCTTTATTTGACGAAAATCGGACTAATATTAAGGGAGCAGTAGCTTTTTAAAGAAGCGCTCAGCTTTCTGCATTAATACAGTCTGGGCGCGGACGCTTCAGGGAGCACCAGTATAAGTAAATTAAATATAGCAAATAAAATCACAGATCAAATCACAAATACTAATTACAATATCAATATTAGATTTAAATTTTACAAAATATACACAAATTTATACTGATCATAATATCACAATAAGATTCAAATTAACACAAAAAGATAAGAAAGTTATACAAATATAATCATTGCCTGGTAATTACAATAAAATATATTGCTTTTAATTAATGAAAGCAATTACATATTTTTGTAATTGTGAATGACAATCAAGACAATGTCATATTACTGTGTCATCTTTGAACAAACCATGAAATGACAGGTCAAAGAACCCCAATTTAGGCAATTAGGCAATTGACACATGTATTGAATTTGCTGTATTCTATACACCCATTCTTTGTATCATTCAAAATGCTAATAGCAATTGACATAACAGTCATGGCAGTTGGCAGAATGAGTAGAAATGAATTGCAATAAAGCTCATCCAAACAATGTATATAAAATGGTCAAAAATATTGACCACACCATTCAAGTCAGGGCCATACACAGAGCACCTTGCCGCCGCCAGACTACCTGCCTTCTCAGACGAATATCTCGCTTAATATTTGGTCTATTTTCAATCTGAAAATCTGTGTGGAATAAGTATGAACTCGACTATAATTCAATATTTATTTGACGAAAATCGGAATAATGTAAATGGAGCAGCAGCCGCCGCCAGACAACCGCCTTCTCAGATGAATATCTCGCTTAATATTTGGTATATTTTCGATCCGAAAACACGTATGGAATCAGTGTGAACTATACTAAAATGCAGTCTTATTTGACGAGAATCGGACTAATATTAGGGGAGCAGCAGCCTTTTAAAGTAGCGCTCAGCCTTACCTGCATTGATACAGTCCGGGCGCGGACGTCTGCGAGAGCACCACTGTTTGCCTCCGCCAACCTAGCTACATTCTCAGACGAATATCTCGCTTAATATTTGGTCTATTTTCAATCCGAAAATACCTATGGAGTCACTATGAATTATACTACAAAACAATATTTATTTGACGAAAATCGGACTAATATAAATGGAGCAGCAGCCGCCGCCAGACAACCGCCTTCTCAGACGAATATCTCGCTTAATATTTGGTCTATTTTCAATCCGAAAATACCTATGGAGTCACTATGAATTATACTACAAAACAATTTTTATTTGACGAAAATCGGACTAATATTATAGGAGCAGCGGCCTTTTATATTATATACGACCCCCTACGCTGATGATGCATGTACTAAAGGTAGAACTCGACGAGTTACTCGGCGAGTTACTCCTACAACTCGGTGAGTTACTCCTACGATTCGCCGAGTAACTCCTCGCACTCCTGAACATCCCCCCCCCCGAGTGTAATACGAGTGAAATTAGTGCCGAGTAACTCGCCGAGTTCGAGGAGTAACTCGCCGAGTTCGAGGAGTAACTCGCCGAGTTCGAGGAGTAACTCGGCGAGTCATTGCCGAGTTTTTGAACTCCTGGAAAATCCGCTGAGTGTGCTGTGCAGCGCGGCATACTCGGGATACTCGGCATACTCGGCTCCAAATCTCACGAGTTCGCTACGAGTCACAGGAGTTTCTCGCCGAACATCTCTCGAGTGCGAGGAGTAATCGCAGAGTTTAGTACGAATTGGGCCCGAGAGGCGTGTTACGTAATACTACGAGTTGACTACGAGAAACTCGGCTATGTGGGAACGGGGCTTTACACATCCGCTCCCGGACTGTATCAAAGGCTGCTGCTCCCTTAATATTAGTCTATCTATCTATCTACATATCTATCTATCTACATATCTATCTATCTAACTATCTACATTAAAGAACAGCGATTAATGTTGGGGGCGTTTTTTACAAGAATATTCTTGTTTTTGCCTAGTATACTCTATTAATTTTCCTCACCTTATCTATTATATAAATTTTATTTGATGAAAATCGGACTATATACTATTCATTATGACCGTTATACTAAATGACAATTGTCACTCAGATATGTGTGATGTTCAAAGTGGCTTCTTTTTAATTGTGAATTGAATAGGACATGACATTAAACCTGTAATCCAGGTTAATTGCAATTGACTTATGACAATTAACCTTTGTGAAGGACTTCTTTACATTTGGCTAATTGAATTGAATTACTTACGTTGTAATAGCTCATGTCTCACAATGTTATCATTGTTTTATTTTAATTTTTTATTGATTTTTTATATACTTTAAAAGGCTGCTGCTCCCCTAATATTAGTCCGATTTACGTCAAATAAAGACTAAATTGTTCAGGGAAATGTTTGGAATTTATATGATAGTTAAGGTGGAGAAAATTAATGGAGTATACTAGGCACAAACAAGAATATTCTTGTTAATAAAGTTAGTAATACCTCATAGAGTATAGATATGTAGATAGACAGATAGTTATAAGATCTTCACCTAATAATATGTTACTATAAATAATTCATTGAATCGCAATCAATAAAAAATGAAAATAAAACAATGATAGAAACTATCTATAGATAGATATACTCTAGTTAGAATAATCATTTTAGATATTTATTTCATTTTATATATAAATTATTAATATTTCGTTCTTGTTGTTGTTTCTGAAAATAATCCAACTGGAATTAAATTTGATATTGCATGTTCCATCCATGATCAAAACCAATTATAGACAATCTCCCTCTTTAATATGCATAATAAACAGGAATCAGTTGAAATTCAAAATTTCAATTAATGCTTGTGATCAATGATGAAAAAGCATGATTTACCCCATTCTTTGTTATCATTCAAAATCCTAACAGCAATTGACATAACGGTCACGGCAGATTGCTATTACATATATAGGTTAATTGACTTTTACAAAACCCAAGGAAAAGTCCTTCCCATTGGCCAGTTGGCAGAATGAGTAGAAAGGAATTGCAATAAAGCTCATCCAAACATTGTATATATGATGGTCAAACTATTTGACTGTACACTTCGAAAATGCAAAAGAGAAAAGCATCAGTCCAGCACCCTTTGTACATCCTGCAGCATGGCAGTATATAATAGATAAGGTGAGGAAAATTAATAAGGTATGCTGGGCAAAAACAAGAATATTCTTGTCAAAAACGCCCCCAACATTAATCGCTGTTCTTTAATGTAGATAGTTAGATAGATAGTTAGGTAGATATGTAGATAGATAGATAGATAGTTTAGAGAGACAGATAGATTTATATGCTTATTATATAATATAGAATATCTCGCTTAATATTTGGTCTATTTTCGATCCGAAAACACTTATGAAATCAGTATTGGGTGGGGTGGGTGATTACGGCTTTACGTCCTGTATTTCTGCACCAGTTGGGCAAATTAGGACAGGCAGAGACCATGGCAATGAGACGAAGGAATGAAATCAGTATTAACTATACTACAATCCAGTATTATTTGACGAAAATCGGAATAATATTAGAAGCGCTCAGCTCTGCCTGCATTGATACAGTCCGGGTGCGGACGCTTGAGGGAGCACCAGTGTTTGCCGCCTACCTGTCTTCTCAGACGAATATCTCGCTTAATATTTGGTCTATTTTCAATCCAATAACATGTATGGAATCAGTATGAACTATACCACAATTCAGTATTATTTGACGAAAATCAGACTAATATTAGGGGAGCAGCAACATTTTAAAGTATATACAACCCCCCTCCCTGCCTACGCTGATACTGATGCTGGTAGCAGTCGGCGAGTCACCCGTGGAAGTCGGCAGATTACTACTGGAAGCCGTCGAGTTACTCCAACTACCCGTTGGCTTACTCCTAGTAAATCGCCGGCTTTACTACGGGTAAAATTAGGGATGGATAACTTGCTGACTTCCACGGGTAATCCGCCGACTTCCACGGGTAATCCGCCGACTTCCACGGGTAATCTGCCGACTTTTTGGAAACCTGGGAGTTTGCAAGCAGGGCTCTTCCCGCTACCGGACACAAAACTCCCGGCTTGGCCACGGGTCCCAGGAGTGACTCGACGGGTATTGCCGGGTATCCACGGGTAACCATCGGGTTGGAGCCGGGAAGCGCGTTACGTCACCGTTATGCAATACTACGGGTTCACTATGGGAAAACCGGCTATGTGAGACCGGGGCTTTAGGGTCAGACTTGGACCTGACCAAACATGGGAACCAGCAACGGTAACCCTGCAAACAATATTTAGCAGACCTTAGTTGAATATTTCACGGAAATATTATTGTCTAAGGTGCTGCTGAGATTGCCATAACATTTCATTAATGTCTGGAGAAGGTTGTGCCGACATTAGCAGAAAGTATTATTATCTAAGGTTCTGCTAATATTTCTGTAATATTTAAAAATATCCTTATTCTTAAATATTGATTGAATATTTACTAATAATCTCATCAAGATGAAAATTCTCAAGATGACTTTAATGTTAGACTCTAATATCAAAGTAAAATATGATTTGAAGGTTACTGTGGTATCGGTGAAAATATTAACTAACATATTGCCTTAACATTAGTCTCAAAAGTCAAGCACACCTCATATTTAAATCTTATGAGAAGGTCTTTAAATAAAATTACATTTAATGTTGTATTGACATAATAGTAACATCATAGAAAATATTAAACTTAATGTTTATAGCATATTAGGAATAGTTATTATACAGATATGATTTTCAAACATCAGAGAAATGATATATCAAACATTCGATTTTGATGTTATTTTAACACGATGATAACATAAGAAAAAATATTAAACAAAATATTCATTGGATATTACGAGTTAATATTAAAGGCTTGTTAATTGAAAACATTACCAGGGTACTACAGAAAAATATTTATGTTAATGTTGATTTAATACTGACCAGGTATTACAGGAAAGTTTAAATTATAATATTTGCTAAATATTGAGAAATATGTCATGAAAATATGCTAACTGAAAATTATCATAACAATTATGAGAAATATTTGGTGTAATACTGATTTAATAATATCAAAGTATTTCTGCAAATATTTATTCTAATATTTGCCACATGTTGGAAATTCAGGTCATATTCATGATAGTTTAAATATTTATATTTTAATCAACCATAATATTCTTTCTTATTGTCAATCCAACATTTTTGCAGTTTTTTTCGAGATGGGAATTATGTTTTCCTATAATAAGCTTGAAAGATATTCAGATTAATATTTGTCAGTACAAAATTCATTTTCAAACTTATAAGATATATGACATACTTACGTATGCAATTGTGTAATTATTAATAAAAGAGCACTTACTATTTTTATGAAAATTTATTATAGACATTGTCAAAATGATTAACACATGCATGACTGCTAAAATATCAGTAAATAGCTTATCAGCAAATCATAAACTAAGATATTTGGAAAAAAAGTAGGACTTCAGCAAAACCAAGTGTTAGGATTGAACCCACGATCGATGTTGTGATTGGCAAGCCAGCACTCTACCTACTTGGCCACAGAAGAGATTGTATATTTACCTCTTTGTGAAAAAATTTAACATGCCCATGCACTAATAGGTAAAATACTTTCTATTTTAAAAGTGTAGAGCATATAATGCTCACATCAAGTTTTTTAATATGCAAGTGATTTAATTTCAATACATAATTACTGTCCTGTGATAATTTATTTAATTTCTATATTAACTTAAATGTGGGTAGAGGTTATCCTTAATAAAATTCAACATTTGTTTTGTTTTTAAAAGAGAAACAGCTACCCAAACTGATGTGATGCATTGTTACTGGATAACCCAGTAGCAAAATATATAAATTAAGTCACAATCACTCATGTATCCATGCATGAGTGGCTTCCCTGCTTCAGGCAGGTTAACATGCACTAATTAGACACAGACTGGGCAATTGACCCCCGCCCTCCTTGGACCCCTCTCCACTCTGCAGTCAGCACTGGAGACAACAGCAGTTAACAGCTTATACACAGGTGAACTTGGACAGACATTGCAAGGACTGGCATGCTACAAAGTGAACATGCACATAATGTAGGTAAGTTACCCTTTTTTTTCAGATTGCATATAATTATCTTCATTTCTAATATCAATCTATCTTCTATCTATCTATCTATCAATCAATCAATCAATCAGTCAATAAATCAAACAATCAAACAATCTATATATCTATCTATATCTATCTATCTAAATTTGCATACTTTATAAACATTCAAGAACCAAAAGTCTTGAAAAATATAACAATATTAATTAGTTTAGCTTGAATTTTAAATATGAATAAACTAAAATAATTAAATCAATTTAGTAATTATAATAAGGCAAGAAATCTTTATTAAAGTGAATTATGACATTAACAATTTATTATATATCTTTGCAAAGCATAGGTTGTTGTCAATTAGAGTTCATGTCTAATGCATAGCTTTGTTTTCTCTAGAATTAGATAGAAACTATACAAGAACAATAAACTGCATTAGACTGTGCAATGGTATCACATTACATGTGCAACTTGCATAACCCCCTCAATTAGACCCAGATATCTTGAAATTAACTGAAGCAGAACACTCATTAGCATATATTATGGCATGATAATTGCTCACTAGAGGGGGTTAAACATATAATGTTCTAAATTATGATTTGAATAGTACTATGAATATGTATATTAAATATAATCCACTTTCAAATGAGTATATATAATAAATTGCTAAGTGACATTATGTTGGCCATATTTTGCTTTTATATGATCCATATGCACAACATTCTGCAAAATGCATATATAGTTTATTGTGTGACATTCTATATCATTACATAATCTTTGATAACTAATTATTTTATGGATCCATGTGCTTTTGTATGATTGGTGTTATGATCGAGCCTTGTATCATTTCAGTAAAAACCCATATCTCCTCATTAGCTGACAATCACAAAGAATAATGCTTTATAATTATAAAGTTCTTTGATGAGATCAATCATGCAGTTTGATCAACAAAGATCCTGGAGCCATGGCATTGTGTCGCCACCTGGTGATTATTGATTTAAATATGTCATGGTCTCATGCCATGATAATTCAATCAGTGTCCAGCTGTCATTTTTGCCAAAGAGTGTTTAAATACCGAATTTCAATGCTGATCAATCCATTTTTAAATAATATATAAAAATGAGTTTTAAAATAAATTAATATCAGCTCATGTGCGGCGATTTACCTAAAATTGCTGCAAACATTCTGTGCAAACATGATCAAAACAATTATCTGTGATATATGATTGGTAGATTTTGACAAATTCCTTTGTGTGATCGGATTACAGTTTTGATCAGTGGTGATCATGGCATTGTGCTGCCACCTAGTGATAATTGATTTAAATATGTCATGGTATCATGTCATGATAATTTAAATGGTTTCATTGCTGTCAATGGAAATTTTGTGAATATTAAATGCTATATCATATTGTTTCTCCATTTCTTTTACATGAATTTGAGTAATAATAATAGCTTTTATATGTCAGGGCATGTGCTGCCACCTACTGATAACTGCTGTATGCTTTCTGCCCAAACAACTGGCCTTGGATTTGTGCGGTGTAGGACTTTGTGATGTAGAAATACAGATCAATGTAGATCAATTAATATAAGGTATAAGATAATTTTTTTAGGATATATATATTAAAAGATAAGATGATTTATAAAATTGTTCTCTTTTCAGATGTTACGTCTAAAATGACGATCAATCCTCCAAATACCAGTGAAGATCCAGATTCCAGGTAGGGTAAACATTGGTATGAGTAAATTGATTCCGAGTTCTGAGTACGGAGTTCTTTGGTAAATGTTCCATTTATTTGCAAAGTTGAAAACATCTGAGAAAGCCACACACATATTAATTCAAATTTTATCATTTGCAGGTTACTTTTCAACATCAGTTGCCATGCCATCCAAATGCACATCCTGATCAAAGTTTCAAGGTAAATGTTCAAACATAATTGTCATAATCATCGTTCAGGAGGGCACTTACACAGTACCAAATTTATATAATTACAGGACATATCAATGCATACCTATAAAATTTACAGAATGTATCTTTTACTGTATTTCAGAAAATTGCAAGGCAACAGACAGTTTAACAGTTTTGATCTTCCAGATTTCAGAAATACTACATCTGCAGTGCATTGACTAATGACATAACCCTGGAGACTATTTGTTGGGTTCATGAGTCTTCATCATACCCCAAATTCGTACTGATTTTAACCTGCACTCCACGCATGCACATATCACCAACCTATCTACAACGATCTGAACTAAGAGGTTTTTTAACCTTGGTTCAGTAAACTACATTACCATGATTACATGTAATGAGCAAAATATAAGACTTTAGTGTTATTAGATCGATGCTTGTCATAAAGATGTATTCTTACATGTTATTAAAGAAGAGGGTCATTAAATCTTGTGTCACTTGAATGTTGCTACATTTTGTATTATACTGTTTTTATTTTGTTTTTTACAGTCAAAATAAATTTGTGAGAGAGAAATGATTTGTATTGTTTGTTACTTGATCATAATGAGATCTGTTGCAGAATATTATATCATTTATCATACATATTATATCAATAGTAATTTAAACCTTCGAAAAATATGTTTGAAAATATGAGTCTGATATAAGAAGATAATGTTATGTAATCTTTCCAAAAAGCTCCTTTCAACATTATGCAAAATATTATAAATAAGATCGGACTAATTTTTTCAGATGCTTGGGTAAATATCGGCATCATGTTAGTAACTAATATATTGACTAACATTTGTGAAACCTTGGTCAAACCTTAGGCAAATGTTATGATATAATATTTGTCTAATATCAGAATAATATTATTCAAACATTGTGAAAATGTTAGTTAAACCTTAAATTCTAATATTTTAGGAAATATTAAGATGATATCATGAAACTAACAGTTGAAAATATTACAGATAAGGTCAAAATCAGCTTATAACTGTCCACATTTTAACCTTATATAATATTCTCAAATAATATTGGGCCGAGGAATTTCTAATATTGACATAATATCATACAAATATAAAAATGTTTGTAGGGAACTGGATCACATAACACCTGTGATGACCAGCATCCCGTTAGATTTTAAATTCTAGTAGACCGTTGACCTGGAATGCGGAGCATGTAACTGCCACAGCATGGACCCCATGTGAAGGGGTTTGCTGGTGTCCTGCAAGGCGCAGCGCAGTCCGTAAGGTCTTGGCAGGGTTTCATATAGGACGTGTGGTTGGGACAGGGACTAATAAATATGTGAAACTTTAATTCTTGCTCTTGGTCTGAGTCAATCTCAGAGGGACCTTACAAATTGGCGCCCGATGTGGGACCTGACTCATTCCAAGGAGAGCTTCTGTGCAGCAAAGACTAACCTTGCATTGAGGAAGGATTATCTTTGGCAAAGGATTATATTTGGCACATAGGAATACACAAAGGAATTCCTCCTGCATTACTCACAGCAGTTGAGGCAGCTGAGTGTTTTCACTTCCTAAAGTGCTAGTTTGTTTCTGTGGCTCTGTCCCAGCCACACTTGTTTGTCTTTTGATATTTTTTGGTTTTTGTCTTGTTCGAAATTTGTCTCGTTTAAAACTATGCCAGGTACTTAGAGGTTAAAGCCCAAACCTGGCAGGGGATTGTGTCAGCCGGATGACAGCCAGGGTGTGGCTGATCAGCGGACTGACGCTCCACGTGGCACTCAGCCAGCCAGCCTGTTGGCTGCGGAGGTCACTCTCGAGGTACCAAGTGGGGGGGCTGAAGTTAATGTGGATAGGGACTCGCCTCTTCCAGGACCCTCCCATAACAAGGGTCGTGGTAAGAAGACTGGCAAGTCCCAGGTTCGACCCCGAGCTAATAGTGAACGAAGGGTTTTAGATTTTTCTGACAAGTAGTCATCTGATGACTCCTTAGCCTCCACTCCCCCATCCTCCCCTGCATATAGGACTAGAATTGTGAGAAAGCCTATTGGGACAAGCAGAGCCGCTGGGGCCGTAATGGCCGGCGAAGCTGCCCCCAGAGGTCGTGCCCACCCCAGACGGCGTAGGAGATGCTGAGAAGCCCTTCCCCCTCTGTATGATGGTCAGGGAGTAGCATTTACTGAGTATTTGTTGGAGTTTGGGAGGGTGGCTGACTTTAATGGATGGACTAATGAGGAACGTTGCTTTCATTTGTGGACCAGCATTGATGGTCCAGCCAGGTTGAAGATTGTGTCCTTGCCCTACGAAAAATTGTGGAATCTAATGGTGGCCAACTGAGGTCCGTGTTCTGTTCTACTAGGGCCCTCGATGCGTACAGAAACAAATGGTTTAATGCAAAAAAAAGGCTAATCCTGCGTCCACTGGGGAGGAACAAGAGAGGTTTGCTGAGGAGAGGTTCATGGAAACCTCTGGGTCCACTCACATGAGGTTTTGGTTGGGAGACCTGAAACCGGCCATACTCCAGGATGCCATTGACCTAGCCACCCAGTATGAATCTGTCTATGAAGCAGCCAAGCCCCACAAGCCCAACATTGGGCCCTCAGGGGCTGTGGCTATGGTTCAAGCAGATGGGCCCGAACCTTCCCCCATCCCCAGACCAACTGGGGCCCCAGTCACCGAAGACCAAATAAAAAAGATGTTCTATTCCTTCATGAAAGACATAATGGCGAGCCGAGACGGCGCCCATGAATCCCGGGCCCGTAACGCCGTGCCAAGGCCCTCCAATAATAATAATAGAAGGTGTTTTAATTGCAAAGAGTATGGCCATATCCGGCGGGACTGCCCTAAGCAAAGGAAAGATCGTAAAAAGGGGTTTGGTCAAAGAAGAGGGGATGGCCCCAGAGGAAACGGAGGGAATGGTGGTTGAACTGGGCCTTCAAGGTCCTCCGGGGGTCCCAGGTTAGGCAGGCAGGAAAGAAAGCAAAATGGCCGCTCAGTTTCCCCGAAAGAGTAAGGGTGGAGGAGGACCTGGCCCCAGGCCCTCCAGCCTCAAAATCGACGCCTCCAAGGCGTTGGACAATATAGGCCGTGGAACAATATAGGCCTCCATGCCCTCTGGGCCAAGAAGCTGTGACCGCCTGGTATATGGCAATTAGAATGGGGTCCACAAATATGGATATGTTGGTTGATACAGGAGCCCAAGTTTCTTTGTTGAGTAAAAGAGTGCATGATGAAGTTCCTGGTGTAAGTGGGTCTCCCCTCCGCCCGGTGGACGGACAAATTGCAGCTGCCAATGGCAGCTTGATCAAAGTGTATGGTATGTTAGAAATGGCCCATTGGGGATGGAGTGCTTAAAAAGACATAAGCAACTTTAATGTGTTCCACAGGGACCGTCGGGCTAGGGGGAGTTGAGATCAATTGCAGGGAGGGCCTAACCAGGCAGGGTGGAAGAGCTGTTGTCAATGAGCCCATTTGTCTCCCAGCCAGGCACACGTCATTGGTCGCCATTAACTTGGTGACCTGGGGACAAAATAGGGGTCAGGACATGGTGCTCGAAGCCTTGCCCCAGATATGTCAAAGTAGTCATGTAATGGTACCCAGGGGAGTATTGGACACTAGTTGTCCCGCTCCCGATGTGTGGGTGGTGGGTGGGTGATTAGGGCTTTACGTCCTGTATTTCTGCACTAGTTGGGCTAATTAGGACAGGCAGAGACCATGGCAATGAGACGAAGGATGAAACAGCCATCCAACTTAGGCTCGACCGGATATCGAACCCGGGCCCCAGGGGTTGGAAGCGCTACCTCTGACCCGCTGTGTGGGTGACCAATCCCATCGAAAAAGAAATCTGTCTGTCTGTCAAAAGGTCAACTGCTAGGGGAATTGCATAAAGTCCTTTCATATGGGGATCTTCTTAAAAAGGGATCAATTGTGACCTCGGTCACCTCAGCAAGGAAGACCTCACGTATGGAATTACCTGGACATCTGAAATCCCTTGTTGACCAGTCTGATGGTTTGACCTCTGAACAGAAAGCCCAACTGTCCTCAGTTCTGTCAAAATAAAAAAGTAGCTTCGAGGGAGGTCCACATGGGTTGGGGCGCACCGACCTGGCTAAGCACTTCATTGATACAGGTGACCATAGGCCCTTTAAATTGCCCGCAAGGAGATTGGGCTGGGCCCTTGGGGTGGGTGGGTGGGTGATTAGGGCTTTACGTCCTGTATTTCTGCACCAGTTGGGCTAATTAGGACAGGCAGACACCATGGCAATGAGACGAAGGATGAAACAGCCATCCAACTTAGGCTCGACCGGAAATCAAACCCGGGACCCAGCGGTTGGAAGCCCAGAGCGCTACCTCTGAGCTAGGTCCCCGCCCCTGGGCCCTTGGGGAAGAGGTTGACCAGATGTTGGATCTTGGAGTGATAGAGCCCAGTAGTAGCCCTTGGTCTAGCCCTCCTGTCCTTGTTAGAAAGAAAGATGGCTCTTTTCGGTTTTGTGTTGATTATAGATGTTTGAATACTTGTACCAAGAAAGATGCATATCCCTTGCCTAGGATTGAAGATTGTCTAGACACTTTAGCTGGAGAAAAAATGGTTTTGTACATTAGATTTGTCTTCTGGGTATTGGCAGATAGCAATGGAGGACAGGGATAAGGAAAAGACAGCTTTTACCACTCCTAGAGGTCACTATCATTTCACAGTTATGCCACTTGGCGTGACAAATGGCCCAGCCACCTTAGAAAGATTATTGGAGTTAGTCTTAGGTGGTCTAGATTTGAGTACCTGTCTATGCTACATGGATGACATCGTGGTCAAGGGGTCTACCTTTAGCCAATGTCTGTCTAACTTGATAGTTGTTCTAGATAGGATGGGCCAGGCTGGCCTGAGGTTGAAGCCCAGCAAGTGTGAATTGTTTAAGAAAGAAGTTTCTTTTCTTGGTCATGTGGTTAGTGAAAAAGGGGTGGCCCAGACCCCAGAAAGATTGATGCAGTTAGGAATTGGCCTGTGCCCCAGTCAGTTCACGGGGTCAGAAGTTTTGTGGGAATTGCTTCCTATTATAGGAAGTATGTGCCCAACTTTGCAGCCCTGGCTACGCCCTTGCATGGTCTCATGACGCCTTAACTCGAGTTTAAACGGACTAAGGAATGACAAACGTCATTTGAAGCCCTTATCTTGGCTCTCACCACTGCCCCCATCTCGGCACTGCCTCGTGAGGGCTGCCCAGTTGTATCTGACACTGATGCATCTGATTTGGCTATCGTAGGTGATAGATGGAAAGGAAAGAGTAGTTGCCTATGCGTCCCAAGCTTTGTCTGCCTCCCAGCGAAATTATTGTACAACATACAAAGAATTGTTTGCAGTTGTCAAAATGGCCAAGGTTTTCAGGCCACATATCTATGGGCAGGATTCAGTGCTTTTACGCACTGACCATCGTGCCCTGCTTTGGTTACAGAAGTTCAAAGATGCTGAGAGATGCTGGCCCGATGGCTGACTTCATTAGCTGAGTATGATTTCAAAATTGAATACAGGGAGGGCAAGAAGCATGGGAACGCTGATGGCTGCTCTAGGATTCCTGTTAGAAAATGCCCCAGGAATGACTGTCCTGATCCCGGACATGGTGACCTTGACACTAAAGTAGCCTAGTCCAGTTGAATTCGAATTGGGCACACACATTCGTGCAGCATTAAATCAAACCACTAATACTAAAAACATCTGGTGCTCACGATTTTCTTTTCAAAGAACTTCAAAACATACTAGTCACAATATTAGATTCAATATTCTGGCAGAACCAGATGCAAATGAATCAATTACAAGATCAGGGGGCTGGAGTTCTGTTTATGTGCACATGGAGCAACAGAAGAGCTTGCAGTTTTTCAACAGACATAGTTGTTCTGGATGTTCTGGACGTAACATGCACTCAAGAGTTTCTACAGTTTTGAAAATACTCTTTCATGTTCAGCTGTTGTAACAGGTAAAACAGCCAATATAGTTTTAAAACAGGGTACTGATATTTGGGTAGACCAATTTACTGCAGCAGTTTAAGGCACATATTGCTGTAACACCCAGTACTTGTTAAACAACTTTGTTTCCACATCTCAAATTCACATTTTACAATGGTTTCTGTGTCTAACCAATCACCTTCTTAATCTTGTCAGGTATTAACAAGGACAAAGTGCATGCTTTCCACTGATGTGGAACGGTGATGCAGATCAGTCAATACAACATCAAGGAGAGGATAATACAGATTTACTCTGAAATAGTTAGATGCTGGCTGATATGGATCTCCAGCAAAGCTACCAGCATTACCCCTGTACCCAGTCCTTTTGGACACACAAGGTCTGCTTTGAATGTCAGACTTGGACATTTCTACCTCAGCAGCTAGTGTGCATTCTTCTGCAAAAAGCCTATTGAACTCCTTATCGACAGAACGAAGATCTTGCAGAAGTTTTTATCATGTCATCAACTATTTTCAATGCAGCAATTAAATCATTTTGCCAACTTCCTGCAATGATGGTCCAGAAATGTTTTCAAGTATTAGACGACCTACAATAAAGTCTGCCTTCTTCAGGCTCATGGTCAAATTGTGGGCGCCTTTCCCAGTCTCAATAGAATCCCATGTTTCCATCTCCTCAAGTGCTGCAACAACATAAGGATATAAATCCTTAGCAACAAGCACTGATTCATGCCTTTCTACAAATCGTATACTGCACAAGGTGACTAATCTTTTCTTTCCACTTGGGGAAAGGGTTTTCCTGCTTACAACATTATTGGCTTAAAGAAAAAGTCAACCACACATTTTCGAGGTCGGGCGCTTTTCTTAACAATTGTATCGTGCTATACCTCATTGGATAGATGAACGGAATAGAGCTTTCTAAATATCTCTTTGAGATTGTTCTATCTTAATTTGGAGCCGAGATATAAGCAGTCAAAATAAGACAACTTTGGACCACTGTACCACCTAGACCACTTTACAAAATGGTTTTTTTTTTGGTGCGATAGTTGTACTAGGGTAGGACTATAAAAATATGAAATGGCAAGCCAATAACATTATTCCTTCTGTGTTTTTCAAAACATTTGCGTACATTTTTCGGCATTCCGTGTTTTTAAAAACTCATATCTCCCAAATTATTCAATGAAACTTCCTAAGATTTCCATCAGCACTGGGAAAGTCTCCAAGGTATCTGTAGAAATAGAAAAATTCAAGTCAATCCACCTGCCCAGTTTTGAGAAACCGAACACACCAATTATGTTTTTTGTTTTCGCGATTACGCCGTGCTGGCTCGGAATACAGCCCAGTCATGACCACCAAAGGAAGCGGACAAAAGGGTTTTAAAGGGTTTCTGGCCTTGGTTTTGCTGTATCTAGTGTAGTTTTTGCGTAGTAAGCTCTTACTTCTTTAGAAGAAAAAGAAGAAGAAAAAAAAGATGAAGAAAAAAAAAAGAAGAAGAATATCAGCAATAACAATATAAATTCCCCCTCCGGGGAATTTATAATGATAATAGATTAGCATTTCTTATAGTATAAAATTTATTAAAAAAATATATATAATATAAGGATTTGTTCTCATGAGTGAGAATCACTGGTTCATGACAGGACAGAAACATTGATGAACAAAATACTGAATGAAATTCACATGCTATTGATACAAGCATTTTCTATTTAGGACCTGATTACAATGAAATTCACATGCCACTATTTCAGCACTTTCTGTATAGGATCCTCAGCAGTTCACTACAATTATCACCACATTATCCATTGATATAACAGAGATGCTTAGTTGAAAATCACACATTATTCAATATCATGTTGGAGTTACTGAAATGAAATTCACATGCTACTTTTACAAGCATTTTCTGTGCAGTGAATGACTGTTGGTTCATCACCTCCGAGTGATCAACATATCATATCAGAACAATAAAATTTACACAGGATATCTTAGTATAATGACTGCAACACATGCATTTATGAAGCAAAGCTCACCCTGAAGAGGACTGACAAATGTAACAATTTCTTATTGAGCAATTTTCTTTGTAATTGTTTTATACAGAGATACTGTATACAGTAGTGCGGAACACAATATTATAAGCTATGGAAATTATTAAATGGATGCCATGTTTGGCAAATTCATGCCTAACTCAGGGATTATGGAATGCATTGGCAGATCTGGTGTTGTGTCGATGAATGTTTCTATTTTTACAAATATGCTGTCTTGAAAGTAAGTGGGTACCAATTTGTTCTCTAATTTGTAATTCTTGAAGGTTACACAGACCATTAGCTTTCAGAAGTCTCAGATTCTTGAAAATTGGTTCTGTGTGAGCATTGTATTTCGCACCCATTATGATTCTGACAGCTTTCTTTTGAAACTTTACAACTGAATTAATTTGATTTCCAACAAAGAATCCCATAATTGAGATATAGCATAAATAACCTATAATATAAAGTGAGAATAGTATCCTTCGAGATAAAATTTTCATTTTTTAACATTATTCCTATAATTTTAGACATTTTCAAGGATATCTTATGAATATGTGATTTCCAACTAAGATGTTTATCTTTTGTAATTCCTAGGTAATTAAATGAGTCCAAAAAGTCTATAATTGTACAATCTATCATAATATTTAAATAATTAACATTTTTGCATATAGTATGAAAAAGCATGGCCTTTGTCTTGGAGGAATTTAGTGATAATTTATTAAGTTTTAGCCACACACACACAGAGATAATTTCAAGTTCAGTATCTGTATTTCTATCCCTGTTTTGACCTGCACTGTCAAAGGCACTTAAAGTTGCAGATAATGCTGTATCATCGGCATAGATGATGGGTTTAACATCAATTGATCCCTGAGGGACGCCTGTTTTAATTGGTACTAATTCAGAACTGATATTGTCCATATAGATATATTGCTTGCGATTAAAAAAGTAATTTGTAATCAGCTTTAATGAGTTGCCTTTCACACCATAGTAACATATGAAGAAGGATATTGTGATCAATGGTGTCAAAGGCCTTAGATAATTCAAGGAAAATAGCCAGAGGTACTACTTTCTTATCCATACTATTGATGATTCTGTTAGTAATTTCTAATGCTGCCAATTCAGTTGAATGTGAACTCCTAAAGCCATATTGTTTGTCATAAAAAAATTTGAATCTTGAGAAGTAGGAGACCAATTGTGAATGCATAACTCTTTCAAGTATCTTTGACAGGCTGGGCAAAACAGATTGGCCTGTAGTTTTTAAATAAGTAATCTTCATTTGTCTTAAACAAGGGATGAGCCTGTCGGGAAAAATTCCATTTTCTATTGCTTGGTTTATTATCAAAGTTAAAGGAGCCAGAATTCCATTTTTTTAAATTAATTTCAGCAATTTATTAGAAATCCCATCAATACCACTACTGCTCTTTGGTTTTAATTATTTTGGACACATATTCTTGACTGACTTTTTCAAAAGAAAAAGTATGACTATTTGGCGACAGAAGATCTGTAAAAGATCTATTTTGGGGGACAGTAATATTCTTCTGCAAGACTAAACCCTACTTTCATAAGTATTCATTAAATTTATCAGCAATTATTTGCTTATTTGTGATATGAGTACCGTTTGCAACGAATTTGGAAAGTCTTTCTTTTTTTGGCTTTTGTTCAGTATAGTTTCAATTGTATTCCAAGTTTTCTTTATATCGTCACGGAATTTGCTAAAACATGATTCATAATACGACTTTTTTACTGTTTTTATTAAGGTTCCTAATATTTTGTTATAGTTTGATAGATTAGCTTTCAATGTTTGGAAAAAGTTATCTTGTTCTTAGTTGCCATTAACCATTAGTAAAGTCTGTCCCTGAACTTTATAGAAGATAGTGTTCTGATCAAATTTATCAGAGGACAATTTGCTGTAATTTCATTCATAAAGTTTTTATATGCCCGTTGGCTTCTTGACCAAGTTTTTATATATTTATAAGAACATCTATTAAATCTCAAATAATCAAATGATATAAAACAAGGTAAATGATCAGATATATTCACCAGTAAGATTCCAGCTGAAGTAGAAGAAAAGTTGTGTGAAAGTTTAATCAATATGTTATCTTAGATAATCTATGAGGGTCTTACTGTGATTAGTTATTCTAGTAGGGTAGGTAATTTTAGGAATAAGTCATTAAGCTAACATGCTTTCAAAATACTCATGAAATATGTTCCTCTCCTTTATTTAAAGAGGGTCTAGCCAAATTTAGATCATTTATATAAATTATGAAAAGTAACAGGGTCAATATTAAAATCACCTGTTATTGCGACATCTTTATTATTTTGCTGAAGATTATGTAGTAACTGGTCAAGTTCACTTACGAAAGTATTATAGTTCTCTATATTGTCTCTGGGAGGTCTATATATATTTCCTATTATTACTATTTTTTTGGAACATTGATTCAAAGATTCATTTAAGTCAATTTCAAGAAAGATTCCATCCCAAATATCTGAATGACTAAAAATGGGAAGTAATATATAGCCACACCACCATGTTGACTTGAGGACTTCCCTTTTGAAATAAGATTATATCCATTTAACTGCAGAAGAGAAATATCAGATTCCTCAGATAACCAGGTCTCTTGGATACAAACATAGGCGTAGGAGGCACCTTTCTTTGGGGGGGGCAAAGGTCATCTTGCCCGAATTTTAAGGCTTTTTTTAGCACCCCTTTATGCCCGAATTTTTCAACTTTTTGCCCGAATTTTTGGCTTTCCTGGACACTTGGAGGGGGGCAATTGCCCCCCCCCCCCCTCCCCCCCACCTCCTACGCCTATGGATACAAACTGCAATAAAATATAAATGTTCAATTCATTAAACTTTGCATTTAAAGACTGCGCATTTAAAGATATTATATGTAGAGTATTGGGAACATTTGAATATTTCTTGCAATTTCATTACTATAGTAGGGTGAGCATTGAAAAACTGAAGGTGCTTCATCTTCATGATCGTATATTTCCTCATTTACCAAATCTAATAAACTACAATTTGTTTCTGTCATGAGTCAATATCATGATGGAGCATTTCAACTTTACAAAACACAGCTGTTACAGTGCATATTAAAGAAACCTTGATAGGTCATTAAACATTTCTTGAATAGTGATACGAGTTTCATATAATGTAGAACATTTGTTTCAAATTCAATAGCAAAATGTGGATTTGAAAATGAATAGAAATTTTGTTGATTAATAGTAATTGTGTGGCACTCAGGAGATTCCTGCATTATTTGAATTGAACATATGGCATAGGTGATCATAGACAACAGGTCAGAACTGGATTACATTTTGCTAGATATATAAATTTCAGTTTGGATTAGTAATACTCAACAGTCTCATTGTTACCAAAGTCAGAACACACAGGAGTTAATAACACAAATCAACAGATACAAACAGCAGATATGATTAGAATACAATAACATAGATAAATTGATTTGGACCATAGTCAGGTATATAAAACAAGTAAATTTACTCAGTCATTTCACTTAATAATATCAACCCAATGTATCACGGACCTCAGTCAAAAAGCGACCCATATAATTGTCACCTTCCCAGTTTGAGTGGTCACTCACAGTGCGGGAACTGAGCCTTTGACCTACCTATTGGTCAATTGTGGCTCCTACTAGAGTTCAAGAACCTGTGAGCAGTAGAGCATGTTTTGCTTTTTTATTTTGCTCATATTGACAAGATTGGCTTTGAACATAATATCATGTACCTTGTTACACCAAGGGTCTGTCATGAAATTTTTGATATTTTTTCCAAGTTTCATTTGTTCAAATGTGTCATTTTCTTCAAGAATTTAGAGTGGACTGTCTTCGTCATTGAAGAGGATTGCTTTAGAATTTTGTATATGTTGCTCAGTGGAATTAAAGGTCTGCCCTGCTACTCTTATATATTTTTGGAGGCATTTACTGCTTCAGATGTAGTGATTTTTGATGATTTACTAGGATGTAAGTGGTTTGGAATGTCTTGTAAGTTGTCCACAGTGTATTATTTGTTGTTAAGAAACAAACGGTCAAGTCTTAAGGAAGAAAATTTAATGAGTGGAGATCTTCTAGCAGCTTGGAAGTAGGGTAGCAGTTTGTTATGATTTTCCCTAACAGTTTGAGGAAGATCTTCATTAATCCGCACTTTGGTACCTTTGAAACCAAAACGATTTTGCCATATTAAGTCCCTCTGTTTGTAACAGTTGAATCTAGCATCAATAGGCCTAGGTTTTGTGTTTGTAGTGGATTTCGATCCAACTCTGTGAACTCTCTCAAACACATGTTGCTCCTTAATATTCTGACTCAAATATTTAAGCAAAACAGATTTAAGAGTCTCTTCATATTGTGCCCAAGTTTCACCATTTTATTTCTTCTATGCCCTCAAATAATAAATAGTTTCTTCTGGACTGGGCCTCAAGATGATCAGTTCGTTTCGTGAGATTTCCAATTTCATGCATTAATTGTGTATGTGACACCTTCAGCTCAGCATTTTCTCTTTTAATAGAATTCAGCTCAGTAGTGGTAAATTCTAATTTAGAAGAAAGGAATTCAACTGTCCTGGTTAAGCCATTCAGTGTATCATTATTGTCTTTAACCGTTGATTGAATAAGAGCCAACTTATCTGTGATGATGCTATTCAGCCATTGTGGTTGTTGCTTGGATGGGTCCATCTGCGATGATTCTGACATGTTGAAAATTTTTCAAGTAGAATAACTCCATGAAAAATTTAACAAGTCCATTGAAAGTTATGATCCAGCCTCAGGGAGTTGTATTGTTTGTATCCAACCAAAAATATGTAACGATGGACTAAACCAATGGCAATATTCCAGCAAAATGTGCTCAGCAAAATGTGCTCAGCAAAATGTGCTCAGCAAAATGTGCTCAGCAAAATGTGCTCAGCAAAATGTGCTCAGCAAAATGTGCTCAGCAAAATGTGCTCAGCAAAATGTGCTCAGCAAAATGTGCTCAGCAAAATGTGCTCAGCAAAATGTGCTCAGCAAAATGTGCTCAGCAAAATTACAGCACTTCTGCCATGTCAGCCATATTTAATCTTCTCCAATGACATCTATTGTGTCTGATCTCATTAACTTTAGCTGACTGAGATGCAGAAAGATTAAGACCATGCATCATGCAATGATAGTAATCAGCATTGCCGAGGCACCCAAATTCTAAACCCAGAGATCGAACTGTCCTCATGATTGTTTCCCCTATTGTCAGGCCACTTAATTTGATTTCGATGTACATTTTGTTGTTATCACTACTGCTGTTAGCTTTAATGCCATTAATCAGGTCTAGAACAGCAATGGGATCTTCAATGATTACAAAATCTTTTTCGGTTTCCTTGGTGTACCTGGCTACCAAAATTTTGACTGGGCCACATCTCGAATGTCTTCCTGAATGAGACCTGCAGACTCATGCAAAAGTGCTTTCTGTATCTTTACTGATATAGACAGCATTTCTAGGAGCATTTTCAATGATACCGCAGGTTGACATCTCCCCCTCTTATTCTATACCTCAGAAGCGCCCTAAAATTTCCATCAATGTCAGTAGGCTCTTAACCATCAGTGGTGAAGGGCGCCCCCATCTCTATGGCTCCTCAGGGCAATATTTTGCCTCCCTGCTAGTCGGTCAGTTTCAACAATTGGCTTCAACCCAGCTCTGTTCTACTTTACTTGATCCTGTAAATTCCATACATCAATTTCAGGCATTTTAGAGCAAGACACAAGGTCATTTACTCTTTGAGAACAAATTTTGTGAAAATATGAAGCTTCATGTCTTGTAAGCACACCATTAGTACCAGTAAGATCAAAAAAATCTGTCAAAGGCTTATTGACCAAACTGCCCATCTTCTGCCCACCACCTCTAGCAGTCTCTGCACCTTGACTTCCTCCAGAGTCGCTAATTTTGAATAGTGCACCTAATAGCATACCCTTACACTGAGACACACACAACTATGAAAACCTCTTTAAAATGGTCACTGTTAAGACAACGCTTTCCCATTTTGCCACTTGGTTTAAACCATGAAAATAGAAATTCACTTTACATATTGGGCTGCCATCGTTCATGCAGCATTTTTATTGTCTCTTCCAGAATTCACAATAACCAGAATACATCTATGTATCACTATGACTGCGACTAGCTGCATTGTACATGGGATAGATGACATTGCTGACACATCCAGGTTGCCCATCATAAAAAAAAAAACATCGATATGCTCATACAAACTATTTTGTAATTTACCTTTTTGGACTTGGTCATTTATATATGGTGTATCATCCGGAACATTGGCTGTGGTAACATCACTCATTGATTCATAATGCTCTTTGTATGCAACATCCAAAATATTTATGTTATTATCTTTATATAAATTGCACTTGGAGAAGATATCTCACTTGGCCGCTGCTCACTGGCAGATGATTTCACACAGGAGTGACAAGCAATTGAGCACTTTATTCTTGCAGACCACTGATCGAGTGTAAACATTAGCTGATCAATACATGGCACTGACACTAGAAAAGTCTGTATATTCGCAGAATAATTTAACCTATGGGCCTTATGCAAAGCACCTTGCAAAGATTATTGCAATAGTTTGTAGTTTTCCATGATAAAGGCTTTAAAAGGGGTGTGTTGAGTATCATTCCATACAAAATAACCTTTAAGATTTGTATTTATTTGTATTTATACTTTATTTATTTAAATACAAACAAAGGTTTATTTTATATGAAATTATACCCAAAATCTTTATGTGGCGTAACATTGTTGCTGAATTTCAGATATATTCCTCAGGATCATTGCCATAGTATGACATAGCAATGATAATCTTATTTTTAGATTAGCAACGTTAAGGAAACATGCTATTGCGTTGATGATAGACAATACTTTTTATGCTCACTCGGCTTTACAGGGTTCCTGCAGGTTTACCTTCATAAGAAGTTAAAATCTCTGTACGACATTATAATATCATGCGCACATGGAAAATAAGCACTATCATAGTAATATACACTATTTTTAAATACATCGTGCAAAAAACTATAATTTCTATTCATTCATATTTACCAAATCATCTGAATATTACAGTGCCCGACGTCGAAGTTGTGGCCGACACCGGAGTTGTGGACTTCAATAGTGACGTCCAGGGGCGGATTCAGAACATTTTGACAGAGAAAGATTTAGAATAATAGCGATATCTATCACCCTTTTCAATCAGAATGTTTGGATCGGCCCCAGGACGTCACTATTGAAGTCCACAACTCCGGTGTCGGCCACAACTTCGACGTCGGGCACTGTACAATGTGGATTTTAATATCCAAGTATATTTGCAAAATAAGACAATGTAAGACTTAATACGGGCCTTACTTTGTAAAAATAGTAATTTTAAGACTTTATCAGACTTTGTAATAACCCACGGGAACACTGTATTATTTGACACTTAACAGAATATAATGACAAATGAAAAAATTCAAGGGTTAAATAATAGGCACCTTGTCTAGCATTGCTAAAAACGAATCGTTTCGGTTCATCGCACACAATAAATATTGCACCCGCCCTCCTGCCTGTATGTTCGCTGAGGGTTTAGCTGCAGCGCAGCCTATGTTTATGGCCTAGCTTTATGGGCCGCTTATGTTCCGCCTTCATGTGAATAGGACGTTTTGGCAACTGGGTCACACTGACCTAGATATCTGGGCGCTACTTGGGAGTCGTTTAACAGGGCGAGCTGGTAAATTTGTTTGTGTGTGTAACTTATTAGACGTCAACACAAGGTAATCGCAGTTGTAAACAATGTCACAATAACACACTGTGAGTCAGACCATGCAGGTGACAGCTGATCGAGTGTGACAAACTTTTGACGTTCAATGTGTCGTCGGCTGCAACTGCCACTGCCATTAATTCTGACACTTCCACAAACATTGATACAGATGATGTCAAGTAACGTAATTATGCGTGTAAACTGGAGTGAGTGGACCTGTAATAGGCTTATAGCAGCTACAGCTGTATCAACAGATAAAATCTATCTATATATGCATGATAATTGATAACTGGGGAATAGAAAACTTCAAATATTGTAATGATAATATTTGTTGAAGTTGTCGATATATCTTGATAACCACTTTATCCACAAACCCGTTATTTTCCTTACATAATTTTGGAGTTTGGTTGATCCTGCATTTATCCTTATTTCTGGAGATCACTTCAGAAAAAGGGGAAAATATAATTATATTGATCTGGTGCTCTTTGGTACATATTGTACCCTCATCTTGGCACATAATTAATATAGGTAATGTGCAGTATGTCTCGTCGTAGTTTTTCCTAAAAACACAGTTAGTTAGTTAGTGTTATTGTTTAACGCCTCATCAGCACCTGAGTGGGCTATGTAGAGGCTCTCTAGGGTAAGATTGATTATCTATAGTAGTAGAAATCAGAAGCATGTAAAAAATCAATAATTGTCTGCGTTGGATAGCTGGAGCAGCTTGTGCAATGCGCACTGTCCTTTTTTAGCCACGGGGGATAGAGGACTTCACCCCAAGTGTTTCCACCCTCGCCGCGTGGAGGCCCAGGACCTTCGAGGGCTCCTGAAAACACAGATCATCAGCGGATTTTGCAGTCATCCTTTGCAACCATGCTGTGCACTACCTTTGCCATTTCGTATCGCTATGTATGAGGACACAAAATTGTATGATAAAGTTGAAATTTAGGTGTATTATTTCAGTTCACCTTTAACCAGTATGCATAGGGAGGGAGCACGTCAGGCTAGCACAGAAGAACCCGCCACAAAAAGAAGCAGATCTGAAAATAACAACAGATCTCTGACCATCTCCGAAAGCGTGCGACATAACGTAAGTTCAGAATTATATATATGTACAGTTGACGTTGTTCTGTGAATACGCAGTGTTCCAGCTAGGATTTGAATTGGGCATAGTGCACAAGAATATTTAATAGACTCATATAGGGTGACCAGCTCGTTGAAAAGCAAAAAAATAAGTCTTCGGATAATTTAAGGCATGGCGCTGACGATGTCAGGTATCGCGCAAGGGCGCCAGACCTGGCACTGTGCGATGCTCAAATGGCCAAGCTGGAACACTAAATACGGCCAGTATTCTATAACATGACATACTGGAGCTGTGATTCCCACGCGGGATCTTTATAATATTGTTCAAATGTATGTAATATCCCGAATAGGAGGGAGTTAACTAACATTATTGTTGGTTATGTCCCGACCCCGAATTATAGCCGAAGGCCAGAGGCCGTAGGCTGTATGTTCAAGGTTGCAGGAGCTAGGTGGCAGCCCTCACTACGAAACCAGCGACAGGTGGCAGCACCAGCACGATAATTTTGACTGAGCCTTTTCTGGAATTTAAATCTCACCCATGCGCAATTGTATACAAACAAAGTTTTCCTAACGTTGGTTACGAGATTTGGTAACGTGTTTTTTATGACATTATTTATGTAGGTTCTAGTTATTATTAGCACGCAGTGTTCCATACATTTCTTTAAATCGTTGTTTGTTGCCTCCGCGAGTCCCTCGGCTGTTTCCGGTCACAAGATGGCGAACTCCGACGGAAATGACCGAAGTGCGTTGTACAGCTTCGTGCATGTTCGGGCGAGAGGCCCCAGGCGAGGAATTCTTGCAGTGTCTTATACCTTTTATTGGTCGTTCAATTTTGAAAACCTGCCGGGGGCCTCTTCCTAACTGAATATATTAGCGCATGCACAGTGACGTGTCTAGACTGCTATATTGGTCACTGCTACAACAGAACGAAATGGCCGTGCAAATTGCCGCATAACACGGCAAATTTTGCCGTTTTCACAGGGACTGGATACCGTATTTGTTCAGAAAGGTATTGTATGACTTTCTGGCTTTTATTTAATGTATCCTTTGAGAAATTTGATCAACTTTTCATGAAGTAATGCGCTCCGGTCGTTGTGGTCAGCGAACGTTCGCTTTCATAAGGTCAGCTGTCAAATGGTACCTACGGCAAATTTTGCAGTTTCGAGATACCGTTTCTCTTCAGAAATTAATTCTATGATGTTCTGCCTTTCATTTAATGCTATAAATTTGCTTTTAATGCATTGATATCAAATATAATTATATATTTTATGTATATGCATTGCATTCAGCGACATAGTGGCCTTCGACATTATGCTTTGGCATTAACATATTACTCTATTAGGCAGATTTACTAATTTGTTTGATTGTTTGTTTTATTTTACTGCCTTTATTATAAAAGCAAGACAGTTTGCACTCAGGAGGGAGGTAACTAACATTTTCGTTGGTTATATCCCTATCAGAACAATAGTGGAGTATTATCATATCATTATGTCTTATGTTCTTCTCATCAGCATCATTGGAACAATTTTGTATCAGTTTGTTTGTTTCAGTCGGTTGATCATGGAAAAAGTCACAATGGCATACTGGAGAGGGTGTCGATGAAAAATTTTATATGTCATGAAAACCTGGACCTCAAATTATCACCAAATGTCAATTTTATAACTGGCCAGAATGGGAGTAAGTGATGGTTTATACTGCTCCGTCAATAAGCTTAATAATTTGGTTAATGTGTCATTGAGGTTCATGATTAGTTTATATAGAAATTTGGACCTCAGATCTGTAGAGTCTTTGCAGATTCTTAACAGTTTCATTCACAAATCAGAATATGTAATAATGTTGCTGTTGGTTGGAAATTGGGAAATTTCGTTTCTCGGTTTTAAATGGTAATTTTGTGTGCTTCGTTTCGTTATGCCTGTTGTTCTATAATTTTGTAAAATGAATTGTCTTTGCAGGTGGCAAAAGCGCTATTCTTGCAGCACTTGTGGTGTGCTTGGGTGCCAAAGCTAATGCGACAAGTCGCGGAAGCTCTCTGAAAGGCTTTATAAAAGATGGACAGAAGTGAGTTATTACTTCGATTTATTTATGTGTTCAGTAGAATTTGTGCACAACTAAGTCATAAGTCATTTTTGACAGAGAAACCCTCAGGGTTCTCTGTCATTGCATCCACTTGGCTCTCATGAGAGGTGAGATAGTGGTTTGTTTTGATATTGTTGTAATCAAGCAACTGGGGATAAGTGAGAGGGTCCCAGAATGGTCCTGAACTATGCCACTAGGCAAGAGATATTCGGTGGATTTTGGGAAATAGCAGCCCTTTGTCGAGAACATAAACAAAAATATGGCTATTTTCGCAGCACCTTCGCGATGTTTTGGCGATTTTATTGCACTTAGCCTTGAATGCAGCCCCGCCTAGGTGCCCCTAGTGGCAAATGTAAGAACTGCTGAACAGGAACTCTCAGTGTCAAAGGTTTGCTCTTCCATGGAGACAAGAGTAGACCCTTGTCTCCATGGCTCTTATCAGCTTCTTGACTTTATACTAATAAGTAACTATTCACTGTCCTGGACTGAGTGAGGGGGGGGGGGGTGTCTTCAGGATGGTCAAGAAGCATTATGCAACCCTCGGTGCTCAGAGCGGCAAAAATGGCGGGAAACGCTGCGAATTCACATTTTTATTGAGTCATCAACTTCTCGTTCTTATATTGAAAACAGGTCAGTAGTCAGAGGCCTCAACATTGTCTTAACAAATGCTTAACTTGTCTGTTGCTCTGTCATGAGAGCCATCAGGTCTAGTTTCAAACTTCTCGGAACACCACCATGAAATGTAATTTGGTAATGCTGTGTACTTACTAATCAGTGTCTATGCTGACTCAACCAAAAGATCCCATCCATGGGATAAACATGTAAGCTGACTTCTGACAACTTGCTTGACGACAATACCATGAATACCTTTTCAATGATGACATGATTATGAAAGGCAAAAATTTTGTGCAAGCAAGACTTTTGAATTTGGAACTGTAACTATAGAACTGGAAATGTCAGACCGTGGAGGTATACGTCCATGGTCAGACTTTTTAATATTTTGAAATGAATGATAAAGTCAAGACAAACAATTTGGAAAGCTGGCCTCTGTGGAGCTTACAAAAAAATTTAGGAAAAAAAAAATTCACTGGTCAAAACTGGGCTTGAGATCATTAATGTGTATACAAAATTTTTGAAACTTATAAGGATTTCGTAATCAACTTTTAAGTCAAAAATTCGAAATTTCTAGCACTTGAAGGTTATGTAAATGTTGAATTACGAATTATTGTTTTGAAATTGCTCCGCGTGATTGCTAATTATCATGATTAGAGGGTTATTCTCTTTTAATTACAGTGTGGCTGAGGTTAACGTGCAACTAAAAAATACGGGTAAAGAAGCGTACAAAATAGCAGAGTACGGCAATAGCATTATTGTTGAGCGAAGGATTACCCGTGATGGAAGCAGCCAATACAAAATCAAAGACTGTACAGGTAAGAAAGGTCGCCTTAAGTATGTATGTATTGTAAAATATTTTCATATTAATGATGTAAATAGCAGCGTTAAACATTTGTTAAATAGGCAATTTTGATTGCACTATTATGCAGTATTTGTGTTCGAGTTCATCATTTCAAACATCTATTTAAAATTCCTATTCCCCTGTATATGTGCCCCCTAGGTGTTTAAATAAATGTTTATTTGATAAATGCTTCATAACATCACAAAATTATAAGTAAAAGGTAGGCTTTTTCTACTATTCTTGCTCTTGCCGTTTCCTGTCCTAGAACAATGTCGAAAGTTGAACTTTACAACAAAATGACAAATTAAAGTGGTATTTGATCTTTAGCCTCTCTGATCCTCTCAAAGCAATTTTTAATTAGTCGGTTTGTCGAAGTTTCAAGAATAAAAAAAAATCTTGTATTAAATAATTTAGGACGTGTTATTTTATTTTTCTGTGGCCACAGCATCATATAAGTAGAAACCAAGAAGCTAACTTGAATAAGTGTCAACTGACTTCGTTATTTTATCTTTTTGCTTATGTCTTAAGGTTTGCAAAGTTCCATTTTGCATTGTTTTGTTCTTCTATGCAGGGCGCAAAGTCAGTACAAAAAGGGAAGAGTTAGATCGCATACTTGACCACTTTAACATCCAAGTCGACAACCCAATAACAATCTTAAATCAAGAAACGAGCAAGAATTTCCTCTTCTCAAATAATCCAAGTGACAAATATAAGGTGAGATGTGTTTGTTTGCTATATTCAGCCTGTAACTTGCTATGAGACATTTTTATGGTGTTGCCTACAATGCCTAGGGTATTGCAATCGCCTGTGGCATCTATCTGTCAAGGGATAATGCCTTGTTGATTTGTGTTATCAGATAACAAAACCGCGGGTAAACTGCATTGTAGGCTGAGGTTTTTTATCTGCTTTGCAGAATATTTGTAATTTGTTGCAAGAGTATAACTGTATATCAGGAATTTTTGTAACTAATTTCTGATACCTGTGATATTTTATAAGCTTCACATTTTAATATAAAATGCCATGTATTTGTCAGTTCTTCATGAGAGCCACATTGCTTCATTCATTGAGCTTGGAATATGCAAAAGCAAACGAGTACCGCAGAGTGGCCCAAGAAACCCTGGCTCTAAGGCAGCAGGTAATCACTTTATCTAAGAACTACCATTTCTGCATCTTCACTCTTAAATTGATAATCGTTATCGCTTTAAATTCCAATAACAATTCTGACCCTGTTTTTTATTTCAATTATAGATCTTTGGCACCTTCTTTAACTTTCAAGCATGATTTTATTCACAATTCATTCACCATGTTCATGAAATCTAAATCAAATGTATGAAAACTTTTGGGCCAACTGTATGTTAAATTAAAGTCATTTAGTAGCAAAATAGTGATAAGTCCTGATTCTTTTTTGTGTACCTGCAGAACTTCCCTGAACTTCAACGAGAGGTGCGGAAATGGGAACAGAAACATAAGTTACTTGAAACTCTCCAAAAAGTGAGGGACAAGGTTTTAGAACTTAAAAATGAATTAGCGTGGACATTTGTGGCAAATCGTGAGCGCGAACTGGCTGAGGCTGAAGAACAATTGAAACTGCTGGAGAGCAGGATGCCAAAATACTCAAAAAAGGTCCAAGAATCTCAGGTGGGTTTTTTGTGTGGTGTTAGTCCAAGGCTCAATTTAGTATTTTGACTTGCTTACCAAATTTCAGTTTCAGTAGCAATTAAAAATTGATAAGTAATTCGGTCGAATTGGTCTAAATAAGTAGAAAACCAAAATTACCATTTGTTTTTCACGTCCTACAGAAAACTAATTGGCAGTTGATTAAATTGCAATTAACAACAATCAAAAATTTGCCTTTGGAAGAAATTTTCTAGTATTTACTTTTTCGGTAAAATCTCTGATAAACAGCCTTAACTAGCTACACAAATTTGCAGATGTGTAGCTATGCTTATTATTTTATTCACATTTGCATGATTTGACAATACAAACCTTTTAATTGAGCCCTTTAGTTGGATTAAGTTTTGTAATTGATCAAATCTTTGTATGAAACAAATTATGTCAGGGCTGTTCCATTTATTGTTAGGGGGAGGGTGGACCTTTATTGATGTAATAAAAAATCAACAAACGTCGACCAAGACCTGATGCACTATATATATGATCAACATTTGTAATTCAATTTTTGTTTTGTTTTCTTCAGCAATCCATTGACACTCTCAAGGAACGTAACGTTCATTTAAATGAAAAGATAATGCAGTATAATCAAGAAGGAAAGGAGATAGAACCGCAACTAACGGCAGCCACGAAAACATTCCAGGAAAAGAAGAAAGCTCACCGGTCTGCTGAGGTAGGGTACGGGTCACAGTTGGTAGTAGTAGTAGTTTGTAGTAGTAGTAGTAGTAGTAGTAGTTTGTAGTAGTAGTAGTTGTAGTAGTAGTAGTAGTAGCAGTAGTCGTAGTAGTAGCAGCAGCAGCAGTAGTTAGCTCTGCCCCACGGAGTGGAGGCAGAGCTTTTGTTAGTACATCGATCTCGCGAGATGACGTCGCCTTCGCGCAAAAATGTTCAGCGTGTGATAACAGAACTTAAATGCCGTCTTCCGCTACATCCCTTGAGTTAACGCTACATATTCCCTTGTACAGGCTGCTATTGCTTTTGGGCCTTTTTCGTTGCTTGGTTTTTCTACGCACAGCCATTTCATACGTCCGGTTGCGGCCTTCACTTTCTACCTTTTCTCGTCATCAACGGAATTCCCATTGGGGGAAGCCAACGCTCAGCGCCGTTGCCACCTAGTACACCTTTGACCCTTACCATGCCTACTATGTACGCACATTATGTTGCTGTCCTCCCTCAAAGTCCCAATTCCTCTTTTCCGCTGCCAGTGTGCATTTTAGTCGTCTTCCTCTGCCCGCCAAATTCCTCCCACGCCACCAGCAGGCTGCATTGTGGGCTAGGTGCGTCATTCTGCCACCAAACCCTCAGGGAGGGAGGCGCCCTCGGCAGAGCTCCGCATATCCTATGTGCATTCTAGTTGTAGTTGTAGTTGTAGTAGCAGTCGGATTTATTGACATTGATGATTGTTAACAGTACATTCGATGCAAAAACAATAATGGACTCAAGATAATGACTTGAAATTAATGGGAAAAGATAAAACATTTTAGGGTGTCATTACAGTTCAGATTATTCTCTTACATATATATATTATGGCAAATATATAGGATCACTGAGTACACATTGGAACCTCACTGTAATTCTACTAAGATCTAGCCCTAAGTTCCCACTCAGTGCTTCGTCAGCGGCATGGTCATCCAGGGCATACTAAGATCTAAGTAATTACGATTCAAAATGAATTTTCTTGTGAATGGTAATGGCCTTCTTTTTTAATGCCAAGTTTTTCGAGCAGCGCAAAATGGACTCCTATTTTGGCAATCCATCAATCCCCTCGATTGATACTTGATTGTTCTTGCAATTTTATCTTAATGGTTAGTTTGCTCTATATTATTGTGTGTAAAGTGGGTGTACCCTTGGTAGCCATTGACTCACCATTGAGTGGCCAATAGTCACACAAAGCTCTTCATCAATTCTCATGAACAAATAATGAAGCTGCATCTACAGGTGTGTGTTACATAGGCACCCTTTTCATTCTCAAACATTAGTTATGTGATGTCTGGTTTCTTCTGATGTTATACCTTAGAAAGTATTGTGAAAGACCAATTCAAGACCTTTTAGAACTGTATATTAATCAGTGTTCAAAATAAGGGCCGGTGCGCTGGTCCTCACCAGGCAGAAATATTTTAGTTTGACTGGGGGGTTTTAGCATCTTTTTACTGATGAATCAGGTGAACTGCCCCATGAGCCATATTAATTGGTCACTGGGACCAGGCGTTTTCATGGCCTCATTGACCAGTCCCAAGCGATGTCTACAGTGGTTTTACCATACTCATCAGTGGTATAAATTTACAATACGCATCAACATATTCTTTTTTTTTTAATCAGATGGAACGAAATAAGCTGACAAAAGAGCGCAAGAGGAGTGACAATGAAGTCGCAGCCATCCAAGAGCGAATATCAGAAATCACTAAAAGGTAAGTTGACATATTTAAACTTAAAAGGTGCCAGGCATATTAGAATAGTTTTGTGTGAGGTCTTTCCATTCCCACAAATCTGCAAAAATCCAAACCAAAACTTTTATATACAATGAAGCGGGATATGTCACAAATGAAATTAAGATCATATAAATAAAGATGTCGCAAGTGACATGGATCATGAGCAAGATCAATCATCATTCAATGTCAACCTACAATTGATATTTTGATGAATGATATGCAATTGTTGCAAAAGATTTGAGTGTGTTGTGTTTATATTTGCATTTGTGAGATCAATATGCAATTGTATATATTTTGGTAAATTTGTGGATGTCCACGTTGTTTGTTTTGTAGTTCACACAATGAGTATGAAGAGGAGAAAAGAAGAAGAGAAGAACGTTTGTTGGAGCTTGAAGAAAGTCTAGGGTCCATTAAAAACCAAATACTTGCCTTGGAAAATGGACTAGATGAGCTTTCAAATTCAATGAATGAATCAAAAGAAGACCAACATCGATTGAGGTAAAAACCAGACCTAATTAATTAATGTTGTTTTTCGTGATGAGGTATATTGTTTCTGTAAGTTTAAGACTCCATCCCACCATAACTTCCTGAAATATTACAAGAATAAGTTTTGGTAAATGTGAAAGATATATCCCGAGTAGTTGGGAGTTAACTAACATTTTGTTGCTTAAATCTCTTTCTCAAACTTACTTATACTTTATTTTGCCTATAAACACTAATATATTTCTAAAAGGTGGGCCGTGATACTCTCAGCCAAATTCATAAAATACCGTTGGTCGGCAGGCTCTGTTCTCTCTGACATTTCCTCAACTCCCTGATGAGCATACAGCTGTTGCCTCGCACGGTGCCACACTCCAGTGCTATCTCTGCCTATAGCCAACCTCCATATTTACACGTGGAGCAGTGGTTGGAGGATCTGCTCAGTTCCTCCATGCTGTGCCTGGGTATGAACCCATGACCATGCGCGTGCGAGTCCAATCCACTAGGCCACTATGCCTATAATTGTTTGATTTGTTTGACTGCTACTATATGATTATGCAAGAAATGTTGTTTTACTGAATAGGAGGGAGATAACTAACACTTTCTTTGGTTATCCATCCTAACAATAGAAAAGCCATCGTGGTGAAGTGTAATAATCCAAGGACAACCTTGCAAGAAAGCGTCATATTTCTTCTTTTAATTAGGCTATGCCATATCCATTCTTTATTATTTTGTTTTTCTGCACCTGTAGGACTGAGGATTATGAATGCAGCCGGATGATATCATCGAAGTCCAGCGAGATGAAAAGTAAGGTTGCTTCCAAGACGAACCAAATGAGAAAGTTTGGAGATTATATGCCCCAAGTCATTCAACAGATTGAAGATGCTCACCAGAGAGGTCGTTTTCATCAAAAGCCGAAAGGCCCAATTGGTCAGTAAATTTGTTTTACAGTTGGGCCCAAACATATTCATATACACTTCAGCAGGATCCCAGCAAACGACGTAATAAGGCTAGTCAATGTACAATACATGACATCACAACAGCCGAAAGGGCTGGCCAGTTCTCGTGTGAACATGTACCCGGAAGTACTAATACTTATAGGTTATCACATGGCAAGAGGTTATATCTCCCTGGTATCATCACCAGAGACTTGGTATCATCCGAGGGTGATGATACCTGGGATATACAGCTTCTTGCCATTGTGATGACCTACTTATCCCATGACAGTTTTTTTATAGCTATAAATCAAAATGATGACCATACTCTAATCATAACAAGCTAGCGTGGCCTAAATAAATATTTCTTGTACTTGATATTTCACAAAATGATCCATTACTACTTCAAGAAATATCCCCTTCCATTTTATAAATTTTGGATAGCCAGGACTGAAGTTATGGCTGTCCTCAGCAACCAGTATTGAGCTCAAAACTCACCATATAAGTGCTGCTGTCTTTATTTAGCCCAGCAAGCTTGTGATGTCATCAATGACGTCACAAAATTGTCACTTTTGAGCCAGTTTACTTTGTTGAGTGAGTTGCTACTACCCCTGCTTGTCAATTTCTGGTGATATTTCCAAGATCTGGGATGATATTTTACTAAGAAGGATGCCTGAAATTACGTAGTTTATTCACATGGGCTGAACATCATACTTGAGTGGTGACTTTGCAACATGTCAACAACTGACAACTCAAGATGTGCCCAACAGGATATTTAAGCCAATTAATTTCCCAAGCCAGAAATGTTATGAAATTATTAAGTACGATGAGAAAATACTTCTGGTTAGTTTTAGGACACTGAAAAGCAGCTTTGAATTTATCAAGACACAATATGCTGTGTTCATGAGGATCCAATATTGTCATTGTTTCGAAAAAAAAAATGCAGAAAGATTAATTTTATTGGTCATTATAATTTGGTGGTGTGTCCCTGGGATTGTTGTTGATTGGAAATCAATATTGTCCTTGTTTATTTGTTGCTGATTGGTCAAAATCCGTATCATCCCTGCAGTGCTTGTCCCTGATTGGCTGAATCTTGCATCTTCCTTCGAAAAGTCATATCCTCGTTCCAAGCATATCGCCCAGGGAAAAGTAGCAGTATCAGGGAAAAAGCATGCTCAGTCATGGGATAAAAATACATGATCTCATCTAGCATTGTGCATTGGTGACATCGTGTATTATATTAGTACTTCCGGGTACAAGGTCACACGAGAGCTGACCAGCTATGTATCTGACTGAACACAGCCGCTCATATCTTTAAGGTGATGTGACTTGTCAGTGAGCAACTGACAGATTTGGGGTGAGCTCATTGGAGGAGCAAGGAATTCATCATCATAAATGATTTTATGCCAAACATTAGAATATATTCACGCAGGTATCTGTGCCAAGGGAAAACCTCTCTTTGGGTCAAGTTAGTTTAGGTTGGTCAGCAAACTGTTAATCTGAATATATTCTGAGAAAATTCTGGGTAAAACTTATGGAATTTAGTTGAAAGTCTTGACAACCCTTGATTTTTCAAATATTTGAGGGTTTGAATTTGTTTAAATGAAACTCTCAGGGGTTCCTTTGCACACCAGATGGGAAGTTCGATGTTTTTTAGAGTTGCACGGCAGTCATCTTACTCATTTTTAATGCTGTTTTTTTTAATTCCAGGAGCCTTGCTGAGCTTGAAGGATCCAGAATGGGCTTTAGCTGTCGAATGCTGCTTGAAGAGTTACATGACTTCATTCTGTGTGAATGACCACCATGATGAGAGAATTCTAGAGGAAATTTTCAAGAAAGTTTGTCCTTTTAAGAAGCCCTCAACTATAACAAGCAGATTCTCCGTAAGTGTCAAGCCATGTGTGTTTCAGACTATCCAAATTTATGTGTATGCCATTGTTGGTGTGAGTTAGTGTTACTGATACATATGATACAAGTGAATTTAAATGGGGGAAAAAAGTACCACCAGAGGTCACTGAGACTGTAGCAGATAAGTATTGTCATATATCCCACAATAACCTGTATACCATATAGAAAATCCATGTGGTATAGCCTATGTGTTATACACCTCTAAACCACATGGTTTACCTTACAAGCAAGGGATATGTATACCACACACCTGTGGCAGGGTGATGAAATTTTTGTACTATTTCCATCTCAGCGCGTAACTGTTTAAACTAGTGTAGCGGTTTACAAACAATTGTCAGAATCAATATTTGACCAACATTCAACAGGTAAAATTGTCAGCTCTCTATTAAATTTAGAGTTTTTGAAATTTGCCCAAAGTTAACGATTCTAAAGAAAAAAATGTGATGCAGAGTCAGTTGTTTGTTCAGTCCACAGAGCCTAGCTATTGTGTATCTGTGTTGCTAAGGGCAAGGTCATAAGAGCCTCATCACTTCGGTAAAACAATTAGACCAAAATGAATAAAAAGTGAAAATTGTGGGAAATAAATAAGACCCAAGTGGATATGTGTATATTTTGATATTCCCTCACTCGTGGACAGATTGGCTTCAGAATTCACTCAAGGCTAAATGCCACTCGTTAATCCTGGCCAATTGTCCACTCATGGGGAATATAAAAAAATACCACATATTCATTGGGTCTTATTATAATATTGTGTGACGTCATTCATGTAACAATTATGTAGTGACATCAGCCTATTGTCTTTTATCTACTATGGTGGTAGTGTCCTCTGTTACTTTTTCTCCCCATTTATTTGACAGAGAAGGTTCTCCCGCTCTGTCATATCCAGTTGGTCTATGTGGGATCAGCCCCATGGGCTAAGTCATACACTCAAGCACTCTTTTATGACTATGCTCGCCAAATTAGTACAGTTACACCTATGTGACGACACCGCCAACGTGATTGCTGTCAATGCATTAATTTAGCAAGTTATTTATGTAATAAGTTGGTAATGGCAATTAACACCAAATGGCACAGTCAGTGAAAGACATTGGCCTATGATTGGGGCCTTTGATTAGCCTATGTCTATGATTGTAATTAGCGGCGGCGGTGAGTTGACTCGGGGCGGCGGCAGTGAGTTAACTCGGTCATCGGTGGGCTGACCATACAGGCGGTGACTTCTAAATATTGGTGGTGAGTTGACTAACCCTTGTGGGCGGTGAGTTGGTAGAGGTGGTGAGTTGAATAGTAATCCTTCAGATTAACCAGCAAGATTTAAAAGGCTGTGGGTTATAGAACCTGCAAGTTATGCATTTGTACATGTGTGGAATCGTGCAAATCGCGCTGTCCACAGCTACTTGGCATAGGAATTGTGTTAATAATGGGCTTATTACAGAGATTTAGTGATAAAAACACACCAAAATCGTTAGGACAATCATGCATAAGTATGTTTCTAATGTTGTCAGTGGAAAATAAGCCACTATTAACGTTAAATCACAGAGATTATCAGCAAGGTGAGAGACCGCTGTTTGTTTACATTTTTCCACTGGCCATTAACTAAAAGTCTAGTGAGTATTTTGGTAGTAGGATAGTTTAGGATGTCCTTATGCCATGACAGTTAAAATTATTGGTTTATATGCATTATTTAACGAGTAATCCACCTTTGTCATGTTTGTTCTCACCAACCCTATTCATTACTATGGGCTCCGCCTGGCTTTGGTGCCAGGCACAATCCCTCTGTCATGAGTGCCGTCAGGTCTAGTTTAAATTTATTACTAATATTTGTATTATTTTATCTTTTCAGACGAATGAATATGATGTCTCAAGAGGGGTAAGTTGTTCTTTTGATGTAATTTGTGTAGTTTTTTTTTTGCTAGAATTTTACTGTGTATTAGATTAGTATTTTCAGAAGGCCCAATCCAGGGATATTACAATTCTTGACAAAAAATGTGTTCGATTTATAATATTTGGTACCTATCAACAAAGTTCAATCATGTTTTCAGAAAGCCCAGTCAAAATTTCCCACAGTATTGGACATGGTAACAGTGGAGGATCCTACAATCAAGAATTGTCTAATTGACCAGGTATATTCGCAGTTTACCATGTAATGTGTATAAAACTGTAAAAATCAGTCAAAATGCTAAAGATATCATGTGGAGTACCTCAAAGTTCTGTACTGGGGCCTGTATTGTTTCTTTGAATTATGTTTTATTCGGGTCTCGGAAATATACTGAGTCTCAGGGGAGTATACCACTTGGGAAAATACTGAATCTAGCCATGAATCACGTTCCAGCTAGGCCACTTAAGCAAATGTTAAGCATGGTGAGGCGCCATGCCCGATGCCCGTTGCGCCATGCCCGTATTAAGTGAACACCTTCTTTCTTCTTCTGTTTTTTTTTGGCTTTTAAACTAGCTGGGTGTCCTATGTGCCTCTATTTAGGTGCCCTAATATTCTTGTGCGCCATGCCAATTTCAAATCCTAGCTGGAACTCTGATGATGTAACCCATAAGTATATATATACAACTAAAAAAATCATGGTCAAAAATGCCGAAGATCATGTGGAGTACCTCAAAGTTCTGTACTGGGGCTTATAGTGTTTCTTTGAATTATACATCAGTAGGTAACAACTCTACTGAGGGCTTGGGTGATGATTTGGGCATACCTGATATTTCTGATATTTTTCTAAGAGATTGACGGATGGTTGAATAATTTCCTAAAAATCATTGGGTTTGTTTTTGCTCATTTTGCCATTTTCACTGCTACGAATGTGCATGTTTACTTTTACGACATTCAACTTAATGCAGCTAAATTTGACCAAATCTTCAATTTTTGGAGAACCATTGCTCAAATTGTAATGATATTTAGGGAAGAGACACCTTCAACAAATTCATCAAAATAATTTCAAGTCACAATGACACTTTACTACTGAAATCTCCTCAAAATAGTGAATTGTATAATAATTATGCACGCGGTGTATTTTTTTGTAGCGAGGAATTGAGGCTGTCATATTGGTGCGAGACACTGAAGAAGCCAGACGCGTAATGGCTAATTCTCCGCCAAAGAATGCTCGGGAGGTGAGAGGATTTTCTGATATCATCAAAATGAAACAACTGTAGTAATGGCCATCATTAATGTCCACTCACTTTTGGTCATATTTCTTAATATAGAACATGGAGCAGCAGAAAATAGACAGAAATGTTACTATATGTATAACTTTATTTGACAACTTCATGTCATTCATAACATATGTCACAATGTAATCTGTAACAATATCAGCAGACAAAAAATAAAAAACTAAGGTGCCAGCTACTTATGAATATATAAAAGTTCATGTAATTGTCCATATCTGGCTAAGACTGGTAACACTGGAACTAGCAGCCTTGCGCTGACCTAGTGTTTTATTGTCTGTAATCTTGGAGAGTTATCTGTCGACTTGCAGCATTTGTCAAAAGATCCCCATGACGAATCAAGGACAGTTGCAATATACTATCCATAACCATCTGATTTAAAACATAGATAATGAAAACTTATATACATCATATGTTCATCATTATACACTACAATCAGAATCAATACATACATTTTGAAAACATATATACATGGATGTAAAAGCACAGAGATCACAATATACTAATGCTTATAGTGCAGAAACTTCCGGTTGGAGAGTGATGATTAATGCTGGACGATGGATGATGACACAAACATGCATTAGGCATCAGCATTTACAATAAATATTTCCAAGGGATTTTAACTAATCAGTCTCTTTTGATTTCATGAATGTCTTAAATTGGTCTTCATTGTTTAGTCAAAATCGTCTATGTAACCATTAGCTATTTTAAAGAGGTCCTCACGTCTAAGTGTGTTATGTTATGTGGGCATACTATGAGACAATGTTTTTCATCTTCAATTTCATACATATTGCATTTTAGGCATATTCTCTCAACTGCTGGCAATATAAAGTTTTGATGTCTGCCTGTTTCAATTCGTAAATTATAGTCACCCCATTTCGAATGACTGATGTTTGTTTTGCCTTCAGGCTTATGTGGTATCTGGAGACCAGATGTTTGGCCGACCAATGTTTAGATATTATTCCTCAAACCAAGTCAAAGCAAACTTCTTGACCGCCAATATCGATGAAGATATAAGGTGAGACCATCTTTTTTTTAAATTAAGTAGGCGTAATAGAAAAGTGGGTCAGCTACAGAGGTCTCTGACGCCAACTTATTTCACCAATAGAATAAAACGATGTCACACTTCCAGCTGCTGTCAATTGTATTATATTTATGGTCTACAGTAAATTTTAATCTCGTCAACTGGTAAAATTGTCCTCATTTGTAAAATTGCAACATAGTTGAACATGGATTTTTTTTGTTCCTTGTCAAATTTGCCTGCATTCTTATGTATTTTAAGTAACCAGAATTAGTCCCACCCAAAAGTATCTGGCTTCTCACTAAAACTGCGTGTTGAAATTGTATTTGTCACTGTTAGTTTCAGTGCTAGTATGCTAGTTCCCCATTTTTAAAGGTTAAAAAAGTTATAAATTTTTCATTTTTATTTTTACACTGTGGATGAGGTTTTGAAGGTTAGTTCAAGTTGTGATATTATAAATTAATGATTAATGATACATAATATTATCTTCGTAAAATGTTTGTGAAAAAGGTTAAGAGAGCAGTTACAAAAATTATTAAGTAGATTGGAAAAGAGGATATTTATTACTTGGAAAACCACTTCAATGGGTCTAATGAAAACTTATGATAATGCAACGGAAATTCAAGAATGAGGTCCACCTCGATATGTTGAACACTTTTTCAGTGATTCCAAAAGTGGTTTTAATTGTAAGTTCGATACAGTTGGCCACATCACCTACTTGACAACAATAGTTACATGATGCACACACAATTTGAGCCGTTGTTATTGCAAGGTCCCAGGCAACTCCAGTCTGTACTTGAATAACTTTGTAACTGTTAATAAATTCATTTCATGCATGAGCAACTTGTTCAAATAATGCTCTTGCAACAGTCACTTTAGTAATGTCGTCACATTAGTGATGTCACTAAATGTATATTTTAATTAAAATTTGATCTCAACAGAGTGTTGGAAGTGGAGATCAATGCCTTGAATGCTGAGAAACATTCCATCCATCAACGAAAGCATCTGAATAAAGGAAAAATGAGCGATATAGAAAACAAGATGAAAAGGCTGCAATCTCAATTAAATGAACTAATAAAAAAGAAAGTGCAGATCGAGGCGGTAGGTGGCCCTTTATTATTCTCATGTTTTCTCTGCTATCTGCAATAGTTTTGATGATGATGTTGAAGTGTTAAAATATCATATTTGCACGACCAGAAACATTTTGAACAGCTGAATTATTTGCATGTTTGAACATGCAAATATCGTGATAAATCAGTTGACAACACGCACATTAGAAACTACAGATAAGACATGAAAAAAGTCCCCCCCCCCCCCCCCCCCCTTTGAATCATGTTAACCACTAGACTACCCACTATTATTTGGTATAGTCAATGATAATGTTATGAGATGACCTGTAAACATCATCAGGAAAGACGTACAGACAATCACATTGGTATTGATAGAAATTTTGAGTTCTATGTTTTGATTTAAATTTTTTGGTCTCAGGAAATCTCGGAGTTGAAGAATTGTGAAGATCCTGCTCCAGTTGACATCAGAACACTGGTAAGAACCAAGTTCTATGATTTCATCACAAGATTGATCTCCAGTGGAGGAGGCACTATTAGGTCAAACCAAGGGGCTAGAGTGTTAATGACGTCACCAATGCACAATACTAGATTACGTCATCAATAATTAGCCTGTTGTGACATGTATTGGACAAAGACAACAGACCTGTGTCGCAAACTAGTACATCAATACACACCTGAAAGTCCTCTATTGGTTATTCCAGTCATCTTGCTGGTGGCGCCCTGTGTTAGTAAGAAGAAGCCGGTTGTACGTCCTCTTCATTATTATTCTTGAAGAGGTCCGCAGTCCTATGTCAAGAAATCAATTGTGTTACTCTTTGTTGTAACACTATGGATTGATGTTGTTTTGTAAAGGATGCAAGAAAGATTCTGGTTCATCTTTCAGGAAGATGAGGTGATGAGGTGCAATGAAATGATTGAAGAGCTGAAGGGAAAATTAAGTCAACAAGAAGAAATCTTAATGAAAGAGAGAGAAGAACTTGTCCAAGCGACTCAAAAAAAGGATGAGCTGCAAAAACGATTAAGGGAGATAGTAGACAGCGTCGGTCCTTTTAAGGTAAAATATATGCTAGCGATAATGGTGTAAAGATATAGTCAAACCTGTGTTAGGGGGCATCCGACAGAATTGATCAATGTGAATTTGAAGATGGTTGGTCGTAAAGTTAAAATGAATATCTGAAAATACAGTTTTGGGGAGTTAAAAGTGGCTGTTTACAGCAGACGTCCATTCTCAATACATCTGATCGTTAGAGCAGGTTTTAAGGTATCATAAGAATATTAGGGTGTTCTTGTTTTGTTAGAAAAGATGTCTTGTGTACATGTCTTATGTACATGATAAATGTGCATTTATGCACATTGATATCTTGAGCCGAGTTTAGTTAGTCATGTGCAACTAGATTTACTTCTATATTACTGGTTTTCTAGGAGGAACTGGCCAAAATTGAGCATGATCTGAACAGTTCCAAAGATGCCTTGAAACATTATGTCGCCAAAGAGAGGGACCATATGAGGAAGGTGTTGGAGGCTCGTCAGTGTGTGGAAAAAACAGAGGCTCTTGTTGAGGTATGGTACTGCCGACCAAATCAACTTCATTCGATGTTTTAAGAATGTTCTTTAATGCCGAGGTTGCACTTAGCTCTGGTCAAGCGTATGGTCATGTCTTTGCTGTTTTGTCTGTAGATCTGATCTACTTGTTTTTATTTCACAGGAGGACGTTACCAAAGCCACAGAGATATGTCCTAGGATTAACACTGAACGAACACCAAATCAAGTGAATGCTGAAATTAAACAGCTTGAGAATAGGTTATATGCAGAGCAACAGGAGTAAGCATAAATTTATAATGTTGTATTTACAACTACACTCATAAACATGGAAACTAAACTGCAGCAGAGGACATCATGTTAATGCAGGACTCATTTGCTGAGAGATTGCTTTTGCCAAAGGGAATCCCGAATTCACATGTCATCTGCAGTTTAGTTTCCAAGTCTACGACATTGGCTGTAAAGGTGTCACAAAGGAAGTTCTGGTTGTATTCTGTAAATTGACCTCTACAGCTTTCTGAGCACTGCTAACTTATCCCAAGTATCACTGGAATTATACTTGAAATTTGTTTGTACAATGTATAAAAATTTGAGTGTGCAAGAAAATTAAATTTAGCTGCTGAAGGTCTAGGGTCCATATCCGGCCCAGGCACTCTTCATGAGCTACTTCCCAGCTGGATGTTCATCGCATGAGTCGTTAACTACTGGTTAAACATATATTTTCAGGCATGGAGATCCTGAGGAAATAACTGCGAATTATTATGCTGCATTTAAGAAATTTAAAGGCATCCGGAAAGATATGGCCCATCAGCTGAAATTCCTGGAGGTGCTTTGCAAATAGATTATTAGATATTATTATTGATAAACAATACAATAGCTCTGGTATGTTAATGGGAAATGTGTCTGTTGTACAGGAATTCAATCAGGTTATGCTGAGAAGGCGTAAGCAGTTTGAACGTTTACGGACTTCATTGGCAATGAGGTCTAAACAGACTTACATTAATTTGCTGCATGCCAGGAAATATTTAGGGAAAATTGAGTATGATCATGCAGCAAAGACTTTGAATTTGAAGGTATGTATTTTAATTTCTTCAACTGTAAAATATTGTCCTGTTTAATAGTTCTAATGTATACACTGTGTGCTGTGACCTCAAAGCCACCCGACCTAAGTATTTTGTCAAAATTGTGGTGGTACCATTGATGTCATCATCAAATATGACCAATAGTGATGAAGTTAATTTGTTGACATTTTTTGGATCATTTAACTATTGGGAAGAAAATTGGCAACAGTCCTCCAGATGCTGAATGCATGTTGAACATTAGTACAGAGTTATGTTGGTCTTATGGTCAGTGCCCCTTGAGTCATTAGCTCTGCCCCACGGAGTGGGGAGAGCTTTTGTTAGTACATCGATCTCGCGAGATGACGTCGCCTTCGCGCAAAAACTTTCAGCGTGTGATAACAGAACTTACATGCCGTCTTCAGCTAAATCCCGTATTTTGTAGGTACATCTTCTTATTTCACAGCCTGCTATTGCTTTCTGGCGTGTTTCGTAGCTTCAGTGTTCTACAAACAGCCATTCTTTGCGACGATACAGCTCGTTTTTGCGATATGGGAGCTGTGTACATATCCTCAGTTGCTTGTCGTGAATATGGTTCTTGGCCAAGTATGCAACCCACATAAGAGGGGGGGAAACCCCGTAATTTGCTTCCCCAGTTTATCCCATACGCCTTCGTCACAAAGGGCAGAGCTCCGCACATCCCATGTGCATTCTAGTTTGCCTTTATTTGATATGACATTTTTTTCTGGCAAATGTTTGAGATCAGTAGAACTGATTGAAATATTTAATGATATAATATTTTGAATACTCTTTTTTTTTTCATTACCAGATGCAACCAAACGTAGTGGACGGAGAAGGTGCCCAAGACTTGAGAAGTCTCTCGGGAGGTGAACGTTCTTTCGCCACAGTGTGCTTCATCCTTGCTCTCTGGGATATTGTAGAGTCACCATTCCGCTGCCTGGATGAATTTGATGTTTTCATGGTTAGTGTTGTCATGATCAATAGTTATACTTTCTTGTCAGTTATTTTCCTCACCTGCAAAATCAAAGCAATGTACTTCAGTCAGAATAATGCTATTTAAATCATGCAGTGGGTGTTTAAACTAAAAATCAACCTTTATTTGTAAATTTTTGGCAAATTACAATCAATTGTAAATAAAGGAATATATTGCACTTTTCTTTAAAAATTTTCCGTGATGTAGTTTTGCTTTGTAAATGGAAAAGACAGTTTATAGTCCCAAAAGATAGTAAGAAGGGAGTTTCATTCTGTGTTTCCATGACCTGAACCAAGAACCTTTCATGTTGGTGTGAAATATGTATCGTTGAGTCAATGAAGTCATGCACACTTTATCTTTTGCAGGATATGGTGAATCGGCAAATGGCATTGAGGATGATTTTATCCCTAACGAAAGGAAATCGTGATAAATATGCCGGCCAGTTCATCTTTGTATCTCCGCTTGATATGAGGTGTGTATCTCAAGAACGCTTACTCAAGCAAGATGATTTTAAGACCACTTTGTGATTGTAATTGCAGTGTTCAAAGTTCCCAGAATTACCTGAATATTAAGGCCACATTGGTGATTCCCGTGGGTAGTCTTAATTGTAGGGTTCGAGGTAGTCTTAATTGTAGGGTTTGAGTGTACTTGAACACCAGAGAATTTAGTACCTCTCAATATATCATCTCAGTGTTAGTGATGGATGCTCTCTCATTTTATGTGACCAACCGTCAATATCATGTTGCAATTAAAAGGCTTGGTGTTTGAGTTATATTTACCCAATGGATGAGGTTATTTCAAACACAAATAAGAGATTTATACAAAGTAAGCCTATATGCTAGATAGAAAAATAGGTAATATTTTTTGCATTAACAATAATTAATCATGAGTATTCATACAAAATTTAGCACAGAGACATTGAAGTGACATCTTGTTCATTTTAAACTTTATAGTCTATCGCCAACTCCGCTGAAGACCTTGCGTTTGGTTCTCAGCCTGAGAACTGATTGACTACTCATATCTGTTGGAGATCATTCAAAAATCAAATATTAAATTGCAGATACAAATTTTTTAGAAGTGACATACTGCAAATACTTTCAAATTGCCTTTAGTGTTGCTGTTGTGAAGCTTAGTTTTAATAAGAGATGGATGTATGATAAATTAAAAAGTTATAAGATTGGCAATCCATTGCCGTTGTACAGTTTCAAGTAAAAGACACCACTAACTTGTGGCACCAATCAGTGGTGAATGGAACATCTTGCAATATGACGATGGTTTTTTTGTATGGCCATTTAATAATTTTCAAAATCCTTTGTCGAGTTAATGTGTCATGTTGTATAGGTTGGGCCCAGGTAGAAAGTGGTGTTCTGTGACCTGATCTGTGACCTGATCTTAATAGTAAAGTCAATGATAGGGTTCTATTCAAACATTTTAAAATTATCCTGTTTCATTCAATTGCATCCTTTTTTTCCATAGGACAAACGAGCCTCTAGAAAATGGAAGTATGTTCCGCATGCCAAGTCCTCCAAGGAATAAGGTCAGGCGCAGAGAATTAGAAAATGGTGAACATGACGATAATGATGAAAATGTGGAACCAGGACCGTCAAAACGACGTAAATGAGCATTTAGTGCAGCTGTTTATCATTTGGGTTATCTAATATATGCAGTGTCATACAAAATGCTGATTGATAAGCACTGATGATGTCCTGAAGGTTAATCTTGCTCCTGTTTGTTAATTGATGGTGCTATTTCTGTTGAAATATTCTTTATACTTAATTTTCCAGTCGTTTAATGAAGTAGGAAAATGCATTTTTCTATAATTTTATTTTTTTCACGTGATTTTTGCAGCATTATATATATATGTATTCTATAGCCATGTTTCTTTACATAATTTGTAGTTTTATTGGACAGTATTTAACCAATACCAGGTTTGACAATGTTTAGGCAGTACATTTATGTATATTGTTTTCCATTCTTTATTTGATGTTCATCTTGCACAGAATATGTATAGTATAGTACATGTATGGTATTTGTAATTTTGCATGGTTTTCATATTGTAATAGGAATCCTTATTAAGCATTTATCGTTTACACTTTTGTAGTTGTACTGTTATACACTTCGTATGTGTTTTTGAATGTGTTGATATCGTAAATATTAGGGTGTAATAGTTTAGTATAAACTTTTGTAGTTTTTACAAAATTGTCCCATGCAAGATCTGCACCGTCGCAATTTTTGAAAAAATTACATTGGTGGGTGAAGGTTAAACCTGTAATGGAGGTTGCTCTTGCCTTATTTCTGCCAGGCCAGCCAGTTTGAAATGAATGTCTTGATGTGGTCTTGCAAACGCTTTCGCAACTTGTAAGAAACATCAGGGACCACTTTTCATTATATTACATTTTCTACACAACCTAAATACTGTAATATTTGTTACCTACAATAACTATACTTACATCTATAAAGAAATCCAATTGTTGCTGGCCCAGACTCTATTTTTTAGCTGATATAAACAGTTCTGGGAACCAAACAAACAAAGTTTTGCTATATTCTCCATTGTTGTATCTGCTGCTATTCTACGACTATAAAAAATGCCGTAATAGACATTCATGTAAAAATAAGACCAACAAACAAGTGGCCATTTATTTTGGATTGTACTTTAGTTATATAGGCTTTTTATATTGTACTTTATCATATTCGAGACAATTCTTTTCAAACACTGTTAGCTCTAGTTTAGCAAATAATTGTTCATTGAAAATGGTTGTAAATAATGGAAATCTTGCTCTTTTTTTTTTAAACATGTAATTTGAATGTTTGTTATTTCATAACTTGCAGCAGCTGTTCAGTTTTGGTTTTCCTTTACAGAAATAAAATTTATGAAGTTTTGATATAAAAAATCAGTGAGATAGTGAGCTGTTCAGGGATGTGATTTTTCCGGAAATCTGGTTTTTTTTTTGGGCACTTGAAATTGACCCATGATTCGTGCAAATTCAATTTTGTTTTTGTTTTAGGTGGCTCTGACGAGTATCGCTGGACTTGCCTTGTAATACCTAGAAGTTGCCCCTCAGATAGCTTGAAATGTCATTATTTTGGTTATTTGTTAATATGTGCTGGTCCCTGCAGAGTAACTACCATGATAAAACAGCCAGGGATGTGATTGATTATTGATAAAAAATCCTGAACATTTCATGATCAATACTCGCACTCATTTCAATAATTTCATTATGGAAAATGCAGCTTAAATTCAGCATGTGATTTTCATTCAATTTTGCCGGTTTACAGAGCTCTCTGGATTGAATATTGACATGTAATTTGTCACATTTTTAAAATTACTGATTCTGATCGCTTCAGAAGGAAACGGCCATAATGTCATCAGATATTTTGGAGTCTTTGATGCCATATATATATATTACCGAAAGCCCTGAACAGGGAAGTATGCAATGAATTTGGGTCGACCATACCCAGATTATCACATCCACATCGCTCCAATGGTGGCCATTGTTGGGCTATAATTTCGGGATAATGTTAACAGGACATACTTCTTGAAGAATTCCAATCGTGTTATGAAGGAATTCAGATGTTCTGATCAATTGAAAATCTTACAAAAGCAAACGTGAGAAAATCAGTTATAACGAATGGCCATCAACAGGAAAATAAGTCACAGCTAGGCCTGATAATATAGGAAATTTATTATTGGTAATAAAATAGTGAGACATGAAAATTTAGTTGCTAACAGCTTTGATTTTTCATGTAAAAGCTTAGCAAAAGGTAAACATCTTAGTCACAAGACACAAGGTTTTTCGATTTGCAAATTTTATTAGGCATCCAGAAACAATTAACAATAAACCATTGACATTGTAAAATGTATCATCATAATGTAAATTCCGTTTAGGGTCTTCAATTGTCTGCAGACAACTTGATTCCAGAGTAAACAAGTTTCAGCAGCAAGGGGTGGGGTTTTCATCTGAAAGAAGGAGTGCTTCATAAGTAATTGTATGTTGAAAGTAGGTGCTCACCTGCCAGTTGTTGATTTAAAAAAAAGTTCGTGGAAATATGGGTGAAAAAAGCTTGCCATGCTATGCATGCTGACAAATTTATTGTTGTCCAATAGAACATACTGCAGAAAAAAATAAATAACGCGAGCTGCATCAATCACCTCACTGTTTTGGAAATTTTGGGCTGCTACGAACATAGTTCAACTTTGAAATTCATACTTAATTCAGGGCTGTTTTATTTAAAAAGGGGGTTTGGGACCTGAACATTTTTAGACCCCTGATAGCTGGTTTTTGACAGACCGACTCCCGCTTTTTTCTACATTAAGATATTAAGGAAATACTGGCCAACCTCCTCCCCGGATATCAGTTTTCCCTCCCCAGATATTATAACCTCCCCTCCCGATATTTGAAAAATATTTGGGTAAAATTGAGGGGGTGGGTAAAATTTAGTTACCTCAAGTGTTCTTGTAATGGCACTTCATAGGGTGCTACTTTAGGTGAAATAGATCTCAGGATTTCCAATGTCTAACACCTGTAAATGTATGGAATAGAAAAAATGTACAACACGACTGAAAGAACAACTTCCTAAAATGAACTTTTATCATGACAAAGAAAAATGTTTTTGATATTCGAACTTACGTGTAACAGAACGGTTCAGTGTCTTTTGTTCACATCAGGCGGATGCATAATACGTACGCCACAATGAAGAGATGGCCCCCTTGATTGATAATATCACCGAACGCCACTTCTGAGGATCTTCTGGAGGTTGCAGCATGTAGGATAAAGCAATGAATGCCTTTACTGTAAAGAAAAAAAAAATATATATATATATATATTCATTACAAAAAGGAGGGTGGGGGCCTAGCTCAGAGGAAGTGCTCTGGGCTTCCAACCGCTGGGTCCCGGGTTCGTTTCCCAGTCGAGCCTAAGTTGGATGGCTGTTTCATCCTTTGTCTCATTGCCATGGTCTCTGCCTGTCCTAATTAGCCCAACTGGTGCAGAAATACAGGACGTAAAGCCCTAATCACACACACATTACAAAAAAAGAACAGCACAAAATTATCATATCTAGGCCCTATCTGACACAAATGAGCTACTTACCATTAACTGCATTCATGGCAGATTTCATTTCCATTCTGTTCATAACTTCTAACATCTGGTATGGGTGGGTGAATTGATAATCTTCTGCCTTTATCTGTATGAAAATAAAAACCTTTGCCCCCGAAAGGCTTAGACCCGCAAGGCAGCAGGTGGTTGGACTAGTAAGTGTCAGAGCGTGTCCACACACCGGTGGGTCATGAGCAACTGTACCTCTGGGGCTCCAACCTGCTCCGAGATCCCTCACAGTTTAGCCTGGGACCTGCTCAGTACCCAGTTACCATGGTGTGCCACAAGGAGGCACTGCGAGAGTCTTGACTTGCAGATCCATAGAACCATCAATTCTAAAGGGACATAAATGCTCTGAAGACTTATGTCAAAATAAAAAATTCTGTGCAAGTTCTGTACTTTTCACTGCTAAGAGCAAGATGGCGGTTGCAACAGGAAGCGAAAACAGAACAAGCACTTAAGGACCTGCAGTAAGTGCTGTTCTATGGTCTACAAGCCCTGTGCATTGATGCACCACACCACACCTACTCCTACACCTAATTTATTTCCTATTTAAAGCTAAATTCAATGCTAAAATTATTACTGCATGAGGCCCTCTAGTGTAAAACTTCAAATGCACACTTTTCAGAATTTTATAAACAATGACAAATTAATCAAAATGCGAAATAGCTAGTGACCTCTCAAAAATTACGGGCTCGCGGAAATTAATTTCATTTTAGAACAGACCATCCTGTATTGCAAATTTAAAAAACTAAATAGGCCTATTATAGTGTCTAAAACACTATAAATTGTACACCAGAGGTACCCTTTAAAATAGGCATAGCAGTTTTTATTTTATATATTTATTTTATCTATTATTTATTTATTTATGCCCCAGCACCACCACCATCTCCCTACTCCTACCTAACCTATTTCCTATTTACAGCTATATGTTTATTTATAATTAATATGACCACCGAAAGCACCCTATTAGTATATATATATATATATATATATATATATATATATATATATATATATATATACACTGCCACAAGTGAATGAAAACCATCTCTAAACAAGTGCCCTTGAAAGTTCTGAAGACTTCGAACCCCATTGCCCAAAACAGGGTTCTGCGTAATACACAACAAAGCTAGTAATTTTAGAACTTAGAATATTAGTGTTTAGTTTTTATGTTGGTAAAAAAAAATAATCAAAATTAAGTATCACATGATAGATTATTAGCAAAATTATCCTACTAACAAAGTATTTTTATATCTATGTTTTTATGTGACTATGTTGTGTTATTCTTATTTCAAATTCTACAATTTTAATCCCTGATATTCATTGTGCAATTAGCATCCTTTTTTTTAATCCTAAAATTGTGCTGTATTTCAGCAATAATGTTATCTTAAGTTTTAATTCTCGTTAATTCTACAATTTTGTTTACTGAGCTGATCGAGGGGCTTAATTGGGTCATGGTTAGTTCTTGTGGCAGTGAGCCTAGGTTTGAATCTCACTCCATGCCTAGTTTATGAGCCAAATCTCACTTACTATCCAGTCACATATATATGCTATGTGAAAGGGAGGTGCCTTAATTGTACCTAGCGCCTACATTCAGACAAGTACATAACCCCATCCAATGGGTTAATAGCACCTTGGAGTGATCAATTGTGACCCAAGTAGTTTCCTGTGGTAAAAGAAATGCAGGGCTGAATAAGCCAACATTTTACCCCCTAGTTTTTTTTTGCTTTGTTTTTTTAACTCAAGTGAAGGTTTGCCGTCTGCTAGTATGATGTATGCGCAATCAGCCAACTTTACAAGTAAACCTTTTGCAGGCCAATCTAGAGCCTTTCTCAACTGTCTGGGAAGTATTCAGCCTTAAACACGGATTAGCCGCGAGGGTTTAAGAGCTCACACCAGTACCATCACTGTGGTTGTCTATTGCCAAGTACCCATTGAACCTGGAAGGGTGGTGAACAGTGGCTTAGCTCAGTGGTAAGGCACTTGGCTGCCAACCACAGGGTTCTGGATTTGAATTCAGCCCGTGTTGGAAGGTTGCTTTGTCATTCGCCTCATTGCCTTGGCACCTGACTGTCCTAATCAGCCCTATCTGGTTCACAAATATGGGATGTAAAGCCCGTTTCTCCCACCTACCACCTGTGTGGGGTGACGCAGTGGTTTAAGGAGTATCTGTCCAACTCCTACATGCCATGGCTTGGGTTCGAACCAGCTACCTCATGAATAGCAGGCGAACCCCTTAACCACTGGACCATGGCATTCAAAAATATTTCAAGCTAAAATGTTTATGGTTTAATATTATCCAGTTTCTACTGGTTTTATTGCATACGCAAAACTTTATTCCTCTCTAAACCAACAAAAACTAATAAACCCTAATCACAATGATTTTAAAATTATCAAAACCCTGCCAGAATTATCCAAAATTTTCCCAGCCCTAATTTCTAGTGCAAGAATAAAATCCCCTGACAAAAATATGAATGATTATGCCCTAATAATCTATCTCTCAACTCAAATCAACCAGAATTTTTCCCAACCCCAATTTTGTGCACTGGGATTCTCCCTAGTGCCCCTCCCCTGGTCCTCTTCACGGTGACTGAAAAAAAAAAGAAAAAGCACAAAGTGATCACTTGAATTGATAAATATAGCTGGATGTAACAAAAGACAAACATTCTGACAACACTGTATTGTGCTGTCACTACAGTGACCAACATGACACTCCCATCATTCCTACAAAAAAAGTCAAAACAACATAGCACCATTCCCACACTATCACCTGCACATTAAACTGCTTTCCTACATTCCCAACGACCCCACTAACCCAAGCTAACCTATGCAACTATCACACACTGTAATGTATGCCAGAAACTAGAAAACTAAGTCCTAGAGCCTAAATGGTGAGAGTCATGCTACTAAGCATGCTTAATCAAGGAATCGTGTGTTTAAAATTAGAACACCATGCCCAAAACTCATCTGTGCTGTGTTAAATTTCGGATACAACTATGGCATTGTAATATGCCATAGGATATAGACCAAAATAATGTGAAATGTCATTTTCTATAACTACAAAGTCATCCTACACAGTTCTAAGCTATCAATTGCACAGCACAGCATAATTTTGATACCATAATACCATTATGACAATTTTTTTACTTTGTCATAGAGAAAAAGCCAAAAAGTCTATAACCTACAATAATGACAACAAAACAAAATTATAAGGAAACTAAATAAAAGGGGCCCCAGCAATGGCCCACAACACACGCTCTAGGCTGGAGAATATATTTCTCTGAGCTACCTAACAATGAACATGGTTATCTATGTCCTATTATAGGAGACCCCTGTGACTTTGACATACTGTAATGCATGCCAGATAAAACCCATGCAACTGGGACACGCTGTACTGTGTGCCAGATAAAACCCAGGGATCAGCAACCCGAATATTCTGACTAACCCATGATATTTATGACTGACTGCATCTAGCCCCCTGCACCACACAAGCATGACCTAACTACCAACCTCAAAATAAGCTGCACTAACCTAAATACCTACTGAAAAAAAAAACCCAAAACCCAGTACTACACCTTCATCACCTATATGCTTGTTTCTCTATCATTATCTGCCTAAGCAGATATCCTAAGATATATCAAGCCCAAGGCTCCACACAAGTGCAGAGCACACTTGCTGCTCAATGACACGTTAGTAAATGCTAAAAACTAAAAGTTGGTTAGAGAGTGGGATAGACAAAATAAAATATAAAGACCCTACTAAAAAGGAGGTGTGTCATTAAATACAACAAGCGTAGCTTTGATATATATCTAACCCCCACCCAGCTAAGCTTAACTAAAGCTAGAAAACCAGACAGTCAGTCACCCAAGCCCCTTACGCCTCCCCCCCAGGCTATACCATGTCCACCGTCAGGTTGTGACGTAAACCAGAGCCAGGAAATAAAAGTATAATAAAATAAATAAATATAACTAAATAAAAGCCTGCAGTACCTAACCTATGAAAACGTAAATTATTATAATGAGTAAGCAAACAAAAACCAAAATAAATGTTTGAAATGAATATTAAATACAAAATAAAAAGTACCCTATGGTCCTATGCTATAATCCTAACTGACAGCACAAGCTCAAAATGAAATAAATGACAAATAAAGTACAAATAAATGTAAAACGGCTCAAAATAAAATTTCTATACCCTCTATATTAAATGCAAATGGGTAGCTCTGAATATGGTATTCCATTAGAAACACACAATTCCTCAATCAATGTCATGTTGGCCAAGATGTAAAAAAAAAAGCCATAAAAAAAACCTAAAAAATAAAGAAAAATACAACCTTCGATTCTTCTTCCCCTGAAATTTAAATATAACACAACATAAGTATATTTTGCTGTTCAATAATGTTGAATAGTACAACTGGATTGTTATCCATTGAAAGGTAATTAAATTATTTATGAACATTGAACATAAGTATATTTTGCTGTTCAATGATGTTGAATTGTACAACTGGATCGTTATCCATTAAAAGGTAATTAAATTATTTATGAACATTGAATAGTTCTGTTAGATTTGCCAAAAAAAAATATCTATGTTATTCAGGAAAACACACAAGGAAGCAAAAAGTCTATCAAAAATGTCTGATGACTTTTTCAATAAAATTTGCTTATTCAAAGAGACAAATATAACAGGCCCTCTGTTAGTAATAATCATACTTAGAATAACAGGGACTCCTGGTGGACTTGAATTTTAATTTAGCCTTGGCCCCCTTGTGGAACTAATGGTTACATGTGTGCCCTCTTGTGAAAAAATACAAAAACAACATCAGAGCCCTCTGATGGTAGTGCTTAGAACTACATGGTGGGATTGAATTAGAAAAAAAAACCTTGGTCCCCTAGTGGAAGTAATGGTTACATGTGCACCCTCTAGTGACAAAATACAAAGACAACATCGGAGCCCTCTGATGGTAGTGCTTAGAACTTCATGGACTCCTGGTGGATTTGAATTCAAATTTAGTCTTGGCCCCCTAGTGAAAAAATATAAAGACTAAATTGGAGCCCTCTGATGGTAGTGCTTAGAACTACATGGGCCCCCTGGTGGGATTGTATTCAACTTTAGCCTTGGCCCCCTAGTGGAAGTAATGATTACATTTGCGCCCTCTAGTGAAAAAATACAAAGACAACATCGGAGCCCTCTGATAGTAGTGCTTAGAACTACATGGGCCCCCTAGTGGGATTGAATTCAAATTTAGCCTTGGCCCCCTAGTGGAAGTAATGGTTACATGTGCACCCTCTAGTGACAAAATACAAAGACAACATCGGAGCCCTCTGATGGTAGTGCTTAGAACTACATGGGCCCCCTGGTGGGATTGAATTCAAATTTACCTTTTGGCCCCCCAGTGAAAAAAATGGTTCCAGATGCCTTTCTAGTGGAATTTTCTTACACCACTCATTTAACACATATTATTGAATAATTTAATGTCATTTGTAATTTCAAAACAAATTTAATTCTCAGTATTACCACTGTTTGACATGTACATTTAGACACAGATTACTCGGATCACGCACTCTTGTAATTAGGACATGCTAGAAATGCTGGGGAATGGAGGCGCAGGATTGATAACGTCACTGTTAATAAAATGATGACCTCAAGGCCAAAATCTGAAGTAGGCTCAGAGTTTGTTTTCTTGTGAAATTAGCTTACCTTCAATACTGCAGCGATACCCATCTCCAAGAGATAGCGTCCAGTGGGGACCGGAAAAATAAAGTAAAATAAGTCAAAATGTGCCACAGACAAAAAATCATCAAAATATCTGACAATACTAAACTATGTTATCACTATAGTGACCAACATGACACTCCCATCATTCCTACAAAAAAAAGTCAAAACAACATAGCACCATTCCCACACTATCACCTGCACATTAAACTGATTTCCTACATTCCCAACAACCCCACTAACCCAAGCTAACCTATGCAACTATCACACACTGTAATGTATGCCAGAAACTAGAAAACTAAGTCCTAGAGCCTAAATGATGAGAGTCATGCTACTAAGCATGCTTAATCAAGGAATCGTGTTTAAAATTAGAACACCATGCCCAAAACTCATCTGTGCTGTGTTAAATTTCGGATACAACTATGGCATTGTAATATGCCATAGGATATAGACCAAAATAATGTGAAATGTAATTTTTAATAACTACAAAGTCATCCTACACCGTTCTAAGCTATCAATGGCACAGCACAGCATAATTTTGGATACCATTATGACAATTTTTTTACTTTGTCATAGAAAAAAAGCCAAAAAGTCTGTAACCTACAATAATGACAACAAAACAAAATTATAAGGAAACTAAATAAAAGGGGCCCCAGCAATGGCCCACAACACACGCTCTAGGCTGGAGAATATATTTCTCTGAGCTACCTAACAATGAACATGGTTATCTATGTCCTATTATAGGAGACCCCTGTGACTTTGACATACTGTAATGCATGCCAGATAAAACCCATGCAACTGGGACACGCTGTACTGTGTGCCAGATAAAACCCAGGGATCAGCAACCCGAATATTCTGACTAACCCATGATATTTATGACTGACTGCATCTAGCCCCCTGCACCACACAAGCATGACCTAACCCACCAACCTCAAAATAAGCTGCACTAACCTAAATACCTACTGAAAAAAAAAACCCAAAACCCAGTACTACACCTTCATCACCTATATGCTTGTTTCTCTATCATTATCTGCCTAAGCAGATATCCTAAGATATATCAAGCCCAAGGCTCCACACAAGTGCAGAGCACACTTGCTGCTCAATGACACGTTAGTAAATGCTAAAAACTAAAAGTTGGTTAGAGAGTGGGATAGACAAAATAAAATATAAAGACCCTACTAAAAAGGAGGTGTGTCATTAAATACAACAAGCGTAGCTTTGATATATATCTAACCCCCACCCAGCTAAGCTTAACTAAAGCTAGAAAACCAGACAGTCAGTCACCCAAGCCCCTTACGCCCCCCCCCCCCAGGCTATACCATGTCCACCGTCAGGTTGTGACGTAAACCAGAGCCAGGAAATAAAAGTATAATAAAATAAATAAATATAACTAAATAAAAGCCTGCAGTACCTAACCTATGAAAACGTAAATTATTATAATGAGTAAGCAAACAAAAACCAAAATAAATGTTTGAAATGAATATTAAATACAAAATAAAAAGTACCCTATGGTCCTATGCTATAATCCTAACTGACAGCTCAAGCTCAAAATGAAATAAATGACAAATAAAGTACAAATAAATGTAAAACGGCTCAAAATAAAATTTCTATACCCTCTATACTAAATGCAAATGGGGAGCTCTGAATATAATATTCCATTAGAAACACACGATTCCTCAATCAATGTCATGTTGGCCAAGAAGTGTAAAAAAAAAACTTTAAAAAAAACTAAAATAGCAAAAATAAAGAAATATACAACCTTCGATTCTTCTTCCCCTGAAATTTAAATATAACACAACATAAGTATATTTTGCTGTTCAACGATGTTGAAATGACAACTGGATTGTTATCCATTGAAAGGTTATTAAATTATTTATGAACAATTAATAGTTCTGTTGGATTTGCCACAAAAAAATCTATGATATTTAGGAAAACCCACAAGGAAGCAAAAAAGTCTATCACAGAAGTCTGATGACTTTTTGAATAAAATTTGCTTATTTAAAGAAACAAAAATAACAGGCCCTCTGTTAGTAATAATCATACTTAGAATAACACACGACTCCTGGTGGACTTGAATTTTAATTTAGCCTTGGCCCCCTTGTGGAAGAAATGGTTACATGTGTGCCCTCTTGTGAAAAAATACAAAGACAACATCAGAGTATCTGATGGTAGTGCTTAGAACTACATGGGCCCCCTGGTGGGATTGAATTCAAATTTAGCCTTGGCCCCCTAGTGGAAGTAATGGTTACATGTGCGCCCTCTAGTGAAAAAATACAAAGACAACATTGGAGCCCTCTGATGGTAGTGCTTAGAACTACATGGGCTGCCTGGTGGACTTGAATTCAAATTTAGCCTTGGCCCCCTAGTGGAAGTAATGGTTACATTTGCGCCCTCTAGTGAAAAAATACAAAGACAACATCAGAGCCCTCTGATAGTAGTGCTTAGAACTACAAGGGCCCCCTGGTGGGATTGAATTCAAATTTAGCCTTGGCCCCCTAGTGGAAGTAATGGTTACATGTGTGCCCTCTAGTGAAAAAATACAAAGACAACATCGGAGCCCTCTGATGGTAGTGCTTAGAACTACATGGGCCCCCTGGTGGGATTGAATTCAAATTTACCTTTTGGCCCCCTAGTGAAAAATATGGTTTCAGATGCCCCTTCTAGTGGAATTTTCTTACACCACTCATTTAACACATATATTATTGAATAAATTTAATGTCATTTGTAATATCAAAGCAAATTTAATTCTCAGTATTACCACTGTTTGACATGTACATTTAGACACAGATACTCAGATCACACACTCTTGTAATTAGGACATGCTAGACATGCTGGGCTAAAGGAGGCATATATTGATAACGTCACTCTTAATAAAATGATGACCTCAAGGCCAAAATCTGAAGTAGGCTCAGTTTTTGTTTTCTTGTGAAATTAGCTTACCTTCAATACTGCAGCGATACCCATCTCCACGAGATAGTGTCCAGTGGGGACCGGAAAAATAAAGTAAAATAAGTCAAAATGTGCCACAGACAACAAATCATCAAAATATCTGACAAAGCTAAACTATGTTATCACTATAGTGACCAACATGACACTCCCATCATTCCTACAAAAAAAGTCAAAACAATATAATATATAGCACCATTCCCACACTATCACCTGCACATTAAACTGCTTTCCTACATTCCCAACGACCCCACTAACCCAAGCTAACCTATGCAACTATCACACACTGTAATGTATGCTAGATACTAGAAAACTAAGTCCTAGAGCCTAAATGGTGAGAGTCATGCTACTAAGCATGCTTAATCAAGGAATCGTGTGTTTAAAATTAGAACACCATGCCCAAAACTCATCTGTGCTGTGTTAAATTTCGGATACAACTATGGCATTGTAATATGCCATAGGATATAGACCAAAATAATGTGAAATGTCATTTTCTATAACTACAAAGTCATCCTACACAGTTCTAAGCTATCAATGGCACAGCACAGCATAATTTTGAATACCATTATGACAATTTTTTTACTTTGTCATAGAGAAAAAGCCAAAAAGTCTATAACCTACAATAATGACAACAAAACAAAATTATAAGGAAACTAAATAAAAGGGGCCCCAGCAATGGCCCACAACACACGCTCTAGGCTGGAGAATATATTTCTCTGAGCTACCTAACAATGAACATGGTTATCTATGTCCTATTATAGGAGACCCCTGTGACTTTGACATACTGTAATGCATGCCAGATAAAACCCATGCAACTGGGACACGCTGTACTGTGTGCCAGATAAAACCCAGGGATCAGCAACCCGAATATTCTGACTAACCCATGATATTTATGACTGACTGCATCTAGCCCCCTGCACCACACAAGCATGACCTAACCAACCAACCTCAAAATAAGCTGCACCTAAATACCTACTGAAAAAAAAAACCCAAAACCCAGTACTACACCTTCATCACCTATATGCTTGTTTCTCTATCATTATCTGCCTAAGCAGATATCCTAAGATATATCAAGCCCAAGGCTCCACACAAGTGCAGAGCACACTTGCTGCTCAATGACACGTTAGTAAATGCTAAAAACTAAAAGTTGGTTAGAGAGTGGGATAGACAAAATAAAATATAAAGACCCTACTAAAAAGGAGGTGTGTCATTAAATACAACAAGCGTAGCTTTGATATATATCTAACCCCCACCCAGCTAAGCTTAACTAAAGCTAGAAAACCAGACAGTCAGTCACCCAAGCCCCTTACGCCTCCCCCCCAGGCTATACCATGTCCACCGTCAGGTTGTGACGTAAACCAGAGCCAGGAAATAAAAGTATAATAAAATAAATAAATATAACTAAATAAAAGCCTGCAGTACCTAACCTATGAAAACGTAAATTATTATAATGAGTAAGCAAACAAAAACCAAATTAAATGTTTGAAATTAATATTAAATACAAAATAAAAAGTACCCTATGGTCCTATGCTATAATCCTAACTGACAGCACAAGCTCAAAATGAAATAAATGACAAATAAAGTACAAATAAATGTAAAACGGCTCAAAATAAAATTTCTATACCCTCTATATTAAATGCAAATGGGTAGCTCTGAATATGGTATTCCATTAGAAACACACAATTCCTCAATCAATGTCATGTTGGCCAAGATGTAAAAAAAAAAGCCATAAAAAAAACCTAAAAAATAAAGAAAAATACAACCTTCGATTCTTCTTCCCCTGAAATTTAAATATAACACAACATAAGTATATTTTGCTGTTCAATGATGTTGAATAGTACAACTGGATTGTTATCCATTGAAAGGTAATTAAATTATTTATGAACATTGAACATAAGTATATTTTGCTGTTCAATGATGTTGAATTGTACAACTGGATCGTTATCCATTAAAAGGTAATTAAATTATTTATGAACATTGAATAGTTCTGTTAGATTTGCCAAAAAAAAATATCTATGTTATTCAGGAAAACACACAAGGAAGCAAAAAGTCTATCAAAAATGTCTGATGACTTTTTCAATAAAATTTGCTTATTCAAAGAGACAAATATAACAGGCCCTCTGTTAGTAATAATCATACTTAGAATAACAGGGACTCCTGGTGGACTTGAATTTTAATTTAGCCTTGGCCCCCTTGTGGAACTAATGGTTACATGTGTGCCCTCTTGTGAAAAAATACAAAAACAACATCAGAGCCCTCTGATGGTAGTGCTTAGAACTACATGGTGGGATTGAATTAGAAAAAAAAACCTTGGTCCCCTAGTGGAAGTAATGGTTACATGTGCACCCTCTAGTGACAAAATACAAAGACAACATCGGAGCCCTCTGATGGTAGTGCTTAGAACTTCATGGACTCCTGGTGGATTTGAATTCAAATTTAGTCTTGGCCCCCTAGTGAAAAAATATAAAGACTAAATTGGAGCCCTCTGATGGTAGTGCTTAGAACTACATGGGCCCCCTGGTGGGATTGTATTCAACTTTAGCCTTGGCCCCCTAGTGGAAGTAATGATTACATTTGCGCCCTCTAGTGAAAAAATACAAAGACAACATCGGAGCCCTCTGATAGTAGTGCTTAGAACTACATGGGCCCCCTGGTGGGATTGAATTCAAATTTAGCCTTGGCCCCCTAGTGGAAGTAATGGTTACATGTGCACCCTCTAGTGACAAAATACAAAGACAACATCGGAGCCCTCTGATGGTAGTGCTTAGAACTACATGGGCCCCCTGGTGGGATTGAATTCAAATTTACCTTTTGGCCCCCCAGTGAAAAAAATGGTTCCAGATGCCTTTCTAGTGGAATTTTCTTACACCACTCATTTAACACATATTATTGAATAATTTAATGTCATTTGTAATTTCAAAACAAATTTAATTCTCAGTATTACCACTGTTTGACATGTACATTTAGACACAGATTACTCGGATCACGCACTCTTGTAATTAGGACATGCTAGAAATGCTGGGGAATGGAGGCGCAGGATTGATAACGTCACTGTTAATAAAATGATGACCTCAAGGCCAAAATCTGAAGTAGGCTCAGAGTTTGTTTTCTTGTGAAATTAGCTTACCTTCAATACTGCAGCGATACCCATCTCCAAGAGATAGCGTCCAGTGGGGACCGGAAAAATAAAGTAAAATAAGTCAAAATGTGCCACAGACAAAAAATCATCAAAATATCTGACAATACTAAACTATGTTATCACTATAGTGACCAACATGACACTCCCATCATTCCTACAAAAAAAAGTCAAAACAACATAGCACCATTCCCACACTATCACCTGCACATTAAACTGATTTCCTACATTCCCAACAACCCCACTAACCCAAGCTAACCTATGCAACTATCACACACTGTAATGTATGCCAGAAACTAGAAAACTAAGTCCTAGAGCCTAAATGATGAGAGTCATGCTACTAAGCATGCTTAATCAAGGAATCGTGTTTAAAATTAGAACACCATGCCCAAAACTCATCTGTGCTGTGTTAAATTTCGGATACAACTATGGCATTGTAATATGCCATAGGATATAGACCAAAATAATGTGAAATGTAATTTTTAATAACTACAAAGTCATCCTACACCGTTCTAAGCTATCAATGGCACAGCACAGCATAATTTTGGATACCATTATGACAATTTTTTTACTTTGTCATAGAAAAAAAGCCAAAAAGTCTGTAACCTACAATAATGACAACAAAACAAAATTATAAGGAAACTAAATAAAAGGGGCCCCAGCAATGGCCCACAACACACGCTCTAGGCTGGAGAATATATTTCTCTGAGCTACCTAACAATGAACATGGTTATCTATGTCCTATTATAGGAGACCCCTGTGACTTTGACATACTGTAATGCATGCCAGATAAAACCCATGCAACTGGGACACGCTGTACTGTGTGCCAGATAAAACCCAGGGATCAGCAACCCGAATATTCTGACTAACCCATGATATTTATGACTGACTGCATCTAGCCCCCTGCACCACACAAGCATGACCTAACCCACCAACCTCAAAATAAGCTGCACTAACCTAAATACCCACTGAAAAAAAAAACCCAAAACCCAGTACTACACCTTCATCACCTATATGCTTGTTTCTCTATCATTATCTGCCTAAGCAGATATCCTAAGATATATCAAGCCCAAGGCTCCACACAAGTGCAGAGCACACTTGCTGCTCAATGACACGTTAGTAAATGCTAAAAACTAAAAGTTGGTTAGAGAGTGGGATAGACAGAATAAAATATAAAGACCCTACTAAAAAGGAGGTGTGTCATTAAATACAACAAGCGTAGCTTTGATATATATCTAACCCCCACCCAGCTAAGCTTAACTAAAGCTAGAAAACCAGACAGTCAGTCACCCAAGCCCCTTACGCCTCCCCCCCAGGCTATACCATGTCCACCGTCAGGTTGTGACGTAAACCAGAGCCAGGAAATAAAAGTATAATAAAATAAATAAATATAACTAAATAAAAGCCTGCAGTACCTAACCTATGAAAACGTAAATTATTATAATGAGTAAGCAAACAAAAACCAAAATAAATGTTTGAAATGAATATTAAATACAAAATAAAAAGTACCCTATGGTCCTATGCTATAATCCTAACTGACAGCTCAAGCTCAAAATGAAATAAATGACAAATAAAGTACAAATAAATGTAAAACAGCTCAACATAAAATTTCTATACCCTCTATACTAAATGCAAATGGGGAGCTCTGAATATAATATTCCATTAGAAACACACGATTCCTCAATCAATGTCATGTTGGCCAAGAAGTGTAAAAAAAAAACTTTAAAAAAAACTAAAATAGCAAAAATAAAGAAATATACAACCTTCGATTCTTCTTCCCCTGAAATTTAAATATAACACAACATAAGTATATTTTGCTGTTCAACGATGTTGAAATGACAACTGGATTGTTATCCATTGAAAGGTTATTAAATTATTTATGAACAATTAATAGTTCTGTTGGATTTGCCACAAAAAAATCTATGATATTTAGGAAAACCCACAAGGAAGCAAAAAAGTCTATCACAGAAGTCTGATGACTTTTTGAATAAAATTTGCTTATTTAAAGAAACAAAAATAACAGGCCCTCTGTTAGTAATAATCATACTTAGAATAACACACGACTCCTGGTGGACTTGAATTTTAATTTAGCCTTGGCCCCCTTGTGGAAGAAATGGTTACATGTGTGCCCTCTTGTGAAAAAATACAAAGACAACATCAGAGTATCTGATGGTAGTGCTTAGAACTACATGGGCCCCCTGGTGGGATTGAATTCAAATTTAGCCTTGGCCCCCTAGTGGAAGTAATGGTTACATGTGCGCCCTCTAGTGAAAAAATACAAAGACAACATTGGAGCCCTCTGATGGTAGTGCTTAGAACTACATGGGCTGCCTGGTGGACTTGAATTGAAATTTAGCCTTGGCCCCCTAGTGGAAGTAATGGTTACATTTGCGCCCTCTAGTGAAAAAATACAAAGACAACATCAGAGCCCTCTGATAGTAGTGCTTAGAACTACAAGGGCCCCCTGGTGGGATTGAATTCAAATTTAGCCTTGGCCCCCTAGTGGAAGTAATGGTTACATGTGTGCCCTCTAGTGAAAAAATACAAAGACAACATCGGAGCCCTCTGATGGTAGTGCTTAGAACTACATGGGCCCCCTGGTGGGATTGAATTCAAATTTACCTTTTGGCCCCCTAGTGAAAAATATGGTTTCAGATGCCCCTTCTAGTGGAATTTTCTTACACCACTCATTTAACACATATATTATTGAATAAATTTAATGTCATTTGTAATATCAAAGCAAATTTAATTCTCAGTATTACCACTGTTTGACATGTACATTTAGACACAGATACTCAGATCACACACTCTTGTAATTAGGACATGCTAGACATGCTGGGCTAAAGGAGGCATATATTGATAACGTCACTCTTAATAAAATGATGACCTCAAGGCCAAAATCTGAAGTAGGCTCAGTTTTTGTTTTCTTGTGAAATTAGCTTACCTTCAATACTGCAGCGATACCCATCTCCACGAGATAGTGTCCAGTGGGGACCGGAAAAATAAAGTAAAATAAGTCAAAATGTGCCACAGACAACAAATCATCAAAATATCTGACAAAGCTAAACTATGTTATCACTATAGTGACCAACATGACACTCCCATCATTCCTACAAAAAAAGTCAAAACAATATAATATATAGCACCATTCCCACACTATCACCTGCACATTAAACTGCTTTCCTACATTCCCAACGACCCCACTAACCCAAGCTAACCTATGCAACTATCACACACTGTAATGTATGCTAGATACTAGAAAACTAAGTCCTAGAGCCTAAATGGTGAGAGTCATGCTACTAAGCATGCTTAATCAAGGAATCGTGTGTTTAAAATTAGAACACCATGCCCAAAACTCATCTGTGCTGTGTTAAATTTCGGATACAACTATGGCATTGTAATATGCCATAGGATATAGACCAAAATAATGTGAAATGTCATTTTCTATAACTACAAAGTCATCCTACACAGTTCTAAGCTATCAATGGCACAGCACAGCATAATTTTGAATACCATTATGACAATTTTTTTACTTTGTCATAGAGAAAAAGCCAAAAAGTCTATAACCTACAATAATGACAACAAAACAAAATTATAAGGAAACTAAATAAAAGGGGCCCCAGCAATGGCCCACAACACACGCTCTAGGCTGGAGAATATATTTCTCTGAGCTACCTAACAATGAACATGGTTATCTATGTCCTATTATAGGAGACCCCTGTGACTTTGACATACTGTAATGCATGCCAGATAAAACCCATGCAACTGGGACACGCTGTACTGTGTGCCAGATAAAACCCAGGGATCAGCAACCCGAATATTCTGACTAACCCATGATATTTATGACTGACTGCATCTAGCCCCCTGCACCACACAAGCATGACCTAACCACCAACCTCAAAATAAGCTGCACTAACCTAAATACCCACTGAAAAAAAAAACCCAAAACCCAGTACTACACCTTCATCACCTATATGCTTGTTTCTCTATCATTATCTGCCTAAGCAGATATCCTAAGATATATCAAGCCCAAGGCTCCACACAAGTGCAGAGCACACTTGCTGCTCAATGACACGTTAGTAAATGCTAAAAACTAAAAGTTGGTTAGAGAGTGGGATAGACAAAATAAAATATAAAGACCCTACTAAAAAGGAGGTGTGTCATTAAATACAACAAGCGTAGCTTTGATATATATCTAACCCCCACCCAGCTAAGCTAAACTAAAGCTAGAAAACCAGACAGTCAGTCACCCCAGCCCCTTACGCCTCCCCCCAGGCTATACCATGTCCACCGTCAGGTTGTGCTGTAAACCAGAGCCAGGAAATAAAAGTATAATAAAATAAATAAATATAACTAAATAAAAGCCTGCAGTACCTAACCTATGAAAACGTAAATTATTATAATGAGTAAGCAAACAAAAACCAAAATAAATGTTTGAAATGAATATTAAATACAAAATAAAAAGTACCCTATGGTACTATGCTATAATCCTAACTGACAGCTCAAGCTCAAAATGAAATAAATGACAAATAAAGTACAAATAAATGTAAAACGGCTCAAAATAAAATTTCTATACCCTCTCTATTAAATGCAAATGGGTAGCTCTGAATATGGTATTCCATTAGAAACACACAATTCCTCAATCAATGTCATGTTGGCCAAGAAGTGAACAAAAAGGCTAGCCTACAAAAGAAAAAAATATATAACCATATACCCAGTAAAACAAAGGAAACGTTAGCACCTGATGCAGCCTTGTTGACCTTTGAGGGAACCACCTGTAAAAGCATAAAACTTATTTAGGCGTTAGATTACAAATTTTAGTTATGAGTAATAAGAGGATTGTTCAGAAAGTTTTTCCATTTAAAAAAGATACGAAAAATACAGGCAAGGTTCACTACCAAAAATTAAGAACCGTTTGACAGTCACCATTCTTCTTCTTCTTCAGTTGTTCTCTAAGCTTCCCGGAGTATCATGCTACAGATATGTCACCATGCGAGTTCTATTCATCTCCATAATAGTTTAATGAAAGTTGAATCCAAGTGATTTGGTGATAATTTGTGATTTAAAGAGAATAAATATAAATGACTGTTTGGAATTTGTATCTATTTCATGAATCAGTCTGCTACACATGTCTAAAACAGCACTCCTTCATGGCAACAGATGAACAAATAAACGACTTAATACTACATATTTTGGCTGATGAACCATATCAGTCAATTACATCTATCTATATAAAAGAAATAGTCACAACTTTCTGAACATCCCTCTTAAATCCATTACACAGTGCGGGTTTCAAAATGAAATACGTTGTTTAATGGAATACATTTCCTGTCAAATTGCAAACATAAGGTTGCAGATTAACTCATCTTACCTCCAGATAAGACCCTAGAGGTGGTTCCATGGACAGGACGGCCAATATCGCTCCAAACCCAAAGCTGCGCAGGCGTAAACCACGCCTTCCTTCACTTCATCAACGATTCTGTTCCACAGTCCCTTGAGCCGTCCTGCCCATCCAGTAGGGGGCACCCTTTCCACCGGCCTCAGCATAAGCTGCAAAATTTGGATCTTCATATACTCTACATCTTCCTCCCACTCCTGAGGAGAAGGCAGGCGCAGGATCTGCCGAACACGCAACGCTTCCAGATTGTGATTCAATGCTGGTCGCCATCTTGGTAGAATCATCTGCGGATGGAAAGTCAAGGGTTACATACTGAAGTCTATGTTTTAAAACTATTGAAGTTTTTGTTTATACAATCAATCATACCCGTCTTCAGTTGTCACCCCAGGTAATTGATAAAAGTGGTCCTTTGAGACAGATGGCTGTTTGATACAGGGCTAGCTGCAGTCAACAGCCACCCGAACTCCTCACACCGTGATGAAGCCAATTAAATAGGCATATAGGTAATATACATTAGACTGCCAAAAGGCACCACAACATTATTTTAGAAATATTACGACAAAGCATGTATATACAGTACTGCGAACGTTCGGATTCGGAAACCACGTGATTTGGTTTAAAGAGTCCAAATTACATTGTGCAAGTCCGTTCCCTATGATTTTTGTTTGGAAATTGCGGGATTCAGTTTAATGAATTTCGGATTAACGAGGGTCCACTGTTATTAAGCCTATTTCTAGCAAGGCCACCTAACATAGCTATGCAAAAAATGGCAGGCTTGCTTTAAGATGAGTCTAAATCTATGAACTTCCGCTTCATCAAATAATTGAAGACCCTTTAGTACCTACAAACATATGTGAAGCATAGCTATTTTATTTGAAATTTTCAAACTTTAGGTAAAATGTTACCTGTGCCTTAATAAATGGGACAAGGTCACTCATATTGAGCCAAAGTGTTTGTGTCACCTCAAGGTACAATCTGATCAAGTTTGGTAGAGCAACTAAAAAAAAGGTGCTGACCGACCAACAAAACAAAAAAGATGGGGGGGGGGGGGGGGGGTTTACTTATCCAATTAGAAAAAACGCAATCAGAATCAGGTCAGGGCTATATGAAATTGGGTTGGTAAAAAAAATCTAAAAGCAAAAAAAAAAATGTTCACTCTACCTTGTTATCTGAAATGCTTACAAGTTCAGATTAATATATTTCAGAAATACCCCCACAATGAAAAATAAAATAAAATAATAGTGTATTTATAGAAAATAAATATTTACAAAGGTTTTTATATACGCAGACTTCAAGTTAAAAACAGATATTTTTGTAAATAGGAGAATCTTGATCTTGTTTACTTCAACCGTGGGCTTGATCGGGTAAAATAATTACATGACGTCATCATTGACCCAGGCCAGGGAGGATACCAGTGGCGCCCCTGGTGGTGAAAAGATGTTGCGCGTTTTAAAATTTGACTTTTGGGCCTAATACTTGTAAACTCTTTGTAGAGTTCTAAAATTGGCAATATTTAGAAAAAATACTGTCGACCAATGTAGATGAATAAAATATTCTTCATTCTCAACAAACTTAAATGTCAGAAACTGATTTTACAAAGTTGTTATGAAAACACACTGTCACTGACTCGACTGAGTAGGTAAATTATCTTAAAAAATTAAAAGATATGAATTGATTCTGTTGAGTAAGAAATGCAGTTTGTCAATAAACATGAAACTAACTGAGGATTAATAAAAATTACAGGATTTCTAAATAATGCAATTATTAATGGTGTCAATTTGATTTTGAAGAAATTTTCAAAACTTACTCCACGAAGTCTTGGAGAGAGGCGCTCATGTCGGATGTTTGTTTCCACGACCTCGCTCGGATGCAGAGGCCGTGGACACCCCCACACTGCCCTGTGGCGCCAAAACGCAGGGTCCATCCATGCAATATTTGTCATATGATTCATAGTTTCTTCTCTGATCTCCGTAAATCGAAAGTGACGGTTTGATTGTAAACAAAGCTGACGTCACTATCCAGGTGGCGCCATCGTTGAAAACGACAACGGCGCCCCTGGATGCCGTTTCGGTTACTACTAGATCCCAATGATGTCCAAAGCCACAGCAAGGTCAATTATAACCAGGGTTTAAAGAAACTAAGCAACAGGGAAATGCCAAAAATTGGATTTCGGATTATTTACAAACTATTTGTAGGGGTGAGGGAACAAAATGCAACGCCATCATGTAGGTACAAACCATAAAAAAATCGGGGCATTGATATTTATGTTTTCTGCAGTTGGATATTTGATATTCGTGAAGTTTGTTGGATATTGGATATTCGTATAATTTAAGTCCAAAACATAGGCTACTGCAGCAGCATACCCTCGGCAAATTTGCAAAAATAAGCAACGAATTCTGGCCACTGCTTTCCCCTTTCTCAACTTTAATTAGACCTCTAAATCACTCACTCCCTTTCACTAGTTTTGAAAACCTTTTGACAGTATTGCTACTGTTTTGCAAAAAAGTATGGTTAAGCTATAAGATAAAGTAAATATCTTATCTTATCTTATCTTATCTTATCTTATCTTATCTTATCTTATCTTATCTTATCTTATCTTATCTTCTGGTACTAGTGGTATATGTGAATTGTAGGTTGAGTTCACAACAGGTGTTGGGTCACTTTAACCTTTGTGTAAACAAAGAATTCTACAGAGAGCAGACTGATATTGAGAGATGCATTTACATAATATTTATTGTTTTCAAAAGAATTCATTTGTCTTTGTACCCATATTAGACAAAGCATTGTCAACAAAATAGTTAGTACAGGGTGCGGCATAAAAACTTGCACCTACAGCTACTGCTACCTCTTCTGTTATTATCTCAAGTGATAATCATCACATGCAGCTGCAGTCATACACACGAAAGTAATTATAGTCCTACATTATCTTTATTAATATATTTTAATGTTTCCTCACAAATTATTGATAATATGGATCTAAATATAGCACATGCATACTTATCACACCTTCGGGTCATTTTCACCTCGGCCTTTGCTATACAAGCACTAGATTATGTCACTGATCATACAGATGTGTTAAAGTCACCTTTGTTGACCTTTGCCAACCTTTGCCACCAAAAACAGGACAAATAGACTCATTTTTAATAAGAAGGTAGACCATTGACACCTTTGAGGTGGAAAGTGCCATTTTGGATTCTGATCAATTTTCTGTCTTTTCTGTCTTATTAACTGGCCCATCTTCCTGAAAATCATTCATGAGATTTTTTCTAGATTAATTGTAGATTCAAAAAGTCCCTCTGGAATACCATTATATATCTCTGTTTTAACTTTATGACCTTGCTGGATCAAAACTGAAACCAACCTCTTTATCATCTAATACCATAATATACATATGCATATATAGAAAACAGTGAAGGAGGATTCTCTGCAAATATTATATTTTAGGCGGTTTCAGAGGTATATCTCTAATTTGTTAACTTTTCTTCAACTAGAGACACCATGCAAGCAGACAGATGTCTGACTTCTGTGACATGTGTCTCTCAGAACAAGCCTTGCAGCATGCACCCTCTCAATAATTCAGACACTCATATTGTCTGACATTACAAGATAAAAAATATCACAATGACCAATTGCTTATACCCCTGACTAAATGTGGCATAACTTTAAAAGACCTCATAAGCATTTGAGTAACCTAGAGCTATCCCGAAAGAGGAGAAGCCCAGTGCAAGTTTTTAGGCCGCACCCTGTATGTAGTGGAAAAACAGAAGAAGCTAAAACACTGCACAGATACACAACCGCTTATCTCTCAGATTGCTTTAAATGGTAATAACAAGGTTTGTTCTATAAATATCTCTAAGAAGATTTTTACTATCAATAAATGTACATGTTTCATTTAAATGATTTTAAAAGTTTTTACCGAAATTGATTAGACTTCATATCCATAATATTAGTCAAAATATGGTCAATAGAATATTAGGTGGTTTAAAAAATGCAGCGGCATAATAGGACCACGGAGACATCCTAGGACCACTGCACTTCAATAAGTTATTCAATCCTCAAGATCATCCGACCAAGTAAAGTTGATCAATTTCAGAACGAACAATTTTATTAAATAAGTAAACTTTTACATTTCAAATGTAAAGCAAACATTAATAACATTACATAAGACAAACAGTCTTAATTAATAGCAAGGTTGATTTTACTGGAGATTTGTTAATTATTGTGTAATAAAGATCAGTCCAATTGCTAGTTTCGTTACAAACCTTTTTTTTGGTATTGTCCATTGACCAAAGGAACATGCATGTGCAGTTTCATTGAAATTGATGCATTTCTACCTGTAACACAACTCCTGTGAAGTTTTACACTAGTTTATCAAGGATTTACAATTTTTATTCACATCAGAGCGGGGTTCAGTGGTATAAAACAATTACACAATAGTTACATTGTGAGACATGAGATATGTACACCCTCAAATGTCATATGCAACACGGCCTATCGGCCTCATTGTACATTGACATTTTCGGGTGTACATATCTTCATGTCTCACATGTACCATTGTATAATTGCATAATTTACTGCTGTCAAAATGTATAAAAGTTCATAAAATTTGATAGTTAGTCAAACTGTAAAAAGACTAAAACTCTACCTAGAGAGACTTTTAGTGCATAATTTAATCCAAACTCCATTTACAAAGAAAAAACTAAGAAAAAAAAGTTACCTCTGGATTCACGACATTAACTTTATTCTTCCGTAGCTGCAATAAGGAATGAAGACTTGTAAAATTATCAGTTGTAAAAGCCCAAATTATACTATTGAAATGCAGTGGCACTCCAATAGATTCCAATGCATGGATTACTGATTAGTCGACTTCACGGTGTCACAAAAGTATGATCCCTGATGGAAAAAGCTACCTTTAAGTAGACGGTCCATTAACCAGTGTATCATCGACATTTACCTGCTAAAATATTTTTTGAGTTCTTGTTATTCAAACGAATTTCCAGTATTTTTAATTTAATTTTAAGTATAGTTAAATAAACTAATTAATTCACTAAAATGCACATTATATAATAATACGTGTAATTCCCAGGTTGGTTTGGTCAAGTCGCTAGGTAATAAATATTACCAGAATGACCTGTCAAATGTTGTTGCATAGAAACATGGGAATTAAGAAAAATTCTTCTAGGCCTAATGAAGATTGAAAATAACTTGGTTTAAATTACATTTATTAAATTCTGATTAATAGTCAGTAGGCAATCTGAGGCAATCTGCTTTCAGGTGTTGCCGCCTTATCTGTAGGCCAATATCATTCGTTTCGATATAATCCGATTAATCATTCAAACAAAACTGGAGAGCGCTTCCTGTTTAGTCGTTCGCTCTCATTTCTTCACCCAACCACCCACCCCTTTTTATAGATATTATAATAAAGAATTGATCATTTCTCCTAAATATCGATGTATTAGCTTCAATTTCAATTGCAAGTATCATTTCTATTTAATTACAGAGCTTGACTCAGTACAGTTTGTATTCATAATTGTATGAGTAATTCTTGTTCCAATTATGTTTGCATGTTTGATATTATAAGGGGCTGCTACCACAAAAGCAACCACTTGAGTTGTGTTGCTGGTTTGTGGCACTTTATTTTGTATGTCTGAGTGAATGTTGTGTAGCCAATAAATGGTTCATTTGTCCACACTTAATCTTTGTCCTAGTTGTTTCTGATTATTAATGTCAAACTGATGTGAATTGGAAGCAGCCGCTATACAGCTGAGGATAAACATTTTCAGACACTTGCTATGGGATGGGCCTTATATGGTGCCAGTGGTGCTTTTTCGACCTTGTGTGTGATTATTGGTTTTATTGCCCTTGGAAGGCTTGGATATAGTTTTACAATGAGCTGCACATCTTTCAGTTTGCCCTCTAGTTTTCTATTTGCCCGTTTGCATATCAAAAACGTGTCTGTTTTAGACCCTATACTGACGTCGGTAGTGACAGCAGCTTTCTTAAAACCTCAGGTACCAGACGACGGGAAGACTCTGCTCTGCCTGAACTGCTGACTGTCGGTAGTTGCTGAATTTGGGCAAATTAATGACAGCTACATTTCCAGCAATAAGGGTTTTCATAGACCTGTCGATGTCAGTACAGTGTATTATAACAATACCATACCACTGCTGACTGTCTGTAGTCTCTACAATTTGTTGTTAATGACATCAGCCATATTCAGTAAAATACAGTGGCTTTGCAAGCACACAGAGCTATTACTTACTGACATTGGGATAAAACATTAATTGCCCCGCAACTGATGTCGGCAAGACTTAGGACCAGTGAACAAAATTGGAACAATATGTTTTCTGATAGGATTCTGATCTTTCCATCATTATATATTAAATTAATATAATAATTCCAAAACTGTTTAAAACAGCAGATATGCAGCTGAAAAATGCTACACTGAACCTGCCAATTTATATTCACAATTCACTGGCACGGGCGATCTAGGTACAATCTACGAGGGATCTACGAGTGCCTGATGGATGCCGTTCGGCGACCATTTGACGTATAAAGAATTTATATGTGATTAACAGAACCACGAGTGAGCCTGTATACACTGACATGACCATTGTGTAAGGATATATTTTCAGGAGAGTAAATATATATATGTGAATGGTCCCTAAAATATTATTTACAAAAAAAAGGTGAAATACAGTCAAAAACCAACCAAAATCAACATTTTTTAATATATCCGCCAACTTTGGCCATGGCTGTAGATGACAGGTTGGCGTAGATTTTGAGTCTGCTGAGCGGTTGCTGAGGAAAATGAGCAAATTCATCAAATATTATGATTTGCCGCATATTGAATGGACCACATGTCCCTTCAGTAATTTGTGTGTGATACCGAAAGTGGTTTTAATTTGGATTTAGATATGTTTTAATATTCTATGTACACCAGATCAGGAGAGCAAAGCTCAGGTTCCCGACCTATCTTATCTAGCTGACTAAAAGTTCTACATTTGAGCTCCAATATTTACTCCACAAATGTCGTCTGCATTTTCGAAGCGAGGGGAAGCGTGATTAGGGAGCGTACATTTAATGAAAATACATCAATTTATTTATTTCATCATGGACATGAGCTTTTTGTTTTTACCAGAGATTCCGTTAGATGCAGGTAAATAAAGAGTAAATAAAAAGCACAAACAAAGTTAAGTGGTTTCCCACCAAGATTTTGAGATATTCTGGAATATTATGAATAACTGACTACTCCCTTGAGCCAAATCTACAAGGTAAAAAATGGTCGTTGCAATGCCTAGCACATCGTGAATGCAAATGACGGGTGTCTGCTGCCGTTCTAAACTGGGAAATGTCAGTAATCTGAGAGGAATGACAGACCTTTGAACTGGTGCACATTTAGGCCCACTACAAATTTCACTCAAAGATAGGCCTAGTGAGGCACCTCTGTTCCACACCTAATAGAGTCTTTTCACTGAATTCAGCAAGACATAAGTCTTTCCTCTCCTCTTATTACTCATTTTGCTTTTCAGACACAGTAGGTAATAACTAACTGATTCCATAAATATAACTTTCTCTGGAAAATAACAAACATCAACTAAATGGTAAAGTGTCAAATATACATTAAAATGCACTAAAAATACTGCTGCTAGGATGCACTTCGCTTCAGTCAATCACAGCCAAGAGCGGGAACTTTTTCAGCCAATAGCATTGCAGTATTCTGTTTTGGCCACCTGGTGGAAATACAGAGAACCTTCCGTGAAAATCCACTATTCTACACCAACCTGCAGAGGCTTTGAGTTTGATGCACCCTTCTCACTGCTAACGTCATCTTGTAAAGATCATCAAAACTTTGGTACTGTTAGAGCCTGAAAGTTATGACTCCCATAGTAAGCATATTCCAATCTATCAAGCTGTTAAGTTGTACATTGTTACTGTCATCTGTAAATGTAATGACGTCACTCAGACCTGGACAACCTTAATTAGGTTTGGCTGAGAATGATTCTGGCTGTAGCTATTTTTCATAGAGTCTAAAGCATGTAATGCTGATCAGTGTTCACAAGCATAAATTACTGATCTCACAACTTTATCTGATATATATAATATTAGATGGAGTGCCGAAGTCGGTGAACAATAATTTAGGCCTGTGGTTGGGTAACGCAGTGGTTAACCACTAGCGAGCTCATTTAAGTCAGATTATTCTGGGTTCCATTCCATGTCAGCACACAGTGCTCCTGAACAAACTTCAGGGTTAATATGTATTTCATGAAACTGCACAATCATTTTTAAGGGATAAAAGAAACAATCTGTCAAATTTTGTTTTATTACATGTCTTTCCATACATTGGCCTAGCATGCAATATAATATGACCTATATGTAGTTTTGCTTGCTATCCAATGGACCTAGCACTGATTTCAGATGCTGGCCTTACTAAATAGGTTATATTATGTAGTTTTGAATTATGTAACTCTTTCCTTACAAGGGACGGGGATGGGTTGATAGATATAGGCCTACATGTATATGATGCCAACAGTTCTAGTGTCTTTTGATTGTGTTTTTTTATTAAAAAAATATAATTCCTATTTTACTAGTGCCTATTGGTTAGGCCTTACATGATGCTTTAAACAGCAATGGTAATAAAATAAATCAGTCATGGGCACCTTAAGAAATTTCCCTCATTATCAGATTTATGAATATATGCTGAAACATCAATCAGAGGTCTGACAGTGTTTCACTTTCTAGCACTAGTGCAACCCATTTCATAGCCAACGAAACAAACAATGCCATATATGACATCACACACGTGGATCATTAGGTTCCAACGGAAGTGACGTCACTGTGATGGCACGTGACGGGGATGTTGCCTCGCGGAGCACCTGCCCGAATACCTCGTTACCTCCAAAGACAGATGCTCCGACTTCCCCACTACAAAGATATATCGTGAGAAATGTCTCCGATCAAACATTTAAAGGAAATTTTGCCTGATATAAAATGAAACGGGGTCCCACACACAGCCATTAGAAGACAAACGCCCCAGAACAGCAGGCATTGTTGCAGTTGATTGCTGATTAGGCAGAGTTTCACTTATATAAGGTTAGTTGATCACTTTTAATAAGTTTATTACAAAATGTACATAATTTATTCATAACTTATAAATCACAAATATTTATGGCGATTAAGAATGGGAAAAAAGGAAATAAGTCCATATACAGATAAACTGTAAAAATTTATCCTGGTAGGACAATTAGGGAATGTAATTAACTGCAAACATTATAGACAATTTCTTACATGAGCTTTAATGCTGCACATATTCCATTCAATAATATAGTATAATCTTTTACTAAAACTATGAACAAAGACAAACGTTGCACTTTTGATAATGAAAACATATTTTAGGACATTATGAATCTGAAAACATTTGGAGCCAACAATAGTCTAAAAAAACCCAATTGCCCTCTGTCTAAAGAAGGGCACCAGACAGCATTCCAAATCGGGCCAGTGTTGTTTCTACATCGTTTTGACGTTGCCGACATAGCGCCAATTTCAATATGATTTGGAATGCTATCTGGGGTATGCTTATGAGCATTTTATGACGTGGATAATTCAGGATTATTCGATCATCAACACAAACATCAATAATAGTATTGTAGAAAAAATTTAATATATTTCATCAATTGTGAAAATTTAATGTATGAAATACTGGTGAGCTTCATCACAAATTTACACGATTCGCTAGTAATTTGGCTTGTCTATGTTGAATATAAAACGTGTAATGACTGTCAGGCAAATGCAAATTTCAGAAAAGGTCTCAATCGTAATTCTACTAAAAAACGAATAGCTAATCAAATAATTAGCTGCAGCTGCAAAAGTTCATTTTTCCTGATATTTCATAGTAATAATAATATTCCATATTTTGAAAGTAACTGAGGCCATCTCTGATAACATGGAAGTGATAAATCCCTGGGATTTCAAACGCCATTCTAAAGGAGAAATAAAGCTCTGAAGTTGGCATATATTCCAATTGGAATCCATTTTAAAGAAAATTTAACCAGGACAGTGAGCAAAACTTCTGTGTGCCCTATTTTCCTCAAAACTACATTTGAAAAAAAATGTTTGCTCTCCTTTATCAACTCTGTATTTCCTGAAACTTCAGCAGGAGCACAAACACTGCCTCATATGTGTTGGCCATCCAGATCTTCATTTCATAACAAAACAGTATGAAGCAGCCTGTAATGGAAAGTCATGCCAGCACTCCTGAGGTCACCTAAGACACCGGTTTGGTCTTCCCTCCCCCAAATAAATAATATCCTGAAGGAAACCCAATATGACTTCAAACATCATTTATTAAATAACAGACTACCCTCAAACTATAGGTGCAGTGTGAGAGATAGATGTGTTCTGTTTATCCCTTGGTAGATATAACTTCTCTTCAGACCGCTAAATGAGTTAATATGTAAATGGGGGTCACACTGGACAGATTTTTCTTCTTTTTTATCTCTCATGTATGACTTCAAACATTATTGGGAACCCAGACGATCAAGTATAAACAATTTGAGTGATTCAAGATTGCCTCAGGAAATTTCTATACCAAACTGAGCTCGGATGAGGTGCCATAGAGTACCGTTTATATATATATATATATATAGAAGGGTGCTTATATATATATATATATACATGGCCAAATGTTCCACGTGCGTTTTCAATGAGTAGGATAAATGCATGGAAAACGCATGGTTTTTGCCAAATTAAAATGAGGTGAAAAGCATGCGTTTTCCATGCGTTTATCCAATCGCATGGAAAACGCATGTAGCACATTTGGCCATGCATATATATATATATATATATTTATATATAGGGAAGCTCACTCCCACCAATATCCTGATAGTTAAAAGAAATTCAAGACATGCTTATTTCAGAACTATAACCACTTTTTTCCTACCAGGCGCTCTAATGAAGATATTGAGGCTCAAACATGGTGTGTTTTTACTATTCTTTTAATGTACAAATTCTTGCCAAGGTCAAAATGGCCTCAAATTTTGGTGCCCCAAATTTCCATGGATAAAGCTTTTAGACCAGAAATTTCGATGGTGAGCTTCCGAACTTAGTTGTAGCTTGAATATATGTGACTATTCTGTAGATCTGTGACCGGTCATGTTTCAGCTACATAGGCCTGCTGCAGGGTTTGTACAGACACAACCTCTAATACCTAATTACATTACAATATTGATAAATTTATCTAAAATGTTTGAAATAAAGTTTTTTTTTCTGTATGATTGAAAAATATATTGCTCAACAAAAGTGAAAAATTGGTCCTTTACGCCTACTGTTTGTTATTGTTTTAATGAGAAATGTCCCTATCATTTTGAAAATTACATGCAATTCATTGATAATATTTTTCCATATTTCACTGTTTCATGACTCGCATGACAAAATATAGCCTAAGGACATTTACTCTTGGTATAAATAAGTAGAAACATTAATTAGCTTCTAAATTAAAAAGTTAGTTACAACGGTAATGAGTGACATAAATAAAAAACACAAATCTGGTTTTAATACCGAAATTTGTAAGAAATTGTCCAAAAATCCAGTATAGGTCGTATATATGGATTGTCCAGAGCTTTAGAACATCAAAGTCTGGGGTCAAAACAATACAAATGCGCTCATAGACTTAGAAACTAAACACCAGAGAACGTCATGTGAATCCAGGACTTTCATTGGCTCCAGATTAAGGTTCTTTATTCCAAGTGAGGAAGGCCTCCACATGTCAGCAAGGCTACCACTGAATGGGAGACATCCCCTCAAACATTACAGCAATATATTACTTGTACCATATTTAGAAATTTAATTGTACAATGAAAGATGGATCTATCAACCAATGGGACCCAGATAGCATTCCAAATTGTATCAACGTCGGCGCGATGTCGGCGATGTTGAAACGATGTTGTGTACTGACGGCTGCCGATATAGAAACACGCTTCTCAGTTTGCAGAGCACTGGTTAATTTTGCCTCTCTAAAACCACTTCGACAGTAAGGCCAGTAAAATGTGCAAGGGAAGTTATAATGGCAAGGTCCCGAAGTAGACAAACAAATATGTGCCATATAAAAACCAATAACAAATCAAAATTGTATAGTTACATTAATCACTTTTATCATTATTCATACTCTTTGTTATTACAGGATGAGGTGTTTGATTATAATCCTTGCCTTGGTTGCCATGACAACACTCATTTCCGGTCAGCATGCTCACTTCAGCACTGGCTGGACACCTGGATTTGGAATAGGGAAGAGAATGGACGCAGAACCCTGCAATTCCAAGGCTTTTGAATCTTTACAGAAATTGCAAGCTTTCGTCAATGTGAGTATCTTTCACCCATCAGCATGTGTTGGTTCCTCTTCACTAAGAATGGCACCGTGATAGAAACGGTAGACATCTAGTCTTGTCATTAGGGGCCTGGCTCAGGGATAGCATGCTAGGCTTCCAACCAATGGGTCCCGGGCTCAATTCCTAGTGAGCCTAAGTTGGATGGCTGTTTCATCCTTCATCTTATTGCCATGGTCTCTGCCTGTCCTAATTAGCTCATCAGGTGCAGAAACACAGGAGGTAAAGCCCTATTCCACCACAACCACCACCGTTCTTTTATTTCCTCTTGATGCTGAAAGCACGGTGTTGCTGTTTTCTGCTACATTTCCATAAATGTCATGCTCCATTTCTCAAAGGAACATAACAAAGCTCAAGTTAAACAAGATAGCACTATAAAAGCCTACCAGTGTCTGGCATAAGTAAGAAATGGGTACAGTTATATTATCTTGGCAGTGTACAATAGTGCACGTTTTATAAAGAAACTTAATGCAGCAAAACGTTTAAATTGTACAACCGAGTGAATTTTGTGCAGTTGCTGCACATTTGCATGTTTTTAACCGAGTATACAGGGTATACAAGTTAACTCTTGAATGAATTTGGCCCGTCAGTTCTTTTACTTAGAGCTGTCTTCCTGTATGATACCATACACTGGAAAGTAAGAGCTCTTCATTTCACCCTTATCTGCATCAATCAATTATACATCCTTCTAGTAGATGTCTAATTCTTTAATATCCCATGCTTTAGACAAGAACATTCTTTTTCAAAAAAAGAATAGATACCTTGTGTTGTGTGTAGAATGCCAGCAGTACTAGGTCTACAATATGAACACTTTAATATATAGGGAAATCCTGCCAAAACTGTTTTAACTTGAATGTGCTTTCGTACAGTTTTGGGAATACAGCTATAAATGGCACACCATTAGAACCGCGATACAAAAGCGCAACTTACAAACCAAATTTGGTGAAGATCTGACCAGAAGAAGCCGAGAAAAGTTTATTAGTACAAATTCAGGCCTCGCAATATCCCCCTCCCTGCCTACGCTGCCTACACTGCTGGTGCGTTGACCTATATATTGTCAAGCCTCAGAGCGTTCGTTCGCTTAAATATACCTGGTCTGTCATAGCCTAGGCCAAGGTATAAAAAGTGTGAGAAAAAAATAATGGTGACAGTTGACAAAATCTGATCAAGATTGTCGAAAATTTTACTTAGTGACACAAAAATGTTAAGCGTGTGTGATATTGATAAAAAAAACTAGAACTTATAATTAACACCAATATTCTCCATCAGGAATACCTTATAAAATCATCAGTAAGTTTGCTCATGAAATTTGTTTTGCAGATGGAACTAAGAAGATTAAGCAAGAACTGCGAAAAATTTGACGACTCTGGGCTTTTGTAAAGTAAGTTTAACAAATACTATTTCAAAATTATTTCAAATACTTATTTTGCCATGGTTAATCATTGATTTTTTAATGCCATGCAACATTGCAAAACATTAACTTTTAAATGTTTAAACTATGTTTCAAATGTTTAGAAAGTTATTCAGGGTGGCACCTGTTAGCAAAAATAAATCTTTCTTTTGATTGTCATACGTGGTTTGCTGTTTATTTGAGTTTTGATTGTCAACTAAAATAAGGTATCTGAATTTAAATCTGGTTGTAATTGGACCAAAATAATATGAGAAATTGCCACGCTGTCCAAAAATACAGTCTGCTGATAATACACAGATATGTATGATTATACATCTTCATCTTAACTTCATCAATGGATTTTCAGAATCTTGCAATCAAACCGTGAATCTTTATCGGCAATTACACCAGAGGGCCTCCAAGATGATCAACTCGCCCCCTAGTGAGAAACAGAACTTTTGAACCGACGCCTCTGCTGACATCTTAAATGTATTGTGCGAATAAAGATGGATTTATATTAAAACAAAACCCCGTCTTGTCTCACATCTTGTTTGTAGAATTTTACTGTAAAATGTCTGTTGTTATTTTATTTTTATTTTTTTAAACCCCACACTTTTTTAAAAACAGGTCTGAAGAAGGTATAGTATATTCTTCTGTGCTTCAAATAATGTTTACAATATGACAGAAACTTGCCATGATCTAGAATATGTTGGAGCTTTTTAATAGCTTTGTCATGAAGATCTACTGTAGGGTATCTAACAAAACAAATTGGTACATGCATTATTCTCAAGGACAAACAACACGTCTAATGAGGTTCACCAAATTGCTGAACTGAACATTGCTCTCACATAGAAATCAACGGATTGTGAAATACTCAACATTTTGAAAATATTGACACGATTAAGATGGATACAAAACGTGACAGCAAAGTGCTATAAACAATAATCCAATGCATAAACCACAGCTGTACTGCTGGGTATCAACAACATGTAGCTACAAAAACTAAGTCTAATTAATTGCTAACTTAAAATGTTGAAGGATTTATTCATCTATTATTAATATGGCCTGTACAGTGTACATATTGACTATATTGGCCAGTGTTCATATAACCACATTCTAGAATATTTATTCAATGTATAACTATTTAGTAAAATTAACATAATTTAAGTCAATAACAATGTATAGAGAGATAGATTGATAGATAGATAGATGTGGAAAGTGTAGCTCTCTAAGGCATGTTCTTGCCGCTGATTGATGAGGTGAGAGAGAGGAGGAGTCCACCTAGGTTACACATTTACCCCATAGGTGGGGTCTTTTACAGCTGGAATGTTGCTCATGAAGGGTGCCCTTGGCTCGGGATTGAACCCAGGTCCTTCAGCAGGCGAGCGTACTCACAAAATTTTTTTTTTTTGATTATTGGTCCTTTGCACTTAACAACAATATTTTTCACTGTTTGTGGATTTCCTTACAAAGAAAAAGCATGTTGCTTATGAGAGGACAATTCTGGCCACAGCAGCCTTTAATCTTGTTCATCACATGCTATCACAGTGGATGCATGGAGTCCTTATTGACACTTGGCTGGAGCTAAACAAACCACCTCCATACTTGAACACAGTAATTGGCACTTGGCACATGCTTTGAGGTGATGTAGTTCTAAGGATCAAGATGACACCCCCAACAAGCAATAATGACCTTCCAGAGATTGGAATGTTCTTGGAATTAGAGAAGTCAGTTCTTTATACATTGCTTTGTGTATATTCATTCTGACATTTTTAGGTTAGTGTACAGTGCCGTGCATAAGTAAGTGAACTCCACTTGAAAAATAAAAGCAGCTATTTTGTAATTATTCCTTTATTGATATGTACAGCCTTGCAATCATTGTTGATATGTTGTGAGTTGTGATGAAATATCACTTTCTGGATGAACTTTATCGCTTTGTTTGTCATTGAAAATGGGAATTTTGTTTTTTTAGTATTATGCAAATATGGATGTTTGTGTGTGTATATGACAATCATGAGATAGAATTAAATTAAATTTTTGTACACATATTTTGTGGTTAAATACTGCTAAATCTTATCTTATCTTATCTTCTCTTATATTCTCTTATCTTATCTTATCTCTTCTTCTCTTCTCTTATATTCTCTTCTCTTTTCTTATCTTATCTTATCTCCTTTCCTCTTCTCTTCTTCTCTTCTCTTCTCTTATCTTATCTTATCTCCTTTCCTCTCTTCTTCTCTTATCTTATCTTATCTCCACTTCTCTTCTTTATCTTATCTTATCTTATCTTATCTTCTCTTATCTTATCTTATCTTATCTTATCTTCTTTATCTTATCTTATCTTATTTTATCTTATCTCTTCTTATCTTATCTTAACTTATCTTATCTTATCTTATCTTATCTCCACTTCTCTTCTCTCCTCTTCTCTTATCTCCTCTTCTCTCATCTTCTCTTCTCTTCTCTTATCTTATCTTATATTATATTATATTATATATGTCAAAAGGTCTTAAGTCCTTATGGGTGGGATTATATATATTATACACCCTCAAGTATTTACTATAAAATCACACTTTTGAGATTTGGCGACCAAGCTTATTTCAGAGGTAGCCTTAATGGTGAAGTGCATTAAAAAACCAGATATCTGTACATATTTAGTTTAATTAACATTTTGAGTAGTACAATTCACAAATCAGATGGAAATGTCAACCGGTATCTCAGCCTCAAACTTGGTTGGTCACACAGGGATTGGTATTATATGGTTACAATACTGTGTATTACCTTTTAGACTCCACCTCACTTTTCTCATCTCATAAATCGGTATCAAAACAACTATTGAAATATGGTGGACTGACATGGGGCGAAGGCCAAAGCCAGGCAGCTTTTATACTGAGGCAGCACGCAGGTGTTTTTTTGGACTCCTTGACCAGTGTCCGAAGTTGTTTACGTCATTTGGACGTTATGGAAGACCCCAATTGAATCATGGGAAGAGAGGGGAGGAGTCACACAAAGGGCAGGAGATGAGGTCGCCACTGAAATCTCGGATGAAGTCTCGTATCAGGCGTTACTGCCACAACGAGGACGAGAGTTGACGAGAGTCGGCGATTTAGTTGGTTGAACTGAACAGCCATCTGCTGGGCAGTTGACAAATTACTTGTAGCTATACATAAACGCCGATAGGGGCCACTTGTGAACCGAGCAGACGAACTCTTTAATGGAGGAGGTTGAAGAACGAATTGAATAACTGAAGGAAAAGAATGAAGGAGGGGAATTCTAAATGACATCATGATCGTGTGATGTCACAATCTCAATAGAATCTCTCTACAAGACAGTTGCAGCAGCGTCACACAATTCAGGCCGCAGCAGCAGCTGGTTTGGACAATTACCAATTATTGTCATTGGAAATAAAATCCTACTGCCAAATTGAGTCGCTTATGTTTTCACCTCCCTCCACCATTAGGCTTAACTTCATTAAAGTGATGGAGTCTCTAGAGCTGCAGGGAGTTAACAAGGAGCAGGACTGTGACAGTGTGTCATGCATACTATTCTCTTGTGGCCGATGTGTTGGCCTCTAATTGTGTGCCTGCCCCCTTTAGGCCTGGTTAACTTACGGTCCTACAACCTGTATAAGGCCTATGTCTTGTTTTTTTGTTGACTTCATGTCTTTTACTTCACGTTTCTTTATATTTATGATTCATGTAGGCCTATTTAATTGATGCAGTATTGACAAGAAGGTTCCAGGTATTTATGGGACGGATATAATTGGGCAGAAAGATGGTTTATTTGTGTACTAGATGAATAAAGACTATCATTCTAACTATAGTATCCAGCTGGCTTCGCTCTCAAAAACAGAATGTACATCTTTTGTCAGTGGAAACACATTGTTATGAACAGCCTTCCAGATAATCCCAAATGAATTCTTGAACAGTTATGGAATCTCGCACCTGTGGTTAATCATATTAAATTTATTTTTATTTTCTGGGTTCTTGTCGCAAAAAATAGTACACATGCAGTGCCTCTGCACATGTACATATTTGACAAATTTCTTAGCGTAATTTATGCGTAAAAACGGATTATTTTCACTTTTTTTAACGAGTAGATCTCAGTTGCATTTTGGCACAGAATAACAAGACCAAAAGTACTCTCCATGTTTATTCGTGCTTCAATCCACTGCTTATTACGATTATTTCCATCATCCCAGTGACCAACTTTATATTACCGATAGACAACTCCAAACCCTTGACTAGAAATATCTACAAGTGTTTTTATAATAACACCAAGCGATATCAAGACTAATTTGATTAATTGTATTCCAAAACTAAAGACTACACTGGTAATATATAAAAACATCCAGAATTAAAACCACCTCGCTATTAAGACAACTTCAGTAATTCCAAGGGATGTTCTTAATAGTGGGGGTCTAGTGTATTTCTGTCACTTATTCCCCTCCATTTTGATTCTTCCATATCTCTCGCTTGCACAATTCCAAAATGCTCAAACTCATCCTATGTGACCAATGCACGCACATGTACAACACTTGGGGTTGCTTGTGGCTCAGAAACACTTCAGTTGCGGCCCGGGTGCAGGGCAGATTTTGTGTTGGGGGACGTGCATCTGTGAATGGGGTGCTTACACCCTGCATACTGACCCCTCCACAAGGACAACAACTTTGGGGTACAGCAGTACTTCGCCATTACGACCAAGTTTTGGTGTTGGTATCATTGTGAGGCAGGCTTAATAGAGCACTACGCGTTGTTTATTTAATCTGATTTGGCAATAATGTAGTTTGATCAGAAATGTTGTGGTCCTAATAGAGAAGTTGTCTTAATGAAGAGGTTGTCTTAATGAAGAGGTCGTCTTAATGGTGAGGCGGTATTATGATGAGATGGTCTGATGATGATGAGGTCTTATGATGATGAGGTCTTATGATGAGGTGGTCTTAGTGATGAGGTGGTCTTAGTGCTGAGGTGGTCGTCATAATGAGGTGCTATTAATAGAGTCAGTTAAGTGGTTACAGTTGTGCCCAAAAGTTTACATACACCTTAACAGAATGCATTGCACTTCTATTTCCACATCTTTTCTTTCAAGTGAATTTATAATTACCATTATTTAAAATCCAATAACAATTGTAACCATTTTCCTTTATTTCTATCAAAGGTCACACCAACCTTTTTTTTTCACTTTGATGATTCTATTAACAATTTTATTCAAAACATCTTGTTCAAGAGCTTACAAACTTTTGGGTCTGACTGTTGGTGCTTTATACGCGGGGTAATACTACATTTTGAAATCCAATACACTCGGACAATGTGGGCAGGGTATGATCAAAGAAAAGAATATTGGCCTTATCGGGTGTTTTGCACGTTCCAGAAACTGGGTTACGGCATGATGCAGTTCATCACACACATTTCGACCATTCAATATTTTGAGGCCACCTCGGTTTTAAGACCACCTCGCCGTGTCCGAAGACATTAACATGTGTTATGTTTACTTAATAGGTCGAGTTTTTTGTTGTGTTTTTTTTTTCTAAAATATTTCTCTATGTATTATTGTGAATTTACAAGGAAAGCACTATTTGCAGCTGAATTGTTCATTTGACATATTTCGTAATATATACCTATTATTTTTGTCATCGACATGGATATAAACATTTGACATTGGTATCTCTGGCCAAATGAATTATCTGAATATCTAGAAAATAATAAAACTAAATAATGATAAGACAATAACAAAAAAGTTGCAAAACTATGTAATCAAATACAACCCGTTTAATGAGCTTCTCAACCAGGCCTTAATTGGAAACTGCCACTGCATAAAAAGTATTTTTGAATACAGGAGATCTTCTTATCTTACATAACGATCAAAATCGTGCGATAAAAGGGTAACTTTGTCATGAAAAGGGTTCGTAACATAATCCTGGATAATACTGCTTGGCTTAATTGCGATATGTTTTACAGAGACAGAGAATATTGAACCATGTGCTGAGAGGATCTACATGAAAGGAATCTCGTCGATACCACAGAATTAGCAAAAATGTATATAATATTTTTAACACTTTCCTTGCAACTTTTTGGCCACCTGACCCGCATATCTGGCCATGCCATCACAGACGTATGGATTATCGTATGCAAGAAAGTATGAATTTTATCGACATGGCCACAAAAGACATATCATGTTTCTTAACTTTAGCCCAAAGATGTCAGGATGTATAAGCTAACAAGACAACTTTGTTTCATTTTCAGTTTGACGTCACCTTGTTTATGATTAGCTAAAATAAACACTTTTTTGTCAGCCAATCAATGCTTCGTAATGGAACTAAGGACTAATAAAAGAAAATTGTCAAATGACTTTTATTCATATACTTTTGGTGACACAGATAACGGTGTACTCATATTGGTTTTAAATATTTTGGGTGATTTATTTATTACCCTATTCATACAGGGTAAGTTTTGATTTATGTCTGTCTTTCAATATGGTAATTCTGAGGGTGTACCGCAAGAGGTGCCATGATCTAGTGGTCAAGACACTTTCCAGCAAATGCAATGTTCAATGTTGTAAGTTTGAGCCCCCACAATGGCATTGACCAAAGGCTTTACTCAAGAGGGAGCTGAGAAAGTCTCATACTTGTACTTGTACTCGCAGCATGGGTTTCACACTCGTACTCGAGTACATTCTGCTGCACTCATGCCCAGCCCTGCAATGTTGTAAGTTTGAGCCTCCACAATGACATGGAGGAACTGAGCAGATCCTCTGTAACTCTTTGCTCTACTATGCAAGTAAAAGATTGGATAGGGAGTAATTGTGGAACATGGTCTGATGCTCTGATAATGGTTACTGAGCTTGTATACTCGAGAGGGAGCTGAGAAAGTCTCATACTTTAAAAATAGGCCTGCCAAGGATGAAATTAGTATAAGAGACTCAAAACCCTTTACATTTACTTTTTTACTATTCGAACTATATTATTGGTAAACAACCTGTGTGTTCCTTTACCAGATTACCAGGCAGAATAAAGTATACCATGAAACAAACATAAATTTATCAATAATAAAGTACAGCTGTAGAAAGGCAAGTAAGATGACTTGAAGTTTGGACATACATATAGTAAAACTTCATAAACAAATACATTACACGCCCTCAAAGTGTACATTGTATGGTAGGTGACATTGCTTGGAGCCAGTAGCTAATTGTCAGCATCAGCTTTGCTGCTTTTTCTCAGAGTCCTTGCTCTGTTTAGGAAACCAACAGGACATCCCCTGAAACCATAAGAAGCGGGCTGAGCCCTTGATCTGCTTAGGAGCCTCTGACTCTGCCTTTCTGACACACCACCTTGTGACTCTCTGTTTGTGGCTCTAACTAGCAAAGAAATCTTCAGATCACCAGCTAGAGGCATTGGCATCTAACTAACCGAAGTGTAAGTCAGCAGCAGTCTAGACTTCTTTCAACTGTGCTGGGGTTTGTCCTCGAGTCAAATGCATCAGAATGCAGCCCAATCCAGTTCAAACATGGTTTTGTAAGTGTAAGGTTACATTACAGTTACATCACAGTTTGTTTGTGGTTTATTTAAAGTCCACCTCTGAGGACAAGAAAACAAACTACCTAGTTAGCAAACAGTCTATTATCATCATGATCATGATAATTAAACAAAATTGCATCGCCACATGGGCGACTATTAATTCAAAACAGTGATGATGTTTCAGGCACACTTTGAAAGTGAACAGGCCTACACTTCGTTGCGATCAACTGTAAATGTCCTAAGCACGTTTGATGGCATATTTGTATTTGAAACTATTCTAAATTCAGTTTCTACAAAAATACTGATGAAATAATATTGTTCTTTGTTTTTGACAACCATAAAAGTTTATTCTAAGGAGCGATTACTGTCTGCAGCCAAACTATAGTCACCAACGTACCAAGTGTATCGTGCTCACTGGCATCATAGTGGTATGCTGTCCATTTGTTAACTTAAAATGATGTCCTTAAAATCCTATGTGTCCTTCTTACAAGGGTAGTAACGGACACTATGAGTGAAGACCTTGAACCCCAGTGACCTGTGCAATGCACACTCCAGTTATGCCTTTCTAGCTACAACCATACTTGGCTCAGACAGATTAATAATTCAGGTCAGTACACCATTGTACATAATATAACTAACCAAAGATGAGAAGTGTCATGACTGTATGCCATCTATACATTTTTATACCCTGCTGATAAAAACTATTCTGATTATATACGTAACATGCCTTATACTATGTCCCTCTGTTCTGTCAAGCTACAAAAAGGTAACGGTTTTTACAACATATTGCTCTCTCTTTTCAACTTACAGCAAACAAAGTTTCGAAGAGGGTTTTTGCTATCACCAATGTCCATCCGACGAGCGGGTGGGCGGGTGGGCGTAACACTTTTGTTTCTGGAAGCAGAACTCTAACACTAAGGCACATACTCCAACAAAATTTTGGACAGTAATACTCTATTTGGCCTAGTGGTGCCTTTTGATAGTCACATTACATAGGTTGGCTATGATTTACAAAATTTTGAAAAAATACAAAGAAATATGTTTTTCATTTTGGAAAAATGAACTTTAACACTATTGCACCTACATGCTTAAAACTTTGTCATAATATGTCTAAAATAGTGCAGAAGTGCCTTTTGGGGGTCTCATGGCTGCAAATACTAGCGAATTTTCAAAATTAGGGAAAAATAGGGAAATTACTTACTTTTTCAAACCTCCATTATGATACCTAAGCCACTATTTATCCAACATGAATGAAATTTTGTCAAAAACATACCTAAATTATAGTATTTTCACTTTTCAAACTTCATTTTGATATTCATTTCATTTTCTTTATATTAAAAAAAAAAAAAACCTAAAAATAGTTTTAAGTTGTGTTTCTGTGAAATTGTTTTATAATATTTAGAAACCAAAGAAAAAATTGTTCTATTTTTTCCAAAATTTGTAAAACATAGTTGACATATGTCAGTGGGAATATAAAAAGGCACCACTAGGCTTATAGAGTGTTACTGTACGAACTTTCAATAGGGTAAGTGTATTAGTGTTAGAGTTCAGCTCTGGCAACAAATGTGTGTGTTAGAGTTCTGCTCTAGAAATGAAAGTGTAACACCCAACCTCCTGCTTGTCGGACGAACACTGAACCATTTTAATGATGCCTGTGTTCTATGTGGCATTCGCTGAGGGTTTTTGCTGCAGTGCAGCCTATGTTTTATGTCAATAATTCCATTGGGAAGTTCGACAAGTAGAACCTTTTTCCTGTGCGACCGAAAGCATCAATTAAACACCTCATGTATCTGTGGACTGTTTATGTGAAATGGATGATTTCTAAAACTTAAGTGCCCCACAGATATTCATCCACATATTGTATTGCAGTTCTTGTAATCCAGGTTATCTTATCTTATCGTCCATAACTTTTAAAAGTAAATCGACTTTTCTAAAATCCTTGTGGATATAATTGTAATAAAAAAGTACAGCTGGTGCGGAATGTGCAGAATGAAAATTTAAAAAAATGCATTTATACTCGTTGTGCGCATTATAAATAATTTTCAAGCCTAAGGCATTTGCCTTTCTTCTCTTAATCCCGGAATAAAAGTATTTCCCTTATAGATACAGTTAGACCTTTCTATAATGAGTGCGTTTATAACAAAAGTCCTGTTTTGTCGAAATCATTGCCATGAAATTATTATCTTTATTTCCTTTGAACCGGAAGCACATATGATGAAACCAGCGATAACATGTATGCCCTTTTTGACAATTCAAAACTATTCATTATAATCCGGTTCCACTGTACCATCGTACCATTGTTTTGATCAAATTTGCAAGAACATGTGGGAGTGAGGATGTCATACATAGCTGCAGAAATATGAGAAAATATATAAACGAAATAATTTTGCCGGAAGTCATTTCATGCACATATACTAACTGAAGGACAGGTCAGAAATATATGATTATATATACTTTTTAAAAGTTACATATTTACAAAGCCATTGCATTCTGTGTGAAGTGGTCATGTGACCTTTCGATTGGTAATAACTTGGTCACGTGAACCCCTTGTCTTCTAAGAACAAAGGCATACTTGTAGATGGTGATCAAGGAGTAGGCCTTTATGGTACAAAAAGAAATAGTATGGCTATGACCCCTTTGTACTTCTTGCATGACCTTCATGTTGTATTTATATGTATGTTATATTAAGGCAATGGTTTACTTTTTATATAATCTGTATGAAATTATCTGTTAACACTATTTCGACTATATTTTTTTCTATACAAATCGTGGATCAGCACAAAATTGACTGAATTGTTGGCAATAAGTATTTTTAATGGTCAATTCCATATATCATTCAGCACACATATTTGGAGACACAAAAAGCTGTGACAATGATAACTAGCAAATTTGGTTTGTCAAAACACAATGTATCATATGCAAGTTTAACTTTCTAATAGATAAATAATATAATAATAAAACACTTTTTTTTTTCTAGCAGCCCCTTTAAAAAGAAGGATTTAAATAAACAATAACATAAAATCATGAAAAGTACTTTTCTTAAGTTTTGAAGCTATCAATAGCATCACAGTAGATTCCAAGCAACTGCTCTATACATAGAAGACATTTTGCACATCTGAGTTTGACATTCTGGTATGACCACATTTAATGAATTTCCGGGTAGAGTGTTAATTTCATGAATATCACTACAGAATTGGCTAGATGCTGAGGAGCATTTCCATGAATACAATTAAACATATTAACGCAGAGGAAATAGTCTGTACGTTCTCGAATGCTTTGCCATTTGAGCTGTTTAACAAGCTCAATACCTCTGGTATTGATAATATCAAAACAACCAGTAATAATTCTAGCTGCTCTATTTTGAAGTCTTTGAATTGTATTAGCATTGGAATTTGAATAACCCCATACAGTACAAGCGTAATGAAAAAGTGGTACTGTTTAAGTTTTATAAGTGAGCTCAGGTACAATTTGCCTCAAACGGTCTAACCACGAAAGCTTTTTAGCAAATTTCTAACAATTTCATGAACTGTTTATCAAATTTGAAACTACAACATGTACTCCGAGATATTTAGATAGATCTAACACATGTGCAAACATTTAATTACTGTTTGCTGTATTTTCTATTGCAATTTCTGCTGTTTCCCTGTGACCATGATGAGAAGAAGGCCAAAAAGTCAGTGATTTTCACTAGTCTAAGAAATGGTTTTCCCCCCTAAATGTTCTGATGGTTTTTATTAATAGAATTGTATACAACTCTTGATAATAGTGCTGTTGTTATCGTGGCAGGGTTTTTTTAATTTGTTCACAAGGCTGGTGGTGGGTGGGTGATTAGGGCTTTTTTTCTGCACCAGTTGGGCTAATTAGGACAGGCAGGGACCATGACAATGAGATGAAGGATGAAACAGCCATCCAACTTAGGCTCGACCGGGAAGTTTACCAGGCTGGTAGTATGCACACAGGGTGCAGCTATTGTATAACAGCGCTACTTTGGTCAGACACTGTACAATTTCTGTCACTGCCCCTAGCTGAGTACCCATTTACACCTGGGTGGAGGAAGCCGTGGTTTGAGGAAGGTCTGCTGATCTTCTATGCTGTTGTGTGGTTCGAACCCACGACCATGCGCGCATGAGTCCTACACTTTATCCACTGGACATTATAGCAGTAAAGAATTGCCACCAATATGCATCACTGGGAACTTTGAACAGCACAGATCTATTACTCATTATCCAACTGTGAAACATGCCTGTGTAGTTAGTGCTTAAATTTTGGCCCAAATACTTTACTGAGCTGTTATCATATTCTCATATTGTTATAACTTTATAATTACATCTTTGTTTGTAAGCATCAAGGCATGAGGATATCACTTGCAAATCTCTTGGAAATTCTCCTGTAAAATGAGCAAATACAATGCATTCCTTGTCTCATGTTCACTCAACCAGTAAAAGATTCTCCTGTGAAATTAATCTCCGAAGCTTGATTTAACTCTGTTAGCCCTTTGAAACTAATATCAAGCTATAGATAATTGTGTTTCAGATAAAATCCCCTATTCATAGGTACAGACTTGTGATGTTCCCTTTCTGTATTCTCATGTACACTCGCTATCCATATTAATGCAACTACCCTATACCCCACCCTCAGGTGAATGACCTATTGGTGGCTCTACTACTACTACTACTACTACTACTACTACTACTACTACTACTACTACTACTACTACTACTACTATGACTACGACTACTACTACAACTACTACTACTACTACTACTACTACTACTACTACTACTACTACTACCACTACTTCCACCACTACTACCACCACCACTACTACTACTACTACTACTACTACTACTACTACTACTACTACTACTACTACTACTACTACTACTACTACTACTACTACTACTACTACTACTACTACTACCACTACTTCCACCACTACTACCACCACCACTACTACTACTACTACTACTACTACTACTACTACTACTACTACTACTACTACTACTACTACTACTACTACTACTACTACTACTACCACCACTACTACTACTACTACTACTACTACTACTACTACCACTACTTCCACCACTACTACCACCACCACTACTACTACTACTACTACTACTACTACTACTACTACTACTACTACTACTACTACTACTACTACTACTACTACTACTACTACTACTACTACCACCACTACTACTACTACTACTACTACTACTACTACTACCACTACTTCCACCACTACTACCACCACCACTACTACTACTACTACTACTACCACTACTACTACTACTACTACCACCACTACTACCACAACTACTATGACTACGACTACTACCACCACCACTACTACTACTACTACTACTACTACTACTACTACTACTACTACTACTACTACTACTACTACTACTACTACTACCACCACTACTACTACTACTACTACTACTACTACTACTACTACTACTACTACCACTACCACCACCACTACTACTACTACTACTACTACCACTACTACTACTACTACTACCACCACTACTACCACCACCACTACTACTACTACTACTACCACCACCACTACTACCACCACTACTACTACTACTACTACTACTACCACTACTACTACTACTACTACTACTACCACCACTACTACCACAACTACTACTACTACTACTACTACTACTACTACTACTACTACTACTACCACCACTACTACCACCACCACTACTACTACTACTACTACTACCACCACCACTACTACCACCACTACTACTACTACTACTACTACTACTACTACTACTACTACTACTACTACTACTACTATGACTACGACTACTACTACAACTACTACTACTACTACTACTACTATTGCAACCACTACTACCACCACTACTACCACTACAACTACTACTACTACAACCACCACCACTACTACCACCAATACTACCACTACTACAATTACTTTTTCTACTACTACTACTACTACTATCACCACTACTACCACCACTACTACTACTATATAAAGAGGGCAGGGGCCTAGCTCAGAGTTAGCGCTCTGGGCTTCCAACTGCTGGGTCCCGGGTTCGATTCCCGGTCGAGCCTAAGTTGGATGGCTGTTTCATCCTTTGTCTCATTGCCATGGTCTCTGCCTGTCCTAATCAGCCCAACTAGTGCAGAAATACAGGACGTAAAGCCTTAATCACCCACCAATCAAAACAATGAAAGGATTTGTTCATTCAATACACAATTGAAAATCAAATAATTTATCTTATAGATTTATGATGGAATCACATAAGGAAACATTTTTTGTTGTACATTAATTTTAAGCGCACAGAAATATGACGTCAAAATAGCAATAATCACAATGATGTCACTTGCCATTGTTCGGATTATGACTTAATACAGCAAAGTACACATATTTTCGCCCAAAACAACCCTAGAATGGCGGCTAATGGCTTATGCAAATGAAGAACTGCCGTTCTTCCCATAGGTCTCTTTGCCACAACTATTAGACCACCCAAAAGTCTAAACAGTAAAAGCTGTAAACATATTTTGTGATGACGTCATAAAAGAATGTATCATTATTTTAAAAAAAGAACAGAAATCTCATTAGCAGAAATGAGACACCAATTTTTCTAACTGATGATGAAAACATCTCAAATAACTTTTTTAGATCTACATTTTTGCCTTTTTTATGTTGCCAATTCTGCTGATTTTGAAGGAGCCTGACACCAGATTGATGACAAAGATGGTTGACAAAATATTAGCATTGGGCAGATAGCAAACATTGAGTTGATCATGGTTTTGGAGTTGATTCATGTCTATGAAAAGTTAAACAGCTGATGAAATCCAATAATTTCACCATGTGCATGATTTCACCAAGCTCTCCATCTCGTTCTCCCTATACCTCACCCTTCTGCCTAATCCTGACGTGAATGACCTTTTAGGTCAACAATATGGTGACTTGCTTTTATTAAGCCTGACCCAAAATGTATATATGTACATTTACTGTCAGTATCATCAATTCAAGGCTCCGAACCAATACATTTGATTCTCAGAATTCTTATAGTGCAATATTCGTGTTGGTCTTCATCCATCAGTATGATTGTTGGTACTAAAGAGTCTTAAATTACCACTCATCAAATTGAAAGCCCAAAAGTTGTAATGGGATGAACAAGCTCAGGGTTAAAAATCGATTATTACTCCAGATGTGAATAACCGAAAGTTACGCAAACTTAGTTGAGCATAGATTTAGATTGTGTTATAACCGATCTAGTGCAGCCGAACTTTTTGTGGCAATTAGATGAAGGGTTACTGTGATATGGGGCGTTAAAAATGTCTTACCATATTTGAGTCATGTATAGTCTTTGAGCATATAAACATGAGCTATGAGTGTGTGTTAATAACCTTTGGTCAAAGGTCAAGGTCACAGGTCACCCTGAATTTTAAGATCAAAAATAATTTTAACTCACCTAATATTTAAGTAAGAGTCTTGATCAAGATGTCAAAATGTTTGTATCCCAAAGGTGTTTCAAGATATTGTACAACATTTGACCTTGGGGTAGCGTAAGGTAAAAAATCAAGGGTCAAATGTTAAAAAGTGGTATTTTTGACAGGTTTGGGGCCTGATTTTTACTCAAAACATGATGTGCTGGGTAATGTTGAATGATGTTGTGGTCGCGTATGACCAAGATAATTACCCCAAATGGGGTAACATACTATAACTCCTCACTGAATTATCAGATCTTCACCCGATTTGGGTTGAACACTGCCGCAGTCTCACAGACTTAGTACAAATACTTTGGACGACCTTGGGTCAAAGGTCAACATCACAGAATGACCGTGACTGTTATATAAAGGTCACATACATTAGGTTATAATATTATCTCCTTCAGTGCCTGCATTAATTCATGAAGGTATTCTTGTAGCAGTAACAAAGTAACATGACATGATAACTCAATGTAATTCATTACATAACAAAGTAACTGAAGACTAAAACTGGGTGAAAACCCGTAACTATTTCAGCAACAGTTGAAGTTGACTCGTTTATTCTTTTTTCTCATCTCTTTGCAATCTTTGTTAAGGCATGCTTATTGTCTCAATAGCTTATTAGTGGGTTTCAGAAGACACTGATTGCAGAAGAAAAACTCAAGTCTAGCTCGGCAGTGTTTCAATGAACTCTCGTGAATTTGTTTCTTCTATGGGTAGCTCTATAATTTCAGAACACTCCGCATGATTATGTCACATGCGAGATTATCATGAGATAAGATAAGATAAGATAAGATAAGATAAGATAAGATACATCCGCATGATTTCTAAGAGCACTGCATGACAAAAATCAATGCTTTTATACTTCCCTATCAAAGTATTAAAAACTCAATTGTACTTACCTCACAGAAGTCTGAAATACGTAGAGGAGATGGGGGTCTTTGGGACATGGGGTACATTGGGACACCTGCCATATCTGGATAATAAAGCAAATGCAGAAATCCAAAGCTGCCCCCAAACTAAAGCAGGGGAAAATCTTCATTTTATCTGTGGAAACCATCAAGATCAAGTGAAGCGTTCAGCTGTGGTGGATCATTTCATGTTTTTTTGCAGTCTTAAGTAACATTTTTATTCATACTTTCGAACCCCAGTACGATAGTGCACAGCAGTTGCGCCATATTCATGTTCCATAAGTTCCTTTCATAGAGATTTGATTAAGCATAGTAGTAATCTCACACAGCGTGGATGGAAGAGTTAACAGGATTTTTTACAAACCACTGCATGGGGACCATTGGGAAAGTCAGGTTGGGGTACATTGGGAGAGTGAGGTGACTGTAAAATGAACCAAAATTATGTTGAATATCTATCTATTATCATAGTATGGCGAGAACCAAAACGATGAACTTGAGAGGCACAGTTAGTGGCCTTGACCTCAAGAAGAGAATTTTTTGGATGTTGTATTGCAGGGAAAGACCGTGTGTGTCAGACCGTCAAGGAAATTCAGGCTAAATTCATGTCTCCACAGGTTTTGAAAATTGGTAAAAAATTGACCAGGCAATGTGTTTCAGAATATGAGTTTCAATGGCTAAATAAAAACACTTATTATGGCAAATTAAAATTATGACTGGGATTTGTTAAATCATTGTTATACCTAAAAGTCTCAACCAATTGTTTTGTAATTTAGAAATTTTGCCAGAAGGTATTTGGTATTTCATGTTATGACAAAATTTATTGAAAATTTGTTCTTTATAATCTAAAAAGATCGAAATCGTATTGTTTATTCATATCGCGTAAAAAAAATTGAAATGGAGATCTCTGATCTTGTAACTGTCTTTGCGTGAGAGACAATTAATGTACAGTCTGTTCAGTGCAAATATAAAGGTACAAATATTCTTGTTTTTCATGACCCAGTGTTTCCCTGGCTGTGTTCAAATCTACACCATGCCTGGGGACCTTTTTCAATATCCATGTTTTGCTGCGAACTGTTGCACACATATAAGAATATGTCACTGAATATTAAACTCGTTTAATTTTTGTTTCGTTTGTGGGATATTCCACCAAATGTCGAGATATTCCCAAAGTGACAATATATAGGTCTATTCCTGAAAACTCAAATAAAATGTATGGTTATATTTTCAATGCAAGGCTCAATAGCTTCGAGTTGACATTTCCAAACTCCGTTCTTGCAGTACAGTGTGCTTGTAAATTCTTTCTTATAGGTCTTTGTATGGTTGTTATGGCATTTTCATTGTCTGAATGACTTATTAGTGTGTTTCAATAGATCGAGATTGGGAGGCTAACACTCCACTCTGCCTCATCAGTGTTTCAATGGGCTGAATGAATTCGCTTCATACCATGTGGATTTCATCGCCTCCAGCTACTTCAATCGCAGACCAGAGATGTGTCTCATATGATCGTATAATGTAGCTTATACTGAGAGGACTGTTGATCAGTATCACCAACATATTGTCTTGTGTCTATCACCTTTAAATTGTATTTTGCAGATCCTTCATTCACTCTACACACACCTATATATCCATACCATACATGGCCAATTGTGCCACATGCGTTTGGATAAACGCATGGAAAACGCATGGTTTTTGCCTCATTATAATTTGCTAAAATCCATGCGTTTTCCATACGTTTATCCTTCTCATGGAAAACGCACGTGGCACATTTGGCCATGTAGTCAGACATTAATGACATCTTAGGTGAAAACTACAATACAACTTCAACCGCCCTATACACTCACTCTAACCAGAGAGTCGTTAAAATAGACTAGTGGTAGTCATATACGGCACTCCGGGATATAGTCCATATGTCAACTGGTCAATAATTGGGTGCCATTAGTGACTATCCTCTAGTCATTTTGACAAACATTTTGGTTAGAATGTCGCAAGTGAGAATGGAGAATGGTACCCCCCCCCCCCAAAAAAAAAACCTATATATAAATTTGATATAACAGATATGTACATCTCAATACCATTGGCACAAATGTTTCATTTTGTACCACAAGAACTGAAAACATTCATGTAAAATAAACTAGATTTAATTATGGCCATTTAACATGGTTAGGCCTACAGAGAATCAACAGAAGTTACAGTGGAATTTCACAGAAGTGCCTTCTTCTGCTATCAAGTCAAGTCAAGTGTCTTTATTTAGCCAGAATAACATAATCACATCCTAATACAGAAATGTGTACATATTCAGTTTTTGTAGACTTTGCCCTTTTAAAAGTTAAACATGTATATATTTATTTAGAAAGAATATATATACAGTTGGGATTTGACTTGTTTCTAACATTTCTGCATTTTGGGCTGCAAAAAAATATGAACGAAAACACAGGTAGGCAGCATTTACATATTTGGAATATCACTAGAATCAGTTATACCCTAATTAAACAGGCCCACGCTCTCTTCTGTTACCAGTCTGCAGGGATAAGCATGGACCAAGTGCAGCTCCCTGCAATCCGCTTATAAATACGCAACGGCTGTGGGTGTGGACGACCAGTGATCGCTGTACACAATACGTTAGAAGCTCTTGAGTTTTGCTTCGTCAGATATCTTGGAATTTAATACAGGAGAATCTGGTCATAAGAATAAAAGAACCATGTATTGTATTATATTGCTGTATTGTATTGTGTTGTATTGTATTGTAAGACACATATTTGAAGTTTAGTCAGCTTATATTCCGAGCTGAGGTCAATGTTATGATGCTTATTGTAATCCCTATAAAAGTTGGACGACGTTTTAAAAGATCTTGGCACAAATTTCATATTTTGTGGAATATTGTTTAACCAAGCCGCCAGGAGATGTAGACCTCCTGGAACTTGTCAAGACCAGACAATACTCCGGCTCCAGCAACGCCTGATGACATAGACGCTAGATGCCAGGTATAGGGCCTGCAAGTGGAAGCCAACTCTTCAGCTTTTGTGAGAACAAAATGGCTAGTTCCGGAACCATCTATCCTATGCTAGTACGATTTCAATACTTCTAGGCCCGATTGGCAGATTTACGTCTCAAGCGACCGACATCCAGTCTAAGTTGTATGTAGCTCATAAACAATGATATATAAGATTGCCCGGGTTGGGGAATTGAACACACGATCTTCAAAGTGAGCTGCAATATGCGTAAACCACGAGACCCCAGCTACAATAATATCATGTAATGTCATTTGTTAATTCAAGCATTCTGTACAACTGGGTTTCGGCTGCATTGCGTAGTAACATTATCTGTCATTCGAGGTTTCTTTGGGTTAAGGCAGGTCAATCGTTTTCTTAAGAATTTCCAAATATTTCTGATTAGAGTGTTACTTTCTTGATGACATTCCCAGATAAATGTCGTACAAGCCGCCGCACCAATCTCCGACTTACTTGCGGACAATCGCTGGCCCGAAATCGGTCCGCCTTTCTGTAATCCATGCATTGTTAAAGCACCTGGCTTACACTTGACCTCACCGACAGGTGTCAGCACTGTAGTCCAAATCAAAATGGCTGACATGGTGTATTATAAGTTGGTATATGTGCTCTGAGTCTGTACTATTATTTTCTTAGTGCAACGAGGAAATTTTTTTGCTTTTAATAATTTACTGAAAATATGACGAGAAAATTGTCAAAAATGCCTTGGCAAGTTCTAGTGAAGTTAAGAAACTGTTGCTTGGTAGAATGAAAAAATAGTGTATCTTATACTGTACTTCAAAAACTGTTCTAGAAAGAATATGTCATCAACACTTCACCTTTAGCTCCAAAAATCACGAAGTCAGAACTCCTGTCCGACCTTAAATCATCCAAACTTCCTTTTTTAACAGATTTATGATTCTAATTTGACAAGGCTTTTGATCGTAAGTTAGGTGAAAATCTAGACGCCCAAAGACATTTATGATGAAAAATCGTTGACATAATATCATTTAAAGGTTTACAACAAAGGTTTTCTGATGACTCTGGCGAACTGAATTTGTCACAAGATAAGATAAGAAAAGATAAGATAAGAGAAGATAAAATAAGAGATAAGATAAGATAAGATAAGATAAGATAAGATAAGATAAGAGATAAGATAAGATAAAAGAAGAGATAAGATAAGATAAGATCAGATAAGATAAAGAAGAGAAGAGAAGAGATAAGTTAAGATTAGTTAACATAACATAACATACGTAATATAACATATAACATAATATATTTATAACATAATTATAACACAACGCACGCAAAAAATCTATTTTAAAAAATCGCAAAAGATATGGCCCCAGATTGTTGGTAAAAGGGGTCATAATTTTAAAGCGCATTTAATTTTAATTTTGTCAAAAATTACAAAAAGCAACGCAAAAAAGCTTTAAACTTTAATGGAATTTGGCCTTTAATTCAACAGAGAACCAGTTTCCTGCTGGTCCGGGCTATTTATATTTTTGTTTTATTCTTTATTTCAAGAGCATAAAACTTCAGAATTTTATTCATCACCATCATTAACATGTCATCATCATCATCATCATCATTATGAATACAAGTTGAAACGTCAGAAAACCGAAACGTGTGACACTGAGGCCATTTAGGTGAACTGTATCTGTTCCTCGGCTTGTAATCGGTCAGAAGTTGTCATATTTCTTGAAATAATCCCAAAAACCAATCCACAGGTAATCCACAAACTTAAAAGCATCCAAACACTGTCATTTCAGCTCTGACTGTGGCATTTAGCTCACAGGAAATGTGACATTTTTGTGACGTCATCACTGACGTCATAGGCTTGGTGTGCCAAATATAGACTCAGTTGCAGTTCAGCTGAATTTAGAGATAATTTTCAATTGTTCTGAGAGCTATAATTTAAATCCTGGTCATCCAGTAGTTATTAAATTTTAACAGTGTTCTGGGGATAAATCCTGCAGTAGTCTTGTGAGGTGTCATGCAAGGGAATGATTTATTTAAGCCACAGCAGTCGATTAAAATGGAAGAATCCATTAAGCTGTTATGATGAGTGTATCATTAAGACATATTTAAAGCAATAAAAAAGCAGTCATGGGATAAATAGGTTATCACATGGCAAGAGGCTGTATCTCCCTGGTATCATCACCCTCGACCTGTATCATCCCTCGACCCTACACGTCTCGGGATGATACAGAGTCTCAGGTGATGATACCAGGGAGATACAGCCTCTTGCCATGTGATAATCTATAAGTATAGTACCGTATGTCACAGTATATTACAGTATATTTCAGCAGGTAAGGCAAGTCATTAAATTTTAATTTCTTCATCAATATGTGACAAACAATAATCCAGAACTGTGCATGAAGAACTTTAGGAATTTATCAAACTTAGTATAGGCCTACCGTTTTACATAATTTGAGAAACCCAGTAACCTATTTGAAAAAATCTTTCTTACTATGTTTGGACGGCTGTTGTAAACTTTAGGAATTTGGTATTGGATGGAGTTTCATGCAAATTCTTAGTATATCTAGTGTTGTAGCCATGTACTACACTACCTCTCTGAAAAATTGAAAACAAAATTTCAGCTCTAGCAACACCCATATGTCAGCAACTTTAAGAAGTTTTAGTTTAGCTCCACTTAGACTAAATCGTGTTTGTTTTAAAGTTCACAAAAAAATTTTTTTGAATTCAGTTAACTTTCTTACTGAATACATGTTATGCCACTGCCACTGAAAGATAGGCATGAAGTTGATTATTGCATAGAGGTGTTGTTGCCAGTTACAAAAGATTTGACTTATTATGATGTATTAAATTATTACTGAAAATTATAGACTTGTGGATATTTATTTGAACCCAACTTCAAACCAGGACCAGTTGTCTCACTACTATAGTGGCCGAGGAGTACATATTCTGATGCGAAGCAGTAGATATCCCCCCCCCCCCTTCGACAGTGGAAGCTTCGCCCCCCCCCCCCCCCCCCGTTAGTAGGTACTTTCTTACAATGAAAAAAAACTTAGCACCGAAATATACCTTAGCAGCACGAAATACCTTTTCACTATGAAAGTGAAGGCCAATTCAATTAACTGCAGGCCTGCAACTTTATATGAGTGCCTACATGTCCTCTTCGTCCCCCGCCTCCGCATCCTTTCTCCTCCTCTCCTCATCCTCTCCTCTCTCCTCTCTCCTCTCCTTCTCTTCCACTCTAAATGATATTTCACTTCGTGACGCATCTTGATATTAGTGAGGGGGTTTCATATAGTCTGGAAGCCTAATTCAGCGTGCCCGTATCTCTAAATATATTTTACCGGGAATAATGTTTAATACCTCTGTCGATAGGTGATGTTACACTCTAAAACTATAAGTGCTATATGGAACCTTTAAAGGTTCAAAAGTCCGGTATAGATTTGGAACCTTTATTAGTTCTTTTTAGAACCTCTCTTCTTTAAAAGAACCACTGAAGGTTCCATATTTAAGGTTCTTGATAGAACCCAATCGTTCTTGAACAAAAGTTCTGTATGGAACCCAATGGCTTTTTTTCCTACTCAAATATCTGCAAAAACAATACAAATTAACAATATAACAACATTTTCTCATGTCTTAATTAAGCAAAATTATTTAGATATTAATTACCATGAAGCATTTGACAAGTAAAATATTTATTACTCACAGGACCGAAATCCAAGTGCTTAATTGCACATTGAGGCTGTACTGTCTGGCTTTATTTGTTGTTCTAATCAATTAAGTGACTTTTGTCAAGTTTTGAACCTTTGGTGTGTGATTGAACCGTATGGTTCTTATATTGAACCTTCAAGAACCATTTGGAACCTTTACATGTACTATAAAACCTTCAGGTTCCATATGGAACCCCTAGGTTCCATATTGAACCTTTAAAAACCTTTTTTTCTTAGAGTGTATACTCTATTGGCTGTAGGAACGACATATTTCTGCTGGCTTTAATGTGGTTACAATTTTGAGTTGAACCTGTTTAGTCCCATTTTGCGTCATTTTCAACGCAAGATTGTTAATAAACTAAGGCCTGTAGAAATATTTTCTTTCTACAGCTCATAGCTTAGTACATTGAGTGTCGTAAGAGGTATACATCATTATTCTAGGTTAAACACATCCAGAGATAATTACGCCTAAACACAGGCTCCCAGATCGCATAGAAGGGGATTTGGTCACCTCGCCTGTCCGTCCCCCATCGCCGATTGTTTTTTGTAATATTTACTCGATTTAAGCTGCTTCCACTGCACTGTCCTTTGCAGGGTAGATGTATCAACGATAGAGGCATCCTTGGATATGCATAGGTTAGCAGTGTCGTGGCACGCAAGTTGGTAACTTTCTTGGAACGAAAGTTGGGTACTTTTGTAGGGCAAAAGTTGGTACTTTCCAGGGGCGAAAACGGGTGTGAAAGTTGGACATTCGTGGTGCGAAAGTTGGACTGTCGTGGTGCAAAAGTTGGACTGTCGTGGTGCAAAAGTTCTACGAAATGTCCTGTTCGACCAGCATACATTACAGTGTGTATCAAGAATAGCCTTGGGGTGAGGTTCCGTTTTACAAGTAGACTTACTATAAATATTGCATAAAAATAATTAATAATGTTTTTATGAGTTGAAGAGAGAGGTTGAAAGTAGGTCAATGGCACTACTGACAACAATTAAAATGTTGTCATAGTAAATTAAAACTCTTTTATTTCGTAATTCCTATTGAAATTTTCTTTCCTGGGTGATCTTCATAGTATGGAAGCCATTTCAGGACATGAGAAAAAAAATTTAAATTGTATGAACGATTTAGTTGTATATACGAAGTAGTGAATCGAAATACTAAATTGTATATACGAAATACTAAATTGTATATACCAACATTCTGTTCATGGAATTATTTACTTCGTTACTGTCTGCTGTGCTTTGCAGAATGTTCTTTATAAGTGTCATAATTACGCAGATGACACAACTGGAACATTATGATGACGTCATTAATTGCGTTAGAACCAATAGCAAGAGGCGCGCTCTTTGCTGTATAATTAGATCAACTTGGTATAACGAAGTAGGACAAAATAAATGTTCTGAAGCAGCACAAAATGAAGTGGTGTTATTAAGTCAAAGCAATGAATTTCAAGTTTCTTATCTTTCCAAGGATAATGTTTTGCCTTCTTTTCATCACTATGATTATTTGTCATGCTCACAGAGAATACAAGTCGAAACGTCCGAAAACCGAAACGTCCGAGTCCGTAACGTCCGAAATATGTCCGAAACGTCAGATTATTTATTTATTTAAATTTGCTGATGTTTCTTTGGATGAAAGCACACAATGTTAGTGTGACAGACGAATAAAATATGCATAACAATAGCAATGAAGTATTGTAATGTACAGATTTTGTTTATTAGATGCACAACCCAAAAAAGGAACAATAAATAAATCATCTCCAGCAGGAAACTTTGGTCAATTTGGTGTCATCAGTTGGCTAATTGATAACACTTCCTGCTGATAGTCATCCCACAACTGCATGATTTTTTTCCTGGTAGTTTGCTCTGTGACTTAAGGGATGCACTTTGCAGTTCCTGCAAAGCCATGGAAAAGCTCCACCTCTGTGTACTAAGTCGTACATTTTTTTTAGATACCCTGGAAATAAAGAATTTTTTACTAACAATAGCATATAATTTGTGTTTATGTTATACAAAGTTTAATATGTGTATCTATGTTGCATATCTTTAATTATTACATATAGAGTATACATTCCCCCTGCTACATGTTTAAATAAAAATTAAAGGATTACCCTCACAACTTACATTAAGCATCAAGAGTGTCACATTATTTGCTTAATTATTAATATTAACCCTACAGGTGGTCTTAAAACTAACAGCTTTAAAAAATTAGGCGACTTAAATAACCTGAGTTCATTGATGCGATTAATTTTTAAACCACATTTAATGTGTCTGACAATGTATTATTCAAATTTTGTAGTTAACTTGTGGAGGTAAAGTCCTAAAATAATAACAAAATTAAAGAAATATGCCTAAATAATAATAAAGTCCAATCAATATTAACAAAATGGAGATGAGTACCTTGAGATAAATATAAATGTATCAAGAATGCTTTTAATATATATAGACATTGGATATATAACATCATAAATATTCACACCCATACGAAGTAATTAAAACCAAAAACTAACCAGATCTACAGGCTCTGTACGTGTTGCCATCGATGACATTGGTCACAAGCCATGGCTTCATCAGCATCTTGAAATATGCAGCTGCATACAATACACTGCAGGTGTGACGAACAGCTCTTCTCGAATTCCTCTCTCATGCAGTTTTATTTCATTTATTCCCTTATTCCCTAATCCACCACAATTGGATCCACCCCTGTTATGTTCAATTGATGGGGATTATATTTCATTAATTAACAGTTGATGGACGGCGGGGGGGGGGGGGGGCGCTGGCCGGTCAGCAGGTTCATTGCTGGCCTCCGGAACGTCCGATTGGTGCGGTCAGCTTTAACTTTAATTAAAAGCACTAAAAAAAAATCTTGCTCATCAAATCTCATGCTAAACTACAGAAAGAACTTATATGTAAAAGAAATTAAATGAATTTTTAACAAACTATTGCGTAAAAGTCCATAAAACAGCAGAAAAATTTTTTTTCGTACTTTTCGGACACTCTTCGTACGTTTAGGGAATCGGACGTTTAGGGAATCGGACTTTACGGGTTTGGACGTTTCGGTTTTCGGACGTTTCGACCTGATACCCTCACTGACGCGCAACAGAAATTATAATAGAAAATATAGCAAACTTTAAGTTAATTGGTTCAAATACGTGATTTTTTTAGCTGCAAAGTTGGACTTTGCATTGTTGCTAACATTTCTGCCCATTGCGTGTCATTAATGGTAAAAATGACCAAAAATCAAAAACAAAAATTCAGGTGGATATTTATTTTGAATCCTACTATAGGCCTAGGTAAAATGGTGTCCTAAATTGTAAGGTAATGGTGAAAATGAAATGGCTAATAGGGAGATGGTCGTAATGCAATAGAACTTCGCTCTAAGACCCATTGGTGTAAGTTTTAAGCTTAATGATAAGGTGGTCTTAATAGTGAGCTCAAATACACAAGCAATAACGCAAATGGGTAAAATAAAATTTTGTAATTATTGTGAGGTAGTCTAGCTAAACACTGAGGTGTTCTTAAAATAATGAGGTTCCACTGTGTTTATAACCTCACCATTAAGACCGACATTGTGCAAAATATACCGGTTCTAATGATGAGGGAGTCTTATACCCCAGAGTCTTACTCCGAAATGGAATGACAATATCTCACTTCTCTTTATGACCGACTCACTTTCCAGACCAGCATTTCGTACCAAATTGCATTTTTTACCTGTATTTTACCAGTTATTAAGACCACCTTACCATTAAGCACAGTAAAACATAGGCCTAATTAGAAAAAAGGTGATCTTATGACGAAGTTTCATCATATTATGTGATCACTCTTAGGCTAATTTTAATCATTAAAGCGGTCGCAAGAGTGAGGTGGTCGCAGAGCGGGGTTCCATTGTAGATCAACAACAGAAAAGCAAGTTACTGGCAAACAGTCATAACTAGAAATGAACACTTTTTCATATTCTGAAAAAAAGATCACATGACCCCCAAACAATTAATATGTCACTGTGGCCTGTAAACATATGAGGTGTTCCTCAAGGAGGTGTCTCAGACCTACCACTCTTTGTATTATTCTCATCTATGAGTACAAGCGCTACTTGTTAAGACACTGGTTCTATTATTCTGTGGCAATATCATAAAGCAGACTGGAAGAAGGTTGTGATGTCACAGACAGAGGTCTTTCTGGTGTCATAGAGCTCTTTGTTCTTTGTTCTCTGGTTTTTTCTTCTTTATATTTTGCAATATATTGATATGTATGTCAATGTATAAGCCTGCTTTGAACATTTGGTTGGTAGTCAGATGGTATCTTGTAGGTTCAATGTATTATATATCTGAATATCAAATTATGGGATTTGGTCTTAAAAAAAGGTACACAAAATTAAGAGAATCACACTATAGTATGTTTTCCTTGAGAATCACACTATAGTATGCTTTCCTTGAAAATCACACTATAGTATGCTTTCCTTGAGAATCACACTATAGTATGCTTTCCTTGAGAATCACACTATAGTATGCTTTCCTTGAGAATCACACTATAGTATGCTTTCCTTGAGAATCACACTATAGTATGCTTTCCTTGAGAATCACACTATAGTATGCTTTCCTTGAGAATCACACTATAGTATGCTTTCCTTGAGAATCACACTATAGTATGCTTTCCTTGAGAATCACACTATAGTATGCTTTCCTTGAGAATCACACTATAGTATGCTTTCCTTGAGAATCACACTATAGTATGTTTTCCTTGAGAATCACACTATAGTATGCTTTCATTGAGAATCACACTATAGTATTTTTTCCTTGAGAATCACACTTTAGTATGTTTTCCTTGAAACAATTCCTTAATACATAAAATACAATATTTACAAGGACAATTTCTTTAGTTATGGTTCTAGAAAGAACATGGACGTTTACTTGGTAACAAGAAAACATTACTAGTTTCAAGTAAATATGACTACAACGAGAAACATTCTGGTTAATAACAGGAAAATATAATTTCAATCCATAAATTGGCTTGCCTTAGGAAAGAAAGCGATTGCATTTTGTTAGTTAAGAAAATACTTCTGGCCACTAACTCTCAATAAAATGTTACTTCATTTTAAGAAAATGATTTTTGGCAGTAGACAAAACTCCCCTATGACAGTGGGAGTTCAGACGTCATCTGGAGTTTAGTTTCCAAGTCTGCCCACAGGAATCCTTCCAGCAGTATGGCCCATATGCTATAATAATGCTGAAATATTAAAATGCAATTAGCTACTCAAAATCACACATTAAACAGTAGCTTAATACACAATATTAATTGCTTTGAGCATTTGTTTGACTGACCTTTTCATGAAAAATCGGTTTAGTTATAGGTTTTCATTTATCCAGTCTACATGGCCAATTGTGCTACGTGCGTTTTCCATGCGTTTGGATAAACGCATGGTTTTTTGCCTCATTATAATTAGCTAAAAACCATGCGTTTTCCATGTGTTTATTCTCATGGAAAACGTACAAGGCACATTTGGCCATGTAGTAATTTGATATTGAGTAGCCTATATTTAAAAAGAGGCACAAGTGAACATATATTTTCATATATGTGTATAATACTATGCAACAATGATGGCATGTCATTACTGATTAATATTATTCCGCAACAAGCTTACTCATATCAATTAATAGTGCGTGTGTGTGTGTGTGATTAGGGCTTTAATTCCTGTATTTCTGCACCAGTTGGGCTATTTAGGACAGGCAGAGACTATGGCAATGAGACGAAGGATGAAACAGCCATCCAACTTAGGCTCGACCGGAAATCGAACTCAGGACCTATTTGAAAGCCCAGAGCGCTACCTCTGAGCTAGGCCCCCGCTCTTATCAATTAATAGTAATTGAATAACTTCAAATGTAAACGCCTAATTGTCTGTGTTATGGTATTATACATATGCATTAGGTTGTGAGTGAATGAGTGATTGAATCAATCAAGCAATTAATCAATCAATTAAACTGTATCAAAATTGTTATGAATCAAGTTAATACTTTTTGATAAATTATAAGAAATCTAAATAAGTTTGCAATCACCAAAGAATTGACAAAAACATAATTTACTTGTTCAGCAAAAACACAACAACAAAAAACAGTTTAAAAGTTGCCATGTCCAAATCTGGAAACAGGTGAACCTGATCCCAAAAGTTTTAAATGCAAGGTGGTCAAAATATTGGGGTGTTTTTGAGTTGGGTTACACTCTGCGTTAAGAGAAAAAAGTGTTTGCATGATCTGCAAATCCCTTCATCCCAGAAACCCTGTTGAGAAACACTCATCTATTGGAAATTATTGATATTATTCTACATGACAGCACCGAGGAAATGGACTCCCCACATCTGATCATTTTCCCAAGCCCCTAATACAAGGATATTTCTCGAATTGTCTTCACAGTTATCCGAAGAATGTGGATCTATAGAAAATATTAGAAAACTTAAAGATTACATTTTCAATTAATTGCTGATTGTATTGAGAAAATTTGGTAATTGTTATTTCCCGTGATGAATAACTCCATAAATATTTGATAGATGGGCATATCAGCTTTGAATAAGAAAAGAGCATTTAAGCCATCAATCATTCCATATTGGATAATTATGATATACCATATATCTCAAAATAATTAGAGTATTTTATACATTATACCTCTTTTATAAATCAAGAAAAGGTCATGTCTCAGCTTTGTACACCATTACTGATAGTTTTTATTTTACTGTTGCTATGGTAACACAGTCAAAGAAAAATATATCCCTACAACATGAAAAGGGTGTCAGCCTTCACAAAAGCTTTTAAAAATAGCAATTTGCTGTTCTTTCCCTTGCTTATGTCCAACTAATCGCAAATGTATCCATATATATAAGGAAACAGGGGACAGACACGCATTTCCATGGCAACCAGAAACTGCAGAAAGTATGTTTCTATAGTGAAATATTTACATTGCAAATTATTAAATATCACCTTCCCATGTTTAATATATCTTATAAAATGTTTATTCCTGGAAGCGTTTGCTGAAAAGTGACCATTTAAGAAAGTGTGAACATATTTGTAAAACAGTTACCATAGCAACAGCAAATTGACAAAAAAAAAACTGATTTTACTACAAAAACCAAGAGGTAAGCCAATTTTATGATGCCAAATTTAAGGAAGTGTGGATCGGTGCTAACAGAAATCGCAATTTGAGGGGCTGGCCATATATAGTATAATATTATCTATAGGTGTGGTTGACAGACAGACAGAGAGACAAAATGGAAGGACAAACTGACCGACATGCAGGCCATAACATTACCCTAGGCAATATATACCTTAATGGAAGACCATGTATGACTTAAAGACAACTTAAACTGTTTATAGGTCACAAGGAACAAACTCATCCAGAATCTTGTGGCTCTTCACTCAACTCCCACCAGCAAAACATGTGAAAATGAAGCTCTTCCCCCTGACCAGCCATCCGTAGTTTTCTTTATATATTGGAGTTATTATTATGGGGATGTATTTTCAAGATAATAAATGTGATACTTAAAGAAAATAATTAAAGAAAAGTGTTGTAAAACAAGAAACCAGACCAAAATGTAAGTATTTTATTTAAAGTGTCCGAAAACTTTTGGCCACGGCCTTACAAGCAATTTAAGAGTGGTAAATTAGGTTTGGTCAATAGAACTGAAAACCAAATATGCAGATGACAATCTTTCAAATATTATGCGTTTGCATGAATTTCTCAGTTGCACACGAATTCCTGTATGGCACTGCCATCTAAATTGGACAGTTAAGTTGTGGAAATTGGAGACAAATGTTTCTCAGAAGGCCATTAGCCACGACAAATGCATTTTCATTTTGCTTTCACTTAACACATTACACATTTTGTACTTTTAATGCATCTAAATGGAAATACACGGTTAACTACAGATCAAATTTAAAATTAGGAAAATGAGTTGATCATTTATGAAAATTTCTGTTGTGCAAGAAATAGGTTTGAATTGAATTTTTGGCACCCCAGAAAATCATGGTCACAAAGCTTGAAGTATAATATAGCTCACAGGACAGGCTGTATCACGAGGAATTAGACACAAAGTGTAAAAAGAAAATTAAGCTGGTAATGTTATTTTGCGTATACATTTTTTTCAAAGTTTTATCAGTCAGTCAGTCAGTCAGCCAGTCAGTCAGTCAGTCAGCTTATGAACTTATCGCTGTCTGCAGAATGAATAATTGAATGAATGATTTAATGAATGAATCACATCCTCCATAAACTAAAGTCTACCATACTGGCCAAAATATGAATGGATGAATCCATCAATAAATAAATAAATAAAGGTTCTATAGATAAATTATATTTTCTTTATTTTATGATTATTATTTATTCGTACAACATTATTGTACATTAAAAAAGAAAGAAAGTGCTCGAAAATATCCTGACAGGTACAATAAGGTCAAACATTCCCTTTATGTCTATTAAAATACTTCATGGAACCTGGAATCACAATAACCGCTTAATCTGTTTTAATTCTCATGGAAATTAAGCTAGCTACAATTTTGTAATCTCTGACAGAATATTTCCTGTGCTCTGCATGTTTTTCATATGAACCAAACGCCTCTTATCAATATTTCACAAATCTCTAATATTTCCTTTTTTATTATATTCAACTAAAATGAGGCCACACGGGGCATTGAGGTTTGAAAAGAGGCCAAATGTTGTCCCATAATATAGAATATAGATATCTATAGACAGTGATTCTGACAGTTGAATTATGTACACGCATGCCTGGTTTGTATGGCCAGCCCTTTTACAATTCCAGCAGTCTGTTCTAGTTGTCGTTCTGTACTGTCCAGTAAATGCCTGTCCACACTGGCTTTTGGGTATGACAGAATTTGCTGAAGGTTTATAAACATTTTGGGGCTAGTTTGGGTTTTCCCTGTAAATGCAAAGTGACAATCATTACAAAAGGGTGAAAAAACACTGTTCAGTGTTCAATTATCAGAGAACAATTCGGAATATAATATTAGCATTGTGGGCATAACAAATAGAACGAGTGCTCTAAATTGCCTTAATATTTAAAACGCAAAAAACCATGAAAATGAAGGACTTAATTACAGTTGTAACATTTGTGGCTCCCAAATATTTTGTCCATCAACAGACTTGATATGTAAGGTGGTGCCTCATGTGTGAATGCTTTCAAAGTCTTGTTGAGAAGTTTGAATTCAATTCAGGAAACTTTCAATAATATCTTCACATTCTTTGGCCTAAAAGTCTTTGCAGCAGTATTTTTTAGATAATATACCCATGAGAGAATGTTGAATTTATCATGACAAGATGAAAGTGTGGAGGCTTTGTAGCCTCCAGCAATATCTCAAACATAATACATATGTAAATATTACCAAACATATTGGCATAATATATTCCAACAAACATTTTAAATCAAAATTGCCTCAATATACAATTTGCAGAAACAGATTTTGAGTTTGCATGGCATCAGCTCTGTATGCTGAAATTACTATTATAATTACCTCTGTATACAGTACATAATGCATATACTTTATACACAATATCATAAATAGATATGAAATTGACATGTGTGTACAAGGTAAACTATTCTCACATGAAATGTCCAATCAGATATCTTTATTGATACAATGTGACTGTCCAAAATTTTGTAATACTGGATTCAACAAGTTATACTTGACAGGAAAAGTTATCAAGAAAAGTTATATTTGACAGAAAAAGTTATATTTGACAGCAAAATTATATTGGACAAAAAAATGTATATTGGATCCTTTGTCATGTAAAAGAGGATTTTTCGCGGAAACTAGGTCACCTGTGTCATTATATAACATGGTGGATGGGTAGCCTTAGGTAGGTCGACATATGTAGAGTTGTTATTGTATTCAGAAAGCTATATTGGACTCTACTAGCACCTCGTCCAATAAAGCTGTTCTTTATCCATACTGATGAGTTAAGCTCTCAGAAATAACTGATGTAAGGAAAATTCAGTTAAGTTGCAGATCAATCGAAGTTCTGTAGAAATGCACTAACTGGAATTCGACTTCGGCAGGAGGTTTGCATGTTCTAGAAACAGCTTTTAAATAAATGATCAGCTGTTTTTCAATGGGGCATTTGTTAGTTCAGAAGGGGGACCAGATTTAGGATTTCTCAGTTGACACTGTGGCGAGCGACGAATCACAAATCAAATGGTCAACTATTCAAAACAAGACGTTTGCTGGCGTACATTTTGACACGATGGTCAACTTCCGGTCAAGCTGCAATCGATCAGCCAACTAAAGAGGCCCCCCTGGCCAGCATTGGGCCAACACAAGGCCAACATTTGGCAGGAGGTGGACAGGTAGCTGCCAGCAGATTTCTCAATGTGTCTTCAGTGACCTGTTGTTTAGTGTTAACAAAACTACTGCCCCAGAGTTCAATTCACCGGATATGAAGAGATATCCTGTTCCGACAAAGTAATAATTAAAGAGCTACAGTTAAGGCGGATATGTAGATACCTCCCTCGTCTCCACGTTTTGATAGGTAACCCCCCCCCCCCCCCCACCTAAATAGCCCGTTTCCTTGACCAAAAACGTCACGACGCTGTCACGACGCTGCTAATGACGCACCTGCTGTCGTCACAAAAGTCACGTGACCTCCCACCTTACACTACTGCCCTCTGCTGAGGGATATTGGAATTTAAAAAGGTGGTGTCATATTTGATATCAAATACGTTCATGTAGAAGTCCCATGCAATCTATGAAATATGAGCTCATGTCAGCTCCCAATGTTTAACCAGACATTAATAAGAATGAATAATTTGTGTGTCTGGACGTAGTTAGTTCCGTTAAAAACAGCCTGTAAAATTGATCATAGACAAAGCTAGCCAACCTCTGCTATATGATGCTACCTGCCACTAAACGAAACTGTCTGGCTATATACATGCAGCACCTTTTCGGGTATAAGTTGAGAGTTACGCGTATTAGTAATTTTTGTTTAAAAGATGCATGTCTGTTGTACATACACATTTTATGATATATTAGACAAATGTCTTACATTTACCAAGGTTTATTATTTTCAGTGGTGATAGGTGTAAGCTGACTGTAAGCTAGGAGTAGACAGAAGCAGTTGGTTTTAGCCAGTTATAGCTACAGCCAGGAATGGGTTGCTACAGCTGTCTAGAGACGACGAAACTAACTGTATACAGATTAAGTACAGCAAAAACCCTGCTGTCGGGGTATGTTGGTTCAAAATTGGGTGGTCCTAATTGTGAGGTGGTCTTAATATTGAGGTCTTGAGCTGGTGCTTTGCTGTACAATAAATGACCTCTTGCTGTAGCAGCCGGGTGGTCTAGTGGTAAGACGCTCACCTGCTCCTCTGAAAGACCCGGGTTCAATCCCCCGGGCACCCTTCAAGAGCAGAATCTCAGCTAGATGTCGTCTGGCTAAATTAGCGGTCCCTTGTACTCGATGTTTATGCTGAGGCCAGTAAAAGACCCCGTCCAGGGGTAAATGAGTAGCGTGGGTGGACTCTTTTGCTCCCTGACCTCACCAATCAACCCTCGCTACATGGCAAATTGTGCCACGTGCGTTTATCCTTCTCATGGAAAATGCACGTGGCACATTTGGCCATGTAGTGACGTGAACTTGCCTTAGAGGGCTGTGCTCTATCTATCTATCTATCTAGGTGTGGAGCCTGTCCATCCAATCGAATTAACATAGAAGATCATATTAATGTGGTTTGTTTCTAATTAATTCTCTTGATTCTAATCCAAGGTGTTTTAAATTCTTAGTCGACAACTTAGAAATTTAGCTCCTTTAAAAGTTTGAGGTCATCTGTGCGAATGTGCTTTCTAAATGCTATATCCCGGGAATAAAATACATTTCGATACAGGTAAATAATGATTTATTATAAAATCTAAGCGCTTTCAATGTTGAGGTGGTCGTAGTAAGGAGTGGTCTTAATGACTTAAAGTCTCACAGATTGAGATTACCCTGATTTTAAGCTAGATTACCTGTATTTTGTAAGAGCTGCTGCTAGTACCCCTCCTAGCTTTAGACTAAGGGAAATATTGTGAAAATGAATCCCCCCCCCTATATATTTTGTTCAAAATTTTGAAAGGGTAAACCCCCCCCCCCCCCACCCCGCTCTGGTTTCACTTACAGCTACACAATATGTATGATTTTTTTATGTTCCTTTTTTTTTCTTTTTTTTTAATTCTGTGTGTGCATATCACATACTTTGTGATGTATCACATGACAGTGACGTTCAAGACCTTTCTTTATCCATTTATCTCACATATCTTAAATGTTTTAAGTCCCCAGACTGTATCCTATTGACAGAACTCTTTTTGAAATGTCTGCATATCTCTGCTACGATCGCTAGCTGGCTATACAGTGTATTTGGCTAGAATATAATTTTCACTTCTATTTCTATATATTTTCTCTCGAATAAATAATCACTAATTATTTACATTCAAGTAACAAATTTTCCTTTATTTCTCTCAAGGTTTTAGCGACTTCTTTTTTACTGATAAACAATTTCTTTCTGCTCAAGTGTATTTATATGTTGGCTACAGTGGTGGAATGTTGCATGATTTTGGTGTAAATTAATTTGTACTGTAAATTGCCGAATCGGATTCCTTCATAAGATCAATGGTATACCTTTGGCAACTAGTCAGACAATCAATCAGTTAGTCAGTCAGTCAGTCAGTCAGTTAGTCAGTCGGTCAGTTAGTCAGTCGGTCAGCACGTCAGTCAGTCAGTCAGCACGTCAGTCAGTCAGTCAGTCAGTCTATCAATCAGTTTGTCAGTCAGTCAGTTAGTCAGTCAGTCAGTCAGTTAGTCAGTCAGTCAATCTGGCTGTCAGACTGTCAGTGTGTCAAACAGTCTATCTATCCATCTATCCACCTATCCATCTATCCATCTATCCATCTATCCACATATCTATCCATCTATCCATCTATCTATCTATCTATCCATCTGTCTATCTATATATATATATATATCTCCGGCCAGATCTCCTTCATATAATCATTCGACTCTCTATTGAGATTTAGACTAAATAATATTTCCTCATACATATTCAGTGTTACAAGAAACATATAGATTTAGTAATCTGCCGTAAAGAAAACCTCTGTGACTTGTGAAAACCGAATATGTAACTAAATCTAAGACACATTTAGCGAAAGTTTGATTGTAAAACTAAAGCTTTGTGTGATACTATTAGTGGAGAAAATGGCAATTTGGAGGCTAAATTTGAAAGTAATTTGTCAATGAATGAGGGTGATGTTGTAGTTAATTCCGTGAGACACAAAAAGTGTCCATATGTCAATTTTAAGGGGAAGAACGCCTCCATTGATGCAAGGAGGTGGGCGGACCCCCCACGTGATGTGATGCGCGCGCAGCTGACAGCACGTGGCAGCAGTGTCGTTATGCAAATGAGTTGGCGCCATATTAATGACCAAGGGGAGCCAGGGAAAGTTTTGAGGAAGGCTGAGCAGCTAGAGGACCAGAGACTTTCTCCACACACAAGCAAAGAAGATGCAGCTCCAAGTCGCTACCTGGGCTTTTTTCGGACTGGTCCTCTTGGAAGCATCCTTGGCCGCCGACAGCGGAAGCAACTCACAGGTCGATAAGCGACGAGGGTGGGGAAAGAGGGACAACGAGGGAGATTTGGACAAGAGGAGGGGATGGGGGAAAAGAGACTCTTTGGATTCAACCTCAGAGTTAGAAGCTGAGGCTGATAAACGTCGCGGGTGGGGCAAGCGTAACTCTCTCGACGAGTTCGAAAAGCGTCGCGGCTGGGGAAAGCGTTCTTTGACAGAAGAAGAGAAACGAAGAGGCTGGGGAAAGAGAGATATTGAAGAGGAAGAAGAGATGGACAAGAGGAGAGGATGGGGAAAGAGATCTTTGGAAGAGGCTGAAGAGAAGAGAAGGGGCTGGGGAAAGCGTTTGACCATCGACGCTCTCGAAGACGGTATCGATAAACGAAGAGGATGGGGAAAGAGGAGCCCTTTGGAGGAGGAAGAGGAGAAGAGGAGAGGATGGGGAAAGAGGAACGTGGCCAAAGACAGCACCGAGGCCTGCAGTGAAATGAGACAAGCAGTCGTTTACTACATTAACTCAGCTATTGAGGTAAGTTTCCTTTTACTCTTTATTCATTTCAATTATCTATATTCTACATTGATAGTTACATGTTTCATATATCCAGGTTGAATTAATTTAATTTTGAATGTTGAATTATTTCTGAAAAGATTGAAATAAACATTAAGTGAAATTAAAAAAGTTTGAATAGGTCTAAAAACAAAGGTATCAATAAATGTAATTATAAACTTATAATTCCGGCAACAAAGTGATAAGCTGATAGATTGTATATATTTAAATCCATGGTATTTATCTATATATTCTAAATATATAGGTAGATGCCTTGCAAATGTATGGGACCATTTAATCTATGCTGAATTTATTACAAAATATTAAACAAACATAAAGTGAAGATGAGAAGGCAGAAATATAGAATTATCTAATTCCAGCAACAAATAAAAAGTATATATTTAGGAAATGAAGAGCAACAATTAATGAAATTTATTTTAAATCTTGGCAGTAGATATATTTTTGACAATATCTATTGTCTCAATTGGCAATGGGAAGATTCAACATTTACTGGAAAAAAAACCCAGTCAATGGCAATTTGAATGACTATAGAGCCCGCTAAACCATTCACTTTTGAAATAACTACTTCAATTTAAAGTAACGGAAAATAAAAAAACTACGCCAATTAAAATATATATAAATCTATCCAGATCACTGTCTTTTTAGATATTTAAAGTCATCTCTTAAATTAAATAAAGGAGTTATCAATTAATCTATTTTTCTGAATTAAGAGTTTTGATCGGGTCCCTTTAATTAACTTAATTAAATATGTTAACATGAAATAAGTTTTAAGGCAGAAAATCTGCTGAAAAATTCAGAGATTAGTTTTGCCTGGAATCTATAATAGTTCTGCTGAGAAATGTGTTTATTTCGCATTTCTCTTACGGAGAATATCTTTGGAATCAGAATTTTATCAATTCGTTTGTTTTATTGATGCGTTTCTATCATGGAATCAGCCAATAGGCTGTTTTGCTTCAGGGGTTAGAGGCTTGTTGAATTACATAACATCACTTTTAAAGGGAAAGCAAATATTTTAGGAATCGTAATGAAATGAATATTGAAATGAATAACATTATGCAACATATGCTATACATCAAAGAAATCAGTTTGTTTTTAGACACAACAGTTAAGATTAGTATCATGACAAATATAGCATCATATTCTGTGGTCATTTTAAACGATGTAAATAAATAATGAATTAATGTCGCAACATAAAGTCTAGGCCTATTTCAAGTAGAGATGCATGCACATACGTGTATAACTCTTTAAAGCCTTATTTTTTTTAGAAATTGCTTTAAAAATATCCGAAAAATTAGGAAAATATGCCCAAAAAACTAGGCTATTTATATCTCAGGGAGTGATTTAAATTCTTTCTCTATATATCAAGTTAAAAATGATTAAGCTTCATTTGTATGAGATTTTGAGAATGCCTCAGCAAAGAACAACGGAAACCTTTTAATTAATATTGATGAGTTTAATGTATAATTCTTAAAGCTTTGAACTTAAATTTATGAAACGCCATGCTTAATTAATTATGATGGGGATTTTCTTTCTTGTTTAGATTTTATTCTTAAATTATATAATTGCCAATCTTCACATCTTGTTTAAGGCGTATTTCCCAAATAGTTAGGATTAGTATTCCTATGGAGATTTCGCAAAATATGGCGATAAAGTACATATTATTAATGTATACTTTGTAAACTTATTAACCTTTTTTAGCATAACATTTTGGCATCAGTTTTATGACCCCACACCAAGCCATTGTTCACTCCCTGACAAGTGTTCAACGTGCCTGCTGTAAAACAGCAAGGTTGTGGGTTCAAACCCCCAGCCATGGCATGGATGAACTGAGCAGATCCTCTGCAACTCTTTGCTCCATTCCACCCAGGTGTAAATGGGTACTTGGCTATAGGTGGAGTTGAGAAAGACTCTTTCTTGAACAGATGACGTGGTTGTGTGTTGTGAATACTACAGGAGTTGAGAAAGACTCCTTTTTGAACGGGTTCGCTGCTAATGGTGCCATGACCGGGTAAACACGAACCACCTCTATCTGTACCAAAGTGTAACTTTGTATTATACACGTTGAAAACTTATTGGTTAATATTCATCAGTCAGTTTAAACCAAATCTTAAAAGACATGCGATGGAAATTTGTTTGTGGACTACATAATGATCCAAATATTTGGTAAATTTAGGCTTATATAATTTAGACGTACGTCAACTTGACGCCAAATGGCTAAAACAGCCAGCTTTATTAGCAGCGTTTGGGTGCATGGGTTCAAACCCTATTCCCTGCATTGTTCAATTGTTCATGAGCCACATCTCAGCCCCTGTGGCACGCAGTACATGGGCCTATTCTCACCTTTTTCTGCGTTTCTGAGCCGAGCTGAACTGTACAGGGGACACGAATGATTTATTTTTGTAAAAGCAGACCTGTGTGAGGTTAAAAATGCAATATCCCTGGCCATGTGCCACAGACATTTTGTATTGAACATTACTGCTAATACATGTTCAAACTTAACTCCTGGAAAACTAGAAACCTAATGATTGTGAAAGTATTGACGAATTTTTGTCACAAAATAACATATTAGTTAAGAAACTTGGCAGTCGTCATAATGAGGTAGCCTTACTGAAGATGTAATATATAATATTATACCGCGAAACTGCCTTAAGGCACCTCACTATTAAGACTATCTCGCTATTAAGACCTTAAATTTTGGACACGTATAAAACTTTAATAACTCTTTTTATCATAGGTTATTTTGTGCAAATTATGCATGATCCAATTACTCCTAGCCAAGAAACTGCTACTTATTAATCATTAAATTCTTCTAATTTTGTCACTCTTCTACTTGTTTTAAAATATGCTCTTATTTGCCAGTAGCTCATACTGTACTGATTTTGTACATATTTGATAAGAAATATGAAACATTGATCTATGAACATCTATAAATCAATTATATTCCTATGATTTGATATACAATTCATAATTCATAATTGCTCTCAGACGATGTATAGAAAATTGTCTTCTCCAGAAAACAATTTGCAGCCAATACTAGAAAATTAGCGAGAAACTATACATACAATATTAGCTGTCAACTTGAGACAATGGCCACGTCATTAGTGTAATTACTCTTAAAGTGACGTAGCAATTGTGTCCTTGCATGGGTATTACGCAAGGCGCTTGTATTTGACGCACAATATCCAAGGTAGTCCCCCCCCCCCTCCCCCCCCCCAGCTCAGAATATTGACAGGCAAGAAACAAGAGGAATATTTTGTAATTAACTGTGATATAATTGGCTGGTGGTAAAAATTACATAAGACTGGATTGATACTACGGTATATGGATTTTTTGTTTTATTGTTTTATATTTATTTGGTATAATAGACCAACGCAGCGTAGATAATGATACAGCTTATATTTCAATCAGATCGATTCATTTCATGTACGGGTGTATAGAAATTCTCGAATCATTTAGATCTTCATGTACTAAAGACCAAAGAATTAATTGTAGATTTCAGTAGGTCTGAATGTGTGTATCCAACATTAATTATTAACAATGCGCCAGTCGAATTTATTCCAGAATACAAGTATTTGGGCAAAATAATTGACAATAAGCTCAAAGGGAGTCCCAACGCAATGAAGTTGTGTACTAAAGCAAGACAAAGACTTTGTCAATTATGTGGAAAATACAATTCTTAAAATGTTCTACACTGCTGTAATACGCTCTGCTAACTCATTGCATTCTATGCTGGTATGGAACTCATTGCATTCTATGCCGGTATGGAACTCATTGCATTCTATGCCAGTATGGAACTCATTGCATTCTATGCCGGTATGGAACTCATTGCATTCTATGCTGGTATGGAACTCATTGCATTCTATGCTGGTATGGAACTCATCGCATTCTATGCCGGTATGGAACTTGTTGCATTCTATGCCGGTATGGAACTCATTGCATTCTATGCCAGTATGGAACTCATTGCATTCTATGCCGGTATGGAACTCATTGCATTCTATGCCGGTATGGAACTCATTGCATTCTATGCCGGTATGGTACTCATTGCATTCTTTGCTGGTATGGAACTCATTGCATTCTATGCCGGTATGGAACTCATTGCATTCTATGCCGGTATGGTACTCATTGCATTCTTTGCTGGTATGGAACTCATTGCATTCTATGCTGGTATGGAACTCATTGCATTCTATGCTGGTATGGAACTCATTGCATTCTATGGAACTCTAACTGGAAATGACAAGAGACAATGGATAAGATTGTTAAATCAGCTATACAACTGAGTTGCCAGCAGATACAATTTGGTCATGTGAAAAGTGAAAAAGAAAACTGAATGTATTAGGGACGAAGATTAGAGTTACGTGGGAGCCGCTTGAGCGCAATCTACTGTAGGACCAATATATATTCTATTAATTATTTGTACCCAGTGCTGTGGGGATGTATAATCATCCAATATATATATAACTGTTTGTGTACACAAGTGAGCACACGTTTCATTACGTAATGATTAATAAAATTGTCGTTTATTTATAAGCAATAATTATGGTATACATATAAAACTGCTTCCGCGAAACACAGATCAGATCTATGCATAGGAATGTTGCATAACTGAGTGAACCCCGTTGAAAGAAAACTATTTTGTAATTAATTGTATTTAGGGTTCTCAGAAAGAAAAAAAGCTAACCCCTATCATATAATTAGTGTACATTAACTAATCTTGTGCGATGAACTATCACTTTCTAGATAATCTTTGTCACTTCGATTGTCATTTGATTAAATAATCTTTTAAGGTTTGGGGGAGTTCGCTTATGCACTGTATATAATAGTGTTTGGTATGCCTGGGACCCTACCTTCCTTTCCTCAATGCTACTGGGTCTTAAGCTTAGTCAGCTTATACGACCAGCTGCCAGAGGCAGATGTAATGATGAGACGATAAGGCTGCTTTGGATTCCACTCCATGTTACACATTTACCCCATGAGTGAGGTCTTTGACTTGCCTCGGCGTAGTTAGTGTGGTGGTCCACACAGCATAGTGCAGAGCATGGACACATTGGCAGTATGCCACTACAGATTTATGTAAGATCGTAAGAAGCAAGAATAAAGAGAAGATACAATGTATATGCAGAGTGATTATCAAACAAGCTTCAGTAAACAGTCAGAAACATGTCCACATGCACATGAAAGGGGCTAGTCTCTCTAATAGGAATGATAAGACCACAACATAGGAATTAAGATAACTAGTGCAGCCTACAGTTGTGATAGAACTGAGTGGCCTAGTGGTTAAGGGGTAAGGGCCTAGCTCAGTGGTAGCGCTAGGCTTTCAACCACTGGGTTCCGGGTTCAATTCCCGGCCGAGCCTATGTTGGATGGCTGTTTCATCCTTCGTCTCATTGCCATGGTCCCTGCCTGTCCTAATTAGCCCATCAGGTGCAGAAATACAGGACGTAAAGCCCTAATCCACCCACCCACCCTAGTGGTTAAGGAATTGGCCAACTCCTCTTAAGGACCTGGGTACAAACCCCAGCACTGATGTTGGCTCAATCTAGCATCTGGGATAGTCCAGTGGCTCTGGGACTAATCTGCTGATCATATGGGGTAGTGGGTCCGAACCTCCACCCAGATTACCACTGCCCTGTCATATACCCCAATGATGGTGCTGGTGTGAGTTCACTTCTTAAGTCCCTTAAGTTATCCTTCTTAAGTCCCTTAAGTTATCCCACGTGTGGGGGAAATTCTATCAGTGCTACTAGTCTAAACTTTAGTCAGCTAATATGACCAGCTAGCAGTGGCAGAAGAAATGAAACGATAATAAGGCTTGGAGTCTAATCACGTTACACATTTATCCCAAGGGTGGAATCTTTTTCCTGCCTCAGCATAGACACCGAATGCAATGCCCCCCAAATCTACTAAATGTTTTTAATAGCAAATAACACCTCACAAACGCTAGATTAATTTCCATTTATGCAAAGCTTTGTGTTATCTGAGGTGATTTTTGTGAGTTTAAAGAGTTTTATTAAATCTAAGAAAGGTTCAATTACATTTTCTTGTTTTTGACAATAATTGTGAAGCGATTTCATTTGAGATAATATCTTAAATCATCACTACAACAAAAGCCTATTAATTCAAGGATTTAGGTTCTATTTATTTCACAACTTGAAAGATTTCTCAAAGATCCTTTAAAACCAACGGCTACAGCCATTGTGTAATTAATAACTTGGTTAATTAGACATCAAAAGTGTGAAATTCCTTTAATTAAAATGGCTCTTGATCATGATGCCTTAGGAAATACACATTGAGATCCTAGCCTAAGAATCTGTCATTATTAAGCAAGGGAGAGAAATGAGCTCCCTTAAGGTTTTCGCTTCTGCCATTCTCTTACAGTGGGGGAAAATAGTTTTGGCTCACCAGAAGTATGTCCTCATAATTTAATCCGTTTATTTGACAAAATGTAATTACTAAGCTGAGCAGTCTAATTGGTAAAGTTTCCAACTTATCAAGAGCACAACAACAACAACAACAACAACAACAAAATCTTGATTATGTAATTGAAAGACTTATATTTCTAAAAAAGGCAACACGGTTAAAGTTCGTCTTTTTATCACATAAGTACACATTTGCAATAATTTCATATCGAATTATTATCATATCTTTCATCAGAGACTTATTTGTTGCAATATACGGGCAGACGTCATGATGAGATTGCTGAAAATACTATTGACAGCAGATTTCGGAAATACAAAAAGGGGTATTTCTGATGGCATGAAGACTGTTGTCTAAATATAGAATTCAGTGGGAGGAGATTGTAAGCAATTAGGTAATCCCCGTTTATCAAGAGATTTTCCAATGTCTACAAAGCAAGTGGATGGTTGACACCTTGGAAAGGTACCCCAGGCAAATCCCACTTAGTTGGGGTATATTAAAATGTACTCGTGTGGCCCACGTGGTCAGAGCTGTCAAACTAACGGAAACAATTAGATGGGCTTGTCCTCCGTTGATATTCACTCATATGGAGTGTGAAAATAGTGTACATACTTTATAATCACTTTTAATAGTTTCAATTGATATATAATTCATGGTGATTACAACGGAATTTTACCCTTTTGAGTTTAAGGCCTGACCTCATTGAGTCATCAGTCCATGTCACGGCAGGGTCAACTAATTTAAATATAAGGAGCCTGTGCTGGAGTGATGGTTGTGTCACACAGATTGATAGATTGAATTTTCTAAAGACTTGTACAAAATTGGACTGTTCTGTTAGAAATTCATAGTGGCCATGCCTTTATTATAACCAGAGCAGTTGGAATTTAACAATTGATCATGAATATATAATTTTTTTCAAAAACAGCTATACCAATTATTTAGCATACAGCAGCTTCCCTTAGTCTCAAACTCAGCTCCCTTGAGATTATACAACCATTCACATACTTTGTCAGCCTTATCGTCGCATCATTACGTCTGCCTCTGATAGCTGGTCATATAAGCGAACAAATCTTTAGGCCCAGTAGCGATGAAACATCCGCATTGAGACATATATAGACATGGCTATGACCAGAATTCTAAAACATTCTTGTATCGAAATAGTCTAGTTTAAGGTCCTGACTAGTTCCATTCAAAGTCCCAGTTTTGTCTGAGCTGGAGATGTGCTCAGTGTCCATGCTGAGGCAAGTAACAGGCCCCATCCATGAGATAAATATATTACTAGACGCGACTCCCTTTTGATCTTTTATACATAGAATATCTATAGGCCCTATTTTTCCAAACAGTATTGCACCAATACATATTCCAACAAAAGTTTGTTTTGTTAACATTTTATACACTAGACTCAGCACCCTGCAACTTGAAGTCTATCATCAGCAGAATGAATATAAAAAATTGATTAAATCCTGTTTTTTGTATTTGTCTTTTCAAGGAAATATCATCATGCTTCTCATATCTGCAATGGCACTTTTTTTTTTGAGAGAGGATAGAATTACTGTCTTTTTTTCATGCACAAAGACATACACTGTCTGTCCATCTGTCCGCCTATTGTGTGTATGTCTTAAGTTCATTATCAATAAACAACAGAAAACAAATAAACTGTCAACTGAAACACAGGAAAATATTGATAATTCCTCGGTGCAATTAGCTTCCACGAATTGTGTGTGTCATTGCCCCGATAATATAATACATTGCTTCTACATTAGCCGTACATTGGCAATATGTTGGCACAGTATTCAATGTTGGGCAAATGTTGGCACCACAGTTAGTCCTGTGATACGCATTGATAGTTTGTTAGATCAAATTTCTCAGCAACTATAAGGGGTAAAAAAAAAGACCCTCCAACCCTCTCTGCTTCTTATGCTAATTGCTTAAGTTAAAAAATTCCTGTAGTTAGGTCCAAAGATTGCAAATTCAGAATTTTATTGAAGTCCATGAATAGTCACCATTAAATTAGGTTTTGACTGAAATTAAGTTTTCTGCTGAGTGCTTTGATGACCTAACGAAGTCCATACATTTTCCAAATTGCATTATTTACAAAATATGACATTAAAACGACAGTGATGTCCCTCACAGTTTACAATAATTATCGTAATTCCTAATGAATAAATAGTAATTCTTACAAGCCATGTTAACAATAAATTGACAATTCCTGGTAATTTCTAGTAATTTCAATTCAGTAACTAATATGTAATTCCAAGTAATAAGTAATATCTTGGTTAAACAATTACATGGCTAATACATTATTATGTTTTTGCGTTTGGTCTTAAGATATATTAACAAAATATTCCATGATAGCATTCCAAATCGAAACAACATCGGCGCGACATCGGCGATGTTGTTACGATGTTGTAACGACAGCGGCCAACATGAAAACGATGCTGGGCCGATTTGGAATGCTTTCTGGGTTGATGACGCAATGCATTATTCAACAATACCGTATCTTGCTGCTTCTGATACTGAAGCAGGCTGAATCCGGCTGATGTAGCTTTACTGTAAAACATCTTTGCTGGGCAGGGTTTTGTCAATAAGTTATGAGATGTTTCTTTACAGGCAGCAGATAGATAACTGAGTCTGTAAATACTGTAATATTTGTAAGGAAAAACTGCCTATCTTACAGTCATCATACCTTTGCATGAGTATATATTTGTATCTACAATATAAAGTTTCATCTTGTCCTGTTTTGAGTGTCTTGTCGCGTTCTGTCTTGTCGTGTCTTGTCTAGTTTTGTTCATTTTTGTCTTGTTTTTGCCTAATTTTGCCTAATTTCTTAACTTGCCTGAAATTGTATTTTCTTGTTTTAATTGTCTAATCTTTTCGTCTCTTTAACGGTTTTGCCTTGACTTGCGGCAGTTTGTATCTTATCTTATCTTATCTTTTCTTTTCTTTTCTTTAATTAACTTTAATTTCTCTTTAATTTTCTTTTCTTGACTAGAATGCTCTTGTATATATTTTCTTTCTTATCTATAGGTTATTGTCTTACTCTTTTTTGTCCTATCTGCCTTATCTCGTCTTTCTTATCCTGCATTATCTATTGTCATCTTGTCTTATCTCATATCTAAAACCAGGATGTAACAAACCAATCGAAGCATCAATTACTTTTTTAAATTTTGATACTTTTGATGTCAGTGCAAGATTTGCAAGATTCTTTTTAATCTCAAATATTGATGGAAATATAAGTTGTGGGTTACATAAGAAGACTTTTAAATCAGGAAAAAGGTGGAAAATTGACTTCAATGGCAGAGCCCTTCCATCTGAAAAATGTACTATCCTGATAGGAAATAATATTCAACTTCAAAGCTTTTAACTTCAGATGAATGAAAAGTTGCTGTGATATAACAAAAAAATCGATTCCAATTACTGCAGTTTAACCTATCATAAGACCAAGGTCTAATAAATGAGTTTTGGAAAATAGAATTGCTTGAACAATCATTCTACATTAACCTCAGAAGGAGGTGACACTAGTTAAATAACAGTAGTGTAAGTTCGACCATGCTGTTAATTAAACATTAGATAGACATTCACCCAGATAAAAATGCCACATTGCCTTGACATAGGCCTCACGTTGGCTTTGTAACATGACGTCATAATGATGTTGGCCCAGCGTTGGCCCATGGTGGCTCATTGTTGGCTCCATTGTTAGATGTAAACATGGTAGCTATACGAAAGAGTTTTCTAAAACACTGGACCAAATTCATTTCAGAAAATTACAAAGCTTTAAGTTCGAACAAGAGCACAATACCTCTGTGTGTCAAAGATGACAGTCCTTAAGTTGAAACAATGGCACAATACTTCTGTACCTGACTGTATTTGACAACAAAGCCAGTTCAATTATAGGGGACCTTGAGTCAAAAATGAAGCTGATTTATTTATGAATCAAGAACATTTCAAGCATGAGATTCTTTTGCTGGACTTAATGTTTCCTTTGTCTCAAGGGTAATGCCCTATTAAGGGGTCAGCCACTGGGAGCAGGGGTGAGGTTGGTGCATTTGCCTTTAAGGGTTATGTAAGACCTATTAACACACTGGTCACTGCCTGTCTACCATCCCTTAAGTGCTGGATTGCAAGAAATAATAGCAAGCACAAAAACGAGTTTTAGCTGAATGAGAGATCCAGGCAGCTGAATTGTCTAGTGTTTAAACAGTTAAAGTATTAGCAGCTTCTTTGAAGGTCCTGATTCTGATTCCAGCTTGGTTATTCTCTAAGATAAGATAAGATAAGATAAGATAAGATAAGATAAGATAAGATCAGATAAGATCAGATAAGATAAGATAAGATAAGATAAGATAAGATAAGATAAGATAGAGCACTGTTGGTGGCGCTCGTGTACTATGTGGCCGTTCACTGGGGGTTTGCTGCAATGCAGCCTATGTTTACAAGATAAATTGTCTTTGTATTGTCAACTTTGAGGCGGATCGAACTAATGTCATATACTTTGTCTGAAGCTTTTCAGCTTATATGACCACCTGTCAGAGATAGAAGTAATGCTTGGAGTCCACACCATGTTACACATTTACCCCATGCCGGGGGGGGGGGGGGGTCTTTTACTTGCCTCAGCATTGTTGGTACAGTACCAGAGAGTTTATCGGCCCAGTTTTGGCCAGATTTGGTGTGCTACGGTGGAATGGACAACCAGGAGCTGAGAACAAGGAAAAGAAAATGGCAATTTTACACATTGGAATTACATTCTATTTCTTATTAGCAACCAAATAAACATACCCACGAGGTATGAAATATTTACTCAAGGTTATTGCCCAATCTAGTTAATTGGGGAGGCATACACAATGTGAATGGGAAGAGTTTGATCAACAGCACCATTTTCGTGGATTTCCAAATGAATTCCTTATTTACTAGCTTATGGAAGACCCTATGCATTTTCAGGCAATTTTAATAAACAATGTCTGGCGTCTGGAACTGTGTTATATTGGACCTACAGACCCCGGTAGCTCCCACAATCTCAAGTATTCAAATAGATTACAATAGATCCCTCTGTCAAATCTAAACTGTAGTTTTAGAGCAATTTCTGATCCTATCGTGTGAGATGAAACTTGTGATCTTGATTGTGGATCTTCAGAGGGCATACTTAAAGTTATGTAATGGTTGCGATCAAGAATATATAGCACGCGCAATTTGCATGAGATCAGAATGCAGACTGGTGCACTGATACGGCATTCCTTTGACGTGTCATATGATGAAAGAGCAGACGTTGCAACGCCTATCTCTCAAAACAATCGCATCTGGGCATGCAGTTTAATGGTGTTCTCCTCACGCACGATATTCTGTTATCAGATGTTTTACGAAAAACACGACAGCTGGTGTGTTCTGTAGACAATTGGGGAAAATCCAGCTTAAAAGTGTTTGAATAAGTACTATTATGAAAATAGTTTTAGAAAATTGTAAAGAAATTAAACCATTCGCTTAGTTTTAGGTCACCCCGATGGCATGTGAGATGTGACCTTCAGTGGACAAAAATATATTGCAGACAAATGCGCCAAAATGTGTCTTGGTTTGGACTAATTAAAACAAAAGTGCTTGATTTTCAATGGTGTGGACTCCAAGCCTCATCATATCATCATTACGTCCGCCTCGGGCAGCTGGTCGTATAAGTTGGCTATATGCTGCAGACCCAGTGACAATGAGGCAATGTCCACACAATGACTCTGTTCAAGTTCAATTCGCATCTGAAAGAACTTCGTGTTTCTGTTGGGGAAAGTAAAGACCCACATCCATGGGGTAAATGTGCAATATGTTGTGGATAGTAAGTCCTATCATGTCGTCATTATTTCTGCCATTGACAGTCGCTAACATAAGGTGACTAAGGTGGTTAGAATCAATAGTTTTGAGAAAAGTAAGACAATTTCTAGAGTAACTGATTTTTAACTTAGCCTATCTGAATGTAAGAATCCTACACTTTTGCAATAAAATAATTATTGCATCTTCTAAGATTATACATATTCTAAGACAGTTTTCTATTGAATGACATACCACAATACACATTTTAGAGAACATTGGCCCTCATATGTCTTCATACTAGACCCAACAACAACCTAATATTTCACAGTTTGACTGATCACTATTCCTAAGCCAGCTTTATAAGCAAAAGAGTCTCTGAGAGAAAAATCTGATATTGTACGAATGATTAATGCTAGCTAGAAACTCACTAAGTCATTCATTCAGAAAGGATTAGGGGATGCGCAGTCCATTATGAGATGCAAGTAGGTCACACGAGGTCAAACTGAGGTCACCCAGAGGTCACGCACTAATCTCAATGTCACAAAGGTCAGACAGAGGCGGTGCTATGCACTCTCTTTTATGAAACGTCACTCAAATTTTGAGTGTGTTTTGAAAGAACGCGCCACAATACGTAATGTACGCTGAAAAAGACGTAGGTGTCGTTGCAACGGTTGCATTAAACAGAAAGGAAGGTTTTCAGTATTTTGGGGACACCACTTTACTCAACAATATGATATTGCAGCCATGGAAACCCATTGTAATTTGAGTAATTATGGCAAGACAAGGGTGAGTTTTAAGTAATTGATAGACCAAAACAGTTGAACAACTTAAAATTTCGGTTTTCACTTTTGAGAAAATAAAGACATTATTCGGGAATTTATTTAGAGAAATTTGCCATACTTGCCAGAGAGAATTTTTAAATGTGAAATTATTTTAAGGTCTTTCCATTAAAACTATATATTGTAAGTAATTAACGATAAAAATCACAGGTTCTAATGCTAGCCTAAACAAAAATCAGAATAGAACTAGGCCTAGTTACAAAATAGCAAATTTCTTTGAAAGATGATACTTACACTGCGGACATGGACAAAGGATATAAGGCGGACTCAAATAAGGCCATGTTTGCTTGGCTAGGACACTTCAGACCGCAATGAACTGCTCAAAACACAATAACACTGCCGCACTAGATAGACAGATAGGTAGATAGATGGATAGATAGATAGATACTAGAGGCAGACGAAATTATGATAAGACTTGGAGCTCTCACCACTTTACACAATTACCCATGCAATTTTTGGACAATGACTTTCCTACAACCATGAATAAAGTCCCAGCTGTTGACTGCACATTTGTTTGAGTAGACGCTAGATATATTGAGTGGACATTGAATAGGCTTTGAGTAGACAGTCAGTGTCTCAGCATTTCATATAAGTCCATTAAATTACTTGCGATGGCATTGCTCTGACCAGCCTTTGTGGGGGCGCTGAGCGATATTAGGAAGTTTGTTTTGTTGGGGCAAAATATTTCATACTGGTATTATATGTGCCTGATTAAATCCAAAACATTAGGTAACACTGCTTGCACTAGCTGGAGACATGAATAATAAATACCAAATCAGGACAAAACGGTTTCTTGCACAAAGGAACAGGCGAAATAAAGCAAGGTAAAGCAAGATAATCTTTTAAATGAATAATTCAAGAAAGAGAATTTTTTTCTTTCTGTATAGTTCTGTCCACTGCCATTACAGTCTGAAGGGATAGTTTTGAAGTGGATAAAGAAATGTCTACCCAGACATGAAAAAGAGAGAAAATATATTAGCTACCATTGAGGCAAGTGCAGGAAGGTTGTGTTTTTAACAGAGTTCAAAGTAGCAGTTTCCAGACAGTATTTAAGTAGATAGAAAGTATATAAGTAGTGCATAATATGCAAAATTAATCAGCCATTAGTGGACAATTATGTCTTTATCTATGCAGCAAGAAAAATGGTGGCATGATAATAAATTGTAATTCTACTAAATCATTCCGAAGGAGCTTTGTGATAAGCAGGTTTTCACTAGAAGTTGTTTTAATTTAATGTTCATGGTTAGCACATAGTGATATTTATCACTTTTACATAATATGTGATTAATGTCTGTAGATATAAACTTGCCCAGAGAAGTGTCAAGTAAACTATAATTGTTATATTTTAAAGTAACTAATTTAATAACACTAGACCACATATTAGTCTTTTATTGTTAAAAATTAACATGAATATTTCGAACACCTATTCCCCCCTCCGATATACTGTTTTGTTAACTATCCAGGAAAAAAACTCTATATCAGTGTCACCAATGTCTTAATGCTACTGGGTCTGAAGCATGACCAGCTGCCAAAGGCAGACGTAATGATGAGATGATAATGCTTGGAGTCCACACCGTGTTACACATCTACCCCATCTGGTGGGGTCTTTAACTTGCCCCTAGCATAATGACCACGTCGTCAGTAATTTAACAATATATTTATTTCTACTTTAACTGGCCATATAACAAGCTGAACTTAGTTTTTCTTAACTAATATATCTTGCAGTTTATAATGGAAGTGTAGACTCTAGACTTTTGTTGGATTTTGAGTAGAATCTACTTTTTGCCTATTTGCAGAATATTCTCTGTCGTATTTTGGCCAGTGTCCTTTATATTGTGCTTACCATATCTCTATGCCTAGTGGATGTATAACTTAGCCGTTTTAGGACATAATACAGCATTTCCCAGGTTTAGGAACACCTCACTATTAAGACCACTTCACAATTGCAGCCACACAGCCTTATAAACAGGCCTACAACATATGTTCTTTTTATTGTGAAGTTTAAACATTATCTCTGTAGTAAGACCACCTCACTATTATGTCAATGAATATTTATTTGCAAAGGTGGTCTTTATGGCGAAGTTTCACTTTTGGAGCTTTTAGACTTTTCCCACAAAACGCAGAAAATCCCTCAAAGCCGAAACTACGCCAATGGCTTATGCAGCCTGTATGAAAAGGATTAAGGGAAAAGCTGTATTTTGAATTAGGCGAAGCTCCGGCAAGCGAATGGGGTCATTGTGGGATTTGAACACTATATTTAAACACGAGCAAACGCAAAGATTACGGGCAGGCAGACATATTTCTGAAGAGAGAGAGAGACAATATGTAGAACAGAGAGGCAGAAATACAAATTTATTAAACATACAAAAATGAAAGGAAAAGGATAATAATATAACTCATATATGATATATGATGATTTAGATATATTTATTTCAGAAGTACATAAAAAATACTTTGTTAGATATATTTTCTAATGAAATTTTCCTCATGAATTTAATTGTAGTTAAAGAAACAATTATTCGGATAAAATTAAATTCACCCCTATCTATAATCCATTTCCACATATATTTATTGTATGACCCCACAATCTACAAGTATAGCATTTAAGGGAGCAGTTAAGTTGGTCTAGCTTAAGTTAAGGTCGCCCATTAGTTTTAAGTATTTATGTTTATAAAATACAATTGTAAGTCAACTATATTACGAAACAATGTATTGTTTAAGAATTATAAGAGCATGAATTATTAATTCACTTTTATAGTGTATTTTAAAAGATTATGTTGTTCTGATCTTAAAATCTGTTTTACAAAATCAGTAGATGTCTATAATTTAAGAATGAAAATAATTCACGCAACAAAAATACTTTCAGAAAAATCCGTTTCATATCATTATCTAAACATTAAGATATATTTAATGGTAAGTGCATTACAGAATTCAGAAGTCATTAATTCAATTTACAGTAAAAATTAGCTAAATTTATACAGTTAAAGTCATAAGGTGTGTGCCTACAAAGAGTTAAATTATTGAAAAATATATGTTAGAAATAAAGTGCAATAAACATTTATTAGATGTCTGTTGGGGTGACAGAGTATTGTCAATTATATAAACAATTAGTTTTGTAACAAATCATGAACTTGCAAGGTGTATAATTGAGTATTAGTGGGGTGGTCATTCCAAAATCTGCCACTTTACTTGTCACACACACCATAATTTTACAGTGACATTTTCTTGTGTCATCCAATTAAAGTTATTTGCGACTGGTCAGTTTTTTTAAGTAGCTGCCTTCCTTTAAGAAATGGCTCCTTGAAAGTTTGATGACGTAATCCCACGCAATGGCCTTATATGGATACGACTCACGTCATGAGAGGAAAACATTCGCCATTTTAGGAAAGTTCATTCCTATTAATTTCAAGTTGCAGGTCCACCCATGTCACGCAAGATTGCCAGTTGTACATTCCTTCTTTATCTGCAAGAGATATTGTTTCCGATGTTAATTTAAAGAACATATATTTTATTATAAGCGAGGTAAAAACTGGAAGCGAGTCACAAAAAGAAAAAAAATGAGCTTCACAAATATTAATTTATCTCGATTTCAAACCTCGTATGATGACAGTAATTAGGAAAATGAACTAAATTCATATGTCTTGTAATAGATAAAATTTGAAATGATAGAGATAAAATATCAAATAGATGGAATTAACTAAACACGGATTTATTATCACAAATTAGTGATATTCCTAACTTTATTATAACTGTTACACATTTTTCCTTCAAAATCATTGTAAAATCACTGAAGTTTATTTAAAACATCCAGATGTTCTTAATTAAACCTGTTTGAACCAACAAAATTGCCTTAATACCTAACTTTCATATTTTGTAATCACAGCCTTTTTTATTTGAGGGGGGGGGGGGATTGCAAAATCGAGATGTTCTTAATACAAGGTGTCCTTACTACTGTATAGGTAGGGGTAGACCCCTGACTTCATGCCCCACTGCACATGCCCTCAGGGTGCGAAAATTACGTAACTCATTAAGGAAGGTGTGAAAAGTTACGTAACTCATTAAGGAAGGTGTGAAAAGTTACGTAATTCGTTAAGGAAGGTGCGAAAAGTTACGTAACTCGTTAAGGAAGGTGTGAAAGTTACGTAACTCGTTAAGGAAGGTGCGAAAAGATACGTAACTCGTTAAGGAAGGTGCGAAAAATTACGTAACTCATTAAGGAAGGTGCGAAAAATTACGTAACTCGTTAATGACCAATAAGTATTTTCTTTTATTTCGTTAATGACGTGATTATTACTCGTTAATGAGTGTAACGACTTAACGAGGTTAATTACATAACTCGTTAACGAGCGTAATTATTTCCCTTTGATGAACATAATAACTCTTTAGCACGCTACATAACTCGTTAATGATCGTAATGACTTTCTTTAATTACATAACACGTTAATGATCATAATTATTTTCTGTAGACATGATGAGTACATCCTTAGTTATGATAATTATTTTCTGTAGACATGATGAGTACATCCTTAGTTATGATAATTATTTTCTGTAGACATCATGAAATGAATTTAGTGAAAATCTGTAAGGATGCAGGATCAGCTGCCTTCATGACCTGCATTTAGTGAAAATCTGTAAAGATGCATGGAGGGTTCCGCGTCAACACACATGCATGACCACCTGCCTTCATGACCTGTATTTAGTGAAATACTGTAAAGATGCATGGAGGGTTCCGCCTCAACGCACATGCATTATATTCTTTAGTGATAATTAAATTGTTACATAACATTGTTTGTGATCATAATTATTTCCTTTAGTGATCACAATTATTTTCTTTAGCGACCATGATTATTTTCCTTAGTGATCAAAGTTAGTGATCAAAATTAAGTCATAATTACATCTTTAGTCAGATTCTTGTGTATGTACATTATCAGTGCAAAGCAAATTGGTATTGGCATTCACTCAGATGACTCACCAAAATTTCACAAAGGGTTGAGGGGGGTTGATTTGCATCAGTGCACATCAGGGTAGAGAGCATGCCCAGACATGTATGACCACCTGTCTGTGCCCAAGGGCATAAGGCATGGACACCTTTACACATTGCATAAAAAGAACAAAATTAAAACTATTTTGGACAAACTGGAAAAAAAACACAGCAAGAACATCATTATTATAAAATACTAACTTTTCTTCTAAAAAATAAAAAATAAAAATGTAAAACATTTAATTTTACAACCTGCAATTCATTATTATTAATATTGAAACTTAAATACAAAATAACAATTGTCTTAGTTAAAGAAACTGACTAATTAAACTTACCATAGGGAAGCATTGACTTATTCACTCTGTAAATAAATCACCTCAATATACACTACCCATGGAGTATTAGCTTACTTTAAAAAAAGTGAAAGTAAAACAGAAAAAAAACCTGCACTGTTAGCTACTTAGTATACTCACCATAATTGCACTGGTTTCACATCAATGCACACCAATGCAGAGAGTATGAATTGTCCAGATTTGTTTTTATGACCACCCCCACTTGATCTCATATGAGCTCAAAAGCATGGTCACCCTCCAGTGTCATGAAATTAATAAAAAATAAAACACTTTGGAAACATAAGAAAACTAGAAATACATATAACTTACAAAAACAAAAAAGCTAGCAGAAATTTTTTTTTTTCTGAAATTTTAAATTCAAGAACTTAACAAAAGTAGAAAATTGATTATGACAATATGCATAACTATATTAATATTAATATTGAAACTTAAATACAAAAAAAACAATTGTCTCAGTTATTCACTCTGTAAATAAATCAATATACACTACCCATGGAGTATTAGCTTACTTAAAAAAAAGTGAAAGTAAAACAGAAAAAAAAACTGCACTGTTAGCTACTTAGTATACTCATCATAATTGCACTGGTTTCACATCAATGCACACCAATGCAGAGAGTATGAATTTTCCAGATTTGTTTTTATGACCACCCCCACTTGATCTCATATGAGCTCAAGAGCATGGTTACCTTGCAATGTCATAAAATTCATAAAAAAAATAAAACACTTTGGAAACATAAGAAAACTAGAAACACATATAACTTACAAAAACAAAAAAGCTAGCTACCTATCTTAGAAACATTTCTACAAAAGTAGAAAATTAACTATAACAATATGCATAACTACGAAAAAAAAAGATAAATTATAAAAAAAAAAGTCAACATGTCATTAGATTCAAAATTAAAACATGAATTGAATAATAGTTATTGTGAAAGTTAAAGAAACTGACTAATTAAACTGGCCATAGAGAAGCATATTTCAACCTACTTATTCTCATTCTTTAGTAAAATCAATCAGGTATACACTATCCTCGTACTTTAAAAAAGGCAAACTACAAAACACATACATAACAGTATTATTTGTAAACAAAATTACCCAAAACAAATGCTACATACTTATTTCTCAAATTTAAAATCAAATACAAAAGTTGCTAACCTTTTACCCAAAATTTAACAAAAATCATTGTTTCAGAAAATCCAAAAAATGAAAGTATGTTCCACATCTGTGCACACCTGGTCAGTGCCTTATTGTATATTCAAGATCCAACATGTTGTTATAGATATGGTTCAAAGATTCATTTTCAGGAGATCATGTTACCTTTCCTATATGGAGAAGATATGTTTCACATCAGTGCAAAGCACGTCCATTGTCATAAAAAGAACAAAAACTATGCTGGACAAACATAAAAACAACAAAACAAACTGCAAAACATGCACATATAATAAAAACTTAATTCTGATCCATGTAATCTTACTTCAACCAAATTGAAAGGTGAGAGGTTAATATATTACTTCTTAGCTCACCACTAATACAGATAATCTGAAATATTTTGTTCACATTTGACTGAAAATTTATAAAGTAAATATAGCATAACTGAAATATACATAGATTTATTTATCCTGTTCAAGAACAACAGAATGCAATATCCTGTCAAGTTTGAAATCTTTCAATAAACAAGGTCTGCATAACACTTAAATTGATATTTTGTAGTATGAAAAAGTTACACTAATTACTTTATTATATTTGTTGTGATGAAATATTACAGTGAATGTGATCAAATAATTTTAACTGTAGTATCTTCAAGCCATTGCTTCCTGTCCAAACGCCATGTATTATGTTCAAGAGACTAGAAGCAGCTTTCTTCCAACAATGCTTCAGGGCATGTACCCTCCCCCATTTCAAATGGCATTTTGGTATATGCAAGCAAGGCAATCACATTATATGACATTCTATCTGAAGTATAACACTTAGTTGAGACATAGGCACAGAGGTTAGGTCAAATATGTTATTTAATAGTCATATTCTAGCAGTTGTATGATCACCCAAAGAGATTATGCTTGATGATAGGAATAACCCATATTTTTTGCTTAAACCTTTGCTTAACTAGACTTGGTGGAAGTGATTGTACAGAGTAGCTTGTGTATAACCTATGCTAATGATATACAATATTAAACATTGCAGCTCGTGATGTACTCTATTTCTGCGAAATGTATGCATCAAACTATAGTAACCACTAACAATAAATTGCAAAATAATTATTGTGAAAGTTAAAGAAACTGACTAATTAAACTGGCCATAGAGAAGCACTTACTACTTCTCATTCTTTAGTGAAATCACCTTAGTATACACTATCCTTGTGGCCTACTTAAAAAAGGCAAACTACAAAACACATACATAACTGTATTATTTGCAAACAAAATAACCTAAAACAAATGCTACATACTTATTTCTCAAATTTAAAATTAAATACAAAAGATGCAAACCTTTTATCCAAAATTAAACAAAAGTCAATAAAACAGAAACTTTAAGAAAAACTGTGCATTGGTAACCACTTAGTAGACTGCACAAGGGGGGTTAGGCAGTATCAATGCACATAAGTGCAGTGAGTATGTATATAAAACAACATGCTCAAACAACAAGAAATAATCATAACCGGAAAAGAAAATCTAACTTTGAAACTATTTCAGAAATTTCAAATCAAAGTCAGAAAGAATAAAAATATTACCAAATACAAAACTTCAAACTAACTCAAACTTCCTAGCCTTAATGACTCTTAAGATAGTTTCCCTCCTAATATATGTTGAGGAATGCATCCCCTATGCAGAAACTGGCAGCAATTAGGGCAAATACCTGCATGATGAGAGGGCCAGCGATGGGGGCTATAATTCAATACCAACGTAATCAAAGGGGTATATGCCAGTATACTACCCCAATATTTACACAACATGCATCCAATAATTGCTATAAGCATTTTCTAAGATGAAGTGCAATGTGTCAATATAATATAAGAGTTAAGTTTCCTGCAAGGAAGGCAGTCACAAAGCAAGCCTGCACAGGTTTATATATATACTTCTTAGCTCACTAATTAATACAAATAATCAGAAATATGTTGTTCACATTTTACTGAAAATGTATACAGTAAGGATAGCGTAACTGAAATATACACAGATTAATTTATCCTACACCAGAACTACAACACAATATCATGTTAAGTTTGAACAAAAAACAAGGTTTGCATAACATTATCCTATTGTAGTTAGAGTAACTCAGTGACTATGGGTGGAAAAGGTTACACTAATTGTATTTCCTTCATTATATTGCAACTAATATTTCTTTTGATGAAATATTACAGTGAATGTGTTCAAAAAAATTTAAACATTTCTTAATATTTCCAAGCTGTTGTTTCCTGTCAAAACACCATGTATTATATTTAAGAGACCAAAGAAAGCTATCACCAAACAATGCAACAATGCTTTCCTCTTTGATAATTTCAATGGCATTTTGGCTTTTGCAAGCAAGGCCGTCACATGACATGACAGTCACTTTGAACTAAAACCCTCCAGTTGAGACATAGGCACAGAGTTAAGGTCAAATATGTTATCTAATAGTCTGATTCTAGCAGTTGTATGGTCACCCAAAGAGATTATGTATGCTAAATGATAGGAATAACTCATATTTCCTGCTTGAACTTTAGCTTAACAAGACTTGGTGGAAGTGATTGTACAGAATAGCTTGTGTATAACCTATCATAATGCTATACAATATAAAACATTGCGGCTGGTGATGTATGCACCAACTGGTAACCATTAGCAATATTGTTCACAAGGTTTCTGGTACCCTGAGTTTGTCGCACTTCATTTAGTTGGAAACTTTATTCAGCATTTTACTCCGATTAGTCATCTCTCCAAGCAACTGATATTAATTCACATGAGCAGTCTATATATTTAATAGTGCGCACAAATATTCTTTCATAATTTTCAGTAGCATTGTTCAAGGAGCTTTGGCAGAAACACAGATGTCTAGAAATTGAGACAGAAGATGTCCATTTGGGTAATATTAATGCAATGAACAAAATAGCAGCCAAGCACGTTTTGCTTTGTTGTCTTGTCTACATTGAACTGTATGAGGTCTGTTTTTATAACTATCTTTGCAGTTTCTTCAACAGACATTACAGTGAAGTCTGAAAACACACACACACAGCTGTCAGAGATGCATTTGGGTAATTTGAATATGATGGTCAGACAAAAGAAGAACATTGGGGTAATTTGAATATGGCGGTCTTGTAAATGATACGTTTTGCTGTCAATTGTCATGTTAAATGTGTTTTGTTATCCCTCTCTACATTGTATGAGAGGAGTGTTTTTCTACACTGAACTGTACGAGGGTCTTTTAGCTCTATATATTCTTTTCTAGACATGACAAAGACAATTTTTGAAGTTGAAATGTTTATTTGTAACCTGATACATATATTAAATGAAACATATGATATGACTAGACAGTAGAAAGGCAAGATGTTCAAATTCATAATGCTTCATGTGGGAGCCTCTCTTGGTGAAAATTTTGTTTAGAAGATATCCGTTACAGACGAATATCAACCCATCCTCTGATAACTGATATTATTATGTTTTCTCTGATGTCAAAAAGTCTCTCTTCCCTATTTGAATTTTTGTTTCATAAGCCCAACAAAGCGTCTGCTGGATGATTTCCATTAAATCATTATAATGTAATTAGATTGTGTTCCAGTGACCTTGGGTAAAAAGGTTACACTTAAAAATTATGTGAGCCAAATGTAAAGCACCTTCTTCATTTTCTTCAAGGTATATGAAAAGGGCCACATCCAGGTTCCTGATAATAATTCTGTTTCAATTTGTACCATATTTTATTACAAAAGATACAAAATAGTAATTTAATAAAGTATGTACGGTGAATGTGCACAAAGAAATTCAACCTCTCTTGATAATTCCAAGGTATTGTCTCCTATCACAGAGTTTAATGACAGAGAGTGTTAAAAATTATATATATTTTTATATATTGATTATTAATTAATGTAAAAGAAAAATTGATAATATCACAATTAATAACTAAAAGAACAACAACTGATAGCTATATGCATCTATAAATATACAGACAGTTCTTAACTCTTTTGCCTGAGAGTGAATAAACTTATTTCCAATGCCCTTTTTAGCGTGTACCAACATGGGAATCACATCATCTGACCACTGTTTAGTATAGCCACAGAGTTGAGTCATTATGAAAGAGGTAAATTCAGATATAAAATTATACATATTATGCATGTTACGAGTTGTATGATCATGGAAGAGGTTCTATACATTTTATGATAGAAATAACTGTAAGACACTTCCTGCTTATACTTTAGTTTGCCACACAGGAATTACATGCCTGTAAAAGCTGTGGTAATCAGGTAATAATTTGAACTATTGTGCACATCACATTTAAAGCATTTTAATCTAAGTATTAAAACTATATGCATCAATTTTGAAAATTATAACACTGAAGATTAACAATGTTGTTTACAGTGGTTTTCAGTGCCTTGAGTCTGCTGTGCCTTGTTACATTTAGGATTTCCCTTTCTTAGGATCTTTCCTACTTCACATACATTAATGTGATGAGATTTTTATCAGTAACTTTTGTAGTTTGTGTAGCTGTAATTTAAATTCACTATAACTTTTGTCTCACTCTTATTACACAAACATAAATGATTGGACTGAACCAGTTTCAAAGTTTGATATATGTTCTATTTGGTAATAGCAATTTTAAAAAAAACCTTATATATAATAACACATCATGTATAGCAAACCAGGTATTGCTCTCTCATAGCCATTGTTAATTAACTCTGTAACACAGCTATTATAATAGGGCTTTCATCATACAATGATAGAGCAATGATGACTCAGGTTTGATATACGAAACGAGCCTTCTGATATAATTCATCATGTTCATATAAATAGGAAACATATGTTTAGTCTTACTCATGTCATCCACCATAGTTATTATTTATTAGGTGACAAAGAATGACATATTTTCAATCAGCCAATCATGCCAGCTGTCTGTATAGGTCATGTAGATTTTGACTGTTTAAGTGACACTTGTCGCAGGTCTCTTTTAAGATCCTAATTCTACTTAATTTTATTCTATCATAAGCGATGCAAAACAACAATATGATAATTCATACAGTTATTCATGAGTGTCTCAATAATTTTATTCCATGCACACGTATTCTTTTTTATTATTATGACTGCTTAATCAGTTTTGGTAAGCTTTTCGTTTAATCAGTTAAATAACTTTGAATAATATAAATGAATATTCAAGATGTCATGGAACCTTTCAATACCATCAGACTTTCCACTCTGACCTATCATCTATTTACTGGTAAAGTTCTGTGACACAATCATCTTGAATATTAATTTTGAAGTTTTGTCTAAGTTTTCAGAACAATGTCAATCAATTTCAAAATATTTTGACTTTACCAATAAAATTTACTTACAGTCAAATTATGGAAGAGGAATTGTAAAATAGACGCACCGTATATGCTCAAATTGTGATCCCATTGGTACAAAATATCCAGTGGAACTCCATATCAAGACTAACCTTGAATAAACAATTTACTGGGTTTTAATGGTGAGGCTCACTTGATGGTGAAGTAAATGCTAATTGGGACACTACTTAGAAGATCCATTGGTTCATAAAACATTTCTACACTACTGAGTAGAAAATACTAAAGAAAAGGGAAACCATGTTTGTCAAATATAATTATATCAAGGTAAATCCCTGTAAATTCATAATGGGACCATAGTGGACTAAGTGTACCTAATATCGTTAAATTCCTTTGTTATTCTTAAGGTGGGGGAATATATTTTAAATCCTGAAGTACCAACAGACTTGCTAAAATGTTTCTGATAACATTTTGTGTATAATATTTCGTGGTTATCATGGCAAATACATTGGCTGGATATATATATATATGTGTTTCCACATATAAGCCATGCTAGGTAACTTGAAGTATCAGCAGGTAACATGTAATAGTTATTCCAATCAAAACCACACTGAAACTATTCTTCGGCAGTAATAGAACTGGTAACTTGTTGAATATGAATATTTCAATAACATAACATTGAAAATGTGTGTATTTGTCATAGATCTATGTGCTAACGGCTTATTGATTATCCTGTTTTATTATAGTCTACGGTATACACTCAGTTTCTACAGAAAGCACAAGAACACAAGGCAACATAATGCTTGGGATGTAAAAACCAATAATCTACATGCAATGGTAACAAATTCATTTATATTATTCAAAGTTATTTAACTGATTAAACGAAAAGCTTACCAAAACTGATTAAGCAGTCATAATAATAAAAAAGAATACGTGTGCATGGAATAAAATTATTGAGACACTCATGAATAACTGTATGAATTATCATATTGTTGTTTTGCATCGCTTATGATAGAATAAAATTAAGTAGAATTAGGATCTTAAAAGAGACCTGCGACAAGTGTCACTTAAACAGTCAAAATCTACATGACCTATACAGACAGCTGGCATGATTGGCTGATTGAAAATATGTCATTCTTTGTCACCTAATAAATAATAACTATGGTGGATGACATGAGTAAGACTAAACATATGTTTCCTATTTATATGAACATGATGAATTATATCAGAAGGCTCGTTTCGTATATCAAACCTGAGTCATCATTGCTCTATCATTGTATGATGAAAGCCCTATTATAATAGCTGTGTTACAGAGTTAATTAACAATGGCTATGAGAGAGCAATACCTGGTTTGCTATACATGATGTGTTATTATATATAAGGTTTTTTTTAAAATTGCTATTACCAAATCGAACATATATCAAACTTTGAAACTGGTTCAGTCCAATCATTTATGTTTGTGTAATAAGAGTGAGACAAAAGTTATAGTGAATTTAAATTACAGCTACACAAACTACAAAAGTTACTGATAAAAATCTCATCACATTAATGTATGTGAAGTAGGAAAGATCCTAAGAAAGGGAAATCCTAAATGTAACAAGGCACAGCAGACTCAAGGCACTGAAAACCACTGTAAACAACATTGTTAATCTTCAGTGTTATAATTTTCAAAATTGATGCATATAGTTTTAATACTTAGATTAAAATGCTTTAAATGTGATGTGCACAATAGTTCAAATTATTACCTGATTACCACAGCTTTTACAGGCATGTAATTCCTGTGTGGCAAACTAAAGTATAAGCAGGAAGTGTCTTACAGTTATTTCTATCATAAAATGTATAGAACCTCTTCCATGATCATACAACTCGTAACATGCATAATATGTATAATTTTATATCTGAATTTACCTCTTTCATAATGACTCAACTCTGTGGCTATACTAAACAGTGGTCAGATGATGTGATTCCCATGTTGGTACACGCTAAAAAGGGCATTGGAAATAAGTTTATTCACTCTCAGGCAAAAGAGTTAAGAACTGTCTGTATATTTATAGGTGCATATAGCTATCAGTTGTTGTTCTTTTAGTTATTAATTGTGATATTATCAATTTTTCTTTTACATTAATTAATAATCAATATATAAAAATATATATAATTTTTAACACTCTCTGTCATTAAACTCTGTGATAGGAGACAATACCTTGGAATTATCAAGAGAGGTTGAATTTCTTTGTGCACATTCACCGTACATACTTTATTAAATTACTATTTTGTATCTTTTGTAATAAAATATGGTACAAATTGAAACAGAATTATTATCAGGAACCTGGATGTGGCCCTTTTCATATACCTTGAAGAAAATGAAGAAGGTGCTTTACATTTGGCTCACATAATTTTTAAGTGTAACCTTTTTACCCAAGGTCACTGGAACACAATCTAATTACATTATAATGATTTAATGGAAATCATCCAGCAGACGCTTTGTTGGGCTTATGAAACAAAAATTCAAATAGGGAAGAGAGACTTTTTGACATCAGAGAAAACATAATAATATCAGTTATCAGAGGATGGGTTGATATTCGTCTGTAACGGATATCTTCTAAACAAAATTTTCACCAAGAGAGGCTCCCACATGAAGCATTATGAATTTGAACATCTTGCCTTTCTACTGTCTAGTCATATCATATGTTTCATTTAATATATGTATCAGGTTACAAATAAACATTTCAACTTCAAAAATTGTCTTTGTCATGTCTAGAAAAGAATATATAGAGCTAAAAGACCCTCGTACAGTTCAGTGTAGAAAAACACTCCTCTCATACAATGTAGAGAGGGATAACAAAACACATTTAACATGACAATTGACAGCAAAACGTATCATTTACAAGACCGCCATATTCAAATTACCCCAATGTTCTTCTTTTGTCTGACCATCATATTCAAATTACCCAAATGCATCTCTGACAGCTGTGTGTGTGTGTTTTCAGACTTCACTGTAATGTCTGTTGAAGAAACTGCAAAGATAGTTATAAAAACAGACCTCATACAGTTCAATGTAGACAAGACAACAAAGCAAAACGTGCTTGGCTGCTATTTTGTTCATTGCATTAATATTACCCAAATGGACATCTTCTGTCTCAATTTCTAGACATCTGTGTTTCTGCCAAAGCTCCTTGAACAATGCTACTGAAAATTATGAAAGAATATTTGTGCGCACTATTAAATATATAGACTGCTCATGTGAATTAATATCAGTTGCTTGGAGAGATGACTAATCGGAGTAAAATGCTGAATAAAGTTTCCAACTAAATGAAGTGCGACAAACTCAGGGTACCAGAAACCTTGTGAACAATATTGCTAATGGTTACCAGTTGGTGCATACATCACCAGCCGCAATGTTTTATATTGTATAGCATTATGATAGGTTATACACAAGCTATTCTGTACAATCACTTCCACCAAGTCTTGTTAAGCTAAAGTTCAAGCAGGAAATATGAGTTATTCCTATCATTTAGCATACATAATCTCTTTGGGTGACCATACAACTGCTAGAATCAGACTATTAGATAACATATTTGACCTTAACTCTGTGCCTATGTCTCAACTGGAGGGTTTTAGTTCAAAGTGACTGTCATGTCATGTGACGGCCTTGCTTGCAAAAGCCAAAATGCCATTGAAATTATCAAAGAGGAAAGCATTGTTGCATTGTTTGGTGATAGCTTTCTTTGGTCTCTTAAATATAATACATGGTGTTTTGACAGGAAACAACAGCTTGGAAATATTAAGAAATGTTTAAATTTTTTTGAACACATTCACTGTAATATTTCATCAAAACAAATATTAGTTGCAATATAATGAAGGAAATACAATTAGTGTAACCTTTTCCACCCATAGTCACTGAGTTACTCTAACTACAATAGGATAATGTTATGCAAACCTTGTTTTTTGTTCAAACTTAACATGATATTGTGTTGTAGTTCTGGTGTAGGATAAATTAATCTGTGTATATTTCAGTTACGCTATCCTTACTGTATACATTTTCAGTAAAATGTGAACAACATATTTCTGATTATTTGTATTAATTAGTGAGCTAAGAAGTATATATATAAACCTGTGCAGGCTTGCTTTGTGACTGCCTTCCTTGCAGGAAACTTAACTCTTATATTATATTGACACATTGCACTTCATCTTAGAAAATGCTTATAGCAATTATTGGATGCATGTTGTGTAAATATTGGGGTAGTATACTGGCATATACCCCTTTGATTACGTTGGTATTGAATTATAGCCCCCATCGCTGGCCCTCTCATCATGCAGGTATTTGCCCTAATTGCTGCCAGTTTCTGCATAGGGGATGCATTCCTCAACATATATTAGGAGGGAAACTATCTTAAGAGTCATTAAGGCTAGGAAGTTTGAGTTAGTTTGAAGTTTTGTATTTGGTAATATTTTTATTCTTTCTGACTTTGATTTGAAATTTCTGAAATAGTTTCAAAGTTAGATTTTCTTTTCCGGTTATGATTATTTCTTGTTGTTTGAGCATGTTGTTTTATATACATACTCACTGCACTTATGTGCATTGATACTGCCTAACCCCCCTTGTGCAGTCTACTAAGTGGTTACCAATGCACAGTTTTTCTTAAAGTTTCTGTTTTATTGACTTTTGTTTAATTTTGGATAAAAGGTTTGCATCTTTTGTATTTAATTTTAAATTTGAGAAATAAGTATGTAGCATTTGTTTTAGGTTATTTTGTTTGCAAATAATACAGTTATGTATGTGTTTTGTAGTTTGCCTTTTTTAAGTAGGCCACAAGGATAGTGTATACTAAGGTGATTTCACTAAAGAATGAGAAGTAGTAAGTGCTTCTCTATGGCCAGTTTAATTAGTCAGTTTCTTTAACTTTCACAATAATTATTTTGCAATTTATTGTTAGTGGTTACTATAGTTTGATGCATACATTTCGCAGAAATAGAGTACATCACGAGCTGCAATGTTTAATATTGTATATCATTAGCATAGGTTATACACAAGCTACTCTGTACAATCACTTCCACCAAGTCTAGTTAAGCAAAGGTTTAAGCAAAAAATATGGGTTATTCCTATCATCAAGCATAATCTCTTTGGGTGATCATACAACTGCTAGAATATGACTATTAAATAACATATTTGACCTAACCTCTGTGCCTATGTCTCAACTAAGTGTTATACTTCAGATAGAATGTCATATAATGTGATTGCCTTGCTTGCATATACCAAAATGCCATTTGAAATGGGGGAGGGTACATGCCCTGAAGCATTGTTGGAAGAAAGCTGCTTCTAGTCTCTTGAACATAATACATGGCGTTTGGACAGGAAGCAATGGCTTGAAGATACTACAGTTAAAATTATTTGATCACATTCACTGTAATATTTCATCACAACAAATATAATAAAGTAATTAGTGTAACTTTTTCATACTACAAAATATCAATTTAAGTGTTATGCAGACCTTGTTTATTGAAAGATTTCAAACTTGACAGGATATTGCATTCTGTTGTTCTTGAACAGGATAAATAAATCTATGTATATTTCAGTTATGCTATATTTACTTTATAAATTTTCAGTCAAATGTGAACAAAATATTTCAGATTATCTGTATTAGTGGTGAGCTAAGAAGTAATATATTAACCTCTCACCTTTCAAGTTGGTTGAAGTAAGATTACATGGATCAGAATTAAGTTTTTATTATATGTGCATGTTTTGCAGTTTGTTTTGTTGTTTTTATGTTTGTCCAGCATAGTTTTTGTTCTTTTTATGACAATGGACGTGCTTTGCACTGATGTGAAACATATCTTCTCCATATAGGAAAGGTAACATGATCTCCTGAAAATGAATCTTTGAACCATATCTATAACAACATGTTGGATCTTGAATATACAATAAGGCACTGACCAGGTGTGCACAGATGTGGAACATACTTTCATTTTTTGGATTTTCTGAAACAATGATTTTTGTTAAATTTTGGTTAAAAGGTTAGCAACTTTTGTATTTGATTTTAAATTTGAGAAATAAGTATGTAGCATTTGTTTTGGGTAATTTTGTTTACAAATAATACTGTTATGTATGTGTTTTGTAGTTTGCCTTTTTTAAAGTACGAGGATAGTGTATACCTGATTGATTTTACTAAAGAATGAGAATAAGTAGGTTGAAATATGCTTCTCTATGGCCAGTTTAATTAGTCAGTTTCTTTAACTTTCACAATAACTATTATTCAATTCATGTTTTAATTTTGAATCTAATGACATGTTGACTTTTTTTTTTATAATTTATCTTTTTTTTTCGTAGTTATGCATATTGTTATAGTTAATTTTCTACTTTTGTAGAAATGTTTCTAAGATAGGTAGCTAGCTTTTTTGTTTTTGTAAGTTATATGTGTTTCTAGTTTTCTTATGTTTCCAAAGTGTTTTATTTTTTTTATGAATTTTATGACATTGCAAGGTAACCATGCTCTTGAGCTCATATGAGATCAAGTGGGGGTGGTCATAAAAACAAATCTGGAAAATTCATACTCTCTGCATTGGTGTGCATTGATGTGAAACCAGTGCAATTATGATGAGTATACTAAGTAGCTAACAGTGCAGTTTTTTTTTCTGTTTTACTTTCACTTTTTTTTAAGTAAGCTAATACTCCATGGGTAGTGTATATTGATTTATTTACAGAGTGAATAACTGAGACAATTGTTTTTTTTGTATTTAAGTTTCAATATTAATATTAATATAGTTATGCATATTGTCATAATCAATTTTCTACTTTTGTTAAGTTCTTGAATTTAAAATTTCAGAAAAAAAAAAATTTCTGCTAGCTTTTTTGTTTTTGTAAGTTATATGTATTTCTAGTTTTCTTATGTTTCCAAAGTGTTTTATTTTTTATTAATTTCATGACACTGGAGGGTGACCATGCTTTTGAGCTCATATGAGATCAAGTGGGGGTGGTCATAAAAACAAATCTGGACAATTCATACTCTCTGCATTGGTGTGCATTGATGTGAAACCAGTGCAATTATGGTGAGTATACTAAGTAGCTAACAGTGCAGGTTTTTTTTCTGTTTTACTTTCACTTTTTTTAAAGTAAGCTAATACTCCATGGGTAGTGTATATTGAGGTGATTTATTTACAGAGTGAATAAGTCAATGCTTCCCTATGGTAAGTTTAATTAGTCAGTTTCTTTAACTAAGACAATTGTTATTTTGTATTTAAGTTTCAATATTAATAATAATGAATTGCAGGTTGTAAAATTAAATGTTTTACATTTTTATTTTTTATTTTTTAGAAGAAAAGTTAGTATTTTATAATAATGATGTTCTTGCTGTGTTTTTTTTCCAGTTTGTCCAAAATAGTTTTAATTTTGTTCTTTTTATGCAATGTGTAAAGGTGTCCATGCCTTATGCCCTTGGGCACAGACAGGTGGTCATACATGTCTGGGCATGCTCTCTACCCTGATGTGCACTGATGCAAATCAACCCCCCTCAACCCTTTGTGAAATTTTGGTGAGTCATCTGAGTGAATGCCAATACCAATTTGCTTTGCACTGATAATGTACATACACAAGAATCTGACTAAAGATGTAATTATGACTTAATTTTGATCACTAACTTTGATCACTAAGGAAAATAATCATGGTCGCTAAAGAAAATAATTGTGATCACTAAAGGAAATAATTATGATCACAAACAATGTTATGTAACAATTTAATTATCACTAAAGAATATAATGCATGTGCGTTGAGGCGGAACCCTCCATGCATCTTTACAGTATTTCACTAAATACAGGTCATGAAGGCAGGTGGTCATGCATGTGTGTTGACGCGGAACCCTCCATGCATCTTTACAGATTTTCACTAAATGCAGGTCATGAAGGCAGCTGATCCTGCATCCTTACAGATTTTCACTAAATTCATTTCATGATGTCTACAGAAAATAATTATCATAACTAAGGATGTACTCATCATGTCTACAGAAAATAATTATCATAACTAAGGATGTACTCATCATGTCTACAGAAAATAATTATGATCATTAACGTGTTATGTAATTAAAGAAAGTCATTACGATCATTAACGAGTTATGTAGCGTGCTAAAGAGTTATTATGTTCATCAAAGGGAAATAATTACGCTCGTTAACGAGTTATGTAATTAACCTCGTTAAGTCGTTACACTCATTAACGAGTAATAATCACGTCATTAACGAAATAAAAGAAAATACTTATTGGTCATTAACGAGTTACGTAATTTTTCGCACCTTCCTTAATGAGTTACGTAATTTTTCGCACCTTCCTTAACGAGTTACGTATCTTTTCGCACCTTCCTTAACGAGTTACGTAACTTTCACACCTTCCTTAACGAGTGACGTAACTTTTCGCACCTTCCTTAACGAATTACGTAACTTTTCACACCTTCCTTAATGAGTTACGTAACTTTTCACACCTTCCTTAATGAGTTACGTAATTTTCGCACCCTGAGGGCATGTGCAGTGGGGCATGAAGTCAGGGGTCTACCCCTACCTATACAGTAGTGTCCTTAACTGTGAAATTCCATTGTATAAAAATGAACTCAGGGCAACAGACTTTTAATAAATCAGTCTGCAGCCCAAAAGACCACAACTATTGATGAAGTCTGAAATAAGTCACAAGGCGCATGCAGGCCAGCTTCGTTTCGGGAACAATTGTTGTATTGTTCGATTGTTCGGTGTGTATGGCAGCTGTGCAGGAAATAGCATTGATTACTCCGCAGTGTAGCGAGGTTTCATTAAGTGCCTCAGACAGTTCGAGTGTGATACTTACTATTAAGGTAGAGGGCAGCACCTGCCGCTGATTAAGGCTAAAGTTAATTGCGCATTGCGTAATGTAGGTTATTCATGATACTATGGCAGGCTACATATTATGCAATGATATAATGATTAATGCGTGAACGTGTTACTTACTTACTTAGGTCTACTTACCAACTTACTTCACCAACTTACTTACTTACCTATTTACTTACTTACTTACTTACCTACTTACTTACCTACTTACCTACTTACTTACCTACTTACCTAACTACTTACTTAACTACTTACATACATGGCCAAATGTGCCACGTGCGTTTTCCATGAGAAGGATAAACGCATGGAAAACGCATGGTTTTTGCCTAATATCCAAACGCGTGGAAAACGCACGTAGCACATTTGGCCACGTACTTACCTCCTACTTACTTACTTACTTACTTACTTACTTACTTACTTACTTACTTACTTACTTACTTACTTACTTACTTACTTACTTGGTGCATTGTCTCATTCGTTTTGATCCATTTTTTGTCAGATTTTATTTCACACGTAACGAGCACTGTTATAGCCATGAATGTTTTATAACTACGAATCTCGCCATTCCGTTGAAACAAATTGAATTAATTTAAACCTTGCATACATGTTTTCAATTCATTTGTTTATACAGGCATATGTGATATATATTTTGTAATAAACTACATACCATGTAGTTGGTAGATTGAGTGCAGTTTACTGCATTGAAATCAGTTTTCGCCGCAGTAATGTTAAGTTGTCAAATCAAGCAATCCATAATAATTTTGTGGTCAGGATAGTCGGATGCTACTGTAGTAGATGAATTAGGAAACAGCCTCATGTCTCACACCTTCGTCTGCTTGTATTTACATGCATTCGCTTATTTTTTCCAAATTTTGTTTTCAGCATGCGTAACGTACCAGACAATATGTTACTTTTTCCAAAACTATCCTAAGTATCTACCAGCTGAACGGAAACTTCAATATCTGCCTTCGGTAGTAACTAAATGCTGTTTGGTAGCATTAGTCAACTTAAAACGATGTTCCCTTTAAACGCAAAGACATTTATATTGGTTTTCCATATTGGAAGTCTTAAATTGGCACAAAATCACTTTTGTTGGATATTGTACCTCAGATGAAATGCCATGTCGGCTCAATGCTGGCCTAGCGTTGGCACTGTGGGTAAACGTTGGCTCAGCATTGGCATCGTTGGCTAATCATTGGTTCAGCATTGACACTTTTGGCCGAGCATTAGCGCTGTTGACTAAACATTGGCCTAACATTGGCCTAACATTGGCAAAGCAATGGCCCAGCATCAGCAATGTTGGCTAAACATCGGTCCAGTGTTGCCACAACATCACAAATTCGGGCCAACGTCTGCCGATTTGGCAAGTTAGGAAATTTCTTTTGAGGTTGGCTCAATATCCCTTTGAAGTGGTTAAATGTCATGCAAGATAGAAAAAATAATTTTTACTCAGTAGCATTTTATACCAAGCAATTGATATTGTGGCTATATACTTATGCTTAGAAGCCATATCATGTGGCTATGTAACATAGCAGTTTTTGATGTTGCATTAGCTGACACCTTAAGGTATATAACAGGGCAAAAAACGTCGAAGGCTGAGGTTTATTTGGCAGGGACAGTCAACCATAAAAATATTGCGGGTATATGTTAAAAGCGTGTGGGCAGGGTAGCAAAAATCTGTACAATGCTGAACCCAAGCTATTGTGGATTTTTATTATCTTAAAAGCGGGTACACAATACAGACCTACTTCAATCAGATTCATGTAAGGCATATAGATTAAAAAATATATATTAAAAAATATAGCAAACATCATATGTGAAGACGTATCGGTAATAGTAATACAGTAATTCATAAGCCAGATATATCAATAAGTCGGCCAGCAGAAGTGGACACAGTCTAAAACAAATCGATGTTACAAATAGTGGATTTTCACCGAAGGTTCTCTGTATTTCCACCAGGTGGCTACAACAGAATACTGCAATTCTATTGGCTGAAAAAGTTCCCGCTCTTGGCTGTGATTGGCTGAAGCAAAGTGCATCCTAGCAGCAGTATTTTCAGTGCATTTTAATGTATATTTGACATCTTATCATTTAGTTGATTTCTGTTATTTTCCAGAGAAAGTTATATTTATGGAATTCGTTACTTATGAACTACAATGTCTGAAAAGCAAAAGGAGTAATAAGAGGAGAGGCAAGACTTACGTCTTGCTGAATTCAAGGCTGCTCAGTGAAAAGACTCTATTCAAAAACAGAGTAACTAACAAAAGCAGATGGTTGAATTACTCAATACTTTGGTGATACACGGAGAGTGTATTCACTTTTGCAGGACACTGTAATTTGAAATGAAGAAATGTTAGGCCTAATAACAGCACCTTGTCAGAGATAATTGAGATAATTTGGATTGGTCCAGTTTAATGAGAGCTCAATGTAACCCGCTCCACTTGGAATTGTGAAGGGTAAACCTAATTATCTTAATTGATGGATTCTTGTGCCTCATTAGGCGCGAGATTGACAATTGAGGTAGGAGATTGAAACAACAGAAATAAAGTGATTGATACTAAATAAATAAATCAAGGTAATTTGAGTAATTTTTAGTTCTGTTACCTGACCTAAGTAGATCGTTCAGTGTTAAGATGTCAGGTAGCTTTTATTTTCTTTGGTTCCATTCTTAACAGGCTTTTACATTAATAATAGCTTCATTTCTTTTGTAATGTGTTGGTAATGTCGTGATTTGTTGAACATAGCCTAATGTGACAAACAAGACCTAGGAGACTTGAGAATTTGTGACACTTGAATGGGTGAACTTCTGTATCAGGGTGTTCCAGCAGCACTTCAGGATCAGTGACCTTAGAAGGTTCATTCCCGCAAATTATTTAACAACAATGACATTTATATGCAGTCACAGCCAAAATTATTCACCCACTTTTGACTTTTTTGTAATATATAACATTATGTTAATTATATTTATGAGAAACTACAACAAAAAAATACATTATAATTCATAGACATAGACAGCAAATGGGGCTATATTAGAATTTGAGCTATAAAATCTGATTCCACCTTGATCTAAACATAGAATTTGCACCAAATTCTTCAACTGGCCGAATATTTATTGTCGCGACTGTATGCCACGACAGCTGTTACAGTGGAGTTATTTACGATCTTGTAAAACAATCTAAAAGGTGTCGGAATAGACAGAAAAAGTGTGATGAAGCTGGTTAAAAGGATGTTTTAGGGATGGAGCCAGCTCAGGTTGGCTGTAAGTTCCTTGATCCCAGATAACTGGCTAAGCTCCTAGATCCCCTGCTGACATGGGCTTGTTAATTGTATCTCGGGGGCTGAGGACTCCCAGCGCAGAATCATGGACTGTAGTGGCCTCTTCACTGACACTAGAGGGCCTCTGTGACGAGACACCTCTAGAATTGATGTCTGTGGCTTGTATATAGTAATCTGAGTGATGACATCCTGCTCTGTGTGATAATTATTATCATATAACGTCATTATGACATTGTTGAGCAATCCCGCTTTGTGGTCACAAAACATTGCGTTATGGATGGTCATTTAAGTGACTCTTACGTCAGTACGTTTGTGTCACGTGACGGTTGACGTCATTAGGACGTCATCTTTACATCACAAGCGTTGTCGAGAGCCCTAGGTCCAGCTTGTTTGTGATCCAGGAATGTTTTGTAGTTATTGGTAAATATGAAACGTGATTCCCACGGGTTATCCAAGCAAATATATTAAATATCTGTAACTTGTAAACTACATTAACAAGAACATTTAACTTTTTACCCATAGACAGCCACTGACAAATGCATTTTGATTGACACCATAGAATCTAATGCCTCCATAAACCACGTTCAATATACCTTGATTGTGTGTCTCATTATAAAAGTGGCAGTGTCACAGTGACTGGATTTTTCTTTTTGGTATGACTGTAGTATAAAGACAAAGGTTTTTAGAAGCATTGATTCGATTGGTCAATTCAAAGTATATATAACAATGGAACTATACAATTAGGATCAATTACAGTCAATCACGTGATATGGAGGTGGTCTTAATACTGGAGCATTATTTTATAACAAAAATTACTATTTTTTCTTAACCAATGAAATCCAAAGGCATAGTCAGAAAAGGTGCATTGAAGGTAGGGGGCTTACTCAGCAAACTTTTTTAAAGGAAGAGTTTCCAATTACGTTTTAGTTTTATTTATTTGAAATTTGAAGTCCTTAAATTCTTCCAGTAAGTTAAGTTATAAACCGTTGTTGGTGGAGATTTCTGACCCCACCACTCCCAACACTGGCTACGTCCCTGGCAAAAATATTCATATCATTCAGGTGGGCTCAGTCAATCAAATGTTGAATGATCTTATTTTGGGGGTTTCTATTGCAAGTCAAATAGGCAACAGCAAAAAACCGTCTGCATCCGAAACGGCTACATACAGTCTGGGGAAGCTATCTTTGCAGCAGTTGTTCGCCACAAACATTCGATTGAGTTAATGCTGTGGTCTGGTCGCACAGATTTTGGACTTAGTTCAGCTTACTCCTTTTAAATCAATCTCTGTTGCTGACTTTGCCACAGAGAAAAGTCTTTAGGACTACAAATACATTTGGGTGCCCATTCATAATTGTCTTCTAAAATAATTGATATATAAGGGATAACTATTATCATCTTCATCGTGATTTTCTTTTTATATTACACAACATGAGAAATTCAGGTAAATGAGAACGAAAATAAAGGCAGAAAAAACAGAACAGAAATTAAAAACCTCAAGTGTGATTGATACTGTATAACATCCAGTGACTTATTCTGCAGTAGATATGAAATTATGAAATGATCATATTTTAACAGATACACGGTGTTCATCATAACAGGAATATAACTGATTCTAGATGCTAATTATTGCCATGACAAGCTCACCTTAGTATAATTTTTATTTGACAAAAAACCATTCTGAATATAGTTGTATATTATTATCATAACTAGCAATTACGTCATATAATAATTGTTTGCATGATGTTAATTTGGGTCCTAAGCAATCTGACAAATTAATTTAATTATTTCTTGCACCAAATTTAACTCGGAATGATTTCCATGACTCTTTCATTTTTAATTATAATTTTTAGAATCTATTCAGAAAGTGGGCGTTCTATTAGTGAAAAGCATCCTGTATTGTGATAACTGGATGAGTTTATCTTTTCTTAGCCTGGAGCTGATGTCTTTAAATTGGATTCAGATGTGAGTCATAAATATTTTACCACCACACTGTTTCTTGTCTATCTCTGTTGAATTGAATTTAAGATGGTGTCCCAGCTCTTGCTGCTAGCATTTTGTGTGGAATCTAAGAGATAGCTGTGTGTTCTAATGGTTAAAGTGTTGATCAGCTCCCCGTGGGGTACCAGGTTCGAATCCAGCCCAGGCACTCTGTAATCAGTCTGTATGAGCTTCATCTTAGCTGGAAATCATTCATACAGTCATGCTCAAAAGTTTATTAGCACTTTAGCAAGATGTTCATAAAATTGTGAATGAAATTTGTTTGAGAGAAAATAACATGGGGGGAGGTGAAGTGAACTGTGTCCTGCTCAAAGCCATTTAAATCTTTTGACTAGACTATAAAAATATGATATTATTACTGAAAAACAAATTGACTTTTTCTTTTCTTATTTTTCTCTTAAACAAATAGTCACCATTCTTAACATTCAAATAGCAATTGTAACCACTTTCCATTACTCCTTTCAAATGTTTTGTTTATCATGGATACTACTAGAATTAAATTGAATAAATAAACAAATTCAATGTCATAGTAGCTCTCTAGACCCCAAGTAGAGCTCTATATACATTTTATATATTGTTCACCGTAAGAAATCTAGCTGAAGGTAAAAACAGAAAGCTAACTCATTAGATATGGGGTCATAGTTCAGTTAGTGACATATCATGAACCTTTGACCTTCAGGATCCTACCAAGGTCATCTAACATGAATCGTCTGCTTCCGGAATGAGGCGCCATTTTTGCTGATATGGGGCCAGATTATTATCCGCTTGTAATAAGGAGACTCGCAGGACACCTGGGTACTCTTTGGTTATATATAGAATCCTATACATAAAGGAAGAAATCTGGCTAGGTCTGTTTTGTAGGTGATATCAGATTCTGTGGGGTATTATCATGTTATATTCTTCTAAAATGTTGTATAAATATGGCATACTTTTTCAGTTGTGGAAAAAGATTCTGAAAACCCATTAAATGAGTCAGATTTTAGTTCTTGTCTACTTATGCATGGACTAATTTCCCCAGTGCACTTGATAACTGCTCTAATTGTCTCAGCATTGTTATAAAATGTTTGCCATTCAGATTCAATACAATCAGAAGATACAAAATGTATCTTGTGTGAAGACTTATTCCACCACTCGATCTTTTTAATGAATAGCAGAATGTTTAAGAAATATCATGGCTTGTTTTGTTTGTATATATATAATGTTCTGCAGTTCTGTATTTGGTGACATGACCAGACAACAGAGGCAGATATAATGATGAGCTAACAAGGTCTGGGACTTCACTATGAAAATGGTGCAGGAATTCTAGAAACATTCAAGTCCCTGTATATAACAAAACAAATCATTATTCGAGATTTCAAGATTTTTCATTTTCACGTACATGACATAAAATAAAAGACATGAGCTGTAAAATTGTGCACACCCATTACATTATAAATGAAAAGAAAAAGAGGCTATTTAAATAGGATTGAAATTTAAATGAATCTACGAAGAACAAAAATAAAACACAATTGAAGTAGGCTATCTGTATTTTTTACTTGAAACTAAGTGACATTTATTTCTTAACGATTTTATGTGCTATAAGAATGCATGCGTGATTTAATGACAGAAAAAGAAATGAATTGTTACCGTTTTGGCAAAATATTATTGTAAACACTATTTTAAGTCCTTAAATTACCATCTCTTATGAGTGATCTGAGTGTAGGCGTAGCTCTAGTTTGATAAAGTTGCTGATCCAAGTAATCACGCAAGATGACGTCACAGAATGGACTAAATGACTAGCGGCATGATGGCGCCATTTAGCTGTTGTTGCTGTGAATTTTTAATCTTAAACTTTTTTGACACATTGTCTGCCAACTGTTTATTAGTTTTTGTATCAGCATCTTAATTTCCTGTACATCAGTCTCTGTCTAAATATAGCCATGGATGTAAACAAAAGAATGTTGAAGAAGCTGGCGTTTTTTTCGTCTGATAAGATAAATACCAAAATATTTCTTGCAAACGCTGACAGGTTTTGGCAATCATGTCAAAGTAAGAAGCTAAACGACTTTTAAAGTGATATTCCAAACAAACAAACAAAACATTAAAAAAAAAAAAATAATTTAAATCACAGCATTCGGATAATTAAATCTTGCACATAATGTCTCTAACGGTAGACCCACAGAAAATTTCATATTTATAATATATTAACTAGCATTGTTACAAATATTGCACAGAATTTTCACGTTATTCAGTGTTATGCATTTTCAGTAAGATAAATGTATTCAAAATAACATCTCTAAAAATGCCTTTTCCACTACATTCAACCAAGATTGCGCTAAACATTATCAAACTGTGCTGTTTTAAATGTTTTACCAAAATAAATTGAGTGCAGGTTGAAAACAGGAACTTGACATCTATAAATGTTCATACCCTAGCTACATGTCTTAAAAATTGACAACCGTCACACAGGCAGTTTCTACAACAAGAGAATCACTTATATTTTGAAACGCACCCAGAAAATTCCCTGCTTTCTCTCAAAATTCAATGAACTTTCCAGCTTCAAAGCTCGGGTATGGTCTTCAAAAGATTACAAGGAAATTTCAAGAAATGCCAATAGCGAAAACTGCATTTTGAAAGAAAAGAAGAATATGTTGCCATTTGAAGGAAATTTGTTTTTGAGAGGTGTGAGAGCTGAGCTCCTATTAGAACCTCAACTATCATCGTGAAGATTTATTTTGTTGAGAAGTAATTGCTATCTTAGGGAATAGCGTGTTACTATAATTTAGTGGTTAAGGTGTTCACCTTCAGACTGAAAGGTTGTGGGTTCGGACCCCCACCATATCATGGAAGAACTGAGCAGATCCTAACTCTTTGCTCCACTCCACTCAGGTGCAAAAAGGAGATGGCTGTAGCCAGTTGTAGAGTACTTAGCTTGATGGGCTGGCTATGGCTGCTCGGCTGTGCACTACCTAAGGAGTTGAGAAAAGCTTATACTTGAACAGGTCAACCCAGCAGGTTTCCGTGTAGTATTATTCAACTTATGTTTTACTACCGAAGTGTCACAATTGAGTAAAACATTTACCTTTACCTTTAACAATGCCTTCTTTAAGAAAGTTTAAAAATGAAAATTAGATATGCATCTACAAAAATAGTGCTTTTAAAGAAAATTATATATCTATCCTAAAAAAATTGCCTATTTAAATTTAATCACAGTTGCACAAATATATCATGCAAGATATGGAAGAGTACATTTTGGCAATGGGATTTTTGCATGTCAATTGGATTGCATGTTTTCTTATCTGCTTTTGGCTGCTTATCAAATCCTGTCAGTGTCTAATTAAATAATACTCCTGGCACCAATCAAATCACTTCATTGAAAATCTAATTTTCCCAGAAATACCCCAAAAGATCTGCTGACAATTCTCCGTACTGAAAAGTAGGTCAGTTATCTCATAAGCAAAATATATATATATATTAAAACTAGATAACTAAATCATATACAAAATGTTTTTTGATGGAAACAAAAAAACCTAAAAGATAAATATTCAAAAGTGAAATTAGCTTTATGAATATTAGAAGACCCAAAAGCCATGCTTATTGCCTAGTACAATAAAACAAATCATATTGAATAATAATTATATAGTTATCAGTAAAATAAATAGATAAATAAAAAGTTAATCAAATTGCTGATATTTATCAATAATTTTCAACATCCATCTGAAAGTAATTTTGAATGTCATATATTTTGATTTTAGCGAAGTTTTGCTTGCGACAAGTTTCATAATAAATGTTCTCATATATTAGTGTTTCCATGACAATTTGGCAACAATCGTATTTGGCATTGTCAATAATGTACATTATTATTCGCTTTCAAAGTTCAAAACTGTTGCTATCTTAATATTTTTAACAAATTCAGGATCTCGCTTTTAATTAAAGATGCTGCTATTTTCATATTGCTCTTTTCTCATTTTCAGACTGAGGCCGTGCGAGTAAAACAATGCGGGGGAGATCCCATCGTCCAGCCTTGAATTGTTTTTCATACCTTATTATGTAAGTATGCTTCTTATCATATATTTTGTTTAAAATGTTTTACCTTTTTTTTTATCAATAAAAGTATTAAATAGGAATGACTGACCACTTCTGCGCACAGTGAATCCCAATTTTGACAAATGACATTATTTCCTTAAGACACTGTGGAATAACTATGGAGACACGTATTTTCAACTCCTCCCTTCATAATTTTGAAAAAGTTACGAGTAGGTTGTAGCATTTCTAAAATGTTTGTGATAAGGTAATAATATTTTGAATAAGTGGTAAGTTGTAGCATCTTGAATATCTTCTGTAAAGAGGTAGGATCAAATTATAATTGCCTTTCTGACATATGTGTTGATTTTGGTTACTTACTTTAATTTTTGTTTATTTATTTATTTAATATAAAGCATGGTCTTTTGCTAAACAAATATTCCTTAAAGTGTTTCCTTAAAGTGTGAAATATTTATTTCAATACCAAAGTATTGCAGACATTTTATGGCAGACAGTACAGAGAAAAAGAGGGATACAATTTCAATAGATTACATTTATGAGAAAAAATGTCATGTTAATTACTGTACATGCCACGTGATGCCGCCACGTTCTTTTGTGGTTTTCTTGACAAATAATCAGCACTTTTAATTATAATCATCTCAGAACAATTCGTCACGAATGCTGATGACAGATTAATGTCACTTTCTCATAGCAACGACCATATCTTTAATTACACGGAAAAGCGGGTTAATTATTTTTGAGTTATTGTCAAATGCAAGGAAGTGCAGCAAAAGTCTCTTATTTGGTTCAAACACTGGTTACTTGCCCTTAATTGACTGATTTTAAAAAGGTCCTGGGTATTTAAATTCTAGGGGGCTCAATTATAGCGACCCACAGTCTTTCTGGGCCTCTTCACTCTATGCTTTAACTGTATAAACATTTTATAATTATTTTGTAAAGAGGGTGAAAATAGAAAGTGCTGAGTTCTGCTTATACATTTTTTTATAGCCTGGTTTTCGTTTTGTGTTGGTCAAGTGAAAATGCTAAACAAAATTTCACTTCATAGAAAATGGCCTGTTGTAATAAACCTTTGTTACAATAGTGCTCGGAAAGCAAATGCAGCAAAATTTCTTATTATTATATTATATCTCATAAAATTTCTCAGTATGTTTCTTTTATATATTGTATTATTCATTTTTCCACAAAACTTGACAGTCTTTGTGGCCAAGTAAATTTGTAGCTAGATTTAACAGGCTCTCAGCAGGCAGCAACATAAGTGAGCTCACTCCCATTCATTAACACCAAAATGTGGATTAAATATCACAATCTCCTTTCATTAGTCCCTTTTTCATTATTTTATTATTTTTGTGGGATTGAATAGCTTTAGACAACGTTCGCTTCAGTTGATCACAATCACAGTAATGCTGAACTGAAGTCATTTTAATTTTTTAATGCTACTAGGTCTTAAGCTTTTAGTCGGCTTATATGACAGCTACATGCAGATGTAATGATGAGATGATGAGGCTTGGAATCCACACTACGTTACACATTTACCCCATGAGTAGAATGTTTTACTTGCCTCAACACAGAGCACATGGCTTCCCCAATATAAAGTCTCATACAGTCAACTCCAGTTGGGATGTACAGCTATTTTCATGAAAAATAGCTTGTCAAATTGAACCTGGACAAAGCATCTGCTATACAATGCTGCCTGCCACTAACCAGAACTGTTTGGCTATAGCTGGCTACTCAAAGCTGGATCTAAAAATACATGCAGCACCATATCAGATAAATTTCATACATTTACCAAGGTTAACATTTTTATTGGTGTGAACCGCCTATAAGCTAGGAGTAGACAGAAGCGGGTGGCTTTAGCCAGTTATAGCTACAGTCCGAATAGGTCGCTACAGCTGTCTGGAGTCGACCATATTTTATGAAACAAAATGTAGCTCATGAGGAATCCCGGTCTGGGGATCAAGTTTGGACCCTTCAGCAGAGCTGGCCACTGTGCAAAATGTTCAACCCATTGGCAGCCTTGAATATGGATGTGTGCTCGATAGTATAATGGCCAGACTTCACTTATCCCTTTGTTGTTGTATACTTGCTCTAAAGTATCAAAGGTACAGCAGACACTGATCCATTGAAAGTGCACATTTGTCTGCAGTTGGTTCCCACCTGCCAAATATACAACACTGTTTCCACGTAGTCCTATTTATTATCAAGTGTTGTGACTTATTTGAAAATTTAATTCTGTGGTTGGATTCTTCTCTCAGATTTACTCATGAATATGGGTTAGAACGATGAGAAGGGGAGGTTTGTGTTGGAAAATGTGATTCATATAAGCTGAAAAATCTGAAAATTACAGAAACAATATGAACACCTTAAATTCCTATTTTGAAAGTAAACAAATTGTGTGTTTAAAAATATAAATTCACCTCCGCTGTTAAATTCAAAACGGTTATTTAAAATAATAATTTGGTAATTATTGGTAGACATTCAGTTTGTGTCATATCAATTTGTGGTTCGTCCTTGACCAAGAATGACCACACCAGTCCATAAATCATCAATCCAGTTAACCAAGGTGTCCCAGTCAGGTCCATCAAACCGCTGGTCATTAGGTGTTGAGGAATGCAATGCACACGACGTGGGATTAGTCGTTGATCCCTAACACTGATGAGAAGCGCTCAAAACTGAGTTAGTTATAAACGGGTCTAGTCAGATGGCTGCGCGGGGCATGATGGGACTGTCAAATGCATTACGTAACACGTGACCACATCAAAGGGATGATGCAACACTCCTCACACATTTTGATAGTTGCAAATGATGCAGAAATATTGTTATGATTTCATCTTGTAATTCATCAGTTTCTGCCGATCACCAATTTTTCAATGTGGCACACGCATAATTTAGGCCCCTATATATTGATTTGAGCGACAGTATTTATTTTTCTTAAGTATTTATGTTTTCTCAATGGTAAAGGTCTGAGGCTCGGTCGGCGTTTATGACTACCTATCAGAGATAGACGTAAAGATGAAATGATAAGGCTGCTAGGACTCCACGCTATGTTATGCATTCACCCCATGGGTGGGGTCGTTTACCTGCCTCAGCATAGACTCTGAGTATAAAGCACCATCAATATAACATCTTACAACCAGCATCCAGCTGAGATGTAGCTCACGAGTAAATTCTGAGGTCAAATGATGACTCTTATTTATTTGTATGACAGTAATGTTAGTTAAAACGAAAGGCAGTTATCAAAATAACTGTTAATAATGAACAGTGTTTACGTTAATAGCACTTGAGCCGCCTACCAGCTTGGTATAGCTTGGTATGGCTTGGTATAGCTTGGTATAGCTTGGTATGGCTTGGCTTGTTGCAGCTTCAGGTAGTTCTAACTAGCTCTGGGTAGCTTAATTGAACATTCCCTATAACCAGTACTATATATCCTATATATTCATCTGGTTAAAACAAAATATCTCCAAAAGAAGTCATTTTCTGAAGCATCCTGTTATGATCCTGCTGGCTCTGCTAGGAAAGGATGTTTCCCAGGGCGGATATCCTGTTCCTTGGATCTTCATCAATTATTCATGCCATGACGTTTTTCTTAACAGGATCGTGACAATAGTCGTGATCAGGAAACGGCCACCACATGTCATGACCTTATATAGTATGCTGAATCTTTTAGTAGTGAAACGCAATCTTCAAGACCACTTTACTTTTGAGACACTCTATGCATAAAGTGTACACCAAGCGTTGGTCTAAACATTTAGCGTGTTGTTGTCATTGTAATTCACATCGCTATCAAGACAACCTTGCTATAAGTGTGTGTGTGATTAGGGCTTTACATCCTGTATTTCTGCACCTGATGGGCTAATTAGGACAGGCAGAGACGATGGCAATGAGACGAAGGATCAAACAGCCATCCAACTTAGGTTCGACCGGGAATTGAACCCGGGACCCAGTGGTTGGAAGCCCAGCATGCTACCTCTGATCTAGGCCCCCCACCCTACAACCTTGCTATAAATGTCACCTCACAATCTGCTATTGGACCCTGTTTCGTTGTACATGAATCATTTTATGTCGCTGTTATGGAGCTGACACAGGGATCTTTGCCCTGAATGCCTTATTTCTGAGGATTGCAACTGTCGCCACTATAATAACCGCCAATGGATAGACTTGCAGGCGCTGGCCTCTGGTGGATAATATCAGTGTTTAAGCCAATAAGACGCCAGTTTACACGACGACGCAATGACGCCATTTTCTAAATATGGTAGTGCTTTCTAAGGCCTTCTCTCATTGTGCAATAAGTGTCTGTTTCAACCAATAAGAAAAGAGATGTATAAACGCACAAATTAAGGCCATACAGGGCCAAAGTCGCTGTGCCAGCTCCCAAGCATAGTGATCTTTAATTTAATTGCCAAGGGAAAAATGCTGTTATACAGTTGTGGTCAAAAATTTGCATATATTTGAACAGAAACCATTTTTCTCAAATACATTACTAACAACCTAGGTTTTATGCTGAGTCTCCTAAGCAGTGACTGTTTAATCAATCCATAATGTGAACAAAAAAGAATCTATCAACAGATTGTATCAGAAACACAGAAACATCATAGATAGATAGATAGATCGATATGGGAAATGCAGCCCTCTAAGGCAAGTTCTTGCCGATATCGAAGGTTGATTGATGAGGTTAGAGAGAGGGAGTCCACCCATGTTACACATTTACCCATAGGTGGGATCTTTTACTTGCCTCATCCGAACGACATCCAGCTGGGATGATGCTCATGTATTAGGATTATAGCATTTTAAAATTGAAAAATACTACAATATTTCATTGCATTACTGGAGTGTATGCACACCTTTTTGACCGATCAAAAATTTGATATTTAAAAACGATCCTGCATTTTGTCAAAAGTATTGAATGACTAAAAATAAATGTTTTCAATAAATGCTTTTAGTAATATATCTGAGAAAGAATTATATTCTTAAATGACAGATTAAGTGCACTTTAGTAATGGTTATCTGTTTTCTGTTTAAATTTTTGACCGCAGCTAAATATTTTTTGTTACCTAAATAAAATTAATTGATTTCATAAAGTCAGTAGATATTTGAAAATTGACACCACCTATTTTTCGACGCAATACCCGTTATTAAGACCACTCACCTCATTATTAAGACCACCCTCACTACAAAGACCATGGACTGATTTAAGGAGACACCATCCGTGTTATATTGCCTCAATGCGGTTGGCCTGAACATTGTAAGACAGTTTATGTCACCACCAGCCAGCTGCAAGCAGGCGTTATGATGAGATGATAAGGCTTGAAGTCCACAGCATGCTACACATTTACCTCATGGATGGGGTCTTTAACTTACCCCAGCCTAGAAACCATTCACTGTTACCATTTGTCTTACTAAAGGCAGTCATGTAGCTAGCTTCATTCATGGTATTGTATGCTTCCTCGCTATTTTTAACTACCCACATCGATATTGAGAACACCTCACTATTAAGACCACCTTGCAAATGATGGCAACAAAATTCCTATCCTAGTATCTTATTGTATCTTATAGTATCTTATCGTATCTTATGGTATCTTATAGTATCCATAGTATCTTATCGTATCTTATAGTATCTTATCGTATCTTATAGTATCTTATAGTATCCTATCCTCTCCCATCCTCTCCCATCCTATCCTATCCCATCCTATCCTATCCTATCCTATCCTATCCTATCCTATCCTATCCTATCCTATCCTATCCTTACTCGTCCCTTGTATACTTGTAACCTCGCTATTAAAATCATCCTGTATTTACAAGACCAGTGAAGTGGACATTTTTAAGGGTCTCTACAGTAAAGGTCCATTATATATATATATATATATATATATATATCCACAAACGAACAAGGGTTGCAATGTGGTGTGTTTATGATGAGTGACATTGATATTATTATGTTAAGGTAATTGAATAAATCTCAGCTAGTGCGTACCACCGAGCTGTTATGCCAAGCACTCCTACAGCATTGCAGAACATGTTGAGCTACAGAGACAGGAAAATTGTTTAAGTTAAACTTACATCGAAATAGACAATTAATTGCAGCCAAACATGCAAAAAATGTTATGCCTTGTAATTAAAATATACAGTGTGACAATTAATTTATTCAACACAGCAATTCTAGACCATTTGTACACTTCTTTTTTTTATTTCTTTAAACAAAAAAGAAGCTACACCGATTAGGCCATTGGTTTTAAAGATATAATTACATATTAATGGTGCAATAGAGCATTTTGGTTTCTCAAATTAAAGAAGAATCATTTAAGCAAACAATATACGGAAATCAGACTCATAGATTCAAGACAGACAGACAGACAGACAGATTTACTGTTTTTTGCTGGAGAACAGCTTGAATGAACTAGATCTTTTAAAACACAGCTTTGTGACATCAAGCAGATCATGCATGACATGTAAACAGCACCAAGTCTGATCAGCTGTAAAAGCAACATGGCCAAACCCTTGAAAGAACTTGAGCCAGATCTGGAAGAACATGGTCTGCGGGGGTGAGTGGGACCCAACCCTGAGGGGGTAGGTGGGACCCAGAAAATGGATGAATACTCCCTTAGGTGTGAGTGCAATGAATGGGATTATTTAGAGTGGGTAGGGCATGTTTGTAACCATATGTACTCGAGGAAAGGGATTTAATTAATATAAACCGGTACAACACTTCAGTTTGACTTGAAATGCTCAGTTTTGGTGAGATAAGGTTTAATTAAGTAAAGGTCGATGGTGATGGCGCAATCATTGCAAGCTTCTCCGTTAAGAATCCAACCAGCGGACCTGTCCAAGCATGTGTCTTTCTCAACTCCATGGGGAGCATGCAGCCCTTGACAGAGTCAGGTATTCATGCCTACCTATACAGTTACAAAGGATATGCTCATTTCCTCCATGCCATGTTATGGACTCGAACCTACAACCTTGCTTTCTGCGAGCAAGCACCTTAATTGGCCATCAGACCACGGCAACTTTAAAGAAATGAGGGAATGCGCTGTACTGCATATATATTGATGTTTGGTATGGCCATTTTGGTTAACTAGCTTTGGCACAGAATGTGAACAACAACTTATACTGCAGGCCTATCATAATATCCCTTGTGACAACAGCAACACCAAAGAAATTTCTGATAAATTCTCCTTGAAACCTAAGAGTGAATTTAAGATACATTATATGTAGGTCTTTTGTGACCTCAACAGGTCGGTAAAATTCATAGTTTTGATTAAATTCGGGGATCTTTTTGTAGACAATTTCAGCTAATTTGACACAATCTTCCTTTTTCCCTATCTTTATCATGGCTTATAAGTCACAGCGTATACCCTAACCTCACCAAATAAAATAGTCTCTTTTCTTGCAACCTCAGTGACATTTTTCGGGGGGGGGGGGGGGGCAGATTTTGCTAACAGGATAAATGGTGACACCCACAGCGTCGTGGGTGACGTCTGACGTCGCATCACAGCGTCTTAGCGCAGCGTCTTAACACCTGCGACGTTGCTGTTAACCCCAGGATGTAGTAAGGGGGGGGGGGAGTTGGTTAGTTAGGGGAGAGGGGGTAGGACTGTCCTAGTTGGATTAAGAGGATTTGACCCCCCCCCCCCTCTTTCTACTCCCACGCCTATTTACCCATGCTAGAAATAGAACTCTTCCTTATGGAAGGTCAATCTTGAAGGTCAATCTTTTTGTTAGTTAGTAAGTTAATTAGTAAGTTAATTAGTTAGTTAGTTAGTTAATTAGTAAGTTAATTAGTTAGTTAGTTAGTTAATTAGTAAGTTAATTAGTTAGTTAGTTAGTTAGTTAGTTAGTTATGAACAACCTAGGTGTTGGTTAAATCATCCATAAAATTAAATACACATACATTTTATTAACAAGTTCACTACCTGGTAACTTGCACTGAAATTTAATAATTTTCCATATTTCCGATATTCTTTTCCCAGTTATTAAAGTCCTTTTTTCATCCCCATCCCCGTGATTTACTATTCTCATCATATGATTAAAATATAATGTCAATCTTAAATAACAAAATAACAAAAATGTAAAATCTATCCGCAATTAGGCATAATGTTCACTATCACTGAGGTCCACAAGAGTACATTTTGGAGACCGCAACAAATGCATGATTAAACAGGCGCCACAAATTCATTAATAAATTAACAATACAAGACATTGTAACTTAAATAAAGAATATATGTCTGTGTTTGCAAAAGGAAATTCAATGAAATTCGATGATATGACACTTCTTTCGAAATCATTTTCTCCAAGATGAACATTCATGAGAGTGAGTCCTTATGGAGGCAGGTTTTCCCCAACGGGTACAGCCTTTGGGGTACGAAAGAAGGGGCAAAACACTAAACCCTCTTGGGGTAGAACCAGATTAATAAGATATACAAGCTGCGTCGCACAGTGATACCTCGCCATTAAGACAGCTTTCTTGCATATAATAGTGGCTTTAATGGTTAGGTGGTCTTATTAGTGAGGTGATGAGGTCTACACTGTGAAGTGGTCTTAAAAGCAAGGTGGTCATTTGATAAGGTTTTATTGTAATTTTAATTTACCGTTTCATAATCTTTGTAACTTAGGTATTTTTATGTGAAACTATATACATTCTTAAGAAATATTCTTTTAGCATCATAAATGGGTTTTGAGTTTAATATAAGCGTAATACAAAATGTATAGACCTAGCTGATCTATGCGTGTAACAATTAAAGCATATTTTACATCTGAAATTTTAAGAAAGTACTATTTACATAATGTTTCTATGGCAACTAGAATCATTTCCGAATGTGCCCATTTCATTCATCAGATATTTCTAGAGTTTGTATCCATTGTTTGCCTGAGTGTGTTGTCTTTGAGTTTGGAGGCTATTTCCTTACATCCGGGCACCTGCTCTAACTCTCCTAACAAGGAGTCGTAAACCACGGCACGTGCTGTGATTGACCAATGAGAGTAAAGTATTTGCCTGGCGTTCCTTATTGTAGTGTCTGAATCAGACTGGATGCTGCTACACTCTGAAGTCCACCACATGATATAGGAGTTAGGAGTCCACACCATGTTAATGACATATATTTTTATCCCCCCCCCCATATATCACCATTACGTCTGTCCCTGATGTTAGTCATATATATATATATATATATATTTATATATATAAAAGTTGATCTTGGACTTCCAAGAAAACTTGTAACCTATAGACAGATATATGAGATGATTGGTCAGGTAGGCCATGAGAGCCCACACCATGTTGCACATCCATATCATCATTACTTCTGCCTGGTAACTGGACGTCAGTTTCGGAGCAATTGAGAAATTGACATCAATTGCATAACGTCTGACAATGATGCCTTTATTTCAAATTCCTACAAGACCTTGAATTTGAGTGCCTGCCAACCGTGTGTTCCCTGTTAATGCTTTAAGAACGCTTAATTACTGAGTTCTATTGTCAATTAAGAGAACGTTGCAAGCCGATTGGTTATGCGCTTTGACACCAGAGGACGACCCGTGCAAATCAAACAATTATCAGCAGAAGTTTAATTGACAGAAATTGTGTCAGTGGGGCTGAATGTGCCCTGATTTTTAATTTGAAACTGAATAGTCGAATTATTGGGTGGCAATACACATAGTTAGTATTGAAAATCAAAATTGTTGAGAATGTTGATTATTATTGTCAATTATTCCAATCAAACCTGACGGAACAGAGTCACTGATGCGTATCATTCGGAAATTTGAATATGAAGTGTGATGCAATGACCATTTTGAACAGTGGGGGTGATATTGAATGCTTAGGATTATTTCAAGTTTGTCCATAAAATCAAACAAATGAACAACCAAGCAAACAAAAATAGAAGAACCATTAATTAAGATAATCAACCAATCAACTGGCCGCAACAATGTACTTGAATATTATCAAACTGGTTTTATCCATTAAAAACATTTGCAGTTATTCTATCTTTCTTTTTTTCTTTCTTTTTTTTTTTTGTTCTTTCTTTCAGTTATGTACCTTTATATAAATGATATAGGCCTTAAGTAAACATCGAATTAATAAATTATCCTTGTTATACTTTCTTGTGACATCACCATATTTTCTCCAGGCATTACAATTGAATTTATCATATGAAAATATTAAAATAAAGTTTGTGATATAATCTGAAATCTACATAGAAAACACTTGATATATAAAAACGACCTTAATAGCAAGGTTCTATTATACTGCTTAAGACCTTAACATTGGCCCTTAAGATATATCATTAGATGAAGTTTTGGGGGAAAAACGACTGGATAGGAAGTTACAGGAATTGTGCATGGGCGAACTTCCTCCTGACATGTTTCAGATTTGATTGTTTTCTTCTTTTCGGGTAGGATTAAGAGAACTGAAATTTCCACAGGAAACGGAAGTATTTTATTCAGTTCAGATCGCGCGTGCTCTTTAAAACTTAAGGCGGATTAAATGCTTGATTAAACTGCATGACAATGGGATAAGTTTGAAATGCAGGTTGAAATTTTGAACAGTTCATAGTTCAACAAATATCATGCAGTCATGTAAAGCTAAACTTGGCTACAGTATTTTTTCATTTATTTTTTGGCTACATAGAAACAAGATTTCATTGAAATTGCTAGGCTACAGGATTTTATTAAAACGTGAACGACTCTTGTTACTGGCAGTTTACACCAGAAATATCATGACAGTATTTGTCCTTGACAACTGATCATAATAAAAGGACAACTGATATATATATATATATAAAAATGTAAGTCACTATCATTAGAAAAAAAAAAAAATTGCATGGTCCCAATGCATGACTAGCGGCAGGCAGACGTGAAATAAAGTTTGGAGCAACACCATGTTACATAATGCCCTCATGGGTGGGGTGTTTTCCTTGCCTTAGCATAGACACTGAACACGAGACAAAGTAACGAAACAAACACCATTCATAATCACATTTTAAATATGGAAGTACTCAAATTCCTTTATTTTGTTAGTAACAGATTTTAGAGGAGGTTGAATTTGAAAGGCAAAACCGCGAGACCCCCCACCTAAAGTGTTGCCTTTTGCATGTTCCCAATTCTTTTCTTTGGCCAAGTCAAATTTGCTGCCTATGAGTTCTGATTTTCTGTTGAAACTCATCCTTTTCCCCTTCATTGCTTGAAAGCTTTCGGCTAACAGTGTTAGGGCCAGCCATTTTGTTAGGAATGTGCGAAGAGCATTATATTTCATCCTCGACAAAGCCACACTAGATTGTCGATTAAATCCTCTGCACTTTCTTTGACCAAAAACGCTTTAAAGGAATTCTTCAGATATCTGCGGAAACTGAAAACCTGCCATATACTCTCCCCCAAAAAGACTTATGGTCCCTCTCTTGCCCCTTCATTTGTGTGAAATACTCCAATTTCAACTTGTGTTGCCAACAAGTGCACACAGCTTCCAAGAACTAAATGTCCATGGAGTGGATGCATTCCACCTATACAAATGTATATTTTCTTCATATTTCATCCCCCCTAGACAAATTGCAAAGTTTCGCCACTGTTAAAAGATGCCAGTGTGTTAAAGCAACCAATATTTTCTGCAAAAGACACATGATATAACTGTGTTTATGGTCAGCTGGTGTGAACATTGTCTAAAGCTGGTCAATGCAGAAAGGTTAAAAAGAAAGTGAATGAATGTAGCTCTGGAAATTACTCAATATTTCAATCCGAATACAATCCTAAGACGTTTAATCAGAAAAGTCAAATGTTATTGTCTGCCAATACCAACTCATTTTCTATGGTTAATATTTCTTGTAGCATGAAAACTGATAATGAATGACATGTTCAATGTAAAAGTGGCAGAAACCTTACAAGTAGGACTAGCTTTAAGCTTGAGGTTACCTTAATTATGAGGTAATTTGCTTAAATTTAAATAGTCTGGAGTTGTACAATTGTACATTTATATTAATTATAAGCTTTCATAAGCACTTAAATTGCCCAAAAAGAAGAATTACAATTTATTTTTACTTCATTATTAGCTAAACTCAATTTGTGGATCAAACTACTTTTTTCTGTCTCTTCTGTCTTCAGATAGTGAAATGACAGCCTATTCAAATTACATTGCATGTATTTATAATAACGCCCAGGCTTTTGAAGTCCGTTGTCAGATTATGACAGTTATTAGTTTTTATAATTTCACATAAAACTTAACATGCTTTTGATAATCAGGAACAATGAAAAAATTCAACTTTTCTTTGATGGGGCTTCCATTTCAGCTGACAATCAGTGCTTAAATTTGACAATTTCCATGATGCAATAGCTGACAAAATAAGTCAAATATTTAGGGTAATATAAAAAAATATGCTTGCATTAATTTCCTAATGCGTTTTATAACAGCATATATCAGAGTTGACATGTTAAAAGTGTGTATCAGAAAGTCATACTTAGGGAAATTATTTGGTGGTGGTGGTGCAACTTCTGAAGACTTCACTGTGCATGACCATGATGGGCTTTTGTGACTCACAAATAGCATCAAACTATGGCTATAGCTTTTTATTCACAGGGTGAGGAAAAATAAGTCAGCCTTGCCAGTTTATGGCCCACCTTAAAGCCTGTTCATCTCCATGAGTAATCCTTCAGGTTTTCAGAAACATGTGTCATCAATGACTCATTATTACCAATAACAACAGCATGAATGGAAAGCCTCCATTCTAGCAGAAGTCGCTTTGATACACTTGTCACTGTGGCCTGCTTTGTATGATATCCATAAAAACAAGAGTCATTTGTCAAAACTGGGATCATATCTTTATATCAAAACTGGGATCATATCTTTATATCAAAACTGGGATCATATCTTTATATCAAAACTGGGATTATGTGTGGTCGAATTGGTCAGTCCCTTTAAGCTATGCTAAGGTGAAACTTAGATATTTACAGATGGTTTTTTATTTACTTATTTACCTATTTCGATTTTTAGTAAATTATAATTTTTCTTAGCTCATTTATTTAGTTAACTCATTTATGTGTACCTTTTATTTTTAATTTCTTCATAATATTATATTTCGAAACTTATTCCATGAATTTAAACTCAACATAATATATGAGGTTAGCTCTTTCCGATTGTTTCGCTATATTTCCTGGCTTTGTCTCAATGTGATATCTTGTTGTCTGTTTCAGGTGTACAGGTCCATCAATTAATGCTGATTCCTGTGAGCGTCTGCAGACCATTAACACACTTTGCAGCAGGAAACCATTGCACCCAAGTCTGAGCTCTGATTCCGTTCATGAGATTTGAATTTTCCATATGAAATCAACAAAAAAAAAAATACAAAAAATATAACAAAGTAGTTCACAGTGGTAGTCTGTAAGAGCTGGCTAATAAATAAATAAAAAACATTTATCATTGTTTGTAGAAATATTTCTTGATCTTGAACTACTGCATTTAGCTATAATTAGGCAGGTTTATGACATTATATCTGCTGTTTTTTTTATTTTGGAAATTTTCCATTTTTGATGTCTCATTGTGACGTAGTGGCTCACAATTATTTTTTGCTGATTTATTTTTAATAAACTAAATGGTAGTTCTGTGAATTGCGTAGTGCCAATATCTTTATTTACTTTACTGCAAAATGATTTTTCTGATTGTTGCTAATGTTGAGCATGTAAAGTCTTGTAAATATGCAGCGAATAAAACTGTTAATAAAAATATATATTACTTAGACGAGGTGCAAAATTGTCTTGTTTGTAAGTGTTTTTTTGATGAATCTGAATTAAATGTCTATTTTACAGCTGATTTGTCATTGGAATCCAAGACTCTCATTAGTTAAGCAATCCCGCAGCCCAGACTATGTGATTTAACCCTGACTCGTTCCCGTCTCAAGTTATGGAAACAGGTCAGGTTTGTGAATCAGTTGGCGACGTCACAATGTGCAGGAGCTAGATATCAACCAATCAGATCACAGAACTCGCCAGACCCAACCTGAGCGTTATTCACTCAGGGAACCAGAGAGATTTCACCCGGCGCTAAAACTAGGTCAGATACTGTTCCTGTTGAATTCAATGTAGTGGCGAAACAAATACGGTTGTCGAGCATTGATTGTCCATTTTGGGCTGAAATGGTTGATGGAAAAAGATACACAGTTGCTCCCCCACCCTGCCTCTTGTTCGGTCCGAAATCTGGCAGACCCTCAGGGCTGTCCTCTCTGGTTCCCTAAGTGAATAATACTCAGGTTGGATTTGGCGAGTTCTGTGATCTGATTGGTTGATATCTAGCATTAACACATTGTGACGTCCCTTTCTGATTCACAGACTCGACCGGTCTCCTTTCTTGATACGGGAACAAGTCAGGGGCGGTTGCGCTTCACTAAAAGCCTCCTAGTGGTGGAGGGTCTGCCCGCAGCCAATGAGAGTCCTGCATTCACATGACGTCCTCTGGAGTTATAAATCAAAGATTATAGGTACAGTGTTATACGACAGCATTAACCAAGACTATGGTTAGACGGCTACAGTAACCTACTACTGACTGGTGTCTATTTATTATATATATAATTTTTAAATGAAGTGAAAATATTCTGGTTATCTGATTTTAAGCGTTCTTGGAGTTGCGTGAACTGAGAACACGGGTACCTTCTGCACTGTAAATGATACTACAGTTAGAAAGAGCTTTCCATCATTATAATATTAGTGAATACGCACAACATCTCAATCAGCAGAACCTTCAGTAATTTTACAAAAGGCTTTGTCATCATTATAGCTTGTTGAAACGAATTCTATTAAACAAGAGATATTACTGAACACATTAACTGTCGTGGAGAGATCAGGAGGTGTTGGCGATTTGGTTCAATATTTCACACGAAGAGAAGATCTGAAGAAAATGCAAATGAGAACTAGAAGAGATTTCTTTGCCTAAAGGACAAGTTTTATTGCACTGCAGGAATTGAGCTACTTATCTACATTTTACAGTCACAATCAACAAATTCTAACACTATGTGCACTTTGGTATCATTACATAATATGTACATCACAGTAGTAATCATGGAAGTATAATGCCACCGTTCTGGTAAATTCCACTAGAGGGCAGTTAAGACTGCCTACTGGTAGATGGAGCCACACTATACCAACATAGTTACTACTCATCATTGAAACTGAGTTATGCATCAAATCAAGCTGATAGTAAGATGGCCTGATTTGGAATGCTATCTGGTTGGTAGTTATAACTTGTGATAATAAATAAGGCCGTCATAATTGCATTTATCAAATGGAGATGAAAATATAATAATACAGCATAATGTATGTGCATTTTATCAAATAGAGAAGAAAATATAACACAGTATGATAGTATGTACCTTTAACAATGGTTATGGCCACTGTAATTTAAAGGGCTGACATTTTGTTAAAGTAACCATAGCAGGTTCATCACCTAAAGCCCAAAAAAATACAGTAAGCAAGATTTGCAAAACTTCTTCTGTACAAAGCAAAGCTCGATGCAACAAAACAATGGCGTTAATGTACATTACTCGATTTTTAAGTGCACTGACCTACCACCTACAATTCTTGGTTCAACTATGCAGCTACACATACTAGTATTACTAATTAACTACACAAAGACAATTGACAAATCAAGTGCATAATTTAGACCTCATCAACTGACAAAGTCTAGACAGTAAATCATTCGAGTTACTGGTCAAAATACGAAGTTTTGGAGATTTTGTCTGATGAATAACAGCATACCGGTAAAATTGCCAACATGAAAAATTAACTTGGTCAGGTAATCGTATCAATGTAGTTTGCCTAAAATACAAACTGTACTTGTCAATTCTTTACATCACGAATACATTGGAACTCGGATTGTATAATCTTCTGTGTACCATTACGCACATAAATCACTCCTTTATTCCTATACAGTTATCACAGCATTGTCTATACTAAACCTTGCTAGCTACACACAATTCTTCGCTCGGAAGATTTACATCGTATATGACCTAACATATTGGGCCCATGGTGATCAAAGGGGTTCCTATGATGAGCTCCATCCAGCAGCCTTGGGTGAATGGCAAGCGTAACTCAGCTATATCTTGGATGTCTCTGTTCATCCAAGGCTATATAAGCTAATTGGCATATACTTGTTCCATTTTAGATAACATATACAAACCTTCACCATGGGCAACCATTCTAGTATTATATGAACACATTTATAGTTGAACAATGTGTGTATAGACTAGTGCAGATAAGACATTATTAAGCCGTGATACAACTACTTTTACAGCAAATATCCACTAGATGATGCATGTTCATGGCTGGTCCTCCTACATGGTGCTATAAAATAGTCATTAACACTGTCTCCAAACTGCCCTCAGAAAGTGCTGAACTGCCACAAACTGCACTCATTCGCAGTAATACCACAATAACTCAACTTTGATGAATTTATTAATATTTTTTATGACCTTTTAAACAAATCGAGATCAAGAATAAACCTACTCGTCTCAGAAAAATCATCTATGCTTAGATGGAACAGATTTATTTATCTATTTCAACATTGAATGCCTTTAGATTAATAACCTGAGCAAGAAATTACAATCCGGAAGCAAAAAGCAAAGCTGATCTTACACTTTTTGGGGAGCGTTAATGTGAAGTGAAGTTGAGGCCACATCTTACGCCAGCGCATTGCATGTGCTACTCACAAAGATTCACAAGGACAATGAACTAACTTCAACTAGTAGAGACTGAACAGGAATAGTCATATAACCTAGTACATATTTACATTACAGTCCCATTTACTTTGCTCATTAGCTGCCCTTAACACTAAGCTTCTTTTTCCCCCATTAAATGGTGTATGCACCATAATCCACCTTTTTAAGTCAGTGATTTGGACTGGTAAAACGTTACACTATCATTATAGGTGTGCAAGAGTGGGCACCTTAAAATTAAAAAATGTCATAATAAACAATTATAAAAAGCTCTTATGTTTCTCTTAACAAGCAATAACTAGGCCTATAGCTGCTCAAGGAATAAAGCTGCATCACTGAAAAAGGGTTTGAAATATCTACGGAGGTTTGACATAAAAAGAGTGAGTACATCACTGATCTTATTCACCAAAATGTTAAGAAATTTCACAACAATCTCCTCTCGTTAGTCACTTTCCCAGATAGCATTCCAAATAGTATTGACGTCGGCGCCATGTCGGCGACGTCAAAACAATGCAGAAATGACGCTGGCCCGATTTGGAATGCCATCTGGGTTTCTTTTTAATTTTGTACCATTAATAAGCTTTACGCAATGGTCACTTCAGCTGACCATCAACACAGTTATAATAAACTGAAAGAAAGCAGCTGTTATTGTTAAAATTTGAATTTATCAGGGATGTACTCTCTTTTGTAACATACTGTATTTTCTCTATATTCATCATTCTACGACATATCACAGCTAAAGGAATCTGATATTAATGACTGCGAAACTGCGGTGATCCCTTTCTTGTATATTTTAACAAGTAATGAGTTACTGTATGTATGGTGCACACCATGAGCTACACTGTCCAGAGCATTGTTCTACACCACTTTCCAAAAATATGACCACTTTGACAGAAGTGTATTTGGTCGAGTAGCCTTATATTTTTGGAAGGTGATGTATAAAATTCTCTGGTTCTGTAATTTGAAACTAAACTAAAAAATATATGCTACCAAAAGTCATATCCTCATGGCATTTCTGCACTTGAAATATTAATATAAATTTCACTTTATTTAACCTAATTAAACTCATCTCCATAACTTTCAAAGACTGCATATTAGTTCCTCTAATTGCAACTGTCAAGATGAGTTGGGTAATTGTGAAATTGCGTCATCACTTCATGCCACAATTATGGATTTATTTGATTTATCACATCTTGGAATGCAATTGGAATAGCTACAATAGGCAAGATAACTATGTTCGCAGAAATTATCAAATCAATCAGAAGTGCTGAACTTCATAATAGTTCATTAAATTAAAGACAATCCACATTCCGTTTTGGAAACTTGAAAACTAAAATATGAAACTGAAAAAGCTTCAGGGCTAAGATGAAGTAGGAAACAGCAGATATACAGCTCAAAGCGCTTACAACTGAATTCATAGACTAAACTCCAGAGGCTTTCGTGTGAATCCAGCCCTCTCATTGGCTGAAGGATTGCTTCAACCAATAGGAGTTCAGGATTCACATGACGTCATCTGGAGACTGATTTCGAAGTCTATTACATCCGTTGTAAGTTATGTTCACCTTATCGAAAAAGCAAAAATATTATTACTAAAAAGATAGCACCCTTATTGCAGAGGAATATTTTCTTCGTTATATTTGCCTGATATTGCTTCTGTCCATTTTCTGCTGATCCATATTTTGTATCAAAACACAACAACTGGACATTTCTTTTGGTTAACGTTTACACGATTGAAGGATCACCTCCAGTACGATGTACAAGGCGTCAAGCGGTAAAAAAATGTAATGCCAAAACAAGTAAATCCATGCTATCTATGGACAAACACATTGCATGCGATACCGAAGACAGAAAATAAAAGTAAACTAATTTTAAATATGAACTATTTTATTTTACTCTTTTGACTCACAAAATGACTTCTGACACACAAATAAGACAGACATTACAAAAAAGAAAAACAATGATCTGACAGAAACAGAATATTTAAACAGTTCAAAACAAAAAATATATAACGAAACAGGATTACGTTCAAGATACAATAAAAGACAGCGTATAAGCAATAATAGTTATGGCCGCAAGTTATGCTGTTGAAATGACACTCGTTTCAAATAAATACGCAAGTCTAAATCAACCAAGAACAAATAATAATATACAGTACCCAACAAAAGTGGATTCATTTCTGATCAGTACCACATAATCTTTCATTTCACAACCTTTCAGTCACCCTTTTTTTTCCATTGTGCTTTAACTGGTTTTAGGAGATTTTTTGCTTTGGGCTGCCTATACACACAACTATTTAACATTGAAAATAATATAATACTGAAAATACAGGCAGTGTAGTAGTACAGTGCGATTAAACATACCCACTTTTGTCAGATACTGCATGACCTTTGCATCATTATTTGTTAATTACAAGTGGTATCAAGCCAACACATTTAAAAAAGATGTCCTGCTCATGCTTGAATAAATACGTTAAATTTGTCCAAAATCAGACCGACTGGAAATTCCGCTAATTATAACCGATTATTAAATAAACTGTTCAATGATTTCCTATATTTAATTAATTGACGACAACAACAATAACAGGGTATTTGATTAAGTATTTGGTATGATACTAGCGATAAACCCTGTGAGACATCACATCGCAAAAGCTCCGGTTATATAGTCCAAATAATTCTGTGTAATATTACAAGATATGAATTACCTACAGGTAGTATACATCACTACACATACACCCGAAATGCCAAGAACTCATGTAACTAAATAAAAACTGAAAATTGTGACACAATTGGATTGAAAATTATCATAATACATTCTCCATGAGATGCGACAAATCTATAGGAGGTTTATATCGCTTCAATTTTACCCCGCAGTAAACCCCAACTACTTCAACGCTTCCTTCCCCACCTTGACAAAACTTGTCTTATTTTCTGATTAAATAAATCTGCTTTCATTCTGCACACTTAAACATATCAGCAACTTCAAGACAGAATCACAATTCACAATCTCTGGTTTGTAATTAGCGCATTCAGACACCAGGTGGCACCAATGCAAAACAACCTGTGCGCCACCTTGTGAAATTGTTAAACGTGACTGGAGCAAACATTATCGTGGAATTATCTATAGTATTAATAAAATATCTACACCTTCGACAATCGAGATCACATCATCACATGTTCAATTTTCAAGTTTGAACAATCCTCCATTGGTGAGAATTTTTACATATTTTTTTTCAAAAATTCTCAATCCGTACTCAAAGAAGGAAACACTCAGTGCGGTGTAAAAATAACTTAGTGTGGTCACTCTCCAAAACACAAACAAAATCACTCAATATACAGGTATTTACAAACATACTCTCCAAGATTCATTTTACAATGTTCAATGGAATTCATAATATAGCACAAACTTTATATATATGATGGCTATTTTATCCAGAAGAAGGCTCTGTCTGCAATGGCGCTAATTTAAATATTCCCGATCATTGTATTCAGTGATGACACACATTTGATGATGTCATAATGATAACATCATACATTTGATGATATCAAACAATGACAGGGTATAATAGCTAACAGCCCTCTACAGGTCTTAAAATCAACAACCTCACATTTTCAATTAATTGAATCAAAAACAATATCATTAACATCGTTTTGAAACACAAGTTTTCCTTTCAGAGTAATCCAATATAATCCAGCAATCATACCCAGAATCATACAATCAAAATGTACCTCCCATTCTAAGTAAGATATAAAAATTTGTCACATGGTTACTTGATTGAATTTGACGGTTTTTTTTCTTTAAGCGCATCAAACAAGACATTGTAAGCGTAAAACTTCAAGTCTAAATGTAGCTGCTACACTAAATATGTTGCAATTATTTTCCTTTTCTTTGTAAATTCTTTTTTTTTTTTTGTTTTTTTGCACAAATAAAAAAAAAGAGTCTTAGTCTACTATTTTTTAACTCAGCTGGTATGCAAACTTTAAAATCCTAAATTAATGGGATTTTATGTAATATCAATGATAATCTCAGCTTTTAAAATTTTCAAACAATATCAAATCAATAATTCTATGTGACAAACATAATAATTTGCAATATCATTGACATTATCTCTGGAATAGTACATAGCTATAATAACCTATTATGTTGTATAATTGGGCAACAAAACATGTTATAAATGCAGATAGCCAGTAATTTAATTAAAAACGCTTTAAAGGAATTCTTCAGATATCTGCGGAAACTGAAAACCTGCCATATACTCTCCCCCAAAAAGACTTATGGTCCCTCTCTCGCCCTTTCATTTGTGTGAAATACTCAAATTTCAACTTGTGTTGCCAACAAGTGCACACAGCTTCCAAGAACTAAATGTCCATGGAGTGGATGCATTCCACCTATACAAATGTATATTTTCTTCATATTTCATCCCCCCTAGACAAATTGCAAAGTTTCGCCACTGTTAAAAGATGCCAGTGTGTTAAAGCAACCGATATTTTCTGCAAAAGACACGTGATATAACTGTGTTTATGGTCAGCTGGTGTGAACATTGTCTAAAGCTGGTCAATGCAGAAAGGTTAAAAAGAAAGTGAATGAATGTAGCTCTGGAAATTACTCAATATTTCAATCCGAATACAATCCTAAGCCGTTTAATCAGAAAAGTCAAATGTTATTGTCTGCCAATACCAACTCATTTTCTATTTCTTGTAGCATGAAAACTGATGATTTTTGGTAATGAATGACATGTTCAATGTAAAAGTAACAGAAACCTTACAAGTAGGACTAGCTTTAAGCTTGAGGTTACCTTAATTATGAGGTAATTTGCTTAAATTTAAATAGTCTGGAGTTGTACAATTGTACATTTATATTAATTATAAGCTTTCATAAGCACTTAAATTGCCCAAAAAGAAGAATTACAATTTATTTTTACTTCATTATTAGCTAAACTCAATTTGTGGATCAAACTATTTTTTTCTGTCTCTTCTGTCTTTAGATAGTGAAATGACAGTCTATTCAAATTACATTGCATGTATTTATAATAACGCCCAGGCTTTTGAAGTCCGTTGTCAGATTATGACAGTTATTAGTTTTTATAATTTCACAAAAAACTTAACATGCTTTTGATAATCAGGAACAATGAAAAAATTCAACTTTCCTTTGATGGGGCTTCCATTTCCGCTGACAGTCAGTGCTTAAATTTGACAATTTCCATGATGCAATAGCTGACAAAATAAGTCAAATATTTAGGGTAATATAAAAAAATATGCTTGCATTAATTTCCTAATGCGTTTTATAACAGCATATATCAGAGTTGACATGTTAAAAGTGTGTATCAGAAAGTCACACTTAGGGAAATGATTTGGTGGTGGTGGTGCAACTTCTGAAGACTTCACTGTGCATGACCATGATGGGCTTTTGTGACTCACAAATAGCATCAAACTATGGCTATAGCTTTTTATTCACAGGGTGAGGAAAAATAAGTCAGCCTTGCCAGTTTATGGCCCACCTTAAAGCCTGTTCATCTCCATGAGTAATCCTTCAGGTTTTCAGAAACATGTGTCATCAATGACTCATTATTACCAATAACAACAGCATGAATGGAAAGCCTCTATTCTAGCAGAAGTCGCTTTGATACACTTGTCACTGTGGCCTGCTTTGTATGATATCCATAAAAACAGTCATTTGTCAAAACTGGGATTATATCTTTATATCAAAACTGGGATCATATCTTTATATCAAAACTGGGATTATGTGTGGTCGAATTGGTCAGTCCCTTTAAGCTATGCTAAGGTGAAACTTAGATATTTACAGATGGTTTTTTATTTACTTATTTACCTATTTCGATTTTTAGTAAATTATAATTTTTCTTAGCTCATTTATTTAGTTCACTCATTTATGTGTACCTTTTATTTTTAATTTCTTCATAATATTATATTTCGAAACTTATTCCATGAATCTAAACTCAACATAATATATGAGGTTAGCTCTTTCCGATTGTTTTGCTATATTTCCTGGCTTTGTCTCAATGTGATATCCTGTTGTCTGTTTCAGGTGTACAGGTCCATCAATTAATGCTGATTCCTGTGAGCGTCTGCAGACCATTAACACACTTTGCAGCAGGAAACCATTGCACCCAAGTCTGAGCTCTGATTCCGTTCATGAGATTTGAATTTTCCATATGAAATCAACAAAAAAAAAAATACAAAAAATATAACAAAGTAGTTCACAGTGGTAGTCTGTTAGAGCTGGCTAATAAAAATGATGTCTCATTGTGACGTAGTGGCTTTATTTTTTGCTGATTTAATTTTAATAAACTAAATGGTAGTTCTGTGAATTGCGTAGTGCCAATATCTTTATTTACTTTACTGCAAAATGATTTTTCTGATTGTTGCTAACGTTGAGCATGTAAAGTCTTGTAAATATGCAGCGAATAAAACTGTTAATAAAAATATATATTACTTAGACGAGGTGCAAAATTGTCTTGTTTGTAAGTGTTTTTTTGATGAATCTGAATTAAATGTCTATTTTACAGCTGATTTGTCATTGGAATCCACGACTCCCATTAGTCAAGCAATCCCGCAGCCCAGACTATGTGATTTAACCCTGACTCGTTCCCGTCTCAAGTTATGGAAACAGGTCAGGTTTGTGAATCAGTTAGCGACGTCACAATGTGCAGGAGCTAGATATCAACCAATCAGATCACAGAACTCGCCAGACCCAACCTGAGCGTTATTCACTCAGGGAACCAGAGAGATTTCACCCGGCGCTAAAACTAGGTCAGATACTGTTCCTGTTGAATTCAATGTAGTGGCGAAACAAATACGGTTATTGAGCATTGATTGTCCATTTTGGGCTGAAATGGTTGATGGAAAAAGATACACAGTTGCTCCCCCACCCTGCCTCTTGTTCGGTCCGAAATCTGGCAGACCCTCAGGGCTGTCCTCTCTGGTTCCCTAAGTGAATAATACTCAGGTTGGATTTGGCGAGTTCTGTGATCTGATTGGTTGATATCTAGCATTAACATATTGTGACGTCCCTTTCTGATTCACAGACTCGACCGGTCTCCTTTCTTGATACGGGAACAAGTCAGGGGCGGTTGCGCTTCACTAAAAGCCTCCAAGTGGTGGAGGGTCTGCCCGCAGCCAATGAGAGTCCTGCATTCACATGACGTCCTCTGGACTTATAAATCAAAGATTATAGGTACAGTGTTATACGACAGCATTAACCAAGACTATGGTTGGACGGCTACAGTAACCTACTACTGACCGGTGTCTATTTATTATATATATAATTTTTAAATGAAGTGAAAATATTCTGGTTATCTGATTTTAAGCGTTCTTGGAGTTGCGTGAACTGAGAACACGGGTACCTTCTGCACTGTAAATGATACTACAGTTAGAAAGAGCTTTCCATCATTATAATATTAGTGAATACGCACAACATCTCAATCAGCAGAACCTTCAGTAATTTTACAAAAGGCTTTGTCATCATTATAGCTTGTTGAAACGAATTCTATTAAACAAGAGATATTACTGAACACATTAACTGTCGTGGAGAGATCAGGAGGTGTTGGCGATTTGGTTCAATATTTCACACGAAGAGAAGATCTGAAGAAAATGCAAATGAGAACTAGAAGAGATTTCTTTGCCTAAAGGACAAGTTTTATTGCACTGCAGGAATTGAGCTACTTATCTACATTTTTCAGTCACAATCAACAAATTCTAACACTATGTGCACTTTGGTATCATTACATAATATGTACATCACAGTAGTAATCATGGAAGTATAATGCCACCGTTCTGGTAAATTCCACTAGAGGGCAGTTAAGACTGCCTACTGGTAGATGGAGCCACACTATACCAACATAGTTACTACTCATCATTGAAACTGAGTTATGCATCAAATCAAGCTGATAGTAAGATGGCCTGATTTGGAATGCTATCTGGTTGGTAGTTATAACTTGTGATAATAAATAAGGCCGTCATAATTGCATTTATCAAATGGAGATGAAAATATAATAATACAGCATAATGCATGTGCATTTTATCAAATAGAGAAGAAAATATAACACAGTATGATAGTATGTACCTTTAACAATGGTTATGGCCACTGTAATTTAAAGGGCTGACATTTTGTTAAAGTCACCATAGCAGGTTCATCACCTCAAGCCCAAAAAAATACAGTAAGCAAGATTTGCAAAACTTCTTCTGTACAAAGCAAAGCTCGATGCAACAAAACAATGGCGTTAATGTACATTACTCGATTTTTAAGTGCACTGACCTACCACCTACAATTCTTGGTTCAACTATGCAGCTACACATACTAGTATTACTACACAATGGCTTCACAAAGACAATTGACAAATCAAGTGCATAATTTAGACCTCATCAACTGACAAAGTCTAGACAGTAAATCATTCGAGTTACTGGTCAAAATACGAAGTTTTGGAGATTTTGTCTGATGAATAACAGCATACCGGTAAAATTGCCAACATGAAAAATTAACTTGGTCAGGTAATCGTATCAATGTAGTTTGCCTAAAATACAAACTGTACTTGTCAATTCTTTACATCACGAATACATTGGAACTCGGATTGTATAATCTTCTGTGTACCATTACGCACATAAATCACTCCTTTATTCCTATACAGTTATCACAGCATTGTCTATACTAAACCTTGCTAGCTACACACAATTCTTCGCTCGGAAGATTTACATCACATATGACCTAACATATTGGGCCCATGGTGATCAAAGGGGTTCCTATGATGAGCTCCATCCAGCAGCCTTGGGTCAATGGCAAGCGTAACTCAGCTATATCTTGGATGTCTCTGTTCATCCAAGGCTATATAAGCTAATTGGCATATACTTGTTCCATTTTAGATAACATATACAAACCTTCACCATGGGCAACCATTCTAGTATTATATGAACACATTTATAGTTGAACAATGTGTGTATAGACTAGTGCAGATAAGACATTATTAAGCCGTGATACAACTACTTTTACAGCAAATATCCACTAGATGATGCATGTTCATGGCTGGTCCTCCTACATGGTGCTATAAAATAGTCATTAACACTGTCTCCAAACTGCCCTCAGAAAGTGCTGAACTGCCACAAACTGCACTCATTCGCAGCAATACCACAATAACTCAACTTTGATGAATTTATTAATATTTTTTATGGCCTTTGAAACAAATCGAGATCAAGAATAAACCTACTCCTCTTATGTCTCAGAAAAATCATCTATGCTTAGATGGAACAGATTTATTTATTTATTTCAACATTGAATGCCTTTAGATTAATAACCTGAGCAAGAAATTACAATCCGGAAGCAAAAAGCTAAGCTGACCTTACACTTTTTGGGAAGCGTTAATGTGAAGTGAAGTGGAGGCCACATCTTACGCCAGCGCATTGCATGTACTACTCACAAAGATCCACAAGGACAATGAACTAACTTCAACTAGTAGAGACTGACCAAGATTACGTCATATAACCTAGTACATATTTACATTACAGTCCCCATTTACTTTGCTCATTAGCTGCCCTTAACACTATGCTTCTTTTCCCCCCATTAAATGGTGTATGCACCATAATCCACCTTTTTAAGTCAGTGATTTGGACTGGTAAAACGTTACACTATCATTATACGTGCGCAAGAGTGGGCACCTTAAAATTCCAAAATGTCATAATAAACAATTATAAAAAGCTCTTATGTTTCTCTTAACAAGCAATAACTAGGCCTATAGCTGCTCAAGGAATGAAGCTGCATCACTGAAAAAGGGTTTGAAATATCTACGAAAGTTTGACATAAAAAGAGTGAGTACATCACTGATCTATATCACCAAAATGTTGAGAAATTTCACAATCTCCTCTCGTTAGTCACTTTCCCAGATAGCATTCCAAATCATATTGACGTCGGCGCCATGTCGGCGACGTCAAAACAATGTAGAAACGACGCTGGCCCGATTTGGAATGCCATCTGGGTTTCTTTTTAATTTTGTACCATTAATAAGCTTTACGCAATGGTCACTTCAGCTGACCATCAACACAGCTATATTAAACTGAAAGAAAGCAGCTGTTATTGTTAAAATTTGAATTTATCAGGGATGTACTCTCTTTTGTAACATACTGTATTTTCTCTATATTCATCATTCTACGACATATCACAGCTAAAGGAATCTGATATTAATGACTGCGAAACTGCGGTGATCCCTTTCTTGTATATTTTAACAAGTAATGAGTTACTGTATGTATGGTGCACTCCATGAGCTACACTGTCCAGAGCATTGTTCTACACCACTTTCCAAAAATATGACCACTTTGACAGAAGTGTATTTGGTCGAGTAGCCTTATATTTTTGGAAGGTGGTGTATAAAATTCTCTGGTTCTGTAATTTGAAAAAAACTAAAGTTCAGAGAAACTAAACTAAAACATATATGCTACCAAAAGATCTATCACTGCTTCAACCAATGTACTTGTTTCCAAGTATTTTATTTATAAGCATATCCTCAGGGCATTTCTGCACTGGAAATATTAATATTAATATAAATTTCACTTTATTTGACCTAATCAAACTCTCATCTCCATAACTTTCAAAGAGTGCATATTTAGTTCCTCTAATTGCAACTATCAAGATGAGTTGGGTAATTGTGAAATTGCGTCACCACTTTGCGTCACAAAACTATTGATTTATTTGTTTATCACATCTTGGAATGCAATTGGAATAGCTACAATAGGCAAGACAACTATGTCGGCAGAAATTATCAAATCAATCAGAAGTGCTGAACTTCATAATAGTTCATTTGATTACAGGTCTAAATACTCATCTTTAAATTAAAGACAATCCACATTCAGTTTTGGAAACTTGAAAACTAAAATATGAAACTGAAAAAGCTTCAGGGCAATGATGAAGTAGGGAACAGCAGATATACAGCTCAAAGCGCTTACAACTGAATTCATAGACTAAACTCCAGAGGCTTTTGTGTGAATCCAGCCCTCTCATTGGCTGAAGGATTGCTTTAACCAATAGGAGTTCAGGATTCACATGACGTCATCTGGAGACTGATTTTGAAGTCTATTACATCCGTTGTAAGTTATGTTCACCTTATCGAAAAAGCAAAAATATTATTACTAAAAAGATAGCACCCTTATTGCAGAGGAATATTTTCTTCGTTATATTTGCCTGATATTGCTTCTGTCCATTTTCTGCTGATCCATATTTTGTATCAAAACACAACAACTGGACATTTCTTTTGGTTCACGTTTACATGATTGAAGGATCACCTCCAGTACGATGTACAAGGCGTCAAGCGGTAAAAAAATGTAATGCCATAACAAGTAAATCCATGCTATCTATGGACAAACACATTGCATGCGATACCGAAGACAGAAAATAAAAGTAAACTAATTTTAAATATGAACTATTTTATTTTACTCTTTTGACTCACAAAATGACTTCTGACACACAAATAAGACAGACATTACAAAAAAGAAAAACAATGATCTGACAGAAACAGAATATTTAAACAGTTCAAAACAAAAAATATATAACGAAACAGGATTACGTTCAAGATACAATAAAAGACAGCGTATAAGCAATAATAGTTATGGCCGCAAGTTATGCTGTTGAAATGACACTCGTTTCAAATAAATACGCAAGTCTAAATCAACCAAGAACAAATAATAATATACAGTACCCAACAAAAGTGGATTCATTTCTGATCAGTACCACATAATCTTTCATTTCACAACCTTTCAGTCACCCTTTTTTTTCCATTGTGCTTTAACTGGTTTTAGGAGATTTTTTGCTTTGGGCTGCCTATACACACAACTATTTAACATTGAAAATAATATAATACTGAAAATACAGGCAGTGTAGTAGTACAGTGCGATTAAACATACCCACTTTTGTCAGATACTGCATGACCTTTGCATCATTGTTTGTTAATTACAAGTGGTATCAAGCCAACACATTTAAAAAGATGTCCTGCTCATGCTTGAATAAATACGTTAAATTTGTCCAAAATCAGACCGACTGGAAATTCCGCTAATTATAACCGATTATTAAATAAACTGTTCAAAGATTTCCTATATTTAATTAATTGACGACAACAACAATAACAGGGTATTTGATTAAGTATTTGGTATGATACTAGCGATAAACCCTGTGAGACATCACATCGCAAAAGCTCCGGTTATATAGTCCAAATACTTCTGTGTAATATTACCAGATATGAATTACCTACAGGTAGTATACATCACTACACATACACCCGAAATGCCAAGAACTCATGTAACTAAATAAAAACTGAAAATTGTGACACAATTGGATTGAAAATTATCATAATACATTCTCCATGAGATGCGACAAATCTATAGGAGGTTTATATCGCTTCAATTTTACCCCGCAGTAAACCCCAACTACTTCAACGCTTCCTTCCCCACCTTGACAAAACTTGTCTTATTTTCTGATTAAATAAATCTGCTTTCATTCTGCACACTTAAACATATCAGCAACTTCAAGACAGAATCACAATTCACAATCTCTGGTTTGTAATTAGCGCATTCAGACACCAGGTGGCACCAATGCAAAACAACCTGTGCACCACCTTGTGAAATTGTTAAACATGACTGGAGCAAACATTATCGTGGAATTATCTATAGTATTAATAAAATATCTACACCTTCGACAATCGAGATCACATCATCACATGTTCAATTTTCAAGTTTGAACAATCCTCCATTGGTGAGAATTTTTACATATTTTTTTTCAAAAATTCTCAATCCGTACTCAAAGAAGGAAACACTCAGTGCGGTGCAAAAATAACTTAGTGTGGTCACTCTCCAAAACACAAACAAAATCACTCAATATACAGGTGTTTACAAACATACTCTCCAAGATTCATTTTACAATGTTCAATGGAATTCATAATATAGCACAAACTTTATATATATGATGGCTATTTTATCCAGAAGAAGGCTCTGTCTGCAATGGCGCTAATTTAAATATTCCCGATCATTGTATTTAGTGATGACACACATTTGATGATGTCATAATGATAACATCATACATTTGATGATATCAAACAATGACAGGGTATAATAGCTAACAGCCCTCTACAGGTCTTAAAATCCACAACCTCACATTTTCAATTAATTGAATCAAAAACAATATCATTAACATCGTTTTGAAACACAAGTTTTCTTTTCAGAGTAATCCAATATAATCCAGCAATCATACCCAGAATCATACAATCAAAATGTACCTCCCATTCTAAGTAAGATATAAAAATTTGTCACATGGTTACTTGATTGAATTTGACGGTTTTTTTTCTTTAAGCGCATCAAACAAGACATTGTAAGCGTAAAACTTCAAGTCTAAATGTAGCTGCCATACTAAATATGTTGCAATTATTTTCCTTTTCTTTGTAAATTCTTTTTTTTTTTGTTTTTTTGCACAAATAAAAAAAAAGAGTCTTAGTCTACTATTTTTTAACTCAGCTGGTATGCAAACTTTAAAATCCTAAATTAATGGGATTTTATGTAATATCAATGATAATCTCAGCTTTTAAAATTTTCAAACAATATCAAATCAATAATTCTATGTGACAAACATAATAAGTTGCAATATGATTGACATTATCTCTGGAATAGTACATAGCCATAATAACCTATTATGTTGTATAATTGGGCAACAAAACATGTTATAAATGCAGATAGCCAGTAATTTAATTAAAAACGCTTTAAAGGAATTCTTCAGATATCTGCGGAAACTGAAAACCTGCCATATACTCTCCCCCAAAAAGACTTATGGTCCCTCTCTTGCCCTTTCATTTGTGTGAAATACTCAAATTTCAACTTGTGTTGCCAACAAGTGCACACAGCTTCCAAGAACTAAATGTCCATGGAGTGGATGCATTCCACCAATACAAATGTATATTTTCTTCATATTTCATCCCCCCTAGACAAATTGCAAAGTTTCGCCACTGTTAAAAGATGCCAGTGTGTTAAAGCAACCAATATTTTCTGCAAAAGACACGTGATATAACTGTGTTTATGGTCAGCTGGTGTGAACATTGTCTAAAGCTGGTCAATGCAGAAAGGTTAAAAAGAAAGTGAATGAATGTAGCTCTGGAAATTACTCAATATTTCAATCCGAATACAATCCTAAGCCGTTTAATCAGAAAAGTCAAATGTTATTGTCTGCCAATACCAACTCATTTTCTATTTCTTGTAGCATGAAAACTGATGATTTTTGGTAATGAATGACATGTTCAATGTAAAATAACAGAAACCTTACAAGTAGGACTAGCTTTAAGCTTGAGGTTACCTTAATTATGAGGTAATTTGCTTAAATTTAAATAGTCTGGAGTTGTACAATTGTACATTTATATTAATTATAAGCTTTCATAAGCACTTAAATTGCCCAAAAAGAAGAATTACAATTTATTTTTACTTCATTATTAGCTAAACTCAATTTGTGGATCAAACTATTTTTTTCTGTCTCTTCTGTCTTCAGATAGTGAAATGACAGTCTATTCAAATTACATTGCATGTATTTATAATAACGCCCAAGCTTTTGAAGTCCGTTGTCAGATTATGACAGTTATTAGTTTTTATAATTTCACATAAAACTTAACATGCTTTTGATAATCAGGAACAATGAAAAAATTCAACTTTTCTTTGATGGGGCTTCCATTTCCGCTGACAATCAGTGCTTAAATTTGACAATTTCCATGATGCAATACCTGACAAAATAAGTCAAATATTTAGGGTAATATAAAAAAATATGCTTGCATTAATTTCCTAATGCGTTTTATAACAGCATATATCAGAGTTGACATGTTAAAAGTGTGCATCAGAAAGTCATACTTAGGGAAATTATTTGGTGGTGGTGGTGCAACTTCTGAAGACTTCACTGTGCATGACCATGATGGGCTTTTGTGACTCACAAATAGCATCAAACTATGGCTATAGCTTTTTATTCACAGGGTGAGGAAAAATAAGTCAGCCTTGCCAGTTTATGGCCCACCTTAAAGCCTGTTCATCTCCATGAGTAATCCTTCAGGTTTTCAGAAACATGTGTCATCAATGACTCATTATTACCAATAACAACAGCATGAATGGAAAGCCTCCATTCTAGCAGAAGTCGCTTTGATACACTTGTTACTGTGGCCTGCTTTGTATGATATCCATAAAAACAGTCATTTGTCAAAACTGGGATCATATCTTTATATCAAAACTGGGATTATGTGTGGTCGAATTGGTCAGTCCCTTTAAGCTATGCTAAGGTGAAACTTAGATATTTACAGATGGTTTTTTATTTACTTATTTACCTATTTCGATTTTTAGTAAATTATAATTTTTCTTAGCTCATTTATTTAGTTAACTCATTTATGTGTACCTTTTATTTTTAATTTCTTCATAATATTATATTTCGAAACTTATTCCATGAATCTAAACTCTGTTGTCTGTTTCAGGTGTACAGGTCCATCAATTAATGCTGATTCCTGTGAGCGTCTGCAGACCATTAACACGCTTTGCAGCAGGAAACCATTGCACCCAAGTCTGAGCTCTGATTCCGTTCATGAGATTTGAATTTTCCATATGAAATCAACAAAAAAAAAATACAAAAAATATAACAAAGTAGTTCACAGTGGTAGTCTGTAAGAGCTGGCTAATAAATAAAAAAAAAACATTTATCATTGTTTGTAGAAATATTTCTTGATCTTGAACTACTGCATTCAGCTATAATTAGGCAGGTTTATGACACTATATCTGCTGTTTTTTTTATTTTGGAAATTTTCCATTTTTGATGTCTCATTGTGACGTAGTGGCTCACAATTATTTTTTGCTGATTTATTTTTAATAAACTAAATGGTAGTTCTGTGAATTGCGTAGTGCCAATATCTTTATTTACTTTACTGCAAAATGATTTTTCTGATTGTTGCTAACGTTGAGCATGTAAAGTCTTGTAAATATGCAGCGAATAAAACTGTTAATAAAAATACATATTACTTAGACGAGGTGCAAAATTGTCTTGTTTGTAAGTGTTTTTTGATGAATCTAAATTAAAATGTCTATTTCACAGCTGATTTGTCATTGGAATCCAAGACTCCCATTAGTTAAGCAATCCCGCAGCCCAGACTATGTGATTTAACCCTGACTCGTTCCCGTCTCAAGTTATGAAAACAGGTCAGGTTTGTGAATCAGTTGGCGACGTCACAATGTGCAGGAGCTAGATATCAACCAATCAGATCACAGAACTCGCCAGACCCAACCTGAGCGTTATTCACTCAGGGAACCAGAGAGATTTCACCCGGCGCTAAAACTAGGTCAGATACTGTTCCTGTTGAATTCAATGTAGTGGCGAAACAAATACGGTTGTTGAGCATTGATTGTCCATTTTGGGCTGAAATGGTTGATGGAAAAAGATACACAGTTGCTCCCCCACCCTGCCTCTTGTTCGGTCCGAAATCTGGCAGACCCTCAGGGCTGTCCTCTCTGGTTCCCTAAGTGAATAATACTCAGGTTGGATTTGGCGAGTTCTGTGATCTGATTGGTTGATATCTAGCATTAACACATTGTGACGTCCCTTTCTGATTCACAGACTCGACCGGTCTCCTTTCTTGATACGGGAACAAGTCAGGGGCGGTTGCGCTTCACTAAAAGCCTCCAAGTGGTGGAGGGTCTGCCCGCAGCCAATGAGAGTCCTGCATTCACATGACGTCCTCTGGAGTTATAAATCAAAGATTATAGGTACAGTGTTATACGACAGCATTAACCAAGACTATGGTTTGACGGCTACAGTAACCTACTACTGACTGGTGTCTATTTATTATATATATAATTTTTAAATGAAGTGAAAATATTCTGGTTATCTGATTTTAAGCGTTCTTGGAGTTGCGTGAACTGAGAACACGGGTACCTTCTGCACTGTAAATGATACTACAGTTAGCAAGAGCTTTCCATCATTATAATATTAGTGAATACGCACAACATCTCAATCAGCAGAACCTTCAGTAATTTTACAAAAGGCTTTGTCATCATTATAGCTTGTTGAAACGAATTCTATTAAACAAGAGATATTACTGAACACATTAACTGTCGTGGAGAGATCAGGAGGTGTTGGCGATTTGGTTCAATATTTCACACGAAGAGAAGATCTGAAGAAAATGCAAATGAGAACTAGAAGAGATTTCTTTGCCTAAAGGACAAGTTTTATTGCACTGCAGGAATTGAGCTACTTAGCTACATTTTACAGTCACAATCAACAAATTCTAACACTATGTGCACTTTGGTATCATTACATAATATGTACATCACAGTAGTAATCATGGAAGTATAATGCCACCGTTCTGGTAAATTCCACTAGAGGGCAGTTAAGACTGCCTACTGGTAGATGGAGCCACACTATACCAACATAGTTACTACTCATCATTGAAACTGAGTTATGCATCAAATCAAGCTGATAGTAAGATGGCCTGATTTGGAATGCTATCTGGTTGGTAGTTATAACTTGTGATAATAAATAAGGCCGTCATAATTGCATTTATCAAATGGAGATGAAAATATAATAATACAGCATAATGTATGTGCATTTTATCAAATAGAGAAGAAAATATAACACAGTATGATAGTATGTACCTTTAACAATGGTTATGGCCACTGTAATTTAAGGGCTGACATTTTGTTAAAGTAACCATAGCAGGTTCATCACCTAAAGCCCAAAAAAATACAGTAGGCAAGATTTGCAAAACTTCTTCTGTACAAAGCAAAGCTCGATGCCACAAAACAATGGCGTTAATGTACATTACTCGATTTTTAAGTGCACTGACCTACCACCTACAATTCTTGGTTCAACTATGCAGCTACACATACTAGTATTACTACACAATGGCTTCACAAAGACAATTGACAAATCAAGTGCATAATTTAGACCTCATCAACTGACAAAGTCTAGACAGTAAATCATTCGAGTTACTGGTCAAAATACGAAGTTTTGGAGATTTTGTCTGATGAATAAACAGCATACCGGTAAAATTGCCAACATGAAAAATTAACTTGGTCAGGTAATCGTATCAATGTAGTTTGCCTAAAATACAAACTGTACTTGTCAATTCTTTACATCACGAATACATTGGAACTCGGATTGTATAATCTTCTGTGTACCATTACGCACATAAATCACTCCTTTATTCCTATACAGTTATCACAGCATTGTCTATACTAAACCTTGCTAGCTACACACAATTCTTCGCTCGGAAGATTTAAATCGTATATGACCTAACATATTGGGCCCATGGTGATCAAAGGGGTTCCTATGATGAGCTCCATCCAGCAGCCTTGGGTCAATGGCAAGCGTAACTCAGCTATATCTTGGATGTCTCTGTTCATCCAAGGCTATATAAGCTAATTGGCATATATTTGTTCCATTTTAGATAACATATACAAACCTTCACCATGGGCTTCCATTCTAGTATTATGTGAACACATTTATAGTTGAACAATGTGTGTATAGACTAGTGCAGATAAGACATTATTAAGCCGTGATACAACTACTTTTACAGCAAATATCCACTAGATGATGCATGTTCATGGCTGGTCCTCCTACATGGTGCTATAAAATAGTCAATAACACTGTCTCCAAACTGCCCTCAGAAAGTGCTGAACTGCCACAAACTGCACTCATTCGCAGCAATACCACAATAACTCAACTTTGATGAATTTATTAATATTTTTTATGGCCTTTTAAACCAATCGAGATCAAGAATAAACCTACTCCTCTTATGTCTCAGAAAAATCATCTATGCTTAGATGGAACAGATTTATTTATTTATTTCAACATTGAATGCCTTTAGATTAATAACCTGAGCAAGAAATTACAATCCGGAAGCAAAAAGCTAAGCTGATCTTACACTTTTTGGGGAGCGTTAATGTGAAGTGAAGTGGAGGCCACATCTTACGCCAGCGCATTGCATGTACTACTCACAAAGATCCACAAGGACGATGAACTAACTTCAACTAAGACTGAACAGGAATAGTCATATAACCTAGTACATATTTACATTACAGTCCCCATTTACTTTGCTCATTAGCTGCCCTTAACACTATGCTTCTTTTTCCCCCATTAAATGGTGTATGCACCATAATCCACCTTTGTAAGTCAGTCATTTGGACTGGTAAAACGTTACACTATCATTATACGTGTGCAAGAGTGGGCACCTTAAAATTAAAAAATGTCATAATAAACAATTATAAAAAGCTCTTATGTTTCTCTTAACAAGCAATAACTAGGCCTATAGCTGCTCAAGGAATGAAGCTGCATCACTGAAAAAGGGTTTGAAATATCTACGGAAGTTTGACATAAAAAGAGTGAGTACATCACTGATCTGAATCACCAAAATGTTAAGAAATTTCACAATCTCCTCTCGTTAGTCACTTTCCCAGATAGCATTCCAAATCATATTGACGTCGGCGCCATGTCGGCGACGTCAAAACAATGTAGAAACGACGCTGGCCCGATTTGGAATGCCATCTGGGTTTCTTTTTAATTTTGTACCATTAATAAGCTTTACGCAATGGTCACTTCAGCTGACCATCAACACAGCTATATTAAACTGAAAGAAAGCAGCTGTTATTGTTAAAATTTGAATTTATCAGGGATGTACTCTCTTTTGTAACATACTGTATTTTCTCTATATTCATCATTCTACGACATATCACAGCTAAAGGAATCTGATATTAATGACTGCGAAACTGCGGTGATCCCTTTCTTGTATATTTTAACAAGTAATGAGTTACTGTATGTATGGTGCACACCATGAGCTACACTGTCCAGAGCATTGTTCTACACCACTTTCCAAAAATATGACCACTTTGACAGAAGTGTATTTGGTCGAGTAGCCTTATATTTTTGGAAGGTGGTGTATAAAATTCTCTGGTTCTGTAATTTGAAAAAAAACCAAAGTTCAGAGAAACTAAACTAAAACATATATGCTACCAAAAGATCTATCACTGCTTCAACCAATGTACTTGTTTCCAAGTATTTTATTTATAAGCATATCCTCAGGGCATTTCTGCACTGGAAATATTAATATTAATATAAATTTCACTTTATTTGACCTAATCAAACTCTCATCTCCATAACTTTCAAAGAGTGCATATTTAGTTCCTCTAATTGCAACTATCAAGATGAGTTGGGTAATTGTGAAATTGCGTCACCACTTTGCGTCACAAAACTATTGATTTATTTGTTTATCACATCTTGGAATGCAATTGGAATAGCTACAATAGGCAAGACAACTATGTCGGCAGAAATTATCAAATCAATCAGAAGTGCTGAACTTCATAATAGTTCATTTGATTACAGGTCTAAATACTCATCTTTAAATTAAAGACAATCCACATTCAGTTTTGGAAACTTGAAAACTAAAATATGAAACTGAAAAAGCTTCAGGGCAATGATGAAGTAGGGAACAGCAGATATACAGCTCAAAGCGCTTACAACTGAATTCATAGACTAAACTCCAGAGGCTTTTGTGTGAATCCAGCCCTCTCATTGGCTGAAGGATTGCTTTAACCAATAGGAGTTCAGGATTCACATGACGTCATCTGGAGACTGATTTTGAAGTCTATTATATCCGTTGTAAGTTATGTTCACCTTATCGAAAAAGCAAAAATATTATTACTAAAAAGATAGCACCCTTATTGCAGAGGAATATTTTCTTCGTTATATTTGCCTGATATTGCTTCTGTCCATTTTCTGCTGATCCATATTTTGTATCAAAACACAACAACTGGACATTTCTTTTGGTTCACGTTTACACGATTGAAGGATCACCTCCAGTACGATGTACAAGGCGTCAAGCGGTAAAAAAATTTAATGCCAAAACAAGTAAATCCATGCTATCTATGGACAAACACATTGCATGCGATACCGAAGACAGAAAATAAAAGTAAACTAATTTTAAATATGAACTATTTTATTTTACTCTTTTGACTCACAAAATGACTTCTGACACACAAATAAGACAGACATTACAAAAAAGAAAAACAATGATCTGACAGAAACAGAATATTTTAACAGTTCAAAACAAAAAATATATAACGAAACAGGATTACGTTAAAGATACAATACAAGACAGCGTATAAGCAATAATAGTTATGGCCGCAAGTTATGCTGTTGAAATGACACTCGTTTCAAATAAATACGCAAGTCTAAATCAACCAAGAACAAATAATAATATACAGTACCCAACAAAAGTGGATTCATTTCTGATCAGTACCACATAATCTTTCATTTCACAACCTTTCAGTCACCCTTTTTTTTCCATTGTGCTTTAACTGGTTTTAGGAGATTTTTTGCTTTGGGCTGCCTATACACACAACTATTTAACATTGAAAATAATATAATACTGAAAATACAGGCAGTGTAGTAGTACAGTGCGATTAAACATACCCACTTTTGTCAGATACTGCATGACCTTTGCATCATTGTTTGTTAATTACAAGTGGTATCAAGCCAACACATTTAAAAAGATGTCCTGCTCATGCTTGAATAAATACGTTAAATTTGTCCAAAATCAGACCGACTGGAAATTCCGCTAATTATAACCGATTATTAAATAAACTGTTCAACGATTTCCTATATTTAATTAATTGACGAAAACAACAATAACAGGGTATTTGATTAAGTATTTGGTATGATACTAGCGATAAACCCTGTGAGACATCACATCGCAAAAGCTCCGGTTATATAGTCCAAATACTTCTGTGTAATATTACCAGATATGAATTACCTACAGGTAGTATACATCACTACACATACACCCGAAATGCCAAGAACTCATGTAACTAAATAAAAACTGAAAATTGTGACACAATTGGATTGAAAATTATCATAATACATTCTCCATGAGATGCGACAAATCTATAGGAGGTTTATATCGCTTCAATTTTACCCCGCAGTAAACCCCAACTACTTCAACGCTTCCTTCCCCACCTTGACAAAACTTGTCTTATTTTCTGATTAAATAAATCTGCTTTCATTCTGCACACTTAAACATATCACCAACGTCAAGAGTACACAGGACAGAATCACAATTCACAATCTCTGGTTTGTAATTAGCGCATTCAGACACCAGGTGGCACCAATGCAAAACAACCTGCGCGCCACCTTGTGAAATTGTTAAACATGACTGGAGCAAACATTATCGTGGAATTATCTATAGTATTAATAAAATATCTACACCTTCGACAATCGAGATCACATCATCACATGTTCAATTTTCAAGTTTGAACAATCCTCCATTGGTGAGAATTTTTACATATTTTTTTTCAAAAATTCTCAATCCGTACTCAAAGAAGGAAACACTCAGTGCGGTGCAAAAATAACTTAGTGTGGTCACTCTCCAAAACACAAACAAAATCACTCAATATACAGGTGTTTACAAACATACTCTACAAGATTCATTTTACAATGTTCAATGGAATTCATAATATAGCACAAACTTTATATATATGATGGCCATTTTATCCAGAAGAAGGCTCTGTCTGCAATGGCGCTAATTTAAATATTCCCGATCATTGTATTCAGTGATGACACACATTTGATGATGTCATAATGATAACATCATACATTTGATGATATCAAACAATGACAGGGTATAATAGCTAACAGCCCTCTACAGGTCTTAAAATCCACAACCTCACATTTTCAATTAATTGAATCAAAAACAATATCATTAACATCGTTTTGAAACACAAGTTTTCCTTTCAGAGTAATCCAATATAATCCAGCAATCATACCCAGAATCATACAATCAAAATGTACCTCCCATTCTAAGTAAGATATAAAAATTTGTCACATGGTTACTTGATTGAATTTGACGGTTTTTTTTCTTTAAACGCATCAAACAAGACATTGTAAGCGTAAAACTTCAAGTCTAAATGTAGCTGCCATACCAAATATGTTGCAATTATTTTCCTTTTCTTTGTAAATTCTTTTTATTTTTGTTTTTTTGCACAAATAAAAAAAAAGAGTCTTAGTCTACTATTTTTTAACAAACTTTTATGCAAACTTTAAAATCCTAAATTAATGGGATTTTATGTAATATCAATGATAATCTCAGCTTTTAAAATTTTCAAACAATATCAAATCAATAATTCTATGTGACAAACATAATAATTTGCAATATCATTGACATTATCTCTGGAATAGTACATAGCCATAATAACCTATTATGTTGTATAATTGGGCAACAAAACATTTTATAAATGCAGATAGCCAGTAATTTAATTCTGAATAAGATGAGACTACAAAATCAGATTGTAACCTGTCGAAAAACAGTATCATACCAAAGCGAGTACGACCTTAATCAGTATCAATAAAATGTAAGGTAATTTTATGATTTCATAATTTGCTTTTCAGTAGTCACTTGATTTCAATTTGTGGCATTTAATCAGCTTTAGACAATGTACATTCAGCTGATAAAAAACCCCTTTACATCAAAATGATGACAAAAAATTATTACTAATGAAATTATGATCACATCAGCAATCTTCAATAGGCACGTACTCGCTTTCGCAGATATTATATGAGACTGACGCAATATCTATTGTCTCGGATAATAATCACAACTTGTGCAGGTGATTCTGCAGATTAAATGCACTTTGGCACAGTGAGTATAAGAATCTACAGGATTGCTAATAGCTTTAGCACATTTTGTTGCCGTTATTCAGAAACTCTGTAATTCTATTTCAGGTCGCTCTTAGCGATACTAAAACAAATTGCTTATTTTCAGTTGAAATTATCAACCCAGATTTCATTTGTATAATTAAGCAACAAAATTGTGCTGTAGAAGTCTGTACCAATTTTTTTTAAACCTAGGGTAGATAATTTCCTATAATATAATAACCCTTTGTGTGTGGTTAAGCAAGGTATGTGTCAAACCCACAAACACAAGAAATGCAAAGAAATAATGAAGAACAATAAAGAAAATAACATAACATTAGTATTAAAAATTAAATAATAATTATTAATATTATGACCCCATGGCAGTATTTTGCAACTCAATTACAACCATATTTCATGAAATTTCAATAATACTAATTAATACGATATTTTAGGTAACATTAACAAAAAAATCATTCAAAATATGACCACTGCTCAAAATCTTCGAGTTACAAATTAGCCATATTAACCAACACATGCGGTATGACATCCCAACCATCACATTCTAAATTTACCTTACTAAACGGAATATTTCTAACCGAATATCAGAACAATGAGACCAATTCACTCTGATATCGCTTACAAAATTCAAAACAACTCATTGATAACACATTGGTCTAAAACTGTAGTCTTGGAGAAATACCATTGACAGTTTATTTCTTCCATAGACATCGCATCCGAATTGTTACTTGGTTCCGTATCATTAGCATTTTGTTAATGTTTTCGTGCAGATTTGGAGAAAATATTCAAATCCGCAGTTGAATATTCTGCATATTCACTTTATGCCGTTTTCTCTTCCGGAACGACCAGCAATATTTTTTGCACCAACAAATTAAAGGAATCTGCAACATGAAGAAGCAAAATAAACATCAGAAATTTGCAAGACAATTAATAATAACTTATTTATATAAGCATCACGACAGAACATTAAACCATAATAAGCTTGTGGGTTTTGAACATGTTTTTAGATGAATAAAATTGGAAGTGTTCAGTTAATCACATACTGGCATGGCAATTGTAGTGACATGTGAAGAGATAACAGGATAAATTCCAGGATGAACTATTTTTCATGCTATACGTATCGCCATGAACGATGCTCAGGTATTAAGAAACAGAATAAATAAATTTTCTTGGCATAGGCCAAATATGTTTATTTGAATTTCCATGAACATAGTCATGCTACTCACTCATGAATCTGTTGAATGACTTTGGCTTTTTTGTCCACGCAATGAAAATAATATAGACAGGAATACCAGTGCAGATAATTAGACAACCCATACCTGTAAAAGAATAAATAATTTGGCATTAGACACAAATGACAAGAAATTATTATGGTTGCCACAACATTTTTATATATTGACTTTTTCATGAATTATCTTGCTATGTGTTAAAATGGTTTTTAAAACTTAATTTTCATAAAAATCAAAAATTACTCTTTTTTTCCTTTTTACATTTTGAAAATGCACTAGTTATGAACTTTTATTTATACAGTGATAAATCGTCTGCTTGTTTGTTACATTGAAACGAACATCTTTAGAGCAATATACACGAGAGGGCGACACTAGTCATGTCTGAATTGTACAAACCAGTTTCAACTGGACTGGCGTAGAGAGGGAACACAACAAGGAAGATGGAGGCTATAGTGTAGATGATTGGCCATCCCAGCCACACCTGCGGACCAAAAATAAACCAAGATCAGTAAATAGAAGCATGTGGGAGATTCACAGAAAATAACTGCATACAGTAGCCTAGAATAGCTGCAATATCAATATAATTTGCTACTGGTTCAAGGTATTGATTTATGTATCAATTATACTTTATTATATTATGATTCCTTTTTTGCACGTAGACAACTACAGTACAACCCCATAATTAAGACCACTCAATATTAAGACCACTAATTTTAAGACTTTGCAATTTTGGAAATAATTGAAGTGGTCCTAAGATCAAGTAAAGTGTTCTTATTATTGGACTGTTATATACATAATCACAAAATTTGACCTTGTGGAGTGTTCTTAAATTGAAGGTTTAATTGTGCTGTTAAAAATCATCTTTGTGAATCACAAAACAGCAGAATTGGGCTTATATTCTGGAACTGTTTAGTTTGGGAAAAGTGGTCTGATTTGTGTGGTTTCACGTCTGCGTAAACTCATATTTCTCATAGTTTCAACAATTTTGTACAGTAGCAACCCGCAATTAACACCACCTGACATTAAGACCACCACTTTGCAAGGTACAAAAGTGATCAGAATATCAAAGTTCCCAAAACACCTCAATATTAACAATGATTCAGTGATTCCCAAGGTGGTCCTAAATTTGGCGATCCACTGTAAGTCCATTATAAATGTATGCCAATAAAAATTATCGACATATAACATTAGTGTACCTACTACAGCCTGTCCTGATAACAGAACATGCAACAAAAATTTCTTATCGCTACAAATTGTAGTTCAGATTAGCGCTCCAGGAACAAAACAAAAAATAGTATTACAACCGTCAAAAAATTTGAAGATATTCTAATCGCGACTTATTGGAAAACTTGCATCCTAAAAAGGGACGTTATCCTAAGTTACAGACATAGTTTCCATTCGAGTAAAATAAAACAATAAAAAGCTAGGATGCCACTTTTCCAACAAGCTGCGATTAGAAAGAACTGTCAATTTAAAAAAAAATTGTTGATGGTTGTAATTTTTAATTTTTTGTTGCATCAGGAAGGAAAACTAGCAATTGATTGCAACTGTCAACAAGCTGCATGGGTGAGCTGGGGCATTTTGAAAAAGTAGACAGATCCATCAGTTACACCCAAAACCTTCCAGCATATTTCACAGAATAACTCAAGAGACCTTGAATTACAGTTAAACAGATACTTTTCAATAGTTCTTCCACGAAATTACACCCAGTTCGCTTTCAAAACAATAAGTCAGACTCTGCACTTTGTTCGCACTTTTCTAAAAAAAAAAACTGCAACTTTCCCACCCTTTTATTTTTGGAATTTTGTTTTTCTTGGCAAAAAATACCTACGCACATGTTAAGATCAATTATGTTTTATTCTACAATTACTACTTCTATATTTTATTTATCTATTGACAGTTTTATTTTAAACGACAATAATGATATAAATATAAAGCTAGACATAGAAGATGACACATACTCAACAGAAATATTCAAATTTCTCCATGGTCACTCACAATTATCTAAAATCCTGTGTTACTCCACAATTAAAGAGTTTTAAGACCACCCTTGGGAATCACTCAATTGGTTTTAATATTGAGGTAGTCTTAATTATGAACACTTTGAGGAGGTCTTAATATTGGGTGGTCTTAATTGTGGGGTCCCGCTGTACGTGATGTAAATGTGGGGTAAACCATGGAGACAAGAGTAGATGTGTAAACTGATACCTGAAGCTGAGTATCTCTCTCAATAAAATTCAAATGATATATATATATAAATAGCTTAAATCCTATTGGTTACACGGATGTCATATTTTCTAGGAAACTTCCTGCATGCTGTTACATTATGCAATATTAGCGTTTATACAATATTTAATGATGAAAGAGTTGGGATTTTTGCCATTGGATTATACATGGATAGCTGTATATTGCCAACCACTCCATACCCCATAATGCAACCCGGTTGATTGTTTTTAATACTCCTTTGATTGATTTATTCTATATCATCAAGTTTTTAAAATAATGATTTTTAAAATAATGATTGTACAGCAATCTGGTCTTGAATGTAATTTATGGAGTTAAGTGTTACGGTTTTTACGGTTTTTAGTTGGAAAGTTTAGGTTGGACTTTTTGCTAATATTTTGGTCTCATTTGTGTCAATCATTTATATGGATGACAATATATGATCCCAGCACAAAACAAAAGGATATAAACTTTGAATCCTACTATGGTAAAAGGGCTACCCAATTTGAACATCCCTACTAATAAAAGTGTACTTTCATCAATTATCAATAATGAGTCCATGGAATGTCAAGAATACAAGTTAAGTAAAAAATATATGTAAAACTTGAGTGTTCTCATGGTGAGGTCTTAATAGAGAGATGCTCATAGTGTGGTGATCTTAGTATAGGCAGGTGGTTTAAACTAAGGGTCCATCATATTTTGCTTACCTTAATAGGTCTGTCCATATTAGGTCGGGCATAGCGGAAGTACAGAAGGGCCACGACAGACATCCCGATCGCCAACCAGTTGACAAAAGCGACGTAGTTGATCAAACGATACATGTCGGTAGAACACAGGTAGATCAGAGAGGAAAAGCCCTGAAAAATAAATACGAAAATATATCAAATACTAAAACAATTCCTCATATTTGACATTGTAGCTTAAAATAAAACATTTGTTGGAAATCACAAAAAAATTATATTTACATTTGCACAATTTTAAAACAATTATTTTGATACATTACATTTTATGAAGTATTTCTGGTAATATCGAATTATATTTAGTTACAGTTAGGTTGGATCTGCTTCTGAGGACTAGTTTTGTACTTTCTAAAGTTATCATTACAACAATGTTTTGTTATAAGCAAATCAGATTTAAAAAAAAAGCTAAAATTGAGTACCCGGATAATGACCTCATTCCAACCGGACTTTCATTTATAAATAAGCGAGCTCATTGCGAATGTTTCTGTTAATATTGTGTAATAATTCTATATATTTTTTCAAAGTGTCTGCTGACACAATACTGTAGTAATAATCAAGCACTGAACCAGCCAATCAAATCATCTGTTAGAGATCATCAGCCAATCAGATATTTCTTTTAGTGATTATAGGCCAATCAGATCATCTGTTAGAGATCACTGATCAATCAAATCATATTTAATAGATCACTGACCAATCAAATCATATTTAATAGATCACTGACCAATCAGATCATCTGTTAGTGATCACCAACTAATCAAATCATCTATAACAGATCACTGGCCAATCAGATCATTCGTTGGAGAAGAGATAAACAGCCAATCAGATCATCTGTTAGAGATCAGCAGCCAATCAGATCATCTCTTAGAGCACACCAGCCAATCAGATCATCTGTTAGAGCTCACAGGAGTGGAGCCATTGCCTTTTTTCCTTACCATGAAGAGGACAGCAGGAGCAGGAGTCAACTTGGTGACCTGGACCATGGACAGAACACGGGGCATGTGGCCTTCTCGGGATCCGACAAAGAACAATCTGAAAAATTCGGACAAAGAATTTTATAATTCATGCATTATTAATGCATATACAAAGATACAGAAGCATAAATTAACCAATAGATGAATGCTTAAATTTCAGAAATGCAATTGAATGCAGATCTAAATGTGATCAGCTAATAGGTCATTAGCGCTACCCTAAAATTAATCAAACAAAAATATATTTAATCCTGTGGTTCATAACGAATTACTCCTAACTTCTTGTTGAAAGTCACTTTATGAACAACATCTACAAAAGTGTAGACAAAGTTCACTTCAACTGGCCATAAACACATTTTTGATGAACTGAAGAAAATTATAACTAGACATACTGGCAATCTTCATAGTATTTTTTTTTCACTTCTACAGGATACTGGCTTTTTATTTATTTTTTTAAACAACACATCAACTTTAATTATTCAAAAGGTTTACCTGATAAAAGAGTCAAGACAACATAATTATTTATTTTCTTAAAATTATTTCTTAAAAAAAAAAAGAAACTCGTGGAACAGCACATTACATAAATCATTCACTAAAAATGGCACTGAGTGCCTTTTGATTTTAATCCCTTAATATGATCTACAAAACAAGTCAATTTTAAACATAATTTTTTCTCTTAGCATAAAACATAATGTGGTTTTTATGACAATCAAACAAAGTTCCAGGGCATGTCAAAAAACCAACAGGGGTGAAATTGCCTTAATTAAGCAAATTGTGAAATCTATAAAACATGTCTGGTGATACCTCACAGAAAAACCACTATTCAACCACAAAAATAATGTCACTATCTGCTTTGTTCAGTGTACTACTGGGATGAGCCTGATGACTGGCACTGTTGCTGCTGCTATATATTGATTGGGATTTGAACAATTAGCCAATGCTTGGAAATTGTAGTTTAATCCCATATCCAAAATACAACGCATATATAAACTGTTAATCTCATAGCCAAAATTATGCTTTACCATAAAAGAATTTTTAAGGTTAATCTTCATTTTGTTTGACCGGATTTCTTTGAAGCGAAAACAAGATTTTTGAGCAGGACAGCTTCCTGAATTTGTTTTTCACTATTCTTCTTCTCTGAAAATGTACAGCCTTTTGGACTGACTCAGTTTCTTTCCACCAAAAATTGGGGGCTCCAGAAAACTTTTTAAAACTCCCAAACCAAATATAAATATTTTTCCTGAAAATCCAGCACTTTTGTCTCAGAAGCGCCTTCTGTAAAGTGTTATAAATCAGTAAATTAGGTGAACAAGTGTTTCAAATCAGTCAGTCAGTCAGTCTGAAATCATTAATTTATTCAGTAATCCTTCAGTCAGTCTTTCATAAATTTTCGTTAATTCATTCATCCATTAATCCATTCAGTCAGTCAGGCTTAAATCATTCATTAGTCAATGAATTCATTCTTTAATCCATTCATTCCTCTATACATTAATTCATTAAGTCAGTCATTCAGTCAGTTATTTAATATATTTCTCCTTCTCTAATTCATTTATTCACGAAAAATAATTCGTACAATTCTTCAACTTTTTTGGCATAATACACAAAAAATAAAATGCCAAGCCCATGTACCTTAAACAATGAACATTTTAGACAATCTCTGTTCACATCAGTACCAACTGCATTCCTCCATGAACAGGAACACATTGAGAACAATATGAACACAATGACATGGAAAATATATCAAATACCTATATTTTGTTTTACTCCTTTTTTTTTCTGGGAGCACAATTGCATAACTGACAATCGCAATGACTACATATATATATGCCTGATTCTAGTAATATGTAAATAGCTTTTCCAAATAGTATACATTTTTTAGTTGCATACCAGGGGTCAGTTTTGTTACCCAGATAATTCCCAAAACAATAGGGCATAATATCCGGATTTTTTTTAGTCTACATTCTTCTTGTACATCTGCCCCAAATACATTTACCATTGTTTACTGATACAATGGGTCAAAATAATCCAGAATATTCGGTTTAACTAATGTCAATCAACATTGTTTTACACAGCTGCAAAAAATAATTGTAATAAAACAATAGGTCGAAATAATCCAGATTATTCTGTCTAATATATATAATTTTATCGTACAGTTGCCCTAAATAATTTTATTATATATATTCAACATAAGCTTATGTTAGTCTGACTTTTATGTACAATATGGTTAAACATGATTTATTGCAAAGGGATAAAGGGTCAGCCTCAGCCTTATTGAACTCTCAAAACAGTTCCCATGGAAACCAATATAAAGTCATGGTACATACATCTCAGAATGACACATGAATGACAAATGTTATGAAATTCAGTAAATCACTTTAAATTGATGAAATTGTCAAATTGATCAAAATAACTCTGAAATATGTCCAAAATGTAGTTCATACATGATTTGGCACTAAATACATAGGCCCATCATCATATGATCATATGCCATTGCCTCGATGTTTAAGTCTTTCTATTTGTACATTTTACTTTATTGAAATTGTGCTAAATTTATATCGAATTTTCTTCAACTATAATCATGAAAATTGTAACAATTATTAGACAATATTAATATCACTGGTTCCAAATTAAAAAGTTACAAAAAATATAAATTGTCAGAGGTTGCAAATAAATAAATATACCCTTGGTATTATAAAAGTAATATTTTATAATATTATATAGATTAATATAATTAGCCTATGTTTAAAATCTAAATCTAAAACAATACATCATTTCGTTATTGGAAAATAAGAATAGTGTATTTTCTAGAATAAAAACCGGAGCCTCTCAAGTTATGGAGTCTTGTCCCGGGGTCTATACGATGGCGAGGAGTCCAACATTGACTCTTGTGGGATGAGGAAATTATAATATAATTTTTCCTAATCCCAAAAACCTAGACAACCCAACATCCACCATTGCTAATATTTTCCACACCATACACTGCAGCCATCCAACATACACTCCAGCCTGAGCCATCCAATATAAGCCTACATCTATACTGGATGAGAGTCAAGCATTCTAATTGGCTCATAGGAGCAGAGTGGAAAATATCCTAATATGATTGTAGGCAAATATTTTAGATCTCAAAAAAATATCATGAACATTGATCTATATACATTTTTCACTTGCTCCGGCCTAAAGCTTATATATGACACAGGTCCTTGGCATATTGGGCTTTTAATCGAAAAAATACGGTAACAAAATCAGAATTTTATGACCGATTCCATCACTACATAACAAAAGCACATGAGTAGCTATCAGTTCTCATGGCAACGTGACATTTTATACATTTTAGCACCTAAATGGTCAGGTCAGTGCACTGTGTACACTGCCCTGGCAATGACTTTTATGCCCCTGGTTTGTTGGGACCGGTTCGAACTGGTAGGCCTATCCTAAAGTAGTAGTAGTAAATGGGTAGAGTCTAATTGGTTTGAGACATGCAATATATATAAAAGATATCTGGAAAGGGTATGTTTATGACTTTACAGTGAAACTCCATGTTAAGACCATTTTCTTTTTTGGTAAAATAAGACCTACTAGCTAAAATGCTGCAAATGCAAATGTCTAAACGGCTAATGAATTTCATATAGAAAATATAACCATATAAAGTGCAGGCCAGTTAGGTTTGCAAGTGTTTGCATCATCAACATTGATATACATAAATAGGCAATCGTTTGCCCATATGCATTGATATGGCAGGAACCCTGAGGAATGCCCATCAATGTTCATTTATAACCAAGTGGTTATTACCAATGTGCTAATCTTGGCTTTAGGTGAGCTACTAGGCTATATTAGCTGTCTGCAGTTAGGTATGGCTAGCATTGGCTTGTAGTAGCCACAGCTAGTTGTTCCTCTAGCTACAGGCTATAAATTATAAACTTATCTTATTAGCATTATTGTAGCTATATGCATTTATCTATCTACCATATAATATTCCCTAATACCAAACGATAATATATATGTGAAACGCAAAAAAAATTGATCACTCAGTTCAGAAAAGCTACGCATTTGGCAATATGCCAGAACAGTTCCAGCGTAGTAAGAGTGATCATTTAGTATGGCACTGCCCTAGTTGGCAACCTGCAAGATTATGTTACTTTTTGCCATAAATCACATTCAGCGGGAGACATGACGTCACAGTACGTCATAGGTAACACTTTTTGTGAGTGAGAGATGCCCAGTTTCTTGACTCAAGATTGACTCGAAATGTCAACCAGCCAAAACGGAGGGTTAAGAATTCAGAACAAGACGTGGAAACAATGGCTTTCTTTCTAATTTCTTTATTTATTTCTTACTTTCTTTATTTCTTACTTTCCTTCTATCTTTGATTTCGTTAATTTTTTTTTAACATTAACCATTTCTTAAATTCTTCCTCTCTTCCTTCTGTCCTTCTTTCCTTCCTTTAATTATTTTCTGTTTAATAAACTTATTTGTGTCTTTCTTTCTCTTTCTTTCCCCATATATATTCTTTAATTTATCTAATAATATTATGTTCAATTTAATCATTTGATGAAATTCAAAAGTTTGATAACATAATAATGTGTGCAATGATCTTCATACCGACATAACAGTGCCCTAATCCCAAAAGGCCTAATCTATGGCACTAATTCCTACGATTAAAGTAAATCTCATGGTCATGTTTATTTCATGGTGGCAAATAAAGTTCTGCCCGAATCGATTGGAAGCGAGTGATTAATTTTCGAGATTTGGCAAACGGAACAATTCACAATAGATGGTATATACAGTTCGACTTCGCCTTAAGACGGCCTCATTATTAAGACCACCTCACAATCAGCTTATTATAAGACTACTAGATATTATGATTCAACTGTTATAATTAGATTTATTCCATTGTATTTTTACTGGTCTTTAAACTGGCGAGGTTCCGTTGTTATGTAAGATTAACGGCTGTGGTCTTAACTTAGGGTCGTCTTCGATATTATACTCCTAGTGCACGTGTACTTAAATGAACACAAACCCTAGACTATAAAACAAAACTCAGGCACCTTCATATTACCTTGAGAATAAATAGTTTGGCGGGCAAACGAGTCGAACGGAAAAAATCGAATAAAAAGGGCATTCCAGACCAAGTGACGTCACATGGCATAACAATCCCAGGGGTAAGGTGCGATAATAAACAGTTCTCTTGGGGGGGGGGGGGGTGGGGGGGGGGAAGTGGTTCAAGTAGTTCCTACCAGGTAGGGAACAAAGAAATCACCTGAAGTTACAACCGACAGTAAGATAATAAGAAGCAAATTATAGACATTGTTCCACCAAAATATCGGTGGCGTTGGTATGTATATTTTTTTCCTTTTACGTTTCATTTATGTACTTATCACTGAATAATGTATAAATGCAGTTTGTCCAGGTACCCAAGGCATTATTATAATTTTTTTTCATTAAACAGAAATTCTTGGAAACGTATTTACATGTTATTTATTTAATACTAGGGTTCATATTATTGGCTTAAATGTTTATCATTACCATATAATTATCCGTTCAAACCAGAACTATTTCTGCCTTTTTTGTTAATGGCTTAAAGTTCAAATTCTGATCACTGAGGTCAAAATTTGAACAAGAACCAAACAAAATCGAAGCAAAATAAGCGTCTCGTATAAATTATCCATCATTTTCTGTTTGTCCTCCTCATCCTCCTATCAAAAATATTTATCAAGTCTTCTTCTTCACCGACATAATTAGCACAGCCATCACGCAAGAAGAAGTGGAAGCCACTCAGAACGTCATTTCCGGGTTGAGGTATGTTATTTTTAAGGCACCGGAAGTGACTATATTGACTTCCGGTGGTCACCCAATCAACAGGTAAAAGTAGCACTGAAAGCTGCCAAGGGGACTTCTCATTGCTATAAGAGCTTATTTAAAAAATTTAACTAAGTTCAGACTCTACCAGTATTATAATCACTGAGAAACCTGTTTAGTTCAATTTACCTTTTCTTGAAAAATACTCACTTCATATAGTTATTTATAATTGAAAGATGTAATCCTAATTCTTGAAAATAGGGGGGGGGGGGTGGATTACTCACTGTACATAGTATAAAATATTAGTTAAGTTGTTGTTGTTGTTTTTTCAAGAAATTTCAGTTTTTTGTTTTTCCTAATGTTTGCCATTTCATAACGAAAATTAAGACCACCTCACAATTAAGACAACACAAATCAACTTTTAAGATCATTTTTGGATGAATTTCCACTGGATTTCTTCATCTTATTGTCACGACCATCTTAAATACTTTTAGCCATGATATTAAGGATCAACATTAAAGGGGAACTAACACCCTGAGCACTTTACCTCTCAGATGTTAGCTTTGGTCCATTGGATCACATCCACGCTATACATAACTTGTATATGCGCACTGGTAATGTAATATCCGGCATTTATTAGCACTGTCTTGTGAACACTGGAGGCCACCATTTTGACTTTACCGGGCGTCTGGCACTCGCCGGAAATACGTCACTGTTGTCTTAGGTCTCAGCCTAGAGTTCTAGAGACCCTGCATTTTAGTCCAAGTTTCAGAAACAGGTTAATTGCACTTAAACCTTTGTTATACTAAGAGAATTTCACGGTTCTTACCAAGTGTCAAGTAAATTGCCATTGAAATATGTTAAGCAATGCAATTATATAGGCCTAAATGTTTTATTTACACATAAAATTAAATGAATTGAGTCGAAATTGCTAACAATAATCCATTACTAATTCTTTGGGTGTATTGTCACATGTGAGTTTCAAATAAATCTATGATAGGCTAAATTTTCTAGATTTGCCATTTTGTGTGCCTAATTTCCCTCATTATTAAAACTCATATCACAGATAACTTATTTTTTCACAGCTTTTAGAGCCGCAAATTTATTTTTTATTGGTGTCAATACCGTCTTTCTACCTGTTTATGCCTCACAGTTTAGTTGTGCAATGAAGGATTTGGTTCACTAGCCTTCAGTATAATTGCAATGAACATGACTGGTTAAGTAAAATTAATAGGAACATATATAATTGCACTTAGCACCTAGATGACAAGGTGTCAGGCTGATTTGCTTTTAAGTCAATGTAATTGTGACACTGATGGTGAATATAACTTTTTGGCCTACCAGAAAATATCGGGATTCAATATTTATAAACCTATCAATTTGGATGGCCCTTTAATATTTCTTCATTATGATAATCTTGTGAAGATTACTGAAGGAACATCCTTTTAATAAAATCTAGAAAACTCAATACAGTGTATTAGGAACATATACATGTGCCCAGCTGATAGTGATACTAAATGTAAACTTATTATATAAATTATAATTACATGGTGTTATCATGTACTAGTGGTAATAAGAACTGCAATAATATGTGTGCCGTGAGCAAAAATGGCAGCCTCCAGCGTTTCAGGGGATGTTGAAAATTGCACTTTTAACTGGCTTAAAATCATACTAAACTTGATTTTGAAGGATTGCATTCAGTACTTAGTACATAAGTGACGTCACCAGATTGCGTGCCGTGTGCAATAATGGCGGCCCCCACCCATGTGGGGGGTGGCGCAAATTGTACTTTAAATTGTCTTAAAACTATACCAAACCCGACTTTAAGACATTTCCTTTCACAGCAATATACTATTTTACATGTAATTAAACTTTTAAAATCAACATACAATTATCCTTTAGTACCCCTTTAATACACAACTGGCCACAATAATGACAATGATCCCTGCTGCTTTATATATAACATGGACAAGAATTGCTGTAAACAACTGGTTTACACTTCAGCTGAGCTCAGATGTTGGGGAGCATTAATGTTACTGTAAGACAAAGAAAGGTCAAGGCCAAAATATTGACCAATGTTTATAGTATATAAGTAATAAAATTTCCTAACAAGTATTAAATCAAATCTTAAATACACAGTGTGCAATATCGACCAATATTTTTATATCGATCAATATTGACTTCATCATATTTATATACAAAATAATATAGGATTTCAGTAATATCATCAAAGGATATACACACGATTTTTAGTCATATCTTTTAAAGGATTTAGCAGCAACTCGAAACATGGACAATTTTTCTTCTTTAGCCAAATTGTTACTTTCGATTAACGAGTCCATTACATAATAATATTGTTACATACTTATTATTATTATTATTAGCAAACCTTCTACATATTAAGAGAATAGAAAGAGAGGAAAGAAATATGAACCATAATACTTAACACCTCATGTGAACTACTTGATTTTTACCACAAACTATCTCGAGGAGAAGTTCATTCTTATCAAGGGAGCTGCCTGCCACAGTCTAAATTCTAGGGACTAATTATGACTTCAGAAAAAAATACTTCCTTGGACAGATCTAACTAGACCATTAAACCAGGCTCATAGCATAGCCAGCCCTTCGGTGAAATCAATTTTCTTGCTCAAGTTTTCCTTCCCTGACATTTCTCTCAATGTTCTAAACACATGTATCTGGATATATGTACTAAAACAATAGCAAAATATATTTCAGGTATTAAAGTATTAAACTTAACAATAATCTTCAGTAATAAACCATGCCCCCCCCCCCCCCCAGCCATCATTTCCTCATCACATTCAACATTTCCTAATAACAGAATAATTCTAAACTATAAATCGAAATGGCAGTTTCTTGTGCTTTATTATTTCCATGACCAGCTGGCACTGGCAGACACAATGATGAGATGATGAGACGGAGTCCACCTTCCATTAACGTTAATTTTACTCCATGCATAGGGCATTTTACTTATCCCAACATAGACACTGAGTTCAAGACACTATATTAAATTCATCTCCCGCAAGCGACTTCCAGCTGGGATGTAGCTCATGAACATGAAGAGTACTCGAGCCAGAATTCGAACCCGCGACCTTCAGCAAGGCTAGCGAGGGCCTTAAACACTGGACCACTCGGATAAAACTATACAATATTTTGGAGATACTAGAAGATCGTCCACTCATTTTCGTCGAATACTGCACAACCAAATTGCTATAGATTTAAGTCTAGTCTTGCCACTAGATAATATTCTATGCTTAGCTCAGTAAATATATATTCCCTATACACAATAATATATCTACTACTACTGCAACAGTCCATAGAATTGCACACATTAACACTTGCTCTCATAGTAGGCCAGTCCCAGTGGGGTGTTGACAGCAGCTTACAGGGAGTCTGACACCGTCTGCTCTTATAGTAAGAGAGCATTAAGTGCTATTTGAGAAAGGCTCATGCCTGATTAGGTCCATCAAGACGAGATGTGCACTGTTTACAAAAATGTTCACATTGCTAAGCTAAATTTACTCGGCCTACAAGCAGAAATCTAAATTTTTCTGGACACTGTGCACAGCTGTTATGTTCAATTCATTGATTAGATTTGGACTGTTCTAACAGAAAGAACACTTCATATAGAATTATAACTTCTTGTCAGTGATTTATATTTCATAACTGAGTATGAACCTGAGAGATAAAGTTACACATGGGAATACTGCCACAAGGCCCAAGTTTTGTTTTTTTAGGGTAAATCACTCCTAGAAAGGCTAAATTCGTTGCAATGTAAAATAAGTAAGCAAGTAAGTAAGTAAGTAAGTAGGTGATAGATAGTTAGATAGCTAGATAGATATATAGATAAATAGATAATAGGTAATAGATAGATAGATAGATATATAGATAGCTAGATAGCTAGATAGCTATAGATAGATAGATATATAGCTAGATAGATAGATAGATAGATAGATAGATAGACAGATAGATAGAGAGATAGATAGATAGATAGATAGGTACACCGATAGATAGATAGATAGATATCTAGATAGATAGATAGATAGACAGATAGATAGATATATAGACAGATAGATAGAGAGATAGATAGATAGGTACACCGATAGATAGACAGATAGATAGATAGATAGAGAGATAGAGAGATAGATAGAGAGATAGATAGATAGAGAGATAGATAGATAGGTACACCGATAGATAGATAGATAGCTAGATAGATAGACAGATAGATAGATAGATAGATAGACAGATAGATAGACAGATAGATAGATAGATAGATAGATAGATAGTTAGGTACACCGATAGATAGATAGATAGCTAGATAGATAGATAGACAGACAGATAGATAGATAGATAGATAGAGAGATAGATAGACAGATAGATAGAGAGATAGATAGATAGATAGATAGGTACACCGATAGATAGATAGATAGATATATAGATAGATAGATAGCTAGATAGACAGATAAAGTTTGATAGTTTGATTGTTTATTGGTTGACTGCAGTGGGAAATAACAGACAAATCATAAACAAATTGTAAGAAATTGTCCTAGTATATAACTTTATTGAGCTTTCAGTGTACATCCAGGATTATATTCAACTAACATATAAAAGCCATTGAACCAGTTTAAACACATCGAATCGTGCAAGATCTGTCAAATCCCTTGAACTGCAGACAAGCCTGACCTATCCGGATCAACCTTTGTTTGCACAGATTGTTATAAGTTCACCTTGGGACAACCAAACATTTGTCCCCAATTGCCGCAGACTGGAGTGGAAGACAGTTTACAGCATCCAAATGGAGAGAAAATTGCAAAAAAAATATTACTTTAAAAAGCTAAATAATTTAAACACTAAGGACCACTTATCACATCTAACGTGGCGATCAAAACAAAACTTGGTCAGCTTAGAGTTTATAAAGTATTAGAGAATGTCCAAATATATTTGTTCAGGGATTTTGTTATTAGTCCAAGTTATTTATCTAAAAAATTTTAGTCTGCGCTTATTGTGAATTTTTCATTTAACTTCCCTAGCCCGCTCTATACACTAACACATTTTTTGCCAATTAGAGGATTTTTATTTGGAGGTTAATTTTCCATATTCCACGTGGCTTTCAAAACGAACTTGGTCAGCTCAGAGTAAAATCGATAACTGCATTGATTTAAACTCACCATATTGTGTCTACATATGAGCGTATACTCTACATATCCTTGAATATAAATACATAAATAGAATAACCACGTCACCATAATAATGTTATCCTACTATGATCTAGGTTTATAGAGTATTAGAAAATTTCCAATATACTTTTATAATGATACAATGAAAATCCAGGATAGAGATAATTTAAAAGAGCTACATGTTGTTAAAGTCCTTATTCTTTACATAGTCATATTGAATTGTTAAAAACTTGTCAATGAGTTAGTAACCTCCTATCTTATGTCACTTGAGACAATGTTAGCATTGAGCAGTCTGCAATGAATACTGTCAAATGTCATATCAAACTAAAGATATCATTTTATTAAACATTTCAGTAGACTTCAGAAATCACAGAACTTAAAATGATGTGATCAACAAAACAAATGCGTGTGTTGATGGTAGTCCCCTTCCAGCGGTGGGGGGGGGGGGGGGGGTAATGTCCCGGCAGCTTTTCTTTTAAATTGTCATTTTTTATTTCTTAACGTTTATGTAATATATTCCGAATAAATGCAAGTCTGAGTCTGATTGCTCAACAATTAATTGTAAGGGATGCCACTCACACCTAGTACATTCTTGATGCCATGATTGTAAATATATAATCTGCAGCAATACAATTTGGAATGTTTAAATTTTGTTGGACCATAACCTGACCATTGAACAATTTAACTAATATTTTTAATGCTAATCCAATGGAGATTTTTGTCAACCGCAATAAAATCCTTAATTCAGAATCTCAGGCCATGGCTACCAACAATACTTCAGCATTTATTTGTTCAGCGAATCGGGGGGAAAAAAATACTTAGGGTTCATTTATTTCTTTCCTTGCTCTAGTTACTTAGAAATTTCCTCATGACAAAAAGTAGCAAAATAGCTCTAGTTAAAAGATATCACAACTTAAGATCTAGAACAAAATCATACTAGAGTGTCATGAATCAAAATTACATTACACTGATAACAGAACCATGTTGACAGACTAAGATGAAAATATTGCATTACAAACCTTTTTTTTTACTGTGAATTATTGAATATAATATACACTACACTTTGAACATTTGCGAAATGGAGAAAAAAATCATGAAAAATAGTGAAGAACAAACAAGATGTTCCAAATAACAAGGTTAAAATGTAATTCAAGTCAGGTATTGACATTTCTGATTGACAGCTAACCAAAAAGTCATGTTCAACTCATAAAGTACTGTGTACCTCACCAGACTATCAAAACCACCCTAACTGTGGACCTTACTCTCGAAACCACCTTAACTGTGGACCTCACTATTAAAACCACCCTAACTGTGGACCTCACTATTCAAACCACCCTAACTGTGAACCTCACTATTCAAACCACCCTAACTGTGGGCCTCACTATCGAAACCACCCAAACTGTGAACCTCACTATTGAAACCACCCTAATTGTGGACCTCACTATCGAAACCACCCTTACTGTGGACCTCACTATCGAAACCACCCTAACTGTGAACCTCACTATCGAAACCACCCTAAGTTCAAGACTGACGAGGTTCAGTGTATATATGTAAAACTGCACTGAAGTAATATGAATTTTGAGGTGGTCTTAATGATGAGGTGGGTTAAAGTGGAATTTCACCATAGATTGCGAATATAACTTTTTTTTTTTGGTGCTATTAATTTTTTAAATCACATGTCGGATATTATCTATTAACTCAAAGATAATTCAAAATCTTCAAGTTAAATCAGCCGCATTAGGCACACGTATTGATGGCTCAAAATATTAGGGTCTTTCAACCATCAGCTTTGCGATTCTTTTCTATATTTAATATAATTTCCCAACAGTTTGATCTTGGATAACTAGCTTATCTAATCTGCTAAGGTTTGATAAACAGTTACACTAAAAAGTATTTGGAAACCTTCCGACTTTTTAACATTTATCTTTCTTTAACTTAACTACAGCGACGAATATATTGAAATCATAGTTATAGACAGCTGCTGGCATGAAAACCATTGTTTTACACTAGAACTAACAACGAATTTTTTATACAATCTAAGAAAAAGATTATTTATGCATCTAAATGTTTGTGAAGTGCACATGCTGCATCAGTGTTTAGAAACAATTATTGATATTTTCATTTTTATATATGAATGCATTCAATATATTGTCCAGACATGTTTGTGACGTACATGATATTACATGACTGCAGTATGTTTGCAAGTCACCAAGGTTGAATAAATACCACTTTCATTTATGCAAACGGTGGATAAAATAAAATAAAACATTCTATGTGAACATTAAGAGCTATTGAACTTTTTCCTTCTGTACAAATTTCATCCCATTGCCCCAGCTTAGAGAATACAAATAATATAGTGTTTGAGGCTTGGGAAAGTGATATAATACTAAAACAAACATCTGTACAGAAAAGAAACCTACTCAGAAAGTAAAGCCTTGTCAAGTTTTATATTTATACAGCAGAACCCCACAATGAAGAACAGCCTTGGGAATCACTGAAATGGTCTTAATATTGAAGTAGCCTCATCCAGCCTTATAAAGCTGGCTTTCCATATACACGTTTTGCGGTCCGTATGTCCGTCATCCGTTGTCCGTTTTTTACCATCCGTTGTCCCTCATCCGTTGTCCGTATTATACCTTTCCATATGTACGTGCGTTAGTAAAAAATTAGTCCTATTAGCTAATTGATTGATTAGGCCTTATTGGAATTTGCTGTCTATAAAAAGTGTCACTGTACCTCACTGAATTGTAATTGACTTGTCAGTATCTATAGTTTGTTCAAAGGTGTCAGTTAATTGCAATTATTGCCTGGTTGATTAGAGTTCATATAAGGGCAAGTCACTGCCTTATTTTATTTTATTTCAACCCCCAAAAACTAGGGAACAAGATATATACAAAATATACAGTAAAATCGTGATAAAACACCTGAGATATGAAAACAATATATAAATTGTGTGTTCTTAATAAATGTCCTGAACATAGTAATATAGATAGATAGATAGATAGGTATAGATAGATATAGGTAGGTATAGATAGATAGGTAGACATATAGATAGATAGTATAGTATAGATAGATAGATAGATAGATAGATAGATAGATAGATAGATAGATAGATAGATAGATAGATAGATAGATAGATAGATAGATAGATAGATAGATAGATTGATTGATAGATTGATAGATAGTATAGATAGTATAGATAGGCAGATAGGTAGATAGATAGAGAGGTAGATTGATAGATAGTATAGATAGATATAGGTAGGTATAGATTGATAGGTAGACAGATAGTTAGATAGATAGTATAGTATAGATAGATAGATTGATAGATAGTATAGATAGTATAGATAGGCAGATAGGTAGATAGATAGAGAGGTAGATTGATAGATAGTATAGATAGGTAGATAGATAGTATAGTTAGATAAATAGATAGGTAGATAGGTAGATAGATAGTATAGTTAGATAGATAGATAGGTAGATAGATAGATAGATTGATAGATAGTATAGATAGGTAGATAGATAGTATAGTTAGATAGATAGTTAGATAGATAGATAGATAGTATAGATAGGTAGATAGATAGTATAGATAGTATAGATAGTATAGATAGTATAGATAGTATAGATAGTATAGATAGTATAGATAGAGAGGTAGAAAGGTAGAAAGGTAGATAGATAGAGAATTTTTTTTATTCTATCTTTTATACACATGTTGAAACTACAATTCAATGCTAATTTAACAAAAGGATCAACTGAATATATTATTGAGCAGGCAGATAGGGTAAAACAAAACTATAATGATTTTTTTTTCAAAATTTTTTTTTTGTTTTGAAAAATAGTTGGAACGAATTTGCACATTTCATAATTTTTTACTTTTTTTTTTAGCTAAATAACAATTTTGCCTGACGTTTAAATTTATCATAGTAATTGGTTTCAATGTACGATAAATAAATTACTTTTCCACGACATCAATTCTCCAATATGTCACGTGGGTATTCATAGCACAGCTATATCGTGCTAACATCATTAATATCACAAGCCATTACAATGGATTAATGAACCGTCGGAATAATGGGCTGTAACCTATTTTTACAATATTCATGAGAAGGTCTTAATCTTTTCATCTAAGATGTTGACCATCTAAATAAAAAAAAATTAAGACCTTCTCATGAATATTGCAAGGGCGAGGTTCTAATTTCATGAAAGTTCTACTGTTCAAATCCTGAGGATGTAGATAATAACACTAGAAAATATACTATTCATGCCATGGTTTTGAGAATGTAATTACTTAAGGCTGTTTTGAGTAACATTTCTTGAACCCATTTCTCTCTCAAACAAAATTTATTTCAAACATACAAAACTGCTGTATAGGCCTTATTTAAATGCAAATCATGACAGTTACAACAAAAGTTTAATTCCTCTTTAAAAGACAATTAAGTACATAATCGCACTTTTTTTCTTATTGAAGATAGTACTTCATCACTCAACTGTGTGTATTGCACTGTATATATTCAAATGAAAACATATTCTATTTAGGCCTATTCGTTTATTAATTTACCTATTTATTGTAAACATGTCTTTTTGTGCCCTTGAAATTCTTCAATAAAACCGATTAATTGCAATTAATTCATAAAAGGTGAGGGTTTAATTAATGACAGCTAACCACTTGACTTCTACAGATTGTAATTTTTTGTTCAGAATCTCCTGTTGTATGGGCCTAATTAGTCAATGAAAGAGGGATACATTGCACTTGTTAAATGCAATTTATTTTGGTAATTTGCCCTTGCCTGGCCATCCGTCATCCGCAAAAATCGCCCCCCTATCCGTATCGCCAAAATACGGATTGCGGATGACGGACAACGGACGGAAAAACGTATTTATGGAAAGGCAATCATTAAAAGTAAAGGGATGCGTATCCTGTCCGTATACGGACATGCGGATGACGGATATACGGACAGAAAAAACAGACATATGGAAAGCCAGCTTTAATCAATGAAGTGGTCCTAATATGAGGTAGTCTTAATAATTTGGAAACCTTTTTTAATCCAGCCTTTATTAGATGATTTGGCAGTTAAGCTAATTGCTGTGATTTGTATAACTCGGTATTTTTTTTCTTACTTTTTGTTTTACTTTTATTCTATTTATTTTTTCCCTTCATTTATATTTTTTCTTTTTCATAAATTATTCCTTCTTTTCTTTTTTTTTAACTAAACCAGTCTTAATTTTCTTGTATCATTATTATAGTTTTTTCTTAATTCTTTATAATATTGTATACATAACACTATACTTTACTGTAAATAAATCAGTTCTGAGTTTTGTTTAGTAAGCACAGAGTTAGGGCCTCGCGAATGTCTTAAAATCGAAGTGGTCTTACTGTATGGTCGAAATGGTAGGCAACTGCTGTATACACTTTTTCACATGATGCGCACTGTCTGAGAACTTTTCCCATATACTAAGTCATGATGTGAGTATGCATTGCATCGCAAAGACATATAAGATTTCTCGCATGTAAAAAATATTGGGGTACCATTGTTCATTGTGCATTTTTCACGACTGGAAGTTTGGGAAAGTTTGAAGCTGTGTGATGCGACACGATCGAGGGCTAAACAAGAAATGTATTCGTCTTAAGCGACATTTTGCCAGTACAAACACTACAGCCTCGAACTGCTAATACTAAGAATTATGTTAATCCAACTTCAACAAAAACAATTAGGCGCCAAAGCTTTCTCAGTCATTGCACCTTAGCTGTGGAATATACTACCAGAAGTTATCAAGCCGGGCTGTACCAATGCTGGCTTAATAAGAAATAAAAGTTTCTTGATGGCTTAATAAGAAATAGGTTTCTTGATGCTTAATAAGAAATAGGTTTCTTAATGGCTTAATAAGAAATAGGCTTCTTGATGGCTTAATAAGAAATAGGTTTCTTAATGGCTTAATAAGAAATAGGTTTCTTGATGCTTAATAAGAAATAGGTTTCTTAATGGCTTAATAAGAAATAGGCTTCTTGATGGCTTAATAAGAAATAGGTTTCTTGATGGCTTAATAAGAAATAGGTTTCTTGATGCTTAATAAGAAATAGGTTTCTTGATGCTTAATAAGAAATAGGTTTCTTAATGGCTTAATAAGAAATAGGCTTCTTGATGGCTTAATAAGAAATAGGTTTCTTAATGGCTTAATAAGAAATAGGCTTCTTGATGGCTTAATAAGAAATAGGTTTCTTGATGCTTAATAAGAAATAGGTTTCTTAATGGCTTAATAAGAAATAGGTTTCTTAATGGCTTAATAAGAAATAGGCTTCTTGATGGCTTAATAAGAAATAGGTTTCTTGATGGCTTAATAAGAAATAAAAGTTTCTTGATGGCTTAATAAGAAATAGGTTTCTTGATGCTTAATAAGAAATAGGTTTCTTAATGGCTTAATAAGAAATAGGTTTCTTGATGCTTAATAAGAAATAGGTTTCTTAATGGCTTAATAAGAAATAGGCTTCTTGATGGCTTAATAAGAAATAGGTTTCTTAATGGCTTAATAAGAAATAGGTTTCTTGATGCTTAATAAGAAATAGGTTTCTTAATGGCTTAATAAGAAATAGGCTTCTTGATGGCTTAATAAGAAATAGGTTTCTTGATGGCTTAATAAGAAATAGGTTTCTTGATGCTTAATAAGAAATAGGTTTCTTGATGCTTAATAAGAAATAGGTTTCTTAATGGCTTAATAAGAAATAGGCTTCTTGATGGCTTAATAAGAAATAGGTTTCTTAATGGCTTAATAAGAAATAGGCTTCTTGATGGCTTAATAAGAAATAGGTTTCTTGATGCTTAATAAGAAATAGGTTTCTTAATGGCTTAATAAGAAATAGGTTTCTTAATGGCTTAATAAGAAATAGGCTTCTTGATGGCTTAATAAGAAATAGGTTTCTTGATGGCTTAATAAGAAATAAAAGTTTCTTGATGCTTAATAAGAAATAGGTTTCTTAATGGCTTAATAAGAAATAGGCTTCTTGATGGCTTAATAAGAAATAGGCTTCTTGATGGCTTTATAAGAAATAGGTTTCTTGATGCTTAATAAGAAATAGGTTTCTTGATGCTTAATAAGAAATAGGTTTCTTAATGGCTTAATAAGAAATAGGCTTCTTGATGGCTTAATAAGAAATAGGTTTCTTGATGCTTAATAAGAAATAGGTTTCTTGATGCTTAATAAGAAATAGGTTTCTTGATGCTTAATAAGAAATAGGTTTCTTAATGGCTTAATAAGAAATAGGCTTCTTGGTGGCTTAATAAGAAATAGGTTTCTTGATGCTTAATAAGAAATAGGTTTCTTAATGGCTTAATAAGAAATAGGCTTCTTGATGGCTTAATAAGAAATAGGCTTCTTGATGGCTTAATAAGAAATAGGTTTCTTGATGCTTAATAAGAAATAGGTTTCTTGATGCTTAATAAGAAATAGGTTTCTTAATGGCTTAATAAGAAATAGGCTTCTTGATGGCTTAATAAGAAATAGGCTTCTTGATGGCTTAATAAGAAATAGGCTTCTTGATGGCTTAATAAGAAATAGGCTTCTTGATGGCTTAATAAGAAATAGGCTTCTTGATGGCTTAATAAGAAATAGGTTTCTTGATGGCTTAATAAGAAATAGGTTTCTTTAAGAGTGTGTTTCTGAAATGGGCACTATCCAAATTATCCCATTCATGTATCACCCATCACAGGCCCAGCTGTCTCATGTTGGTAGAACCTGGTTATTTCAACCTTAAGCGTAGACACACATTGATATCCTAAGCTGCAAACATTTGCTTCCTTCTTAGATATTATCTCCGAATTAAAGTATCCAATAACTTTATTACACCGGGTACACCTTGTTCGAGAATCCTACCTGAGATTGAGCGCAAGAGACGAGAAAATTGTCAAGGCACACCTCTTTTGAACACAGCCAATATGTTTAGTGGAATCAACTTTCAGTTTGATATTTATAAGCGCAACTGTGTTTATAGTACACAGAAGTGAACATTGCCTAAAACTAATTAACGTTTTAAATTTCTGCAACTAATCAATGTTTCTACAAAGTTACTAATGAAAGGACGCTGCATGCAATCATTCAACATTTTGGTGACCATGATGACTGTCGTACATCTTCGGTACCCACTTTCGTTGAAAACTGTAAACTACATATAAGACCCTCCAAAAATAACCACAATGAATCCTAAATAATACTAAAATAAAAACGTAAAGAGACTTACCGTGCAGTGGTGAACAGGATTCCGTTGACACCTCCAAAGGTGGAGAGAGCGACGAACACCGGCATAATCCACCACATGACGCCATACAAACGTTTGGAGAACGTCTGAAAGTAAATAATAAAAGGGTATTAGTAGACATGAAAATATAAATAATTATTAAATATAATATGCCATAAAAACATTGTTATCAAGGGTACAGGGTACAGGGTCATTAATGTCCATTAACGTCTGGCTATGGTGTGGATAAGTAAGAGTGGTTGGGCAGTGTGCAGCAATTCATCAATGTAAATTTGTACAATACAGTATTCAATATATCGTACACCTTTAATTAGCATTTAATTCACTAAAATGTTCAGTAATTTCAAAACCTCCTGTCATTAGTCACTTTCTTTTATTTTGTGGCACTAATTAGCTGTAGACAATGTTGACTAAACTGACCATAAACACAGATATTCAATAAAATAAAATGTGGTTTTATTACAGATTCAGATTATATTGATAAGTCTGATATAAAATGGTGCACTCAAGAATTACTAGATACTCTGTATCAGGATCAAATTTCTACATTTCATGGATATCCACAAAAAGATATTGTTATCAGTTTTTATGACGAGGACAGACTTGCACGAGCACCATATATTCTGTGCAAATTCGTTGAACCTTGAATTATGATAGCAGGCCAGGCGATACTGGATGCCAGACTAAATGCAAGGTTAACGCTGTAAGGAATTAGTGTACGTCTATGATGGATCATAATGTACATTGAGGATAATAATTCAGCTTTCAAGGTCAAGTAGGTATACAGCATAGGCAGCTGGTTGGTCTAGTGGTAAGACGCTCACCTGCTTCTCTGAAGGACTCGGGTTCAATCTTAGGTGCGGGCACCCTTCATGATTAAAATCCTAGCTAGATGTCGTTCGGATGAGACGTTAAATTGGCGGTCCCTTGTACTCTCTGTCTATGCTAAGGCTAGTAAAATACCCCAACCATGGGGTAAATGTGTAATATGGGTGGACTCCTCTCCCTCTCTCTCACCTCATAAATCAACCCTCGATAGCAGCAAGAACTTGCCTTAAGAGGGCTGCACTTTCCATATCTATCTATAGATCTATCTATCATAGTATTTAGTATTTCATTGCCGAGTGATTATTTATACTCATACAGGTATCATATATGGTATCAACGCATTAGGCAAACTTAGAATACTATATTACAATTAACTAATGTTAACTACACCTAACAAGATAGGACCCTTGAATCTTCCGGGTCCCTGGAAACTCAAGTACTTTTACGATACACTACACACATACAACGTATTGCTGACCGAACAATTAGTTCAATCTTCACCACTCTAGATTGCTTCGTAAACAGCGTATAGTATCCTAATTTCAGCGGTTTTGTTCCCTTGAACAATATTGAGCAACTTTTAATCGACCATAGGTCAAAAGTGTCTGGGTTAGTTGTGCGAGATATTTGGTGAGTTGCTCTAAATGAGAATCTTTAGACGCTCGCGGTGCTCGTCAAGTAATTAAAATCACAATAGATGGCGCGGGCAGTCGACTTGTAGAAAGCAGTAGGCCACTGTCAGCCACTGTGATAAAACACAACACTCCTAAACCTTTGATAAACCAGAGAAACCTAAACCATATAAAAAAATTGTTGAGCAATTACTGAGCATTTATGCTATTAGTTAGCTTTAGACAATGTTAACTTCATGGCCATAAACATTTATATCAAACTGGAAGTTGTTGTCACCGAACACATTTTGTACTGAATCTTGAAAAGGGGGCGTACTGCGTAGTCACTTGCATTGCATACTGTATTGTACAGCAAACATCTAAAAGCAGATTTTGAATTCGAAGCTTACCACAGCAACTGCAGATGCCGAGATGATCTCTGATGGAGACACGGTAGTGAAGTAAGCGATGTTAGTCAACGTGTAGACCACAGTTACGAGAATGCAGGAAATGAAGATGGCTCTTGGAAGGTTTCTGAAATCGAGAAAAGCACGCAATCACTTAATTTGATGAATTCTTGCTCCTTTTTTATGGTGGTTATTGCGCTAATTCATATGAAGAAGGTAATATTGTAAACACTATCATAGCTACTGCATGGTCGACTATACTTGTATATCCCGAGAAACTGGGAAACTAATATTTTAGTTGGTTAAACGTCGAAGGAACAGAAAATATCTCATAGTGGAGTATAATATTATCATTATCAAAATAGCTAGTAATTAAATCATGTTAATATTTTCTTCAGTAAAACTCAAGAAACTGAGTAAGTTGAACGTTTTTAATGCCATAATTTGTTAGCAAATTTATCTGATAAATTCTTACCTATATGGGTCTTTCAATTCTTCAATCACATAGTTAAGGTAGTTCCTGTAAAAAAATTATGAAAATAAGTTCATTCACTCAATTAATTTAATTAACAAAAAATAATAAATGAAAATAAGTTCATTGACTCAATTAAAACTTTCTCAAAATTTTTTCCTTAACAATGCTATAAACATAATTCTGACAATTAGCCACATCCGGGCCCTTTCATCATTCTGCCTCTATTCTATTCTTATCACTAATATCCACTTACTATTGTGTTTATTTTGACAGCTTAGTGGTCAGATCTTATCTACAGACAATGACTTTTATGTACATTGCTGAAGTAGCAGAATCTATCTCATTTGCAAATACATTCCACTCTTCAAAGTGTTAAAGAGTCTTGAGAATGGCATGTGCTTCCTTAATAGGCAGAAATGGAGGTTGAAATCTCCACAAACACTCATCATTTTTCAGGCATTAAACCAGGGCACATCTGTTCCTGCTGGTTATTATTGAACTTTGAGTTGTCAACTAAAACAAATTGGTATCCAACAATAACTCAAGTATTAGTCAGTGATAAGAACACACTCTAAACAAACTGCATTCAAATTTACGAACACAAGCATTTTTACCATAGATAAATTTCCAATACTTGATTTTGCTGAAAATTAATCGATCATTAAATTTATAGAGAAATTGATAACGTCGAATCCAATCGACCGCTTTGACGTCACCGTAACTGATTATTACCAATAATTCATCGAGCAAAAAATTCCCGCGCAAATCATTTGATGACATACTAAGAAGGCGCAAAAAAACATGTAAAATAAATAAATTACAATCATACATACCATCCATTGTAGGCGAACAATCCTTGGTAAAAGGCTAAGGAAAGCGTTCCTGCCCCCCATATCGAGTTATCGAACGGACTCTTGAAATACTCGTACTGTCCTGGAAACAATCAAAAACATTGACTTTGTGCAAAAAATTGCTTTTCATAAGATGGACGGACGTGATTTTATGAAACACTTCAATCAAAATTAATAAGAAATCAGAAACAAACGAAAAATTGTCTCAATTTGCAATGAATCAAAAGAAAACCATCTCATCAACTGATGAAAGGTTTTGCAAAAATGCCAAAACTATCTTTATTTAGAACTTATATGACTGAGCATGAAGTGCAAAATGAAGGGATTCGAAAACCATCTATATATATGTCAACCGAATATAAGCAATGGGACCAAACTTATTGCAAGTTACTAACAAGTTGGTGGATGTGAGCGATCGACTGCTTGACCAACACAAGAATTAGCTACAGAAAAGGAAATCTATTAATTTTTTCAACAATTCAACTGTGGGAAAGCTACAAAATGAGGAATCATTCGATTTCATATCGCTTATAGTCACGAAGAAACACGATCCGAAAACTGTCAACTTATGACATATGACCAACCGCAGTAACATATATCTATTTTGTACTCCCCATTGCACTGGAGCAGTCTTGACTCTTGAGTGACCTGAACAAGCAAATATTGGTGTGGACTTCGACCTTAAACAGGCATCTGTCTCCTCCAGATGTGGACAGAGGCCTACCCGAAGTCCATCAAGTGTCAATTTCGAGTCAATATGGCTGCCTCATATATGATTTGTCCAGTTTTGAGGCTATGTTCCCACAGCCATGATATGTCTTTAAGTCAATATTCCATGTTATCATGTCTGTTTAAAGAAATGGTATATGTACAGTGTATTTGAATAATAATCGAAAAATTATTACAAAATATAAAACTGCAATAAAAAGACGACGGTCAGATCGCAGAAAAGATAGAATATCATAAATACATTTTATTTTCAAGAAAATTCTTTTAAAAGGTCAATTTTGTTATTAGGTAATGTGAAGTTTTTTTTGGGGTTTCATTGTATACCTGATATATATGTATGTTAATTTTGTTTTCAAGTTTAGGGTAAATAGAACAATACAAGAGGGTAAGTAAGGGTACCAAAATGTAAGGAAAATATAGAAACTGGAAAATGTCAGTTGGGGGGCAACAAACTTAGTGCAATAGGGTGAAGAACTGTTTACTGTTTACCCAAGAAATTGTGAATTCTGGCAGCCACTGGCAGCCACTGGTAGCTGGACTCCATCCAAATAACTCCTAACAGTCGTCATAGTGACTACAGATAGTCATTTCTACAAACAATCAACGCGGTGAAAACACCCCTCTGGAAATCAGCAGTCTAAGCTTTTGCAAATTAAACCTGCTGTGAACGACCTGGCCACTACATTGCAACTCCCCTCAGACTGAATTTCTGATTTTTACCATTCTATTAATTCTTAATTCCCTTAGATTCTGATTCAGACTCAGTTTATTTTCGCAAATAGTAGTTTTAAAAAAAGTTAGAGAGAGAGAGAGAGAAAAAACATTCTGACACAGTTTGAATCTCAGCATATATGCATTTCCGCTGATGGTCGCTTAACGCAGGTTTGGCTGTATGTAACCAGCTTGGCCTCAAAATTGGGCATGTGACATATGTGTAAAAAATAAATAAAAAATAAAAAGGAAAGAAAAAAGATCAGAAGAAAAAGGGTAATGCAAATATAATGACAAAAAAATAATTAAAATTTATAAGCCAATAGGACATACTCAAAGATCATCATGTTTATATGCACTTGTTGAATTCCCAAAGATGATAATTGATGATATGAGCTGATGTTAATAAACATGAAGTTATAATTCCAAAAAGAAAAACTTGGACATACCTCTTGCCAACTGGACCACTCCAGTGCAGATAATTAGCACTAATGCTAATAGTTTGGCATACGTAAAAATATCTTGAACCCGGGTCGCCCATTTCACGTCGTAGCAGTTGACAGCTGTGAGGACCACTGAAAAGAAAATAGAAAAATTATGAAATATAATACAATAACTATTCATTCGCATAATATACAACAGAGGCAGACGTAATGGTGAGATGATAAGGCTCGGGGGTCCAACCCATGTCACACATTTATCCCATGGATGGAGTCTTCTTACTTGCCCCAACATAGACACCGATCACAATTATGCCTCAAGCTACCAATGTACATCCATCTGAGATGCAGCTCTTTGAACAGTGCTTGGACAGAGATTCTAACCTAGGACCTTCAGCAGAGCAAATCAAGGCCTTATAAGTTAAAAAAAACAAAAAAACAATTATTTATTGTCGGATAAAATGTACAAAGTATAAAACATAAGCGCAAGCGCTTTTTGCCGACATAAAACAACAAAAACAAAGATAATAACAAAAGATCATGCAAAAATTAAGTTGATAATATAGGATCATCATTAAAATCACAAATCGTCACCAATGATGAGATGATAAGACTTGAATCCACACCAAGTTACCATAGTTACACATCAAGCATTTTGCAATTGAGATATAAGCCCATAAACAATTAAGGGTGCCCAGGGCAGGAAATCGAACCCGGGACCGTCTATAAGCTGACAACCGGTTTAACCACTAGACTTCATGGTATTATTGCTCATAGTAATTGTTTTTAATGATATTAAAAGTGATATCGTATCTACCTCTCGTTTAAATAGTAAAAATAAAAGTTACTGATGTCAAAATAATATTTTTACTTGATAAGACTTTGGCACTTTCACTTAAATGTTCGTATGGTTCAAATTGTTCAAAATGGAATACAATCTATCGTAGGTTATGTTATGCATTCCCAATAAGTTAAATGATATCTCTATAATTTTTGGCAATTCATTCATTCATTCATTCTTTCATTCATTCAATCATTCGTTCAATAGTTTTGGCAAAACACCAGGCAACTTCACACTGTCTACTACGAACTTAATTAAAGAAATTATTTAAAATCTATATATAACCATATCTCTTAAGTTTTAACACTAATTAATTTTAATAAACACCAATCAATCAATTTTTATTATGTGTATATCTATCTATCTATTTTTAGATGCATCTACTTGAAATAAACCCCATTGCTCAAGATGCTAAATTTACTTTCAGTAATTACTACCAAATGGTAAACTTGGCCACGTGACTAACAATCTTACAATTCGTGATTTTCACGTGAAACATTTGACCCACTTGAAGGAAAATCGTGACTTCTAGGTAATTGATTTTTAAAATGTAATACACATGTACCAGTGAATTACTCAACAAGTATTGTTAAAAAAAAAAAAAGAAGATTTTATTCATTTACCTAAAACCATGGAGTCTCTAGTGACTCCATGCTAAAACTATCACTTCATTAAATTAATTCATTTTTAACTTTTTACCAACCAATATATAACTGGCTCTACTGAATAAACAACATGTCATTTTAAAAAGATTAAATGATCGATCAAGATTATTCCTAAATCAATTATACCAATACAGCCAAAATTAATCTTTTTAAATGTAGAAATTACCTCTGCATCAAAATTACATTACCTATCTACCTTCAGTTACCCTTCGGGGGGAAAACCCTAACATTACGTCCTTTTTTATTGCTTTTTTTTCTTTCCTTTTTATAACCTTTCACACACCCTGAACCCATGACCTTGACCTCGGGGTGACATGACCTCCCAAAACAATGACAATGCCCATGAGATGCACGTGTGCCTAGTGATCACGTGGGACGCTGCGCATTGCCATGGCGACAGACGACATTTCATTCATTCTATTCGAAATGCATTAAAGAGGTCATCCAGTGCATGAACTTGCCGTCTGGTGCAAAAAAGGAAAAAAAAATTGGGGGAAAAAGGGGCGGGGGAGGTGAGGAGAAATCGAACAATCAATAATCATATTGCATAAAGCACAATTAGGCCTATCGAAAATTGAACTAAGATAGCATATACTTATCTACTGAAAAGAATAGACTATTTCACAATGACTGAAATAATCTTTCAATATCATGAAAATGAACACGATCTTGATTCTTATTAGCCTAACTCTAGTTCATCAAGTTCATAAAATACTCAAATTAATTAACCCACGATTTTATCATATCAAGTTAAATTCAATAATTGAATTCCATATATAATGTATGTTCTCGATCTGAGGCCGGGTCAAAATATAGGCCAGTCAAATTCAGATAGGCCTAAATTTTCGAACTTATTAATTGCGTAATTCAAATTAAGCATTGTTAAGTACTTTTAAATTTTTGAACTTAAACTCCTCCAAGAATTTTAACCTAAGGGAACTCATAAGTTATGTTAAATATGTCACGTCACATATCTAGTTTTGGCTGACACAGATCGATCGTAATCTTAACTTCTATTGTTTCAATTTTTTCTCTTTTAAATTGTAATTCGAGCATCACGTTGACTCGAGTAAATATAGCCTTTTCATGATATGATATCAAACTACATTGAACATGTCGAAGTCATAGTTTGAAATAAAATATCTAGGACAGATTTGATATGTAGATAACTTTATATTGGATAGTCTGAAATGCTTATAATAATTCTGACTCACTGACTCACTGACTCACTGACCAATCAATCGATGTTTTGGCTATCAATCTACAGATATAGTAATATTTTTAGACATCCATATATCTAATTTTGGGCATAAACAACATATCTTTGGATTAAAACATTTCCATTTTTATAATACTCTTAAATACAGTTCAATAAAAACAATTTAGCCATAAAAATTATGTAATAATTAATTTCCTTATCTAATCTACATGATCACTGAAATGCCATGCATTGCGTAGAGGGAGGATAAAATAAATTTGTCTCGGAACCACTGACGTAATAAAAATGTGGTATGCATTATTATCTATGATCTATACATCTTAGTTATAGAAAAAAAACATGTTTTCTTCAGCGAAGTAGTTTTCAAACAAAATGTTAGGAAGGAAGGAAGGAAGGAACAAGGAAGGAAGGAAGGAACAAGGAAGGAAGGAAGGAAGGAAGGAAGGAAAATAGATAGATAGACAGCTAGACAGATAGATAGATAGATAGATAGATAGATAGACAGCTAGACAAATAGTTAGATAGATAGATATAGATAAATAGACAGCTAGACAGATAGATAGACAGCTAGACAGATAGATAGATAGATAGATAGATAGACAGCAAATTATAACCCTAAGCAAAATGTTACAAGCAAAAAATTGCCAATTCAGTGACATCATTTTTGCAGCGTCATTGTGAGATTTTTCTAAATTCCTGCAATTTTGATAATTTGCATGGCAAGAGCAATTTTGTATTTAGGGGCAATTTGATGTTTTATTACATAACAGAGAAATCATAATATATCATGTACCTATCATTGGTCTTCGAATTAAATTTGCAAAAACTCTGCCTTTATCTTCTTTTTTTCCATAGCCATTCACTCATTGGCTATGTAATTTGTATAATACCCATGAATGACAAAACATAAGTGTATTTAAACTGTTTGCTATCATTCATTTTCTGTCAAACACAGTAAAAAGAATGCCAAAGAATATAAATAACGGAACCCTCGCTATAACGACCACCTAAAACAGCTGTATTATAAAACTATTCACAGTACCTGGATATTAAGGCCACTTTCTGTATATAAAAAACATTAATTAAATTCTTATAAATTTTTTTTTTAATAAAGACTACCTCAATATTAAGACCACTTCGGTGATTCCAAATTGTGGTCCTAACTGAGGTGGCGCTGTATTACATAATTTTCATAATCTTACATAATTTATCGTTTATAATAGCAATTTTGACAGGCACAATATTTTCTGTGCTTGTAAGTGCCACAGAGCACCAGTATCAATGACCTATAATATAGGTGCATGTATCAAAAAATTCATAATTACTCTTTGTCTAGTCAAACAAAAAATTAACAAGGTCATGTTTGATTGATTACATACATGTAAGATATCATAACCATTTCTATTAAACTCTATAGACCTCTATGCTTTAGACATTGTTAAATGTTATAAAGAATTCTAACAAATATATTTCATTAATTTTGTTCTCTCAATGCAGCTTAATTGTATGACCAGTTATCAGAGGCGTAATGACGAGATGATACGGCTACACATACACCCCATGGGTGGGGCTTTTACTTGCCCCAGCACAGACACAGAGTACAAGGCACTGCCAATTTTATATTTTATTCCAACAAAATCCAGCTGAGATGTAGCTCATAAAAAGACTAACCAGGTCGGCGAATTGAACCCAGAACGTTCGGTGGGGCTGGAATAAAACCACTGGGCCATAGAGTTGCTAAATTAATATGCATGAAAAATCTTCGAAACATACATTGCATCATGAAACTGTTAAACCATTTAAAAATTATATAAACTTTTTCACCTGTGGTATTCTGCCCCTAAGTCCTTTAAATAGCACTTGAATGCATAAATATCCTTAAACTATTCAAAAACCATTCAAAAATCAAGTACAGTACGTTTTGAAATTCCGGTTTAAGTTCTTAGGGTTTACCCACAAAAATTCAAAAAGGTTTTTCTATAATGCTTCGGTGCATTCTTGTGGTAAAAATGCACTTTTTGACAAGTTAAGAACCGAATTAAATGCAATAGACTGTCCCAGGTGTCCGTAAGATGCCAATTAAAAAAGCCTCTATTGTCCCAGAAGTTTTTTAGAGATGAAAATCCATTTCTTTTCTTTTTTTAAATTATATAAACGAAACAAAAACCTAACAGTCAAAAGAGTTTAAAAAATAAGTCCAGTAAAAACTAGATGTTAAAAAAAAGTTGAACATGTTGTACCATGATTACAAAAAAAAAGCAAAAAAAAAAAAGAAGACAAAATCTTCACATATATACACGCAAGTGCAATAAATACAGAGTATCCTCACAATTAAGGACACCCTTGGAATCACTGAAGTGGTCTTAATATCGAGGTAGTCTTAAATTTGAGTGGTCTTAATTGGGGGACCTGTAAGAAACCTTTAATCAAATTTTTTAATGTTTTTAAACAATGTGCTATTATACATAGGAAAATCTTTATCGCAGTTACTTTATGTTCATTTTATCATGTGTTTATCGTGTTGATCTTTATTTAATACCACTCGACTGGGATATTTATTTAATAATTCATTTTTCTAATCAATTTTATGACGTAATCTGATTAACGTTCGGTACAAGTTACCAAAATAACGTCATACTTTTCATAAGTTTATCACATTTTGTTTATATAATTCAATGAAATACGAATTGTTTCTTTGCATAAATAACGTAGGCCTTAAGAAAATGTAATATATAACATTCAAATAATTTCAAGATGCTGCGGTTGTTAAGATTTGGTTAAAAAATAAGTTAATTGAAGAAAATTTTGAAATTTTCAAAATCACAATTAAAACACACTATTAGTATGAATACATGTGATATATGTCTATATATATATTTATGTCAACAGAAATTAATGCTCATATTACCGTGCTATTGTTCAGCAACTGGGACCATGGATATGTAGATAATCTATTGATAATGTATACCTTTAACTTTTATACCAGGTAGATATATATTGAATATAGAAATAGTGAGTAGAAGTAGACTTAGTACATGTTTTTTTTGGTTTTTTTTTCTGTTATCTTGACAAATGTAACATGTATGATATTACTGTGTCAATAAAAGCATATATATAGTATAAACTAGCTTATAAGATGTGTAAATGTAAGTTTCTAAATTTAGCATATTAGTTCATTTTCAATCTGCGACGTGTGTTTAGTTTATGATATTCAAAATTGCAGAAAACACTCCCATATGTGCATACATGTTTCTGCCCATACTGCCTATAATTATTCAAAATAATCAATATCATTTTCAATAGTCAATTCATTCATACTCAGCGTAGGCGTTGCTTATTGCGAGTGACTTTAACAGCTTGCACTTAAAAAGAATTAAAGGCCAGTCCTTAAGTACTTAAGCCATTGCATCACCTAAATCATTTTCACGACCTGCACGGCGACCTTTGCCGAAGGGAAAATGCAAATTTCGACCTCATAGATAGCACCTAAATGGGAATTCGGATATGTCGAGTGCAAACACATTTGTTAATCCAGGAAATTCAGTTTTTTTTTTCAACTGTGCAGAATTTAATTGAGTATTGCAAAGCTAATTACTAATTAGACGTGTTAAAGTATGACGAAATGTCTACAAGTCGGCGTGCACATATTATATAATTAAATTTCCTTATTTATACACACAATATATATATATATATATATATATATATATATATATATATATATATATATATTATTAAATGTACTAGTGCTCTCGCACCAGTCAATATTTGTATGCTATAGGCCTATGTAGCTATGTAAAAACTGTATAGTACCTGTGTGGGCATCTATTTATAAATATGTATGGGTCTGAATTATAGCCAGCTTATGTGACCAGCTGCCAGAGCCAGACGTAATGATGAGATGATAGGACTTGGGAGTCCACACCCAATCTATCCATCCATTTATCTATGCTGCATGCTGTGAGCAATGTTTTGCCTGCAGAGAGAGAGAGAGAGCAGATGGTGTGACTGGTGGGTGTGTGACGTCACCTGCCTACAGACGCGTTGCCTATAGCAACGGAACTCTCATCATCAAGCCGCTGTCTGAGACCATGGGATGCTTTTGCGCATCAAATTGACCTTTTTGGGTTATATAGTTGTAATATTTATCTAAAAATCAGTCCATTAACAATAGGCCTACCCTATGTTTAAATTTATTGAGAGATGAAAAATATTATAGGCCTAGTTTAATGAAATATATCTTATAATTATTAGTACAATGTCAATAAAATCATCATTTAAATGACGTCAATATTAAGACCACCTCACAATTAAGACCACTAGAATTCGGCCATAGGTTTTCTCCTGTACTACACCTGGTTATTGAGACCACCTCGCCATAAAGGCCACTAATCCTGCACTCAATTTGTAATCAAGAACCTTGGAACGTGACTCGCGTGTATTCTAGGATCATGATAATGAGCACTGACCTCTACCGGACAGCTGCCAAGAGAGTTCAAAATAACAAAATTAAGAAAGATCATGGACGTATATACTTCTAATACGTCAATTAATTGATCGATTGATTGCTTGATTGAATGATTGAATGATTGATTGATTTATTGACTGATTAAAGGCAATTGCGTTAATAGATCGATCTATATAGTTGCTATGTATATATTAGAAATAAAACACCCTAAATAATTTCACTTTTTCATTCACTCACTCACTCACTCACTCACTCACATTCATTCATTCATTCATTCATTCATTCATTTGTTTTATCTTTACATACCAATAGACATGGTATTCATTCACAAACGAAGTCATAGAATAAACTTATGCGATAATTCAATGACAACTTGCATGCATGTACCAAATTCTGAACACTCAGAATAACTTTCGTGTAAGTTTGAATTCAAACGAACTTCCAAGGCAATGGCGAGGGCAAGGATTTGTTATTAAATCCCTAATTATTGTAGAATTAGAAAAAGTTCAAGGCTGATGCATGCAACAATTTAACTCGCAAAAGTTTTAATTACCACCAAGGGTTTTTTTGGAGTTTTTTTTCTTCAGGCATTAACAACTGTCGTATTTACTCGATTAAAAACTGGTTTACAATAGAGGCCTGGGTAAATCTTTAAAGTGACATTAAAGTATCAAAATTAGGTAAACTTAATGCGGTATAAAAGCTGATTCTGTTTGGAGGCTAGTTACATTGTTCCCTAAAAAAAAAGTTAAAAAAAAATAGGGATAGTCATTTGTCATCAAGAAAATACGGTAGCCGTTAAAATGAAGCAAATTTCATCACGTAAAAAACGCTGTCAGTCATTAGGCCTAAGGCAAAATGCAATGTGTTACTTTAAATGCTATTCTCTGAATATCCTTAGCTATTACGGCACGCATTATGCAGGACCTCCAAATTAAGACCATAATTGATATACAAATAAATTGGTCTTAATAGCATTGATATTTAAGACCTTTTATTCCACCTAGGGGTATTTTATTGCTAACTTGATCTAATAAAAGATCTAATGATCACATAGTATATTTTATGCAACCATGAGTCATTTAAAACGTTACATCAAGGTTTTACAGGATATTTAGAGGACTTTACATTATACCGACACGTTTCTGTTATGTTTTCAGGAGATGGGATGCACACCTGAAGTGGCCCATTGCTTGATTTTTACAAGATTGACAAGAATCATACATTCGCTACTTAAGTCCCTACATATTTCAAGATTTTGAGCAACTCTTTGGGTGGATGACATTTTGCAACCATTCGGGCAAGGTAGATGTGGACGTGTGATTTGTGATTTGCAATATTTTGAGACAACACACGTGCAGGCCTACTGTGTATATTTGCACCCTTACACCAATTAGTAAAACGTAACCAGTGGTAACCAGAGCAAATCTGTGTTTCCAGGAATCCTATAAAACAGGATCTATAGGGCCTATACCTATACAATCTATAGGCCTATGGCAGTCATAAATTGGGATCCAGCAACATGCTTGCAATGTTTTGAGATGGCAGCAGCAGCAGCAGCAGCAGCAGCATCCCAAGGTCAGATGAGTTCTAGGGGCTCTGATGGGATTTTCTGGAATCCTAGAAATCTATGCACCTGCCTAGACACGTGTCTGGAGGGGGTGAACCAAAACTTAGACGAATAAAATATCAACTTACATATACAGAAGGCTGCCAATAATCTGACAGCGATTGCTGGTTGTTCACAGTCGGGGAACAATGGCTCAATGACGTAGTAAGCAAAGGTGAGAGCAACAATCGCTTGCGAACATGGTCGAACAATCATGGCTTCAACCCAGAGTCTCAGGAAAGCGAGGAACGGCCCAAAAGCTTCATAAATGTATGCGTAATCGGCTCCAGATCTGACAATAGCCGTTCCAAGTTCAGCATAACAATACGCTCCGATTAAAGAGAATAATCCGCATAAAACCCAGACGATGAGGGCTAGTCCGACCGATCCCGTCTGCTCCAAAACACCTCGTGGGCTGACAAAGATGCCTGATCCAATGATGCTTCCAACGATCACTGTTATTCCGTTTAGCAAGGTGATTTTCGGCTTCAGTCTGATAGCATCACCTTCGACAGACTTCTGAGATGCCACGGGAGGCGGCCCCGGGCCATTCAAGTCCTTCGGGGGCTGATCTCCGCTAGTTTTTCGCAACAACTCCCCTTTAGCCATGTTGTGTTTTGGATTTCCAGAGAACTGTCAAAACCACGTTGTCTCAGCTGCAATGCAATGGCTGATCAGCGTCTATCAGTCAATCAGACGGCAAATTTCCAACGATTCTGACTGAACAAATAGCATATAATGGTGCTAACCAGTCCTTCAGAGTCCAATAATAGTTTTCCCACTGAATATTGTGTCGAACTCACAAAATCTTCGATGTTTTCGGCGACACAAGCTCAGATCAACTGACCAGCGTGGTCTGGCTTAGCTGTGTTTATTCCGCTAGTCACGTGACTTCATTCATGGGAGAAAATCCGCTAGCAACGTGCGTCCTTGCTGACGGCCTGACGCAATGGCATTTAGACTGATGTAGTACTCTTTTTTATAGAATTTAGACGTCTTTTATGCGCAGTGAAGTAAAAGCGCTATAAATAATATTACCAGTTACATGTATACTGGAATATTCTCTGAATATTGTGAATTTATTATCATGATTATGGGGCGTCCACGGTCCAGCACGTTGTTGTAAACAAAGCCACGTGGTCGCGTTTTGGATTAAATATATAGTATATTATTAGGCCTAGGCCTATATTGGCTATAAGGTTATTGTAAAACGTATCATATGATTACAGTGAACTTAGTATAGCTTAAACAAGCACCGTGGTATAGTCTTTGTCTGTGTGTTGATTTTTGTTACTGGCTCGATCTAATCCTCGCAGCTGCAGCTTTGTCATGCACCATCAACAAAAGCCATCACTGGACCGTGCTGCCACCTCGTGTATTATGCGTTTACAACTTTCACCCACGCAAAGAAGTGGTAGAGGTAAAAATAGACAAACTCGATATCGCGACATTGCCTTTCTTAACTAGACAAAGTGACAAATTATATAATTGCGGAACCGGGGGGGGGGGGGTGCCTGGGCACCCCCCCCCCCTATAAAATAAAATAAACTGAAAAAAGGAAAATAAATTAAAAACAAAAGCAAAAAAGGTCCAACCATTCCACTGAATAATAAAAGCCTAGGCCAGGAAAAAGGGTGTATTTAATTTTGACGCTGGGCATCTCATATTCATCTCAGACATGTATTTGCAATGATTAACGATGTCCAGCTACAGGTGCGAATTATATTCTATGTTTGCAAAGATTGACATTTAAACCAGGGAAATTATGATTTTTGGCATTTACATCTTCAGTTGATGATTGACGTCCATGTAATTCAGCATATAAATGTTCAGTTCAATAAAAATGAAACTAGGAGCAGCATTAAATTCTGTAATAAATCAGAAACGGACCTTATTTCCTGCTTAATACGGCTACCGTACACCCAAATTTGGAATGCCACACGCCTAGTTTTTCACTGTAGAAATTCAACTAGAGATATTTCTTTTCTCATTGAGCACTGTTATTATTCAATAATCACTTAGAAAAATGCAGACTACATCACTGCATGACACATTTAATGTACTGCACCTGCCAATATCATCGGGATCTTGAAGGAATTAAGGGGTACGACAATATCATAGTGAATCACAATGTAACATATATGGTAGCAATGCAGGTATGTAGGGAGAGGTTCATGCTTTGGGGGGGGGGGGGGGGGGGGGGTTCCAAGATGTGCACATGAGTGAAGACACCGCGCGGGCAGTTTTGCAAAATGATGCCTTAGTCTTGGAGAAGAGGCAGGGGGGGGGGGGGGGGGGGTTCCACACACCCTGTATCACTGTGTATGGTAATTAGCAATGCCTGCGCCATTCTGTGGCAAGTCAAATGCAATTGGCAGTCATATTTAAGTTGGACGGCACTGCAAGAAACAAGGCTAAAGAAAAGTTGTACAGAACTGTAGTAGTCATGAAGCTTTTTGTAAGATGTTGGAATAGCTTTGGCCAAAGCTCTTGAATATATGGTAATGATAGTGATGCAATTATATTTACTAAAACTGCCAAGATCATTTGAAAGCACATTAACATATATATATGATTGCTGCTCAGATTGCTTGATACTTGGGTTTTTATAAATAAATTTTGGAAGTGTTGGATTGGCTCTCAGAATTGTTAGAAAATAAGTGAACAAACTTTGGGAAATTTTCTCTTTATAAAATTTAACTTGGCGAGATAAACTCCTATGCCTCGATTTTAACGGGTGACTTTCCTCATCCCCTTCTTGGAGGAATCCCTGGTATACAGGCCTATTTTAAAATTGCTATGTGTAAATATAAAATATTGGCTCCAAAATGATGGAACCATTCTAAACAATGTCCAATAACCATTGATAAAATGTCCAATTATCTTCAAATATTTCTCTAAAAGATCCTTCACTGTGCCTAGTTTGGTGCATTTATTCATCTTACTACTTGAACTCATGTGCGAACAATTGGGTGTCAAAATATTCAAAGGGATTTTTAGTTAAAGTGGCTACCAGTCATCAGTTATATGCATGAGATATGAAGTGCTGCAATTCAATAAAAATGTCCTCTGCCCCAAGGCTAACATTACGTGTAAGATGCATCTGTTTCATGCAGTACATGTATATATGATAAATGTCAATATGTGATTTCACAAGTTCGTAATCTTCAAATAGCTACCAATCACCACAAGATATGAAATACCCAAATATCTCAATTTTTTTTTTGTCCAGGTCAATAGGCCAATTAAAATTCATGCTTTCTTCCAAAACTGCACAGTTCTTATGGGATTGGAAGCTATGCCACAGCACAATGTGAGATAGTAATTTTGAACAATATAAATGTATCTCTGCACCTGGATGTAAATGTTATCTTTCTCCTTGTTATTTGCTCCTTTTTACAGAGCCCCTAAATGGACATGTCCCTTATAAGAGGACATGTCACAAAAAATAATTTATTATTGCATTTCCTCGCGATCATGGCATTCTATCGTGATTTTTTGGCATTATCTTGCGATCATCGCATTCCCTTTGCAAAAAACTTGTTCCCTCATGAACTTCACATTCTCTGGTGAAATTATCTCGAGGTAATGCATAATTAACACCAGGGAATGCGAAAAGGGAATACCATCATTGCAATTAAGGGAACACAGTTTTGGTGAGGGAACATCTACTCGCGAGGGGTGTATTCTTTCCAATGGGAACAGGTTCTTCCTGAATCTCCAACAAGGGAATGCAAATCTTTGCAAGTAAACGCAAATTTTCGAGAGTGAACGCAATTTTTTTGCAAAAGATTTGTAAAAATCAGTCATTTTCATTTTGCTTAGAGGTTCCATAGGCATGTCAGTGAAAATAATTAACATGTTCACTAGCAATCATCGCATTCCTTCTCGATGTTTTCGTGTTCCCTCGTGATCTTGTCACATTTCCTCATGTTCCCTCATGATCATATCGCGTTCTATCACTATCATTATGTTCCCTCGCAAACAACACGTTCTCTCGTGATCACGTACCCTCATGAAGTTATCAAGAGGGAACACAAAAAATTGCAAGGATTGTAGCGATCATCATGAGAGAATGCTGTCATCGTGAGGGAACGTGATCATGGTAATAGAATGCGTTCTTTTCGTGAGAGACATACATTTTTGTGAGAGAATTGTAAATTTTCATGAGGGAATGCGATTTTTATTTCGCAAGGTTTAACTAAAAAAAAAAATTCTCTTTTGTTATTGCTAATGTCCACTTAGGGGGGCTCCGTACTTTTCCACACTGATATTTTATCTAAAATACTTCCAGCCTTCATAGCATGTGCTGCAGGATTGAGCTATTTTGGCACCCCCCTTAATAAAATCCTGGATCCGCCTATGATTATGACGGACTAGAGGAATATTAGATTTTCTCTTAACTGGCGATATGGTACAATTTGGGAGGGAGGGGGCGGGGGGAGTACCGACACAAATCCCTGCCCCCCCCCCCCTTTGCCTGGCTATGCCCCTAACTAGCTGACAGTGATAACCAAATAATTTGAATAAGTATCGATAACTTTTAACAGCATGGGTGTTTTTATTAATGATGTTAAAAAAATAAAACATGCCTAAGTCTCAAAAAAAATATTGAAAAATTTTCAGCAGATACACTTAACCCTGTCTATCAAATGAATACCAAAAAGTATGTTATATCACTCTGGTATCATTGGTAACCAAAAATAGGGCCATATTTGTGTGTGGCGGCAATCTTGGCGGCCATCTTGATTTTTCTCAGAAGGAGGGCTCGAAAAAAAATACATGTTGTAGGCCTAACATCCATTTGTGGATTCAGCGCGTCCAAAATTCCCCTCAAAAGCCATGTTGCCAAAACTCTAGCCGGTTCCCATGGAATTACACAAGAACCCAGACTATATTGGACCACACTGACTTTTTAACCTCATAATTGTAAATAATCAGTAATTGATAAGAAAGTAAATTTTCAATTTCAAGGGTTGTGAAGCATTTAGCAGAAAACTCAATCATAGTCACTTTTTTCCTATGCTAATTAATCCATTGGGGATATTTAATACATTTAGATGTCACTAAAAGGGGATTTGGGAGCAGAATACTAGGGTGACTCCTAAAGCAAGCAAGCCTGCCATCTTCGCATAGCTACACTCAAGAGCTGAGCGGAAAGGGCGGACTTGCAGTTACTATAGATGACGCAAGAGGTCGTTGAGCCATTTTTGCTTCATGACTATGGCCTGGGAGAATTAAAGGGACAATAGAACACACGAAAGATATATATATATCATAAATTTATGGAGAAATATGGCTCAGCTTACCTCCTTCTTATGAGGTAATTAAGAAGTTGAGCCAGTGAGTGAGGTTAGTTCAGCTTTAAGTTGAGCCCCTGAAGTAGGTACTATCCATATAGTTGAGAAAGGCCTAAATATATTGCTGTAAAAGTTCATACTTTTGGTGTAGGGCCGTAAATGACACTGAGGCAAATATTCCCAACTTAGGCCTAATTTCATTCCCCAATATTTCAGGAAAATCATTCTTAGAACGTCACTTCTTGGCAGTTATTAAAACCTTTGACATAAATAAAAGGCAAGTAAGTTATAGGAAAAGACGATTATTTATTTAAAAAAATGCATGTGTAAGTGGAAATGAGCTGTGTTCTGCTTCAACATTTGTTCAAGTGTTTTGCAAACTTTAGAAACTTGAATTTAGGCCCGACAGATGGTAGTTACCCAGGAACTACTGCCCTGTAGGTCAACTGTTTGCTCTTGTTATCTCGGCCTGAATTTGTAGTTATCAAGATATGGCCTAGATTACAAAAAAAAATCAAAAACAATTCACTGTATTTAAGACAAAAAGTGAATGCCCCCTTTTAAGCTGGAAACAAATGATGTCAAAAGGTTATAAAGATAAAGGACTGAAAGTGATGTTAGCTTATCAAAGAAAGCTAAGTTTAAAAAATTGAAGTGTGCAATGGTGTATTATAACCATTTTTCTCACAAATGTGATGCCCTTAGCCATTTAAATTAAAAAAGAAAGAGCTAATTCGGTTCTGTTTATTCTATGTCTATGCCAAGGCAAGCAATAGACCCCATCCCACACCCACTCGATCTAGCTGATCAGTGATGATCATATGCAATGGTTCGATACAGTTACGTAAATCCATGTAGCATTTGGATTTCCTTAAAGATATCAAATAACCCAATTAAGAATCTCAAACAACATTTTCAAAAAGTTCGACCTTTGCTTCTAGAGCCATACATTTTTGGAGAATTTAACATTGAAACTATAGCAGGCCCTTAAGAGGCATTTGCTGAGAAAATCGACCCAATATGAAAAAATTTGGAATGAGGTAGATCATAGATTTCGATAAAATTTTCAGAATATGTAGTTTTATGGACCCAAACACTATGCCTAAAATATTTTGGCTCAGTGGCAAGCGGTTGCCATGGTAGGTAAGCATTAGTAAAAAAAAAAATTGTCAACTCAAGAGTTGAATTTTTCTCAGCGAGATGCTCTCTCAGACATTATATTCATATAACCAGGTGAGATAACATCTCTACTTCCAATTCCAGTAATAAAATCATGGGTGCTCTTGACAAACGAAGCTTCTAGAGCCATACGTTTTTGGAGAATTTGACATTGAAGCTATAGGAAATTGCTGTGCAAAAAGACTTAGTTGTACATCTTATTCAATAACTTTGTCATTTTTCATTCGATTTTGACAATTTAAAGTTTTAATGATAGATAAGAATTTTGATATAAATTGTAATGAAGAATTTTAGCCGTGGTGTGACGATTACGGCGATATACGCAAAATCGCGCCATACAGTATTTTGTTCAGAAAGTATTGTCTCCTTCAATTTATTCCAAAGAAACCATTATATATCGCAGACAGACAGATAGTAAATATTTTGGGCTTTCTTCTGGTATATTTGGTTGATTTGTAGGAGTTACACTTGATGAGTGACACCCCTTTTTGTTCCCTTATTCATTTCACATTTCAATTTTCCCAACACTCTCATTTAACAGTGCCGTAAGTCTATTGCGTGAAATTGTATCAAATGTTATAACAGAGTCATATTCGTGAGTGATGTCTCTGTCATTTGTATAATGAATGTACCAAAAAATAAAGCCAGCAAAATTGTCATATAAAGGTGGCTAGATAAGATAAAAAGATAAGATTCAATTTTATTTTTCTGTCACATACAATATATACAAACATTAGCTCCTAGGAGCTATTTTGTTACCAAATACAACGCAACAAAATTATCACAAAAAGTACCAGTGCTATCATTCAGATAAAAGAGAAGTTTAAAATCATAATTATAAAACATTCAGTGAGCACATATTTAGGTGGCAGACATTTACACAGGTATGAAACATTTATTTACAATACAGTGAAACAGGATCCCTTAAATTATAATTGCTTTACTTCACATGAAATTGATCATTTAGAAATTCAGGATTTATTTTATGTATATACATTTGAATACTTCTATCACAATACTTCGTACTCAATAGTAAAGTTGTGGTATTTGTTTTAAGCAAGAGGCGTAGATGGACTTGTGTGGTCATTTGGAACCAATCTTTGGGCTCTTTCTTGTATTTTTTTTCATTTTTCTTACTCTGGTAATGTTACAGAAAGTCAACAACAGGACAGAAGTTGAAGGTTGAAAGTATATAAATCTATAAATAATTTTTAATTGTCGACTTGGTAATACGGTTTTTACTTGCTCATTAAGATTCAGCTATTATCAATAGTCACACCCAGTAACTTGACAGTTTGACTAATCTCTATAACATCGTCTTCTATGCTGAACTCTTTCGGTATTTCTTCATAAAGTTATCAGCATCTTTTTTACCTGCACTCTTTGCCAGCGATTACTGAGATAAATTAACATGAAATTACAAGCATTTTCAGAGAAGCCATATACATGCAATTTACAAACAAGAAGATCGTGTGAAATGGAGTACATGAGTTGGGAACCTACATTATTTATTATCATATCAAGTGACCATTTCCAAATATCTATTGCCAAAGTATCAATTAAGCTTTTTTAAATGCCCCGCAAACTTATATCAAAGATTAAAATTTGCCTTAAAAAAATTACAAAACCTCTCTGTCGCCAATGATGCTGGCAAGTTAATTTTATGAGAGCACCACGATTTTATTGTGGAAATGTATTGTTCACGGTATAGTGCAACAGGTAAACACATTTAAACAAGTATAAGTAAAATAGCCTACAGATTGTTAATTTTTTCTCATTATATTGTATTTTTGGAGCTCAAGAGGGGAAGGGGGGGGGGGGAGAATAGGGGGGGGGGGCGGAGAATATGCTAAACCCTGTTTCCATGGCAACCATCCAGGACTACCATGGCAACCATCCAGGACTAGTGGTCTAAAAGGTTATCAGTGATATTATTTTACCAAGTATATTAATTCCACAAAGTATCCAATTGGATTTGGTGACATGTCGCATTACCACCCATGGGTCAATTTTCTCAGAATATGCCTCTTATATATTTGGTACTTTTGTAACTTGCTCAATGGCAGCTCCAAGTTTGGGTCATATAAAATACAATAAAATTTATGATTCCTACAGAAATTACATGTAAGAAATTTATATAAATGTTACAATGCAATTTAATAAAACAATATTGCATAGAATAAATAAAACCATACTCACATATACATATGGCAGCCAAAAGGCGGACTGCTATTTCGGGTTGCTGGCAGTCGGGGAAAAGGGGTTCGATTATGTAATAAGCGAAGGTCAAGGCTACTATGGCTGTTGTGCAGGGTCTGACAACCAGGGCTTCAACCCAGAGTCTCAGGAAAGCGAGGAACGGCCCAAAAGCTTCATAAATGTAGGCGTAATCCGCTCCAGATCTGACAATAGCCGTTCCAAGTTCAGCATAACAGTAGGATCCGATCAAGCTGAACACTCCACACAAAACCCAAATAATCAAAGATAAGCCAACTGACCCGGTGTTTTCCAAAACTCCCTTTGGACTTACAAAGATGCCTGACCCAATTATGCTGCCGACAATAACTGTAATACCATTTATCAAACCTAATTTCGGCTGAAGTTTGATGCCTTGGTCAGCGTTTGTTTCAGCTTCTTTGGCCTTTTCAACTGCGGCCGAATTGGCAGCTTGGGCTGCATTTGATACAGTCATTTTCAATTTTTTGTAGGTTAATCCAAAGTGTTTTTGTTCTGTTCTCTCAAAAATCTTTTATTTTCTTCTTATCAAATTTTTTTTAAATATGTTGTAATGATTTCGCGCTGAAAGTACAATACTTTTTTCTCTGAAACTTTACTATCACACAATGTGAGACCAAAATAGATCACTCTATACAGGTAAGTCTATTGCGTGAAATTGTATCAAATGTTATAATCCTTGCATTTTATCCATCTGACCAATGCTATCTAAAAACGTTGAATCAATAACTTCCCTTGAAAACTGAAATATGCCAAATTCTGTCGAATGTAAAAATCCAGAACATTCCATCCAGTACGTGCTTCTACGACCCTGTGACGTCCGATAAGACCAGCGTCCTGGCGTCTTGAGCAACGTCAACGCCTCAGAGGACGCTCTTGATTGTGCGTAATTAGGAGACTGCAAAATTACTTTGGGATTGCAACATCCTCTGGACTACTGCCAATTAGATGGCCTGGACAGTTGTTCATACGCTGGCTCCACCTACAGATAGTAATGTCCTCTATTTTTTCTCTCTCTTTTTTTTTTTTTTTCTATAACAGTTGAACTCACCCATCAAGACCACCGCACAATCAATTCTTTTTCTTCATTTTCTCTTTCTTCCCTTTTTACCTTTTTCTTTCTTTTCTGGTTCTTTTTGGTTCTTCCTTTTCTTCTTCTTCTTCTTCCTTTTCTTCTTCTTCTTCTTCTTCCCTTTCTATCTTCTTCTTCTTTCTTTTCTTCATCCTTTGGTTCTTCTTCTTCCTTTTCTTCTTCTTTTTCTTCCTTTTCTTCTTCTTCTTAAACACGCTTCCCCTAACCTCACTATTAATACCACTTCTCCATTAAGACCAGTAGATTTTGCCCTGAAAACTTGGTCTTAATGGCGAGGTTCCACTGTATTCTGTATTTTGATTGATTTCTAGCACTTTCACAGCTGTTGGTTACCTTCTTTGTTGGGGGTGCTATTCTCTCTTCTTCTTTTTTTTTTGTTACAGTTACAGCAATTGACATTTGAAATGAAGTTTTAGAGATAAGATTGCAAAATTGTGATAAAGTCTAAGGTGCTATGGTGTTCGGACTCAAAGAGCTTAATTGTAAAGTGATGATCTATTGCAAGCCTTGACCCCACCATACTGTTTTTACACGATGCATTATCAGTTCAAAATTGACTGGTTTCCATGGTTAATTGGTCCTAATATATGTAGTGAACTGGACACTTAATTACTGATTGGCCACCTCACTGTGAAAGCCATGGCAACCAGCACTGGACCAAACCGTATTAATTATCATACTTTAACTTGAATGTGACTGTCACCAGAAAATTTAATAAAATGATCATGTTTTTGTTATTTCCAGTCTCATATGGAATTATATTGTGTTTGTGTAAATGTTTTGGAACTATACACCTCTATTAAGATCACCTCATTATTAAAACATTTGAAATTAGTGGTGTTAAAAAACTAAATTCTATTTAATTCATTGCTTATATGTGATGACATAAATTAACTATTGAGTGTTTAAATATCATTTACCTGCCTAAAATACAGAACAAAATATTTTACAGAACATTAGTGTCAAATTGTATTTGGTTAAATTCAACAAGCAACTCAGCGTTGGTTAATCCAAAAAGCCAGTTACGAAAGATAAAAATGATTACATTTGCAGGTCAGATAAAAGAACGGGTCATTTTAACACAATTGTATATTTTTTAGTTTTAGTTTTTGCAAAGATCATTTTCAAGTTCATGGAGAGGTGCAAATATAGAACAAGGTTTAAATGATGGATTGTATTGATAAGTGTAACATTATTTATTTTCATCTACTTCATATAAATGTAATAACACTTGAGCTCAAATTGGGTAAGGGGTATGGGAGACGAGGGCAAGATGAATAATTAGTTTTTTGTCAGCAAGGCATAGGCCTCATTGAGACCAGTGTTTGTGCCTTGTATACTCCATTCTTTACTCAGAATTTTACAAATTTATTTATCTATCAGACTAGCACTACAATATCCTTGGATTGCCCATCAGACCACGAAATGCATTGTTATATGCCACCCAAGTACACTAAATATAATTACTAATTTGTTCTGTTTTCACAAACCATTTTGAAGATGAAAAACTACCGTCATCTAGCGTTTGAACTAAGATATAAATTTTACACATTTCCTTAAACAATTCAGTCTTTATTTGACAAAAATCGGACGAATATTAGGGGAGCAGCAGCCTTTTAAGGCAATCCTGTTGACGATTTGTAGAAAGTCAAAAATCACAGATTTTGACAGGCTTGAATTTGTACTATAATCAAACTTTTCTCGGCTTCTACTGGTCGGATCTTCGTCAAATTTGGTTTGTAAGTTGCGCGTTTGTATTACGGTTCTAATGGTGTGCAATTTACAACAGTTTTGGCAGAATTTTCTATTATGTGAAACCGCGCTATCCCCCTCCCTGCCTACGCTGCTGCGCTGCTGCGTTGACCCATATATTTTCAATCCTAAGGGCGTTCGTTCGTAAATAGGCCTAGGCCCAGGTATAAAAATAGCAGTGGCGTCGATTTCTCTTGACGGTTGGGGGGGGGGGGGGGATGCAGGCCTACTTTGTCTGTCCCACTGTGACTTTCCCTCGCTCGTACAAGTAGTAGCAGTTAATGCGCGGACACTGCCAAGAGGTAAATTAATGGTGGATCACTTCTGCCAAACTTATAAACTTGTACTGATATGTGATATCAAGTGTAAAGCTGTTTAACAAAGCACAAATTTTCCAAAACAAAAGTGTGTGAAAAAGGGTAATTTTAATTTGTGAATTTAAGAGGGGAGGGGGGTGATTGCATTGATCATCCCCCCCTTCTCAGAAAGTGGGGGGTATATATCCCCCACATCCCCCTCTGAATCGACGCCCCTGATTTTAAAACAGTATTTGATATCTGAAACAATAAGGGTATTTAATTATATAAAAATTAAATAGTTTGAAGTCATGTTTCATTTCATAGAAACAGCGCAGGCAAGATGATACAGCACTTGGGCAAGATGACACTTCGTTTGGCTCTACAATATTGATAAACAAAACTGATACTGTCTTTTATTTTTTAAACGGATTGCGTGAGCTATTTTGGATAATTTGACCCAATTTTCACAAATCACTTTTGATATTATTTCCCTGGTATAATGATTGACAAGTAAGTCAATAACAGGAATATGCAAAATGTGACAACAGTTTAACAAATTTATCACTTGGTACATTTAGGATAATGGTTGACAGCCAATAACAGGAACCATTGTGACAAACCGATTAAACTTAACAAGTTTATCACAAAGGACATGTGGGTAGGAAATGTGAGTTGTTGAAATTTCTGCCGAAAGACGGCGCTTGTCCGGTGCGTAGCACCAGTCTTTGTGTGAACTCACGCAAAGCTCAAGGGATACGGTAAAAAAGAGATTGTTAAAAAGGTGTCGCAACGCCGTTACAACACTTGTTCAGAGCAATTGACAAAAATAGTACCTTCTGCAGTTGGTGGAATTCCACAGTAAAGTTGTTCAATTTCATAATGTTAGTAGAGTTTAAGTAAAAAAAAAATTGTCTGAACCAGTTTCACAGCGAGTGGCTTCTTGTAAGAAAGAAATTAAACGTAGTTATCGCACTACTTTGTGTGCAGATGACGCGTGGAAGCATTTCCTTCTACGATTTCAGGGGAGCAGCAAATCGATTATAAGTGGCTTATATTTATCAACAGATGGCAGCAGCAACAAATATTTAAATTAATTATGCAAATTATCTGTGATGGTTTATTTTGCCCTCGGCCCCCATACTCTTAATTTTAGTTAATACTTAGTATGTCTACATATCAGCACACTATCATGTTAAATTATACGGTATTTTTAGTTGGATCTATCTTATCTTACAAGAACAAACACTCATTGGCCTGTCTGAAATAGGTCATCATACTTGGGCCTTGTTTTCTTTCTTTCTTTCACTAAAACATTAAAAAAAACACTTTTTTTGAGAAATCTACATTTTATCTTTATCTGTACTGTATATTGTTCAATTTACAATGATCTCTTTATATCATCAATTTATGTGTACCATATGTTATTCATTAATTGCAATGGTGAACAAGTCAATACATATTATTTTTACAAAGCTATTTATTATAGGTTGTTATAAAATTTATACACCAAGTCATGTCAGGCAGCCACTATTTACACATAGTACTGGACAATATGAATTAAAATTGAAATTGAAAATAAGAAAGCCAATTAGATGTAAATAAATATACATTCTGAGATAGAATTGCATCCTGTTGCTAGGTTACCCCTAATTCTAAAACTCAATTGACACACGTATCTTTTATATATATATTTCTCAATAAAAGTTTATATATATATATATATATATATTTATTTATACATAATATCACAGGTTGCTCAAGTCCATGTTAAAAAAGCAATACATCAAATACAGTGGATCCTCAAAATTAAAACCACCTTTGAATATTACAAACAATCTCCATATACATGTATATGCCATACTATATAATACATGCAAGTGCACAAAATACAGTTGAGAATCACAATTAAGACCACCCTTGGGATTCAGAGTGGTCTTGATACTGAGGTGGTCTTAATCCAGCTTTGTTAACTTGTGATCATAATTTGGCACCTACAGTTAGTTTCATAAAATACGTTCAACCCCAGCTGTCTGTAGCGACCTGTACCTGGCTGTGGTCTAAACATGCTAAAGCCAGCTGCTTCTGTCCACTTCTATAGCTAATAGTCGGCTTACATCTATCACCAGATAAATATAAACCTTGGTAAATGTAAGAAGTTAATCTTATATATCATAAATATGTACTGTCAGATCCGATGTAGTGGTTTGCTCTTAAAATTGATTTTTTCTTATTTTTGAGTGGCCTTAATTGTGAGGGTCCGCACAACATACAAACACATTTCGGATACTACAATATAAAGTAAATATAAATTCCATGTGAAACTGCAATGACATTTCTAGAGACCACTCTGCAATCTAAGCCCTTCCAAATGGGGACAACATCATTTCTATATTGGCCACCATCAGAAGAACATCCTATCAACATTGTTGACGTAGAGCTGATGTTGTTCCCAATTTGGAATGTTGTCTGGGTTCCACCCAGTAAACCAATTGTTTTATTTTTTAATTTTCTATCATTCAATGTAGATATACTTCACCATGTCACAAGTAGCCAAAACAAAATCCTTTATAAGCGTTCTTCGAAAATGTAACAGTGGCTCATCTTCACCGTTTACCCAATTCTAACTCTCTTTGTGCCCAGTCATTGACTTTAGCATCCATGTCAAAACTTCTTTGTTGAGTTTCAATTTCCTCGTAAGCAGGAGGAAGGTCAATGCCCTCTGCGCCAATGGGGCCACTATAGAGCCCTGCTGATGTTCCCGGGCGCCCTGATGGCATGGAAGCCATGGCTGAGGCCCCAGCTGAAAAAGAAAGCAAAACAATATTAACTGCTGGTCATGTTCTCTTTACTGGGCAGGGATTTCTTCTGTCTTTGTGTGAATTGATTCTTTTATCACCTTTGTCACACTCAACAATCAATAAACTATTGCTACAGGACATAATTATGTAATACTACATGGCCAAATGTGCCACGTGCGTTTCATCTTATTATAATTAGGCAAAAACCATGTGTTTTCCATGCGTTTATCCTTCTCATGGAAAACGCACGTGGCACGTTTGGCCATGTACATACCTTGAGGAAGATATGGTTGTTGCACATACTCTTGTTGTTGTTGCTGTTGAGGCATTTGTTGAGGCATTTGTTGATGCACATATTGTTGCTGTTGAATTGGTTGTTGAATATATTGTTGTTGCGTTGCAGCTTGCTGTTGAGGGATTTCCTGCATTTGGAGTTGTTGTTGATTGGTAACCGTGCTGGGATTGTAGTAGATAAATTGCGCTTGATTTGGCTGTTGAACCTGCACGAGGTAAACATATGTAGAGTAACTCACAATGTTAATTTGCTGTTAATGTGTACAATATGCGATTAAGTATGACGTAATGTATATCAAGATACAAGCATTAAAAAAAAAACTGATTTCGCATTCCACATTGACTGCACTTGCGGGCAGATAAGCACCAAGTAGTAAGTGAAACATATTTCTTCAAAACCAGGTCACATGAAGTGAACTAGTTTTGAATTTATTGTATTTTGAGGTAGCCATATCCAAAGTATGTCTCCTCAGGGTGTTTTAGGCAAACCAGATGAGAACAGTTGGGAACACATCTTTTTTAATAAAATGTACAGATGCCCTGTCAAAAGTATTTTCAGATATGCCTTGTCACCAAAATGAAGATTCCATGGATGTATCGTACAAGAGTGTCAAGTTAGGCCAACATCGAGCTGATGCCAACACTGGACCAACACTGAGCCAACATTCAGCCAATGCTGGTCAATGCTGGGCCAATGCTGAGCCAATGCTGGGCCAATGCTGGGCCAATGCTGGGCCAACCACCACCCAACACTGGGCCAACACTGGCATGTTATATAGGCTACAACTAACCTGCCAAGTGGATTCTTCTCGGCAGCATTTGGAAGTGGCCCCACAACAGAGGATGCTTTGGTAAAGAGCAACTGGCATTTCCACCAGTGCAACGATCAGAAGTAAAGAATTCACTGCCATATGACCTTGCTGAAATTTTGAAGAAGAAAAAGAAAAGAATTGGTAAATTACAATGTAATTATTTCACAGCTATTGTCAACACTGTGACAGTGTTTCTTGAACAACAAGCCTTTAGGTCTTAAAAAATTCTGTTCCCAGATAGCATTCCAAATCGTTATGACATCCAGCTGTAGGTGCGACGTCGGTGATGTTGACATGGAAACGATGCTGGGCCGATTTGGAATGCTTTATGGATTGTTGTAATTCAGTCAATGCAAGAAATTATGATGTTGTGAAAATTTTTGTTGCGGAAGTCACTGAAAATGTTTGTATACTACGCTGACCTTATTTTTACCACCACTCCAGTAGTATCTATCCTGTATAGAAAGAGCACACTGTGCTATGAGAGGTACGACGATCAGACAGGACAGAATAGAAAAAGCCATAGTGCAGTCTATCTGAAAAAAATAAATAAATTAATAAAAATAAGATAATAAAAACAATATATATATATATATATATAAATTTATGAAACAAAAAAATATCACATCACATTTCTAATAGGCTCCCAGCCTCTTTAGAACATTTTCTTGAAATTAAATCTATAATACTGATTGATTGAATGGTTTTTAGTAGAATGTGTGTTGTAAACAAATCTGCGGTTGTCTAATAAACAAGTTAACTTTTATGTATGTCATTCTTTAGACATTTTGATGGTACTTACTAATGTTCTTCTTCTTAATCTGGCAGAAAGAACCCCAAAAGAACCAGCTAAGATAAACTGCAATGAAAGACAACAATTGAAGACAACAACAAAAAAACCTAATTAAATAGTAGACAACTTACTGGAGTGCATACTTCACTCCTCTACAGAGGCTACATTTTCACAACTTTTTACACAAATGGTACAGAGTAATTAGCCTACTCTGTAATTTTTCTGCACGTTTCATTTGGAGACAGTCATTAGGACCCTACACGGAAAGGGAATGCAGAACAGGGCCTCAGGTCTCGCGAGACTCCCAAATCATACGAGGAGTGGGAGCGGGACGGGAATGGGAGTGCAAATTGAGAAATGGGATTGGAGCAGGAGTCCTGGGTATTCCAAATTGGGTCTGGGAGCGGGACAGGAACAGAGGGTTTTTGTTTGAACTATTTTCCTATGCATACCTTTAATGTTAATATGTCAAAGTATTTAACCCAATGAAATCAAGCAAAGTTGGTAAATAAAGTCGAAAACTTCTGACTGAATGTACCTTGCGATTATCTTCTACACCATGGGGCATTGTTTTCGGTACCGGGTTTGTTGGCTTTAACATTTTTTATTGATAAAACATTTTATAAGCAGACATAATGTTACCACGAGGTAGCCTCTATGGTTATATTGTGAAGTTCTGTGGTACTTACAAAAGGCGAACCCCACCAGCCTGTTGACATCACCCACCAGTGACTGTAACTGATTACTGCAGCTCCGATATTGAATACAATGGCAAGAACTCCCGCACAAATTTGAATAATTCCTAAAGTTTTTGATCTTGTACACTTGTATGTCCGAAGCTGAAATATTAGCATTATTACAATGATTACTAAGTAAATAAGTAAATATGTAACTGAGTAAGTAAGTAAGTAAGTATGTATGTACCTAAGTAAGTAACTAAGTAAATATAAGTGAGTGAGTGAGTGAGTAAGTAAGTAAGTAAATATGTACCTAAGTAAGTAACTAAGTAAATATAATTGAGTAATAAATGAGTAAGTGAGTAAGTGAGTAAGTAAGTAAATATGCAACTAAGTTCTAGTGTCTGCTAGATATGTCAAAACGTGTATGGACGGTTTGATATGTCAAAGACTTATTTACCTAAGTAACTAAGTAAATGAGTAAGTGAGTAAGCAGGTAAGTAAATAAGTAATTAACTAAGTAAGTAAATATGTAACTAAGGAAGTAAGTAAATATGTATGTATGTACCTAAGTAAGTAACTATGTAAATAATAAGTGAGTAAGTAAGTAAGTTCCTTTATTCAAATATATGATTCAAATAAATGATATTGTCATATTACAAAACTTCACAAAATTCGAATTGGTCTTGCAAAGCTTGACCACATCCAACAGGACACTAATACAAAGACACACAATCCACAATTTTGATGTCATGATTGTTATATGCAGTAATGTATTTGAATATATTTCAGATGCTCAATGTAATGTTTTTATTTTGTACTGACCTGTATATCGTTTTCTTTGACATTATTTATTATGATGATTTGTGGTTGCTGGTTGTTTTGAAACGAAGCTGGTTGTCCTCCCACAACCACTTGTGGGGTCTGGCCTAGCTGGGTTTGCATTTTGTTAGCTACAAGATAAAGACATATATATTATGTAGTATTGGCTATAACATGGCAACATCATTACAACACTTGAGCTGACAAACTTACACACTGCCCACCTTCAAAGTTTGGTATACATTGCTATGTGGATGGTATCAATATTTCAATATTTCCCCTTCTGGAGATTATATTTTTACCAGTTCAATGCAGCCCAAACAACATTAAACAAGTAAAAATTATCAAACTAATTCTGTATATTGAAGATGACGTTTATCACTGATTTATCAATTCCATATTTATATATATCTATAATCACGAGATAATGAGCAGACACTAGACCTAATATCAATAGCACACAATGACCGTGCAAAAGGCACTGATTTACAAACCAAATAGCTGTTTCTAGGACCCTGTAAATAATTATGTAAATAAATTGCCAAGGAATGTGTGGAGCTATTGCAGGTAATAGAGTTACAGTAATGGATAAAGCCAGGTGTGTGGAGGATCATTTGTTTACATTCAGTACCATCAGTAGCGTCACTTTGGCCTCCAGGTATGATATCAGGCAGGAATTTGTTTAATCTAGCTGCTTCATTGCCTTAATCAAAATTTTAACCTCAGTTTATAGTTTTTCGTCAGAACTTATATCATGGCCCTGCTTTTAGAGCTCTTTGAAACTCTACTTTTGGTGGTAAATGTATGAAATGTTGTGAACTCCTAGCCTTGTCATCGCATCATTAAACCTGTATATAATAGTTGGTCGTCTGTCTGATTACCAAGTGCCTCTGGGAAAGCCAGGCAACACGGTGACGATAACTTACTATACAATTACTATGAGTGCAATGTGAATTAGTAAAAAAAATTGAAGTGATGGAACACAATAATACATTTAAAGCTCAAACATGACTTATCAATCATAATCCACTAACCATGTAATCCCAAATATTTTGCACAATTTAAAACATAATAAATGTCATAACTCACCTTTACCTAAATACGTGATGTTAGAAAAAGTATGGCCTACTATCAATGAATGTCAAATGGAGTCCAAATATTGACCTGTAAAAATAAGATAAGTTATCTGCCATGTATTTTACAGTTTTTATCTCTAAAATCCTAATGTCAATATTTTCTGAATTTTTTTACAAGTGATTAATTACAATGATAGTCCTACACTAGTCCCAGAAACCCTGGGATGTTTACAGTAATAAGCCGCCATTGGAGCACAACAAATGACCGATAATAAACAAGAGGGCTAGTCCTCCATAAGCTATATGCAGACATCAGTGCACAATTTAGAGCGAGGTTATGGATGGCTTAGCATATGCTTTTAGCTTACACTGTTTAGTCATTACTGATGAGTAGGGCTGTACACCTTTAACTTTAAAACGATACGATACATATCACGATATGGTAAAACTGATACGATACGTATCACAATATGTATCATTAATTCTAGGTGAAAATGAATGAAGCCTATAATGCTGAAAACAGACCATGCAATTTAATAAACAAATCTTCATTGAATAACTCCAGACGGTTGTGTAATGTTATTGGAATTAAAGTTGGCTGGCATTTTTCGCCGATCTGCATATCGTTGAATTGTATCGTTATTCATGTTATTATGAATAACGGTTAGCAATACCCGTATCATTATCATTGTACCGGTACAAACGTTATACCGAGAACCGGTGTACAGCCCTACTGATGAGGTATGTGTTTAGACTTCTTCGTGCATACATGTGTGATCCATGCTGTAACAATATCTATGTGATGTACCAAGTGCCTCAGACTTGAATAAAATCTTATTTGGACAAAACAGAACATTTTCCAATCTTATAAACTAGCACAGGGGATAAGGTTCACTTCTTTTTCGATCATATTGTATCTTGAAAAGCTTGGAGCATACAAAATGTTACTTTTTTTTAAAACCCCATCTTTCTAACCCACAGAAGCCACTCTTTGCACCAAGTAACTTCAAATTTCCCATCTTGATAATTATTTGTCATCTTGTCATTATTATATGGCCAATTATCAAGGTAAAAGAGAAGCAGCCGAAAGTACAATGCATGGAGAATAAAGCAAACTTTACGTTACTAGTTTCATGGAAGTTTTTTTTGTATCAGCCAAAAAGCTAGGGCTTGACTTGTTGCTGTCCACTTTTTCCACTCCATGCCATTTACAGAACAATATGGCCAAGAAACAGGTGTCTGGTGGACATTTATTTAGAATCCTACTATATCTTCTCAGTGGATACTTCTTGCTGTCCATTGTATCAAAATCACAGTTACCTAATACTAGTGCAGTTACTTGATCCCTGACAATGAAGTAGGAAACAATGCTCTGTTTCAGAAAAACCCAGGAAGCTAACTTCAGTTACCTGATCCAAATACTTGTTTTTCCAGATATCAGGTAACTGTACTTAGTACCAGGAATGCAATTACTTGTCCCTTATGGCCCAGGGAGCTCTCGAGGAGCTGTGAGGGAGCTGAATCCAGGGAGCCAACTTCACATTTGCCCCACCTGGTAAAGTTAGCTCCCGTAAAGGAGCACTATGCAGATCAACTTTTCATTGCTTGAGATACCCGGCAATGTATTTCTATGTCACTTAATTCAAACTTGTTGAGTTCAGTAAATTAAACTAACCTCATTTCTCACATTATATGCTGCACCTGATGAAGTTGTCAGTTTTCTGCAACAGAGCATCCTGCTAATCATTAAATTCCATTGACTTATACATGTGAGGCAAAGCTGTGTCGGTGTATGCAGTTACTCGAGCAAAGAATAGCATCGACCTTATCTTAAAAGACCATTTTTTAAGCTCATCATAAGAAAGCATTGTTTCCTTCTTCATTGTCAGGGATCAAGTAACTGCAATAGTATCAGGTAACTGCAGTTACCAATGCAGTTATGACTGACCCCAACCAAGAGGGAGGAAGCTGTGAGGGAGCGGCGAGGGAGCTGTGAGGGGGCCAGATTCGGGGAGCCAACTTCACCTGACTTATATAAAGTCAGTTCACTTTAGATTGTAATAACACTATGGCCATTTTAAGAAAAGCCTTGGTTGGTGACAATAAATTAGTTCAAACAACTTTGTTAACTTCTTTTCGTAATTGCAAGTAATCAACATTCAAGATTCTCTTTCTAATTAAGCATCAGCAAAATGAACAGAATAATTTTATCAAACAACATTTTGCATGCGGGTCATAGAGTAACAGCACCATGAGGCCGGAAGTTATATGCATACAAAGATCCTACACAATTTGAAAGTTTACTTAATGATCATAATGAAGGTAAATATACCGTCACATTCTTAATTAGATAATCAATCAAAATTACCGTAGTCCTTCACGGTTTTCAAGGATAAATCCAGCCCACGTTTCATCCAGGTGTTATGCACACTAGCTTGATTCAAACAAAATTGCAGTGCTAACACGTTCCATGGCTCCATTTTTATGACCTGCTCATGAGTCAGAGATATGTTATCAGTTTCAATTATGTCCAATGACTAGATTGAAAATCACTGAATGAATGATGAAGTTATTTCTTATGCTAGCTAGGTTATATTTTGGAAGTGTATAGGGTGGTATGGCTTTGTTGGCTCAATGCTACTGGTTTCTCATATAAGACCAGTTGCCACTGACCTCCACAGATGGCAGGTTAATGATGACATGACAAGGTTGTTCCACCCATTTAGGAAGTGACTCGTCATGGCCATTAATATTGTGACCTTTTTTGTAAATCTAGAGCATTTTCTGCCATGGTGAAGATATTTTGTAGAGTAGGGGACATTTTTGACATTTGGATGAATATCTCACAAACGAAACAAAAATTAAGCAAGTTTGATACTCAGTGACATAGTCTAATATGTGTGCAACAGGTCTGTCGAAGCAAATTATGAAAATTGTAATTCAACATCCAGTGAGGCAGCATTTTTGTGATCTTAAAAATTGCCCCAGGGTCCCGACCAGGCATGGGGCACATCGGGACACAGGCTGGGGTCCACTGGGACATTGAAAATAACAGTGTTTGTACCTTTATTTTGCAATGAAATTATTCCATCTGTTAATTTTTACTAGCATAAAGACCATTATAAGTTCAGTGATCTCCTATCAGAACTTAAAGCACACCATTGAATTTTGTACATGATTGAATTAAACAAAAAGATTTTGATTTTTTTTACTTATAAAGATCAAATTTTCAATTGATTGTGTCAGCCTTTAGTGAAATTATGATGGGGTAAACTATACAACAGTCCACACTAACATTGTATAATGTTGTGTTACCTCAATAAAAGAGCCAAAGAAAAATACTGTACTAATATGTGAATATTTCACTTAGTGTGTTATTCATCTTTAGAATGCTGTAAAAATGATTTAATTTCAACAAACTTTCAGAATTGTTTTAGAATGTTGTAGGAATGATATATCATTTCAGAAACACTTGGGGATTATACTGACTGCCAGAATTTACCAAGAATTAGAAAGATGCGGAAACTGAGACACGTGCAATAAACAACAGCAAACTAAACCAAATTATAGTGCAGCTCCTTTAAAATTTATTTCAGAGTAGAGCTACCCGGAAACCCGGGATATACCAGCACAAACTAAGAAGAAGAAGAAGTGCAATTCAACATTTCACGTCTGCTTCTGATCCCTGGTGAATGTTGACTACATGTGTATCAAATTAACTTTTATTTTTAATGCGTGACTCAACACAAATTTCGCCAAGGGATACATTTGTGTTAAATTGATAAGCATCTTGCCGATAGAAGAATATTGATAGTTGGTGATAGGGTTGTATTACTCATGCGGTTTTCAAGACAGTTTCTGCATGTTCATCACATAGCATGTCACATATACATTCTAACTTTTAATGTGGGACGTACATGTAACTAGCAACTCTATGATGCATAATTCAGCCTACATTGATAATCTCTTTGACTAGAGTATAATCTAAAATGAAGTTCCGGTCGTTCTTTGGTAATATATTAATGATATTGGGGAACATGGGGTTGGTCTCCGTCCCCTCAAGATGCTTCAAGAGACCGATGTTTCGAATATGATTGTCATAACAACACGCTGGTTTGGTGGCAAGCACTCCGGCCCAAAACGTTTTGATAAAATTCAGAAATGTGCTTCTGATGCCTTACAAAAACTAATAAATGAACATTGAATTATCTATGGACATTTAAATGTTGTCACTGAGAACTGTCAACAAAATATAACATAACATGAAAAAAAATTGTTCTACTATATCGTGAGTCTACAGCAATAGTTTGCAAGCTGTTGTCCTCTGAAAATGTATTACTGCAGCTGTAAACTCAAGCTCACTATCATATTGATATATTAAATTCAAATACCATTGCACTTATATCAATACTTATATCGCAATTATCACTCATGATCATGCAAAGTACTCATTGTTCATCCTCCTTATGTCTGACGTACTCCTGCTCATTCAAAACTCCCCTGACCTTATGTCTATTATACTCCTACTCATTCAAAACTCCCCTGACCTTATGTCTATTATACTCCTACTCATTCAAAACTCCCCTGACCTTATGTCTATTATACTCCTACTTGGATGATGAAGCCTCTGCCTCACAGGAACATGAGCATGGAAGACAGAATCTTCAACTACAGACTTTCTAGAGTTAGACGGGTGGTAGAGAATGCCTTTGGACTTTTGGCTGCCATAACTCTTGCTTGCTGTGTGTTGCACAACCTACTGAGGATGAAGTATCCAACTGCTCAAGTGAATGCTGTGGACCAGGAAAATGCAGACATCAATGAGATCATCCCAGGTGCATGGAGGGAGAATGCCAATCTACCAGACATGGGACATATGTACAGAGGCAACACCAACAGAGCAGCCAAGGAAATGCGGCAATACTTGGTCAACTACGTGAACTCAGAAGCTGGGAGTGTACCATGGCAACAAGACAAGATTTGAATGATGTAAGTTTGAACATTTAATTATTACGACACTTCAAACATCTGCAGCACACAAGTGCAAAAAATACACAGCATTTAATTATTGTCATGCAATACAGTTTACATGAAAAAAAAAGTTACATAATAATACAATGAACAGTAATTTTAAATGTATAAGTTGCTTGTAATAACAGTTCATTGTTCATTTAATAAAAGTTCATTGTTCATTTCCAGGTGAACATTACTCGGTTGTGGTAGTTGGAGGCGTGGGCACCGAAAAGGAGGAGTTATGGTCATCACCACCAACCATCCCTCCCACACTAGTGTTCAACAAGTAGCTGGTCAGAGAAACATCCTGAGGCGTGCTACAATCCTGTGGTGACATGGAAGGACGACCGTGCGAAGGACCTGCAGTCAACCATGCCTGACTTATTATCGTCGAAGATGTCGCAGGAGAGGGTATCGGTGCAGGCACAGACAAAGAAGGGGCAGACGACATGAGAGCCTGGGGCGAAGGGACGGATGCAGGAGCGAACATCTGGGCAGCAGGGCTGGAAGAATGCTGAGTGAACATCTGGGCAGCAGGGCTGGAAGAATGCTGAGCGAACATCTGGGCAGCAGGGCTGGAAGAATGCTGAGCAAACATCTGGGCAGCAGGGCTAGAAGAATGCTGAGCGAACATCTGGGCAGCAGGGCTAGAAGAATGCTGAGGGAACATCTGCGCAGCAGGGCCGGATGAACTGGCTGTAGTAGCAGGAGCAGGGAGGACGAACTGCTGCTGAGGGACAGGAGGCACAAAGGGATGATACTGCTGTTGCTGTTGCAGTTGCTGTTGCTGCTGGCGCTTCTGACGAGACGCCTGCTTAAACTGCATTAGGTGCTGTAAGGTTTGGGCCTGGTAATCCCACCAAGTGCCTGTGTCCATCTGCATCACCTCGTGGTATATCAGACAAGCTGCCTGAGTCATTTGGCTGACTCAACTTGCTCTGCATGTACCGCTGCAGATCTGTGGCTTTTTCAATCAGCTGGAAATAGGAAAGAACACAACATTGGAGTAAAAGTCACATGGCAACTGCAATAGCATGTGCATTATTGACAATGTAATGAAAAGACACATCACCATACAGTGAACACTGGAAGAAACAAAGCTACCACTTTCTACTATGGAAAAGCTACAACTTTAAAATGCAAGATTACAATTACAACTTTAAACTGCAACATTACAATAAGATTATCTTGATTGTCACGACAACTGAAGCAGTATACTTACTTGAGTGACAGCTTGTGTATCAATTCCACCTCCACTATCTGCAAGGCTGGATGCATCACAGTCATGATGATGACGAGGCTCGTGATGACGTCTGGACGTCTTCTTGCTTGGAGGAGGGGCCCCCTTCTTGCTCCTACTGCTGTCCTTGTAAGGCCCATACAAGTTTATACAAGTTCATACAAGTTCATGGCAATAGACAATGCACATCTTGAATATTTTTCCACTGGCATATTTTGCAGGTACCCGTGAGTACTGATACTAAATAAACTGCAAAATATGACTGCAATTTGTCATCCATCAATGGCAGGCAAGATCAAGTTACAAGAGAACTGCAGGTTATGCATGACTGAATCTTGGAAAGATTAAGCAATGCATGACACTCAATCATGCATGACAAAGCTGGACTAAGCTAGGTCGCCACGACAAGGCCTGCAGTTTGACCTAGCCCTAACTGATCTAAGCTACCATGGTACTTACACCATATGCTACACAAAAATAGTTTTATATCTAAATCAACAGCCTATGTTGATGGCAGTTAGGAAAAGAGAGGTAATGCTTAAATTAGTTATTATTACATTAATAATGACATGCATTGTGATATGACAGCCATTGGATAACGACAAACAAACAATCCAGACAAAAATCTCAGCAGAAACCGGCGACTCCCAAAAACCTCAACAACATGTCACCCAAATAAACTCAGCAACAACCGATGACTTCAGAAATAACTCAGCAACAAAAGGTGATCCGCAACAAGAGATGACTCCCAGCAGGCATGCCAGTATCACAGTGCACATTAAATTAAACTACTTATAAGTACACTATATATAAATATACACATTATCTCTCTTTTTTTCTGTTTATCAAACTAACCCTGTAAGTTGTTAAATTAAACATTCTAAGGTTGCCAACTTTAAAGAACTAATTAAATTTTTTTTTATGATGCAAAACCACCAATATTAATTTAGACCTTCTACGGCCACATATTCCAAAGTACTCCTAAGTGTTTATGCAAAAAGCTTGTGTTTGTAAAAACTCTCTATGCAAATCACCAATTAGGTCTTCTAAGACATACTCTTATGCCAAAATCATATTCATATAGAGAGACATCCAGCTGGGATGTTGCGCATGAAGGTGGCGCCACCCAGGTTTGAATCTGAGCCCTTCAGAGGAGCAGACGAGTCTCACCACTAGACCACCCAGCTGTATGCAACTTACATGATCCAAAATAACCCATTTAGACCTACTAAGGCCACATATGCTAAATCACTCATGGGTGCTTATGCCGAACAAAAGCTTGTGTTTTTACCAATTTAGACCTTCTCAGGCCATATACTCTAAAAGCACTCCTATGCACTTATTTTAAAAATTCTCTGTATTTTAGTATCTTAAAAGCTCTATGCAAATCACTAATTTAGACGTTCTAAGGCCTCATATACTAAAGCACTCCTAAGTGCTTAAATACCAAAAACCATCAGTACTTTATTAATTTAGAATAAAAAATCAATTACCCAGAATGCAACCCTAAACACACCAACAGAACATAAAACTTAAAAGCATTCTTTTGAAAGAATACCTCAAACTTTATATCCCTCATGGAAAGCCAAATTTCAATGCATAACCTTTGCTGCTCTCATTTTTGCTATTGCACCATTCATACCCGAGTAATGCCAGATCCGTCAGTCCATGCTTTACATTTGAAAGGGGCTCTCTGAAATGATGGGGAAACATCATGTAAGTACAAATCGACAATAACTTCTCGTTAACTTCTAAAGAACTCCATTATATGAAAATACGGTTTCATCTATTTATCAAACCGTCAGTCGATATAGAAATAAAAACCCGGTCCTTCGATGATCTGTGAGTCACCTGGTTCAGCGATGAGTACAGTTGTCTGGTCGATCCTATTACTCTTACAATAATATGTCAATTAAGAAATCTATTAGATTATGTAACAATTCCTGTGAACCCTACATAACCTTACATGATAAATTTGAAAATATTACCCAATAATAGTTCTATGCAAATCACTAATTCAGGCCTTCCAAGGCATTGTCTTATGCCAAAATCTTATAGAGAGACATCCAGCTGGGTTGTTGCGCATGAAGGAGGCCGATCTTGGCTTTGAATCCAGTCCTTCAGAGGAGCAGACAAGTCTCACCACTAGACCACCCAGCTGCATGCAATTCAACATGATCCGAAATAGCCAATTTAGACCTACTAAACCCACCCCTTACACTGAGCAAAACACAATTGAAAGCATTCTTTTGAAAGAATACCTCAAACTTTATATCCCTCATGGAAAGCCAAATTTCAATGCATAACCTTTGCTGCTCTCATTTTTGCTATTGCACCATTCATCCCCGAGTAATGCCAGATCCGTCAGTCCATGCTTTACATCTGATAGGGGCTCTCTGAAATGATGGGGAAACATCATGTAAGTACAAATCGACAATAACTTCTCGTTAACTTCTAAAGAACTCCATTATATGAAAATACGGTTTCATCTATTTATCAAACCGTCAGTCGATATAGAAATAAAAACCCGGTCCTTCGATGATCTGTGAGTCACCTGGTCCAGCGATGAGTACAGTTGTCTGGTCCATCCTATTACTCTCTTACAATAATATGTCAATTAAGAAATCAATTAGATTATGTAACAATTCCTGTTTATCAAACTAACCCTGTAACTTGTTAAATTAAACATTCTAAGGTTGCCAACTTTAAAGAACAACTAATTAAATTTTTTATCATGATGCAAAACTACCAATATTAATTTAGACCTTCTACGGCCACATATTCCAAAGTACTCCTAAGTGTTTATGCCAAAAGCTTGTGTTTGTAAAAACTCTCTATGCAAATCACCAATTAGGTCTTCTAAGACATACTCTTATGCCAAAATCATAATCATATAGAGAGACATCCAGCTGGGATGTTGCGCATGAAGGTGGCGCCACCCAGGTTTGAATCTGAGCCCTTCAGAGGAGCAGACGAGTCTCACCACTAGACCACCCAGCTGCATGCAACTTACATGATCCGAAATAGCCAATTTAGACCTACTAAACCCACCCCTTACACTGAGCAAACTACAATTGAAAGCATTCTTTTGAAAGAATACCTCAAACTTTATATCACTCATGGAAAGCCAAATTTCAATGCATAACCTTTGCTGCTCTCATTTTTGCTATTGAACCATTCATACCCAAGTAATGCCAGATCCGTCAGTCCATGCTTTACATCTGATAGGGGCTCTCTGAAATGATGGGGAAACATCATGTAAGTACAAATCGACAATAACTTCTCGTTAACTTCTAAAGAACTCCATTATATGAAAATACGGTTTCATCTATTTATCAAACCGTCAGTCGATATAGAAATAAAAACCCGGTCCTTCGATGATCTGTGAGTCACCTGGTCCAGCGATGAGTACAGTTGTCTGGTCGATCCTATTACTCTCTTACAATAATATGTCAATTAAGAAATCTATTAGATTATGTAACAATTCCTGTGAACCCTACATGACCTTACATGGTAAATATGAAATATTACCCAATAATAGTTCTATGCAAATCACTAATTCAGGCCTTCCAAGGCATTGTCTTATGCCAAAATCTTATAGAGAGACATCCAGCTGGGTTGTTGCGCATGAAGGAGGCCGATCTTGGCTTTGAATCCAAGTCCTTCAGAGGAGCAGACAAGTCTCACCACTAGACCACCCAGCTGCATGCAATTCAACATGATCCGAAATAGCCAATTTAGACCTACTAAACCCACCCCTTACACTGAGCAAAACACAATTGAAAGCATTCTTTTGAAAGAATACCTCAAACTTTATATCCCTCATGAAAAGCCAAATTTCAATGCATAACCTTTGCTGCTCTCATTTTTGCTATTGTCCATTCATACCCGAGTAATGCCAGATCTGTCAGTCTATGCTTTACATCTGATAGGGGCTCTCTGAAATGATGGGGAAGCATCATGTAAGTACAAATCGACAATAACTTCTCGTTAACTTCTAAAGAACTCCATTATATGAAAATACGGTTTCATCTATTTATCAAACCGTCAGTCAATATAGAAATAAAAACCCGGTCCTTCGATGATCTGTGAGTCACCTGGTTCAGCGATGAGTACAGTTGTCTGGTCGATCCTATTACTCTTACAATAATATGTCAATTAAGAAATCTATTAGATTATGTAACAATTCCTGTGAACCCTACATAACCTTACATGATAAATTTGAAAATATTACCCAATAATAGTTCCATGCAAATCACTAATTCAGGCCTTCCAAGGCATTGTCTTATGCCAAAATCTTATAGGGAGACATCCAGCTGGGTTGTTGCGCATGAAGGAGGCCGATCTTGGCTTTGAATCCAAGTCCTTCAGAGGAGCAGACAAGTCTCACCACTAGACCACCCAGCTGCATGCAATTCAACATGATCCGAAATAGCCAATTTAGACCTACTAAACCCACCCCTTACACTGAGCAAAACACAATTGAAAGCATTCTTTTGAAAGAATACCTCAAACTTTATATCCCTCATGGAAAGCCAAATTTCAATGCATAACCTTTGCTGCTCTCATTTTTGCTATTGCACCATTCATCCCCGAGTAATGCCAGATCCGTCAGTCCATGCTTTACATCTGATAGGGGCTCTCTGAAATGATGGGGAAACATCATGTAAGTACAAATCGACAATAACTTCTCGTTAACTTCTAAAGAACTCCATTATATGAAAATACGGTTTCATCTATTTATCAAACCGTCAGTCGATATAGAAATAAAAACCCGGTCCTTCGATGATCTGTGAGTCACCTGGTCCAGCGATGAGTACAGTTGTCTGGTCGATCCTATTACTCTCTTACAATAATATGTCAATTAAGAAATCAATTAGATTATGTAACAATTCCTGTTTATCAAACTAACCCTGTAACTTGTTAAATTAAACATTCTAAGGTTGCCAACTTTAAAGAACAACTAATTAAATTTTTTATCATGATGCAAAACTACCAATATTAATTTAGACCTTCTACGGCCACATATTCCAAAGTACTCCGAAGTGTTTATGCCAAAAGCTTGTGTTTGTAAAAACTCTCTATGCAAATCACCAATTAGGTCTTCTAAGACATACTCTTATGCCAAAATCATAATCATATAGAGAGACATCCAGCTGGGATGTTGCGCATGAAGGTGGCGCCACCCAGGTTTGAATCTGAGCCCTTCAGAGGAGCAGACGAGTCTCACCACTAGACCACCCAGCTGCATGCAACTTACATGATCCGAAATAGCCAATTTAGACCTACTAAACCTACCCCTTACACTGAGCAAACTACAATTGAAAGCATTCTTTTGAAAGAATACCTCAAACTTTATATCACTCATGGAAAGCCAAATTTCAATGCATAACCTTTGCTGCTCTCATTTTTGCTATTGAACCATTCATACCCAAGTAATGCCAGATCCGTCAGTCCATGCTTTACATCTGATAGGGGCTCTCTGAAATGATGGGGAAACATCATGTAAGTACAAATCGACAATAACTTCTCGTTAACTTCTAAAGAACTCCATTATATGAAAATAGGTTTCATCTATTTATCAAACCGTCAGTCGATATAGAAATAAAAACCCGGTCCTTCGATGATCTGTGAGTCACCTGGTCCAGCAATGAGTACAGTTGTCTGGTCGATCCTATTACTCTCTTACAATAATATGTCAATTAAGAAATCTATTAGATTATGTAACAGTTCCTGTGAACCCTACATAACCTTACATGATCAATTTGAAAATATTACCCAATAATAGTTCCATGCAAATCACTAATTCAGGCCTTCCAAGGCATTGTCTTATGCCAAAATCTTATAGGGAGACATCCAGCTGGGTTGTTGCGCATGAAGGAGGCCGATCTTGGCTTTGAATCCAAGTCCTTCAGAGGAGCAGACAAGTCTCACCACTAGACCACCCAGCTGCATGCAATTCAACATGATCCGAAATAGCCAATTTAGACCTACTAAACCCACCCCTTACACTGAGCAAAACACAATTGAAAGCATTCTTTTGAAAGAATACCTCAAACTTTATATCCATCATGGAAAGCCAAATTTCAATGCATAACCTTTGCTGCTCTCATTTTTGCTATTGTCCATTCATACCTGAGTAATGCCAGATCTGTCAGTCTATGCTTTACATCTGATAGGGGCTCTCTGAAATGATGGGGAAACATCATGTAAGTACAAATCGACAATAACTTCTCGTTAACTTCTAAAGAACTCCATTATATGAAAATACGGTTTCATCTATTTATCAAACCGTCAGTCGATATAGAAATAAAAACCCGGTCCTTCGATGATCTGTGAGTCACCTGGTCCAGCGATGAGTACAGTTGTCTGGTCGATCCTATTACTCTCTTACAATAATATGTCAATTAAGAAATCTATTAGATTATGTAACAATTCCTGTTTATCAAACTAACCCTGTAACTTGTTAAATTAAACATTCTAAGGTTGCCAACTTTAAAGAACAACTAATTAAATTTTTTATCATGATGCAAAACTACCAATATTAATTTAGACCTTCTACGGCCACATATTCCAAAGTACTCCTAAGTGTTTATGCCAAAAGCTTGTGTTTGTAAAAACTCTCTATGCAAATCACCAATTAGGTCTTCTAAGACATACTCTTATGCCAAAATCATAATCATATAGAGAGACATCCAGCTGGGATGTTGCGCATGAAGGTGGCGCCACCCAGGTTTGAATCTGAGCCCTTCAGAGGAGCAGACGAGTCTCACCACTAGACCACCCAGCTGCATGCAACTTACATGATCCGAAATAGCCAATTTAGACCTACTAAACCCACCCCTTACACTGAGCAAACTACAATTGAAAGCATTCTTTTGAAAGAATACCTCCAACTTTATATCGCTCATGGAAAGCCAAATTTCAATGCATAACCTTTGCTGCTCTCATTTTTGCTATTGAACCATTCATACCCAAGTAATGCCAGATCCGTCAGTCCATGCTTTACATCTGATAGGGGCTCTCTGAAATGATGGGGAAACATCATGTAAGTACAAATCGACAATAACTTCTCGTTAACTTCTAAAGAACTCCATTATATGAAAATACGGTTTCATCTATTTATCAAACCGTCAGTCGATATAGAAATAAAAACCCGGTCCTTCGATGATCTGTGAGTCACCTGGTTCAGCGATGAGTACAGTTGTCTGGTCGATCCTATTACTCTTACAATAATATGTCAATTAAGAAATCTATTAGATTATGTAACAATTCCTGTGAACCCTACATAACCTTACATGATAAATTTGAAAATATTACCCAATAATAGTTCCATGCAAATCACTAATTCAGGCCTTCCAAGGCATTGTCTTATGCCAAAATCTTATAGAGAGACATCCAGCTGGGATGTTGCGCATGAAGGAGGCCGATCTTGGCTTTGAATCCAAGTCCTTCAGAGGAGCAGACAAGTCTCACCACTAGACCACCCAGCTGCATGCAATTCAACATGATCCGAAATAGCCAATTTAGACCTACTAAACCCACCCCTTACACTGAGCAAAAGAAACACAATTGAAAGCATTCTTTTAAAAGAATACCTCAAACTTTATATCCATCATGGAAAGCCAAATTTCAATGCATAACCTTTGCTGCTCTCATTTTTGCTATTGTCCATTCATACCTGAGTAATGCCAGATCTGTCAGTCTATGCTTTACATCTGATAGGGGCTCTCTGAAATGATGGGGAAACATCATGTAAGTACAAATCGACAATAACTTCTCGTTAACTTCTAAAGAACTCCATTATATGAAAATACGGTTTCATCTATTTATCAAACCGTCAGTCGATATAGAAATAAAAACCCGGTCCTTCGATGATCTGTGAGTCACCTGGTCCAGCAATGAGTACAGTTGTCTGGTCGATCCTATTACTCTCTTACAATAATATGTCAATTAAGAAATCTATTAGATTATGTAACAGTTCCTGTGAACCCTACATAACCTTACATGATCAATTTGAAAATATTACCCAATAATAGTTCTATGCAAATCGCTAATTCAGGCCTTCCAAGGCATTGTCTTATGCCAAAATCTTATAGAGAGACATCCAGCTGGGATGTTGCGCATGAAGGAGGCCGATCTTGGCTTTGAATCCAAGTCCTTCAGAGGAGCAGACAAGTCTCACCACTAGACCACCCAGCTGCATGCAATTCAACATGATCCGAAATAGCCAATTTAGACCTACTAAACCCACCCCTTACACTGAGCAAAAGAAACACAATTGAAAGCATTCTTTTGAAAGAATACCTCAAACTTTATATCCATCATGGAAAGCCAAATTTCAATGCATAACCTTTGCTGCTCTCATTTTTGCTATTGTCCATTCATACCTGAGTAATGCCAGATCTGTCAGTCTATGCTTTACATCTGATAGGGGCTCTCTGAAATGATGGGGAAACATCATGTAAGTACAAATCGACAATAACTTCTCGTTAACTTCTAAAGAACTCCATTATATGAAAATACGGTTTCATCTATTTATCAAACCGTCAGTCGATATAGAAATAAAAACCCGGTCCTTCGATGATCTGTGAGTCACCTGGTCCAGCGATGAGTACAGTTGTCTGGTCCATCCTATTACTCTCTTACAATAATATGTCAATTAAGAAATCTATTAGATTATGTAACAATTCCTGTTTATCAAACTAACCCTGTAACTTGTTAAATTAAACATTCTAAGGTTGCCAACTTTAAAGAACAACTAATTAAATTTTTTATTATGATGCAAAGCCACCAATATTAATTTAGACCTTCTACGGCCACATATTCCAAAGTACTCCTAAGTGTTTATGCCAAAAGCTTGTGTTTGTAAAAATTCTCTATGCAAATCACCAATTAGGTCTTCTAAGACATACTCTTATGCCAAAATCATAATCATATAGAGAGACATCCAGCTGGGATGTTGCGCATGAAGGTGGCGCCACCCAGGTTTGAATCTGAGCCCTTCAGAGGAGCAGACGAGTCTCACCACTAGACCACCCAGCTGCATGCAACTTACATGATCCGAAATAGCCAATTTAGACCTACTAAACCCACCCCTTACACTGAGCAAACTACAATTGAAAGCATTCTTTTGAAAGAATACCTCAAACTTTATGTCCCTCATGGAAAGCCAAATTTCAATGCATAACCTTTGCTGCTATCATTTTTGCTATAGCACCATTCATACCCGAGTAATGCCAGATCCGTCAGTCCATGCTTTACATCTGATAGGGGCTCTCTGAAATGATGGGGAAACATCATGTAAGTACAAATCGACAATAACTTCTCGTTAACTTCTAAAGAACTCCATTATATGAAAATACGGTTTCATCTATTTATCAAACCGTCAGTCGATATAGAAATAAAAACCCGGTCCTTCGATGATCTGTGAGTCACCTGGTCCAGCGATGAGTACAGTTGTCTGGTCGATCCTACTACTATCTAACAATAATATGTCAATTAAGAAATCTATTAGATTATGTAACAATTCCTGTGAACCCTACATTACCTTACATGATCAATTGTTAAATATTACCCAATAATAGTTCCATGCAAATCACTAATTCAGGCCTTCCAAGGCATTGTCTTCTGCCAAAATCTTATAGAGAGACATCCAGCTGGGTTGTTGCGCATGAAGGAGGCCGATCTTGGCTTTGAATCCAAGTCCTTCAGAGGAGCAGACAAGTCTCACCACTAGACCACCCAGCTGCATGCAATTCAACATGATCCGAAATAGCCAATTTAGACCTACTAAACCCACCCCTTACACTGAGCAAAACACAATTGAAAACATTCTTTTGAAAGAATACCTCCAACTTTATATCCCTCATGGAAAGCCAAATTTCAATGCATAACCTTTGCTGCTCTCATTTTTGCTATTGTACCATTCATAACCGAGTAATCCCAGATCCGTCAGTCTATGCTTTACATCTGATAGGGGCTCTCTGAAATGATGGGGAAACATGATGTAAGTACAAATCGACAATAACTTCTCGTTAACTTCTAAAGAACTCCATTATATGAAAATACGGTTTCATCTATTTATCAAACCGTCAGTCAATATAGAAATAAAAACCCGGTCCTTCGATGATCTGTGAGTCGCCTGGTCCAGCGATGAGTACAGTTGTCTGGTCGATCCTATTACTCTCTTATAATAATATGTCAATTAAGAAATCTATTAGATTATGTAACAATTCCTGTGAACCCTACATAACCTTACATGATCAATTGTAAAATATTACCCAATAATAGTTCTATGCAAATCACTAATTCAGGCCTTCCAAGGCATTGTCTTATGCCAAAATCTTATAGAGAGACATCCAGCTGGGTTGTTGCGCATGAAGGAGGCCGATCTTGGCTTTGAATCCAAGTCCTTCAGAGGAGCAGACAAGTCTCACCACTAGACCACCCAGCTGCATGCAATTCAACATGATCCGAAATAGCCAATTTAGACCTACTAAACCCACCCCTTACACTGAGCAAAATAAACACAATTGAAAGCATTCTTTTGAAAGAATACCTCCAACTTTATATCACTCATGGAAAGCCAAATTTCAATGCATAACCTTTGCTGCTCTCATTTTTGCTATTGAACCATTCATACCCAAGTAATGCCAGATCCGTCAGTCCATGCTTTACATCTGATAGGGGCTCTCTGAAATGATGGGGAAACATCATGTAAGTACAAATCGACAATAACTTCTCGTTAACTTCTAAAGAACTCCATTATATGAAAATACGGTTTCATCTATTTATCAAACCGTCAGTCGATATAGAAATAAAAACCCGGTCCTTCGATGATCTGTGAGTCACCTGGTTCAGCGATGAGTACAGTTGTCTGGTCGATCCTATTACTCTTACAATAATATGTCAATTAAGAAATCTATTAGATTATGTAACAATTCCTGTGAACCCTACATAACCTTACATGATAAATTTGAAAATATTACCCAATAATAGTTCCATGCAAATCACTAATTCAGGCCTTCCAAGGCATTGTCTTATGCCAAAATCTTATAGAGAGACATCCAGCTGGGATGTTGCGCATGAAGGAGGCCGATCTTGGCTTTGAATCCAAGTCCTTCAGAGGAGCAGACAAGTCTCACCACTAGACCACCCAGCTGCATGCAATTCAACATGATCCGAAATAGCCAATTTAGACCTACTAAACCCACCCCTTACACTGAGCAAAAGAAACACAATTGAAAGCATTCTTTTGAAAGAATACCTCAAACTTTATATCCATCATGGAAAGCCAAATTTCAATGCATAACCTTTGCTGCTCTCATTTTTGCTATTGTCCATTCATACCTGAGTAATGCCAGATCTGTCAGTCTATGCTTTACATCTGATAGGGGCTCTCTGAAATGATGGGGAAACATCATGTAAGTACAAATCGACAATAACTTCTCGTTAACTTCTAAAGAACTCCATTATATGAAAATACGGTTTCATCTATTTATCAAACCGTCAGTCGATATAGAAATAAAAACCCGGTCCTTCGATGATCTGTGAGTCACCTGGTCCAGCAATGAGTACAGTTGTCTGGTCGATCCTATTACTCTCTTACAATAATATGTCAATTAAGAAATCTATTAGATTATGTAACAGTTCCTGTGAACCCTACATAACCTTACATGATCAATTTGAAAATATTACCCAATAATAGTTCTATGCAAATCGCTAATTCAGGCCTTCCAAGGCATTGTCTTATGCCAAAATCTTATAGAGAGACATCCAGCTGGGATGTTGCGCATGAAGGAGGCCGATCTTGGCTTTGAATCCAAGTCCTTCAGAGGAGCAGACAAGTCTCACCACTAGACCACCCAGCTGCATGCAATTCAACATGATCCGAAATAGCCAATTTAGACCTACTAAACCCACCCCTTACACTGAGCAAAAGAAACACAATTGAAAGCATTCTTTTGAAAGAATACCTCAAACTTTATATCCATCATGGAAAGCCAAATTTCAATGCATAACCTTTGCTGCTCTCATTTTTGCTATTGTCCATTCATACCTGAGTAATGCCAGATCTGTCAGTCTATGCTTTACATCTGATAGGGGCTCTCTGAAATGATGGGGAAACATCATGTAAGTACAAATCGACAATAACTTCTCGTTAACTTCTAAAGAACTCCATTATATGAAAATACGGTTTCATCTATTTATCAAACCGTCAGTCGATATAGAAATAAAAACCCGGTCCTTCGATGATCTGTGAGTCACCTGGTCCAGCGATGAGTACAGTTGTCTGGTCCATCCTATTACTCTCTTACAATAATATGTCAATTAAGAAATCTATTAGATTATGTAACAATTCCTGTTTATCAAACTAACCCTGTAACTTGTTAAATTAAACATTCTAAGGTTGCCAACTTTAAAGAACAACTAATTAAATTTTTTATTATGATGCAAAGCCACCAATATTAATTTAGACCTTCTACGGCCACATATTCCAAAGTACTCCTAAGTGTTTATGCCAAAAGCTTGTGTTTGTAAAAATTCTCTATGCAAATCACCAATTAGGTCTTCTAAGACATACTCTTATGCCAAAATCATAATCATATAGAGAGACATCCAGCTGGGATGTTGCGCATGAAGGTGGCGCCACCCAGGTTTGAATCTGAGCCCTTCAGAGGAGCAGACGAGTCTCACCACTAGACCACCCAGCTGCATGCAACTTACATGATCCGAAATAGCCAATTTAGACCTACTAAACCCACCCCTTACACTGAGCAAACTACAATTGAAAGCATTCTTTTGAAAGAATACCTCAAACTTTATGTCCCTCATGGAAAGCCAAATTTCAATGCATAACCTTTGCTGCTATCATTTTTGCTATAGCACCATTCATACCCGAGTAATGCCAGATCCGTCAGTCCATGCTTTACATCTGATAGGGGCTCTCTGAAATGATGGGGAAACATCATGTAAGTACAAATCGACAATAACTTCTCGTTAACTTCTAAAGAACTCCATTATATGAAAATACGGTTTCATCTATTTATCAAACCGTCAGTCGATATAGAAATAAAAACCCGGTCCTTCGATGATCTGTGAGTCACCTGGTCCAGCGATGAGTACAGTTGTCTGGTCGATGCTATTACTATCTAACAATAATATGTCAATTAAGAAATCTATTAGATTATGTAACAATTCCTGTGAACCCTACATTACCTTACATGATCAATTGTTAAATATTACCCAATAATAGTTCCATGCAAATCACTAATTCAGGCCTTCCAAGGCATTGTCTTCTGCCAAAATCTTATAGAGAGACATCCAGCTGGGTTGTTGCGCATGAAGGAGGCCGATCTTGGCTTTGAATCCAAGTCCTTCAGAGGAGCAGACAAGTCTCACCACTAGACCACCCAGCTGCATGCAATTCAACATGATCCGAAATAGCCAATTTAGACCTACTAAACCCACCCCTTACACTGAGCAAAACACAATTGAAAACATTCTTTTGAAAGAATACCTCCAACTTTATATCCCTCATGGAAAGCCAAATTTCAATGCATAACCTTTGCTGCTCTCATTTTTGCTATTGTGCCATTCATAACCGAGTAATCCCAGATCCGTCAGTCTATGCTTTACATCTGATAGGGGCTCTCTGAAATGATGGGGAAACATGATGTAAGTACAAATCGACAATAACTTCTCGTTAACTTCTAAAGAACTCCATTATATGAAAATACGGTTTCATCTATTTATCAAACCGTCAGTCAATATAGAAATAAAAACCCGGTCCTTCGATGATCTGTGAGTCACCTCGTCCAGCGATGAGTACAGTTGTCTGGTCGATCCTATTACTCTCTTATAATAATATGTCAATTAAGAAATCTATTAGATTATGTAACAATTCCTGTGAACCCTACATAACCTTACATGATCAATTGTAAAATATTACCCAATAATAGTTCCATGCAAATCACTAATTCAGGCCTTCCAAGGCATTGTCTTATGCCAAAATCTTATAGAGAGACATCCAGCTGGGTTGTTGCGCATGAAGGAGGCCGATCTTGGCTTTGAATCCAAGTCCTTCAGAGGAGCAGACAAGTCTCACCACTAGACCACCCAGCTGCATGCAATTCAACATGATCCGAAATAGCCAATTTAGACCTACTAAACCCACCCCTTACACTGAGCAAAATAAACACAATTGAAAGCATTCTTTTGAAAGAATACCTCCAACTTTATATCCCTCATGGAAAGCCAAATTTCAATGCATAACCTTTGCTGCTCTCATTTTTGCTATTGTACCATTCATACCCGAGTAATCCCAGATCCGTCAGTCTATGCTTTACATCTGATAGGGGCTCTCTGAAATGATGGGGAAACATGATGTAAGTACAAATCGACAATAACTTCTCGTTAACTTCTAAAGAACTCCATTATATGAAAATACGGTTTCATCTATTTATCAAACCGTCAGTCAATATAGAAATAAAAACCCGGTCCTTCGATGATCTGTGAGTCACCTGGTCCAGCGATGAGTACAGTTGTCTGGTCGATGCTATTACTCTCTTATAATAATATGTCAATTAAGAAATCTATTAGATTATGTAACAATTCCTGTGAAAACTACATAACCTTACATGATCAATTGTAAAATATTACCCAATAATAGTTCCATGCAAATCACTAATTCAGGCCTTCCAAGGCATTGTCTTATGCCAAAATCTTATAGAGAGACATCCAGCTGGGTTGTTGCGCATGAAGGAGGCCGATCTTGGCTTTGAATCCAAGTCCTTCAGAGGAGCGGACAAGTCTCACCACTAGACCACCCAGCTGCATGCAATTCAACATGATCCGAAATAGCCAATTTAGACCTACTAAACCCACCCCTTACACTGAGCAAAAGAAACACAATTGAAAGCATTCTTTTGAAAGAATACCTCCAACTTTATATCCCTCATGGAAAGCCAAATTTCAATGCATAACCTTTGCTGCTCTCATTTTGATATTGTCCATTCATACCCGAGTAATGCCAGATCCGTCAGTCTATGCTTTACATCTGATAGGGGCTCTCTGAAATGATGGGGAAACATCATGTAAGTACAAATCGACAATAACTTCTCGTTAACTTCTAAAGAACTCCATAATATGAAAATACGGTTTCATCTATTTATCAAACCGTCAGTCAATATAGAAATAAAAACCCGGTCCTTTGATGATCTGTGAGTCACCTGGTCCAGCGATGAGTACAGTTGTCTGGTCGATCCTATTACTCTCTTACAATAATATGTCAATTAAGAAATCTATTAGATTATGTAACAATTCCTGTGAACCCTACATAACCTTACATGATAAATTTGAAAATATTACCCAATAATAGTTCCATGCAAATCACTAATTCAGGCCTTCCAAGGCATTGTCTTCTGCCAAAATCTTATAGAGAGACATCCAGCTGGGTTGTTGCGCATGAAGGAGGCCGATCTTGGCTTTGAATCCAAGTCCTTCAGAGGAGCAGACAAGTCTCACCACTAGACCACCCAGCTGCATGCAATTCAACATGATCCGAAATAGCCAATTTAGACCTACTAAACCCACCCCTTACACTGAGCAAAACACAATTGAAAACATTCTTTTGAAAGAATACCTCCAACTTTATATCCCTCATGGAAAGCCAAATTTCAATGCATAACCTTTGCTGCTCTCATTTTTGCTATTGTGCCATTCATAACCGAGTAATCCCAGATCCGTCAGTCTATGCTTTACATCTGATAGGGGCTCTCTGAAATGATGGGGAAACATGATGTAAGTACAAATCGACAATAACTTCTCGTTAACTTCTAAAGAACTCCATTATATGAAAATACGGTTTCATCTATTTATCAAACCGTCAGTCAATATAGAAATAAAAACCCGGTCCTTCGATGATCTGTGAGTCACCTGGTCCAGCGATGAGTACAGTTGTCTGGTCGATCCTATTACTCTCTTATAATAATATGTCAATTAAGAAATCTATTAGATTATGTAACAATTCCTGTGAACCCTACATAACCTTACATGATCAATTGTAAAATATTACCCAATAATAGTTCCATGCAAATCACTAATTCAGGCCTTCCAAGGCATTGTCTTATGCCAAAATCTTATAGAGAGACATCCAGCTGGGTTGTTGCGCATGAAGGAGGCCGATCTTGGCTTTGAATCCAAGTCCTTCAGAGGAGCAGACAAGTCTCACCACTAGACCACCCAGCTGCATGCAATTCAACATGATCCGAAATAGCCAATTTAGACCTACTAAACCCACCCCTTACACTGAGCAAAATAAACACAATTGAAAGCATTCTTTTGAAAGAATACCTCCAACTTTATATCCCTCATGGAAAGCCAAATTTCAATGCATAACCTTTGCTGCTCTCATTTTTGCTATTGTACCATTCATACCCGAGTAATCCCAGATCCGTCAGTCTATGCTTTACATCTGATAGGGGCTCTCTGAAATGATGGGGAAACATGATGTAAGTACAAATCGACAATAACTTCTCGTTAACTTCTAAAGAACTCCATTATATGAAAATACGGTTTCATCTATTTATCAAACCGTCAGTCAATATAGAAATAAAAACCCGGTCCTTCGATGATCTGTGAGTCACCTGGTCCAGCGATGAGTACAGTTGTCTGGTCGATGCTATTACTCTCTTATAATAATATGTCAATTAAGAAATCTATTAGATTATGTAACAATTCCTGTGAAAACTACATAACCTTACATGATCAATTGTAAAATATTACCCAATAATAGTTCCATGCAAATCACTAATTCAGGCCTTCCAAGGCATTGTCTTATGCCAAAATCTTATAGAGAGACATCCAGCTGGGTTGTTGCGCATGAAGGAGGCCGATCTTGGCTTTGAATCCAAGTCCTTCAGAGGAGCGGACAAGTCTCACCACTAGACCACCCAGCTGCATGCAATTCAACATGATCCGAAATAGCCAATTTAGACCTACTAAACCCACCCCTTACACTGAGCAAAAGAAACACAATTGAAAGCATTCTTTTGAAAGAATACCTCCAACTTTATATCCCTCATGGAAAGCCAAATTTCAATGCATAACCTTTGCTGCTCTCATTTTGATATTGTCCATTCATACCCGAGTAATGCCAGATCCGTCAGTCTATGCTTTACATCTGATAGGGGCTCTCTGAAATGATGGGGAAACATCATGTAAGTACAAATCGACAATAACTTCTCGTTAACTTCTAAAGAACTCCATAATATGAAAATACGGTTTCATCTATTTATCAAACCGTCAGTCAATATAGAAATAAAAACCCGGTCCTTTGATGATCTGTGAGTCACCTGGTCCAGCGATGAGTACAGTTGTCTGGTCGATCCTATTACTCTCTTACAATAATATGTCAATTAAGAAATCTATTAGATTATGTAACAATTCCTGTGAACCCTACATAACCTTACATGATAAATTTGAAAATATTACCCAATAATAGTTCCATGCAAATCACTAATTCAGGCCTTCCAAGGCATTGTCTTATGCCAAAATCTTATAGAGAGACATCCAGCTGGGTTGTTGCGCATGAAGGAGGCCGATCTTGGCTTTGAATCCAAGTCCTTCAGAGGAGCAGACAAGTCTCACCACTAGACCACCCAGCTGCATGCAATTCAACATGATCCGAAATAGCCAATTTAGACCTACTAAACCCACCCCTTACACTGAGCAAAAGAAACACAATTGAAAGCATTCTTTTGAAAGAATACCTCAAACTTTATATCCCTCATGGAAAGCCAAATTTCAATGCATAACCTTTGCTGCTCTCATTTTTGCTATTGCACCATTCATACCCGAGTAATGCCAGATCCGTCAGTCCATGCTTTACATCTGATAGGGGCTCTCTGAAATGATGGGGAAACATCATGTAAGTACAAATCGACAATAACTTCTCGTTAACTTCTAAAGAACTCCATTATATGAAAATACGGTTTCATCTATTTATCAAACCGTCAGTCGATAAAGAAATAAAAACCCGGTCCTTCGATGATCTGTGAGTCACCTGGTCCAGCGATGAGTACAGTTGTCTGGTCGATCCTATTACTCTCTTACAATAATATGTCAATTAAGAAATCTATTAGATTATGTAACAATTCCTGTGAACCCTACATAACCTTACATTATCAATTTGAAAATATTACCCAATAATAGTTCTATGCAAATCACTAATTCAGGCCTTCCAAGGCATTGTCTTATGCCAAATTCTGATAGAGAGACATCCAGCTGGGATGTTGCACATAAAGGAGGCTCATCCTGGGTTTGAATCCAGTCCTTCAGAGGAGCAAACCAGTCTCACCACTAGACCACCCAGCTGCATGCAATTCAACATGATCCGAAATAGCCAATTTAGACCTACTAAGGCCACCCCTTACACTGAGCAAAACACAATTGAAAGCATTCTTTTGAAAGAATACCTCAAACTTTATATCCATCATGGAAAGCCAAATTTCAATGCATAACCTTTGCTGCTCTCATTTTTGCTATTGTACCATTCATACCCGAGTAATCCCAGATCCGTCAGTCTATGCTTTACATCTGATAGGGGCTCTCTGAAATGATGGGGAAACATGATGTAAGTACAAATCAACAATAACTTCTCGTTAACTTCTAAAGAACTCCATTATATGAAAATACGGTTTCATCTATTTATCAAACCGTCAGTCAATATAGAAATAAAAACCCGGTCCTTCGATGATCTGTGAGTCACCTGGTCCAGCGATGAGTACAGTTGTCTGGTCGATCCTATTACTCTCTTATAATAATATGTCAATTAAGAAATCTATTAGATTATGTAACAATTCCTGTGAACCCTACATAACCTTACATGATCAATTGTAAAATATTACCCAATAATAGTTCCATGCAAATCACTAATTCAGGCCTTCCAAGGCATTGTCTTATGCCAAAATCTTATAGAGAGACATCCAGCTGGGTTGTTGCGCATGAAGGAGGCCGATCTTGGCTTTGAATCCAAGTCCTTCAGAGGAGCAGACAAGTCTCACCACTAGACCACCCAGCTGCATGCAATTCAACATGATCCGAAATAGCCAATTTAGACCTACTAAACCCACCCCTTACACTGAGCAAAAGAAACACAATTGAAAGCATTCTTTTGAAAGAATACCTCAAACTTTATATCCCTCATGGAAAGCCAAATTTCAATGCATAACCTTTGCTGCTCTCATTTTTGCTATTGCACCATTCATACCCGAGTAATGCCAGATCCGTCAGTCCATGCTTTACATCTGATAGGGGCTCTCTGAAATGATGGGGAAACATCATGTAAGTACAAATCGACAATAACTTCTCGTTAACTTCTAAAGAACTCCATTATATGAAAATACGGTTTCATCTATTTATCAAACCGTCAGTCGATATAGAAATAAAAACCCGGTCCTTCGATGATCTGTGAGTCACCTGGTCCAGCGATGAGTACAGTTGTCTGGTCGATGCTATTACTCTCTTATAATAATATGTCAATTAAGAAATCTATTAGATTATGTAACAATTCCTGTGAAAACTACATAACCTTACATGATCAATTGTAAAATATTACCCAATAATAGTTCCATGCAAATCACTAATTCAGGCCTTCCAAGGCATTGTCTTATGCCAAAATCTTATAGAGAGACATCCAGCTGGGTTGTTGCGCATGAAGGAGGCCGATCTTGGCTTTGAATCCAAGTCCTTCAGAGGAGCAGACAAGTCTCACCACTAGACCACCCAGCTGCATGCAATTCAACATGATCCGAAATAGCCAATTTAGACCTACTAAACCCACCCCTTACACTGAGCAAAAGAAACACAATTGAAAGCATTCTTTTGAAAGAATACCTCAAACTTTATATCCCTCATGGAAAGCCAAATTTCAATGCATAACCTTTGCTGCTCTCATTTTTGCTATTGTACCATTCATACCCGAGTAATCCCAGATCCGTCAGTCTATGCTTTACATCTGATAGGGGCTCTCTGAAATGATGGGGAAACATCATGTAAGTACAAATCGACAATAACTTCTCGTTAACTTCTAAAGAACTCCATTATATGAAAATACGGTTTCATCTATTTATCAAACCGTCAGTCAATATAGAAATAAAAACCCGGTCCTTCGATGATCTGTGAGTCACCTGGTCCAGCGATGAGTACAGTTGTCTGGTCGATGCTATTACTCTCTTATAATAATATGTCAATTAAGAAATCTATTAGATTATGTAACAATTCCTGTGAAAACTACATAACCTTACATGATCAATTGTAAAATATTACCCAATAATAGTTCCATGCAAATCACTAATTCAGGCCTTCCAAGGCATTGTCTTATGCCAAAATCTTATAGAGAGACATCCAGCTGGGTTGTTGCGCATGAAGGAGGCCGATCTTGGCTTTGAATCCAAGTCCTTCAGAGGAGCAGACAAGTCTCACCACTAGACCACCCAGCTGCATGCAATTCAACATGATCCGAAATAGCCAATTTAGACCTACTAAACCCACCCCTTACACTGAGCAAAAGAAACACAATTGAAAGCATTCTTTTGAAAGAATACCTCAAACTTTATATCCCTCATGGAAAGCCAAATTTCAATGCATAACCTTTGCTGCTCTCATTTTTGCTATTGTACCATTCATACCCGAGTAATGCCAGATCCGTCAGTCCATGCTTTACATCTGATAGGGGCTCTCTGAAATGATGGGGAAACATGATGTAAGTACAAATCGACAATAACTTCTCGTTAACTTCTAAAGAACTCCATTATATGAAAATACGGTTTCATCTATTTATCAAACCGTCAGTTGATATCGAAATAAAAACCCGGTCCTTCGATGATCTGTGAGTCACCTGGTCCAGCGATGAGTACAGTTGTCTGGTCGATCCTATTACTCTCTTACAATAATATGTCAATTAAGAAATCTATTAGATTATGTAACAATTCCTGTGAACCCTACATAACCTTACATGATAAATTTGAAAATATTACCCAATAATAGTTCCATGCAAATCACTAATTCAGGCCTTCCAAGGCATTGTCTTATGCCAAAATCTTATAGAGAGACATCCAGCTGGGTTGTTGCGCATGAAGGAGGCCGATCTTGGCTTTGAATCCAAGTCCTTCAGAGGAGCAGACAAGTCTCACCACTAGACCACCCAGCTGCATGCAATTCAACATGATCCGAAATAGCCAATTTAGACCTACTAAACCCACCCCTTACACTGAGCAAAAGAAACACAATTGAAAGCATTCTTTTGAAAGAATACCTCAAACTTTATATCCCTCATGGAAAGCCAAATTTCAATGCATAACCTTTGCTGCTCTCATTTTTGCTATTGCACCATTCATACCCGAGTAATGCCAGATCCGTCAGTCCATGCTTTACATCTGATAGGGGCTCTCTGAAATGATGGGGAAACATCATGTAAGTACAAATCGACAATAACTTCTCGTTAACTTCTAAAGAACTCCATTATATGAAAATACGGTTTCATCTATTTATCAAACCGTCAGTCGATAAAGAAATAAAAACCCGGTCCTTCGATGATCTGTGAGTCACCTGGTCCAGCGATGAGTACAGTTGTCTGGTCGATCCTATTACTCTCTTACAATAATATGTCAATTAAGAAATCTATTAGATTATGTAACAATTCCTGTGAACCCTACATAACCTTACATGATCAATTTGAAAATATTACCCAATAATAGTTCCATGCAAATCACTAATTCAGGCCTTCCAAGGCATTGTCTTATGCCAAAATCTTATAGAGAGACATCCAGCTGGGATGTTGCGCATGAAGGAGGCCGATCTTGGCTTTGAATCCAAGTCCTTCAGAGGAGCAGACAAGTCTCACCACTAGACCACCCAGCTGCATGCAATTCAACATGATCTGAAATAGCCAATTTAGACCTACTAAACCCACCCCTTACACTGAGCAAAACACAATTGAAAACATTCTTTTGAAAGAATACCTCAAACTTTATATCCCTCATGGAAAGCCAAATTTCAATGCATAACCTTTGCTGCTCTCATTTTGATATTGTCCATTCATACCCGAGTAATGCCAGATCCGTCAGTCTATGCTTTACATCTGATAGGGGCTCTCTGAAATGATGGGGAAACATCATGTAAGTACAAATCGACAATAACTTCTCGTTAACTTCTAAAGAACTCCATTATATGAAAATACGGTTTCATCTATTTATCAAACCGTCAGTCAATATAGAAATAAAAACCCGGTCCTTCGATGATCTGTGAGTCACCTGGTCCAGCGATGAGTACAGTTGTCTGGTCGATCCTATTACTCTCTTATAATAATATGTCAATTAAGAAATCTATTAGATTATGTAACAATTCCTGTGAACCCTACATAACCTTACATGATCAATTGTAAAATATTACCCAATAATAGTTCCATGCAAATCACTAATTCAGGCCTTCCAAGGCATTGTCTTATGCCAAAATCTGATAGAGAGACATCCAGCTGGGATGTTGCGCATGAAGGAGGCCGATCTTGGCTTTGAATCCAAGTCCTTCAGAGGAGCAGACAAGTCTCACCACTAGACCACCCAGCTGCATGCAATTCAACATGATCCGAAATAACCAATTTAGACCTACTAAACCCACCCCTTACACTGAGCAAAAGAAACACAATTGAAAGCATTCTTTTGAAAGAATACCTCAAACTTTATATCCCTCATGGAAAGCCAAATTTCAATGCATAACCTTTGCTGCTCTCATTTTTGCTATTGCACCATTCATACCCGAGTAATGCCAGATCCGTCAGTCCATGCTTTACATCTGATAGGGGCTCTCTGAAATGATGGGGAAACATCATGTAAGTACAAATCGACAATAACTTCTCGTTAACTTCTAAAGAACTCCATTATATGAAAATACGGTTTCATCTATTTATCAAACCGTCAGTCGATATAGAAATAAAAACCCGGTCCTTCGATGATCTGTGAGTCACCTGGTCCAGCGATGAGTACAGTTGTCTGGTCGATCCTATTACTCTCTTACAATAATATGTCAATTAAGAAATCTATTAGATTATGTAACAATTCCTGTGAACCCTACATAACCTTACATGATCAATTTGAAAATATTACCCAATAATAGTTCCATGCAAATCACTAATTCAGGCCTTCCAAGGCATTGTCTTATGCCAAAATCTTATAGAGAGACATCCAGCTGGGATGTTGCGCATGAAGGAGGCCGATCTTGGCTTTGAATCCAAGTCCTTCAGAGGAGCAGACAAGTCTCACCACTAGACCACCCAGCTGCATGCAATTCAACATGATCTGAAATAGCCAATTTAGACCTACTAAGGCCACCCCATACACTGAGCAAAACACAATTGAAAGCATTCTTTTGAAAGAATACCTCAAACTTTATATCCCTCATGGAAAGCCAAATTTCAATGCATAACCTTTGCTGCTCTCATTTTTGCTATTGTACCATTCATACCCGAGTAATGCCAGATCCGTCAGTCTATGCTTTACATCTGATAGGGGCTCTCTGAAATGATGGGGAAACATCATGTAAGTACAAATCGACAATAACTTCTCGTTAACTTCTAAAGAACTCCATTATATGAAAATACGGTTTCATCTATTTATCAAACCGTCAGTCAATATAGAAATAAAAACCCGGTCCTTCGATGATCTGTGAGTCACCTGGTCCAGCGATGAGTACAGTTGTCTGGTCGATCCTATTACTCTCTAACAATAATATGTCAATTAAGAAATCTATTAGATTATGTAACAATTCCTGTGAACCCTGCATAACCTTACATGATAAATTTGAAAATATTACCCAATAATAGTTCTATGCAAATCACTAATTCAGGCCTTCCAAGGCATTGTCTTATGCCAAAATCTGATAGAGAGACATCCAGCTGGGATGTTGCGCATGAAGGAGGCCGATCTTGGCTTTGAATCCAAGTCCTTCAGAGGAGCAGACAAGTCTCACCACTAGACCACCCAGCTGCATGCAATTCAACATGATCCGAAATAGCCAATTTAGACCTACTAAACCCACCCCTTACACTGAGCAAAACACAATTGAAAACATTCTTTTGAAAGAATACCTCCAACTTTATATCCCTCATGGAAAGCCAAATTTCAATGCATAACCTTTGCTGCTCTCATTTTTGCTATTGTACCATTCATACCCGAGTAATCCCAGATCCGTCAGTCTATGCTTTACATCTGATAGGGGCTCTCTGAAATGATGGGGAAACATGATGTAAGTACAAATCGACAATAACTTCTCGTTAACTTCTAAAGAACTCCATTATATGAAAATACGGTTTCATCTATTTATCAAACCGTCAGTCAATATAGAAATAAAAACCCGGTCCTTCGATGATCTGTGAGTCACCTGGTCCAGCGATGAGTACAGTTGTCTGGTCGATCCTATTACTCTCTTATAATAATATGTCAATTAAGAAATCTATTAGATTATGTAACAATTCCTGTGAACCCTACATAACCTTACATGATCAATTGTAAAATATTACCCAATAATAGTTCCATGCAAATCACTAATTCAGGCCTTCCAAGGCATTGTCTTATGCCAAAATCTTATAGAGAGACATCCAGCTGGGTTGTTGCGCATGAAGGAGGCCGATCTTGGCTTTGAATCCAAGTCCTTCAGAGGAGCAGACAAGTCTCACCACTAGACCACCCAGCTGCATGCAATTCAACATGATCCGAAATAGCCAATTTAGACCTACTATACCCACCCCTTACACTGAGCAAAATAAACACAATTGAAAGCATTCTTTTGAAAGAATACCTCAAACTTTATATCCCTCATGGAAAGCCAAATTTCAATGCATAACCTTTGCTGCTCTCATTTTTGCTATTGTACCATTCATACCCGAGTAATGCCAGATCCGTCAGTCCATGCTTTACATCTGATAGGGGCTCTCTGAAATGATGGGGAAACATGATGTAAGTACAAATCGACAATAACTTCTCGTTAACTTCTAAAGAACTCCATTATATGAAAATACGGTTTCATCTATTTATCAAACCGTCAGTTGACATCGAAATAAAAACCCGGTCCTTCGATGATCTGTGAGTCACCTGGTCCAGCGATGAGTACAGTTGTCTGGTCGATCCTATTACTCTCTTACAATAATATGTCAATTAAGAAATCTATTAGATTATGTAACAATTCCTGTGAACCCTACATAACCTTACATGATCAATTTGAAAATATTACCCAATAATAGTTCTATGCAAATCACTAATTCAGGCCTTCCAAGGCATTGTCTTATGCCAAAATCTTATAGAGAGACATCCAGCTGGGATGTTGCGCATGAAGGAGGCCGATCTTGGCTTTGAATCCAAGTCCTTCAGAGGAGCAGACAAGTCTCACCACTAGACCACCCAGCTGCATGCAATTCAACATGATCTGAAATAGCCAATTTAGACCTACTAAACCCACCCCTTACACTGAGCAAAACACAATTGAAAACATTCTTTTGAAAGAATACCTCAAACTTTATATCCCTCATGGAAAGCCAAATTTCAATGCATAACCTTTGCTGCTCTCATTTATGCTATTGTACCATTCATACCCGAGTAATGCCAGATCCGTCAGTCCATGCTTTACATCTGATAGGGGCTCTCTGAAATGATGGGGAAACATCATGTAAGTACAAATCGACAATAACTTCTTGTTAACTTCTAAAGAACTCCATTATATGAAAATACAGTTTCATCTATTTATCAAACCGTCAGTCGATATAGAAATAAAAACCCGGTCCTTCGATGATCTGTGAGTCACCTGGTTTAGCGATGAGTACAGTTGTCTGGTCGATCCTATTACTCTCTTACAATAATCAATTAAGAAATCTATTAGATGATGTAACAATTCCTGTGAACCCTACATAACCTTACATGATCAATTTGAAAATATTACCCAATAATAGTTCTATGCAAATCACTAATTCAGGCCTTCCAAGGCATTGTCTTATGCAAAATTCTGATAGAGACACATCCAGCTGGGATGTTGCGCATAAAGGAGGCTCATCCTGGGTTTGAATCCAGTCCTTCAGAGGAGCAAACCAGTCTCACCACTAGACCACCCAGCTGCATGCAATTCAACATGATCCGAAATAGCCAATTTAGACCTACTAAGGCCACGCCTTACACTGAGCAAAACACAATTGAAAGCATTCTTTTGAAAGAATACCTCAAACTTTATATCCCTCATGGAAAGCCAAATTTCAATGCATAACCTTTGCTGCTCTCATTTTTGCTATTGTACCATTCATACCCGAGTAATCCCAGATCCGTCAGTCTATGCTTTACATCTGATAGGGGCTCTCTGAAATGATGGGGAAACATGATGTAAGTACAAATCATCAATAACTTCTCGTTAACTTCTAAAGAACTCCATTATATGAAAATACGGTTTCATCTATTTATCAAACCGTCAGTCAATATAGAAATAAAAACCCGGTCCTTCGATGATCTGTGAGTCACCTGGTCCAGCGATGAGTACAGTTGTCTGGTCGATCCTATTACTCTCTTATAATAATATGTCAATTAAGAAATCTATTAGATTATGTAACAATTCCTGTGAACCCTACATAACCTTACATGATCAATTGTAAAATATTACCCAATAATAGTTCCATGCAAATCACTAATTCAGGCCTTCCAAGGCATTGTCTTATGCCAAAATCTTATAGAGAGACATCCAGCTGGGTTGTTGCGCATGAAGGAGGCCGATCTTGGCTTTGAATCCAAGTCCTTCAGAGGAGCAGACAAGTCTCACCACTAGACCACCCAGCTGCATGCAATTCAACATGATCCGAAATAGCCAATTTAGACCTACTAAACCCACCCCTTACACTGAGCAAAAGAAACACAATTGAAAGCATTCTTTTGAAAGAATACCTCAAACTTTATATCCCTCATGGAAAGCCAAATTTCAATGCATAACCTTTGCTGCTCTCATTTTTGCTATTGTACCATTCATACCCGAGTAATGCCAGATCCGTCAGTCCATGCTTTACATCTGATAGGGGCTCTCTGAAATGATGGGGAAACATGATGTAAGTACAAATCGACAATAACTTCTCGTTAACTTCTAAAGAACTCCATTATATGAAAATACGGTTTCATCTATTTATCAAACCGTCAGTTGACATCGAAATAAAAACCCGGTCCTTCGATGATCTGTGAGTCACCTGGTCCAGCGATGAGTACAGTTGTCTGGTCGATCCTATTACTCTCTTACAATAATATGTCAATTAAGAAATCTATTAGATTATGTAACAATTCCTGTGAACCCTACATAACCTTACATGATCAATTTGAAAATATTACCCAATAATAGTTCTATGCAAATCACTAATTCAGGCCTTCCAAGGCATTGTCTTATGCCAAAATCTTATAGAGAGCTTTGAATCCAAGTCCTTCAGAGGAGCAGACAAGTCTCACCACTAGACCACCCAGCTGCATGCAATTCAACATGATCTGAAATAGCCAATTTAGACCTACTAAACCCACCCCTTACACTGAGCAAAACACAATTGAAAACATTCTTTTGAAAGAATACCTCAAACTTTATATCCCTCATGGAAAGCCAAATTTCAATGCATAACCTTTGCTGCTCTCATTTATGCTATTGTACCATTCATACCCGAGTAATGCCAGATCCGTCAGTCCATGCTTTACATCTGATAGGGGCTCTCTGAAATGATGGGGAAACATCATGTAAGTACAAATCGACAATAACTTCTTGTTAACTTCTAAAGAACTCCATTATATGAAAATACAGTTTCATCTATTTATCAAACCGTCAGTCGATATAGAAATAAAAACCCGGTCCTTCGATGATCTGTGAGTCACCTGGTTTAGCGATGAGTACAGTTGTCTGGTCGATCCTATTACTCTCTTACAATAATCAATTAAGAAATCTATTAGATGATGTAACAATTCCTGTGAACCCTACATAACCTTACATGATCAATTTGAAAATATTACCCAATAATAGTTCTATGCAAATCACTAATTCAGGCCTTCCAAGGCATTGTCTTATGCAAAATTCTGATAGAGACACATCCAGCTGGGATGTTGCGCATAAAGGAGGCTCATCCTGGGTTTGAATCCAGTCCTTCAGAGGAGCAAACCAGTCTCACCACTAGACCACCCAGCTGCATGCAATTCAACATGATCCGAAATAGCCAATTTAGACCTACTAAGGCCACGCCTTACACTGAGCAAAACACAATTGAAAGCATTCTTTTGAAAGAATACCTCAAACTTTATATCCCTCATGGAAAGCCAAATTTCAATGCATAACCTTTGCTGCTCTCATTTTTGCTATTGTACCATTCATACCCGAGTAATCCCAGATCCGTCAGTCTATGCTTTACATCTGATAGGGGCTCTCTGAAATGATGGGGAAACATGATGTAAGTACAAATCATCAATAACTTCTCGTTAACTTCTAAAGAACTCCATTATATGAAAATACGGTTTCATCTATTTATCAAACCGTCAGTCAATATAGAAATAAAAACCCGGTCCTTCGATGATCTGTGAGTCACCTGGTCCAGCGATGAGTACAGTTGTCTGGTCGATCCTATTACTCTCTTATAATAATATGTCAATTAAGAAATCTATTAGATTATGTAACAATTCCTGTGAACCCTACATAACCTTACATGATCAATTGTAAAATATTACCCAATAATAGTTCCATGCAAATCACTAATTCAGGCCTTCCAAGGCATTGTCTTATGCCAAAATCTTATAGAGAGACATCCAGCTGGGTTGTTGCGCATGAAGGAGGCCGATCTTGGCTTTGAATCCAAGTCCTTCAGAGGAGCAGACAAGTCTCACCACTAGACCACCCAGCTGCATGCAATTCAACATGATCCGAAATAGCCAATTTAGACCTACTAAACCCACCCCTTACACTGAGCAAAAGAAACACAATTGAAAGCATTCTTTTGAAAGAATACCTCAAACTTTATATCCCTCATGGAAAGCCAAATTTCAATGCATAACCTTTGCTGCTCTCATTTTTGCTATTGTACCATTCATACCCGAGTAATGCCAGATCCGTCAGTCTATGCTTTACATCTGATAGGGGCTCTCTGAAATGATGGGGAAACATCATGTAAGTACAAATCGACAATAACTTCTTGTTAACTTCTAAAGAACTCCATTATATGAAAATACGGTTTCATCTATTTATCAAACCGTCAGTCAATATAGAAATAAAAACCCGGTCCTTCGATGATCTGTGAGTCACCTGGTCCAGCGATGAGTACAGTTGTCTGGTCGATCCTATTACTCTCTAACAATAATATGTCAATTAAGAAATCTATTAGATTATGTAACAATTCCTGTGAACCCTACATAACCTTACATGATTAATTTGAAAATATTACCCAATAATAGTTCTATGCAAATCACTAATTCAGGCCTTCCAAGGCATTGTCTTATGCCAAATTCTGATAGAGAGACATCCAGCTGGGATGTTGCGCATAAAGGAGGCCCATCCTGGGTTTGAATCCAAGTCCTTCAGAGGAGCAGACCAGTCTCACCACTAGACCACCCAGCTGCATGCAATTCAACATGATCCGAAATAGCCAATTTAGACCTACTAAGGCCACCCCTTACACTGAGCAAAAGAAACAAAAGTGGAAAGCATTCTTTTGAAAGAATACCTCCAACTTTATATCCCTCATGGAAAGCCAAATTTCAATGCATAACCTTTGCTGTTTTCATTTTTGCTATTGTACCCCATTCATACCCGAGTAATGCCAGATCTGTCAGTCTATGCTTTACATCTGATAGGGGCTCTCTGAAATGATGGGGAAACATCATGTAAGTACAAATCGACAATAACTTCTCGTTAACTTCTAAAGAACTCCATTATATGAAAATACGGTTAGATCTATTTATCAAACCGTCAGTCAATATAGAAATAAAAACCCGGTCCTTCAATGATCGGTAAGTCACCTGGTTTAGCGATGAGTACAGTTGTCTGGTCGATCCTATTACTCTCTTACAATAATCAATTAAGAAATCTATTAGATGATGTAACAATTCCTGTGAACCCTACATAACCTTACATGATCAATTTGAAAATATTACCCAATAATAGTTCTATGCAAATCACTAATTCAGGCCTTCCAAGGCATTGTCTTATGCCAAATTCTGATAGAGAGACATCCAGCTGGGATGTTGCGCATAAAGGAGGCCCATCCTGGGTTTGAATCCAAGTCCTTCAGAGGAGCAGACCAGTCTCACCACTAGACCACCCAGCTGCATGCAATTCAACATGATCCGAAATAGCCAATTTAGACCTACTAAGGCCACCCCTTACACTGAGCAAAAGAAACAAAAGTGGAAAGCATTCTTTTGAAAGAATACCTCAAACTTTATATCCCTCATGGAAAGCCAAATTTCAATGCATAACCTTTGCTGCTCTCATTTTTGCTATTGTACCATTCATACCCGAGTAATGCCAGATCTGTCAGTCTATGCTTTACATCTGATAGGGGCTCTCTGAAATGATGGGGAAACATCATGTAAGTACAAATCGACAATAACTTCTCGTTAACTTCTAAAGAACTCCATTATATGAAAATACGGTTAGATCTATTTATCAAACCGTCAGTCAATATAGAAATAAAAACCCGGTCCTTCAATGATCGGTAAGTCACCTGGTTTAGCGATGAGTACAGTTGTCTGGTCGATCCTATTACTCTCTTACAATAATCAATTAAGAAATCTATTAGATGATGTAACAATTCCTGTGAACCCTACATAACCTTACATGATCAATTTGAAAATATTACCCAATAATAGTTCTATGCAAATCACTAATTCAGGCCTTCCAAGGCATTGTCTTATGCCAAATTCTGATAGAGAGACATCCAGCTGGGATGTTGCGCATAAAGGAGGCCCATCCTGGGTTTGAATCCAAGTCCTTCAGAGGAGCAGACCAGTCTCACCACTAGACCACCCAGCTGCATGCAATTCAACATGATCCGAAATAGCCAATTTAGACCTACTAAGGCCACCCCTTACACTGAGCAAAAGCAACAAAAGTGGAAAGCATTCTTTTGAAAGAATACCTCCAACTTTATATCCCTCATGGAAAGCCAAATTTCAATGCATAACCTTGGCTGCTCTCATTTTTGCTATTGTACCATTCATACCCGAGTAACGCCAGATCTGTCAGTCTATGCTTTACATCTGATAGGGGCTCTCTGAAATGATGGGGAAACATCATGTAAGTACAAATCGACAATAACTTCTCGTTAACTTCTAAAGAACTCCATTATATGAAAATACGGTTAGATCTATTTATCAAACCGTCAGTCAATATAGAAATAAAAACCCGGTCCTTCAATGATCGGTAAGTCACCTGGTTTAGCGATGAGTACTGTTGTCTGGTCGATCCTATTACTCTCTTACAATAATCAATTAAGAAATCTATTAGATGATGTAACAATTCCTGTGAACCCTACATAACCTTACATGATCAATTTGAAAATATTACCCAATAATAGTTCTATGCAAATCACTAATTCAGGCCTTCCAAGGCATTGTCTTATGCCAAATTCTGATAGAGAGACATCCAGCTGGGATGTTGCGCATAAAGGAGGCCCATCCTGGGTTTGAATCCAAGTCCTTCAGAGGAGCAGACCAGTCTCACCACTAGACCACCCAGCTGCATGCAATTCAACATGATCCGAAATAGCCAATTTAGACCTACTAAGGCCACCCCTTACACTGAGCAAAAGAAACAAAAGTGGAAAGCATTCTTTTGAAAGAATACCTCAAACTTTATATCCCTCATGGAAAGCCAAATTTCAATGCATAACCTTTGCTGCTCTCATTTTTGCTATTGTACCATTCATACCCGAGTAATGCCAGATCTGTCAGTCTATGCTTTACATCTGATAGGGGCTCTCTGAAATGATGGGGAAACATCATGTAAGTACAAATCGACAATAACTTCTCGTTAACTTCTAAAGAACTCCATTATATGAAAATACGGTTAGATCTATTTATCAAACCGTCAGTCAATATAGAAATAAAAACCCGGTCCTTCAATGATCGGTAAGTCACCTGGTTTAGCGATGAGTACAGTTGTCTGGTCGATCCTATTACTCTCTTACAATAATCAATTAAGAAATCTATTAGATGATGTAACAATTCCTGTGAACCCTACATAACCTTACATGATCAATTTGAAAATATTACCCAATAATAGTTCTATGCAAATCACTAATTCAGGCCTTCCAAGGCATTGTCTTATGCCAAATTCTGATAGAGAGACATCCAGCTGGGATGTTGCGCATAAAGGAGGCCCATCCTGGGTTTGAATCCAAGTCCTTCAGAGGAGCAGACCAGTCTCACCACTAGACCACCCAGCTGCATGCAATTCAACATGATCCGAAATAGCCAATTTAGACCTACTAAGGCCACCCCTTACACTGAGCAAAAGCAACAAAAGTGGAAAGCATTCTTTTGAAAGAATACCTCCAACTTTATATCCCTCATGGAAAGCCAAATTTCAATGCATAACCTTGGCTGCTCTCATTTTTGCTATTGTACCATTCATACCCGAGTAACGCCAGATCTGTCAGTCTATGCTTTACATCTGATAGGGGCTCTCTGAAATGATGGGGAAACATCATGTAAGTACAAATCGACAATAACTTCTCGTTAACTTCTAAAGAACTCCATTATATGAAAATACGGTTAGATCTATTTATCAAACCGTCAGTCAATATAGAAATAAAAACCCGGTCCTTCAATGATCGGTAAGTCACCTGGTTTAGCGATGAGTACTGTTGTCTGGTCGATCCTATTACTCTCTTACAATAATCAATTAAGAAATCTATTAGATGATGTAACAATTCCTGTGAACCCTACATAACCTTACATGATCAATTTGAAAATATTACCCAAATATAGTTCTATGCAAATCACTAATTCAGGCCTTCCAAGGCATTGTCTTATGCCAAATTCTGATAGAGAGACATCCAGCTGGGATGTTGCGCATAAAGGAGGCCCATCCTGGGTTTGAATCCAAGTCCTTCAGAGGAGCAGACCAGTCTCACCACTAGACCACCCAGCTGCATGCAATTCAACATGATCCAAAATAGCCAATTTAGACCTACTTAGGCCACCTCTTACACTGAGCAAAAGCAACAAAAGTGGAAAGCATTCTTTTGAAAGAATACCTCCAACTTTATATCCCTCATGGAAAGCCAAATTTCAATGCATAACCTTTGCTGTTTTCATTTTTGCTATTGTACCATTCATACCCGAGTAATGCCAGATATGTCAGTCCATGCTTTACATCTGATAGGGGCTCTCTGAAATGATGGGGAAACATCATGTAAGTACAAATCGACAATAACTTCTCGTTAACTTCTAAAGAACTCCATTATATGAAAATACGGTTAGATCTATTTATCAAACCGTCAGTCAATATAGAAATAAAAACCCGGTCCTTCAATGATCGGTAAGTCACCTGGTTTAGCGATGAGTACAGTTGTCTGGTCGATCCTATTACTCTCTTACAATAATCAATTAAGAAATCTATTAGATGATGTAACAATTCCTGTGAACCCTACATAACCTTACATGATCAATTTGAAAATATTACCCAATAATAGTTCTATGCAAATCACTAATTCAGGCCTTCCAAGGCATTGTCTTATGCCAAATTCTGATAGAGAGACATCCAGCTGGGATGTTGCGCATAAAGGAGGCCCATCCTGGGTTTGAATCCAAGTCCTTCAGAGGAGCAGACCAGTCTCACCACTAGACCACCCAGCTGCATGCAATTCAACATGATCCGAAATAGCCAATTTAGACCTACTAAGGCCACCCCTTACACTGAGCAAAAGAAACAAAAGTGGAAAGCATTCTTTTGAAAGAATACCTCCAACTTTATATCCCTCATGGAAAGCCAAATTTCAATGCATAACCTTTGCTGTTTTCATTTTTGCTATTGTACCATTCATACCCGAGTAATGCCAGATATGTCAGTCCATGCTTTACATCTGATAGGGGCTCTCTGAAATGATGGGGAAACATCATGTAAGTACAAATCGACAATAACTTCTCGTTAACTTCTAAAGAACTCCATTATATGAAAATACGGTTAGATCTATTTATCAAACCGTCAGTCAATATAGAAATAAAAACCCGGTCCTTCAATGATCGGTAAGTCACCTGGTTTAGCGATGAGTACAGTTGTCTGGTCGATCCTATTACTCTCTTACAATAATCAATTAAGAAATCTATTAGATGATGTAACAATTCCTGTGAACCCTACATAACCTTACATGATCAATTTGAAAATATTACCCAATAATAGTTCTATGCAAATCACTAATTCAGGCCTTCCAAGGCATTGTCTTATGCCAAATTCTGATAGAGAGACATCCAGCTGGGATGTTGCGCATAAAGGAGGCCCATCCTGGGTTTGAATCCAAGTCCTTCAGAGGAGCAGACCAGTCTCACCACTAGACCACCCAGCTGCATGCAATTCAACATGATCCGAAATAACCAATTTAGACCTACTAAGGCCACCCCTTACACTGAGCAAAAGAAACAAAAGTGGAAAGCATTCTTTTGAAAGAATACCTCCAACTTTATATCCCTCATGGAAAGCCAAATTTCAATGCATAACCTTTGCTGCTCTCATTTTTGCTATTGTACCATTCATACCCGAGTAATCCCAGATCTGTCAGTCTATGCTTTACATCTGATAGGGGCTCTCTGAAATGATGGGGAAACATCATGAAAGTACAAATCGACAATAACTTCTCGTTAACTTCTAAAGAACTCCATTATATGAAAATACGGTTAGATCTATTTATCAAACCGTCAGTCAATATAGAAATAAAAACCTGGTCCTTCGATGATCTGTGAGTCACCTGGTTTAGCGATGAGTACAGTTGTCTGGTCGATCCTATTACTCTCTTACAATAATCAATTAAGAAATCTATTAGATGATGTAACAATTCCTGTGAACCCTACATAACCTTACATGATCAATTTGAAAATATTACCCAATAATAGTTCTATGCAAATCACTAATTCAGGCCTTCCAAGGCATTGTCTAATGCCAAATTCTGATAGAGAGACATCCAGCTGGGATGTTGCTCATAAAGGAGGCCCATCCTGGGTTTGAATCCAAGTCCTTCAGAGGAGCAGACCAGTCTCACCACTAGACCACCCAGCTGCATGCAATTCAACATGATCCGAAATAGCCAATTTAGACCTACTAAGGCCACCCCTTACACTGAGCAAAAGCAACAAAAGTGGAAAGCATTCTTTTGAAAGAATACCTCCAACTTTATATCCCTCATGGAAAGCCAAATTTCAATGCATAACCTTGGCTACTCTCATTTTTGCTATTGTACCATTCATACCCGAGTAACGCCAGATCTGTCAGTCTATGCTTTACATCTGATAGGGGCTCTCTGAAATGATGGGGAAACATCATGTAAGTACAAATCGACAATAACTTCTCGTTAACTTCTAAAGAACTCCATTATATGAAAATACGGTTAGATCTATTTATCAAACCGTCAGTCAATATAGAAATAAAAACCCGGTCCTTCAATGATCGGTAAGTCACCTGGTTTAGCGATGAGTACAGTTGTCTGGTCGATCCTATTACTCTCTTACAATAATCAATTAAGAAATCTATTAGATGATGTAACAATTCCTGTGAACCCTACATAACCTTACATGATCAATTTGAAAATATTACCCAATAATAGTTCTATGCAAATCACTAATTCAGGCCTTCCAAGGCATTGTCTTATGCCAAATTCTGATAGAGAGACATCCAGCTGGGATGTTGCGCATAAAGGAGGCCCATCCTGGGTTTGAATCCAAGTCCTTCAGAGGAGCAGACCAGTCTCACCACTAGACCACCCAGCTGCATGCAATTCAACATGATCCGAAATAGCCAATTTAGACCTACTAAGGCCACCCCTTACACTGAGCAAAAGAAACAAAAGTGGAAAGCATTCTTTTGAAAGAATACCTCAAACTTTATATCCCTCATGGAAAGCCAAATTTCAATGCATAACCTTTGCTGCTCTCATTTTTGCTATTGTACCATTCATACCCGAGTAATGCCAGATCTGTCAGTCTATGCTTTACATCTGATAGGGGCTCTCTGAAATGATGGGGAAACATCATGTAAGTACAAATCGACAATAACTTCTCGTTAACTTCTAAAGAACTCCATTATATGAAAATACGGTTAGATCTATTTATCAAACCGTCAGTCAATATAGAAATAAAAACCCGGTCCTTCAATGATCGGTAAGTCACCTGGTTTAGCGATGAGTACAGTTGTCTGGTCGATCCTATTACTCTCTTACAATAATCAATTAAGAAATCTATTAGATGATGTAACAATTCCTGTGAACCCTAAATAACCTTACATGATCAATTTGAAAATATTACCCAATAATAGTTCTATGCAAATCACTAATTCAGGCCTTCCAAGGCATTGTCTTATGCCAAATTCTGATAGAGAGACATCCAGCTGGGATGTTGCGCATAAAGGAGGCCCATCCTGGGTTTGAATCCAAGTCCTTCAGAGGAGCAGACCAGTCTCACCACTAGACCACCCAGCTGCATGCAATTCAACATGATCCGAAATAGCCAATTTAGACCTACTAAGGCCACCCCTTACACTGAGCAAAAGCAACAAAAGTGGAAAGCATTCTTTTGAAAGAATACCTCCAACTTTATATCCCTCATGGAAAGCCAAATTTCAATGCATAACCTTTGCTGCTCTCATTTTTGCTATTGTACCATTCATACCCGAGTAATCCCAGATCTGTCAGTCTATGCTTTACATCTGATAGGGGCTCTCTGAAATGATGGGGAAACATCATGTAAGTACAAATCGACAATAACTTCTCATTAACTTCTAAAGAACTCCATTATATGAAAATACGGTTAGATCTATTTATCAAACCGTCAGTCAATATAGAAATAAAAACCTGGTCCTTCGATCATCTGTGAGTCACCTGGTTTAGCAATGAGTACAGTTGTCTGGTCGATCCTATTACTCTCTTACAATAATCAATTAAGAAATCTATTAGATGATGTAACAATTCCTGTGAACCCTACATAACCTTACATGATCAATTTGAAAATATTACCCAATAATAGTTCTATGCAAATCACTAATTCAGGCCTTCCAAGGCATTGTCTTATGCCAAATTCTGATAGAGAGACATCCAGCTGGGATGTTGCGCATAAAGGAGGCCCATCCTGGGTTTGAATCCAAGTCCTTCAGAGGAGCAGACCAGTCTCACCACTAGACCACCCAGCTGCATGCAATTCAACATGATCCGAAATAGCCAATTTAGACCTACTAAGGCCACCCCTTACACTGAGCAAAAGAAACAAAAGTGGAAAGCATTCTTTTGAAAGAATACCTCCAACTTTATATCCCTCATGGAAAGCCAAATTTCAATGCATAACCTTTGCTGTTTTCATTTTTGCTATTGTACCATTCATACCCGAGTAATGCCAGATCTGTCAGTCTATGCTTTACATCTGATAGGGGCTCTCTGAAATGATGGGGAAACATCATGTAAGTACAAATCGACAATAACTTCTCGTTAACTTCTAAAGAACTCCATTATATGAAAATACGGTTAGATCTATTTATCAAACCGTCAGTCAATATAGAAATAAAAACCCGGTCCTTCAATGATCGGTAAGTCACCTGGTTTAGCGATGAGTACAGTTGTCTGGTCGATCCTATTACTCTCTTACAATAATCAATTAAGAAATCTATTAGATGATGTAACAATTCCTGTGAACCCTACATAACCTTACATGATCAATTTGAAAATATTACCCAATAATAGTTCTATGCAAATCACTAATTCAGGCCTTCCAAGGCATTGTCTTATGCCAAATTCTGATAGAGAGACATCCAGCTGGGATGTTGCGCATAAAGGAGGCCCATCCTGGGTTTGAATCCAAGTCCTTCAGAGGAGCAGACCAGTCTCACCACTAGACCACCCAGCTGCATGCAATTCAACATGATCCGAAATAGCCAATTTAGACCTACTAAGGCCACCCCTTACACTGAGCAAAAGAAACAAAAGTGGAAAGCATTCTTTTGAAAGAATACCTCCAACTTTATATCCCTCATGGAAAGCCAAATTTCAATGCATAACCTTTGCTGTTTTCATTTTTGCTATTGTACCATTCATACCCGAGTAATGCCAGATCTGTCAGTCTATGCTTTACATCTGATAGGGGCTCTCTGAAATGATGGGGAAACATCATGTAAGTACAAATCGACAATAACTTCTCGTTAACTTCTAAAGAACTCCATTATATGAAAATACGGTTAGATCTATTTATCAAACCGTCAGTCAATATAGAAATAAAAACCCGGTCCTTCAATGATCGGTAAGTCACCTGGTTTAGCGATGAGTACAGTTGTCTGGTCGATCCTATTACTCTCTTACACTAATCAATTAAGAAATCTATTAGATGATGTAACAATTCCTGTGAACCCTACATAACCTTACATTATCAATTTGAAAATATTACCCAATAATAGTTCTATGCAAATCACTAATTCAGGCCTTCCAAGGCATTGTCTTATGCCAAATTCTGATAGAGAGACATCCAGCTGGGATGTTGCGCATAAAGGAGGCCCATCCTGGGTTTGAATCCAGTCCTTCAGAGGAGCAGACCAGTCTCACCACTAGACCACCCAGCTGCATGCAATTCAACATGATCCGAAATAGCCAATTTAGACCTACTAAGGCCACCCCTTACACTGAGCATAAGAAACAAAAGTGGAAAGCATTCTTTTGAAAGAATACCTCAAACTTTATATCCCTCATGGAAAGCCAAATTTCAATGCATAACCTTTGCTGCTCTCATTTTTGCTATTGTACCATTCATACCCGAGTAATCCTAGATCTGTCAGTCTATGCTTTACATCTAATAGGGGCTCTCTGAAATGATGGGGAAACATCATGTAAGTACAAATCGACAATAACTTCTCGTTAATTTCTAAAGAACTCCATTATATGAAAATACGGTTAGATCTATTTATCAAACCGTCAGTCAATATAGAAATAAAAACCTGGTCCTTCGATGATCTGTGAGTCACCTGGTTTAGCGATGTGTACAGTTGTCTGGTCGATCCTATTACTCTCTTACAATAATCAATTAAGAAATCTATTAGATGATGTAACAATTCCTGTGAACCCTACATAACCTTACATGATCAATTTGAAAATATTACCCAATAATAGTTCTATGCAAATCACTAATTCAGGCCTTCCAAGGCATTGTCTTATGCCAAATTCTGATAGAGAGACATCCAGCTGGGATGTTGCGCATAAAGGAGGCTCATCCTGGGTTTGAATCCAGTCCTTCAGAGGAGCAGACCAGTCTCACCACTAGACCACCCAGCTGCATGCAATTCAACATGATCCGAAATAGCCAATTTAGACCTACTAAGGCCACCCCTTACACTGAGCAAAAGAAACAAAAGTTGAAAGCATTCTTTTGAAAGAATACCTCCAACTTTATATCCCTCATGGAAAGCCAAATTTCAATGCATAACCTCTGCTGCTCTCATTTTTGCTATTGTACCATTCATACCCGTATAATGCCAGATCTGTCAGTCTATGCTTTACATCTGATAGAGGCTCTCTGAAATGATGGGGAAACATCATGTAAGTACAAATCGACAATAACTTCTCGTTAACTTCTAAAGAACTCCATTATATGAAAATACGGTTAGATCTATTTATCAAACCGTCAGTCAATATAGAAATAAAAACCCGGTCCTTCAATGATCGGTAAGTCACCTGGTTTAGCGATGAGTACAGTTGTCTGGTCGATCCTATTACTTTCTTACAATAATCAATTAAGAAATCTATTAGATGATGTAAAAATTCCTGTGAACCCTACATAACCTTACATGATCAATTTGAAAATATTACCCAATAATAGTTCTATGCAAATCACTAATTCAGGCCTTCCAAGGCATTGTCTTATGCCAAATTCTGATAGAGAGACATCCAGCTGGGATGTTGCGCATAAAGGAGGCTCATCCTGGGTTTGAATCCAGTCCTTCAGAGGAGCAGACCTGTCTCACCACTAGACCACCCAGCTGCATGCAATTCAACATGATCCGAAATAGCCAATTTAGACCTACTAAGGCCACCCCTTACACTGAGCAAAAGAAACAAAAGTTGAAAGCATTCTTTTGAAAGAATACCTCCAACTTTATATCCCTCATGGAAAGCCAAATTTCAATGCATAACCTTTGCTGCTCTCATTTTTGCTATTGTACCATTCATACCCGTATAATGCCAGATCTGTCAGTCTATGCTTTACATCTGATAGAGGCTCTCTGAAATGATGGGGAAACATCATGTAAGTACAAATCGACAATAACTTCTCGTTAACTTCTAAAGAACTCCATTATATGAAAATACGGTTAGATCTATTTATCAAACCGTCAGTCAATATAGAAATAAAAACCCGGTCCTTCAATGATCGGTAAGTCACCTGGTTTAGCGATGAGTACAGTTGTCTGGTCGATCCTATTACTTTCTTACAATAATCAATTAAGAAATCTATTAGATGATGTAAAAATTCCTGTGAACCCTACATAACCTTACATGATCAATTTGAAAATATTACCCAATAATAGTTCTATGCAAATCACTAATTCAGGCCTTCCAAGGCATTGTCTTATGCCAAATTCTGATAGAGAGACATCCAGCTGGGATGTTGCGCATAAAGGAGGCTCATCCTGGGTTTGAATCCAGTCCTTCAGAGGAGCAGACCAGTCTCACCACTAGACCACCCAGCTGCATGCAATTCAACATGATCCGAAATAGCCAATTTAGACCTACTAAGGCCACCCCTTACACTGAGCAAAAGAAACAAAAGTTGAAAGCATTCTTTTGAAAGAATACCTCCAACTTTATATCCCTCATGGAAAGCCAAATTTCAATGCATAACCTTTGCTGCTCTCATTTTTGCTATTGTACCATTCATACCCGTATAATGCCAGATCTGTCAGTCTATGCTTTACATCTGATAGAGGCTCTCTGAAATGATGGGGAAACATCATGTAAGTACAAATCGACAATAACTTCTCGTTAACTTCTAAAGAACTCCATTATATGAAAATACGGTTAGATCTATTTATCAAACCGTCAGTCAATATAGAAATAAAAACCCGGTCCTTCAATGATCGGTAAGTCACCTGGTTTAGCGATGAGTACAGTTGTCTGGTCGATCCTATTACTTTCTTACAATAATCAATTAAGAAATCTATTAGATGATGTAAAAATTCCTGTGAACCCTACATAACCTTACATGATCAATTTGAAAATATTACCCAATAATAGTTCTATGCAAATCACTAATTCAGGCCTTCCAAGGCATTGTCTTATGCCAAATTCTGATAGAGAGACATCCAGCTGGGATGTTGCGCATAAAGGAGGCTCATCCTGGGTTTGAATCCAGTCCTTCAGAGGAGCAGACCAGTCTCACCACTAGACCACCCAGCTGCATGCAATTCAACATGATCCGAAATAGCCAATTTAGACCTACTAAGGCCACCCCTTACACTGAGCAAAAGAAACAAAAGTTGAAAGCATTCTTTTGAAAGAATACCTCCAACTTTATATCCCTCATGGAAAGCCAAATTTCAATGCATAACCTTTGCTGCTCTCATTTTTGCTATTGTACCATTCATACCCGTATAATGCCAGATCTTTCAGTCTATGCTTTACATCTGATAGAGGCTCTCTGAAATGATGGGGAAACATCATGTAAGTACAAATCGACAATAACTTCTCGTTAACTTCTAAAGAACTCCATTATATGAAAATACGGTTAGATCTATTTATCAAACCGTCAGTCAATATAGAAATAAAAACCCGGTCCTTCAATGATCGGTAAGTCACCTGGTTTAGCGATGAGTACAGTTGTCTGGTCGATCCTATTACTTTCTTACAATAATCAATTAAGAAATCTATTAGATGATGTAACAATTCCTGTGAACCCTACATAACCTTACATGATCAATTTGAAAATATTACCCAATAATAGTTCTATGCAAATCACTAATTCAGGCCTTCCAAGGCATTGTCTTATGCCAAATTCTGATAGAGAGACATCCAGCTGGGATGTTGCGCATAAAGGAGGCCCATCCTGGGTTTGAATCCAAGTCCTTCAGAGGAGCAGACCAGTCTCACCACTAGACCACCCAGCTGCATGCAATTCAACATGATCCGAAATAGCCAATTTAGACCTACTAAGGCTACCCCTTACACTGAGCATAAGAAACAAAAGTGGAAAGCATTCTTTTGAAAGAATACCTCCAACTTTATATCCCTCATGGAAAGCCAAATTTCAATGCATAACCTTTGCTGCTCTCATTTTTGCTATTGTACCATTCATACCCGAGTAATCCTAGATCTGTCAGTCTATGCTTTACATCTAATAGGGGCTCTCTGAAATGATGGGGAAACATCATGTAAGTACAAATCGACAATAACTTCTCGTTAATTTCTAAAGAACTCCATTATATGAAAATACGGTTAGATCTATTTATCAAACCGTCAGTCAATATAGAAATAAAAACCTGGTCCTTCGATGATCTGTGAGTCACCTGGTGTAGCGATGTGTACAGTTGTCTGGTCGATCCTATTACTTTCTTACAATAATCAATTAAGAAATCTATAAGATGATGTAACAATTCCTGTGAACCCTACATAACCTTACATGATCAATTTGAAAATATTACCCAATAATAGTTCTATGCAAATCACTAATTCAGGCCTTCCAAGGCATTGTCTTATGCCAAATTCTGATAGAGAGACATCCAGCTGGGATGTTGCGCATAAAGGAGGCCCATCCTGGGTTTGAATCCAAGTCCTTCAGAGGAGCAGACCAGTCTCACCACTAGACCACCCAGCTGCATGCAATTCAACATGATCCGAAATAGCCAATTTAGACCTACTAAGGCCACCCCTTACACTGAGCAAAAGAAACAAAAGTGGAAAGCATTCTTTTGAAAGAATACCTCCAACTTTATATCCCTCATGGAAAGCCAAATTTCAATGCATAACCTTTGCTGCTCTCATTTTTGCTATTGTACCATTCATACCCGAGTAATGCCAGATCTGTCAGTCTATGCTTTACATCTGATAGGGGCTCTCTGAAATGATGGGGAAACATCATGTAAGTACAAATCGACAATAACTTCTCGTTAACTTCTAAAGAACTCCATTATATGAAAATACGGTTAGATCTATTTATCAAACCGTCAGTCAATATGGAAATAAAAACCCGGTCCTTCGATGATCGGTAAGTCACCTGGTTTAGCGATGAGTACAGTTGTCTGGTCGAATCCTATTACTCTCTTACAATAATCAATTAAGAAATCTATTAGATGATGTAACAATTCCTGTGAACCCTACATAACCTTACATGATCAATTTCAAAATATTACCCAATAATAGTTCTATGCAAATCACTAATTCAGGCCTTCCAAGGCATTGTCTTATGCCAAATTCTGATAGAGAGACATCCAGCTGGGATGTTGCGCATAAAGGAGGCTCATCCTGGGTTTGAATCCAGTCCTTCAGAGGAGCAGACCAGTCTCACCACTAGACCACCCAGCTGCATGCAATTCAACATGATCCGAAATAGCCAATTTAGACCTACTAAGGCCACCCCTTACACTGAGCATAAGAAACAAAAGTGGAAAGCATTCTTTTGAAAGAATACCTCCAACTTTATATCCCTCATGGAAAGCCAAATTTCAATGCATAACCTTTGCTGCTCTCATTTTTGCTATTGTACCATTCATACCCGTATAATGCCAGATCTGTCAGTCTATGCTTTACATCTGATAGAGGCTCTCTGAAATGATGGGGAAACATCATGTAAGTACAAATCGACAATAACTTCTCGTTAACTTCTAAAGAACTCCATTATATGAAAATACGGTTAGATCTATTTATCAAACCGTCAGTCAATATAGAAATAAAAACCTGGTCCTTCAATGATCGGTAAGTCACCTGGTTTAGCGATGAGTACAGTTGTCTGGTCGATCCTATTACTTTCTTACACTAATCAATTAAGAAATCTATTAGATGATGTAACAATTCCTGTGAACCCTACATAACCTTACATGATCAATTTGAAAATATTACCCAATAATAGTTCTATGCAAATCACTAATTCAGGCCTTCCAAGGCATTGTCTTATGCCAAATTCTGATAGAGAGACATCCAGCTGGGATGTTGCGCATAAAGGAGGCTCATCCTGGGTTTGAATCCAAGTCCTTCAGAGGAGCAGACCAGTCTCACCACTAGACCACCCAGCTGCATGCAATTCAACATGATCCGAAATAGCCAATTTAGACCTACTAAGGCCACCCCTTACACTGAGCAAAAGAAACAAAAGTGGAAAGCATTCTTTTGAAAGAATACCTCCAACTTTATATCCCTCATGGAAAGCCAAATTTCAATGCATAACCTTTGCTGCTCTCATTTTTGCTATTGTACCATTCATACCCGAGTAATCCTAGATCTGTCAGTCTTTGCTTTACATCTGATAGGGGCTCTCTGAAATGATGGGGAAACATCATGTAAGTACAAATCGACAATAACTTCTCGTTAACTTCTAAAGAACTCCATTATATGAAAATACGGTTAGATCTATTTATCAAACCGTCAGTCAATATGGAAATAAAAACCCGGTCCTTCGATGATCGGTAAGTCACCTGGTTTAGCGATGAGTACAGTTGTCTGGTCGAATCCTATTACTCTCTTACAATAATCAATTAAGAAATCTATTAGATGATGTAACAATTCCTGTGAACCCTACATAACCTTACATGATCAATTTAAAAATATTACCCAATAATACTTCTATGCAAATCACTAATTCAGGCCTTCCAAGGCATTGTCTTATGCCAAATTCTGATAGAGAGACATCCAGCTGGGATGTTGCGCATAAAGGAGGCTCATCCTGGGTTTGAATCCAGTCCTTCAGAGGAGCAGACCAGTCTCACCACTAGACCACCCAGCTGCATGCAATTCAACATGATCCGAAATAGCCAATTTAGACCTACTAAGGCCACCCCTTACACTGAGCAAAAGAAACAAAAGTTGAAAGCATTCTTTTGAAAGAACACCTCCAACTTTATATCCTCATGGAAAGCCCAATTTCAATGCATAACCTTTGCTGCTCTCATTTTTGCTATTGTACCATTCATACCCGTATAATGCCAGATCTGTCAGTCTATGCTTTACATCTGATAGGGGCTCTCTGAAATGATGGGGAAACATCATGTAAGTACAAATCGACAATAACTTCTCGTTAACTTCTAAAGAACTCCATTATATGAAAATACGGTTAGATCTATTTATCAAACCGTCAGTCAATATAGAAATAAAAACCTGGTCCTTCAATGATCGGTAAGTCACCTGGTTAAGCAATGAGTACAGTTGTCTGGTCGATCCTATTACTCTCTTACAATAATCAATTAAGAAATCTATTAGATGATGTAACAATTCCTGTGAACCCTACATAACCTTACATGATCAATTTGAAAATATTACCCAATAATAGTTCTATGCAAATCACTAATTCAGGCCTTCCAAGGCATTGTCTTATGCCAAATTCTGATAGAGAGACATCCATCTGGGATGTTGCGCATAAAGGAGGCCCATCCTGGGTTTGAATCCAAGTCCTTCAGAGGAGCAGACCAGTCTCACCACTAGACCACCCAGCTGCATGCAATTCAACATGATCCGAAATAGCCAATTTAGACCTACTAAGGCCACCCCTTACACTGAGCAAAAGAAACAAAAGTGGAAAGCATTCTTTTGAAAGAATACCTCCAACTTTATATCCCTCATGGAAAGCCAAATTTCAATGCATAACCTTTGCTGCTCTCATTTTTGCTATTGTACCATTCATACCCGAGTAATGCCAGATCTGTCAGTCTATGCTTTACATCTGATAGGGGCTCTCTGAAATGATGGGGAAACATCATGTAAGTACAAATCGACAATAACTTCTCGTTAACTTCTAAAGAACTCCATTATATGAAAATACGGTTAGATCTATTTATCAAACCGTCAGTCAATATGGAAATAAAAACCCGGTCCTTCGATGATCGGTAAGTCACCTGGTTTAGCGATGAGTACAGTTGTCTGGTCGAATCCTATTACTCTCTTACAATAATCAATTAAGAAATCTATTAGATGATGTAACAATTCCTGTGAACCCTACATAACCTTACATGATCAATTTGAAAATATTACCCAATAATAGTTCTATGCAAATCACTAATTCAGGCCTTCCAAGGCATTGTCTTATGCCAAATTCTGATAGAGAGACATCCAGCTGGGATGTTGCGCATAAAGGAGGCTCATCCTGGGTTTGAATCCAGTCCTTCAGAGGAGCAGACCAGTCTCACCACTAGACCACCCAGCTGCATGCAATTCAACATGATCCGAAATAGCCAATTTAGACCTACTAAGGCCACCCCTTACACTGAGCAAAAGAAACAAAAGTTGAAAGCATTCTTTTGAAAGAACACCTCCAACTTTATATCCTCATGGAAAGCCAAATTTCAATGCATAACCTTTGCTGCTCTCATTTTTGCTATTGTACCATTCATACCCGAGTAATGCCAGATCTGTCAGTCTATGCTTTACATCTGATAGGGGCTCTCTGAAATGATGGGGAAACATCATGTAAGTACAAATCGACAATAACTTCTCGTTAACTTCTAAAGAACTCCATTATATGAAAATACGGTTAGATCTATTTATCAAACCGTCAGTCAATATAGAAATAAAAACCCGGTCCTTCAATGATCGGTAAGTCACCTGGTTTAGCGATGAGTACAGTTGTCTGGTCGAATCCTATTACTCTCTTACAATAATCAATTAAGAAATCTATTAGATGATGTAACAATTCCTGTGAACCCTACATAACCTTACATAATCAATTTGAAAATATTACCCAATAATAGTTCTATGCAAATCACTAATTCAGGCCTTCCAAGGCATTGTCTTATGCCAAATTCTGATAGAGAGACATCCAGCTGGGATGTTGCGCATAAAGGAGGCCCATCCTGGGTTTCAATCCAAGTCCTTCAGAGGAGCAGACCAGTCTCACCACTAGACCACCCAGCTGCATGCAATTCAACATGATCCGAAATAGCCAATTTAGACCTACTAAGGCCACCCCTTACACTGAGCAAAAGAAACAAAAGTGGAAAGCATTCTTTTGAAAGAATACCTCCAACTTTATATCCCTCATGGAAAGCCAAATTTCAATGCATAACCTTTGCTGCTCTCATTTTTGCTATTGTACCATTCATACCCGAGTAATCCCAGATCTGTCAGTCTATGCTTTACATCTGATAGGGGCTCTCTGAAATGATGGGGAAACATCATGTAAGTACAAATCGACAATAACTTCTCGTTAATTTCTAAAGAACTCCATTATATGAAAATACGGTTAGATCTATTTATCAAACCGTCAGTCAATATAGAAATAAAAACCTGGTCCTTCGATGATCTGTGAGTCACCTGGTTTAGCGATGAGTACAGTTGTCTGGTCGATCCTATTACTCTCTTACAATAATCAATTAAGAAATCTATTAGATGATGTAACAATTCCTGTGAACCCTACATAACCTTACATGATCAATTTGAAAATATTACCCAATAATAGTTCTATGCAAATCACTAATTCAGGCCTTCCAAGGCATTGTCTTATGCCAAATTCTGATAGAGAGACATCCTGCTGGGACGTTGCGCATAAAGGAGGCCCATCCTGGGTTTGAATCCAAGTCCTTCAGAGGAGCAGACCAGTCTCACCACTAGACCACCCAGCTGCATGCAATTCAACATGATCCGAAATAGCCAATTTAGACCTACTAAGGCCACCCCTTACACTGAGCATAAGAAACAAAAGTGGAAAGCATTCTTTTGAAAGAATACCTCCAACTTTATATCCCTCATGGAAAGCCAAATTTCAATGCATAACCTTTGCTGCTCTCATTTTTGCTATTGTACCATTCATACCCAAGTAATCCCAGATCTGTCAGTCTATGCTTTACATCTGATAGGGGCTCTCTGAAATGATGGGGAAACATCATGTAAGTACAAATCGACAATAACTTCTCGTTAATTTCTAAAGAACTCCATTATATGAAAATACGGTTAGATCTATTTATCAAACCGTCAGTCAATATAGAAATAAAAACCCGGTCCTTCAATGATCGGTAAGTCACCTGGTTTAGCAATGAGTACAGTTGTCTGGTCGATCCTATTACTCTCTTACAATAATCAATTAAGAAATCTATTAGATGATGTAACAATTCCTGTGAACCCTACATAACCTTACATGATCAATTTGAAAATATTACCCAATAATAGTTCTATGCAAATCACTAATTCAGGCCTTCCAAGGCATTGTCTTATGCCAAATTCTGATAGAGAGACATCCAGCTGGGATGTTGCGCATAAAGGAGGCCCATCCTGGGTTTGAATCCAGTCTTTCAGAGGAGCAGACCAGTCTCACCACTAGACCACCCAGCTGCATGCAATTCAACATGATCCGAAATAGCCAATTTAGACCTACTAAGGCCACCCCTTACACTGAGCAAAAGAAACAAAAGTGGAAAGCATTCTTTTGAAAGAATACCTCCAACTTTATATCCCTCATAGAAAGCCAAATTTCAATGCATAACCTTTGCTGCTCTCATTTTTGCTATTGTACCATTCATACCCGAGTAATGCCAGATCTGTCAGTCTATGCTTTACATCTGATAGGGGCTCTCTGAAATGATGGGGAAACATCATGTAAGTACAAATCGACAATAACTTCGTTAACTTCTAAAGAACTCCATTATATGAAAATACGGTTAGATCTATTTATCAAACCGTCAGTCAATATAGAAATAAAAACCCGGTCCTTCGATGATCTGTGAGTCACCTGGTTTAGCGATGAGTACAGTTGTCTGGTCGATCCTATTACTCTCTTACAATAATCAATTAAGAAATCTATTAGATGATGTAACAATTCCTGTGAACCCTACATAACCTTACATGATCAATTTGAAAATATTACCCAATAATAGTTCTATGCAAATCACTAATTCAGGCCTTCCAAGGCATTGTCTTATGCCAAATTCTGATAGAGAGACATCCAGCTGGGATGTTGCGCATAAAGGAGGCTCATCCTGGGTTTGAATCCAGTCCTTCAGAGGAGCAGACCAGTCTCACCACTAGACCACCCAGCTGCATGCAATTCAACATGATCCGAAATAGCCAATTTAGACCTACTAAGGCCACCCCTTACACTGAGCAAAAGAAACAAAAGTGGAAAGCATTCTTTTGAAAGAATACCTCCAACTTTATATCCCTCATGGAAAGCCAAATTTCAATGCATAACCTTTGCTGCTCTCATTTTTGCTATTGTACCTTTCATACCCGAGTAATGCCAGATCTGTCAGTCTATGCTTTACATCTGATAGGGGCTCTCTGAAATGATGGGGAAACATCATGTAAGTACAAATCGACAATAACTTCTCGTTAACTTCTAAAGAACTCCATTATATGAAAATACGGTTAGATCTATTTATCAAACCGTCAGTCAATACAGAAATAAAAACCCGGTCCTTCAATGATCGGTAAGTCACCTGGTTTAGCAATGAGTACAGTTGTCTGGTCGATCCTATTAATCTCTTACAATAATCAATTAAGAAATCTATTAGATGATGTAACAATTCCTGTGAACCCTACATAACCTTACATGATCAATTTGAAAATATTACCCAATAATAGTTCTATGCAAATCACTAATTCAGGCCTTCCAAGGCATTGTCTTATGCCAAATTCTGATAGAGAGACATCCAGCTGGGATGTTGCGCATAAAGGAGGCCCATCCTGGGTCTGAATCCAGTCCTTCAGAGGAGCAGACCAGTCTCACCATTAGACCACCCAGCTGCATGCAATTCAACATGATCCGAAATAGCCAATTTAGACCTACTAAGGCCACCCCTTACACTGAGCAAAAGAAACAAAAGTTGAAAGCATTCTTTTGAAAGAATACCTCCAATTTATATCCCTCATGGAAAGCCAAATTTCAATGCATAACCTTTGCTGCTCTCATTTTTGCTATTGTACCATTCATACCCGAGTAATGCCAGATCTGTCAGTCTATGCTTTACATCTGATAGGGGCTCTCTGAAATGATGGGGAAACATCATGTAAGTACAAATCGACAATAACTTCTCGTTAACTTCTAAAGAACTCCATCATATTAAAATACGGTTAGATCTATTTATCAAACCGTCAGTCAATCTAGAAATAAAAACCCGGTCCTTCAATGATCGGTAAGTCACCTGGTTTAGCGATGAGTACAGTTGTCTGGTCGATCCTATTACTCTCTTACAATAATCAATTAAGAAATCTATTAGATGATGTAACAATTCCTGTGAACCCTACATAACCTTACATGATCAATTTGAAAATATTACCCAATAATAGTTCTATGCAAATCACTAATTCAGTGTCAGTCTATGCTTTACATCTGATAGGGGCTCTCTGAAATGATGGGGAAACATCATGTAAGTACAAATCGACAATAACTTCTCGTTAACTTCTAAAGAACTCCATTATATTAAAATACGGTTAGATCTATTTATCAAACCGTCAGTCAATATAGAAATAAAAACCCGGTCCTTCGATGATCTGTGAGTCACCTGGTTTAGCGATGAGTACAGTTGTCTGGTCGATCCTATTACTCTCTTACAATAATCAATTAAGAAATCTATTAGATGATGTAACAATTCCTGTGAACCCTACATAACCTTACATGATCAATTTGAAAATATTACCCAATAATAGTTCTATGCAAATCACTAATTCAGTGTCAGTCTATGCTTTACATCTGATAGGGGCTCTCTGAAATGATGGGGAAACATCATGTAAGTACAAATCGACAATAACTTCTCGTTAACTTCTAAAGAACTCCATTATATTAAAATACGGTTAGATCTATTTATCAAACCGTCAGTCAATATAGAAATAAAAACCCGGTCCTTCGATGATCTGTGAGTCACCTGGTTTAGCGATGAGTACAGTTGTCTGGTCGATCCTATTACTCTCTTACAATAATCAATTAAGAAATCTATTAGATGATGTAACAATTCCTGTGAACCCTACATAACCTTACATGATCAATTTGAAAATATTACCCAATAATAGTTCTATGCAAATCACTAATTCAGGCCTTCCAAGGCATTGTCTTATGCCAAATTCTGATAGAGAGACATCCAGCTGGGATGTTGCGCATAAAGGAGGCTCATCCTGGGTTTGAATCCAGTCCTTCAGAGGAGCAGACCAGTCTCACCACTAGACCACCCAGCTGCATGCAATTCAACATGATCCGAAATAGCCAATTTAGACCTACTAAGGCCACCCCTTACACTGAGCAAAAAAAACAAAAGTTGAAAGCAATCTTTTGAAAGAATACCTCCAACTTTATATCCCTCATGGAAAACCAAATTTCAATGCATAACCTTTGCTGCTCTCATTTTTGCTATTGTACCATTCATACCCGAGTAATGCCAGATCTGTCAGTCTTTGCTTTACATCTGATAGGGGCTCTCTGAAATGATGGGGAAACATCATGTAAGTACAAATCGACAATAACTTCTCGTTAACTTCTAAAGAACTCCATTATATGAAAATACGGTTAGATCTATTTATCAAACCGTCTGTCAATATAGAAATAAAAACCCGGTCCTTCGATGATCTGTGAGTCACCTGGTTTAGCGATGAGTACAGTTGTCTGGTCGATCCTATTACTCTCTTACAATAATCAATTAAGAAATCTATTAGATGATGTAACAATTCCTGTGAACCCTACATAACCTTACATGATCAATTTGAAAATATTACCCAATAATAGTTCTATGCAAATCACTAATTCAGGCCTTCCAAGGCATTGTCTTATGCCAAATTCTGATAGAGAGACATCCAGCTGGGATGTTGCGCATAAAGGAGGCCCATCCTGGGTTTGAATCCAGTCCTTCAGAGGAGCAGACCAGTCTCACCACTAGACCACCCAGCTGCATGCAATTCAACATCATCCGAAATAGCCAATTTAGACCTACTAAGGCCACCCCTTACACTGAGCATAAGAAACAAAAGTGGAAAGCATTCTTTTGAAAGAATACCTCCAACTTTATATCCCTCATGGAAAGCCAAATTTCAATGCATAACCTTTGCTGCTCTCATTTTTGCTATTGTACCTTTCATACCCGAGTAATGCCAGATCTGTCAGTCTATGCTTTACATCTGATAGGGGCTCTCTGAAATGATGGGGAAACATCATGTAAGTACAAATCGACAATAACTTCTCGTTAACTTCTAAAGAACTCCATTATATGAAAATACGGTTAGATCTATTTATCAAACCGTCAGTCAATATAGAAATAAAAACCTGGTCCTTCGATGATCTGTGAGTCACCTGGTTTAGCGATGAGTACAGTTGTCTGGTCGATCCTATTACTCTCTTACAATAATCAATTAAGAAATCTATTAGATGATGTAACAATTCCTGTGAACCCTACATAACCTTACATGATCAATTTGAAAATATTACCCAATAATAGTTCTATGCAAATCACTAATTCAGGCCTTCCAAGGCATTGTCTTATGCCAAATTCTGATAGAGACACATCCAGCTGGGATGTTGCACATAAAGGAGGCCCATCCTGGGTTTGAATCCAGTCCTTCAGAGGAGCAGACCAGTCTCACCACTAGACCACCCAGCTGCATGCAATTCAACATGATCCGAAATAGCCAATTTAGACCTACTAAGGCCACCCCTTACACTGAGCAAAAGAAACAAAAGTGGAAAGCATTCTTTTGAAAGAATACCTCAAACTTTATATCCCTCATGGAAAGCCAAATTTCAATGCATAACCTTTGCTGCTCTCATTTTTGCTATTGTACCATTCATACCCGAGTAATCCCAGATCTGTCAGTCTATGCTTTACATCTGATAGGGGCTCTCTGAAATGATGGGGAAACATCATGTAAGTACAAATCGACAATAACTTCTCGTTAATTTCTAAAGAACTCCATTATATGAAAATACGGTTAGATCTATTTATCAAACCGTCAGTCAATATAGAAATAAAAACCTGGTCCTTCGATGATCTGTGAGTCACCTGGTTTAGCGATGAGTACAGTTGTCTGGTCGATCCTATTACTCTCTTACAATAATCAATTAAGAAATCTATTAGATGATGTAACAATTCCTGTGAACCCTACATAACCTTACATGATCAATTTGAAAATATTACCCAATAATAGTTCTATGCAAATCACTAATTCAGGCCTTCCAAGGCATTGTCTTATGCCAAATTCTGATAGAGAGACATCCAGCTGGGATGTTGCGCATAAAGGAGGCTCGTCCTGGGTTTGAATCCAGTCCTTCAGAGGAGCAGACCAGTCTCACCACTAGACCACCCAGCTGCATGCAATTCAACATGATCCGAAATAGCCAATTTAGACCTACTAAGGCCACCCCTTACACTGAGCAAAAGAAACAAAAGTGGAAAGCATTCTTTTGAAAGAATACCTCCAACTTTATATCCCTCATGGAAAGCCAAATTTCAATGCATAACCTTTGCTGCTCTCATTTTTGCTATTGTACCATTCATACCCGAGTAATGCCAGATCTGTCAGTCTATGCTTTACATCTGATAGGGGCTCTCTGAAATGATGGGGAAACATCATGTAAGTACAAATCGACAATAACTTCTCGTTAACTTCTAAAGAACTCCATTATATGAAAATACGGTTAGATCTATTTATCAAACCGTCAGTCAATATAGAAATAAAAACCCGGTCCTTCAATGATCGGTAAGTCACCTGGCTTAGCGATGAGTACAATTGTCTGGTCGATCCTATTACTCTCTTACAATAATCAATTAAGAAATCTATTAGATGATGTAACAATTCCTGTGAACCCTACATAACCTTACATGATCAATTTGAAAATATTACCCAATAATAGTTCTATGCAAATCACTAATTCAGGCCTTCCAAGGCATTGTCTTATGCCAAATTCTGATAGAGAGACATCCAGCTGGGATGTTGCGCATAAAGGAGGCTCATCCTGGGTTTGAATCCAAGTCCTTCAGAGGAGCAGACCAGTCTCACCACTAGACCACCCAGCTGCATGCAATTCAACATGATCCGAAATAGCCAATTTAGACCTACTAAGGCCACCCCTTACACTGAGCATAAGAAACAAAAGTTGAAAGCATTCTTTTGAAAGAATACCTCCAACTTTATATCCCTCATGGAAAGCCAAATTTCAATGCATAACCTTTGCTGCTCTCATTTTTGCTATTGTACCATTCATACCCAAGTAATCCCAGATCTGTCAGTCTATGCTTTACATCTGATAGGGGCTCTCTGAAATGATGGGGAAACATCATGTAAGTACAAATCGACAATAACTTCTCGTTAATTTCTAAAGAACTCCATTATATGAAAATACGGTTAGATCTATTTATCAAACCGTCAGTCAATATAGAAATAAAAACCCGGTCCTTCAATGATCGGTAAGTCACCTGGTTTAGCAATGAGTACAGTTGTCTGGTCGATCCTATTACTCTCTTACAATAATCAATTAAGAAATCTATTAGATGATGTAACAATTCCTGTGAACCCTACATAACCTTACATGATCAATTTGAAAATATTACCCAATAATAGTTCTATGCAAATCACTAATTCAGGCCTTCCAAGGCATTGTCTTATGCCAAATTCTGATAGAGAGACATCCAGCTGGGATGTTGCGCATAAAGGAGGCCCATCCTGGGTTTGAATCCAGTCTTTCAGAGGAGCAGACCAGTCTCACCACTAGACCACCCAGCTGCATGCAATTCAACATGATCCGAAATAGCCAATTTAGACCTACTAAGGCCACCCCTTACACTGAGCAAAAGAAACAAAAGTGGAAAGCATTCTTTTGAAAGAATACCTCCAACTTTATATCCCTCATAGAAAGCCAAATTTCAATGCATAACCTTTGCTGCTCTCATTTTTGCTATTGTACCATTCATACCCGAGTAATGCCAGATCTGTCAGTCTATGCTTTACATCTGATAGGGGCTCTCTGAAATGATGGGGAAACATCATGTAAGTACAAATCGACAATAACTTCGTTAACTTCTAAAGAACTCCATTATATGAAAATACGGTTAGATCTATTTATCAAACCGTCAGTCAATATAGAAATAAAAACCCGGTCCTTCGATGATCTGTGAGTCACCTGGTTTAGCGATGAGTACAGTTGTCTGGTCGATCCTATTACTCTCTTACAATAATCAATTAAGAAATCTATTAGATGATGTAACAATTCCTGTGAACCCTACATAACCTTACATGATCAATTTGAAAATATTACCCAATAATAGTTCTATGCAAATCACTAATTCAGGCCTTCCAAGGCATTGTCTTATGCCAAATTCTGATAGAGAGACATCCAGCTGGGATGTTGCGCATAAAGGAGGCTCATCCTGGGTTTGAATCCAGTCCTTCAGAGGAGCAGACCAGTCTCACCACTAGACCACCCAGCTGCATGCAATTCAACATGATCCGAAATAGCCAATTTAGACCTACTAAGGCCACCCCTTACACTGAGCAAAAGAAACAAAAGTGGAAAGCATTCTTTTGAAAGAATACCTCCAACTTTATATCCCTCATGGAAAGCCAAATTTCAATGCATAACCTTTGCTGCTCTCATTTTTGCTATTGTACCTTTCATACCCGAGTAATGCCAGATCTGTCAGTCTATGCTTTACATCTGATAGGGGCTCTCTGAAATGATGGGGAAACATCATGTAAGTACAAATCGACAATAACTTCTCGTTAACTTCTAAAGAACTCCATTATATGAAAATACGGTTAGATCTATTTATCAAACCGTCAGTCAATACAGAAATAAAAACCCGGTCCTTCAATGATCGGTAAGTCACCTGGTTTAGCAATGAGTACAGTTGTCTGGTCGATCCTATTAATCTCTTACAATAATCAATTAAGAAATCTATTAGATGATGTAACAATTCCTGTGAACCCTACATAACCTTACATGATCAATTTGAAAATATTACCCAATAATAGTTCTATGCAAATCACTAATTCAGGCCTTCCAAGGCATTGTCTTATGCCAAATTCTGATAGAGAGACATCCAGCTGGGATGTTGCGCATAAAGGAGGCCCATCCTGGGTCTGAATCCAGTCCTTCAGAGGAGCAGACCAGTCTCACCATTAGACCACCCAGCTGCATGCAATTCAACATGATCCGAAATAGCCAATTTAGACCTACTAAGGCCACCCCTTACACTGAGCAAAAGAAACAAAAGTTGAAAGCATTCTTTTGAAAGAATACCTCCAATTTATATCCCTCATGGAAAGCCAAATTTCAATGCATAACCTTTGCTGCTCTCATTTTTGCTATTGTACCATTCATACCCGAGTAATGCCAGATCTGTCAGTCTATGCTTTACATCTGATAGGGGCTCTCTGAAATGATGGGGAAACATCATGTAAGTACAAATCGACAATAACTTCTCGTTAACTTCTAAAGAACTCCATCATATTAAAATACGGTTAGATCTATTTATCAAACCGTCAGTCAATCTAGAAATAAAAACCCGGTCCTTCAATGATCGGTAAGTCACCTGGTTTAGCGATGAGTACAGTTGTCTGGTCGATCCTATTACTCTCTTACAATAATCAATTAAGAAATCTATTAGATGATGTAACAATTCCTGTGAACCCTACATAACCTTACATGATCAATTTGAAAATATTACCCAATAATAGTTCTATGCAAATCACTAATTCAGTGTCAGTCTATGCTTTACATCTGATAGGGGCTCTCTGAAATGATGGGGAAACATCATGTAAGTACAAATCGACAATAACTTCTCGTTAACTTCTAAAGAACTCCATTATATTAAAATACGGTTAGATCTATTTATCAAACCGTCAGTCAATATAGAAATAAAAACCCGGTCCTTCGATGATCTGTGAGTCACCTGGTTTAGCGATGAGTACAGTTGTCTGGTCGATCCTATTACTCTCTTACAATAATCAATTAAGAAATCTATTAGATGATGTAACAATTCCTGTGAACCCTACATAACCTTACATGATCAATTTGAAAATATTACCCAATAATAGTTCTATGCAAATCACTAATTCAGTGTCAGTCTATGCTTTACATCTGATAGGGGCTCTCTGAAATGATGGGGAAACATCATGTAAGTACAAATCGACAATAACTTCTCGTTAACTTCTAAAGAACTCCATTATATTAAAATACGGTTAGATCTATTTATCAAACCGTCAGTCAATATAGAAATAAAAACCCGGTCCTTCGATGATCTGTGAGTCACCTGGTTTAGCGATGAGTACAGTTGTCTGGTCGATCCTATTACTCTCTTACAATAATCAATTAAGAAATCTATTAGATGATGTAACAATTCCTGTGAACCCTACATAACCTTACATGATCAATTTGAAAATATTACCCAATAATAGTTCTATGCAAATCACTAATTCAGGCCTTCCAAGGCATTGTCTTATGCCAAATTCTGATAGAGAGACATCCAGCTGGGATGTTGCGCATAAAGGAGGCTCATCCTGGGTTTGAATCCAGTCCTTCAGAGGAGCAGACCAGTCTCACCACTAGACCACCCAGCTGCATGCAATTCAACATGATCCGAAATAGCCAATTTAGACCTACTAAGGCCACCCCTTACACTGAGCAAAAAAAACAAAAGTTGAAAGCAATCTTTTGAAAGAATACCTCCAACTTTATATCCCTCATGGAAAACCAAATTTCAATGCATAACCTTTGCTGCTCTCATTTTTGCTATTGTACCATTCATACCCGAGTAATGCCAGATCTGTCAGTCTTTGCTTTACATCTGATAGGGGCTCTCTGAAATGATGGGGAAACATCATGTAAGTACAAATCGACAATAACTTCTCGTTAACTTCTAAAGAACTCCATTATATGAAAATACGGTTAGATCTATTTATCAAACCGTCTGTCAATATAGAAATAAAAACCCGGTCCTTCGATGATCTGTGAGTCACCTGGTTTAGCGATGAGTACAGTTGTCTGGTCGATCCTATTACTCTCTTACAATAATCAATTAAGAAATCTATTAGATGATGTAACAATTCCTGTGAACCCTACATAACCTTACATGATCAATTTGAAAATATTACCCAATAATAGTTCTATGCAAATCACTAATTCAGGCCTTCCAAGGCATTGTCTTATGCCAAATTCTGATAGAGAGACATCCAGCTGGGATGTTGCGCATAAAGGAGGCCCATCCTGGGTTTGAATCCAGTCCTTCAGAGGAGCAGACCAGTCTCACCACTAGACCACCCAGCTGCATGCAATTCAACATCATCCGAAATAGCCAATTTAGACCTACTAAGGCCACCCCTTACACTGAGCATAAGAAACAAAAGTGGAAAGCATTCTTTTGAAAGAATACCTCCAACTTTATATCCCTCATGGAAAGCCAAATTTCAATGCATAACCTTTGCTGCTCTCATTTTTGCTATTGTACCTTTCATACCCGAGTAATGCCAGATCTGTCAGTCTATGCTTTACATCTGATAGGGGCTCTCTGAAATGATGGGGAAACATCATGTAAGTACAAATCGACAATAACTTCTCGTTAACTTCTAAAGAACTCCATTATATGAAAATACGGTTAGATCTATTTATCAAACCGTCAGTCAATATAGAAATAAAAACCTGGTCCTTCGATGATCTGTGAGTCACCTGGTTTAGCGATGAGTACAGTTGTCTGGTCGATCCTATTACTCTCTTACAATAATCAATTAAGAAATCTATTAGATGATGTAACAATTCCTGTGAACCCTACATAACCTTACATGATCAATTTGAAAATATTACCCAATAATAGTTCTATGCAAATCACTAATTCAGGCCTTCCAAGGCATTGTCTTATGCCAAATTCTGATAGAGACACATCCAGCTGGGATGTTGCACATAAAGGAGGCCCATCCTGGGTTTGAATCCAGTCCTTCAGAGGAGCAGACCAGTCTCACCACTAGACCACCCAGCTGCATGCAATTCAACATGATCCGAAATAGCCAATTTAGACCTACTAAGGCCACCCCTTACACTGAGCAAAAGAAACAAAAGTGGAAAGCATTCTTTTGAAAGAATACCTCAAACTTTATATCCCTCATGGAAAGCCAAATTTCAATGCATAACCTTTGCTGCTCTCATTTTTGCTATTGTACCATTCATACCCGAGTAATCCCAGATCTGTCAGTCTATGCTTTACATCTGATAGGGGCTCTCTGAAATGATGGGGAAACATCATGTAAGTACAAATCGACAATAACTTCTCGTTAATTTCTAAAGAACTCCATTATATGAAAATACGGTTAGATCTATTTATCAAACCGTCAGTCAATATAGAAATAAAAACCTGGTCCTTCGATGATCTGTGAGTCACCTGGTTTAGCGATGAGTACAGTTGTCTGGTCGATCCTATTACTCTCTTACAATAATCAATTAAGAAATCTATTAGATGATGTAACAATTCCTGTGAACCCTACATAACCTTACATGATCAATTTGAAAATATTACCCAATAATAGTTCTATGCAAATCACTAATTCAGGCCTTCCAAGGCATTGTCTTATGCCAAATTCTGATAGAGAGACATCCAGCTGGGATGTTGCGCATAAAGGAGGCTCGTCCTGGGTTTGAATCCAGTCCTTCAGAGGAGCAGACCAGTCTCACCACTAGACCACCCAGCTGCATGCAATTCAACATGATCCGAAATAGCCAATTTAGACCTACTAAGGCCACCCCTTACACTGAGCAAAAGAAACAAAAGTGGAAAGCATTCTTTTGAAAGAATACCTCCAACTTTATATCCCTCATGGAAAGCCAAATTTCAATGCATAACCTTTGCTGCTCTCATTTTTGCTATTGTACCATTCATACCCGAGTAATGCCAGATCTGTCAGTCTATGCTTTACATCTGATAGGGGCTCTCTGAAATGATGGGGAAACATCATGTAAGTACAAATCGACAATAACTTCTCGTTAACTTCTAAAGAACTCCATTATATGAAAATACGGTTAGATCTATTTATCAAACCGTCAGTCAATATAGAAATAAAAACCCGGTCCTTCAATGATCGGTAAGTCACCTGGCTTAGCGATGAGTACAATTGTCTGGTCGATCCTATTACTCTCTTACAATAATCAATTAAGAAATCTATTAGATGATGTAACAATTCCTGTGAACCCTACATAACCTTACATGATCAATTTGAAAATATTACCCAATAATAGTTCTATGCAAATCACTAATTCAGGCCTTCCAAGGCATTGTCTTATGCCAAATTCTGATAGAGAGACATCCAGCTGGGATGTTGCGCATAAAGGAGGCCCATCCTGGGTTTGAATCCAGTCCTTCAGAGGAGCAGACCAGTCTCACCACTAGACCACCCAGCTGCATGCAATTCAACATGATCCGAAATAGCCAATTTAGACCTATTAAGGCCACCCCTTACACTGAGCAAAAGAAACAAAAGTTGAAAGCATTCTTTTGAAAGAATACCTCCAACTTTATATCCCTCATGGAAAGCCAAATTTCAATGCATAACCTTTGCTGCTCTCATTTTTGCTATTGTACCATTCATACCCGAGTAATGCCAGATCTGTCAGTCTATGCTTTACATCTGATAGGGGCTCTCTGAAATGATGGGGAAACATCATGTAAGTACAAATCGACAATAACTTCTCGTTAACTTCTAAAGAACTCCATTATATGAAAATACGGTTAGATCTATTTATCAAACCGTCAGTCAATATAGAAATAAAAACCCGGTCCTTCAATGATCGGTAAGTCACCTGGTTTAGCGATGAGTACAGTTGTCTGGTCGATCCTATTACTCTCTTACAATAATCAATTAAGAAATCTATTAGATGATGTAACAATTCCTGTGAACCCTACATAACCTTACATGATCAATTTGAAAATATTACCCAATAATAGTTCTATGCAAATCACTAATTCAGGCCTTCCAAGGCATTGTCTTATGCCAAATTCTGATAGAGAGACATCCAGCTGGGATGTTGCGCATAAAGGAGGCTCATCCTGGGTTTGAATCCAGTCCTTCAGAGGAGCAGACCAGTCTCACCACTAGACCACCCAGCTGCATGCAATTCAACATGATCCGAAATAGCCAATTTAGACCTACTAAGGCCACCCCTTACACTGAGCAAAAGAAACAAAAGTGGAAAGCATTCTTTTGAAAGAATACCTCCAACTTTATATCCCTCATGGAAAGCCAAATTTCAATGCATAACCTTTGCTGCTCTCATTTTTGCTATTGTACCTTTCATACCCGAGTAATGCCAGATCTGTCAGTCTATGCTTTACATCTGATAGGGGCTCTCTGAAATGATGGGGAAACATCATGTAAGTACAAATCGACAATAACTTCTCGTTAACTTCTAAAGAACTCCATTATATGAAAATACGGTTAGATCTATTTATCAAACCGTCAGTCAATATAGAAATAAAAACCCGGTCCTTCAATGATCGGTAAGTCACCTGGTCCAGCGATGAGTACAGTTGTCTGGTCGATCCTATTACTCTCTTACAATAATCAATTAAGAAATCTATTAGATGATGTAACAATTCCTGTGAACCCTACATAACCTTACATGATCAATTTGAAAATATTACCCAATAATAGTTCTATGCAAATCACTAATTCAGGCCTTCCAAGGCATTGTCTTATGCCAAATTCTGATAGAGAGACATCCAGCTGGGATGTTGCGCATAAAGGAGGCCCATCCTGGGTTTGAATCCAGTCCTTCAGAGGAGCAGACCAGTCTCACCACTAGACCACCCAGCTGCATGCAATTCAACATGATCCGAAATAGCCAATTTAGACCTACTAAGGCCACCCCTTACACTGAGCAAAAGAAACAAAAGTGGAAAGCATTCTTTTGAAAGAATACCTCCAACTTTATATCCCTCATGGAAAGCCAAATTTCAATGCATAACCTTTGCTGCTCTCATTTTTGCTATTGTACCATTCATACCCGAGTAATGCCAGATCCATCAGTCTATGCTTTACATCTGATAGGGGCTCTCTGAAATGATGGGGAAACATCATGTAAGTACAAATCGACAATAACTTCTCGTTAACTTCTAAAGAACTCCATTATATGAAAATACGGTTAGATCTATTTATCAAACCATCAGTCAATATAGAAATAAAAACCCTTTCTTACGATGATCTGTGAGTCACCTGGTTTAGCGATGAGTACAGTTGTCTGGTCGATCCTATTACTCTCTTACAATAATCAATTAAGAAATCTATTAGATGATGTAACAATTCCTTTGAACCCTACATAACCTTACATGATCAATTTGAAAATATTACCCAATAATAGTTCTATGCAAATCACTAATTCAGGCCTTCCAAGGCATTGTCTTATGCCAAATTCTGATAGAGACACATCCAGCTGGGATGTTGCACATAAAGGAGGCCCATCCTGGGTTTGAATCCAGTCCTTCAGAGGAGCAGACCAGTCTCACCACTAGACCACCCAGCTGCATGCAATTCAACATGATCCGAAATAGCCAATTTAGACCTACTAAGGCCACCCCTTACACTGAGCAAAAGAAACAAAAGTGGAAAGCATTCTTTTGAAAGAATACCTCAAACTTTATATCCCTCATGGAAAGCCAAATTTCAATGCATAACCTTTGCTGCTCTCATTTTTGCTATTGTACCATTCATACCCGAGTAATCCCAGATCTGTCAGTCTATGCTTTACATCTGATAGGGGCTCTCTGAAATGATGGGGAAACATCATGTAAGTACAAATCGACAATAACTTCTCGTTAATTTCTAAAGAACTCCATTATATGAAAATACGGTTAGATCTATTTATCAAACCGTCAGTCAATATAGAAATAAAAACCTGGTCCTTCGATGATCTGTGAGTCACCTGGTTTAGCGATGAGTACAGTTGTCTGGTCGATCCTATTACTCTCTTACAATAATCAATTAAGAAATCTATTAGATGATGTAACAATTCCTGTGAACCCTACATAACCTTACATGATCAATTTGAAAATATTACCCAATAATAGTTCTATGCAAATCACTAATTCAGGCCTTCCAAGGCATTGTCTTATGCCAAATTCTGATAGAGAGACATCCAGCTGGGATGTTGCGCATAAAGGAGGCTCGTCCTGGGTTTGAATCCAGTCCTTCAGAGGAGCAGACCAGTCTCACCACTAGACCACCCAGCTGCATGCAATTCAACATGATCCGAAATAGCCAATTTAGACCTACTAAGGCCACCCCTTACACTGAGCAAAAGAAACAAAAGTGGAAAGCATTCTTTTGAAAGAATACCTCAAACTTTATATCCCTCATGGAAAGCCAAATTTCAATGCATAACCTTTGCTGCTCTCATTTTTGCTATTGTACCATTCATACCCGAGTAATGCCAGATCTGTCAGTCTATGCTTTACATCTGATAGGGGCTCTCTGAAATGATGGGGAAACATCATGTAAGTACAAATCGACAATAACTTCTCGTTAACTTCTAAAGAACTCCATTATATGAAAATACGGTTAGATCTATTTATCAAACCGTCAGTCAATATAGAAATAAAAACCCGGTCCTTCAATGATCGGTAAGTCACCTGGTTTAGCAATGAGTACAGTTGTCTGGTCGATCCTATTACTCTCTTACAATAATCAATTAAGAAATCTATTAGATGATGTAACAATTCCTGTGAACCCTACATAACCTTACATGATCAATTTGAAAATATTACCCAATAATAGTTCTATGCAAATCACTAATTCAGGCCTTCCAAGGCATTGTCTTATGCCAAATTCTGATAGAGAGACATCCAGCTGGGATGTTGCGCATAAAGGAGGCCCATCCTGGGTTTGAATCCAAGTCCTTCAGAGGAGCAGACCAGTCTCACCACTAGACCACCCAGCTGCATGCAATTCAACATGATCCGAAATAGCCAATTTAGACCTACTAAGGCCACCCCTTACACTGAGCAAAAGAAACAAAAGTGGAAAGCATTCTTTTGAAAGAATACCTCAAACTTTATATCCCTCATGGAAAGCCAAATTTCAATGCATAACCTTTGCTGCTCTCATTTTTGCTATTGTACCATTCATACCCGAGTAATCCCAGATCTGTCAGTCTATGCTTTACATCTGATAGGGGCTCTCTGAAATGATGGGGAAACATCATGTAAGTACAAATCGACAATAACTTCTCGTTAATTTCTAAAGAACTCCATTATATGAAAATACGGTTAGATCTATTTATCAAACCGTCAGTCAATATAGAAATAAAAACCCGGTCCTTCGATGATCTGTGAGTCACCTGGTTTAGCGATGAGTACAGTTGTCTGGTCGATCCTATTACTCTCTTACAATAATCAATTAAGAAATCTATTAGATGATGTAACAATTCCTGTGAACCCTACATAACCTTACATGATCAATTTGAAAATATTACCCAATAATAGTTCTATGCAAATCACTAATTCAGGCCTTCCAAGGCATTGTCTTATGCCAAATTCTGATAGAGAGACATCCAGCTGGGATGTTGCGCATAAAGGAGGCCCATCCTGGGTTTGAATCCAGTCCTTCAGAGGAGCAGACCAGTCTCACCACTAGACCACCCAGCTGCATGCAATTCAACATGATCCGAAATAGCCAATTTAGACCTACTAAGGCCACCCCTTACACTGAGCAAAAGAAACAAAAGTGGAAAGCATTCTTTTGAAAGAATACCTCAAACTTTATATCCCTCATGGAAAGCCAAATTTCAATGCATAACCTTTGCTGCTCTCATTTTTGCTATTGTACCATTCATACCCGAGTAATCCCAGATCCATCAGTCTATGCTTTACATCTGATAGGGGCTCTCTGAAATGATGGGGAAACATCATGTAAGTACAAATCGACAATAACTTCTCGTTAATTTCTAAAGAACTCCATTATATGAAAATACGGTTAGATCTATTTATCAAACCGTCAGTCAATATAGAAATAAAAACCCGGTCCTTCAATGATCGGTAAGTCACCTGGTTTAGCGATGAGTACAGTTGTCTGGTCGATCCTATTACTCTCTTACAATAATCAATTAAGAAATCTATTAGATGATGTAACAATTCCTGTGAACCCTACATAACCTTACATGATCAATTTGAAAATATTACCCAATAATAGTTCTATGCAAATCACTAATTCAGGCCTTCCAAGGCATTGTCTTATGCCAAATTCTGATAGAGAGACATCCAGCTGGGATGTTGCGCATAAAGGAGGCTCATCCTGGGTTTGAATCCAGTCCTTCAGAGGAGCAGACCAGTCTCACCACTAGACCACCCAGCTGCATGCAATTCAACATGATCCGAAATAGCCAATTTAGACCTATTAAGGCCACCCCTTACACTGAGCAAAAGAAACAAAAGTTGAAAGCATTCTTTTGAAAGAATACCTCCAACTTTATATCCCTCATGGAAAGCCAAATTTCAATGCATAACCTTTGCTGCTCTCATTTTTGCTATTGTACCATTCATACCCGAGTAATGCCAGATCTGTCAGTCTTTGCTTTACATCTGATAGGGGCTCTCTGAAATGATGGGGAAACATCATGTAAGTACAAATCGACAATAACTTCTCGTTAACTTCTAAAGAACTCCATTATATGAAAATACGGTTAGATCTATTTATCAAACCGTCAGTCAATATAGAAATAAAAACCCGGTCCTTCGATGATCTGTGAGTCACCTGGTTTAGCGATGAGTACAGTTGTCTGGTCGATCCTATTACTCTCTTACAATAATCAATTAAGAAATCTATTAGATGATGTAACAATTCCTGTGAACCCTACATAACCTTACATGATCAATTTGAAAATATTACCCAATAATAGTTCTATGCAAATCACTAATTCAGGCCTTCCAAGGCATTGTCTTATGCCAAATTCTGATAGAGAGACATCCAGCTGGGATGTTGCGCATAAAGGAGGCCCATCCTGGGTTTGAATCCAGTCCTTCAGAGGAGCAGACCAGTCTCACCACTAGACCACCCAGCTGCATGCAATTCAACATGATCCGAAATAGCCAATTTAGACCTATTAAGGCCACCCCTTACACTGAGCAAAAGAAACAAAAGTTGAAAGCATTCTTTTGAAAGAATACCTCCAACTTTATATCCCTCATGGAAAGCCAAATTTCAATGCATAACCTTTGCTGCTCTCATTTTTGCTATTGTACCATTCATACCCGAGTAATGCCAGATCTGTCAGTCTATGCTTTACATCTGATAGGGGCTCTCTGAAATGATGGGGAAACATCATGTAAGTACAAATCGACAATAACTTCTCGTTAACTTCTAAAGAACTCCATTATATGAAAATACGGTTAGATCTATTTATCAAACCGTCAGTCAATATAGAAATAAAAACCCGGTCCTTCAATGATCGGTAAGTCACCTGGTTTAGCGATGAGTACAGTTGTCTGGTCGATCCTATTACTCTCTTACAATAATCAATTAAGAAATCTATTAGATGATGTAACAATTCCTGTGAACCCTACATAACCTTACATGATCAATTTGAAAATATTACCCAATAATAGTTCTATGCAAATCACTAATTCAGGCCTTCCAAGGCATTGTCTTATGCCAAATTCTGATAGAGAGACATCCAGCTGGGATGTTGCGCATAAAGGAGACCCATCCTGGGTTTGAATCCAGTCCTTCAGAGGAGCAGACCAGTCTCACCACTAGACCACCCTGCTGCATGCAATTCAACATGATCCGAAATAGCCAATTTAGACCTACTAAGGCCACCCCTTACACTGAGCAAAAGAAACAAAAGTGGAAAGCATTCTTTTGAAAGAATACCTCCAACTTTATATCCCTTATGGAAAGCCAAATTTCAATGCATAACCTTTGCTGCTCTCATTTTTGCTATTGTACCATTCATACCCGAGTAATGCCAGATCTGTCAGTCTATGCTTTACATCTGATAGGGGCTCTCTGAAATGATGGGGAAACATCATGTAAGTACAAATCGACAATAACTTCTCGTTAACTTCTAAAGAACTCCATTATATGAAAATACGGTTATATCTATTTATCAAACCGTCAGTCAATATAGAAATAAAAACCCGGTCCTTCAATGATCTGTGAGTCACCTGGTTTAGCGATGAGTACAGTTGTCTGGTCGATTCTATTACTCTCTTACAATAATCAATTAAGAAATCTATTAGATGATGTAACAATTCCTGTGAACCCTACATAACCTTACATGATCAATTTGAAAATATTACCCAATAATAGTTCTATGCAAATCACTAATTCAGGCCTTCCAAGGCATTGTCTTATGCCAAATTCTGATAGAGAGACATCCAGCTGGGATGTTGCGCATAAAGGAGGCCCATCCTGGGTTTGAATCCAGTCCTTCAGAGGAGCAGACCAGTCTCACCACTAGACCACCCAGCTGCATGCAATTCAACATGATCCGAAATAGCCAATTTAGACCTACTAAGGCCACCCCTTACACTGAGCAAAAGAAACAAAAGTGGAAAGCATTCTTTTGAAAGAATACCTCAAACTTTATATCCCTCATGGAAAGCCAAATTTCAATGCATATTTTTTGCTGTTCTCATTTTCGCTATTGTACCATTCATACCCGAGTAATGCCAGATCTGTCAGTCTTTGCTTTACATCTGATAGGGGCTCTCTGAAATGATGGGGAAACATCATGTAAGTACAAATCGACAATAACTTCTCGTTAACTTCTAAAGAACTCCATTATATGAAAATACGGTTAGATCTATTTATCAAACCGTCAGTCAATATAGAAATAAAAACCCGGTCCTTCGATGATCTGTGAGTCACCTGGTTTAGCGATGAGTACAGTTGTCTGGTCGATCCTATTACTCTCTTACAATAATCAATTAAGAAATCTATTAGATGATGTAACAATTCCTGTGAACCCTACATAACCTTACATGATCAATTTGAAAATATTACCCAATAATAGTTCTATGCAAATCACTAATTCAGGCCTTCCAAGGCATTGTCTTATGCCAAATTCTGATAGAGAGACATCCAGCTGGGATGTTGCGCATAAAGGAGGCCCATCCTGGGTTTGAATCCAGTCCTTCAGAGGAGCAGACCAGTCTCACCACTAGACCACCCAGCTGCATGCAATTCAACATGATCCGAAACAGCCAATTTAGACCTATTAAGGCCACCCTTTACACTGAGCAAAAGAAACAAAAGTTGAAAGCATTCTTTTGAAAGAATACCTCCAACTTTATATCCCTCATGGAAAGCCAAATTTCAATGCATAACCTTTGCTGCTCTCATTTTTGCTATTGTACCATTCATACCCGAGTAATGCCAGATCTGTCAGTCTATGCTTTACATCTGATTGGGGCTCTCTGAAATGATGGGGAAACATCATGTAAGTACAAAGCAACAATAACTTCTCGTTAACTTCTAAAGAACTCCATTATATGAAAATACGGTTAGATCTATTTATCAAACCGTCAGTCAATATAGAAATAAAAACCCGGTCCTTCGATGATCTGTGAGTCACCCGGTTTAGCGATGAGTACAGTTGTCTGGTCGATCCTAATACTCTCTTACAATAATCAATTAAGAAATCTATTAGATGGTGTAACAATTCCTGTGAACCCTACATAACCTTACATGATCAATTTGAAAATATTACCCAATAATAGTTCTATGCAAATCACTAATTCAGGCCTTCCAAGGCATTGTCTTATGCCAAATTCTGATAGAGAGACATCCAGCTGGGATGTTGCGCATAAAGGAGGCCCATCCTGGGTTTGAATCCAGTCCTTCAGAGGAGCAGACCAGTCTCACCACTAGACCACCCAGCTGCATGCAATTCAACATGATCCGAAATAGCCAATTTAGACCTATTAAGGCCACCCCTTACACTGAGCAAAAGAAACAAAAGTTGAAAGCATTCTTTTGAAAGAATACCTCCAACTTTATATCCCTCATGGAAAGCCAAATTTCAATGCATAACCTTTGCTGCTCTCATTTTTGCTATTGTACCATTCATACCCGAGTAATGCCAGATCTGTCAGTCTATGCTTTACATCTGATAGGGGCTCTCTGAAATGATGGGGAAACATCATGTAAGTACAAATCGACAATAACTTCTCGTTAACTTCTAAAGAACTCCATTATATGAAAATACGGTTAGATCTATTTATCAAACCGTCAGTCAATATAGAAATAAAAACCCGGTCCTTCAATGATCGGTAAGTCACCTGGTTTAGCGATGAGTACAGTTGTCTGGTCGATCCTATTACTCTCTTACAATAATCAATTAAGAAATCTATTAGATGATGTAACAATTCCTGTGAACCCTACATAACCTTACATGATCAATTTGAAAATATTACCCAATAATAGTTCTATGCAAATCACTAATTCAGGCCTTCCAAGGCATTGTCTTATGCCAAATTCTGATAGAGAGACATCCAGCTGGGATGTTGCGCATAAAGGAGACCCATCCTGGGTTTGAATCCAGTCCTTCAGAGGAGCAGACCAGTCTCACCACTAGACCACCCTGCTGCATGCAATTCAACATGATCCGAAATAGCCAATTTAGACCTACTAAGGCCACCCCTTACACTGAGCAAAAGAAACAAAAGTGGAAAGCATTCTTTTGAAAAAATACCTCCAACTTTATATCCCTTATGGAAAGCCAAATTTCAATGCATAACCTTTGCTGCTCTCATTTTTGCTATTGTACCATTCATACCCGAGTAATGCCAGATCTGTCAGTCTATGCTTTACATCTGATAGGGGCTCTCTGAAATGATGGGGAAACATCATGTAAGTACAAATCGACAATAACTTCTCGTTAACTTCTAAAGAACTCCATTATATGAAAATACGGTTATATCTATTTATCAAACCGTCAGTCAATATAGAAATAAAAACCCGGTCCTTCAATGATCTGTGAGTCACCTGGTTTAGCGATGAGTACAGTTGTCTGGTCGATTCTATTACTCTCTTACAATAATCAATTAAGAAATCTATTAGATGATGTAACAATTCCTGTGAACCCTACATAACCTTACATGATCAATTTGAAAATATTACCCAATAATAGTTCTATGCAAATCACTAATTCAGGCCTTCCAAGGCATTGTCTTATGCCAAATTCTGATAGAGAGACATCCAGCTGGGATGTTGCGCATAAAGGAGGCCCATCCTGGGTTTGAATCCAGTCCTTCAGAGGAGCAGACCAGTCTCACCACTAGACCACCCAGCTGCATGCAATTCAACATGATCCGAAATAGCCAATTTAGACCTACTAAGGCCACCCCTTACACTGAGCAAAAGAAACAAAAGTGGAAAGCATTCTTTTGAAAGAATACCTCAAACTTTATATCCCTCATGGAAAGCCAAATTTCAATGCATATTTTTTGCTGTTCTCATTTTCGCTATTGTACCATTCATACCCGAGTAATGCCAGATCTGTCAGTCTTTGCTTTACATCTGATAGGGGCTCTCTGAAATGATGGGGAAACATCATGTAAGTACAAATCGACAATAACTTCTCGTTAACTTCTAAAGAACTCCATTATATGAAAATACGGTTAGATCTATTTATCAAACCGTCAGTCAATATAGAAATAAAAACCCGGTCCTTCGATGATCTGTGAGTCACCTGGTTTAGCGATGAGTACAGTTGTCTGGTCGATCCTATTACTCTCTTACAATAATCAATTAAGAAATCTATTAGATGATGTAACAATTCCTGTGAACCCTACATAACCTTACATGATCAATTTGAAAATATTACCCAATAATAGTTCTATGCAAATCACTAATTCAGGCCTTCCAAGGCATTGTCTTATGCCAAATTCTGATAGAGAGACATCCAGCTGGGATGTTGCGCATAAAGGAGGCCCATCCTGGGTTTGAATCCAGTCCTTCAGAGGAGCAGACCAGTCTCACCACTAGACCACCCAGCTGCATGCAATTCAACATGATCCGAAACAGCCAATTTAGACCTATTAAGGCCACCCTTTACACTGAGCAAAAGAAACAAAAGTTGAAAGCATTCTTTTGAAAGAATACCTCCAACTTTATATCCCTCATGGAAAGCCAAATTTCAATGCATAACCTTTGCTGCTCTCATTTTTGCTATTGTACCATTCATACCCGAGTAATGCCAGATCTGTCAGTCTATGCTTTACATCTGATTGGGGCTCTCTGAAATGATGGGGAAACATCATGTAAGTACAAAGCAACAATAACTTCTCGTTAACTTCTAAAGAACTCCATTATATGAAAATACGGTTAGATCTATTTATCAAACCGTCAGTCAATATAGAAATAAAAACCCGGTCCTTCGATGATCTGTGAGTCACCCGGTTTAGCGATGAGTACAGTTGTCTGGTCGATCCTATTACTCTCTTACAATAATCAATTAAGAAATCTATTAGATGGTGTAACAATTCCTGTGAACCCTACATAACCTTACATGATCAATTTGAAAATATTACCCAATAATAGTTCTATGCAAATCACTAATTCAGGCCTTCCAAGGCATTGTCTTATGCCAAATTCTGATAGAGAGACATCCAGCTGGGATGTTGCGCATAAAGGAGGCTCATCCTGGGTTTGAATCCAGTCCTTCAGAGGAGCAGACCAGTCTCACCACTAGACCACCCAGCTGCATGCAATTCAACATGATCCGAAATAGCCAATTTAGACCTACTAAGGCCACCCCTTACACTGAGCAAAAGAAACAAAAGTGGAAAGCATTCTTTTGAAAGAATACCTCCAACTTTATATCCCTCATGGAAAACCAAATTTCAATGCATAACCTTTGCTGCTCTCATTTTTGCTATTGTACCATTCATACCCGAGTAATCCCAGATCTGTCAGTCTATGCTTTACATCTGATAGGGGCTCTCTGAAATGATGGGGAAACATCATGTAAGTACAAATCGACAATAACTTCTCGTTAACTTCTAAAGAACTCCATTATATGAAAATACGGTTAGATCTATTTATCAAACCGTCAGTCAATATAGAAATAAAAACCCGGTCCTTCGATGATCTGTGAGTCACCTGGTTTAGCGATGAGTACAGTTGTCTGGTCGATCCTATTACTCTCTTACAATAATCAATTAAGAAATCTATTAGATGATGTAACAATTCCTGTGAACCCTACATAACCTTACATGATCAATTTGAAAATATTACCCAATAATAGTTCTATGCAAATCACTAATTCAGGCCTTCCAAGGCATTGTCTTATGCCAAATTCTGATAGAGAGACATCCAGCTGGGATGTTGCGCATAAAGGAGGCCCATCCTGGGTTTGAATCCAGTCCTTCAGAGGAGCAGACCAGTCTCACCACTAGACCACCCAGCTGCATGCAATTCAACATGATCCGAAATAGCCAATTTAGACCTACTAAGGCCACCCCTTACACTGAGCAAAAGAAACAAAAGTGGAAAGCATTCTTTTGAAAGAATACCTCCAACTTTATATCCCTCATGGAAAGCCAAATTTCAATGCATAACCTTTGCTGCTCTCATTTTTGCTATTGTACCATTCATACCCGAGTAATGCCAGATCCATCAGTCTATGCTTTACATCTGATAGGGGCTCTCTGAAATGATGGGGAAACATCATGTAAGTACAAATCGACAATAACTTCTCGTTAACTTCTAAAGAACTCCATTATATGAAAATACGGTTAGATCTATTTATCAAACCATCAGTCAATATAGAAATAAAAACCCTTTCCTACGATGATCTGTGAGTCACCTGGTTTAGCGATGAGTACAGTTGTCTGGTCGATCCTATTACTCTCTTACAATAATCAATTAAGAAATCTATTAGATGATGTAACAATTCCTGTGAACCCTACATAACCTTACATGATCAATTTGAAAATATTACCCAATAATAGTTCTATGCAATAAATCAACTACATCACCTTACAAACACTGTGAATTCTATAAATCATATAATTAAAAAAAACTACTGGTGTACTGAGATTGTGCTGTAAAACCTTGAACATGCCTATGCCGGTTTACTAGGAATGCGCAAAACCTTTGGGGAGGGGTCGGGGCACCCCTTGCAATGGGGAGGGTAGATGGGTGATGATGGATATATGTAGTTGATGATGGGTGAAACTCATTTGGTAAACACGTCGATGGTAAACAGTCAAGTTGTAGTCATGCATAATACATATATAGTGTTAAGATGCTTGCCTGCTCCTCTGAAGTACCCGGGTTTAATCCCAGGGCCGGGCACCTTTCATGAACATCATCCCATCTGGAAGTCATTCAGATGAGACGTTAAATTGGCAGTCCCTTGTACTCAGTGTCTATGCTGAGGCAAGTAAAATACCCCACCCATGGGGTTAATGTACAACATGGGTGGACTCCTCTCTCACCCCAACAATCAACCCTCGACAGTGGCAATAACTTGTTTTTAGGGCTGCACTTCCCACATCTATCAATCTATCTACATATAGATTAAGTCACCCATAAAATATATAACCTTAGAAAAAAAACAATCCATTAAACCCATAACAATAACCCATGCTAAATATCTATATCTCCATTTACAAAATCCTAATAACCCATCAAATAATAAATCCTACACTAAAATGTGTAATGTATATTCAGCAATAGTATTCCTAGGCGTTTATAAAATGTCACCCTAAATTCAATGTGCACAAATGTATCATATTGCGTATACATAAAACGGTAAACCGGTATGTGCAGCATATATAAGCATATATATTATTCCTATGTGTTGTCTCATTATATAGGCATATGTTAAATGTTACTCCAAACTTCAATGTAATAAATACCTCGTGTTCTCAAGAGCTCTGAGTGTGTGAGTGCCACTGAGTGGTGTACATGCAAACGCGACCCGGTGGGATATCCAGCGATTTCCGGCGGGAATATGTTTTTATAGTCACAAACAGCAATGCAAATGACCGACCAGGCGTATTAGCCAATCATATTCGTCGATTACAGCCCCTCCCCTTTAATTAACGCCTTAATTTTGCGCCCAAATTTACCGTGGATTAATGCGAAACTTATACACTGTGATTGACAATAATTGCAATATATAAAAGCATTTAAAAGGATAAGCTAATTGAAACTATTGGAAATTAACTTAGATCATTACAATAATAATAACAAGAAAATGATCATTCAGAACATCCCCTGATTTATTGATCAGAAATATTGTAAAACAACGATATTCAATTTAACGCAATTTAAGGTTAAGCATTGCACTTAATAATGTCAGACTTAAGACGTTTTATGGGACACTCGGTGACATGTGCTGACCAAATATAATTAGAATCTAAAATGTATATCTATAGCAATTTCCTACATATGTATATATCTATTAATAGGAAATTGAAGTGCTGTTTTGAACTTTCAGAATATAGGCCTAAACTGTCATCCAATTTTCCAAAAAAAAAAATTAGTAAATTAGTAAGAAAGAATTACGCAATATTGCATATAGACAAAAACTTGGCACTGCGGCTCCAATGCTTGGTTTCAATGGCCTCATGAATTTAAACAGAAAAATGCATATATATATATATTTATTATTATAAAATTCATTTGAGTGCAAATGCACCTGTTCACCTCACTTTGATTGTGACACCTTAAATTGTTTTTGTAGGTGTCACTGTGTTGGTAAACAAAATTAACAACTGTTTTGTTAAAGTCCAATAATCCAGACAGTGGCACCGTTAACAACACCTTTTGGTGACAACAGCATTTATCTGTATAACTTAATTGAATAAGACCACAGAAGCAGTTGAAAGCTTTTTAGTAAACAACATAGAACTTCAACAGTTAACATTCACAACAAAACTGCAAAAAACTATTTCACGCAATATTATGACAGCCTGGGATGACAGGAGCTCAGAGGTAGCGCTCTGGGCTTCCAACCGCTGGGTCCTGGGTTCGATTCCAGGTCAAGCCTAAGTTGGATGGCTGTTTAATCCTCTATCTCATTGCCATGGTCTCTGCCTGTCCTGATTAGCCCAACTGGACGTAAAGCCCTAATCACCCACCCACTGACCTGCATTAAATCTATGGCATTTAGTATTTATAACCGAATACTTTACAGGTGTATATGAAGAAAACAATAATAAGTATTGGAGTCTAGTGAAAGTAATATGGATCATTATGCAGTTAATTATTATGAAATGCTAATTGTAAACAAAAACTGTTGAATGGGTTGAGCATGGCAATACTATGATCAAATATTTAATAATTGCACATGAATTGTACAACATTTATGGCTGTTATTGCCCAGTATGGGATACTAAGGAATATGAAGGAAGCAACACCACTTTTAGCATTTTTTCCCAATTTTCCATTATTAGGAAGAAAAAAAAGAAGGATGAAAGAAATGTCAAAATGAAACTTCAAAGTCCAGATATATAATTGGCAAAATGTTACTGATGTAAGGATCATAGAGTCATTGATATGAGGTTTGAAAGAGTACCAAATTTTCATTTTCCTTATTATATAAAATTATCTGTCATTAATGGTCATGAAACTCCAAAAATGTAACTCTACACTATTTTAGACATATTCTTATTAAATTTTGTATGCATGTAGGTGCAAAAGTGTGCGAGTTCTGCTCTGGAAACAAAAATTTGTATGTTTTTTTCCTTTTTCTCTAAATATTTTAAAACACAGCTCAGATATGTCAATGTGACTATCAAAATGCACAGCTAAGCTATATAGAGTAATAACATATACAATTTTGTTAGGGTAAGTGCATTAATGGTAGAGTTATGCTCCAAAAACGCAATTTAAACAAAATCTTTTGCATTTTTTTCTGATTTTCCATTATTTTTTAATAAGCATGAAATGAATATAAAAATGAAGTTTAAAAAATGAAAATACTATAATTAAAGTTATTGATACAATTTTATTCATGTAAGTTAAATAGTGTCTTTTATAAGGAGGTTTGAAAAAGTAGGAATTTTCTCTATTTTGCCCTAATTATGAATTGTATAGTATTTATGGCCATGAGACCCAAAAAGGCACCACTACACTATTTTAGACACATTATTACAAAGTTTTAAGCATGTAGGTGCAGTAGTGTCAGAGTTCTGCCCCGGAAACAAAAATTAATTGTTTTCTATTTTTCCCAAATTTTGTAAAACATAGCTAACATATGTCCATGGGACTTTCAAAAGGCACCACTAGGCCATATATAGTATTACTGTACAAAATTTCATAAGGGTTAGTGCATTAATGTTGCAGTTCTGCTCCGGAAACGAAAGTTTTACACACACCCAACCGTCTGCCGGACGGACATTCAATATTCTCATATAGAACTTTGAGCAGCACAAAATGGACAGAATTGTTAATTTTAAAAGTCAAACCCAGACTTCTAACCCTTCAAAGTCCCACTTTGTACCGATTATATTCAGGTTTGCTATATTTCCAATGTCATTTCATCATCATCATGGTCATCATTTGTCGAGGTCATAAAGAAGCAGCATAAATGATAAAGAAGAATATTGCAAAATTTCAAGTTAAATGTTTCACAAGTTTTTTTATTAGATTTGACTTGAATTTAAAACATTTCTCTTTGTTGTGTGGTGCTCCTTGCCTCGTATGGAAAAAAGACGAAACACAGGTGAAAATTCATTTTAAATGCTACCGTAAAAGCTTAGAGAATGTTACCAGCATAGAATGGGCAAACTTGTTTCTTCTTTTTTTCAAACAAATAATTGAAAGTTTCTGGAATGACTGTCCACCACCAATAACAAGCCAGTCAGCTTAATTATTAAATCCCTGACAAACGTTCCCGAAAACCTGACCAAATCGTGTGTTTGTATTTGCGTAGTCAACATGGGGCTATGGGGAAGGGCCAGTCATTTTAGATACCATCAGATAGTCAAAGCGTACCTTTGACAAGTCGATATCTTTTGGCAATTCTTGTTATATATTTTATACACTTATTTCATCTCTCTTGCACATCAACACATAACATCTTGATGTTCTCAAGGCTTTATTGAATATTATGAACATGCTACAAAACGTAAACAATAAGCAATGAAATGTAGGCTAATCAATAGTGGGTTTTCACGGAAGGTTCTCTGTATTTCCACCAGGTGGCTATAATAGAATACTGCAATCCTATTGGCTGAAAATTTTCCCGCCCTTGACTGTGATTGACCGAAGCAAAGTGCATCCAAGTAGTAGTTTGTTTAGTGCATTTTAATGTATATTTGACACTTTATCATTCGATTAATGTTGTTATTTGCCTGAGAAAGTTATATTTATTGAATCTGTGGGTTATGGTTTTCTATGTCTGAAAAGGAAAATGAGTAATAACAGTAGAGGAAAGACTTCTGTCTCGCTGCATTCAGGTCTGCTCAGTGAAAAGACTCTATTTCAACTGGATGCTTAACAGTAAATTGTAAAAATATCACATTCACAATGACAATTGCAATCGATATATTTTTCAGAAAGCCACTGCAGGAATTGAAGTTGAGACTGAAAGTAAGCAGAGAAAAGAAAACTTCAATAGATAAGTTTTACATAAATATATATTGACCCATAGTATCCAACAAGTTTTAATTATATGACATGCCGTTTTTAAAGATAGTCAGTATTTTCATAATCATTTGTTCAGTTGAATGTAACGTTTTAACATGGCCATTGTCTAAAATTGAATAATATTGTCACAAAATGAAATAGAAAGTGAGTAATGAAGGTTTTTAAATAACTCGACATTCTGATAAAACTCAGGAGCTAACAAAATAACCATATGCTTAACCACGTAAATGTTTTTGAAAGTTTCCACATGTAAATAGTAAAGACCATAGGCTCCTAAATACATGCTGTTCAGCATCTGTCTATTAAAAATGAAATTATTAATAATCATAAGTTTTAGTATAAGTCTATTTGGATAAGAATCAATAGCAAGAGAAAAGGAATTGTCAAAAATTATGAATTGGGAAACCTGTCAGAAATCCCTCATGTGGTATAAATCTTTGCTCGTAATTGCAATATAAGTTTTTATGGGAACCAACGCAACTGATTATATATCAGTTCCATAAATACTGATATTGCACACTACACCGTGCAATAGTTGTGTAATACAGTATTCACCTTGACTTTGCATGATTGGCTGTTGGCCTTGTACCTGACCATTGACCATAGTTGGATTGAAGTAAGCAATTTGCATCGAGGGTGCAGTTAATATTGCCTGGAAGAGAGAAAAATCATAACAAAATAATTGATAATTTTCCAAGTATGGCGAAATATATATGATTAAAATGCTGCATTGCGGCTCAACGTTGAAATTATTTTAAAACACGATAATATTTTTTTTATTTAGAGCACAGGAATAAAATGTGAACCAGCATAGTAGTACCAGTAAACTGAAAAGTGGACTCAATTGCGAGGTTCCATTGTATCTCTGATAAACATAATAAATATATTATACTCACCCCACAACAGATTACTATGCAGCAGAGAATAGAAGAAGCCAAGCTGACGAAAAACTCTCCCACGCCATAGATGAGAAGCATGATGGTAAAAAAACTGTGTGTCCGCTGAAAATAGATAGATAGATGACTAGATGGATAGATAGATAGATCAATAGATAGATAGATACATACATACATACATACATAGTAAGATAGTAAGATAGATGGATAGATGAATAGATTGATAGATGGATAGATAGATAGATAGATTGATAGTTGGATAGTTGGATAGATGGATAGATAGATAAAAAAAATTTTTTATCCAATATCATCCTAGTGGATCTCTGCTCTCCTCATCACAAGGTTTACCTAAAGGAATATCACACAAAGGGCAAATACTGAGATCGTGAGTTTAAAGCCTGTGCCCCAAAACTGTGGAATGTCCTGCCAGAGGCTATCAAATGTGCCAAAGACATTAACAATTTTAAAAGAGCACTGAAGACCTATAATTTTAGACTCTGTTTTAATCTTTTAACCAATTCTACAATTGTATTATATAATTTTATGATGTTAAATTTTTTTAATTTATCTATTATGTTATCATATGTAAAGTACCTAGAGTTATTTTAGATATTTCGATGAGGTGATATATAAATATACATTATTATTATCATTTTATCATTATTATAAAGTACATGTACGTCAGATATACATATTATGTTGTATAGCATTGTGTTGTATTGTATTGTATAGTATTGTTTTCTATTCTATTGTATTCTATTCTGTTCTATTTCTTTGGAAAATATGAGCAGGGAGAATGGGGTAAGTATTGACCCTTAATGATTCTCTAGTCGTGTAATATGGAATTTAATTTTTCAGGTGTAGTGAGTTTGAGGATGTCACAGACATTAGAACATAATTTACTGCCAAAAAAGTAAAATTTTAAAGAACAGACATAATTGGTATATCAAATCGAATATTGTTTTCTAGAAATATTGGGCAAAGAAATTAAGTTGATGAAGAATTTTCTATCTGCTAACAGTTGTTTCACTGATGACTTTTATGCAAAAAGCCACAATGGGGTAAGTTGAGCCATGGGATACTTACCAGTTGTTTGAATACATTATTATTATTATTCCAATATGCAAATTCAAGGCTATTGATTTTAAATAATATGCATCATTAATGCATAATTCCCGTGCTAAATGTGCAAATCAGTGCTGGGTCTCCTCAAATATTGTGGTTTATCATGGTTTGGACCAAAACCAAAGTTGCAAAACTGTACCATGCATTGAAAGCTTACAATATAGTAAGTCTTGGAGCATAATTTTGGTCTATTGTGTTGTAGTCTTTTATTCCTTCATTGTGGGGTTGTTTCTCGCTTCTGTGATGAGGTCCGGGTGGACCTGTTGACCGCTGTAAGTCAGGCTGTGTCCCTTGCAGTGTCATGGAATAAGGGAACACCAGAACCAGTTCAAGTCTTTCTTGCATCACATCATCATATATCAATAACAGACCACCTCGTACTCTGCTATGATCTCGCTGCTATGATCTCTCTGCTATGAACTCTCTGCTATGATCTTTTCCCCCTTCTCTGATTCTTGCTCCTCCTCTCTCTTGGCCTTCCCCCTCTCTGATTCTTGCTGTCTACTTCATCTTACTTATACTAGCCAAAATGTAAGCAATTGTAGCGATTCTATGGTCATTTTTGCATCGTAGGCAATTCAGTACTACGACGTAGCACCAATTGGCTTTCCTTCTCCTCAGCCCTGGTGCCCATTTACTGAACAAGACTGCTTTGCACATGCCTAGGGCTCTTTCACTGAACTAAACTATCCTGCTCAGCCCTAGTGTTCTTTCAATGAACTAAAACCAACTAACTGCAGAGCCCAGTCCTAGCTATGGCACACTATCTCAACTTTACCATAATTTTTTGTCTACAATTATTTTCTGTGATAAAAGTAATCAATTCAATTGGCACTCTAATCATGACTGCCTGCCTAAGATGTTGTTCTTCTGTTCCTAGCTGAAGCTCACATTAATATACCCCTTGGGTTCCAAGCCCCTTGAAGCAAAATCTGGCTCAACTTACCTCCACTTTCCCCTATAGTATACATATCATGTGCAAAATAACGAATTGTATCAAACTTTAAATTTTAAAATTAGGAAAGGTTTTTTGGACACTTTACCTTGACGTGTTCGAAACAATACCCGCAGTATGGTCGATCTACTATCGAAACAGCAGACTGTGTTATGAGGATAATACTGCAGAGGTTAGCTAACATACACATCAACATGGTAGCCAGGATCTGTCAAAAGATAAGATTTAGATGAAAGATTCTCAATTATACAATGCACCAAAGGTACAGTTAGTTTCATAAAATACGGCCGACTCTAGACAACTGTAGCAACCTATTCCTGGTGTAGCTATAACTGGCTAAAGCCAGCTGCTTCTATCTACTTCTATCTTATAGTCGGCTTACACCTACTACCACTAAAAAAAAACTTTGTGGATGAAGTTTATCTAATATATCATAAATATGTATGTACAACAGACATGCATTTTTTTATACAAAAATTGCAAATATGCGCAACTCTCAACTTATGCACCAAATAGTGCTGCATGTACTTTTAGATCTGGCTTTGAGTAGCCAGTTATAGCCAGACAGTTCCGTTTAGTGGCAGATAGCATCATATAGCAGATGAAGTTTTAGAAAGACAGAAAAATTATCTCAGGCACATTAGGAAGAAAGGAAAGAAAAAAAATCACCAACCCAACTTGGTTCTTTGTTAGTTGTAGACTTGATCTAGACAATTCCAGTAGCAATAATCTGAAAAAGGAAAAAAGAAAATGCAGAAATGAATTAGATTGTGACTTGGTTTTATTGAAAGAAACCAAACAAATCAAGAAAAAAGAAAGAAACAAACTAACACAAAAATAAACTAATAAGCATAAAGCTAAGAAAGAAATTGAAAGAAAGAAATAAATAAATGAAAGAACGAAAGAACAAAAGAAAGAAAAGAAAAAAAAAAAAGCTTGCTTTTCAACTCACAATGACACCACCCCACCAACCTGCTGACCATTTCCATACTTCATTGTAACCAGCATAGGCGAGCCCGATCTGAACCACCAAACTCAGCAAACCAAAATAAATCTGACTGATGCCCAATTCTCGAACTTCTTTGACCTTGTATTCTCTCTTCTTCTGTGATATTATATCAAAACACTATTTAGTCCAAACTACTTCTTGATGTGTAGGATTTAATCAACGTATATTTTTGTTTGAAGGGGGAAAGTGTGTAACATGGTGTGGACTCCAAACATTATCATCTCATCATTATTCTGCCTCATTCATTATTCTACCATACAGATACAGTATTCTTCAGAAGTAAAAACTTCTATATAGTTAGATCACTATTTAATTAACCTAATACCCGCCAGTGTGCCAAAACATCTAACTGTAAGTTCCTACTTGCGCTTAATTAATTAAGATAGCTATGAATGTTCTTTATGAAAAGTACTGTATTGTGATAGCACCTACAGTTAGTTTCATAAAATATGGTCGACTATAGACAGCTGTAGCAACCTGTTCCTGGCTGTAGTTATAACTGGCTAAAACCAACTTGTTCTGTCTACTCCTAGCTTATAGTCGGATTACACCTCCCACTAAAGAAACACAAACTTTGCTTAATGAAAAAATCTATCTAATATATCGTAAAAGTATATACAAATAGACATGCATATTTTCAACAATAAATGACAAGTATGCGTAACTCTTAACTTATCAAATGGTGCTGCATGTACTTTCAGATCCAGCTTTAAGTAGCCAGCTGTAGCCAGACAGTTTCGTTCAGTGGCAGGTAGCATCATATAGCTAAGTTGTGCAGCTTTGTCTAGGTTCAATTTGATAGGCCATTTTTAATGGAACTAAACTTTATATTCTTCATTTTCAGATTACTGAATTGTCATAGCACAATGTTAAGAAGATATTTACCTTGGGGACTCCATTTGGGGGAGCACTGGCTGCACCAGAGACAAAAACAACTTGTGGTTGTTGTTGTTGAACAGGCTGTTGCACATATTGCACTTGTTGCTGGGGCAAGATCATCCGTTGTTGAATTTGTTGTTGGGTCACAAATTGTCTGAATTGTTGTTGTGGTTGTCCAGTGATGTAATATTGTTGTCCGTTTGGACCCAGCATCATCATGGGTGGGCCCTGAGGTTGTTGTTGTTGTTGCTGAAACTGCATGTAATATAAAATCATTTATAATGCTGAATTCTTGCCCCACACATCAGGGGGCCCCATCTTGCCCAAATTTATTGGAACAGTAAAATTTACAAACCAAAGAGAAAAGCAATTAAACACTGCATGAGTTAATGACGGAGAGAGGGTGACAAGCAATCTGGGGGCCCCTGTCTGATGGGTGATCAACATAATGATAATCATTCCGTTATTGTTTACAGGCATATTCATGAACGATATTCCTTGTATCTGGTACTTAAGAATTAAAAATCAACATGTTTATAATGCACAAACAAACAGCAGCACTTTTTAGATTTTCAAAGAAAACATGATAGAAACAATATTTGATTAAAATGCCAATATTTGTAAATAGGTCGAGTGTTTCATGATGTGAGAAACTATTTAATTTTGGTCTTGCAAGAGCTAAAAATATTTTTTCATGTTGTGCCCAGTTAAGCAATTTGAAGGAATGGTATTTTTCTGCGTGTGACATTAAGGTAGTGTCACAGACATGAGGAAAAAAACTGAAGACTAAGCTTAGCACATCGAGTAGAGCAACCCTATAATTAACGTAAAAGGTTACAACAGTGCATTATTAGCAAAGATAAAGAAGAAATGCCAAGATGTTATTAGATCACTGTTAACAATCGGTCGTAGTGCAATGTGTACTATTAAACCTGCCTTAACAGCCACCTGCATAGTAGAACCACCTGCAGTACATTGAAATTCCATCAGAATTTTCATATCATTTTTACCCTCTGTAAGGAAATGATAAGATGGCCACCTCTCAATCGACCAGTTTTATGTAATCATTTGGGTGACCGCTAAACACAGGTTTCACCGTAATTTAAAAAATCTGGCCCTGTACATTTTGAAACTTATAACAGCAAAATTGTATTTTTACTTACTTTGTTATCGACTGGTTTTTATACTAAAGCAGATAATCACAATGAGGTTGTCACAACTGAAAATTGACATGAATGATAAGCAGGAAGCACCACAGAGGAAGAGTTTGGCATTTGTGAAGCGTCAGAATCTCCAGGTAATGTTACATCATGTCCCATGTTTATGTTAACCATAATATCCTTAACAAAAATTACTTTGCTACTGAACATGTACCTATCATATGAATTGCATTTTGGTATTGCATACATTTTTCACAGTTTAATATCATGTAATTCTTTAATTAATTTTCATATCTGAAGTGATCTTAATATATATTTTTTTTTTACTTGAACTAAAAAATCAATATGTACCTGTATACCATAACTTGCAGTGTAGATTAATGTTATAGTATCTGTATGGATGTTTTTAGACAATGAAAGAACTTGAGCAGTGTGAAAGTGCTGACAACATGGAAATACCAGCTCAGTCATTGGACATATTACATGCTGCAGCAATGGATGATCCAGTGACATCCACACATTTCACCACCACAGGAACACAAACAGAACAGCTGATTATGGTAAATTGCATTTCCAATGTATCGTATGCGCACTATACTCAATTCTAAAGTGTTGAAAATCAGGAGTTATTTTTAATTTTATTTTGCTAGGTTAGTGATGCTGCATGCCAGTGTTCAATTGTAAAAAGACCAACAACACGAACCACAGGGATACAGGCTGATGTACCAAAAAAGCACAAGAAAATTGGGGGTACAACCAACAGTAGCAGACTTTTCTGCAAATGTAAGTTTCTTGCAACCAGAAAAGAACATCGAAGATGAAGAAGACTATTATGATAGTGAAGAAGATATGGACTATGCTGAACATGACCCAGACTATAACCCTGATGAACAGCATCATTCATCTGACAGTGATCCTGAGGATGAACTGTCTGACAGGTACTTTCATAAACAGCATCTCCTCAGAAAATTCATTCAAATGATTATTGATGATAATCAAAAGTTAAATACTTTGTAATTTCAGTAAAGAACTGACTGGGACTGATGGGAGGCTCTTTGTGGTATCTGCTGTGCAGCTATTTAAGCTTCTGTCAGTATGCCTTATCTGTAACTACACCCTGAAAGTCTGGATCAAAGCTAAACGTGGTAGTGCAATTCTCATACAAATGCTGTGCAGATCTTGTGAAACGGAAAAATTGTGGTGGTCTCAAAGTCTTCTTGGAACCATGGCTGAAGGCAACCTTCGAATTGCGGCAGCCTGTCTATTTTCGGGATGTAGAGGGTAGCACTGTAGCTTGTCTCTGATTGGCTAGTCAGGCTGGCCAATGGTGACAGGGATCCCTGCCTTAAGGTGGGATGCAGGGCCTTTAAACGCTAAGCTTACTCTTGGTCAGTGCCTCTACATGAGCTCTCTTGGGCTCTAGTGGATACTGGTCAGGGCTTTGACCTCCAAGGTCTCTGCTCTGAGTGAGTATTGCTGTCAGCATACACTTAGGCTTGATATTAGACTTGTGACTTGTGAGCCATCTCACAACCCCTGTTCACACTGGGGCAGCTATCTGTCCCTTGTATTTATGCCACTAGCACAGCATTGTGCAGGTTGGATTGTGACAGCTTTGTCCTTTCTTGTTATGAGATTAGCACACTATTGAGACAGTTTCTCTATCTCCACCTGACTCTGTCTGGGTTGTAGGTTGCACCTGTTTGTACATATATGGGTCTATTTCAGCATTGAATAAACCTTTACATTGTACCTTGTTGTTGATCTTTTGTTGGACAAGACTAGTGGTCATTGAACCTTCATCCATGGTCAACTTGCCATGCATATGAGCAAGAACCATTACACTTGTAACAATGTGACATTAGAAAAATTGACATTTTTTGATACATTCAGACTTATCATATTCATATTTTAGGATGGGTATTCAATTAAAAAGTCAACATTCATTCAATAACAGCACCACCTATAATAAAAATAATTCTATTGGATATCAACAGGTAAAACATAAAGATATTTATTCTGATGATATTTTGTCTGTTGGTGGACAGGTCCAACAGACTGTATAATCTCTTGTAAAACAATTCATTATACATCAAAATGTGCGTAAATCTGTTGAAATTGCTTTAACATCCACATCCGAGTTTGTTGCCTTAGTAACATATTTCTAGCATTGTAAAAATGCCTCAACTGAAAAAGAAATATCCAAAGATTATCCATGATAGCTTACCTCATAAATACATAATCCTATTCTGATGTTTTTGCAGGATATTATATTAAAATAACAGAACAAACTTAGATATTAGACCACCATTTGATAACGTTATCTTGAGACAAAATTTGATAAATCAGCAAGACTCAGCTGAGTCATAGTTCATAGCTGACAAAAATATGGGACGAGTTTAACTATTTATCCAGATTTTATCAAGTAAAGTGATATATCAATGGATAAAATTCTCAAATGATATTTTGACAAGGAAAACTCTAAGACGAAAATGTACACTGGCATTTTTGCAACACGTCATCTCATGTGTACATATTTTTTCATTTATGTCATTAATTTGTGCAGCTATCATGCACAAATGTTTGGACTGTTATTAGACAGCATATTTATTTCAATACATATTTGGCATTGTAAACATAGCTCTCGATCATGCACTCTTGCATGGAGAATTGCCACAAGCTGCATTGTTGAGTTTCACACCATGTCAATCATGGTGGCCTTTATCATCTTATCATTACATCTGCCCAGCTGTAAATGTCAGCAACATAGCGAATAAGATTTGCTGTAAAAAAAAAAGTAATCTAACAATTGTCTGATGTAGATATTCTGTACCCTGCTCACGACTGATGTAATTTGCATGCTGCCTAATTAAATCAGACAAACACAGACTGACTTGATTGCTTGTCTATCTGCCAATTTAAAACGTTCAGCTAACGTTGCAGCAATGCCACAAGACAATGTTGTCACCACAACAGCCAGAAAGTTTGTTAAAGTAAAACTTAAACACACACAATTAACCTCGATTAAGAAGACTTTATCTTAAACTACGAACATCTCAATTTAATGAAAATGTAGTGAAATAATTTATATCCATTGTTTGTGAACTGGATAAATATGGCCAGCGAAATACAGCCGACCAAAATGTGAGCAGGGTACAGAATTATCTACATCAGACAATTGTCAGATCGTATTCTTTTTAGCAGGCATCATCTGATTTGCTATATTGCTAACATTTTCAGCCGGCAGATGTAATGATGAGATGATTTTTAAAATACCGTAATTTACATGGCATGAAACTCAACAATGCGTTCACATTGCAAAACAAAATATGCTGTCTAACAGTTTACATAAATTTGAGCTTGATACAATTCTCTTCCTTTCGAATTATTTTCTCTTTAGCTAAATAATCGTTATGTTTATCATAATTATGGTTATATTCCAATTGGAAGCTGTGGCCAGCCAGCCAAGGAGCTTCAAGGACTTTGCCTAAACAGTTAAGTGACCATTTCATGGTGCATTCAAAAGCTATGAGTGGGGGCTTTTTACTTGTCCAAACATAGACACGAAACATAAGGTTATCAAATCAAGATTTATGTATTAATTGCATTATTTCATCTATAAGCTCACGGGCTGGGTTACGGCTCAGACAAATTCATAAATAAAATAGGCTTCGAATTGCTTATAATGTCTGACCAGCTGCCAGTGTCCATTACATGTTACTGTGTGCCTCTTTAGTAATAATTAAACAACAACATATTTCTTTATTGCAACTCAATGTGTTTAATGAACAAACGCAATTTAATATTGGTGGATTGTCGCTTATATGTGCATGTATACTAAACAAATTATTGGAAACAAATGACAAAAAATACTGTAACTTACTAATTCTGAAGTTATGACCTGAATATAGCACCGGCAAAATTAATCCATTATAATCATTGCTGTATGAAATTGCTGATATTACAATAAAGCATAGAAAAACGTATAATACTAAATTGTTAACAAAAATCACACAAACACACACACACAAACTAGGAAAAACTATACCTTTCCCGAACAGTCTATAATTTCATAGTTTAGATTAATTCAAAGGAGGGGTTGAGCCACGACATCAACTCACTGTTATTCTAGACTTGAATTTTAATAGAAAAATATGGTAGCCAAAATGACTTTTCCAGTAGTAGGGACAGATTCAGGTAAAATAAGGAAATCTGAATTGTGTTGAAAAAAACACAAGGTCTTAAAAATATGAATGTCTTTTTTTTTTTTTTTTCAATTTTTCCATCAAAGAATAGTTTCCTTAAACCACTGCGAAATTCGGAAGCCAAACATTTTGATTTATTGTCTTTAAATCTCCACATGATCGAACTCAGGCCACCCAAAATATGGCCTGGGACTATCGTTCCAATACTTTTTCAGCAATCTGGAAAATAAAAACAACCATATATATTGTACATATTATTTGGAACTAATGTTAACTTCAATTCAGTTTTCATCCAATATACAAATTACATCTACAATGCCCTTAACTTCAATTTAAAATCATGTAATATCTCTGTGCACAGAAGACCTCCTTCAATAAAGGCACCTAGTTATATAATTAATTCGACCACATGATGTCACAATTAAGGGCATTGATTCTAGATCCCATTACTTATCATGAATTTTAACACTATTTTAGTAAATATAACCTAGTCAATTAAGTTTCTCAACTTAGCATTATAAATATAAATGGTCAACAAATTTCTGCCGGGCATCACTGCATTGGCATCTATCTCTATAGTGCATATTTGGGAGGGGGGAGAGGGAGAAAAAAGTCTTAATCAATTGAGTGCTGTTACCTTAAATAAATATGTATATTTACCTTAGCTGGTGTTAGGTTGCCATTTCTATTCGACCCTGAAAATATAGGTGAAAATAAAGGTAATACATTTATTTTTTTAAGTAAATTAGCCATATTTCGTTACACGTATGACTGAAAGTGTCCATGAACATCACCAGAATGAAAAAATCTCACATGCAATAAGCACTAATCTACGATAAAAGATATTTAAGAGAAGTATAGATTTTTTCATAATATTATTCTATTGAAGACTTGTTATAGGGAAAACGCAAGGCCTAAGTGTGTGATCTTCTAATCAACAATTGAGGCAGTTGGATACAATTGCGACAACTGATTAAACTTTTTCAGTTGCCGCAATTAAATGTAGGATATCGTTACCACTGAAACACCTTTTCATTGAGATTATAAATTCATGATTGAACGAAACAGGTAAACAATAATAAAAACAAAGTGAAACAAGAAATGTAACATTGGTTGATTGGTTGGTTGGTTTGTCAGTAACCATTTTGCGGTGTGCCAGTCATTTCAGTTGGTTGGTTGGTCCGTGTGTTGCTCGGTCGGCCAGTCGAAAAGTTAGTTGATTGGTCAGAGAGAAAAATACAGTAAATAAGAAGAAAAAAACTTTACATTTATCTTATTTAATTATTACTTTAACTTACGCATTATTGAGACCAATTTCATCACAATAGTCATGAATTCTGGGAAGCGCACCCTTCCATCATGGTCGCCATATTTCTTCACAAGAATTGCAGCAACTTCTCGGTTCACTCTTAATCCCATAGAGGACAGCAGGTTGTTGAGCTCTCCTGGGTCCAGTGAATTAGATCTGTTGAAATCGTATTGCTTGAACGATCCCTAGTGGAAAACAATGTAATTAGTAAATGTAACAGTTGGACCGAACTGTTGTCTTTGAAGTAATGTACTATGAAGCAACATATATAGAAATGTTGAGGTCATATATTTTATAAAATTTTAAAACAGCCAACTTTTTAACCCAACTATCAACTTTAAAGTCATACATGTATTACAATAAATCGACTTTTTGCACACGAACAAAAAACGGTGGCCAAATAAGTCTATGCTTCGTTATTAATATCACTATTATAGATATACTCACTCTCCAAACTCCCAGTTCTTTCCACAAAACATCAAACTGTCTTCTGTCTATCTGACCATCCTTCTCTGACTTTGGACGTTAAGGATATTTTGACAAGCAGAAACATTTGAAAATAGGTCTACATATTGAAATTATATAGATATAGGCCTACACGGTGATACACTATCATGGCTACAGGCGCTTGCCAGCATTACTAATAACTGTTCAATTTGTTAATAGAGAGAGAGAAGGAACTGGACTTGGGAAATCCATTCTCACTTCAAGTGGCAGGCATCATTGCGTAGCCGCGATTTGATTGGCCCTTTTAAGTCCACGCCCCCTAATGCTGTGCGTTCATTGGCCCACGACCCTAAGAGCTGCCGCTTGCTCGAGATGAAAATTTCGAATCCCATAAAAATAGCGATATTATTGATGGTATAGATACATTAATTTGCTTGATATCGACAGTTAGGATGTTATGGGTTGTGCAGTTTTTGGCGGAATTCTGGCTTCCGATTTATTGCTGCATCATAAGTAATCTGACGGAGTCTGCAGCCTTCTCTCTCCTATACGAATGCCTGTGCTTCAACAAATGATGGATGATCTTCATAACTCATTTTAGAGATAATAAATTATGATGTCACTAAAGGGATACATCCTTCATGGCTATAAACTCCTTGCACACTTCAATGTCCAACAATCCATTCTCTCGATATTCTGTATCGGCAAAAAATATGTAAGGAACACGCAGTCAGTTTTCAAAAATACCATTTAAAAATTACAATGTATGATATTTTACAACTGCTTCCTTAGCAGACAAGACATCAGAGTAGATGATTCAGTCACTTATTATTTTTATTTTTTTTTGTGTTGTTGTATAGAGATTCTTGTTTACCTGTCATAATAGCTTGGTGCAGAATCTTCTGCAGTTCTGAGGCTCCCACCAACCCCTTACTGTCGCTGTAGGTACGATAAATCTCGTCCAGGGTGAGATCTGGTGGGCTCTCTGGATAAACTTGCGGTGGAGGTTGTGGCACTTCCTGTGAGAGAAGTTGTATAGACATATAGCTACAGTAAAATGTCTCTTTTAATAATCCGTTATTTCAAACGACTTGGGATGATGATGAAATGTTCACACTATTGTGGCCATATTCTCATAAAATCACTGAGAGTGCCAATGCTTTGGTTCTACCTAATATTTTTTTCATGATAGCGTAACTTATATATGAAACGAACAGCAGTATTCGAACATTGCTCATTTAATCACCAGAACACGATTTGGAGACAAAATAAAAGTTAGTTGAGGTAGCTGTAACATTCTTAACCTTTTATGTACATGCATGCATGTGAAAGATTTTGAATAAATATTATATATAGTCCTACATGTCAAATTCTCCATAGTTGAGGAATGGGTGAAACCACAGGTCCAACATCATTAACAGACAAAATGGATGGCCCTCAGATTGTGACCCTGTTGCAGTTTATGGGAATGTGAAAATATTGGTCCATTGGGTGAGCTCTATTAGGAGTTGTGGGACATAATTATGAAATACATTGGCTTATGATCCTTCAATCCTTTTTAATCTGTCTCAAAACATTGTTCTGAAGAACCAGTGAGCGAAATTGCCTCGAAAATTACTGCAGGCAGGTTTCATACAAATAGGTATTTGGCACACATGGCTTTATAATCTATCGAGAAAGAAATACTTTCAAATAATATAAGGCAAAGTCATTTTGTGCATTAATAAATAAATAAATAGATAATTTTAATTTACTTGTCATGAAAATTGATGATGTAAGAAACGGAACATCATTGAGTAACTCAAATCAATGTAAATTTTTATTATTTTTTAGGTATTTCCACTTTACATGGTAATTTAATTGTTTCACAAACCTGAAACTGGTTTTGATTATCTTGATTTGGGTCGAAGTTAGCTGGAGCAAGAGCCCTGTAAACAAAAAAATGCATTTCAATAAATTGAAAAAGACACCGTATGTTCTTGATTAAAGGCCGGGTCTATAACATGTAATGAATTAGTGCCAGACATTGTGCAGAGAATCTGGGCCCAGGCCCTTTTTTGCTTATCAATTTTATCCGGTCTCAAATAAAAAGCCGGTCTAAAATAGTGACTGCACTATCAGCTGCTTCTAAAAAATACAAGCCCAGGTCTACTCAAGAAAATGTGGTAGTCTTATGATGAGGTTTTATAGATCTTAGATGATATCACTTGATCTTCATCATTACCCGATATTTACTATTCCATCTCATCATCTATGATGAACGGAATCTCATTCAATCTTTTCAAATAATCTATGTTATATAGTCTCTCATCATCTATGTTACATTCATCTCATATTTTTAGCATCTTTAACATTACATGGCATCTGCATCCTCATCCGTGTAGACCCTCAAAAGGAACTCTCCAACTTGATTGACTTCGAACGTGGATGGAATGATTACGTAAGCTCCCGCCTTTAGCCTCAGATGTGATGTCAACTAGAAAAGATTATATATACAGTGCGTCTGAAGTTATTATGCAAATATGATTATTGCGAGTATCTTCCGAGTGGACTACATTGCAAGTAGTTTTAGGCTCTTCGAAGGAATGTTACCAACAAAAATGTTGAAAAATTGCTGTTTGATGTTATAATTAAAGGTTACGTTTTATTGCCCAAATAACCAAAATTGTGAAACCATGTGCTTGATTTATAAGCATAAATATAATTTTAGTGGCTTTTCTCCACCTAGAAACCAAATAAATTGGTGACATGCAAGATATCAACATATTGGGAAATAACATTGGATTAAAAAATAAAAACATATAAAATATTGCCCCATGACATAAAGATTTTCAATGTTTTGAGCAAAGGCTGCAGCAAGTGCTTTGCAATGTATTGCAAGAATTACATTTCATAAAGGAGGGTTATCTGTCAGCTAAATAAATTCAGAGTATAGCATTCCTAAGGCAAATTATTGCTGTTTGCTACATTTTTCTCCGTGTGTTGCTCTTTAGCTTAAACACTAACAAGTAACTGAGTTCAAGGGACTGCCCATTTAGCAACTACCCAGACAGCATTCCAAATCGGCCAGCTTCATTTCTATATCGGCCGCCGTCAGTACAACAGCATTTCAATATAGCTGACATCGCGCCGACGTTGATACTATTTGGAATGCCATCTGGGTATGTAAACGTCATCCAGCAGGGATGTAGCTCTTAGTAGGTGTTTTATTGGATTGTCTCAATACTTCTCTGAAGCAGATGTAATTGAAACTGACACCTAACTCAGATATAGCTCAAAAGAATACCTTGACTGTGAGCTTTAACCACAGTTCGTTCAATTTGTCAAAACTTTTCATCGCAGTCTTTTAAAAAATTAATTATTACATATCTCAAAATGTATAACTCACCTGTCTCCTATATATATGCCCTGGGTAAGTGGTACCTGTCCTAGCCACCAGGTCCAATTCACCTTCTTTGTAATTCGTGGAATTGTCTTCTTTGACCTGCCCTCTTACCTGTGAAAACAAACACGGAATATTTAAGTTATAGATTATAGATGCTATTTACCATCATTTCAAGATTTGTCTCATAATAATGGAAATTGGACGCAGGAAAGCTGCTATGTATGTGATTTTGAATGAATAAAGAAATTAAATTCAATTGAATTAAATTGAAATAAGGTCAATAATTTCAAAGGGCTAGAGTGAGAATTGGTTTCTAAAACCACATTCAAAATCTCCCAAAAATGGAGAAAAATGGTTTGGTACATATCACAATAATCAACGCTGGTTCAGGAAGAGAGTATAATTCACCAAATCTTAAAATTTAGTTCTTTAGGTGACATAAATAGCTATCAATTACTATAGGAATTGCTTCTTGCCATATATATAATAAGCTTTAAAATGTACTTTTAAATCATTTTGCCTTGGTTATTATAGCTCAATGCTTACTCTGTAAATATCGAAAGCAATAGCGTAGTCCGCATTGGGTCGTTTCAACTGAGTTCTTCTTATAAGATTTCCTTTCTGCATTAAAGAAATCACTGCGTTTTCTTCTTGATTTATGATGACAGTAAACTGGGGATTCGTCCAGTATAGGTCTGCAATTCAAATTTAAAAAACATCATCTAACAATCTTTCGATGCGTATGAGGTGGAGAAAAATCTGTACATTTAATTAGGCCTATAGCAAGAAAAATACAAGGTATTGATTTTTGCTTTATCCTTCCATTAAGATTTCCATTTTCCTTATTTTTTAATGCTATACAATCTATTTGTGTATGCGTGGAACGTTGCCCTATCGAGAGAAAAATGAACTATCCAGAGAAGGTTACCTCTCCAACGGAGTAGATCACCCACTAGAGAGTGACTTTACTCCTTACACACACAGAGGGTAAAGTACATTTTACTCCCAACAAAGGTAGAAGTTTACTCCTTTTTTGGAGTAATTTTTGACAGAGGGCTCTTCTCAACTTATAGTGGTATTCTACTCAGTTTTTTTTTGCAAGAGGGTGCATGATATCTTACAGCCAATTTCATAGACTTGGAAACTAAACTCCATAGCAGAAAGAGCTGCTTTAGAGGATGTGAATGCAAAATTCCCATTAGTTAAAGCAGTCCCTCAGCCAATGAGAGTCTTGGACTTCATCTGGAACAGCTCTCCCTGCTCTGGAGTTTAGTTTCCATGAAATTGGCTGTAACACGACTTTAATATGATACAAACATTTTTGGTGGGAGAGAAAACCAGACCCTCCAGCGCTGGCATTGGCCACCCAGGCCGAATGGAAAAGGTTATTCTGCCAGTTCTTTCTTGACTGAAAAATAGGCAACAATATTTTTTGCTATTAAAATATATTTAATTGCTATAAAAACAATAAAAACTTTATTAAAAGTTGCATGAGATAAGAAAACAAACATAAGCCTTAAGCACTTCTCACCGACCTTGATAAAATAACAAAATAAATTAACAGTCCTCGGATTATAAAGATTGCTGTTTTATAAATAATCATAAAAAAAGATTCCCCTTTAAGGCAATTTTTTAATGTCGTTATTTTTGTAGATTAAAATTATATCAGTTGCTGAAAACAATTATTTCACTATGGAGTAGTCTGTTTAATATTTTACCTCTACAAGGGTAAAAACTGTCAAAATCGACAGAGTGACATTGTCGTTCTTAACAAGGGACAAAGTGACACTCCAGCTCTTAAGTAATAACGAAAAAAATACTCTATGCTTAAAGAGTGACAGGCAACAGTTTCGATATTCTTAGTAATTACTTATTTAGTTGAAAAAATAAGGAATAGATTTTCTCTTAAATGGCCACATGGAATATTGCTTCCTATTTTTTGGAACTTCCAACTCCAGCAACCTAGCTGTGTCTAAAACAACTAAATTATTTCGCTATACTTGTATACTTGATAAGGTGAAACTTCCAGTGCTGTGCATAAGTACGTGAAACCCACTGAAAAAAACAACTATTTTTTAATTGCATTCAGGGATGTTAAAATTAAAAACTGGCTGCGAGGATGCGAACCCTTGTTATTCAGATGGATTTTTCGTGATATTAATGACAAAAGTTAAAAAAACGAAAGCATTTTATTTTAGTTATGTTTCTTTCACTCATGTGGGATTAAAAGTGTCTTTGATATGGAAAAAGCAAGGACTTCTCATACTTTCCCATTATTATACAAATTTGCTGAGGGTTTAAAAAGCAAAACAGTATCATGAAATCAGTATGAACTAATCTGGTGTAATAAACTATCCCTTTCGATGATCTTTGTCGTTTTGAATATCTTTAAAAAAAATATTAAAAAATTCAATTTTTTGGTGGGGGTTTCCCGTACTTATGCATAACACTGTAGGCGATACTTATTCCATTTTCAGCATCTTAGATCGACTGATGTGTTAAGACATGGGCAGACGGAAAATGAAAATGATATTTAACAATGTCATTCGATATATCATTTTATTATTGTTTCATTTTCAACCGACCGACCCGGAGAAGATCCAAGAAGCGAAAGATTTTATTGCAGTTAATAGTTTTATTTTCCAAAATTAGAAAAATGCCAAGTGGTAGATAATTAACACATACATACTCTAAAATACAAAAACACAAATGACAGGTAAACATGTCCAAAACCTTAACACAAGAAAACGAAAACTTTAAAATATTAGCGAAAAAGATGTAGTGAGTAAGGTAAAACTAGAGAACAAAAGGAACAAAAGTGAACAATACAAGGCCAAATGTGCCACGTGCTTTTTGAATGCGAAGGAAAACGCACGGTTTTTGCCTCATTATAATTAGCTAAAAACCATGCGTGCATTTATCCTTCTCATGGAAAACACATGTGGCACATTTGGCCATGTACTTATAATATGTATGTCCATCCATGTCTTATAGGCCTATATCCTTGATACCTCATACTAGTTACACACACGTCTTTTTCATTAGTATACTTTTGATCTTATACTTAAAACTATAAACACTACACTAGTGATCTATCTCTTTTGATAACTTATACCATATTTTAAGACCTATGAATCTTCTATTTTGGGCTAAAGTAGTGTTAGAAATTGGAAGAATATAGTCACCTTTTTGTCTATCATTTCAACCTATATTTCAAACATAGTATTGAATAATTTGTACTTCTTCTTTTTTTTTTTAACATAAAAAATCATATAACTGTATGTTTTTATAAATTTTTAGAGCAGAAAATATCGCTCCAGTTGGTTTTCTGTAAGGTTGAAAAGTGATAATTCTAACGATTGTTTTTGTCTGTTGTTTAGCAACAACATAATAAGTGTGGCTGAAGCTAAAACTAAAGTAAGGCATCACAACTTTTTTGGTTCTTCCCAATAAAGTTCAGATTAAATTTCAGAATAGACCCTTTTCACAGAACACCTCAAAATTGGACATTCAATAATTGAGTCTCTCGTCTTTGGCTTTTACTCATTTTGCTTTCCAGACCTAGAAGAGTATATTGTCTAATGATTTAAAAAACACAACTTTCAAAATAAAAATTAACACAATTCATTAATAAGATGTCAAATATACAATAAAACGCAAAAGAAATACTGCATCTTGGAGGCACTTTGCTTCAGCCAATCATAATCTAGGGTGCCAACTTCTGCAGCCAATGGGAGCACAGCATTCCTGAAAAATCCACTATTGCAGGCGGCTACTGTAGGACTTGAAGTTTATCTGAGTTGCATCAATTATAAGATGTCTCCCGCCGCATTCATATATCATGTTTATTGTTCTAAGTTTTTGATAATAACTGTTGTTAACTGATTCTTATGGACAGTAAGTTATCCAGTTCTTGAATTTAAAGCAATGAAAAAAATATACTCACCGGAATGTGGTTCTCTGGAGGGAGATAGCACAAATCCAAGGAATTGAAACTGTTCAGCCATTCCTCATAAGGCATCCTTTTGAAAGAAACAAAAATCGGTCTGTAATATGAATTTTGCATAGTTAATGAGCATTGAATATAATTATAGTATTTTTACATAATGTTGCTTTTGTTTTGCCTTTTATACATTTTGTTACATATTTTAAACATAACTCCTAGTATAGAAAATTGTGTTTTGTTATTTCGTAACAGTGTATCTGGAGAAGCTGTGCTTACCCAGGACACAGATTTGAAATCTATATTTATTAAAGACAAAATACTCAGATTCTTGTAATAAAAGAAAATGAAACTTCAAAGAGGTATCATATCTTTGATTAGAATCATTTGATCAAATAATTATAAAAAATCAATCTTAATTTAAATAAAATAATCTTATGATTTCAGATTTCAAGTTTTCGTACCAGAATTCGCCATCTTCCTTATTGACTATTCCCAACTCACGCCTCTGGCTGTCTGTCAGAGAATTCCATTCCGGCGACCTGCACATACAAATGAATAGATAAAGGACAAAAATGTAAAAAGTCTCAACTTATTCTCTGTCATTTTATTATTATGTGTGCCTTGGTAATCTACTGGTCACTTCAGGCTGCTAAACAAATTGGCTTCACAGGGTATTGGACTCCAAGCAAGACTCAAGACTCAAGACTCATGACACTTTATTTCCTGCACAATACATATTTCATAAACAATTAATATTATTCAACAAATATATTGATCTATTATAAAATAAAATAAAATTCACAAATGTACATATTATGTATGGGCAGATCAGGAGAGCACTCTAAGAAACCGGAGGGTAACGCTAGCGAGTGCCCACCTGGGTTCCAGAGAGACCTCAGCAAATGATTATGTGATCATGGTAATGATAAGTTATTTTAGGTATGATAAACCCTTTCTAGTGAACCATTGAAGACCCTGATGATAGTTATAATGCCTCAGCAACATTTGCATTGTTATTTTAAGGTAAGAATATAAAGAATTTAATTATGAAAGTCACATGCTAAGCAATATTATATCACCCTTACATTTGCCTTTAGCAGTAACTCATCTAAGTTTTACTTAGTCCGGCAGGATTGAGAAAACAACACATGCAAATATGGGTAATGAAATTTTCCATGGGGTCAATTCCCAGCCCAGGCACTCTTCATGAGCTACATCTCAGCAGCTAGATGTCGATCGCATGAGACATTAAATTTGAGGTGCCTTGTACTCTGTGTCTATGCTGAGGCAAAACTTACCCGTCACACCAGGGACCACGGTATTCCAGCTGACCCCATGGATTACGTAACTGGATTAAGTTTTGTTCCCTTCCTCCGTGTTTGACCTGAGATTTTCAAAAGGAAAGTTAAAATTCAAGAGCTTATTTGTAAATGTTAATACATGGTGGAATCCCACCATTAAAATCACCCAATATTGAAAGTACAATATATAGACCACTTCCTTTTTTATTGAAACGCGATTGCCATAAATGTTTTAGAATTAAGGCAGTCTTTAGATCATCAATATTAGACCACGTCAATATTTAGACCATTCCATTATTTGGTACAAAACTGTGATCACGATATAAAGTAAAGTTTCAGCTTGATGTTAAGCTCATTTCAGTTATCTTCAAGGGTGTGTGTTATTGTAGAGTTTCACATTATCCTAATAAAGACGAGTACTTAGTTTTAAGTCAAATTAAGTCTAAATATGTGTTATAATTATCTTTGCTAGGTATAACATTGCACAGGCTCCTTTTTTGGCCGTTTAGATTTATGGCCTTTACTAAGGATAAACAAATTCACTTTCTTTCAATTGCAAAATTTACCTTTGCAGTTCTTGTAATACTATAGGCATGTCCACTGATAATACCATTTGGTGTTTGTGTTTCTATTAGTCGGGGGTCAATCTGAAAATATCATTGAACGTAGGAACAACATTGAAAAATAGGAAATATGACTATACAACATGTACAATGATTATACAATACTACAATAGGAGTACAGTAGAGCAGGTCAATGTGTTAACTGGTCCTAACCATTATATAGCCCACTCAAGCTCTCAAAATTGCATCACCACACATTGTTAACAATAATAACATTTATTATACAGCTCTCAACACATTCAGTTCTGCTGAAGGTCCCGGGTTCGGTCTCCAGACAGGGCAGTCTTCATGAGCTACATCCTAGCTGGATGTCGATCGCATGAGTCATTAAATTGGTGATGCCTTGCACTCGGTGTCTATGCTGATGCAAGTAAAAGACCCCACCCATGAGATGAATGTATAACATGGTGTGGACTCCAAGCCTTGTCATCTTATCATTACGTCTGCCTCAGCCAGCTGGTCAAACAGGCTGGCTAAGCCTCAGATCAGCAGCATTGAAACAATATATACTATATTGGCAGTGGCTTCTACAATTTATTATAGGAGCCCTCAATTTACACATGACTTTCCATGTCTGGTCTTACACTAATGGAGGTATCTTATACCTCCATGGTGGGACAAAGTGCTTGCCCACTCACCACGATATTGGCTGACCCCATGATGGTGTCCATGTGGATGTTGGTATGGATTATGTTAAATAGGTCAGGGGGCAAGTTAACTCGGTCACTGAGGTCAACTGTGTCACCCACACCCCCTGTGAAGTCAACCATGGAGTCCTGGATCCACCCTCCGTCCAGGGCTTCGTATGATCCATTCAGTCTGAATAGAAGATAAATCTATATGTAATTGAATTATAAATAGATGTATCACAAACAAGGTGAGGCATATTGTTAACTCATGACTTTGAATCTCTGATACGTTTCACAAGTAATAAGATAACCTTTACACTATACATTTTCTTTTGCAGTCTGAATTTTAAAATACTAACATTTTTTAAATAGTGCCATAAAAAGATTACATTTGAGCGACTGGTTGCCAGGAAATAATGTTGCTTTAGTTTGATAAAAAGGATGACCTGAGTGTGCTGTAGTACATGGACCTCTACAATAAACCCCCACATTTTCTGTATAATTAACATGTATAATTGTATATACAGATATTATATATCTAAAATATGAGCATCCACAAAACTATACTGTTCCTATACTAGCACTGCAGCACCGCCACTGCTTAGATTATGTGGCAGTCTTACACAATATACAATTACACATGAAACAGGTATATGATAATACAGTGTGTATATAATAGGACAGGCAAATAGGAACAACCAGGTACTTTTTGATCAAAGAACTCCAGTTTTTATCAGACTGGAGCATGCACAATATTTCTTTCCTGTTAACCAGGTAACTTTTTTTTTGCTATTATTGTCTCAGCTTTGACATCAAGAACATCATGATAAACTGAATTTTAAAAGGTTATCATTTTACACATTCATGTTGTTTGTAAATCTAATAGTCTAGACTGTTTGTCATACTTTACATGAGTAAGTAATAAATCAATATCTCTTGCAGGGTGGAGGATGCAGAATCTGGTAATTAAAATAGTGCTATAAATCTATTCTGGTAATTAAAATAGTTCCATAAATCTAAATTCTGGTAATTAAAATAGTGCCATAAGTTTAGATTCTGGTAATTAAATAGTGTCATAAGTTTAGATTCTGGTAATTAAAATAGTGCTATAAATCTAAATTCTGGTAATTAAAATAGTTCCATAAGTTTAGATTCTGGTAATTATATTTGGTCTGCCTATATCTACAATCACTTTTGTCAACTTCTGCTTTCCAAATACTATGTGACCAAACATTCACATTATAAGCAATAAAAATCTCCTGTTTATTATAAAAGGTGATGACTCATGACAAAGGTAGGCTCCTAATCCTGGGTAAAAAACGGGATTTAGACCTTTTTGGTTTCTATAGAAACTTGCTTGATACAATACAAATAAAGATTAACATTTTAAATGCTCTAGTGAAATTAGTATCATATTATATTGTCTATCCGTTGTTTTGTATACATATCAAATGTAGAATCGAAACTGCAGGCAAGCTAGATAGGCCTATGACAGAAATTTAAAATATATTTTATTGCATTTTTTTTTCTTAAGATTAAATAACAGCGATTAGGACCACTTAAGTATTAATAGCAGTTAATTTTATAATGATGTCCTTCATATTGAGGCTCTACTGTAGCACTTAAAGTGGCTAATTCTAAGTAGTCAACTTCAGTCAAGTCTCACACTTCACAAGAGTATAACATAAAAACCATTCATGCTCTTTTAGGGCATGAGTAAACACGCAGAATGGGGCGAAAAGCATAATAAATATAAGGCTGAGAAATCGAAAAAATGTTAAAAAAATATTTTGTTTACTTAGCATAGGCTTTTTCCATGAGAGCACCCCAATACTCGTGGGGGTCACTGTCATTGTGACAGAAGGCCAGTTGACCGTCATATTTGACTGGTAACCTGTCATCAATAATGACCTCTTCCCAACTGCCAAATTGCCAGAAACGAAAGCGAAATATTCCTGCAATAAAAATGGTATAATATACACATGAAACTTGTTTTTCCAATCAGATCTCTTAATCCAAATCATGAGACTGTCCGATATTTTGCTATATTGGATTGAAAATGTTATATTGGATTGACACATGCATGCATGTCAGACAGTAAAATGTTAAATTAATATTGCAGAGAAAACCCTTATAGTGGATCACTTGTCTAGTCATCTGCGACATTTCATTAGAAAATATAAAATTAAATAGTAGATGCAATGTTGTCCAATATAGAGTTTTATTGGATTTAGAAATTAAAGAGCTTTAAAGCTATATGCCGCAGACTACTGCCATCCACTATTACAAATATTTGGTGGCAAATTAAATAATATGGTGTTCTTTTGAAATAACTTCAAGACTGGTAGCATGGATACATAATTCAGTATTCATATAAAAATCTAAATTTTATTTATTTTTTCTTTCGTTTTTCCTCTTTTTGTTTTTTTTAAGATATGCCTATTTCAGAAGCTTGCCTGCATAATCTCGTCCAAATCCTTGGTCCAAGGGAATGACACTGTCAGACAGGAAGTCCTTACCGGAAGTGGCAATTGCTGCCCCAGCTATCAACCAGCAGTTGCCTGAAGATTTAAACCACCTTTTTATTTCATATTTCATATTATACACGTAAATTTACATGGAAACTCCGCTTCATAAACATAATAAGCAAAGCAATACATTGAATACAATTTAGGCCTATTGTTATTTAGAATATTATCCTGCTGTAAAATGTATTGCCATGTCTTGGTTGTGCATAGCAGAGCATTTTTAAGAATCACCCAGGTAGCATTCCAAATCGGGCCAGCATCTTTTGTCTATCAGCCACCATCGGTATAACATCGTTTTGACGTTGCCCACATCGCACCGATGTTGAGACGATTTGGAATGCTCTCTGGGCGTTTACCCAGTGATATGAGACAAATTCAAATATCTTAACTTACAAATCTGAAAATTTAAATTGATTGACCTCCACAAGCTGCACTGTTAAAATTTATAATCTGTGTTTGCCTTTATATGGAAGTTTACATTATAAATGGCACCAGCTTTGTTTTGTTTTTTGTTTGCTAAACATGATGAAACTTGACCATCAATGCCACACTTGGTGCAAATTTTACAGCTCTAGTTTTTAATGACGTGGTAGTCTTCATTGCGAGGGGAGAAATGCAGATTGTGATTGATATCATCCAAGTGAGACAAAAAGGTTGCTAAAAACTTTGATACACAAATAAGGAAAAATGGTTAGAATTGCTATTGATATTTTGAGAATTGGTGATTATTTATTCGAGAGAAACGATATGGAAATAGAAGTGAACTGCATATAGTGTAAACTTTTGGTCCCGACTGTAAGTGTAGGAATATAGGCATACAGTTTGGATCACAGAAACTGGTCGTTATATGGAGATAATCTCAATAGTGAATGGTCTCATTAAATGGGCTCTACTGTAAGTCTCTTTCACCCCCTCACTCCAACATAACAGAAATGTTTGAACAGTTTCCATGGTTTTATTGTGGCTATTTGGAGAAAATGAGCTAGTATTCAGACAAAATGACACGTCTTCATAAATTATTAATACCCTAAAACCATAAATAACGTCAAATGTTTTGGTATTGATCGTGAACTTGTCTGTCCATTGTTGACGCTGTTACTATTGCTTTTCTATTAAACATACTGTCATGGGATTTGCCAGCCATTGCATGGATTATTAATGTGAACATATTATAGACACTGTAAACAAAGTCACGTAATTATCACAGTAACTTGCTGTAAAATACCATAGTACATCACCGAATATTTACGGAACGCAGTAAAATCGTATAAAATTGTGTTTTTATGATATTTGTTGGCTGAAATTTTTTATATTGAAATTTTGTAGATTTCTTATTATGATAATGTTCTTGTAAAAATTACGGTGGATTAAATTGGGGCAAAGCTGGAAACTTAACTATCGAACACCGTAAAATTTACAAAAACATTCACATATATATATACAATTAAATTACACTACAGTTTCTGAGAAGGTGTGCATACAATCAATTCAAATTGAATGCTTCATTGTTAACATAGTCACATATTAAAAATTATTGATTGTTTAAAAAAAAGTGGGCATTGCTAAAAAAAGATCCTGAAAAAAATTATAGATTTATTGGTAATACTACTGTAGTATATTATGCTTTAAACGTGTGCTTCAGCTGGCCATGCTCTACATCAAAATGACAGAATTTGTTATTTCTAACAACACTGGGAGGTTTTGAATTTGATTGTATTCACTTTAGTAAGAGACTCTATATAGCTATTCTCCATCCAGCTGCCTGAGCCAATGAGAACGCTTCATTGTCATCCAGCATGAGTGTATGTGGGATGGTTGGAGTGTATGTTGGATTGTTGGAGTGTATGTCAGACTTTGTGGAAGGCTACAGCATAGAGAAATCATATTATGTAGTATACGTATGTTGGATAGCTACAGAGTATAAGCAATGGCGGATGGTGTGTCATCCAACATAGTTTTGTGGGATTTGGAAAAATTATATTGGTCACGGCTTTGCTCCATTACAATTTTGCTCATCCCACAAAATTCTATGTTGGACTATATTAAACATGGGTGCTCACCTAAAGATTCTGATTGAATGAGATCAAATCTGGAGATCCCATTGGAAATGAACTTAGGTTCGTGTGGACGGCTGATGTCCTAAAAAGAAAAATCAATAAACGAATCCTGAAAGAAATGAGCTGGCAGAACCTGCACAAACCAGTGCACAAGCAATGATTAAGGGGCTTTTATTTTCTTTAGGGGATTTTTGATGACTTAAGCGGAACTAACACTACTACGCAGCTACAAATACGTGGTTTATATATACTAATATATAGGTTCCTATTTATCATATTTTATATACATATATATTTGAACTTTCCATAAATTGAATTTCATTTTTCTTGACATATAATTTCACGTGTACTATTATATATGTACGAATAAATAAAATATATATAATATATTATATATCATTATCTTTCTGCTGTTTCTCTGTCACTTTTACAAATCACCATAATGACAAAAAATTTACCATATAGTAAGTTGGGTTTTGACATATATAATGTCTTAAAAAAAAAAATATTGCATGATTACTTGAGGCTAAAAAGATCACTATAAAAAAACTACTGCACTTTCATTGTAGTAGGAAATTAGTTTGTCTTGGGGGAATTTTTTTTATGACTTACACGAATCTCACAACAACATAGTTAGGAGAAACTTCATATTGCTGTTCTCTTGGTGAACATTGCCACATACAAAGCTAGACAACTTCTGCTAAACAGAACTGTCTGGCTATAGCTGGCAAAACCGGATCTAAAAGTAAATATTATGATATATAAAGTTGATTTTTTTTTCAGTAGAGTCGACTATTAGCTAGAAATAGACAGAAGCAGTTGGCTTTAGCCAGTTATAGCTACAGCCAGGAATAGCTACAGCTGTCTAGAGCAGACCATATTTTATGAAACTAACTGTATACTTTTACCTACCAATTCACCCGCATATTAATACCAGTATTGTATGGTCTGAAGCTTGGTCAGCGTGTATGACCAGCTGCCAGGGGCAGACGTCATGAAGAAATGACAATTAAACTTAAAGTCCACCCCATGATAAACCACATGGTCGGGGTTTTTTACTTGCCTACAATAGACACTGAGGACAAGGCACCACTCATTTATACTCTAACTTATCCGAACATGAACAAAAGCTATATTTGGAATGTCAGCAATTTTAAAGTTCTGCCATTCGTATAAACGTTTTAGATTATATTATCTGTATGTAGGTACTGCAGCGTATAGCAATACTTTAGCTGGTTGTAAGCCTAGTTAGTTTTTAAAACACATAAGACGCTACCATATAAAGTTTCTAGTTTATAAAGAGACCTTTTTATGAATGCCTACATTGTGGCTTCCTCCGAGAAACTAAACATAAATTTTAAATGTCTGGACTGCAGAGCAAGCAAAAGTATTAACACTGCTAAACCTGTTTAAGTAACAAACTTTTTTAGACATCGGATAGATGGATAGATATATTGGCATATTTGCTTTAAATGACCAGTTGAATTCCCCTTCAGCATAAGAAATATACAATCAATATATGAGACTATTAGTTATCTCATAAAAATATTAATGAAATGTTACATAACATATATATCAATCATTAAAATTCTTATCTGGGAGTAATGTACAAACAGAATGAGATAATAACAGGCCAAGATAGATTAATTGCATTTTCTCAGTATGCATTTATTTTAAACGTTATCTAAACCTGTAGGGCCCATCCCACCTCCCTAAAAAAATTAAATTTCTATATTTAACGACAAGCAAACAGTTTTAAAACATTGCTTATAAAAAATAAAATGCAATATTTATAATGATAAAAACATGAAATCCACACAATTATGCATGAATTACTATATTATTTTACTAAATATGTAACTATTAATCCTGTGTATAAATAGCACATAGGTTCAGTACAACAAAGGTGAATACCAAGGTTGCACGTTGTACGAAAATTGCTGCCATGACATCTAATGAAAAATTATGACGAAATTAAAAATAAATGAATATAATTTAAAAACAAGTTTGAGTCATAAATTTTTGCAAACAAGAACTCTTTTTGGACATGTTCCTACTGAAAACTTGTTTATAAATTCACTAATTCCTTCTTACAATTAATATCTTGCTTAATAAGCTGTTTGTCATAGCTACAAAAAAGGCAAAACAATTATTATGTACGAGAAAAATTGCCTATAATACATTATGACAATAGAGCAAGAGTAGTTACATTTTATAAAGTCCATAAATTAGCATAAATACCAATATAAGTTATTCTATCATTAATAAGAATATTAAAGATAACAGAGATACTTTTATAATAAAAAAAATACCTTAGGTCTTTTCCACTTGATTCCAAACTCCACTCGGCTGAAGTACAGTGACCTGTATGTGGCGGGAAAATCCGGATCCTCGAAAAGGTTCCCTTCCCTCAGACATTTGTTTTTTAATTCCTCGAAAGTCATGTTTTGACCTAGATCCTAGAGTCATCCACACATACTATTCCTGTGGAGTCTTGAGCTTAGAATGCTAGGACAGCTCTATCCATGAGCAATATATATTGTTACCAGCTTGCTCCAGTTTGTTTTTTTCTGCTCTGATAACTGGAGTGTACCGTTGCCTTCGAATGTACGAATATGCCAAATGTATACTTTCGTTTTCCTTGGAATTTAGTTCATAACATCCTGCAGGTTCAGTTTAGATAATGAACTTTATGCACTAGATATTGACATTGTCCATGAAATCCATAGCTATATGAAATGACAGGTGTTGATATCCAAAAACATGCACCTGTGATATATTTTGGCATGTAATGCCATGATATAAATGTTTATAACGCTGTCCGTTAAATGTGAGCCAACTGTATGATCGCATATACACACTAACATGTGATATATTATTGTTTGAAACACATAATGTGTTGTACAAATGCTGTATTATCTAGACGATGACAATACACGATAAATATATCCAGGTATATGTGAGCATTAAAAGTATGTCATGCTGTCCTCATTTTCCAAGTGACTGCTATTTCTGCACTAGATTTCGACATTGAGCTATAAACAGCTGACAGCAATCTGCGTGTGGCTTGGATCTCAGTTGGATCCCGTTTGGATCTCTGGACCACAACATCATTATGCATGACCCACTTACTTAAGCAATCAATAATGCTGCTTGTTTTGGTTGAGTGCAACCAGCTCAATAACCAATGCTTATGGCTTGATCACTACAAAAGCTATCTTATAGGTTCAAAGGGATGCCGCCCCCTGAGGCTATGAGATCAAAGGATCCCTACAGGTGCCTGCGGCTATTAGGTTCAGATCTTGTGTGCCCCCCGGGCATTAAGTGCATGTGTACTGTAGTTAAAAAAACGTCATACCCCCGCGGCTACAACCAAATGTAAATGGACTTTCACCCCCTCTGGCATTGACATTTAGTGAACATTTAGTTTAATGAAAGACTAAATATCAATAATAATAATAATAATAACAATAAGAATACGCGTTATTACCCAATCATTTCAGTTAACATTGAGGATATGGAGGGAGCGGATGTCTCAGAAGAATTTATACCAGAAGTTATTGTTTCAGATGTTAAAAATGAAAATGCTAGCCATGATCTTCATGATTCAATAATTTCCAGTAATGCAGACATTAGTTCTACTAGGAGCAGTGGTAGTCAGTGGAAGATATTTGGTAGAACTATACCAAAAAATGAAGTGATTTTTATTTGTCAAGTTGTAATTCTCTATATCGTCATCATCACATGTATAGTCAATTTGTCTCTTGGTAATGGAGACAGTAATCTTTGGACTGCTCTTCTGTCCTCATCACTGGGAATAATGCTGCCGGCTCCCACCTTGTCCAAGAGGAGGAGCTGACTACAGAGCCCTCGAGGCTTATAGCTCTCATTCTGTCATTTTATTGGTCAAAGTTCTCAGCGAAAGGACTAGTGGCCAAGATATGCCCTACAGCTCCGAGAATACTCTACATGTTGTATAAATAAGGCCTCTCTGTCAGCAGTCAGTATTCTCTTGAAGATTTGAAGATTTGAAGATATAACCTATCTATACACTCACCCAGAACCAGCTCTCCATCCACATCATGGCATCCAACCAACTTAGCACTCAGACTCCTCAAGGATCCAATGGAATGACTGTCTTTCTGTCGGAGCACACACGAGTTATTGCTCATTCAGCTCAGCAATACAAGTCGGGTTATGTCACAGTGTCACGCTACAGTTGTGACACTTCCAAATGGAGGAATGTCCACATCGCCAAGAAGTCATTTGAAAAGCTGAAGGAGGCTTCTGCTGAACTTTACAAGTCACTGACTAATGGTGAAGCTAACCAAGTCTGTTTGACCAAGAGACAGTTTGCAATGATAACCAAGTTTCAGAGGAGTGATAAGGAACCATTACACTATGTTTCTTTTCTGCATCCGAAGACTGAACAGGAAAAACTCACAGATACCAGTGAATGTCACCACAGTAAGACCATTAATCTCCGCAAAGAAGAGTACGAAAAATTCCATGCTGCAATGGAGAATATTTATCAGGTCATCATTACACCACCCAAGGATGGAGAGGGAAGCCCCACTAATCTCGAGGAAGCTACAACCATCAGGGCTTATCAGTGGAATGTCCAGGAGAGAGGAATGAAGTCTCACACTTTATACCCTACTCGTAAAGACTGTGAAGACAGCGTCAAGGGCTACCTGGCAGGACTCCCCGACAATGAGAAGAAGTGTGAATATAACCTAATCGAACTCGATGTACACAGGGCCAGTAAAATGGAAATTTTGGAGCAGGTGTTCTGCAACCAGGTCCTAGACAAAACTGGTCATTCCTGGACTGACTTGATGATGAACTCGCCGACCTGCGAAGAGATTGACATTGCCCTTTCAAAAGTACTTAAAAGTGAAGTCTTGCGGATTGCAGAACGTATTGCTGTCTGCCTGAATCATAAACGATTGTATTTCATGAGCGATGTGTATGACATTTTTGTGTATCTCGGCGGTATTGAGAGAACCAGGGAAATTCTGGCAAAATGTGTTGTCTCGCCACCAGACCTCCAGTCATGTAGACTGATAGATTCTTGTTACCAGAAAGTTGTAAAGAAAACTATGTAGAGTACCCTGTCAGTCTTTTAAATGACTATCATCTTGTATATTAGTTTCTATAAATATATATATATATATATATAGTCTTGTATAAACTGTAATTGTTTTCTTCATGACACAATAAAAATTTTTTTTGAACTCTGATTCTATCTTGTTGTATCATTTTTGTACTAAGAAACAGAAAAGGTGCCTGTGAATTTCATTATTGCACCACTGGAAAAAAAAAAAATACAAATAAAAAATAACACAGCAAATAGAATAAATTTAAAAGCAATGCATTTATTATTATTATTATTATTATTATTGACAGAAGTCTGATAATGTCAATGCATTAGAGCTCTGTTTACATGCGGAGCTGGTTTATTTAATGTCAATTAAAAACACTATTCATTAAGAATACTCTCAATTCTAGTTGACACGTAAGTCTTCATATGTTACAAGTTATTTTCACAATTCCTGCAACATTCAATAACACAATGCAATAGACAAGTTATTGTCGCAATTTGTGTAACATTCAATAATACAATGCAATAGACTAGTTAATTTCGTGATTTCCTGCAACATTCAATAACACAATGCAATAGACAAGTTATTGTCGCAATTCGTGTAACATTCAATAATACAATGCAATAGACTAGTTACTTTCGTAATTTCTTGTAACATTCAATAACACAATGCAATATACAAGTTATTGTCACAATTCGTGTAACATTCAATAATACAATGCAATAGACTAGTTACTTTCGTAATTTCTTGTAACATTCAATAACACAATGCAATATACAAGTTATTGTCGCTATTCGTGTAACATTCAATAATACAACACAACAGACAAGTTATTTTCACCATTTCGTGTGACATTCAATAATACAATGTAATACATAAGTTATTTCCAGACGATTATACAAATAAATACAAATAAACATAGCATTCAATAACGCAATGTACAACATTCAAAAAAAAAAAAAATAAATAAATAAATAAAATAAAAAAAGGCAACAATACTTTGATAGTAAAGAATACAACATACAGACATACAGACATACAGACATACACACATACACACATACATACATACTTACATAAATACATACATACATACATACATACAGGCTATTTCTACAACGATGGGTGGTCACAATTGGGGTTCTTTGGAGACAATTAGAATTTAAATTAAAAGCCATAAGGTAGAGTATCATATGTGCCTCGTACTAAGCGTCTCTTGGAGTAAGTCACACGGAATTTCTTAATTTCCTCTCTATTAAAAAGCCTGAACTCATATTTTTTACGCCTTATGTTACTGTATGGTACAGCAACATGAGGTTGTTGGTCTATTGACAGTGAATGGTTGTCAGGGTCAGCCCAAAACAACACCAGTTCGCAAATGCTGTCAAAGTTCAAGAGTCTGGCTACTTCATGGTTCAAAGTGAACCCTTTGAGCTTGGTCGTTCTGTCATCATCATTGGTCAAGTAGGCATATGACTTGGGTCCACTACTCACGAAACGAGAGATGTACTGTGTTGCCTTCAATTCATTAGTCCACTGACCAAGATGATCGCCCATGTCTGGTGTGTATTGGGAGACATCACCCTCGGTGTATTCGTAGACAACACTGTCTGTATCAAAATAGAGCACCCTTCGTCCCAAGTTATGCAAGACATTAAAAAGACGACTCCGGGCATTGGCAGTGGTGAAGGCAGCAACAAAAACATTCACATGAGCCATTTCGGGTAGGAACCCCTCAGAGTGCACATACTCTACCATGCAGCGATTGCTGTCAAGGACATGCATACCCTTGAGTGCTATGGAGGGGTTAACCAGCAGCTTGAAAATATCAGCCCCTGTTTCGGCAAGCTTGTGAGTACGGTGATTGTTGTTTTCCCCAAACTTGCCCCAGAAACTGTTCAAGAGCAGTTTATTCGTGGCCCTTTTCCCCGAATTGTATGAAATGTTTTCTCGATCTAGTTTGATGCCTTCAACCGCTTCATACTGATCGATATACTCCGTCTTCGCTTCGTGCGACATGTCAGAGGAAGGCCAACCCGATGCCTCCTGCTTTCCTTTCAGGAACAAGTTCACGTAGTCGGAAAACAGGCCGGGTGTGTTTTGCGTCTTATCGAACTTGGCCGTTTCCTTAAAGTGATAGACCTCAAAGATCTTGATTACAGTGTAGCCTACAGCCAGTGCATCTCGCAGATCAATCGAGGTCCATGTGCCTACCAAGTCTCGTTGCTCGTCAGTACACATACAGTCCTCCTGGTACGAGTTGAGCGCACACCTTGTGCAGAGAGGAAATAGGAGTTTCCCACCAGTACGCAGTGGCAGACAGGGATGGTAGAGTCCTCTAGGAGGTCGCACCCTTGCCTGTACTAAGCCAAAGAATTTTTCAATGTCCTGAGGAGGGGGATCAATGATAACCTCAGGAATCCCCACTGGAAAAATGTCATTTTTCAGTACCATAGGGTATAAGGAGCAGATGTCCACATACCCTATCCGCCTCCCTTCACCGGCCTCGTGATAGAGTTTAACAGCGTTCACGCGCCCTCCGTAAAAAGCAGAACGGGGGTCAAGACGCGGAAGTAGCTCGCTGTTTCTCTCAATATCCCTCAGCCTCTCATTCCTCTCAAGCATAAGCTTGAATTCACACTCCCACATGACATGAACTTCAAAGTTCAGCTCTCTTCTCAGATATTTGAGTCTGTCAACCGTTCTCATATATAGAGTTTTCAAACTCTCCCCGGTATGCGGGTGACGGACATTGGCTGGTGTGTTTGGCCCACCGAAACACCTCCTGCAACCGTGGTACACGCATCCGTGAAATTCCCAGGCAGTCTCTTTCCCGGTTGCTGTGTCACGGTGATAGCCATCTAGTTTCAGCCAGCCATCCTTAGTCTGATTGATCACTCTGTGCTCACCGCCATTTCGAGCATGCTGAATGGTCAAATTGCGTCTTTGAGCCTCATACTCCAGCCATATGATAGAGACTCTGCTGTGCGTGTCTAGCCCTGCAAAACCGCAAGATGGCATCCGAGCAAAGGGAGTGGAAACGAATTCCATGCTCTTGATGTCCACTGCACAGGGGTCAACAGCTCCTCCAGCCTCGGTCATAAGACTCAATTGAGCATTTTGAAGGTGCCCCACCAGCTTAACATCGTCCTGGAGTGTCACACAGTACTTCTCTGTTAGGAACATGTGCCTATACGTTGCCATACAGACACTTGCCAGAGTGTTGTACTGGAAGGGGTCAATGCCTACCAGTTGCGTCACAGTCTCACCTCCTTCTCCCACATCAACAACCTCCTCTCTCGACGTTATACCTATGAGCCACTCCCTGAATGCATTGCAACTCTCTTGCAGGATATTGACATCGTCTTCGCAATAAGCGAGTATTTCCCTCTTGAAGTCAAAGACTTTACCTCTCTGTTCTTTATACCAGGAGATGAACTCCTCTCGGGCCTTCGACTTCATTCTGTTGACTCGGTAGCAGTATGGGTGCGGCATGGGGCCAACAAAGTCCCACATTTCCTTCTGGTTGAAAAACACTGGAAATGTGCCCTTTTTAACTCCCTGTAAACCAAACACTTTGGGCATCTGAGCCAGAGGGAACGTAAGGAAGTTTAACGAATCAATTATCCTGAACTTCCCCGCATCTATGGCAACAATTTTGCTCCCTCTGTAGATAACTTTGGGAAGCTTTGTCATGGTGCAGAAAATGTATTTCGCCATGAAGTAGGCATCATAAGCTTGACCGTTGTGGAAGATGAGTGTGTAGCCCTCAAATTCTCGCCTGAACAGAAATTTACAGAAATCAGACGCTGCATCGTCTCCAAAGAAGGACACAGCTCTCCTTCCGCAGTCGGGTCCCTTCATACACAAGTCTCGCTCGTCGTGACCCCTGGGTATGCTATCAGGCACATTTACCGAGCATTTGGCACACGCAGTACCGCAGTGCGAACAGTGAGGGTTGGCCCTGTAGCTGAGAGCTATACAGTGGGAGCACTCCCAGTGCGCAATCAGCAAGTTCGGAAGATGATATTTTCCTGTTGGGTCTGCCTCAAAGTCAGCAAAGACATACTTGCAGGCCATAGCCTTGGGTTTTTGCTGTCTGATGTAGCAAAAATGTACACCAGTTACAAGCTTCTTGCAAATCTTGCACTCACGGGTACCGCATTTGTGCTCCTGACCGGGCTTATTGAACACACCACACCCTCTGCATCTGTGAGAGCTCGAGCACGTGCCATTTTCCAGATGTCTCTGGTTACATGCCAAAGAGTGCATGAAGCGGTTGCATGTCTGGCAGCTGTGCTTCTCAATGTCAATGACAGGACATGACTCTCCTTTGCAAGACGAACACCTGTCACAGCCTGTGTGTCCATATCGCTCGTCGTACGCTTTCAGGCATTTAGAACAAAAAGCTGACTTCGCGAAAATACAGTGCACCTTGGTTATAGTGTGAAAGTGGCCCACAGCTTTTGCGTCAAGAGGGTCGCACTGATAGAGCAGATAAACAGTACGCTGTCTGTGATCATCACCCACATAGAGAGGTTTAACGCTGGATCCACGGCCGAAAACCACGACACGTGCGTTGACAGCTCTCTCAAAAGAAGGTATGTCAGTGAAAGCTGGCACATAATCAAGAGCAAAACCTGCAGCAGTGTGTAGCCTCTGAGCCTCAACTGTCTGCACTTTTTTCTCACTACGCTGAACACGTCTGTACTCGTTGAAGGCACTCTCATACATTCGCTTACTAGAACGAGGAATTGCGTCAAGATTAGCCTTGGCCACTCCAACAACTATAGCCCTCGCCAAGCATAGATTATCACTGTTTTTGATTTCGCAAATACTTTTCAGTCGGCGTAGATCATCCATGTAATTAACACCTGTACTCAGGCCAGCTGCAAGGGGATTTCTGATCACGCCGACGTGAATTTCCAGTGGCTCATCTAAGAAAAGGTCGTCATCCGACTGCAGTAGGCTTTCCATGAGCTCAACAATTTTAAAAATAGTGAGCTGGTGCAGGGGTATTAAACCGGTAGTATGAGGACTATAAAAGGCCTCATTCTGAATAAAAAACCTTACAAGATCTTGGTCATTATAACTCTCGTGAAGTCGAGTAATAATTGACTCAAGTACCTCCTCAAGACCCCCCATGATGTCTCTAAGATTCACACCAGCCCAATTTACATTGAAATGTACACTGTATACTGTCTCCCTTGCTACACCACCATCAAACTCAATGTCTTTCACGTTCCTGACTTCGATGTGTCTGTGAAAATTCACAGCATAATCAGGTCCATCAAAAATCATGTGCGGTTCAATGTCCCTCTCAGCCTCAGCCTCCATCGCATCACCCTGCTCAACATTTTCAGCTATGTCACCTCCTCCTATAATATTCTGTTCATAGAGCATGTCTAGAAACAGTATCTCGCGCTGATTTTCGTCAAGAACCTGCCCTTCTACTCTCTGATCCTTGTGTGGTATTTCATTTAAGCTATAGAAAATAATGAAAAAAATAGTAGCATTAAAGATAAGTAACCCCGATGAAAAAAAAAAGGGTTTTCATATGAGTCACATCTGATGGACTTTTAATTTTAATTTTTTATTGTATTTATTTTACACTCTTTTTTCTAGTAGAGCCTTCTAGTATTGAGGATACGATGTACAGAAATTAATGCAAGATGTTTATATTATCATAATATATATATTTATTTATTTAAATATTGAACAGTTACAGTTATGTCTTTAATGGGGCATAAAATAAAAATTTAAAAATCAATGAACAAAAATGATAAAGAATAAATACAAATGAAAACAAAATACTGACTAGTTGTCAGACCAGTCCTCCAGGTTCAGGTCGTTGAGCCATGAAAAACTATCCTCCTCATCCTCCTCATCCTCCTCCTCCTCCTCTACATCTGTAGCACAGGCAACAGCGCTAGCATCAGCAGCAGCAGCAGCAGCGGCAGCAGACATATTATCATCACTGATGTCACTGGAATAGAAATAATGCGATTTGAAAAATATAATAAAATAAAAATTATTTTAGTAGCATAGTTTCATTCACTTAACTAAATCAACACCTATTATTATTATTATTATTATTATTATCCGTACCTATATTGATCAGGATCAGTCATCAATGGTGGTTCCCGCGAAGCCCTTGATGGACCCGCAACCTCCCCATCCTCAACAATACTGTAAAATTAAAGGCAAAAAAAGTGTTCAAGACTATATCCGATAAAAAAAAAAAAAAAAAAAAAAAAAAAAAAAAACAACAGAAAAACGCATATATATATATATATATATATATATATATATATATATAAAATAAAGAAAAAAGAAAGAAAGAAATACATTTAAGTTCATATCTCATGTTAACTCACCCATCCACAACTCTGTAGGCATCAGCTCTCTTTCTCTGTGGTATAGTGGGTACAGGGGCATTGTCACTGACACTGACACTGTCACTGCCACTGTCAATATTATTGCGGTCAATGAAGCAGTCTGGTACATTCTCAAAATCTAGTACCCTCCTGACTCTTGAGCTGGTAGGAGGTTTGACTACCGCGCCTACACGCGAAGTCACCGCTCGGGCTACAGCTGCAGCTACATCAAGATCGTGTCTGTGGAGTGAGAAAAAAAAATAAAATAAATAAATAAATGTAATAACTAATAGTAGAGAATGTTACAAGTTCAGAACCAAACAACTGACCCATGATGTATATTATTTATATACAACTGACCGTTGGTATATATTATGCATATTTATTTCTTTATTTATTGGTAATTAGACATACCCTTTCAGTATGCCACATGCCATAGTCTTTTTTCTCTTTATGGCAGTCACTGTCTTAGTCGCCATCTCGACAGCAATGGATGATCGCCCCTTTTTCAGCGGAGGCTCATCCTCGCATTGTGCTTTCTCGGCGAAACACATCATAAAACTTTCTAGTTTCGCAACTTTTTTCCGGTGATATGAGAGTTGTTCGCTATATCTCTGGGAAAAAAAAGAAAGAAAAAAAAGATTTTATCACCTGATAGTACTACAACTGTTTATGTCTATATAAATCTATATAATAGTATAACTATAGCCATACCCTCAGCATGTCAGCTTCAGCCAAAAGAATATCCTCATCCGTATCCTTACACTCCATTTCTTCTTCTTCTTCTTCTTCTTCCCTAGTTACGGGTGATGCGGGGCTCGGAGGGGGTGCAGGAGGGGGTGTACGAGGTGTCTGAGGTGAGAGATGGGCCCACTGCGGAGAAGAAGGGGAGTTGTGAGGAGGAGGAGGAGGAGGAGCATTTAAGCGTCTCACTCTATGCAAAACAGGTCTCCTCGGGGTGGATGTCAGCAGAGGACCCGGGTGACGTTTCGGTGTCTGTGTCCGTGTCATTGGCGTCGACTGCGTTGACGTTGCATGCGTTTCCCCCGCCATGGGTACTGATGCGGGTACAGGCTGACCACTGACGAGTAAATCGAGCTGGCGGATTTCCCTCATGGTTTGTAGAGCCAAGCTATAAAAAATAAAATATAAAAATAATGAAGAGTTATATATATATACAAGGGCGAGTTTATCAACACTTGCCACACATGAGACGAGACGAGACGTGGTGAGACGAGACGAGACGAGACGACAGCCAACAGTTAGCCTAGTTACACAATTCATTCGCTCACTCGCTGGTTCACTCGTTCACTCGTTCAATCACTCGTTTCGCTCATTGGAGCTATATACAAATACATATACATTATACATATACGTATACTACTACTACTACTACTACTACTACTACTACTAATAAAGCATGGATAACGCGTATCGAAGTCCGATGAATAATGGAGAGGACGAAGAAAAGGTAAAAGAAAAAGAAGAATCTCTTTTTCAATTCGAATCGCCCTCCTCTACAACGATCGTTGGTCCATCTATGTGCGGGAAAACGGTTCTGGCACTTTCTATCGTGAAGAACTCGAGAGTCATGTACACTATACCACCGATGAAGATCCTGTACGCTTACGGAGTCTATCAAAAAAAGTACGAAGGCCTAGAAGCGCTGGTACCTAATTTGTCTCTTCATCATGGCTTACCGGAGAGGGAGTTGATCGAAGAACTGAAAAGCGAAGAGGGCAACAATCTAGTGGTTCTGGATGACCTCATGGACGAAATATGCAAGTCAGCGGAAATGTGTTCTCTCTTTACGAGGGAAGTCCATCACGGTCGCATCTCAGTAATAATGATATCTCAAAACGTCTACCATCAGTCACGCTACTCGCGGACCATTAGCCTCAATACTAGCTACTTGATATTGATGAAGACGTGCAGAGACTTACAGCAGATACACTTCCTCTCGCGTCAGATGTTCCCCGGCACTCCGAAGCGACTAGTCGAAGCTCACGAAGACGCTACCAGTCACCCGAGAGGCTACCTAGTGGTGAACAACTTGACTAGTACAGGTGACGAGGACGTGCGTCTAAGTACATCCATTCTACCCGGTGAGACCCTCATACTGTACACTAGGAAATAATGAGTGTCAGAGTAAAATCGTGCATGAGTTTTCTGGAGCTCGTGACGAGAACATACAAACTAACGCCTCGTTCTACGCGCTCACTTCTGAGAGATGCGACTAGCGATCAACTTCTCTGCATAACAGAGGTGATACTTAACACGTTAAATGGCAACTTGACCATCTCTAAGGACCCCCAACTAGAGCTGACCAAGTTCAAAATAATGCTAAGGAAAGTGGCTAAAATAGTCACCGATTCAACTTCTACTTCCACTTACAATTCGATCGCACCGGGGAGAGCAGCTACAAAATTACGCAACTCTAGGACGACAGCCGCGTCTAGAAAGTTGCTGAGAGAAGTCTACGTCGAACGCTGTAAAACGTTGGTAGAGTTCTTGGAACGTTGTATCCCTCAACTGAAAATTCTGCTGAACCAGGAGGAGGAGGAGGAGGAGGAATCTGAATTGGAGGAGGAGGAGGAGGAGGAGGAGGAGGAATCTGAATTGGAGGAGGAAGAATCCGAATTGGAGGAGGAGGAGGAGGAGGAATTGTAAATAAAATAGAATAAAACGACATGACATCCACGCCGATGACGATGAAATTTAACAGAAAAGTTTACGTGATTCCTCAGGAAAAATACGATGGACTCATGGCCATGACTATGGAGAGGAACAGAAAAATTGCGAAGGATGAGCCCGGGCGTCTGGCCGCAACCCAGGGGGTTGCGGGCCAGTCGCCCTCCCTTCGCTTGTCGGAAGAGGTACTGACGATACCCTCCTCTAGTTCAGGAGTAGGGCACCTCGAGGAAGGGGGCCCGCCGGTTTGCCATGGAAATAAGATGACCACCGGTTCTTCCGCTACCGAAAATGAGAGCGAGACTGAGACCGAGACCTCGATTGGGACTGGGGCCGGGGCTGGGTCTGAGACCGCTACTGGCATTGGCATTGGTATTGGCTCCGACACCGGCATTGACACTGGCACCGGTATTGGCACTGGCACTGTCGCTGTCACGGACAAGAGCATTGATGCTATCTCTCGTAAAATTAACTCTCTGCTGAGAGACGAGTCATTGAGAAAAAGGGCCAGGGCGATACTGTATCTACTAACTGCGGATAGAGCTAGAGCTGGAGCTGGAGCTGGAGCTAGAGCTGGAGCTAGAGCTGGATCCGGAGTGGAAAAATATTACCTCGAACTACTGCTGCACACTCAGTCGAGTTCTTTTCCTGTACCAGCCAGACATCATAAGCTGTACTGGCTTATGTTACGACGAGCGGTGCCTCTGAATTTAATTTCGAATGTTAAATTGCGACGCGTATTACATTACATGAAGAACAAATATCAGGTGGAAGAAGAAGAAGAAGAAGAAGAAGAAGGAGAGGAAGAGGAAGAGGGAGAAGAAGAAGAAGAAGGAGAGAGTGGAGAGAGTGGAAAGAGTGGAAAGAGTGTCAAGAGTGGAAAGAGTGCCAAGAGTGTCAAGAGTGGAAAGAGTGTCAAGAGTGACAAGAGTGACAAGAGTGACAAGAGTGACAAGAGTGACAAGAGTGACAAGAGTGACAAGAGGCAAAGACAGTCAGAAACAGGGACAGAGCGACCAGGAAAAAAAAGGAGACTCAAGAGAGCTTGGATTAAGGTGACAACTAAATAACGAAATGGTTCTGCCTAGAGATATAGACGCTTATTTATCGCGTCGATTTTACAACCATCGGTTACCGGGGAGTTTCACCAGCGCTGCGAAGCTACACTCGGTTATAAAAAACGAAGGGCGTTATACCATAAGTCTGGCACGAATTGAGGACTGGGCTAGATCTCAAGACATTGTCACATTACACAAGGCAGCTCGCAAAAAACCTAGAAAGTACAGAAGAGTCATAGCGCCTGGTATGAATCACCTGTGGGACTGTGATCTACTGGTTTTGACAGGTGAAAGGTTCAAGAGTGCTAATGAAGGCTTCGCCTACATCATGGTGCTTATAGATGTGTTCTCCAGATACTGCAGAGTCCAGCCGGTCAAAAGTAAAAGTGCCAAGCACATGAAACAGGGGTTTGAAGAAATATTTAAGAGACTGACAGAGTCAGAGTCAGAGCCAGAGTCAGAGGCAGACACAGAAACTGATGGATCTATAGGGAGACCAAAGTTTATAAGGACTGATAGAGGAACAGAATTCACAAACTCGAGCGTCGGCGATTTACTTAAAGACAAGGGAGTAAAGCTCATCTTCACCAATACTGAAACCAAGGCAAACTACGCCGAAGCGGTCATCAAAGGATTAAAAAAGAGACTGTTCCAGTACTTCCAATATACGAACAGCTACGCCTATCTGAATGAACTCCAGAACATAGCGGATTCTTACAACAGGACCATTCATTCGAGTATTGGAGCGACTCCTGCGAGTGTCAATGAGGAAAATGAGCAGGCAATTTGGGACTACCAATACGTCACACAGCAAAATGCCAAGGACCTAGAGAGGGCATTCAAGAGTGCCATTTCTACGAGCAAGTACAAGAGACGCAGTCCGTACAAATTCTCATTAGATCAGAGTGTCAGAGCGTCGTACAGCAGGTCTGCAAAGTTTTTCCGCTCCTATGACGAGCAGTTTACCGGTGAAGTATTCACGATCAGATCTAGGAAATTCTCAGACGGAGTGGCAGTTTATTACCTGAGAGACTACGGAGGAGACAATGTTGATGGCCCCTTCTACGCTCATGAACTGACAGCTGTGAAATTCGACCCAGACGCTTTCTTCAAGATCGAAAAAGTGATCAAGAAACGAGTCCGACGTGATGGTGTTGAAGAAAGTCTGGTTAAGTATCAGTCGTGGCCGAGTAAATATAACCAGTGGATCCTCAGCTCTAACCTGAAGACATTGAAAAGCAAGAGACAAAGAAAAAAATAAATGTATATTTATCTGTCCAGCGATCAGTCGCTTGAGATAAATCCGGGTAATACAGCTGCCGGGTTCACCGTACAGCTACCCGAGTCATTCACACGACCTCCTAATGCCGAACTAAGGGGTCAGTGGTACTTGGGGCTGATCGAGATAGCCATACCCCCAGTAGGAGGGGGAAGCACTAAATGGGACGCTATCTACGTGACTTGTCCTCATGTCGAAGGAGTTGCGATGGGTGACACGTACAGAACCGTGCTGAGGTCTATAGCGGTGGGGGAAATAAGAAGACACAACTATACACGTTTCCATTCAGTACTCTACACACCACTACGAGTGAAGGACGTGAGACATATTTCTATTGAACTGAGAGATTCGAATTGGAACCTGCTGAGGGAGCTTGCGACTGAAACCAAACATTCCACCAAGTGTACTCTAGAGTTAATATGGAGGAGAGATACAAATCACTAGCAGCCATGAATGCCGAACCATGGATAGAGCATTTTAAAAAAACAGCTGGACACACGAGCATACTGTCCACACGCCCTCGACCTGTGGTGATAAAAAAGCAGCGTAATGGCGACAAGGGCTCTAGTAGCGGTAAAGACAATGACAGTCTGCCCCTCACTATAGTGTCACCGATAGGGCAGTCTAATGAAATGGCTGAGGCAGATTTACGCATGGAAAGCGATAAAAGGGCTAACGTCAGCTCAGGGCGTTCAGTCAGCGGTCCGGTTACGTCTCTGACACAGCGAGCGGTGAAAAGAAAGCTGACTAAACCTAAGCCAGCGAACGACAGGAAGAAGAAAAAAATCACTAAGCTCAAGGACATTTTCAGTAAACAGTAAACGGTAAACGGTGTAGCAGCAACAACAACAACAACAACGACAACAACAACAACAACAACATCAACATCAACAGCAGCAGCGGCAGCAGCTGCAGCAGCTGCGGCAGCAATGGCATCAGGTGAAAAGGTTCTGGAATCAACAGAGTTAGCCTATGATGACACTCTTAATTTGTTCAGTCTACCTCTCAGCAACCTAGGAGTGACTGACATTAAATATTTAACTCACAAGCCGATTAATCAATTTTCATCAGAGGGAGATGTGAAATTTCATGTGCCTGGAGCCGGCACAGCATACATTGACATGTCAAGTGTCTACATAAAGACTAGAGTCCGGATTGCTACTGACAGAGGCTCACCCATCCCTGAAAGGGGGGCTGGAAAGAAAAAAAATGATGATGATGATGATGCCCAAGACAATGATGACTCTGAAGGAGACTGGAGTGTAGGTGTTGTAAATAACCTGGCTCATGCTCTCTGGGATCAAGTGGAAGTAAGACTAAATGACAGAGTAGTCACAGGCGGACAGACGGGTTACAGTTACAAGGCGATAATAAATACACTGCTAGGAGAGGGGGATCTAAATGATGCTCAACTGGAATGCTCTTTGTTCGAGAAGGACACCGCGAGATGTATGGAGGATGTGAGCCTGGTGTCAGGAACCAATAAGGGATTTAAAAAGCGGGCCTCACTCATGAGTGGTAGCAAAACTGTTGAGCTAATGTGCAAAGTGGATGTCGATGTCTTTAAAGTGAATAAGTTACTTTTAAATGGGGTAACCATGGACATGACTCTTACACCCACTTCCAGCAGCTTCAGACTACTGAGCTCAAACGTCAACAAGAGAGACTATGTACTGGAAATTAAGGACATTACACTTATTCTGAAACATGTGACACCATCAAATCTAGTATTACTGGGACATCAAAAAGTCATGGAAGAAGAAATCTCTCTAGCCAAGTATTTCTACAAGAAAGAAGATTTACGAAAATTTAATTTGGCCAAGGACACCTCTTCGTATTACATAGAAGATGCATACAATGGTCGCATACCGAGTAAGATTGTGATGGGTTTTGTGTCAGGAGAATCGATGAGTGGCAGCCTGGGCAAGAATCCTTACAATTTCAGGCACTATGATGTCACCTATATCAATGTGAGTTTGTCTGGTATGCCAGTGCCCACTGGCCCACTAAGTATCGACTTTGCAGAGGACAAGTACATACACTGCTATTCGGAGCTTTACAGGAGAAAGCCTAATTTCAGCAACGAAGCTAGGATCACCAGAGAGGAATACAAAGACGGTTACAGTTTATTTGTCATAGACTTGGCTCCTCAAAACTATGAAGACTTTTATCCGGTGACAAGAGACGGGTGTGTGAGAATAGAACTCCGATTTAAGTCACCACTACCCGAATCAGCTGTCATGATCACCAAAGTGACATATCCAGGCCTATTTCAGATTGACTACGCTAGAAACATCTATCTGACATGAACACTGATCAAATATATGAAATGCTGTGGAATGACGCTACTGTATCGTCATACGTGATGGCTGTAATACCATGCAACGCTCTGAAATACATCTCAGCCCCTGCAGTGAAGAGCTGTTACATCGTGAATTGCAATGCAAACTCGTACTTACGCGGTGACGTCGGACATTGGATTTTCCTGGGCGTCCATTCCGCTGATGTTGACGTGGACGTCGGAGTAGAAGTCGAAGTAGAAGTCGAAGTCGAAGTCGAAGTTGGCGCTCGGGTGGACCTGGGCTCGAGTTTAGAAGTTTTCGATCCTCGTGGAGAGAGTGTCTACAACGAAGAAATATGCATGTTTATGAGACAATTCGATAGCTGTTCATACAATTACCAGTACCTTTCTAAGGTTAATTGCGGTTTTTACACTCTAGTGTACTCCTATTATCGTTGTAGGGCCTTTAACCCCGCCAGTGTTTTAAATATAATGAAGGGAATTGGCGATGTGAAAGAACATTGTCTGATGCTATACGGCAGACAGACTTGAGTAATTTTCTTCTTATTTTTAATTAATTATACAGGATGAGTAAACCATAAATATGTAGAAATTTGAAATAAAATGTGATATACAAGGATAACTGTAATAAGATGGATATGAATGAATGAATGATTATTTAGAGATATTTAATAAATGTAATATACACGGAATTAATGTAACCTGCAGATGTAACATTTGGTTATATTTAACTAGCTACGTGTGTAATATTAATTGTATTGTAGTTATTCGAATTGACTATTTCGATATATTTAATAAATGTAAAATACTCGGAATTAAGGTAATCCGTGTATATACAATTTTGTTGTAATAGTAATATTAATTGTATTGTATAGCATTGTATTTCGTTGTATTGCGTTACTAAGTATAATAAAAGGTGGTATACACAGAAAATGGACTTTTTCGTAATTCAATATCCCAGCCTTATTGTATTACGGTATTAAAATAGTTATAAGTACTGGAGCGTGACGGATAACTGACTGCAGGTAGCCCAGCGCGGAGAGCAGAGCGCTGGGCGCTGAGCGCTGAGAGCTGAGAGCCACGTGTCAATTCTTAATAGTCACTCGGGGCTGTCTAATAAGTACACCAATACAATGTCATTACAGTGGTTAAAACTATTTCACTTACCTTTTATTTTTTACTGCGAAATGACAGCCGACGAGTTGATATCCAGCAGAGAGTAACCGGTAGACAGTAGTTGGTAGAGTGTAGAGTAGAGTAGAGTAGAGTAGAGTAGAGTAGAGTAGAGTAGAGCTGAGATCCTGAAGACGGCGCGATTGAAGTATTTTTCGTGTAAAGAGCACAAGGCCAAGTGATGGAGATGCTCCAGTCTTCATGCTTTTTTATACTACTTATTTTGCCTCAGGCAATCTCAGTGGGAGCCGAGGAGGGGGGGAAGAGAGGGGGGAAACTTGTTGGCATCAGGGGGGAGCACTTTTTTAGTAATGGTCACTTGTGCCGTCCATGAGCTTGACCTCAAAGGTCACATATGCTGGGTCTTGTGTGACTGCATGTACTGTCAGCCTCTACCAGTGGCCCTCACCGATTGAGTATTAGTGAGATTTCATCAGTCAGCTGTAAACGCATGTGCTTAATTGGCATAATTGCTGTACAATTGCATGCCTCATCTAATGACTCAAGCATTTTGACTCTGCCCCACCCCCAGCACCCCCACCTATTAGCCCTCATCATTGTAATGCATTATAAAAGTCTATTGTTCACACCAAGCGGTTAAACAAATCTCACATAATTCTCAACTTTAAAACATGCATTAACCGGGTGATGTAACGAGACAATGACTTTAATAGCATGCAAACACTAATCTCTTGTTGCAATTTACTGATTTAGGCAAAAACGGCCAAAAATTAGTAATATTCTCTTTTTAAATGAGAATCATGGAATAAGTACTTTCATTATTCAGGAGATACTTTAAGAGCAATTGTTGCAATTTACTGATTTAGGCAAAAACGGCCAAAAATTAGTAATATTCTCTTTTTAAATGAGAATCATTGGAATAAGTACTTTCATTATGCAGGAGATACTTTAAGAGCAATGAGAAATTCCAGCTACTGTTTTCATAGTGAAATTCTGCCCTGGTGTTAAGCGAGCACACATTTTGCTAAGACAGAAGTTTTGTGGGCAATTTATCTTTAATTATTTCTCTTGAGGCCATTTAGTTTTTAAATGTAAATGTAAATTTCGAAAATGTTAAATTTATAAGAATTAATAGACTCAATTACAAATGGCCTATAATTCAGCATAATACTATTTCCATGCCTCTGAATTTCATGAGTATCTTTAATGAGTCTTTCAATTTAAATTTTTTCCATTCAAAGTATATTAACAAAATGTGAGGCTTTATGAGAACTACAGGAATCAATGGCAATGCTCCATAATTCGGTATACGGAGATAATTCACTGTTTGCTGACATTTATTGAAACAATTGGTTTTATAATATTCATTTGTTCTGATACAAAACAACAGTAGCGCACTATATGTGTGAATATAACTCTCAGTTTGAATAGATTATACCCTATCTATTGTCTTAGGACTGGCCTGGAATTGGGGGTCTTTTGTTGTGTTATGTAATCACAGACTTTACCCCCCTCTGTGCTGGGGTGTTTTGCAAGTGCAAGGGCTCATACAGCACTGATATTTTGGAGAAGCAAGACGTTTTTGAGATTGACCACTGAAAAAAGAAAAGGAAAAATGCTTTGGATCTTTCTGTTTTTGGCTCTGGGGATGCGTCCCACGGATGCCTGGATTTGCGGGAATGATGCACAGTGCAGATGCACCTCATCGGGCGAAGTTATGTGCACAGCGATCACCACGACCCCGTACTTCGATGACGAATACAGACAAGGAAAGAGACTGACAATCGAGGCAAACTCAGACTTCAGAGTGACGAGTCTCTCGGAAACGTACGGCTTTGATCGGGTCCTAATCTTGGCTGTCAAGAAAGAACAATGTGAGCTGATCGCTATGGAATTCCCCGATATAGTGTGCATTAGGTCATCAACATCCAACAGCCCCCCTTCGCCTTTTGACGGCCGCTTCGCTACACCGAGCACGGCCACTTCAAGGTACCCGATGAGAGGCAGCAGCGTAGACAGCCGAGGCACGGATGAGCACAAGCAGAGGGCTGCAGTAGCGTCAGCGCAGCTCCTGAACGGCATGTTAGCATGGACAGTGGCTTCTGGGCTAATAGGGGCCATTTTGACAGCGTGCATTTTGGTAAGTTTAGTTAATCTCCATGCCCGCATTAACACCCATGCACGCTGCAATGACCCCCCTATGTTCGCCGTAAGCTGCTGTTTAAAATGCATGGCAGTTTTCTTGTGCCCATTCCATTTTTGTGCCAAAATCTGCAAATGCACTGGCTGCTGCTTGCACACACTGGAGCAGGGTGTGAGAGGTTCTTCGACGACATTCTGAACATAACGAGGTGGGTTACCTGATCCCTGTAAATTAACTCTACTCAGCCATACCACTTTTAAAAGTACACCGTAAATTCACTAGAAGTGTAAAAAAATTTGTGCAGAAATTGCTTATTACTAGTATTCTTTTCAATAGAGAAGTGTTCAGGTAGATTGAGACTCATTTTCTTTAATGACACAACTTGTACTGTAGGTGTCATCTGTCAGTACAGGGTAAATTCACTAGAGTCAGCTAATTATCTAGTGATGCTCCCTTCACTATTGATGGCAGTCCACTCCTGTCATGCAGCCGTACATGTAAGAAATCAGTAGTTTATCTTTTCCTATAATGCATTCTCCATAGTAGCCTTGACAACCCTGACCTGTTAACTGGGCAAAATACAAGCACAACCCAAGTGCAACATGACACAGTGACCATTGCTTATTAAGGATTGAAGTTCAGTATAGCCAAAATATAGGATTGAGGTTCAGTATAGCAAAAATGTTTAACTATTATTTCTATTCTTTTCAGACAAGAGACTACATCCTTGCACGATTACACGACCTAGCTGTGACCACAGCCTTAAGTTTACTCGGACGCCTCATATTATTGTACATTTGGAATGTCGACCAGCTGCTTGCATACGAAAATGCCAATGACAGAAATGTATTTTTGGTGATGCTAGTGAGAATGGCTAGATGGCTCATAGGCGCGATTGAAATGCAAAACGCGGAAAATGCCCACAACGACAACAACATCGTGAACAACAACGACGACAACAACATCGAAATAGAGAACGTGGGTCCGGTAATACAACGGCGTGCGCGAGTGCGTGGGCGTAGACAGCCGGTGATCGAAAGGAGAGCTGCAGGTGTCCGCCGTAACCGCGCTCTAGGAGGCCTAGATTTAAATAACATTTTGCCGACTCGACTGAGAAATGGCATAGTTTAAAGTTTTAGGGCTGTGGTCACAAGACTGGATGATTTATTGATGTACAGTTTTTTTTTTTTATTATTTTTTTTTTATTATTATTATTTTATTGATTTTACTGGCTATTTTCTTTATCCGCTATATATATATATATATATGTATATATGTATATATGTGTGTGTGTGTACATACTCGTGATTTTTTTATTATTTCCATGTAATTAGCAATTGTGTTTTACAGTAATTATGGATTTGGATTCATTCACAGAGCTAGTTTGCCGCTTACCATTTAGTGTTTATTTCATTATTTTTTATTCTATTTTATTTTATTTTTTTTTTTTTAACGGCATGAGAGTGTTTAACATGCTTGGTGTTAAGGTTTTTTGATAATTAATGGAGTTTACCGTTTAGTATTGAATGTTTTGAGTCATTACTTAATTATTTTATTTTTTAACTAACATGAAAGTGTTTAGTATGTCTGCTGTTAAGGATTTTTTGTAAATTAACCGAGTTTACTGTTTAGTGTTGGATGTTTGCATTTTTTAAATTTTTTTTTAACTTGCATGAAAGTTTTTTTTTAGTATGCTTGGTGATAAGGAATGTTCACTCCATTATTTTTAACAGCATGAATGTGTTTAGTATGTCTGATGGGTGTGGCCCATAGGTTTCAGTTAATCTAGTTTACTTCTTACTATTTGGTACTTATTTAGTTATTTCATTATTTTCATTTTAAATGCATGAAAGTGCTTGGACTGTTTTGCTGGTTAGAACACTTATTTGATTATTTTATTTTTAACTGTATGAAAGTGTTAAGGATTTTAGTTAACTGTATGAGTGGCGAGATATGTCTGTGCGAATAAAAGTTTTTCAGAAGTACATTTACTGATGTTTATTAAAGTGCTTTTTTACTCTAACATTACTAGTCAGTGACAATGAACACAGAACAATGTGAGGGCTGACCACCAGGTGGCCAATTCTGTATGGCCAGTGCTCTGGGACACAAGCTAAAAAGTCAGCCTATCATAGGTTTTCATTGATAAGCCTCAGGGCATTTGACAACTGCTCCTCTTTCATTGTACTGTGTGACTCTGCTCACTGAGCATCACTGAGCATCACTGGACACACATACACACTTGTGCTTTTGTCTTTCACGGATAAGTCATACTACATGTATGCTTACTTATAAACAAAGGATTTTAAATACACTGTAAAGCACAATTGATATTACTATGATGTTTACACTGAGTGGCTGTGGTGCTAACTCAACACCACTGGATAATGTTGAATACTACATGCATTCAATACATTCAATGCATGCATGCATGCATGCATTCATGTATTCATGCATTCATGCATGTGTACCTCACAATAAACAAGGAATTAGATATGCTGGAAAATACATTTGACTTATGACATTCCCAGTGAACAGCCTTGTGTAGCTTTTAGTGTGTCTAATAAAGAAGCGCACAGGGCTGTAAGCTTTCCATTGTTTTTTAAAAAGTAATTTGGTCCTTCATATTTCAATGGGATGACTCAGTGATTGGGTAGCTTTTTAATACACTAGAGACAATCAGTTTTTTATAATATAACTAATAATAATAATAATAATAATAATAAAGCTCTCAATGACTGCTTAATATGTCATATTAAACAATTTAATTTAATTTAAATGACAGTTATTCATGCTTTAAACTGTTCATTCAACATATTCACACTTCTTTGCATTTTACCCTGGGGGGCTTCTTTGAGCAGCTAAATGACTACTAAACGTCATTGCCACAGGCACTATCGCCTGGGGGGTTGTCACTTGCCTCTATGTCTTGATCTTAATAGCCGCAGGCACCTGCAGGGATCCTTTGATCTTATAGCCTCAGGGGGCGGCAACCCTTTGAACCTATAAGATAGCTTTTGTAGTTTGATCATTGTTGAAGCAGTAAGGCCTATATACATGTCTTATGACCCGTATACATGCTGAGTCAAGGGAGCAGTGATTGCTAAAACTCATAATATATGGTATTAGTTCTGGTGGGTGGATTAGGTTTTACTCCTGTATTTCGGCTGGAAGCCCAGCTCACTACCACTGAGCTAGGCCCCATACAAATTAAAGCAGATTTTTGTTGTCCTTTAGGTTTGGTAGCATATAATACACATTACTGCAATGAACCTTGCATACAATTTAAATCAAAGTTATACAGAACTACTACTACTACTACTACTACTCAGTACTATACTAGCAGCAACTCCTAATATGCACTACAGTTAGTTTCATTAAAAACGTAAATTGACGTAAACAACCGCATAAGTGCCAGTAGAAGGAGTGTACCCAGGTCTACATGCAAGTATGTTCTCCAACCATGTTGAATGCCATGTATTCCTCTTTCAGTAGCTGATATCTCATTGCTAAAAACTGCCCAGGATACAGTCTGGGTATTAATATTATACTTAGCTCTCAAGTGCTCTCAAGCTACCTTCATTTGTCTGAGTCTATTTGTAAAATTACTTATAACTTTTATAACAAAGTTTTTATAGTTACTTGTCCTGTACAAAATACAAGATTCCTGTCTGACTACTTGTTAAATGGCAGGGTTGTCAGGAATACTTTACTGCATACATTTTTGTCATATGTTCATGACCCAATAAATTGTATTTATCACTCTGAAAAATTCAATGTACATTCCAAGCGTCATGGAATGACGGATTCTTTACGGCGCCTTACATTCCATGGCAATTATTTTAAGCGCTGGACGCCAGATTTTGTATACATCAAGCAGTCAGTTTGTTGACTCAGGCGTTTTAGTCCGAGTTTTTGATATGGATTTTATTTATACTGTTGGTCTTATTTTATCTTTAACAACTGTTGTAAAATTTTCCCCGATTTTATGGGGGTTTCAATAAATAAATATAAAATAAACCAGTTATAGCAACAGCCAGGAATAGGCAGCTAAAACTGTCTAGAGTCAATCGTATTTTATGAATATAACTATACGTGTTCTTTAACAATATGTTTAAGAGACGTCTGAAGACTTATTCATTACAAGACTATATTAACTTAATTTTCTGATTCACAATATATAGATTTTAATTAATTTTGCTGCAACAGTTCATACATATTATGACTTTTGATTTTAATCAGTTTTATCGATACAAAAATTGGCTTTCTAAGGCGCTGTTTGATACTGGCGCATTATGAATAAATAAAAAGAATAAATATTATTATTATTATATTACTACTTTTTTCTTCTTCGTATACTATTTATATAGTTGTGTAGCTTAATTTGTTTTTTTAATTAACTGCTATGAAGTTGAGCTATGAAGTCTTTAATCAATTAAACTGCCAAACATCATACACTGGAAACCACAATTTCATATTCTCATCTTCACCATATTATGACTTATTATGTTCAGCTATATTATTGCGAGCAACACCATGAAACAATGTTGCAAAAATGTTACAGTTTCTCACTTGCAGATGAAGTTATATCAGAAATCACTTAGTATAATGAGTCCATGTAGATAATTATGGAAGATTGGCTTCAACAGCAGGATGTCATCCATTAGTGGTTGTCATGGGAGATGACTGGCGGATCATTTTCCCGCCATATTTGCAGCCTACATATTTGCAGCCTATATTGTTGGCACAGCTTTATGTTTTGTTTAAGTTGCCATAAATTAGGGTAAAAAATATGTATTGCATTTCACTTACTTTTTTCTGTTCTTTTTTAAATTGACTTTTCTGTTGACTGTATTACTGTGTAACAGTTATCATGGCAAAGTAAATAAAAAAAATTCAAGTAAATGGGCTTTTATGCAAGCAATGTAACTTAAGCTTGATTATTGTTTCTGGGGTCGTTAGAATTAGTTTTGGTAGGTTGATTGGTCAGTCTGTCGGACGAAAACCAACTTTTGGCAGGTTTTTCTCAAGTAGATAGGGTGCATTAATGAAGCAAATTAAATTTACTGTGACTGCTCTATGATTTTTTTTACAAATGACAAGTTAAATTAATTGCCAAGTAGCCAGCGCCAAGTAGCTAAATGCCAAGTAGCCAGCGCCAGGTATGATATCCGGCTTTGAGTAGCCAGCTATAGCCAGACAGTTCCGTTTAGTGGCAGGTAGCATCGTATGTCAGAGGTAGCATCGTATATCAGAAGACTTAGTTATCTAGCTATGTCTAGGTTTATAGCTGACTTCACAGATCTAATTGTACAAGCTCTGGCTAAACAATTATGGCAGATGTATTATTTGCAATATGGGAAGTTGATTGTTCCTCTCTGACCTACCGTAATTGCTATTTGAACTCTCTAATGCAAAAATACTTATTAGAATGGTATAATTTCCTCCATAATAATTATAACTTCCACCTATGTGAAAGTTATACTGTTATTTTTCTCCATAGTTTGACCACCTCACTCATAGACCACCTCACTAATAAGACCGTTTTAATAGATAACCTCATTATTTAGACCACATCACTATAAAGACCATCTTGTTTACGTACAACCTCTCTGTTAAGACCACCTCACTCATAAACCACCTTACTATTAATTCAGACAACCTCATTATTAAGCCCACCTCACTAGCAAGACCATATTCTTTATATACAACCTCTCTGCTTAGTTTGCTAAGACCACCTCACTCATATCATATACCCTAGGTATTTAGACTGTGATCACAATTAAGACTGCATCACTTTTAGACTACATGATCAACATTGTTAAGACCACCTCATTATTACAGTGCCGGATTTACATAGGGGCCAGTGGGCGCAAAGGTCCAAGGAGGGTCTTTCCCACCCCCCACAAAAAGTGTAACATAAAATTCAGATGATTAAAAAAAACTATATCTACTGGCATTTGAAATGTAATTTTCATGCTGGACTATGGTTACGAATTACAGTTAGTTTCATAAAATATGGTCTACTCTAGATGACTGTAGCAACCTATTCCTGGCTGTAGCCCTAGCTTATCATCGGCTTACACGTCCCACCACTGAAAAATTATAAACCTTGGTAAATGTAAGAAATTTGTCTAATATATCATAACTATGCATTTTTAGATCCGGCTTTGAGTAGCCAGCTATAGCCAGACAGTTCCGTTTAGTGGCAGGTAGCATCGTATATCAGAAGTTATCTAGCTATGTCTAGGTTTAATTTGACAGGCTGTTTTTAATTAAACTAACTGTATAATTGATATATCAATTATATGCCTTATGGCATGAATCTATGGGGCCAGGACATGAGCCCTGTGGTAGTTGTGAATAATGACTTCATAATATTTCGGCTATGCCTGGTTCAAGCTGCATAAAAAACGCTATTAGTTTTTGTTCGAATAATCAAATTCCAGTCTGTTCATCAGCAGGATTCTATACACTTTGTTTGGCTAGTAAACCTTTCTAATCACATGAAATGTCGCAACTTTTGATGACAGAACACAATTTTTATATTTAAATGTATACCAAATAGATAGATATCTAAAGGTTATTCCCATTTACATCTGCATATTTGCATCTGGGTAACTGTTCTGGAGTGCTTTCTGCTCAAACAGTGAAGTGTTGGGGTCCTTAAACCCTTTATAGAAAATGATAGAAGAAAGGTCAAAGTTTGAATTTATGAAAAAATTTGAAATCATTTAGATGATGATGAAAATGACCAGAGATTTTCAAATGGATGGAGCCATCCTTGTCTCTCCAGAGACACTTCTATGCGATTTGGAGATAATTCAGGCATAACTATTATTTGATAGTAGCAGCTATAGTAGCTAACATTGAGTTGTCTAGAGAGAATGTCAGCACTAGTATTTGAGCCGCATACATGATATTTTATTTGATGTTCAAAAATTAAGACATTTTGGGTTGCCACCATTAACCTCAGATTTTCTTGAAGAAAGAGTCACCAACTACAATTTAAGAAATAGTAGTCTAGTCCAGCCTAAATTCAATATACTGTAATGTTTGGTTTTAGGTCTTTTAAGTACAATGGTGCCATGCTTTACAATAAATTACCTCCTGTGTTTAAAGAATTAAGTTTACCTGATTTTAAAAGTAATGTCCAGTCATGGAAACCTGCATGTAAATGTGGTGCATGCTTGATCTGTGTTCTGCGATATTTAACTTATACAATGATTTTATACACCATTTTGTTTTACACATATCATTTGTAAATACTTCATTTCATTTTGTAAATACTCATCTTTCATGTGTCGATTACAAGCACTTGTGCTTATGTTGTTTATTGTAAAATTTTATCGACTTTAAATAAAGCTTTACTTACTTACTTACTAGCCGCCTCGTGAATATGTCAGGGGCTGACATATAGAAAGTAGCCAATGCCTTGTTTTTGGCTTTTCCGGATGATATTTAATTGAGTTAGCCTTTTTTCATGACTTTGTTCCAAGGTCGAAATGCATAGAAAATTATTTTAAGAACTCAATCAGCCAAAAAAGATTGAAATTTGTCTGATGTAGATAAATCTTGACATGCTGAGCATGAAGAGCATCATAAAGCAATTCCGTGCAGCTGAAGTGAGAAAAATCCCTTGACAAGTTATGAAACTATGCATACATTTTAATTTTACACACACAAAATAAATTTTGCATAGATGCCAAGTTTGGACAGGCTTGAAAAGTGAGAAATTGTTTTGTGGTTTTAAAAGAGTGAGATTGAGTGAGACTGCATAAAAGTGAACTTCGGGCTGTATGAACTTTTTTGCTTTTGCTGCGCCATAGGAGCTGCACTGTTTTTTTTTTTGTAGTTCTCTTATTTTGTGTATTATGTCTGCTATGTCCTTGTGGTTGTTCCCTTCGTCCTCAAAAACTTCTTCATTGGTGACTCCTGGGTACTCTGTTCGGTCTATGGCTCTACACTCTGTCAATATGTGTTCCTGTGTTTTCTCCTTGTTGTTGCAGAATCTTGTAGTTGTTTTTTACCTCCATCATTCTTGTTCTCGCTATAATAATGTTACTAGCTGTGTGTCTGGTTCCGAATTGCATGTATTTCTTTCTTTTTCATATTAGGAGGGTTTTTGTATTATTTTTGTAGTCCATAGTTTTGCTTTTTCCTTCTCCTTTCCTGTTCAGTTCGATTCTTTGCTGCTCATAGATGTTTTCTTTTACAGCTCTTTTGCTTTTCATTGTTCCTAGGTTGATCTTACTTATTTCCTCCTTCACCTCCTTTAGCCACCCTTTTTCTTGGTTGCTTTTCAGGATTTGTTTTAGGGTTTCATTTTTCTTTTTAGGCAGGTTTCATTTTTCTTTTTAGGGCATAGTTAATTTTCTTTTGCTTTATGATGTGTTCTATGTCCATTAGTCCTCTAGGAGTTGTTATTGGGGCTTTCAGTATTCTTTTTATAATGGAGTCCAATATCTTGTTAAGGTTTGTGACTTCCTTCTTTGTCATTGTGCATGCTTCAGTTCTATATGTGATTATTGGGGTTATGATGCCTCTACTAGCTGCCATATGCTTTCCATTTCAATCCCTCTGTAGTCCGCACTTCCTGTGATGCTCATCATTACTTGGTAGGCAGCTTCTACTGTTCTCTTATGTTCCTCTATTTGGCTCTCATTGTTGTTCTTCTCATTTATTATTATTCCTAGGTATTTGTACTCCTTGCAGTATTCCATTTCCATATCCCCTAGTATGAATTGTTTCATTTCTTTATTATTTATTCTGCTCACACACATTATCTTGTTTTTCCCTTTCCGAATTCGATGTGGTATCTGTCTGCAATTTCCCTTGTGAAATCCAGCATTTTTGCATTTCTTTCTGTGAGTCTGCGATGAGAACCACATCATCCGTCCATAGTAGGCATCCCACGTTTCTATCATCTCCTGTTTTTATTCCTAGATTTTTGTTGTTTATCTCTTTAGCTATTTCATCCATGAGTGTTGCATATAGGGTTACAGATAGTACACCTCCTTGTCTTATACTGTCTCTGATTTTGATTGTTCTTGTTTCTCCATGTTTTGTTCTCACTTTGGCTTTTTGATCTTCATTTTTCTTTTTTTGTTATTAGCCATAGCTTGTTCTGGATTCCTTGTTTGTAGAGGACACATATTAGTGCATCTGCCCATGCCTTGTCATAAGCCTTTATTACATCCAGGAATGTTATGTATGTAGTAATTTTTAGCTTTAGTACTTCCTTGAGTATCATGATTAGGTCTATAGTGCTGGATCCTGTCTTCCCTCCTCCCCGGTGCTCGCTTATGTTGATCTTTTTCTTTATTCTGTTGTTTATTATCCTTTCGTAGCCTTTTCCAACGTTGCTGCTTAGTGTGATTCCTCTCTCATTTCAGCATTTGCCCTTTTGTCCTTTTCCTTTGTATATGCTGATTATCTCCCCTGCTTTCCAGTCTTCTCTGGGTATGTCTTTCTTGTGGACAGTTTTATTTAGGATGTCTCTGTATATTTTTAGTGTCTCTTCCGTGGCTTCTGTGAATATTTTCGGGATCTGGTCTGGCCCCATTTTATTTTCTTCATACTTTTCTTCATTTCTGTCATCCTGATCCTAGGTTCGTTCTCACTATCCATTACTTGATGTTCCATTTCTCTGTTCTTTTGTATTATGTGTTCAGTCCATTCTTGTGCTGATGGCTTCCCTTCCCTGGCCTGATATAGGTCTTCGTAGTAGTTAGCTCTATGTTGCAGTGCTTTATCTGGTTCCATTATTATTTCTCCCTCTTCATTCATTGTTTCATATTCTTCTCTTGGTCCTGTTAGGATCCTTTTTCTCATTTCCAATATTTTGTTTCGGGGGTTTTTACTGTTCTTGATTTCATGCAGGGTTTTCTTTGTCCGTTCTCTTTGTTCCACTTCCATTTGCTTTCTTACTGCTTCTTGTGCTTTGCAGTACTTCTCTAGGCAGTTTGTCTTGTTCTCCTTTGTTGCATTTTCAAATTTGTTTTTCTTTTCTTTTCTTGTGTTTATTAAGTCTTGTACTATATTGTTCCATCTGTGTTGTGCTAGCTTCTTGGTAATTGTTTTTTGTCCTACGTTTTACTTCAGGTGTTTGAATATCATGTCCCTGCATTATTTGTATGTATTTGGGATGCCAGTGTTTCCTGCAAATTTTCCCTGTCAATCAGTCAAATATTACAGAAAATCTCATGATAGATATATCTTTATATTGCCAAATAGATCAACAAACAGAGGTAATTTAATGAGAATTGATGTGCCCTTAGCTTCATAAATACAACATTTCAGAAATAATTGACAGGTGGCAATGCCTATCAGTATATTTTGAGCACCATCTATTTTTGGAAGCGTGAGATTTCAGTTTGTTGGTCTTTCTGAGAACTGCAAAGCTCAAGGGATACGGTAAAATATAGATGGTTGGAAAGGCGTCGCAACGCCGTTACAACGCTTGTTCAGTGCCATTTACGAATATAGCAGTTGGTGGAATTCCATGGTAAAGTTGCTCAATTTCATGATGTTAGTAGAGTATAAGTCAAAAGAAATTGTCTGAACCAGTTTCACAGCGAGTGGCTTAATGGAAGAAAGAAATAAGGCATAGTAACGCACTACTTTGTGTGCAGACGGAAAGCTTTCCCTCCCCGATTCTGGGGGAGCGGCAAATCGGTTATCAGAAAGGCCGGTGCTTAGCGCCGCCTTTCAGAAGAAAACGGCGAGAACGTGACAGAGTAGATAAAATTAACACGCCCAATGCGTGAGACTTGGCATGTTTGATTTTGTCATCCCTAAATTTGTGCATAAAATTGTAATAACTATCTTTAAGAAATTGGTATATTATTGAAACTGCACAATTTTGCAGTGTTTCACTAATGTTCATAAGATTTGCAATTTTTTACCATTTTTTTCTTTTCTTTTAAAAAAAAGGCATGGGTGTGGCTGTTCTGATCAAGTACTTCTATTCAAACTGCGCAGCTGCATGTGATACATTCTTCGCTGTATATTGTTCAGACATGCCAAGGCACAAACTGAAATCTCACACTTCCAAAAATATCCCATAGATGGCGTTCAGCATGTACTGAAAGGTGCTGCCACCTGTCAATTATTTCTAAACTTTTGTATGAAGCTTAGGGCACATTAGCATGATTAGTTCTCATTAAATTGCCTCTGTTTGTGGACTATTGTCAATATAAATCCATCTCTATCATTAATATCTGATTTAAAATTTGCGGTTCATACAGCCCGAATATCACTTTTACGCAGTCTAACTCAATCTCACTTTTTCAAAACCACAAAATATCAATTTCTCACTCTTCATATGTATATATATAGAACGGGTTTACATTTTGTGGTTTAAAAATTGAACACATAATGTACCTGTGGTTACAGAAATATATATATATAAATATATTATATATACGCATTATATATACACTAGCGCAAACCCGTGGGTACATAAAGTGGGAGATGGAGACATGGGATTTATCCATGCAGAGGAAATATTTATTCCCATACTGAATGCTGAAGAATTTAGAATATATGTTATCTTAAACCTATAGTAGAGGAAAGTAAAATATAGATGAAAGTTGTGTTAGAAGGGTAATCTGGCCTGCGGCTATTAACACAGACAGGGGGGGGGGGATATGATCTCATGGACCCCCCCCCCCCCCAATTAGGAAACGAAAAAAAATAAAAAATAAATAAACCAAAACAACTCATGCCTTTTGTTCTAGCTGGCGTTAAAGCCACAACCAAAAAAGATAGCATTTAATTTCAGTATCTACAAGGGGCCGTTTTGGTACGGGTCCGTTTTGGCTGGTGACCATTTTGGCTGGGGCCATTTTGGTAGCAGACCGCATAGAGATACAGCAGACCGTTTTGTCTGTGTGACGTAAAACATAAACAAAATTGAATTTATGTTCAATTGTACTATTTACGGACCAAAATGATACACGATTTAGGACACACATCTAATTGTTACATAAAGAAAGCTTTTAAATATTACATCAAATATCAATTAATATGGCGTAAAAGTCAGACTTGCGTCAGTTCAGTAAGGTCAGCAGTCGCCAACGAACCGAGTGGATCCAGAAAAGTTCACAGAATCGGCATCTTTTCCTAACATTTCGCCAAAAGGAAAGGTAAATGCGCTAGTATAGTGGTCCCAAGTTTAACAGGTGGTGTCTAGGGTTCTCTGGTTGGTGTTGTACCTAAATTGTTGTGTTCTAAAGTAAAGAAAACATAATTAAAGCTGGGATCCGCCTTCTCATTTTAAGGCCAAATAATGGCAATAATATGGAAATATTGGGATTTGTGCCGGTGGTGGTTATTGCATCAAAAGACTATTTAATTTTTAATTTGTTATCGTGTGCTAGCTGCCTTAACCAAATGTATGGAATACCCCACATTTATTCTATTGTGGTTTCAAGTGGGAAATATATTGAAACAATGAAAGTGAAACACTTACAAGAGGACAAATGATGTCACATTCTTATGACTCATTCATTCATGTTGACACTAATCCTTAAAATAACTTTGACAATCAGCATTGCTATCAATGAATGTATGATGAGTGGTCAATACTATACCTGCCAGACTGCAAATTATCAACTGATATATAGTGCCTACGTCTACGGTTGCCCAAAATAATCCTTTTTCAACAGGTTTCTCACCAAACAGGTTTTATGTAATTTGTAAGATAAAGTGAATGGTAATGACATGGTTACGTTTGTATTACAATGGTTGCATGTTGACTCTCGAAAGAAGTTGTGTTCGCAGATTGCCATATCTTCCTCTGAATGTTGAATATCTATGTATATGGAACAAATATAGTCACTCACTCGCTGTCACCTAGTTGCACTGGCTGGCAAAACAATTGCGAATTCGATGTTGCACAAAATTTATTGACCGCAACAGTAATTGTTTTTTTTTTTCAGGACAAATCGACAAAATGAAGCTTTACGCTCTATCGGTGTTATATAAAGGTGCAGACAACAAGGTTATCATGTTAGATACCGCACAGGAACTTCAGCAATTTGGATACTTTCAAAGATCAAGGTATGGAATGATCATGTACATTTATAACTTTATGCTAATAGTACATGACCTTATTTTTATTTTATTTTTTTCACAACAAGGTAGCTTCACATTGTTGAAAGCAATGTCAGAATAGTCCTTAAATACAATTTCTGATATCTTAGCCATTTTTTTTAAAAGGCCCTTGAATTAATAATTAAACAACTGGTGGTCTTAAAAAGTGTTGAACTTTTAAACAAACCTTAAAATTATTTATATTAGATGGAATAGTTGAAATCTTTAAAACATGTAGACATTAGCTTTATTAATGACAGCCTGCTTTGTATTGATTCGGCAGTTAACCATGTTAACCGATGGGGTTTTTTTTTTTAAATCTTATATTTGGTGATTATGGTTAGGCCTAGGTTTTGCCGATAACTTGGGTTTAAAAGGAAGCTGCAGTTACCCTGTAATAACTTACTGCGGCTCTCTGTAATTCTGTTGATTTGTAGTATTGTATGGTGTACAGGACAGTACAGCAATCTCAAATGATTCATTTCTTCAAATTTATTTTCACAGTGTGAAAGAGTTTATGGAGTTCACAAGCAAAATTATTGTCGAAAGAACACACATCAGTCAGAGATCTTGTGTAAAAGAGCAAGGTAGGTTTATATCTTGTCATCTTTTTCCATTATTGTTTAACCTTTTGGATACATGTGTAATAAATATCTACAATACTCATCTTTTAAATACAGAGTCTCGATCTCTCAGAGGCCATTGTGTAATTTTAACATGTATCATTTAGAAACTGCTTTTAATAAAATAAAAAAAGGTAATTGATGTCACTTCTTAAAAAATTGCAGAATATATGTGCCACACATTTGTACGCAGTGACAGTTTATCGGGAGTGTTGATATCAGACCATGAATATCCACAGAGAGTTACGCAAACATTATTAACTAAGGTAAGAAAAAGTTGTCATTTATTTCCACAAGAAAATTACAAAAGACTACTAACGATTTTACAATTATAATTTTTTTTTATATTTTAAATAATCGATAAATTTATGTCATCTTCAGGTTTTAGATGAGTTTTCTAATAAATACCCTCCAACAACATGGCCTGGAGCTGCGCCAGGGTAGGTGTCACCATTATCATTTCATAATATAGTTATAGGAAATAATAAAGTGTTTTTTTTAACTAACAAGTCAGTAAAGACAAAGACAACCTATGGCCACCGAAGGACTTCAATTCTTGGTAAATAACAAGAACTGACAACAAACAAAAAAATATAGTTTTTATGTGTATTTGTAAGCACAAGTTAACCATAATTGAAATGTGGTTGTAAGGACAATGTATCCCAAATATGTGATTGTTGTTTTAAAATGTTTTTATGATACCATTTTTTTTTTTTTCAGGAGTCTGTCATTCCCAGATCTTGCAGTGCATTTGACAAAGTATCAGGTACAATAATTTTTAAGCATAAAATTGTGTGTTAAATATGTAACTCTCCAGTTATCACTTACTAGAGAAACACTTTCACTTGCCCAGACTATCAGACAAGCAGAATGTAGTCCTGATCAGTGGTCACAGCTATGTTTGCTGAACTGTGTTCAGTATTCTTTGACGCTTTTCATAAAATACTTGTGAAATTATAATATTCCAGGACCCAAAACAGGCCGATGCTATGACTAAACTGCAGGCTGATCTGGATGAAACTAAAATTATTTTGGTAAGTTCAGTTTGTATTAAATAATTTTTTTAAATTTTCCAATCTCCAGTTTAACTTTTCATTGTAAGATAACAAACACTGGCCATTGACAATACTAGCCAACTCTTAACAGAGTGATGTAAACTAATGATTTGTTGATTAATCTGTTCCATTTAAAAATTTATTTTTTCTTTATGAAGCATGGGGCCATTGAAGGTATTTTGGAACGAGGAGAAAAACTTGATGATTTGGTAGAAAAATCTGAAGGTCTCAGTATGCAGTCTAAGGCATTCTATAAGACGGTGAGTGAAGGTTTTGATAAATTATGCTGATAAATTCAATTTTTGAGGAGTGATATTTGTAGTTGCACAGGTAAAATCACACTGAATACGTAACTGAAATGTGTTTGGGATTATATAGTAGGGGTTTAGTTTCCGCGAGACACAGCTGTTCACTCAGGTGCCCTTGTCTATTATTGGACGCTTCTTGTGAACGGTCAGAGAACACTTTATAACAGGCTGAGTTGGTGCGACACATATCACTGCAAGTGGGAAAAAATTGCTGATAACTTAATTAATACCCACTGCATAATAATAAAACTCCGTATTCTGTGTCGTAGGTAGGAAGCCTGAAAAAGGGGCTACCTTAAGTATGATTTAACATTATGAACATGACTTGAGTTGATGGAATGACATGTACATTTAATTATACATAGATATCGTGATAAATTTGTGACATTTCCACAGAAATTTTGGTGGAGTAATTATATATAATGATAATTATTTTACAGGCAAGAAAAACAAATCAGTGCTGTACTATTCTGTGATTCTCATCTGGATATCGTGTAATTTATGGAAACGCTAGAAACTTCACCACCTGCTCTGTCTGTAGACTCGTACACGATATGGTCAGCGGAATATATGTTATTGTGAGTGTCGTCGTGAACGTGAATGAGAGGTATACATGTGAAGTTTGATGTACGTTATGACGTTTGAAAATGCTGAATCTGTATTGAAAAAAATAATGTCAAAATAATTTAGGAGCCAAGAATCAGAGCAAGTATGATATTGTAAATAATCAAAGTAACATAATACAGATACTGTATGATGACAAATGAATTTACCAATGTGTCTATGAGTACATGTAATAGTAAAACCAGACAATTGTAGTTCTAGGAAAATGTTGTCAATAGTATTTAAAAACTATGAGTAATGCCATGTTATCCCTTTATTCTGTAATGTTGCTAGTCTTCATGCCATTTCTATGAAATATTATAGGATGCCTCAGTGGTTGTGTTCTAGTTGACGTCCATATTGAAATACATATGAAGTTATGACAATGCTGAATTATATGAATATATACACTGTATTATACTCGTGTTAAAATAAAAGTAAGTATAAAGTTCAACTTTGCTCTTCATGCACAAATGATGCACTTACTGGTAAAGGGATAATCCGGTAATATTCTACGAATAGTGTTTGCCATTTTTATTCACCAAGAAACTAGTGCTGCTGGTACGTAGTATTGCAGATCAAAAGCAATTCCTGATTTGTGTACTTTTCAGTCTAAGGCTTTGATCTGAAGATTGTGAAAAGAAAAATTTTAATCAAAATAATCGCTAAACATTTTAAACATTGTACACGTAATGATATATGTGTCGCATTAATTTCCTACTTTATAATGAGGTTCCCTGCTTCTGTTGAACATAGGCAGTCAATCTAGTTTCACACAGTATGAATGAGTATTGTAGACTCGCAAATTTGGAGAATATGTTACTTATTGTTTGTTAGGTTTGTGCTTTTATGAATATATTAAGCACTATTTGTTTGAATGAAGTATAAGCTTTCGTGTTCATGGACTTACTATCTGGTGTACGGCACCAGAATTGTTTATGCTTTGAAATTAATTTGGATCTTTAATACTCTGCTTCATTCCATTGATAAGTTTCACTCATTGCTGTTCCCTTGATGTATAAAATGGCGTGGGTGTCCTGAAAAACTTCTAAGTAAGACAGTTCATAAATATCTGATATTAATTGCATGTCAAAAACTAGAATAAATCAATGAATGATAAACAGCAAAGGGAGAAATTTTCCCTATCCTCTAGACTGCCCATTTCAATTTTATATTGAACTGCCATTCCTGTGTATATGAGATGTACTGTACATTGCTCGTGTTTTATCATTATTAGTATGCTTTCCGGCAGAATCAGTTTTTGTTGCAGCAAACAAATATCATTCTACTGTAAAAAAAATTCTTATTAATGTGGCATGGTGTGAGCATGGACGTATTAATACGTTCATGGTGCGGTTACCCAGAGGGTTGGCAGAGGATGAATGTACTCCTAATTTATGTCTCATTTGCATATATATTATTATTGTTGACACCTGAGATGAGAACTAAACATAGATTCATAAATTATCAGAATTATGGATCATAATTCTGATATAATTCATGAATTCAGACCAGGGCACTCACAACATTATTAAATGTCCAATTGTCCATGAATTATGGTTGATAATATTTGAAAATAGAGATACAAAATTACTTACTCATAATTAAATTAGAAATTAAAATGTTAATAAATGGCCTAAAAACTTGCATTGTTTCTAGTCACCTTGGAATTTTATCTCATTCTTAAGGTTATTTTGGAGAAAGAAGTGAGTTTTTGTAACAATACAGTCACTTAGAACTCGAACATAGTTGATATTGCTGGAGTTGTGGAAATGTGAATTTGTGATAAAGTGAAGTGCGAATGTTCTGTGCAATATAATATATTTTGTTAGGCTGTCTTGTATTCGTAACTGTAATGTATAACATTTATTTTCTGAAAGAGGTCTTCATTGTACAGTTACATATTGTACACAATGGTTCTATGGTCCTCCCCCATTCCCCATATCAGATGAGTATTTTGTTGCATTTTGTACAGACCTAATGGAGAACAATTTGTGCCTGCATAGAGTTCTATTTATTGGGTATGCTCCTGTAAAGTGACTGTATTATCTCTTAATTTCATGTTGTATCTATTTATTTAATCGAATAAAAATGTGAACAAAGTATAGCTGCCAATTTGTTGCATATTCCTAATGATCTTGATGATGGCATCACAGCTTTTTCAAAAATCGTCCTGGCCGCCCCTATCCCACACTATTAAATGGAACAGCTTTTTCTATTTATGATGCCAGAAACACCTTGTTTGCTTCACAGTAATTCCATAGGGGTCATAAAGCTTTTGAAAGTTGACACACGCCTACACAGTACTATTCCAATAAGAGATGGTGTGCGAAACATGAGCCAATTGTATGCTACATGCATGGCGAATTAATGAATAAACTTTTGAGCACAACTGTATCTTTAGTTAGGGCTGATAGGAATAGCTCTTTCCGCAACCGACATTAGGGCCTATGTCTGGGAAAGTTCTTTGCTAAAGCATGACAGACGTCATGTCAGTATTACTAGAAAGAAATAATAAAAATCTTGCTCTAAAAAGTAATATTGAAAAAATGACAGTGATTTGTTTACTTTTTATTTTGGATAGATTTTTAACACTCATACAATATTATAGGGCAATTAAAAAATAATTACTACTACATATACACAATATACACAGTCAACTAATCTCACATGAACACCCGACAAATAGCTAATACAAATCAATGTCCTATTTATAAACTCCTACAACTGCTGGTCGTATTGTTCTTTCGTGTAGTTTATATCCAATCTTTGTAACAACTGCGATGGTCCCTGAGGGTTTGGCCGAGGCGGGTTGTTGGAAGAGGGCTTCGTGAACGTTAGGATCAAATTTTTCACCTTCTTTTGGATCAATAGCTACTAGGCCGTGTCTTGTGAAAACCTGAAATAAACAATGGATGCACATTATCATGAATATAGACTAAATAATTTAAAGGACATTAACTATTGCAAAATTAAATTATGAAATGTCCATATTAAAAAATTAATTAAATGGTTCAGGTGGGAATCCTCTGGAAAGGTGTATTCACGAAAGAAAAAGAGTAAATAATTTTCCTGTCTATCTACTTTTCTCACAACCTTCAGATTAACTTTCAAAAAGTGTTGGAAGTGAACATGCATGTGATGGTTTGACAGTGCAAAATTTTTTTTTTAAACATGAGCATACCTTTAGCAATTGGGAATTGGTCATAGATAGTCCCTCGTACAAGTTCAGTAAGTGAGGGTTGTTATCTGTTAGAGCTGCTTGAGGTACACTTTCGGTTGCTTTGTTTAATATATCTGCTACTTCAAGAAGGTCTTTGCAAAATCCCTGTACGGCAAATAGTTTGGCATCGTCCACTTGTTTCTTCATGCGGTGTCGGACATTCTCCGTTTCAGCTAGTGACCGCATATATTTATCCTGGAAAGCAATTTCCTAATAAATTTAGTGCACATCATCTACAGCATGAAAACATGATTATATATCATTAGAAGTATGAACATTGGTCAAGAAGGTCAATAAGAGAAATATCAATTAAACAGGCATTTCTAACCTAATATAATTCTGATTTACATTAAAAGTTTTAATTTCGTGCAGTGACTACCTTAAAATCCTGGACTTGTTCAGTCAGTTTTTCTTTTTCTTCCCCTAGTAATTTCTCTAATTCTGCTATTTTTATTTGTTCCGTACTCGGTTTTTTTTCGGTAGATTCTGTTGATCCCTCTGTTTTCTCATCTGTGGCATTTGACGCTGTGACATTGAATCTGCGGGCCACAAACCTGCAATAGAGAGTGTGAGAGTTACACATTAGAATTGTCACATTCATTGACCAATGTTGACTGCAAATTTCCAGCAAAAACCACCACACTTCATTTATTGCCAACTTAATTGTTACTTTACACTGCTGGCAGTCTGTCACAGGAATTAAGGTCAGAACGGCCACAAACCGTAAAGGTCACAGCTGTAAATAGCATTGTGGCCGTTTCGGTCTGTGACCGTTAATTTTGTGGCTGTTACGGATTCGTGGCCGTTTAGTACTGTGGTCGTTTCAGTTTGTGGCCGTTCTGACCAATCCCCGTCGGTCATTACAATGGATGCATTTGATTTGGTAAACCGGCGTTGTAGACCAGAGCACACCAGTCACATCATAGGCATACCTAGGTAGTCGTGGTGCATTTGTTTCGTCCGGTGTGAAATTATTAACCCAGCAAATGCTGTAAAGATCTTGAAAGATGAATACCTACTCTATTTATGGTTATATTAACTGCATGAGCACTGCAGTGGTCACATCAACCTTTTTTCTAAATGGACACAATTTCAGCCCAAAACTTAATTAATGAATTTTTCCATCATCATGAGACCAATTTTGCAAACAAATTGAACCCGGGGCAAACCACGTCACACCGGTCTATCCAAACAAATGCTCCCAATGTCTATAATTTCATCAGTGCATTCACTGCATCACAATTTATGAGTTTAAGATTAATCAAATGTACCAGGTACACAAAACTTAAATTTTAAGTGATGTCAAAGTTTTCTATGTCCTAGGGGCTATCTAGGACAGTCAACAATGAGCTACATTGTGCACATGTTGTCTATGGAACCTGACACATGTCAAATGTCATGCAGTGACATTGGTTACACAAGTTGACTAATCACTAAATTTACACTTAGTCAGAGCTTAATTTCACTCAAAATACTTTCTCTGGCCATATTAGGGTAGATCACTAACCTCTGTGAAGTGTTTTTGTAAAGAGCAAGCCGATTTAGGCCCAAAACTCCTTGAGAAAGTCTCACACATGACCTAAACGTCGCCATTTCGCCGGAAGTTTGATCCTTACCTCCGACGCTGAAGATCGAAGTGCGCCTGACGAAATCGCGTAAGCGTATGTCGACTGAGTGATGTAAATATGGCTCAGAAATTGTTTATTTTTACAATAGCTCTTAACATGGCAGTGTTTTCCGAATTCAAGATTGTGTTATACTGCAGTCAATGCAAGACAGAAGGAAAACATAGGCTGCGCTGCAGCAAAACCCTCAGCGAATCACAGGCATCGTTAAAATTGTTAGCGTCCATCCGACAGGCAGGAGGGCGGGCGGAATTTCGTTTCTAGCAGAACTCCCAATACTAATGCACTACTTTATATGATAGACCTTTTGATAGTTACAGTAATACTATATATGGCCAAGTGGTTCCTTAGATAATGATCGATAGTCACATTGACATATATGTCGGCGATGTTTTACAAAATTTTGAATTTTTTTTTTCTTTCATCTTCGAAGCCAACAGAAGCTGAGTGTTTGAAATAAGTGGGTACCCAGTTGTCCTAGACAACCATTTTCGGCTAAGGATGATCAATTATATAACCCAACTAGTCCGCTGGATGACCAATTAATATACTGAGTGCTTTATTAGTGTGTGCAATCAACCTGAACAATCGTGACTAGGCCTACATAAATAGCATGTTACGCATGACCATTAGAGTCCAAGATGTCCTAATTTTTAACTCTTGAATTTCTCCATTTTTTATTTAATAGCATTCGAACCGGTGTGAATATATTAACAGAAATCCATCCTGTTAAAGTGATATCCCAGTAGGCACAAGTCGTAAAAATGACATCTTTTTCTGGTCTCAAATTGGTCATGACGTCAGTGACCAATATGAGACGTAAATGAGACGTAATTTTCAAGACGTCAAAATGACCAGGAAATATGACGTCTTATCGACGTCTTATTCTGGTGCTCAAGCAGACGTAATTATTTTACTTAATTTATACGTCTTTATTACGTCAAAAAATTACGTCTAGAATACGTAATTTTTTTTACGTCTTATCACGTAATCTTGTGGTCTTTAATATAACCAATTCTTTAACCATGAAGTCTCATACAATTTGCAAGTTAACATTTTTAGCAATTAATATATAATGACTAAATTCACATTTTGTGTAACTTCATATTTTTAATTTAGGTTAGAAAAATACAATGTGAACTCCTTTTCAGAATATATTTCAATGTATAGCAAATTTATCAACTTTTCTAACCAAGCTGAAGTTTATCAATTGGGGTTAATGGGCTTATAATGTCACCCTGACCCCAGTGCACCCTATATTATAGCCATGTGCTTATCATTATCTGAACTGGCTGACCAATCAAAACCCTAGAAATCTTGAGCAGCTGCAGGACAGGTCACATCTTGTCAGTTAAGAATTTGAAATTCATTCAGTAACTTTGGAGGGATACTAGTGAAGTTGGATTTTAAACTTAATTCTTCTATGGAGTGATATATACCATTTATCACATCATTGCATGGTAAGTGAAGTTTTTTAAATTCTATAGCCACTGTGAAAATATGTTGCACATGCTGATTCATATATGATTTGGTGTTAAGTTTATTTTCTGAATATAAATTCATTTCAGGGATCTATGGAACTATGGATGAAACTTGGCTGAAGAATTCTGATATACATGAATAAAAATATATGTTTATTTAAAACTTAAATTGCAGCAGTCCCATGTATGGATTTGCATCATATGTGCATGCATGCATCCAATGATGTATGCTATATTACACAATATAATAAAGTGTTTTTCTTTAATTTTAAACTTGTGTGTGTTCTCTGTACATTCAATATGTCCAAAGATTGCAAAGTTCATCTTAAAGAGGTCATCTGATGATGTCTAAAAGACGTCATCTGATGACGTATTTTAGACGTCAGATATTGGTCAACTAAATACGTCTAAAAGACGTCATCTGATGACGTATTTTAGACGTCAGATATTGGTCAACTAAATACGTCTAAAAGACGTTGTCAGATGACGTCTTTTAGATGTCTCATATAAGACGTCATTGAAGTTTGCATATGAGACCAGTATGGGCTGGTCATGAGACGTCTTGCAGAGACGTCAAAATGACGTCGATGAGACCACTTTTGCCCACTGGGATGATGTCTCAGACCTTCCCAGGCAAATCCAGCCCTTAACTAAAGAAATAGCTACATCTACCACTAAACTTACTTGTTTGCTACATCTACCACTAAACTTACTTGTTTTGTACTTTTTTGAACATTTAAGTCATAATCTTGACAGTACACAGCATGTTAGGCAAGATTTGGGCATTATGGAGGAGTTACTGTGTGACTGGCGGCTGCTGCTGCTGGCTATGGGGTATTATCATAATTTATTCATGTGGCCCATGTGGTCAGAGCTGTCAAACTAACAGAAACAATTAGATGGGCTTGTCCTCCATTCACATTGTATGATATTCACTCGTATGAATTGTGAAAACAGTTTACCTTGTTCAAAATCACTTTTCATAGCTTCAATTAATGTATTAACACAATTTCCAGAGTAAACAAAACCCTCGTGGTTCCTGGTGGTTGGAATTTAGCTCTGCCTGGCTGTGGTCATGTGACCCAAGCCAAGTTTCAAATTATTTCGGTGTACACCAAAATCATTACAGCCGATTTTAAGACTGAAATACTCATTACTAACAAATGGATGCGCACAAAGCAAAGTGGTTTCTGACAATACACATCCTCCACTATCATTCAGTGGTAAATTAATAGAAACTTTCAGTTGACCTAGATATGATCGAGACTTCATATCACTTTAACATTAAAGCCATGAGCATCAAAAGTATTTTATATCTAATCTTCCTAAACAAAATAAAGCAAAACCATCTTCGCATAGCTATGCTTGACGGCCTTGCTAGATTTCAAGGCAAATTTGTGGGGTTTTTTTTTTTTTTGCCTTGGCCCTGTAGTGGTAAATAGGTGCATGACTGAGTAGGTCAGCCAATATACATGATATACAAGTGACGCAACAGCATTTCAAAAGACTCAACGGTCACTGCAGGCCCCGTTGCTGTGCTAAATATAGATATATATTTTGTAAACGCTAGCCAGATTTGGCACTCTACAGATTGTCACAACCAATCAGACTGATCAATATAAACCAGATGATAAAGCCTATTTCTAGCAAGGCTGCATAGCGTAGCTATGCGAAGATGCCGGGCTTGCTTTAGGAAGATGTGTATATATCCATTTCCTGCCATTTAATTGTTTGTTTCAGTGGTTTTATGCACACCTTAGGGAAAATTTTCTAGTTCTATTTCCATGGCAACAAGCTTGATAAAAAAAAAAAAAAATACTAAATGTGATATAATCTGAACTACTTATCACATCGGAATAAAATAAGCATCGATTTATATGATACCTTGCATGGTCATTTTGAATAAATAGCCTATTTTTAGATCAGGGTTAAACTTAATTTGCATATAGAACATTTTTAGACAAATTTGGTTGTTATTTTCCAATATGTCTTTAAATAGTGTGCCATGGCTTGTCCCCAATGTGAGCATATTTACTAAAATTGAAGAAATTGTATTAACATAAGTCTTAGCTTTAAATGGATGTCTCACCTGTTGCTCTAAATCAACAGGAAATGGTTAGAATTGCCATAGAAACTCTGAATGCCCTCTTACCAAAGTGAGACAGTAGAAAGTATGCAGAAGTAGATCTATGCTACTTGGTATTTTTTCATTATCAGCATTATCTACCTGGTCAAATAGTACAATGTTACACAGTATGTATATATGTATTTAACTGAGGGCCAGAGTAGTTCACATGGAAACTGTAAACTAAATTATGGTTGTCATGACAACCATTTTACTTCACCTAATAATAAAACCAACTTTTTGAAGGTGACTACTATCTAAATTCGCATAGGAAAGTTGTTAAGGTGCCAATTATGCATGTATTTTTACCTTTAAATAATTTATTTAGATTTATTGTATTTTGTTACCATGGTAACAAGGGGAGAGTAATCAGCAACCAAGCATTCATTGAAACAATGTACTTCTTCACAGATGATAAGAATTTAGTACTAATTTGCTGTCCTTGAATGCCCTTATATATTAGTTAACACAGACAGAAAGGTTGATATATTAAATGTTTTTGACATAAAATATGTTTCCATGGTAATGTGTTCCATGTCGTACTTTTTGATAGTTCTTTAGTAGATTGCTCTTGACTTTAACACAGAAGCAGTAATGAAAATGACAAGTCCAATCTCCTCCATCAGGTCAGTAGGTACACCTGGTGGTCATATGTCCATTGATAACTACATTGTGACGTCACAATGTGTCCATTATTAACAGTCAACAGTAATTATCTCTGGTCATTTGAAATAAGCGACTGATGACACTACCAAACAAGTTAGAAATATCAGACTTTTTTTAGTATGGATGACTTCAGATCTAAGAAGTAATGATAATATGTTAATAATAATATATTATTGGACTATATATTGATTCAAAGTAAAAATAATAGACTCTATGTTTATACAAAATTAAACCAACTGCATAATTTTTCTCAGCACTTCGTAGCAAACCTTATGTCACCACTAAACAATTGCATGCTTTCCAATTTTAAGCCATCGACCATATTTTTTGTCCTTGTTGCAGCCCAAGAAAATCCATTTCAACATGAATAATCGAACAGAAGTTAGCCAGTCCTTCAATTATGAGAAAAACTGTATAATATGTGGAGAAAGTACACATTACGACCACCAACATCCTGGTATAAATATAAAATTCAGCTATGTAACACCAGAAACTGGACTACAGGATCGGTTACTTCAAATCGATGTTGGTCGATTCGATAATACATATGTACAGCAGTTAATTTAAAATTCAGGATATTAAATGTTGGCAACATTACCACCAAACTGGCAAAGTATCATTGATGCTGCTTACAGAAATTTTTCTCAAATCATCCTGGAGGAGACAATGCCCAACTGGCCAAAAGACTCAATCATGAAAAGTTGAGAAGTGATGCATTCTGCTTGCTGTGTGAATATTCTATTTAATCACTTCTGACAAATAGACATTAGGTCAAATTGCATTGCCAGAACTGTGAAACAAGATGGCATCCTTCTTACCTGAAGATGTTAATCCTTACACAAATAAGTGCATCAAAAGTAAACTCTGTGAGCATTTCGAGGATTCTGTGACATTCATTGAAGCACGGTTCTCTTCAAGGAAAGGGTGAACAAAATTCTCAAAGATGCATGTTCAGAACCAGGACCAATTTCTTATGATCCGAACAGTCTCATTGAGGAAATAAGTCAAATTATAAGGTGAGCTTTGCATGTTAAAGCAATCTTCTGAGATTTATCCTCACCCAGATGATAGAAGTACAACATCTTGAAGAATCAGTGCCACCTTCATTATTGAAACTTCTCGGCTGCCTATTTCATGACTCCAGAAGTGAATACGCCAAATCCAAGAAGAAACTGCAGCAAGTTTCTCTGGCCCACATACTCATGCACTCCATCACAAACCAGTCTTTCATTTCACCATTGTTACTTTCAATTGGTTTATTCATTCACCAGTCAACAAGATCTCGAATTGTAATCGATGTTTTGTCGACACTTGGATTTAGCACATCATACGTTGAGATCATGAAGTTTGAAAGATCTTCTGCATGTGACATCGCATTCAGTGATCTTCCAGGAATTGTAAAGAACGCAAATGGGGGTGATTTCTGTCATTGGGTTGCAGATACCTTTGATTTGAATGCAGACACACAAACTGGTCACAATACAACACACGCAATTGGCATAATTACATGCCAGGTGAGCAACAGTGATGCAACAAATTTTCCCAAACTGCAAGTGAAACGTCAAACTGTGTCCACTGATGACATTGTCGTTGCTGGAGATTTTACCAGCACCATTAAACCCTACCTCCTAAGGCCGAACAGATCAAGTGAAATTTGTTCAGTTAAAGCCCATTAAAATGTATAAAGTGACATTTGTACTAGTTGATACAATTCTGGGCGTCTATGAGGCATTTCAGCCAGCACCCACCTAGTTGGCAAGGGTTCATGTCTCAATTAACCAAGGAAACAAGCCAGTGTACCACTGTGATATACAATCCTATGTTACCACTCAACCCACAAACCGATGAGGCTGTTTACAGCACCATATGCTTTATGTCATGCAACAAGCCAAGCAGATAGGGATTTGCTGTGCATCACTTACATTTGACCAACCCCTGTATCTCAAGCCATCCAGGATAAAAGTTGAAAATATTTCTCTGTTTTCCAGCATGTTCCTTCATCTCGGTGGCTTTCATTTGCTGATGTCCTATCTCGGAGCTATTGGGAAATTGATGGAGAGCAGTGGCATAGAAGAACTATGTGCAATGGTATATACACAAAACACTATTCCCAAAATGTTAGAAGGCAAACCAAGTATTATTACAAAGTCTTCAGTCTGACACACCTATCCTGACTGAAATCATGCACCAGCTCCAACTTGAGTTCAGTGATCTCGACAACAGCTTGATGACATATGAGGATGTAGCTGGAATGCCAGCTCTTGTAGATCTTTACCCACCCGATGTATCACTGAGGCGAAGCTCAAAATGAAAGAAAAGAGTAGAACAGCAAAACTTTGGATTATGTTCACGGATATGGTCAACATAGTACAACTTTTTGTCAGGGCGGAGCTCACTGGGAACTGGGAGCTGCATTTACATAGTACCCAGGAAATGCAACCTTATCTCTCAGCAGCAGGACACACACACTACTCCAAATCCTGTAGGTGCAAGACTGTCAGTCACTTTGCCAATGCTTGTGTCAAGCATTTCAAGCAGGTCTGTTTACTGTGTGTCGTTCCAATAAACCATGGAGTGGCACTTGGACTGACATGACTATTGAGCAGAGCTTGATGAGGTCAGGGAAGACACAAGGAGGCCTGATCAATATCACACACAATCATCCAAAACAAGATGGTGGCTTGGAGCACATATTATTTCACAGTACACTGAAGCCATCAGAATTTTATCTAACAACACCTCCGGAACATGGTCAGGGCAGCACAAAGATCTGTTTCCAGCCAACCAGCAAAATAAGATGAGGATGATTTTAAACAGATTTTTGGAATTTCTGGCAAACAATCCATTTGAAATTCAACAAATTCTGCAAAAAATTGCTTCTGGTGTTATTGCTGATGAAAGAGTCAAGGTTGATGATAGCTTGGTCATTGGAACGAGAAAGCACATGACAGCCTGGTAGGTTAGTTAGTGTTATTGTTTAACGCCTCATCAGCACCTGAGTGGGCTATGTAGAGGCTCTCTAGGGTAAGATTGATTATCTATAGTTGGTAGTAGAAACCAGAATCATGTAAAAAATCAATAATTGTCTGCATTGGATAGCTGGAGCAGCTTGTGCAATGTGCACTGTCCTGTTTTAGCCACTGGGGACAGCCTGGTAGGAAAAAGTCTTCCTGAAGCTGTACTGAAGAAAACACAGCAGGCTCAAACATTTGCAATCATGCGAAAACCAATTCATCCTGGGTGACAATTTTCCACCTCGTCTAGTGACAGTTGTTTTTGACAACTAAGAAGTAACATCTACCAAAGAACCAGAGAGAAAACGCAGACGTAGAAACAAACCAATGCATCCCAGTGTCGTCATAACAAAGAACACACCAATACCAACAGACAATATGGGTTTTCTTCAAAATCAATGCAACAAACAAGCATTCATCAAATTCTTGGCATTGTATCTACAAATGTGTGCTGTGCATGTGTTACATGCTGAAGATGAAGGTGATGCAGATGTTGTCATTGTGAGTCAGGCAATTGATTTGTCAGCTACGAAGAATGTCACAGTCATAGCAGATGATACAGATATCCTTGTCCTATTGATCCACCATAAGAAAAAAGGTATTGTTTTCAAATTTCTTATGTATTCAAAATGTATTTGTTTGAAAGCATATTGTGATAATTCTATTTATATCACCAGGAAAGAAAATCTACATGGAGACAAGAACAAGTCTGCTCAACATTGAAAATACTCAACGAGCCCTTGGAGCTGACATGAGGAACTGCTGCCCTTTGCACATGCTATGTCTGGCTCTGATACAAAAGAGGTGTAGTTATTTCAAAACAAGGTAAAATTTGTTATGATTATATGTTTCCACGGAAACCAGCGCAATGGCTGACCAATATTGTTACACGTAAGGTCATTCTGGTACTTCAAAACATGATGCTTGGTTTGTACTTTGCAGGACCCAAAGAGGTACAATATTAACATCAATGGAAATTATATTCATGATTTCATCAAATTGTTACCAAGGAAAGAGTTGTCATTGGTAACCTCACAGGAAATAATATTTTTCATGGCCATTTCCATTAAGTTGGCATTCTTGGGAGCATTTTGATATCTGAAACTTGCTGTTGTACATGCAGTATAACACCTCAAATATTACAAAATTTGCCTCCTGCTGCTACTAGAATCATGTATTAGAAGGCCATTATTTGTATTCATGCGTCACCAGGGTAACTACAAGGAATAAATATATTTGTAGATATTTTAATCTAATAAATTTTTGCCGGAAAACAAGCCTTCAAAAAATAAATAATAATCCTTGCAGAAGTAGACTTTGACCAATTCAAAGCCAACCCGTTTATTTAACATGCAAACCAGTTGCCATGGTAACCAGAATATAAATGCATAGTTTTACAAGTTTACCTTACTTCTCAAATCTTATAAGGGTAATTTCTGTTCATATCTGATTATTTTACCCTAACCTATTCCAAAAACGAGGTCTAATCATTGAAAAGCACACAAATATGGGTTTGGTCACCATGCAAACCAAGTTAATTACCATATATGCACCTTTTTCTCAGTGTCAACACTGCTTATGGCATTCTTGGCTGTTATCAAGATAATAATACATTATGTATACTAAAAAAAAAACAATAAAAAATGCCATGAAGCTCCTTTTTATGTATAATTCCAGCTGTCTGTGGTAAGAGGGCATTCAGAACAACCTTTTTGGTTTCTATGGCAATTCTAACCATTTTCTGTTGATGTAGAGCAACAGATGAGGCATCCATTTAAAAGCTAAGACTTATTTTAATACATTTCGTTAAATTTTAGTAAATATGCTCACATTGGGGACAAGCCATGGCAAACTATTTAAAGACATATTGGAAAATAACAACCAAATTTGTCAAAAAATGTTCTATATGCAAATTAAGTTTACCCCTGATCTAAAAATAGGCTATTTATTCAAAATGACCATGCAAGGTAACATATACATGGATGTAGCTACAAGTCCCCTGTCCATCTAATGCAATGTAGGTCGGTTCTGGCAAAAATCGATGCTTATTTTATTCCGATAGGATAAGCAGTTAACATCTCATTTAGTAATTTTGTTTATTGCTATTTTTTATCAAGCTTGTTGCCATGGAAATAGAACTAGAAAATTTTCCCTAATTAAGGTGGCAATATGAAATATATGGATTTTCAGAAACTACAAAATCTGGGCTGTGATTTTGTAGAAAAAAATTGCCTGTTATGAGCTAGTCCAGGGTCTTTGTCAATTTTTACTGGCCTAATAGTGGAGCCTTTTACAAAGTTTTTGAAAAAAGAACAAAATAAATGTTTTCGCTTCTGGAGCAGAACCATTCTTCCCAATTGCGGCTGATCACACTCAGTTAGCGATGCCTTGCTTGATTTGACGTCAGTGCATGGTTTTTTTCGTCGTAGCCCTCTAGCGGTAAATAGGCGCATGACTAAGTAGGTCAGCCAATACAAGCGACGCTGAGAGTTTCAAAACACGCAACCGTCAAAGGGTATACACTGTAAGAAGTGGCACCTAATTTTTAGTCTCACTAAAACAAATGTAGTAGTCTTTGGGAAGGGGCAAAATGTAAATAACTTTCAGTATGGGGATGATACTATTGAAACAGCAAAAGAATACAAATATTTAGGAACAATCTTTACAAATGAAAATATTTTCAAGAAAAACCTCCTTTATTTTGCAGACAAAGCCCGAAATGCCATAACTCATGCAAAATCAGCTGTAGGACACTTACAGCCAGTCTGGCTCTAAAAATGTTTGACACCCAGATAAGCCCCATTATAGAATATGCATCAGAAGTTTGGTTCAGTGAAAAAGATCTTGTAGACCTCGAGAAAATTAATTTAGCATATATATATGAAAAGAATCCTGAATGTAAAACTGTCATCTTTGAATATTGCAATATATGCTGAACTGGGAAGGTTCCCACTAGCCCTAAAAATAAAATGTTGTGTATTGAAATATTGAAAACGTATCCTCACTTTAAAGGACGGCCATCCTGTAAAACAAGCATACCATGTCCTGCTAGACTTACACAATGCTGGGAAGAAAAACTGGTGCTCTAGAGTATAATTCCGAATCAAACCCTAAGCTCAGAACATACAAACTGTTCAAAAAAGAATTCAAACTAGAAAACTACCTGGCAGAACCAAAGAATACAAACATATGTTGGCCCTAGCGAGACTTAGGATTAGTTCTCATAATTTAGCAATAGAAACAGGCAGGTACACTAGACCAAAAACCCCAGTAAATGATAGAATCTGTATTCACTGCAATGATGATCAGGTTGAAAATGAAGAACATTTCCTGTTAAAATGCCAAATTTTTTTAAATGAGAGAGTAATAATGTATCAAAATATTTCCGAAGCTAACCAAGCACCATGAATTTAGATCCGATTCATAGCACTAATGACCAGCCAAAACTGTTACAGATGCTCTTGGCAGATATGTTACGAACAGTATGAAGAGTAGAAACCAAAATATAAAAGCTCACGTATGACCTAAATTACACTAAAATTATTGACAGCTAATAATTTGGAATGTAAAGGTGACAGCTGAATTTGTTACAGTGTGAAGAAATTGCCCTAGATATTTTAAACCTGAATAGAGTGTGTGATTTATTGATGTAGATGCACCAAGATGTGATTCGTTTGTGATATGTAATTCATATGTGATATGTATATATATTTTATTTACGATACTGTGTAGTGGTTCATTATTATCGGGCAGGCCTGACTCCCGTCTTCCCATTACTCCCCCTATTCTGCAAGCCCTGGTTACAACCATCGGCAACCTCAACTACCCCTTCTACCACCAGGCCCTCCTAAAGGCCGTTTTCACCTTAGCCTTTTTCGCTTTCTTACGCCTGGGGGAAATAGCGGTCCAATCTCGCACCAAGCCCCAATACCTAATCCAACTACAGGATGTGGTCTTGTCTGACGCCTTCATTCTGCTCACTATGCACACCTACAAGCACTGTCGGGCTAGACTGCCGGTTACCATCAGGATCCAGCACCAACAAGACCCCATTTGCCCCGTCCGTGCACTTCAGGCCTTTCTACGTCTGCGCGGCCAACACCAGGGGCCTTTCTTTTGCTTCCCCGACCTTCAACCCCTTACAAAGTCCTTTCTGGCCTTCCACCTTGTCACCCTCTTACGGTCGGCTGGCTACGACCCTACCCTTTACAAAGGTCACAGCTTTCGCATCGGCGCAGCTACCTTTGGGCCTCCCAGGGCTTCACGGCAACACAAATTCAGCAGATGGGCCGCTGGCATTCTCTGGCTTTCCAGCGCTATATCCGCATCGACATATCAACTTCCCGTCCAGAGCCATCTCCCTCCACCAACACGTCCAGTCAGTAGTGGCCTTTTCCTTCCCTTTTTTACTTGCTCATGGGCTGTCAGCAGGACCTGGGCCCAAACCCCCGTCCATCACCATCCATTACAGGGCTGCCAGCTGGTGCTGAGCCCCTCTTATGCCTTCTACATTACTACCTTCTTATCCTAGGCTGTCAGCTGGTGCTGGGCCTATCTCTGTGCTGTCAGCAGGCGCTGGGCCAGAGCTATATTCCAGGGAAATCTTCCGGACTCCCCCAATTATGCCAGAGGCTGTCAGCTATATATAGCAATATCGCTGATTTGGTGCTCCATCGCTCATCAGGTCCAATGAGATTTAATATGAATAACGTAGCAGCGGGGAGAAGGAGGCCTTGTTTTGGGAGCAGAACTCTTGGTACTCAGTGTTCAAAATAAGCGGTATCATGGCTACGGATGACAATTATATAACCCAAGTAGTGCGCGGGACGATTTATTTACTGAGTGGTTTTAATATAAATAAGTCGAGATCTGGTTCCAAACTGGCCAATTAGGAGAGACCAAGACGTATATCTGAATTAGTTGACCCGGCCGCGACATGGCCTGACCACTACCCCTGGCCAATACAATTAACCCCCATGAACCATGAGGTTTTGTTTACTCTGACAATGGTGTGTATACATTAATTGAAGCTCTGAGAAGTGAGAACAAGGTAAACAGGGATCTCAGAAGACATGTAAAATCATTAGCTACTGTGGTGCCTTGAAGACCCCACCCAGGCCATGGCATAAATGCATAACATGGCATGGACACCCAAGCCTTATTATCTCATCATTGCCTCGCAGCTGGTAATGTTTGAGACATTGAAATGCAAGCCATTTTGAAGTTCCCTCGCTGTTAAGGGATCGTCTGGCAGTGGAGAACATGACCATAAACTTGGCCAAATTGACACAGGGAGCCACAAGCAACAACTGAAATGTGCTCCATTTTATAGTTTATTCTCATTTTACCATTTAGGGATCGTCTTTCAGAGAAGATTGATATAGGGAGCCACCAGCAAGATGGGGCATTGTTTAATGACATCATCATACATGGAGTGTAGTTGATGACATCACATTAAGACTTGATCAAAGAAACTTTCTACCTCTGTTAATTATGAGATGACCTTGAATTAGGCCTATATGTCAACTTTCAAAAAGTGTTCGAACATCCAACTGTATTTCAGGAATTTGAGCTGTTCATTGGATGTTTGAATCCACCAAATTTCAATGGTATAACAGAAAACCAACAATTACACCTAGATTTTTTCTGTGGTTTATTGCATCAGGTTTTTATCAAATTCCCTATAATTGATAACTGTCATGGTGACATACACATGGATGCATTGTATCAATCAAGTATGTACAATTTATATCATATACAATGTAAACCATATTCACATAATATGTTTGATCCATTCAGAAAGGATAAACACAACAAAAAATATACATCGAAATTTTGTTTTCGAAACATCTATAAACCTTTGAAAATCTATTCCAAGGCAGGTCGCTGTACTCCTGTGTACTATTTAGCTGTATAAATAAACATTAATAGATATATATATATCTGTTATCATCAACCGTGCACATAGAAAATCATCCCCAGATGTGCTATTTGGCATTTCAACATTTCATTATATTGTTCTGTAGTTATTTAAAGAATTAATTACATCTATATCTTATCGTTACTCGCACGTGTACTATAATCATATTACAACATGATACCGCAAACAAAAACAGGCTCTAGTCTAGATGGAGTTATTTCATCAGCAGTTTCTGTAATCACATATTCATCTACATACTAGTGTAAGATCTTGAGACATTCATAATTATTATGTCCGATTTAAGAGTCACATTATGTCGCTAAAATAACATTTTAACAAAATTTTGAGAGGATCAAACTCTAATATAAATATTTCATAATGTAACAATGAAATAACAGTTCAACAACAGAAAAACTTCACAATTATGATTTTATCACAAAGCTTTCAAAACCATGGCTGTCCGTGCATATCAGAGTTTTTAAATTCTAACATTAATAGCCACAAATAGCATGATTTTGATAACATTTCAAAAGAGAAAAAGCTTATTGTGCCATATAAATAGCAATAAATACTCCATTACAACGAAACTTTCAACTGCTGTTCTTTTAAGCTTGGTTTCAAATTATATCATATCACCTTTTTAATAAATTTGAAATAACATTTTGAGTACTTAACTTGCTTTCAGGGAGATCTTTTGTTGTAAAAAAAAAAAACCTATTTTAAGAGAAATAACTATGATATTGTGTCTGATGCGGTGGGCACACATATTTGTGACAGTATGAAATACAGAAACTGACAAAGTTCAAATGTAGACAGGGTCGTCTCAAGAACAGGTCACTCTTCATTGCACGTAACAGAATAATCAGATTTATTCTTCTTACATCACAGTCTAGTTTGATTGAAATGCATTGATAAATGTTGATCATCAGCGCCCATCAATGACAGAAGTTTTGTGACGACAGCTCTCAGCTTTACCCCACATGCTTTCATTATTTTTCATTATTTGTTTTCGATTCAAAGAAATTAGATCCACTTTCACTTAGCAAACAACAACAGGACATCGATAGACTGCCATATATATCGAAACTGCCTTTACGTGACTGCAAAAAGTAATAATGGTGTAACGCTAATACTGACATATCTTCTGCCATATAGTAATACACATTCCATTCATAATGCAGATTCTGATTATAAGCTGCTTGTGAGATGCATTTCTTGGTGACAAATACTGGTGGATCACTAAAATTAATGGGGGACTTCAATCAGCAAAGGTTACTACCAGCAACTGTGCTTCAAACCAATGAGAAGACAATCACTCCATGGTTCCCATGACGACACATGAAATGACATCATTAAACAAAGGTGTCAGCACCGTTACTGACAGTGCCCTCTGTTGGCATTGTTCCCCATTTAATATGAAATACTCGTACGTTGTGTTAAATAGAGGTTTGCTTCTTCACGTATTCACTCAGATACACCACATTCATCCGGAAGCTGAGAGAAAATCCAACATCATGATGACCCTATGTCTTTGTTATCTCGATGGGCGGCAAGTACTTGGTTAAATTTCTTCTTGTCAATTGTCATATGAATACTATCGATGTAGCGGAACAAGGCTTCAGCCTGGATATTGTCTGGCAGTCTTGTTAGAAACTGCGCCAAATGAATGAAGTCCATGTTCAACAGAATCTCTTCATAAAGCTTCAATATTCCTGAAAAAATACAAATAGATTATGAGTCTCGTTTATTAAATATGTCTGGTGATTCCTAGGCCTACTTGATGTTGCAGACATTAATGATAATGACAAGAAACTTATTTTAACCCAGCTAAGACAATTTGCAAGCAGCTGATCATGCTGATGAGGGGCTGCCTTGTAAATAAACAAAGATTAAAGCTAACCCATCCAATAATTTCAGCACAGGCCTGTCCAAACCTAGCATTCATTTAGGTTTTTTCTAGCCTTCCGAACATTTGATCATCATAGTGCTCATAATTATCTTAAGTCCAATTAATCAACTAAGGACAATTCAATTTAGACTGTTAACTAAATTCTCTTAAATGCTCCTAGTAACATACCTAAAGCTGTTCGGAACAGAAACTCCTCTCCATCACGGCAAAACACATCCCAAACTCGGCTGGCCACATCGAGCGGCAGAGAGCGCGTGTACATCGTAAACATCCAATCTATGATGTAGAGGTCGGGAGTGATTCCTTGTTTTTGAAAATGTATGTACAACTTAGGAAGGTTCTCAGCGAAGAATTCTTCATATGTAAAAAAGTAGGACTGCATCTGAAATATATATAAAAGATTAGCACAATGCTGTCGACAGAAACACTGACGAAAACAGGACATATACATTTGTGTTGACTTCAAATTAACCATATTGATTAACAAATATCATCTGTGAACTGAAATAAGTTCTCCCATATGAATATATTAAAAAAAAAATGACCCACTAATAATTATCTCGACCAATTCAATATTTAATAAAATATTGTGCACTGCATGAAGCTGAATAATGTTAACAAATCATTTGTCTCTCTCAATTTAATAGAAAGAAATCACTTTAAAACTGTGAAAACACTTACCAAGTTCTTGTCAAGCCTGAAGAAAGCCACTTGGCATGGTCGGTTTAATAAATTAGTGAATGTGATAAAAGCGTCAGCCACATCCATGTTTAAGAGTAAAACAGCAGCAATAAAGGACATCCCTTGCACCTGAAAAACATGAAATAGACGAGCATGAATATTGCACATCTCAGTAATATTGAAACTGCACAATTTCTTTATCTAAATCTGAATCTGAAACTGTTTTATAACGAGTTCAATTATGACTTCAACTATGATTGCAAATTGTGAATTATTTCTTTTCTTTTACTGTCTTGTCATGTCAATCAATCAATCAATCAGCTAGGGCACAAGCAGAGGAACCCTACACTACAGACTACCCGGGCCAAAAAAATTTTTCAGGGCTGTTCCATTTTTTAAAAAGGGGGGGGGAGGCTGGGGACATGCTCATTATATGCTCATTATATGCTCATTATATGCTCATTATATACAGGGCCCACTGTATTGAAACTAAGGTCATGCCATTCAGTTCAAATCTTACGAACAGAGGGAACCTCCATGTTGTACCTCAATCAATAGGTATACATATCAGCTGTGCAAAGTATTGGAAGTTTATAAAAGCCTATTCTAAAATTACAAGCATTTTTTGTACTTACATAACCCACATCTGGCCTGTAACACACATATGCTCCCAGCAAACCTTGTAACAATTCATGGTAGGGACCACCCTGCAAAGAAATAGACAAGATATATCATTATAAATGTACTCTGATTAATTATTAGCTCCTTTTTATTTTTTTTATTTGATATCATTTATCTAATATACTGATAATCAACTTCTTCAGAGATGCTACCTGGTCACCATCTGCTACTCTCATCATATAATACCATATTACTAAGTTGACATTAAAGAATAAAGAATAAGAATATTAATTTTAATAATGCCTTACCTTTTGGAATATACATAGTTGTGGAAATGTTCTCGAAACATCGAGTTTGATTAGTTCAACGCTGGACTCTTTGTTAGCCGAGTGCTCTGTGATGAAGAAAGAAAGTTGTGGTTAAAAGTTTTGACATCAGTTTATAATATTATGAAGTGTAAATCATTCATTCTACATTTCTGCATTACGTTATACACCAAAAGAATAGAATTTTATGTTACATAAAAAAATATGTAAATAAACATACCTTCCTCCGAGTCTCCTGTTTCACTGATAAGCTTCAATTTATCTTTGGCTCGGTTCAAACAGATTTCATATAATTCTGGAAAAGAAACCGACAATATGATTTACTGACACTATAACTAGTGTTTGTAGTGTATTTTATTCTTCTGCTAAGCGATGCTGATGCTTAACACTAGGCGGAGTCAAGAAATGGCTTCCACCTGGTGGACAAAGACAAAATAAACATGGGTCTTTACACAAGTATTCTAACACACATATACATATCACAACTTTGTAATACTCTATTTTTTTCAATCAATTACAAATTTCCTTTCACTTGTCACACAGAATTCTACTGAAATAATGTACAACTACTAGTAAGGTATTACCTGCAGTAATGTTGAGCTCGTTGCCGATAGCTAGCTGCCAAACTTTGCCCCTTACGCTGGGGGGTATACCTGACCACCATACGTCTTTAACCCGTTTACTGCTATGTCTGTATCAGGGAAAAAAGTTAAGAAACACATCAATGAGATAGGATAAAATGTGACAAAAACCTTAATCATGGTATTCTAAGCACTAAAAAATAGTAACAATTTTAAATCATTAGAAATTTAATTTCGGTTCAATTAATGCCATAAAATAATAATACCATATAAAATAGTAAATAAACACAAAGCTCTGAATCTAATTAAAATAGGATACTGTCAACCTGACAATGTCAATACCAGAGAACTGGAGGGACATTCAAATAATAAAATTCTGAGTCTTGAGACACACTGAGCCTTGAAATTCAAATGCACACAGTATAAGTAGCCTATCCCATAAATATTAACTAGTGGTTACACTTACATAGATTCCCAGTTGGGTAAAATTTCTTGGTTCCATATTTTGACCGCTGCTGCCATTGCTTCTTCTTGCTGCAATTGACGCTGGAGTTGCTTTTTACGTAATTTGGCTTCTTTTTGCTCTGTTGACAGAAAAACAAATTAACTATCAATGAATTGGCAAATGTTGAATATAAGCTAACATAGGACAAGATATGGAATCACTGCTTGAAGTAACTGTGTCCTGACAGCACTTGGCTTGCAAAGATGAGTAAATGTTGCCAGAGTGGACTTCAAGACCAAGTTGCTTGCAGCGCCTCCACTCCTTCGTGAAGTGCACCCCCACTTGCACTGCACTCCTCCTTGTGAGCAAGTTGCTCCAAGTCTTATCATCTCATCATTACGTCTGCCTCTGGATGTTGGTCATATAAGCTGACTAAGCTTCAGGAAAGTAGCATTGAGACATAGACATAGAGTGTAGAGGCCAGCTTTCCGAGCTCTCAAGAAAAAACACTCAACATTTTGTTGTGTCCAATGAAAGTAAGTTCAACCTTATATGAGATTGTATTTAAAATTTTGCATCATTGACTAGCTTAAGACATTATTACCTTCAGCAGGACATAAATGTTTTTATGTCAAACTGAAAGATTTTTTTTTCCTGAACAAATTAGCATCTTTAATAGGAGTGCATTCACTTATGTTAGCTGCAGATAGAGTAGAATGAAGAAATTTTGACCAATTTTCATTTCTGGATTTAAAAAATATATGCAATGAAATTTACAAGTATTGGCAGCCTGAATCAAATATTATACTCGTGTATATACATATGAATACTTGAGTATACGAAGCGAAAGTAAATTAATCTTATCATTTTCATGGACATGTATGCCGATTGGAATCCGTAGCTCTAACACTAGTATCAATGAGACTTGTTCATTAATTACTAATAATTAGTGGTCATCAAATATATCAGAGAGCGTTTGTATTGTTGCGTGAATGTATATCCATATATTATAGTATATACAATATAGTAGGGTGTATCCATTATAAAAGGTAATTGTATGAGGTATCTACAAAGTTTCTGTTTTCAAGGATTGTGGTCCAGTGCAATCAATTCATCATTTCCGTGAACAGAGGTGGAATAGATAATGAATTATCATTTGTGTATACCAGAGTCATGCAGCGCGACATAACACCAGCATTTAAGCATTACGCAAAAAGAATAATAGTAATTTAATAACCCCTTGCTGCCTAATTAGGATTAGACAACACCTAAATTATAGTATTGTTATTACACATTACCACTTAAATTAATAGGTTTTATTGTCAACTGTCATTCCTATTGGCATGACAAGGAGAAATAAGGCATAGATGAGGAAACTAATTATGTATATTACATTAAATTTGTGAGGTTAAATAATGAGAACAAGTCGGGCATTACATATTGTTACACAGTCCTAAAAAATCAATAAATACCCACGCACGCCATTGAAATACCTGTTCGAGCAAAGATATATACACCTGTTCATTAGGCTCAGGTGTGCTTAGGTGTGGCCCTTCACCTGAATGAAGGTAAAATCATCTACCTTAAAGCAAAATGTTGTACTATGACATTATGACTACGGTGAATGATGAGCGATAGAAAATTATTTTTTATGATATTGCGTAACGAATATGAGACACATAAAAAATGATTTGGTGTCAAAAGAATGACATGTGATTATCAAGGACAACTGCTGGCTGGTAAACCTTGGATTATCTGGCGCAAATCCAGAAGTATAGTTCTGACAAACCCAGTCTGATCCAGCTCACAATCTATAGTATTACGCGTTTGTTTTCTACAAAAATAACATTATCAAGGGTTAATAGTTATGTTATTGTATATTTGTGCATATTTACCAAGTCTTTATTTGTCTTATTTCTGCACTATGCTCTGAAAATTTCCTTGTTGTACTTAAGTTGAGAATATCCTGCGATGAAAGTTGGTATTTTTTACTGGTATTTTATGACAAAGCCAGAATTCCCCAATATAAAATTTTACCCAAGTCATTTATATACTTATTTCCTTCAGCAGTTTATTCTTATGAAGACCTAATGAGCTCAAAACTTTCTTAGTTGTCTAATATTATTATGTTACACATGTGACAGTTGCACCTACATCGTTTTTTTTATCTACTGAGACTGCAAATATGTATGATCTATTGATAACATTTATCCTTTCATGTTTGTAGATGTAGCTAATCATAGAATTAGTAGTGCATACTATTGCATAGATTTAATTACTTTCTTTTTGATTTTTTCCATTCTTTTTGTACTGATATAGATGTGTCAATGAAATTGTGTAAATGTATACACGTATGTATCTAACATTTATTAAGTCAATTAGATAATAGAAAAACACACACATTTATTTCATATAGTATACTAAATCAGTTATCTGGGACAGAACACAGAATCTTCGGAGACCAGCAATCTTGAAAATGTCGACAATCCAATTGAGCATCCAATATTGTCATGTCATTTCTGATCTACAAATCAACCCAATTTGTCAAATGGGAGGCTGTCTCACCAATCACAGAAATCACAGACGTCACAATCTTTTCCCAATCTGTCCTACAATTACATGTCATTCAGAATCCTTTCCCTGCCTTCGTTAATCCCATCAATTTAGCAGCGATCGATTTATTGACCCAATTTAGGCTCGGATCTGATAGGAGTGACACTCTAATTATTGTATGAGAGATCATAGCTCAGTTGGTTACACCTTTAGTAATACTGCCAAAGTGTTGAGCGATTTCACAATATCATTTCAGTTGTTAACTTCTAGTATTTATTCTTTAGCATTAATTAGCTTTAAACAATGTCCAGTTAGTTTGATCATAAATTAGATTTTAACATTTTTGTCCCTGTTAATGTATTTCAAAAGAACAGAAGTTGTTTTTACTGAACATTATCACATAACGATTGTATATAATAAAACAGGGTCTGCTAAGTTATTCCAACAGTTGTACATGTCTGAACTTTAATGTTAATATTTGTCCTTTAACTTTTGATAAGCATGCTATGAGTATGTATAACTTGACCTAACAAATGTTGACCCCCTTTCTATGTCACCTGTCCACATGCTCTTAAAACAGATGTTGCATGGGTGAAACTTACTTTGTAATATGGGCAGCTCAATCACGTGCACTACCTTTATGAGCAGTAAATATTATAGATAGAGGTCATAATCACTGTCCATCTATTTGTAATGAATCTATAACCCAATTTGAAATCCATAAATCCATTTTACCAAAATTCTATTTAATGTGAACCCCAAAATGATTACCACTCACAGCACCATTGAAATAGTCTTAATCAATATGTAGGTGATATTCTTTTTTGGCTTTTTTTTTTAACATTGTTAACTATTTTGGGTGTCTTATTATATCGTAACGGTCTTTTGTCTATGTTTGATATGTTTAATTTTCAGTATTGTTTCCTCATTCATAGATTCAATAACATTCAATGAAACCACAACATCATCACAGCCACTCCTCACGAAGCTACAATTCTATGAATAACACACCAAAAGGTCAGGCTCCGCTATAAAAACTACATTTCCTCATGCTGACAGCTATGCTGCCAAATTGTTTGAAATAAACTCAGTGAACTTGAAACTTATGAAAAAGTTTTTTCGCGAGAGTTACCCTACAAGTTTTACTACCTGAGTAAATGGTAAAGTGTGTTCGCTCTTCTAAAAGGTTTTCCAGTGCATAATTAATTATACAGAAAAAGCCCACAACCAAGAACAGCTAATATAATTATATCCTCAGTCCAGTCACGAGCATCTGGTCAGTTAAACTTTAGACAGCGATGTTGATACATGTGCTAACATTACCTGACAACGTTCTATCATATATGTTTATTGAATCCCTATAACATTTCTTTACAGATATATTTTAGGTTAATCAATAATCACTTATACAAACCTCGTTTTTTAGCTGCCTCGACCATGGTTTCGTATTCTTGTTTATGTCGAAGGTCCTCCTCAGGATCTTTGCATGGCAAACCTCTGGAAAAGCAAGAACAATGTCGATCAGAAATTTATCAAATTATTCATTCAAATCAATGATATTGAGGAATTGATTCAATGCTCCCTGAAAAACAACCATACGCTGATTTGATCACGATCATACCCACACATGGAACGTTTACCCACACATGGAACGTTTACCCACACATGGAACGTTTACCCACATATGGAACGTTATTATATAATGATAACTAACATTTTTCAAAATTTTCATCAGTGTCTTGTCAAAATCCTCCCATCCATTTTTGACCATTTTAATTAAGGCACAAAATTCCTTTAAAATTATTCTTTAAATTAACGGACAAGTTTCATCACAGGCCTCAAGAGTAGAGGTAAATCACATTTAACTGACACAAAAGTTTTGAAGTTTCACATCGTGCTAATATCAATAATTGACTGAATTGACTCTGTCCCAAATTATCTTGAAAATATACTTTTTCAAAGAAGTAACAACTTCTAGTCTAAATAAATGCAACATATTTTTCTTAAATTATGCGTCGGTTCCAACTTAATTGTACAACAGTAATGCTTAACAAGCGCTTTAAATACAACACAAAGGATCTAAATTAGATGCAATTCTGTCATACAGACAATAACACTGGATCTATTGTTGTTACCAGAATATCCTATCTCAAAATAAACGAGTCACAAGTGGCCTGGAAATAGACTCCGCAATGAAGCAAACACGTGTCCACATGAAGGGCCCCAGTAAATTAAACTTTTTAAGTAGTTAGATGAACGATTGACAAACTGAATTTTTCAGTGTTTATTCTACATGCGAGTGGCATAGCATGGCTAGGCATATCTCCATTGATTGTGCATTTCACATGCCTAGTGGACAGTGGTCAAATAATCGAGCAAAGAGTAGCCAAAACCAACTATGCATTGGCATAATGCAAACAGAGACGGTGGCCTCTCATGGCCACCTGGACGGTCATTGATGGCCACCAGTGTCTCGATGAGGATTTGAAAATCTATGACGATAAAATCAGTGCTCATGGGTCTAGCCATGAACCTCAGAATTTGCATAAGTATGATAAGGACTGGCAGAAAGAACCTTCCTCCGGGCAGCCAGTGTTTAATGCTTTACTATGGTGCAATATAGGTCTACGTTTTTTGCACAGCATATGCCCTAACCAGCTAAAAGGAGTCGAGTCTAAATCACTCATTATCAGTTTATAAAAAATATTGAGCAACTTCTGAATTCCTTTCATCACTTCATTAGTTTGCATGTCATAATGTAAATTAGCTTTAATGTAAATTATCTTTGGACAATGTTCATTTCAATTGCCCTTCAGCATGTTAAGCTTAGTTATTAACAATTCAGAAATATATTTCAGAAAATAAGATGCTAATCTAAATTTCAATTGATTGTCAGGGACAGCATGGGTGGTTAGAAGGGCCCTCCTGATCTTGTATATTGTTATATACTTAGTTGAATAAACTTGTTCTGAGTTCAAAAATTTGATGAATTTACCTAATGGAGACAATTTCAAAATATTTGTCAAGCCATACTTTTACAATATTTTTAGACAACTACTGAGTGTCTTTCTCAGGATTAATTATCCAGAGAACAGTGTAGAAGATAGGCACAGAACTGAGAGAAGTTCCAATGGCAATTGTTACTAGAATGTACTCAGTTTGTAAGACACTGCATAAGGACATTTCTAGATTGCAGTGCACATTTTATTGCATGGCTCACAAGATTAAAAAACTCTCGGCCAGGTAGCCATGCATGAGTGACCCACCAGGAAACTAATAACACTCCGAACACATGTGACCTTACGTGCTATTCAAGCCATAAGACCTACCATGACCCTTCACACTGCTTCACAAATGCTTTACATAACCAGACTGGCCTGTGCTACCAGTTTACCGTTTTTCTGTACTAGAGTTAAGCTCATTGGACACAGGTACAAATTGGGTGAAAATCAATACCATGGCATTCAATTCACTTAACAATTGAGATACAGTCACGTTAAGATTGCTTCGACTTAACGAACACTACACTGCATGAGTTCAAAACTATGGACACGAGTTATATAATTTATTCTCTTTAAAACTTAACAATATCTATTGTTGCCAGAGTAACATAAAAGAACAAATTAAAGATTTCAACCTTATGTCAAGACCAATGATCACACTGAAAATTTTTCAAGGTTAAAAATCTAATTCTCTTTCATAACTCCAGTTATTTCGAGATTAGGAACAATTTCATTGAGTTCCAATGACGATTACGATTGTGACGTTGTATAAATCTTCGTAAAAACTTTTAGTGTCCAGGCTTAACACTGCCACAAATTATGTTGTCAATGTTCACTGCATTTCTTGCCAACAAGTGCTCAGCTAATCAAGCTTATAATTCCTAAGTTGTTATACAGCAGTTTAGTTAGTAAGACTGGTTATCCATTGCATTTTAGGAAATGGCTGAAGTAATGATGATTTGATGATATGAATGAAGCCTTAAAAATACCATGTAGTTATAATGCTCTCCCATGATCTGATCACATGTATATATTTACATGGACTCAGTTGACCAAATTCCATGCTTCACTGAACATATTCATACAGCACATGTTCAAAATAATGCCAAGATTTCTCTCATTCACTTTTAAGCAAATTTACATAGCTTCGGCGATACGCTCGACACATCTTCAGTGATGTACACTCGGGAGCTCATGAACTGCCAAAGATGATTATAACAGTCGGCCTTCAATTGAACTCGACAACTCCAACTTGCATTGAATATCAATCACATTAATTGCTGATATTCACGTGTTAATGACCTCAAGCAGTTATGAATGAATATAAATATGATAAATGCCTTCGGGGTGAATTTCTGTATACTAGAGACCTCAGTATTTGGTCCACTTTGATAGCACTAATAGGTGTTACCCACCTTTACATCTTCTTTCGAGAGTTATGATTCATCTAGATAGTTTTTTGAAATTTTTGCTTGTATTTAAGTTTTATTATTGCGCACTGTTTACTCATAAAGACCAATAAATGCCAGTTTAAAGGAAAAAATAAAAATGAGATGGAAACTAAACTTTTATCGATAGGTAAAATGTTTGACTTTCAAATGAACTTGACTATTTTCCGCATCAGCACTCCACCCTACAGTATATTATATATTCAGTCACATTTCAGTTGACTTTCTACGTCATACAGTGTTTGTACACACGACACACCTCAGTGACGTTACATCACAAAGAGTTTTTTCCCTTCATGTTTTGTGCCCTATTTTTCCACATGTTCTAGAACATGATAAAGGAAGGTGCAAGTCTTGTGTACAAAATCACAATTTGGAGTTTTCAACCATGAAATTACACCCGAGTGCTTTAAAAAAGCAATGACCATTATGATTACCAAAAACATACAATTATTATCACAGACCCACTTTTCTGGTTAAACCACAAAAAGTGTGGGAAAAAAATAATAAATTTTGTGACTGTTATGGAATAGCAAAACAGAAGTATAGACAGGGCTTCTAGCACCATAATAACAGATTCTGGTGTTTGTTATCGATTATAAAATCAACCAATAATAACATAACTTTACATATGTTAGTGGTACTGATTTGAAACATTATATAGAAAGGTCTTTATGTTTGCGGACAAATTTAAAGTGGAGCAGGAGCTTATAAAGGATTTATATATCATATCCTTTAACTGCTAATGAGTGAATATCCAATTCAGGAAGTTAAATTTACCTCCTTTAATATTCTTTCAAGTATCGAATTATAAACAACAAAATTTCACTTTCATACTCATGAAATTTGAACATGCATTGTACGCTTCCTGTAGTTGGGCCCAAAAGCTTACACTTAATATATGCGAAATGTCATAAATGAAACTGTTGACAAAATCACCCAAATGAAAAAAAGGTTGCTGAATCCTTCAATATATGAGTCAATAACAATAAAGAAAAATTGTTAGAATTATCATTGGAGTGTAAAGAAAGGCAATAATCCGTTTACGAATAAAGATGGGAAAATGGAAGTAAACCATTTTGTTCAAGGGTATGTAAAATGTAGGCCTGACTGTGTATGACAGCAATTTACCGTTTCTAACTAAAAATTTAACTGACACTAATAAACTTACTCAGGTCGGTTTTCCAGTATTAGCGCAGTAGTAGAGGAAACTTCTATGTCTGTCTTTTTGTGTCGAAGTAATCCCGTTGTGCCGGTGGCTCCAGCTGATAGCGGAGAAACTGTTTGTTGTGATCGACATTTTTCCTGAAATAGATGGACATTGAATAAATACGGAGACATCAAACATGCAAAATATTGATGGAAACACAGCAACGGCCTTTTCAAGTTACATTTTTGGGTCAAATTGGAATAGAAGGTCATTCCTGCCTCTACAAATCTACTGATCTGGTGAAAAGCTTTAAATCGATAACATTTCATTCAACATCAGAATACTAATTGATTATCAAAATGGTTATTAGGTTTGTCCTTGGGTAGTTTGCAGGATAATAACACTATGATGCACCAACCACAGACCATACATCGCAGTATCTACGTTATCATGATTATATTCAAGCATCTACGTGTGTTGAGCTCATGTGACTTGTATGCAATCTGCCAATCTCCATAAAAATTTACATAAAAATACAAAACATCCATATCAAGGCATTGATAATGACAAAGTCTGACTCTGAATTACGGAACATGGGAAACAACAGAGGACTGCACTTCATGGAAAATCACTGAATGGAATAGTCCAGTGAATTTTATACAATACATTGCTGGAGAAGCCCAAACTTTTATAGTTAGCAGTCAACAACAGAAAGACAATGGAAATTAATTTTTTTTTTTGCGATTGATCGATAATGATATCAGCAGTTAAAAACATATATATTTATGTGGTACCTAAATGCAGTATTCTGCTATCTTACGGCTTGATAAGCCATAATGAGTACCCCTTTAATCGAAACCACCAAAACATTAAGAGATTTCCATTTTCTTTCATGCTTTTTTTCCTTAGAATTGTATAATACAATCAGCTGTTTTGTATCTTGCCACTTGTCTATTTTGAGAAGATCAAAAATATCAAGTCCTTCCAAATTCTACCACTTGCCAGGATCAATATCAATGAATACTGCACGCCAAAAAGAAATCCATTAGTACTTTATTTACCTGGTATTCTTTCTTGATTTCGTCAGGATCCTTTTGCGGGGTCAGCTTCGGTGGGACTCTTCCGAACAACTTCCAACCCGGTGCGCTGTCACTGCTGTCAACAGGGTCCTTGGACTTGCGCGAAAAGAGACTCCTGAAATGCATAAAATAGAGAAATTTTTTAGAAAAAGGACATCATGGAGACATTAATAATGTGACATACAGCATTATAAAATGGGCACCACACTTCTTCTGTAGATAGAGCTCTAAATAATGGTTAATATCTGCCCAATTCTAGTCAGTTCAACGTCAAGTAGACCTGTCAAGGCTTCAGCAAGTCTATCAATATGAAGTCCAACTATTAGTATGATTTTTGTCAGCATCATATTTTATCATCGTGATCATATTATTATTTATAATATTTATTGTGGCATCCCTGAATACAATTCCCAGAGCTAAAAGATGATCATTTATCGATTGCACAGACAATTCATCAGATTCAGTTTTTTGGAAAGGTCTTCAAGAATACCTGACCTGCTGACTGTACAGTGAATAACCACCAGGTTTCTAGACAAACACAAAAACATGACACTCCTAGTGAAGTATTAGGCCATAAACTGTCTGCAAAAACCCTAACTCAGAAAAGACTTACCAATCTATTGCATATATATCATGTACATACATGTATGTACATGATATATATGCAATAGGTTGGAAAGTCTTTTCTTTTTTTATGCAATAATAAACTCTGGATTCCTTCCTATTTCAGCAAGCGAAACCGCATTAAGCTAACCATATTATATAATGTTCATTACTTCCTAACTGTTCAACACAATACATTTTTTCATTGGGGCATGACTACATTATGTCTACACATATTATTGCCTCCCTTAAAACCATGCGCAAGTTGAAACTGTCTTTGGACTTCCCAGTATATATATACACACGTATAAATCGACACTTTTCGAAATATGTTACACAGTTCCAGTATAGCGCAGTCTACGTTTTTCTAACTTCTTGCTCACCAAATTTTGAAAATACAGAACTTACTGTTTTCTTAGTTTTCTATTCATTTGTTCATATAACTTTAAAAAAAATCCATCTCACATTTGTCTCAATGTCTACCATTCTTCTGTCTTCCCTTTATCTATCGTCACAAGATCCAATCAATAATTTTATCAAGAAAACTGGAATCTATTGTTTCCGAGGCACAATTATATAAGCATGGCTAAAGATAAAAGTACAGTTTATTGCGTATCATTTTTGTCATATAATCATGTTGAAACAAAAATGCATTAACACTTCATAAAATTATATCACCACTCGATAGCTTCTCTAATTCAATTGAACACATTTGTGGCCACTTAATTGTTCTCATATCATATTGACATGATCACATCATGCCCGCACTCGTGTCAAATTCTCTTTTTAAAAATAACATGTTATTGATTATTGGAAATTGGTGGTACATGATCTCAATAAACTTCTTTTTTTGCACTTAAGTCTTTCAATATGATATTCAGGTAAATAAGATCAACAGCGCTGCGGAGAAAGATCTGACAATTTGACAAAATGTCACACATACAGAGACAATTAAAACTGATTAAGTTTTTTTACAAAAAGAAATGTATATATGTTCTAGTAGCTTTACTGCTATAGGAGACCTTATATATATGCACTCATTAAGATGATGGAAGATATAGCAAACATAAAATTAATTAAATCACCATGATCATGTAAACTTCATAGCAAATAAGCTAATCAGTATTGTGTAGCTTACTGTTCGGGGCAGACATAATGATGAGATGATAAGGTTTGGATACCATACCATGTTTAACATTAACTCCGTTGGTGGGGTATTTTACTTTGCCCTAGCATAATTACAGAATACAAGCAGTACTCCTACATGATACACATGACTGTGGGGGTGAATGACCACTTAATAGGAACATTCCAAGGGGTGTGGCAAATACCAGTCAAGTGAGGTTAAAACCAATGTTAAATGTATCTTAAATTTCCCATCTGGAAACATGTGAACCTAGAGGCACTAAAACTGTCAGAATTCCATTGAATGATGATGAGAAATATCTCAAATATGACTATGAACAACGATGAATGATATATTTTAATGTGAAATACCACAATGACAGACACCCATTCAATCCTGTTCCACATGGCCACCATTTTCATATATGATTTTGTTCCAAAGCAATCATATAATTTCAAGGGGTCATATAATTGTATTCCCAAGCAGTCATATAATTGCATTAAGTCATATGATTTTGTTCCAAAGCCATCATATAATTTCAAGGGGTCATATAATTTTGTTGCAAAGCAGTCATAGAATTGCATTAAGTGATTTTGTTCCAAAGCAATCATATAATTCTATGGGGTCATACAGCTGTAATTTTGTTCCGAAGCAGTCCTCCAAATGCTGATAAGGTGGCCATATTGGTGAGGTTATCGTTTATAATGGAAGTACAGTAGACTCTGCCAAAGACATATGTATTGGCACATCTCGAAAGCAAAGCTAACAGAACCAATTTTATCGATTATTCATGCTATTAACAGATTCATAAATCTTTGCATAAGTCGTATTTTGTTCCGAAGCAGTCCTCCAAATGCTGATAAGGTGGCCATATTGGTGAGGTTATCGTTTATAATGGAAGTACAGTAGACTCTGCCAAAGACGTATGTATTGGCACATCTCGAAAGCAAAGCTAACAGAACCAATTTTATCGATTATTCATGCTATTAACAGATTCATAAATCTTTGCATAAGTCGTAATTTTGTTCCGAAGCAGTCCTCAAAATGCTGATAAGGTGGCCATATTGGTGAGGTTATCGTTTATAATGGAAGTACAATAGACTCTGCCAAAGACGTATGTATTGGCACATCTCGAAAGCAAAGCTAACAGAACCAATTTTATCGATTATTCATGCTATTAACAGATTCATAAATCTTTGCATAAGTCGAAACTTTGCCTGACTCTAATATATTTGAATTCGACTTGAAGCGAGGTGGCTTTATCAGCGAGGTATTCTTAAAGCAAGGTCCTAGCGTATTGCCATATTCAATGGTTGGGCCAACCTGGGACAAGGACACAAGTTTGCTCTCAAGACATTGGAATTTGGAATGCACCACAGACCAGTGGACAGAACACTGCATTCTCTCATACATAAGTCACAAACTCACAAACTGAGTCTTGTGTTTCCTATAATCCTTATGTTGACGCAGAGCTACAGACAAGTACAGAGCTCTTCCATTCGCTTACATACTGCATACACACCATGTACACTGTACAGAGAAATCTGTCACTAACCTAAGAAACACACCGAAGAATTTGTATGTTTTTAAAATAGTTGAAAAATGTTTTGGTACGATTCCATTAAAATTAGTAATATTTTGGCGTAAAAATAGTTATTTAAGTTTTTGTCCACCTGTCTATGGCTATGGAGTGTGACATCTGAATAATATAAATAATTTGCATTCAATATTTTACAATGTTGAAGAAAAAAACACCCTGAAACTAGCTACCATATTCCTAGTGAAATTCCTGTTTTCCTTAAGAAGTCAAATTCCTGTTCACTTCAACAATGTTTAAGATTTAGACAGACAGACAGAAGCCCTTTAAGACTTTAAAAGTTTCATAACAGCCCTACAATAGGCCACAAGCAATCCATTGTTTATATCATGTAATAAACAAAACACTTCAGTCTATTTCAAGATCTTTGACAATTTACAAATGAACAAACTGAAAGTGTTATTGAGAATATTTTCCAAGATAAGCTCAACCACGAAAACATGATAACCCAAGGGAATTTCAGAAAACATAGTGACTCATTATTCAGGCTTTTGTTTTGAAATGAGTTGACAATCTGGCAAAAAAAAAGTTGCTCACCTTTTCTGATTTGTAACATGTCAACTCCTCATGCTTGCTCATCAGCTAATGACTAAATGAATTAGATCGCAATGACATAATCACTACACAAATGATTAAAACACTTGTGGGAACTTAAATCACTGTTAATATTAATATTCAAAATGAATACACATTTTTGATAGATTCAGGCAAGTCCTGACAAATGTTTGTTTCAGATTATCAACAGGCATAACCGGTCTGAACCTGGGACCTTCAACTGTTAGAACACTCATCAAGCACCTTAACACCTGGGCCCACAAAATTTACAACCCTGGAACAATGTGGAAGTAGAACTTCATCTTTTAGAATTTCATCTTTGACCTCAGCAGATATCAACATATTTACTCAATTCGTGTGTAAATCAATGTATCCCAAAGAATAACAAAAATATGATTAATGAGTGCAAAGCGCAACTATTTCAAGAATTCAGACAGATAAACTATGACCGCGGACAGTCAGATAGAACCATTCGATCCAGATAATCAACTGCCACTCGACAAGAAAGGTCATCGAAAGATAAGAATTCTGTGATCATCGAAAATAAATCGTGTTATCCAGGCTTTGTTCCGTTCCAGCAAGATATGGCGAAGGATTCAATATCTCATTATATCAATTACAGGCAAATTCCAAGTACAACAAACATAATTACACTTCAGAATCACAAATTTCTAGATCTGTCAATGCTTAATTAATGTAAAATACTGCAAACTCAGCAGTTTAAAAAGAAATTACAAAATGAAACTTCATCGCGAACATTGCCATTTAAGCAGTGTCTATTACTTAATATAAATATATATTATACTCCATATACACTTATTAAAATTTATTAAATTATTAAATAACTGACCAGAGCAACAGTTCTGCTTTGCTACATCATGAACATCAACAACTTTTAACATGTTTAACCTCTATTTCAAAATTCACATGTGACCATGCCAACAAATTATGAAAAAAAATAAAACCTCAGTTTCAAAACTGGTCCTGTAAATATCAAACTACAGTCATCAAGTTAAAATATTGTTGTGAATCTCACCAGCACTAAGTCATACATCAAACGAATATAATTATTCCATATACATAACATATCTCAGACTGTCTGTGTGTGGTTTATGGCCCACCATTGGTATGTTTGCTATGTCAACTATGTGTGGGGGAATCCCATTGTAAAATCACCATAATTGCTCAATGGTTATCACCAAAAGCTTTCGTTGTTCATTTTATGATACGGCCCACATAAGACAGAAAACCTGAATGAGGATACGTACAAAGTATACAAACGTGTATCGCGAATCATAAATCTGTTTGAATGCGAAACACCTGCCATATTGTGGCATATGATGTTTGGTAAATCCAATATCGGATACATAAATAATGTGTATAGGTGAAAATATGAATCCTGTAATCAATATCTGAACAGTAAATTTTTATTAACAAAAGGAAGCTGCAAGTATCATTACTTTGGTTATTGAATTAATGATGTAAATGCTGAAATCTATAGTAAATATTTAATCTTGAGAAAATTGTTCGTCTAAAAAGTTTGCAATTTGAGCTTGTAAATGAAATACACATTCAATACCTCAATTCTACAATCACTAAAGATCATATTCAAAGATAGTTATCACGATATTTTAAAAATAAGTTATCATTATAATTATATCACACTTCGCAATATGATACTTTTCCCCCCAAAATTCCATATTTATTTTCTGACACATGTTGCATTAAATCCATAATATATTTTCCATGATGATTAAAATTTAAAATAAAGTATTAACTTGACTTTCATAAGGTATGAATTTATATCATGTCAAATTATAATGTGTAACATTTAGGGCATTTTGAATGCTTCATGGTTTTAGATTTGATGTATTATATAAGCTAGCTGCACAGTGTAGTGTGGTAAATCTATTTGAGCTAAATTCCCAGGATGCTTGCATTGCTTTGAACTAGTGAAAATTGAAAGTTGATGTTTATTTTATACATAAGATAAACAGGTAAATATAGAAACTAGTTATTACACAAAATAACTTCAGGACTTGCCATTATATATATACCTTTATATTTGGCAAGATAAAGTTCCACCAACGCGCAGTGTTTACCAAACAGGATAACCTACATCAGATTATTCACCATTCATCCGCATTGATTTTTAGCTTGATTAAGCTTAACCACAAACTTCAAAATAACAAAATATGAGTAATATGAATATGAGAAATTGAGGTAAAAATTACAGGTTTAAAATCATGAAAATACAAACCTCGAAGGAGTTGCTACAGCAACTTTAATCATGTCGCGACAATGGCTTGATAATGATCGATCAGAGTCAATTATTTCACAGATATCCTCTTCCTAATCAAATCAAATGTATATAAACTCCAAGAAAAATCTCATAGACTTCTCCTATGCATCCAGAGTGAACAGCCTCAGAACTGAGGTTTTGTTGTGTATTGAGAATGTCATGAAGTGTTTACCGAATGCTTTGCGAACGGTGTTCCGCAACGCTGCCACAATTTACAGAATTTCACAGCAACCAATGACGTAAATGGAAGTCAACAAAGTCCTCTCCACTTCTTTAATAAGACTTGCAGAAAGTAACAGAGCGAATAATGCTATATCAGCTAGCAGCTAGCTCTGGACTGAAACGAACTGCCGCATACTGGAGATGTCCTACGCTAAAGATAACGCGAGTTATCAGAAATTTGTCTTTGTCACAGTTTATCAGATTGAGATAATCATGAATTTGTAACGAATCGTGATTAAGTCCTTAAAGTTGAAGTCCTTCAGTTGGTTAAAATTAAACCTGTCCAATGTTCATCAATAAATCCATGGGTCAAGGTTCATACATTGATCACAATGATGCAAAATGTAACTTACAATACTTCGATAAGTATGATAATTCTTCTAGCATGTATAATACAGTGTAGGACACAGTATTGTACCATAACATTTCTCTTGCATGCTCTGTGCTTGAGAACAACAGATAGAGTGCTGGAGCCGAGTGAAAATACTGTAACGTTCCGGGTGTATGAGCAAGTTTTGATGACTCACTACCTAAGCACTGGGCACCATTCACTCAGTATGATGCACACCATTCAGCCTTGTATACTTGTACATAAGTTGTAATACTAGTAGCATGAGAGCTCTTCTTGGTACCACTCAGATCTTTGGCATTTGCAATGGAGTTAGTTACATGATGAATTGGTACATTCTCTAAATATTCCTAGCATGGACAATGGAGCTATAGCCTATACTGCTATATGTATAGGCCTATGTTATAAACAATCCTATTAAACATAGTTAAACAATGAAAGAATTAGGATCAAAGATCTTTTTCATCACAGTGTACACTGTTGTACACACTGATCAAAGTGCATGAGAACTGACATCTTGAATATTTTCAGTAGTAATCATTGCTAATGTGATGTTAACTTCAGAATCTAAAGTAAACCTTGCTAAATACTAAATTACACTATACTAACAATGACTAAAGAACCCTGAGCATTGTTTAATATTTAAAAGATCCATTAGTTCTATTAGCTTCAGCTTTGATCAACATTAACAAATACTCCTAATTGCTAATGATCACAAGGTGTATGCACAAAGCCACTGCACTTTTGGTACTTTTGGTACATAAACACTTAATTTAAACAAATGTACTGTTTACATAGCGGTTATGCCATGACAATACCACAGTACTGCACTCGAAGTTTACATAACTCTGATCCTGAAATTAACACGCTTACATCACTGCTTATTTTGGCGTTTGAACTTGTAATTAGTCATGAATGAGTGAACATCATCCAAAAACTACCAATAATCATGTATATATCAATCATTTAGTACTTTAGTCTGTACTCCTACGAGCATTCCTATCTGGAACACAATTCCTGTTGAATCATGAAATTGGATCCCCTTCTATAATTCCAAAAAGTAAAATTTATACAATGAATGATGAAGCATGATTATCAAATTCTCATATATATATTCTCATATGATCATAGTATGATTAAAAAATCTTATCTATACACTTATGAAATACAGACCCATTGTCAGTCAATTCATCTGATTTCTCTGACATCTTCTCAACAAATACTCAAATTTATTCAATGGAATACACTAGCCAGAATCAGAATTAGGTCCAATTTTATCTGGTCTGTAATTCAAAACTTTCAGTCGAATTAATGAATAAAACAATAGGTCTGCGGGATCGCTGACATTCGAAAGAACTGCAAAGACCATAGTCTATCAAAGTTCACTGCGAAATCTGAGACGCTTAAATGTAATTTAATTCACTCTAAAACTAATTTTGGTTTAATGATGAACTTTAATGCGAGTACCTCCCCCATGACGGACAATATGGCATCCCCCTCCACAAACTCAACTCCATGCTCAAGGTCCAGAGTCTGTGGATCACAAATATTGAAATACAATAGTGTTATCACATTACATCATCAAATGATGCCAATGAAATGGACATTGAACTGTATTCTGACCATTTTTCATGCTGAGAGATCCAATGGGGTAGGCATGACATCCATTAGCGTAGGCAGGAGACTTACAAATTGACCAGTCAAATTCCAGTTATCAAAATGATCATTTATTTCATTCATTATTTATGATTCCTTAAACATATTGTTAAACATAAAATCATGAATAATAGCATGAACGGAATAGTTTCACACTTCTTCAGTTCTCAGTATGTAATCTAAGAATGGGATATGTAACAAAATTATCATAAATGTGTTTATTGAGAGAATATTCAAGAAAAACTGGTTCTTATAAATCATAAATCCACGACCCTTTTTGCAATGTTTAACATTATGTTTAAGAAATTCTATATTATGCTATGGTTACTATTACTAGTAGTTAGTGTGCTAACCACATATTTAACAGCGAACTTCTAAAATTTGCTTACCAGTACACAATGTACAGCAAATCAGAAGAAAGTATATTTCCACAATATTAAATATATCGAATATGCCATATGCAAATTTAACCCCTTCCCAGCAGCTTATCTGGGCACAACAGACACACATTACCACTGCGACTACGAAGCAAATCGTTCGATGAAATATTCACATCTCTTGGTCTGTCTCATATAATCGAGATAATGGATGTCAAGTGAATGAACGACAAAAAAAATCAGGCCTGCCAAATCCTTGTCCTTATGTAGCGTTATGAAGTGGATGCACTAACACTTGTTTCCACAAATCCCATCCAAAGCAATCATTGCTGTAGCACAAAAACTGTTGAGCATGTCTGGTTCACGATTGTTTAAGGTTTAGCAGACCAGTATCCTTATAATCATAAGCATCAAAATCATGAGTCTTGAGGGAAGAAAAGGTAAAAAATAACAATCAATGCTGGCTTTATAACTTTCCCATCATATGGACTGAATGACGAATGGCTCAAATATCATGAATGTTGTGTAGTTCATTCGATTTCAATATCAATCACTACTCGAGGTAATTTATATCCAAAGTTAGTATATGCTGCAGTGTACATACGTGGTGGAATGCTTGCCAGGTTAGGGAATTTTTTTTAATTAAAAAAAAAATAAATATATATATATAAATATATCAAATAAATCAGGAAAAAAAATTAATTTGATTTTTATATAAAAAAATTTAATCAGATTTTCTTTTATTTAAATCTGATTTTTTAAACAACAAAGACACACTATTCTGAAATGTTATAATACCGTTTGTTATTTTTATTTTTTGCACTAATATTGCTGAAAGCTAGTCATAAAATATTTTGAAAACCTCTTACAATTACGTCAAGCTAGTTTTAACATTGAAAATTTGTTAAAGAATACACCTGGTTTTCTTTAATTTCAAGAAAAAAACATCACTTAAAAAGCTTGCAAAAAGCTAGGTCATGATAATCATAACACAGTCAAAAGACCTTGCTTCAGTACAGTTAAAAGGTTGCACAATAACAATAACATAATTCTAATCATACATTTATAAACACAGTTATGGCATTGTTTATGAAGCGATAACCTGACTGTCAGTGCTCCAGTGATGATTTAAATTGCTTCATTATAATTGATGGAATAGATAAAAATAACATAAGTCTGTTGCGTAGTTTTGTTAATTTCTAACTTTAAATGGTAGTATTATGGTACAAAATAAAGTATAGAAGTGCTCAGTGAAAAGAGCATTTGGATTTTAATTAATGATTTTAAAATAAAAATCACTTGATTTTTAATCACGATTTAAATTCACCAACCCTGACGTTGACCGTCCCTCACCTATTTAACCAGATACAGCAGTCAGGGTTGGCAAATTTAACCCACCCACCAGGTTTAACCCGTATTAAACCCGGGTTGGGCTAAATAGACATTTTGCCCAAAGTGGGTTAAAATCTATAATTTTACTTTTAAACAGTATAAAAGGTGCAGGAAAGTCAAAACAATATTTAAACTATCTGAAACATTCAACTTTGCACAGATGATGCTACATGATGGTAGGACATAACCAAGATCAATGGTTGTTAACCCCAATTTGCAATTGTGAAAAACACTAAATTAATTGATGCTTTAGCAATTTTTTCGCCATTGTTGTTAGCTTTAAAATTATAATCTTTGGAATTCAGCAGACAAGGACATGTAACATAAGAGTTTTTCAAACAAAAATAGCATGGTCCCATGCGGTATAGTTTTCATAAGAATTGAATTTCTATAATTTGAAGTCACTTTTCGTCTGCATTCTTCAATTGATAGTTGATACTCATGCCCATAAGATTTGTAAAGCTCAGTGATAGCCAATAAATCTTCTATTTCTCCATATATTCACTGTTATATGTATTTCTAGGGGCCCGTAGTAGGGGGTGGGCACAAGCTAGGCTTTCAACCACTGGGTCCTGAGTTCATTTCCCAGTCAAGTCTTATTAAGTTGGATGGCTGTTCCATCCATCATCTCATTGTCATGGTTCCTGCCTGCCCTAATCAGCCCATCAGGTGCAGAAATACAGGACACAAAGCCCTAATCCACCCACCTCCCTTATATGTTTTTATACTAATTTGGAATCCCATTTGTGAGCTTGTAGGTGGGTTTTTGTCAGGTTTTACCCGCTTTTGGTGGATTGAACCCATTTTGTACTCAGTGTATAAAGCTCAGTGATAGCCATTACACTATTTCTCCTTATAGTCACTGTTTTATGTTGAGCTTGTAGGACGGTTTTGGCCAGGTTAAAACCGTTTAACCCACTTTTGCCCGGGTTATACCCAGGTTTTACCCATGAGGTGAGGAATATTGATTTAACCCGGGTTAAAGTCCAATCCTGTCTGCAGTACTTAGTTAAAATAGATGAAAATTAAGTCCCATCCAAAGCAATGATATAGCAATGATTGCTGTAGCATTTTACTCAGTTTAAACCCTATCCTGTACAGTGTATTTATATACATATTTATAATACACTGTTAAGTTGTTAAACAAAGATACACAGGTCTGCTAATCACATTAAAAAAAATAGGACAATTTTGCATAAAGCTTAAACCATGAACATAAGTGATACATGTTCACAAAGTAAATAGCAGAACAGATGAACATTCCCATTGGATGTTCTACATTTTTTGTTCTAATTAATACACAGCCTAGAACCAAGGCAAAACAAACTATTTCTTGCTGAATCAGTAGGAATTGTAGAACATGGATACATCTCCGCCACTGGTCTGACAAAAAACTTGTTGAAAGATTTATGACACCTTTGTTAAACTTAGTATGCCACATGATCATGATGATGCTCAAACAAATCCAAGCACTCTACTGCTCGATCTACCTTCAAACATTGTATTATGGTTTTGTTGTGGCAATAAACTTCAGAACATGAATCACAGCCCCAAACAATATTTATGTACAATAGACATGTCAGTCTGTGCATTGAAAACCCCCATTTTCAGAGACAAGTGCTTCTGGAGACCTGAAGCAAATTCAACATAATAAATCTATGACAGACAACATCACCCACCTTGCAAGAAAGCTGGTGAAGCCGCGTTTCTTGTGTTTAGCTCCATTTAGACCTTGGTCATCGATGCCACTGTCCTGCGAGTCATTTCTTGACTTTTCAAAGGAATTTCTTGAGTGGAGGTTGACTTCCATGAAGCCAGATTCATCCTCGTCCACAGGTCGGAATTCGGCAAACTCATCGTTTCCAGATGCTGCAGATACGGAAAAGTCAGTGGCCGTGCTTAGACTAGACACACTGCTGAAAGACGATGTCTCCCCATAAGGTCCGAGGACAGTGCTGCTCGGCGGTAAAGTTTCCGCAGGCGTCTGTTCTAGACTTAGTTTGCTTACTCCGTCAAGACTTACATCATCGAACTGGAAATTGTCTTGGATCACAGTATGCTCGCTATGGCAATTACTAGAAGTATCCGAATCTGGGCTCAACATTGTACTCAGCTCCAGCTCGGCACCTGAGCATATGTAGCCGTTTTTTACCTGCATTGCACAAGCCTCTTCCCCAGGTACCTGGGTCCTATCGGGACTTTTTGGATGGCCGTTTATGGAGGGTAGTAATTCTTGGACAGGAGTGGTACAACTGGAGCAACTAGAATGAGTAGGACTTGATTTGGCTTTGACCTGGGACTTGACGTTATTATTTTGAGCAGCAGCCTGACTTGCTTTGGCATCTAGTGACACAAGCTGCTTGGTGTGAGGGATATAAAACAATGGGATGTTTTCCAAAACAGCAGAGAGGCGATTGTTCGTGCTATCAATGTTTATTGGCAGGTCCATCTGTTTGGGACGGAGCAAATTTGGACTATCGCTATTTGATGCTCCATCAGGCTGCCCTCGTTCGATCTGTTGTGCACGTAGTTCTGAAACTAAATCTTTTACGATCCCATCACTGTTGGTCATTAAAATTCCATTGCTGTGATTATGGATATTGTTTAAACTGTTCCTTGTTTGTCTTTCACCTGTTCCATTGACTGCATTATTGCCTAAGCAAACATTCAGATTAGGTAAGCTTGATGACAGTTCACTGCACCCCAGTTGGCGACTTAACAAAACAGGTGAAATCAGGTCTATACCACCTTGGAGAGACCCCATTTCCTTGAAATCTTCCCTGGAGCTGGAACCCTGGAATTTCATTGTGGTATTTTTGACTGCCTGTAAATTCTCAGCACGGCACCCCTGCAAGCTCAAACGATCACTGGAGGTCGAGAAACTTTCGGGCACTGATGATCCAGTGCATATAGTCGGTTCATTCATCTCCAATCCATGCAGTTTCACCATGCCAATGTTTTCCACTCCCATTGTTTTGATTCCATGATCGACGTGACAGTGAAAACACAAACATTTGTCTCAATCCACAAACGACTTCCACCAGCCATCCCCGATATAAAATCGCGCTTAAGGTGAATGTAGAAACTTAGTTCAGATACCAAACGATGTTCTCATCCTAATTTTGGCTTTTTATATCGCACCAGAAGCGACCATACAACGAATTTCCAGCAGTCTGTGACGACACGCATCGACCATTGAAGCCATGATGTTTTATGCTAATGAGGGGGCGGACATTTTCTTTCGGATCCCGAAATACCAAAGATTTCTGGTTAATATTTCAAGACAAACACAATTTATTATTTTTATATTCACATAATTCAATAGTAAAATAATAGAGAATAACAAATTAATGGATAATTGAAAATAATTGTATACCAACAATTTCCCACTTCTGTAGCAGACGAAATTGCATCACTACAATTTCGCGGGTGATTTATTAAATTTTGTTGAGGTATTTTTTCCTTGTCATCAAATATTGTTTTACCCTAATTGCGAGAACGTATTCGTTGTTCGTATTTCTAATTGAGCACCCCTTGTATACTAAATTTAGTCTCCAAACTGTGGAGTTTTTATTGTCCGGTAGGCTATTTAGACATGATTTCCCGGGACTTTGGAAAAGACCACGGATTGTGGTTTGTTTGTTGAGCCAAGGTAATCAGGATCAAGAACTTTTGCCCAATTTAAGTTACTAGTCTCTCGACAGTTGTAATCTTTCAGTTTGATGTGACCTTCCAACCTTGTTACCTACAACTGACTTGTAATTGAAGGCTGATAATTCGTGGTAGCCACGTGTTACATCGTATTTTAAAGTACATAATGTACACCCTCTCAATCTCATCAGCTGCTCATGACAGTCATGCTCTGAACTCTGAATCTGACACAACTCTGAGGCTTTCCATCTGTTTGACTGTCTCACTCTGTAATCTGCATTTTAAGCAATTAATAACTACTGACTATGTTCGTGTAGCCATAGCTGATAATACAACCAAAGCGGTTTAATTAACCCTCTGATACAACTGGGATGATATTGCAGCTGGGTGTAATAAAGCTTCATTTGATTTGTTCGAGTAATTGAATTGTTTTGAGGCAATTTGTATCTGTATTTTGATTGCTAATTAAGTTTAAGGTTATAATACATTATCTCGCGATACTAGCAAGATATTCAAGTTTTAATTACTTAATTTTATAGTAAATTAATGGTTTGGAAGCAAGTTGTACCACCATGCATAGTCATAATCTGAGCAGAGCACTATTGAGAGGTAGAAGGATTTTATCAAGTTATGAGACGACCAACTGCTAGGGCACTTTAAAAAAAGGACCTAAAATTGGGTGGGGTGACAGACGAAGAAAACTTTACCTGAAATTGCATCCGTGCCTTGACCTCTTCCACACTATATCCAATAATTTTCTTTTTTTGCATAATGACATATAGTACTAAACTATGAAAGTGGTCAAGGCACGGAATCAAAAAACACGAAATTCAACCGCCGTTGAGACAATCAGACGTGGCGTTCATCAAAAGACTCACCTTCTGAACAGCGAGAAGGTGTTGCAACCACTTTTGTTTTAGACCAGTAAGTTTTCTTAGTGTGGCACATGCCCCCAGCGCATGCTGTCCCTGCTAAGTAGGGCTAATATCAGGAGGCCATCATTCTATGGTTATTGTACATTCTTGGGATTATATTGAATGTTCTCTTTCCTTTGCAGACTTTCTTGAATATACTTTCAAGTCTGACTGAGCTGAAAAATGAGTGCGAGAAAACGGGCAAAACGAAGAAATGACAATGCTGAGGTAGATATGTTTTTTAGATAACTTACCTATGTAAAGTATGTTTTAATTTAATCTTTTTTATGATGCATAATATTGAAATATATTTTGCATATCTTGTGTGAGGTACTTCATAAACATGTGTGAATATGAATGCCTTTTTTCAAGGAATACTAAGCAGCTAAGACATCAGTTAAAAAGGTGTCAAGTATAATGTAAGGTCTGTTTTATATATATATTAGTTATTGATGTCATAGTTTTGTGAAGTTGATCAAAACCACAATTCTAATCTATCGTACTGTAATATGTTGTGGTCTCTAAAAATTACTTGCTATTATCACATTTTGAATTATACTTCGGTATTCAATATAAATGATTGTCAATGTATGTTAGTTTAGATTCTTGAATGACGTGACACACATACTCTACTGAACCCTTGGCAGGCCTATTCTAGCATGAGCCCTGCTCAATTTCCTGGGAGTATACAGCTTGCAGCAAATGCATGCATCTTGCAGCTGCTGCAGATTTTTGCCGCTAAAGCAGATTTGGCAGTTGCAGTAGAGTTTTGCAGCTGCAGAAGATTTTGAAGTTCAAAAATCTGCTGAAGCTGCAAAAAGAAGAAAAAAAAGCATCCTCAGACTCCTTGCAGCATTTGTTGCAGCTGCGATGCTTAGCAGTTGCTGCAACTCTGCAACATTTGCGTTTGCTGCAGCTGCACTGCACAGCAGAAAATTATATCCTACTGGCTTGAACCCACAATCTTTAGTTTGGTGAGCATCATATAATTTGCCATGGCACCTATTTCATGTGTAAATGTTATCCGAAGTAAAATGTAATTCTTGACTTATTAATATAATCAATAGGGCTGTACACCTTTATCTTCAAAATGATACGCTACGTATCTCGTTACAGTAAAACCAATACGATATGTATCATGATACGTATCGTTAAACTATGTCAGTCACAAATAAAATTGTTATTATAAACCTACTATAAGCTAATATAATGGAGAGGGACTATTGAATGTATGAACACATTTTTATTAGAACTATGGAGAACTTGTTATTACTTCAGAGACTTCTGTTTAGTCCTCATGAAATTGGAGTTAGAGCAGGTTTTTCCTTTTTGTCAAAATAGCCGATCTGCATGTCGTTTAACTGTACCTTTATTATTACATAACGATTATCAATACCCGTATTGTAATCCTTGTACTGGTACAAATGGTATATCGAGAACCGATGTACAGCCCTAATAATCAATATATGATCTTCTTTAATTCTTAACAGGAGGAAAGGAGTGACGACACTGCACCTGAAGATGAAGGTGATCCCGAAGAAGAAAATATGAATAAGGCACTTTCTGGTATATGAAAATAAAAATTTCTATTTTGATTGTTTGTCATGTAACATGATATCTGGAGAGAGACGTCAAATGCACAGGATTTGTGTACTTAGTCTGTGGGGGACTAAATATATTATATATATAAGACCAAGTTGACTTGGCTCCAAAATCCTTTTGGTCAAGTGCAACAAATATTCTGCTAGTGTTGTTTTCAGCTTAACTGCCACCCAATTTAATTTCTGTATGCCTATGTGGCACCTGACATCTGATTCCTCGTGAATTAAGATATGAAAACATAAAGCTGCAATGTGCATTTTGAAAAATATAGGAAAAATTAATGATTAACTTTTATTTTGAACTATGCAGATGCTGGGATTGAACTAGATGGTATGAGTAAAGATGAAAAGAAACAAATTTACGTAAGTATTTAATAATATTATTATAATTTTATCATGCAGTTTTTGTTGTCCTGTTTTAAAATGTTGCTTAACAGATTAAAGAAAAAAAATCTCATGTAATGTGCAGAATTTTAATTGGTGCTCTTAAAAATGTATTGCATTTGCTTCTTCATGGTATTTTGAATACTTTTTCTTCAGTATTTTACTTAACACATCTTTTTAGGAGATGCTTCAAGCCTCTAAGGCTCAATATGAGCGTGAAGAAGAGTTGAGAAAGATCGTTGACAGTCCTGTTGAATCAGATGACGAAGGTCAAATGCCATCGACTTCACATACCGGAAAATCTAAGAAGAAGAAAAGGAAGACATTAACCAGAAGAGACAGTGTGGAGTTCGATGATGCAAATGAAAAGAAGTCGGAGGCTGTAAAACGTATGAGAAATAATGCAGAAGACAAAGAAGAGAGTTTTAACGCTGTTCTGCAGTTATCTATGGACAGTCAAGAGGAGGATATGACGAAGTATGATGATAACGCAATGGATGAGACAGACGTTCACCAAAATGTACCAAAACTAAAGGACAAAACAGCCACTGAGGGACCTTTCTCCGTAACTATTATAGATGACGAGTCGATGGATGAGACGGTGTTAACTGATTTAAGAAAATCTAAACTCTCGCAGTCCCAAGCTGGCGAAACTATTAACACAGAAGTATCCATGGACTTGACTTGCTTGAGTAATGAAAACAGCGGCAAGCAAACTCACAGAGCACATAATATTACTGACTTTGAGAGCAAATCCATGAATGAAACTAATCTTGCAATGACCAGAACCGCTTCACCTAAAGTCTGGGACCAGACCGATACAGAGGCGGTTTCAATGGAGGAAACTATGGCACATACCAAAGAAAGTGATGACAAAGGTGTGGAAGTTATGGCTCGTGAAAAAGAACCAGTTCCAAAGGCAAAGAAAAAACGACGGAAGTGTATGCTGTTGATTTCAGAAAGTGACACAGGTATGTCAGCTTCGCAGTTTAACACATTTCCAACAAAACTAAAGGACCAGCAAGACACCTCCCTCCGTAACTATTACAGATAATGAATGTCAGATTAGTGTGTGCTGTAATTTTCGGGGTTATTTGATTATAAATTTACTCTAGATTTAGGAGCAGTAGTAGTTCTATTACTTCAATGCAAGTATCCTAAGATTATTTTGTTGATGGTGACTGAATTAGGTTCTCATTAATTCTTAGTTACAATCATATATGCTTATGTTTACTTTCTGAGGACGTAGTACATGCCATTGAACATCTAGCAGACTATTTGCAGTGAGACTGTTACTCACATTTGAGCGTTTACTCAGTGCGGTGTTACATTCTCTGAGAGTCACTCTCTATAATTTAATCATGATATTAGCTGTACAGACTGTTCTTAATTAAAAAATTTCCTGAAATTTCAGAGCGTGAAGATGCTGATAAATCTGTTGAAGAAAAGGTGAATGTCAGCCTCCAGTGCAGCTTGCCATCTGGCGAAGAAAATACTCAAAATCAGGAGAAAAATGAAGAAGAGGTAGACGTTGATGACTCGGATGAATCTGTGGTGTTTTCTGGTGATGTTAAAGGAGATGTGGTCGCAGAATCTGTGCTTCATACACCAGAGAAGAAAAGAATTGTGCTTGGGTAAGCTGCATTTTGTGAATGATATTCAGGCTGAATGAAAAAATATATTTGGTTCCGATTACATAGCCCTCAAAATGTAGGGTTGGTAGGTCTGCCCAAGGAAATACAAAGCTTGAAAAGTCCTTAAAATGTTTGGGGTAGGGGTTTTCATATAGGTCGGTAAGGCGATCATAACCAAACAATTTTGATCCAATGCAGTGATTCCGAAAGACATAATTACGAAAATGATTGATATAATAATCTATATTCTGGCCCTTTGTTTTAGTCAATGTTCTGTTTTAACAACAATTGGACAGTTGTATTTGTGGCCATGATAAAAGAATAAGTCTCAAACGTAAGACTTAGGCAAGCAATTGGCAATAAAATACATGTAAAAACTGAATGGGTATTTTGATTAACTCTTTTAGGTTTACTTGTCCAAGCATGAGGGATGGTCGATAAATTTCGGGAAAATAAAATTGTCAGATTTCTAGCCATTTGGCCGACTTCTTATTATTTGCTTACAGACCTGAAATTTTGTCAAACCTTTGTTTTTGATAATTTTGAACCTTTTTTAGGATCCGAACTGAAATTTTAAAACTTTTTTTAAATATTTAGACCATCTTCTACTTAGTCAGTGTTAGTTGTGGAGGTTCACCACTTCTATTACATTTGTTGCGAAACCGCGCGCGTAAAATGTCATGTAAATCTTGTCAAACTTCAAATGATAGCAACTTGCGCAATCAAACATTGTATATTGTGACGTCATCTGTGTCCCATTTGTACTGATTTGTTTATCACTATTTTCAAAATATGGATCAATTTAGTAGTATGAGGAAATGTTTGCAATTACACAATGAGGAAGATGTAGCTTATCATAGCAGGCCATCATGTACACATCATGACACACTGAGTAAGTTAGATTATTGACCTCAAAATCCTGGATGTAACCCTTTAACTTTCATGTCTGTGTTTCTAGATCAAGTGAAGATGGGGTGATCCCAGAAACTCAAGAATATGACCGCAGCTCATCGCCGATTTTGCCTGGAAGTAATTTGTCAGTTGGAGAGATGCAAGATCGATATTATGGCGAAACGTTGGACCCTACTGGTGACATAGAATATGACAATGAGACAGAGGAAGGTGAAACATCACCAAATATTTTTAGCCCAGTAAGGTCTGCAGCGAAAAAGGTACACCTGTTATTTTGGTTTTCTGTAGTAGAGTAACGAGTAAAATTTTCAAATAATGAAAAATTTTTTTTGATGTATTTGTCAAGTATCCACAGCTATCGTCATGGTCAGCAAATCAATAAAATTAATGATATTTTCAGTTTTCCAATGTTATCAAAAAGTTGTTGCAAAGTTGAGCGATAAATCATAAAGTTGCTCCCTTCAGTAATAACTGGCATTACCTGCAAAGACATTTTGTCATTGTTAATTTTCACGCAACTAACCATTATTGATATTTGAAGATATTTTAAAAGGATAACCCAATCAGCGCGGCTGTTTTTCATTGGAGCCCTTTGAGTACAGTGTATTTAAAGGGGAACTAACACCTTGAGCACTTTACCTCTCAGATGTTAGCTTTGGTCCATTGGATCACATCCACGCTATACATAACTTGTATATGCGCACTGGTAATGTAATATCCGGCATTTATTAGCACTGTCTTGTGAACACTGGAGGCCGCCATTTTGACTTTACCGGGCGTCTGGCACTCGCCGGAAATACGTCACTGTTGTCTTAGGTCTCAGCCTAGAGTTCTAGAGACCCTGCATTTTAGTCCAAGTTTCAGAAACAGGTTAATTGCACTTAAACCTTTGTTATACTAAGAGAATTTCACGGTTCTTACCAAGTGTCAAGTAAATTGCCATTGAAATATGTTAAGCAATGCAATTATATAGGCCTAAATGTGTTATTTACACATAAAATTAAATGAATTGAGTCGAAATTGCTAACAATAATCCATTACTAATTCTTTGGGTGTATTGTCACATGTGAGTTTCAAATAAATCTATGATAGGCTAAATTTTCTAGATTTGCCATTTTGTATGCCTAATTTCCCTCATTATTAAAACTCATATCACAGATAACTTATTTTTTCACAGTTTTTAGAGCCGCAAATTTATTTTTTATTGGTGTCAATACCGTCTTTCTACCTGTTTATGCCTCACAGTTTAGTTGTGCAATGAAGGATTTGGTTCACTAGCCTTCAGTATAATTGCAATGAACATAACTGGTTAAGTAAAATTAATAGGAACATATATAATTGCACTTAGCACCTAGATGACAAGGTGTCAGGCTGATTTGCTTTTAAGTCAATGTAATTGTGACACTGATGGTGAATATAACTTTTTGGCCTACCAGAAAATATCGGGATTCAATATTTATAAACCTATCAATTTGGATGGCCCTTTAATATTTCTTCATTATGATAATCTTGTGAAGATTACTGAAGGAACATCCTTTTAATAAAATCTAGAAAACTCAATACAGTGTATTAGGAACATATACATGTGCCCAGCTGATAGTGATACTAAATGTAAACTTATTATATAAATTATAATTACATGGTGTTATCATGTACTAGTGGTAATAAGAACTGCAATAATATGTGTGCCGTGAGCAAAAATGGCGGCCTCCAGCGTTTCAGGGGATGTTGAAAATTGCACTTTTAACTGGCTTAAAATCATACTAAACTTGATTTTGAAGGATTGCATTCAGTACTTAGTACATAAGTGACGTCACCAGATTGCGTGCCGTGTGCAATAATGGCGGCCCCCACCCATGTGGGGGGTGGCGCAAATTGTACTTTAAATTGTCTTAAAACTATACCAAACCCGACTTTAAGACATTTCCTTTCACAGCAATATACTATTTTACATGTAATTAAACTTTTAAAATCAACATACAATTATCCTTTAGTACCCCTTTAAAATAAATAAAACAAAGATTCTCCACTTCTTGACTTAATGTTTATGTATCTGTTTCTACTTATTGTATTTGTGAGTTTATAGTTCAATAAACCTTGCCTAAGTGGAATTCAAAGTGTCAAATTACACAAATAAAGAAACAATTTAGATTTTTATGTTTTGTTAACTTCTGTGCGATTTGTTCAAATATTTAACTAAAGCACATTAAACTTAGTAAAAGTTTACTGTATTACATTTCCATGTTGTCCAGGCTCTGGAGTCAGTAGAAAGTGTGATGAGCGAACCAACAAGAGATGATGAGGATGAACTAGCAGCTGCTGAAGCAGTCTTGGTGGAGGAGGAGGAGGAGGAGGAGGAGGAGGAGGAACAGAGGATGGAAGATGAGGAGGATATTGATGATGATGTGCCATTAATGGGTGCACAGAAAGGACAAGTTGTCGACCGATTGGGACCACTTAATTTTGAATGTGATTACAAGGTTAAGACCCTAACGGACAAAGAGTAAGTTATGACAAATTTTAGTCTCAATTTTTGCGGAAATAATGCAGACAGTAGTAGAGTATTGTACAATATTATTATTATCCATCATTTCGTATAAATACATGCAAATGTAAAAATATAAGAACAGTTCAAACAAAAACAGTATTAAGTATTCAATAATAGCCTTGCATTCTCTCTTGTTTAAAGACCCATAGTGGCTATCTCTCATACTGACTACATCTCTGATAAAGCAACCTATATCAACATCTTGTGTCGCTGGTCTAAAGTGAATAGTGCATGAAATATTTTCATTTGTTATTTGTATGACTATGATGAATTATTGGCATGTCTGTAAAACTAGATGTTGTTATCAGGCACTTCTTCAAAAGTGTTTATCATTTGGTGACTGAATGTGATATGGTGTAGTCTGTTGAGGTGACTTGAATGGTGTTTGGAAAACGCTGTTATTCTCTTCTTTTCCTCCATTTACTTGTGCTCTTAATTCTCTTGTGTTAAATTTTCCTTTTTTTTTCCAGAGTTTCTGGTATTATCGATAAACTAACAGCTCCAAAGCCTAAGGAATTTGATGCTTACGATCCTCCACAGGTAAATTTCATGCTTTCAATCTATTTTAGCATGTATTACCACCTCATGTTACATATATTTTCTTGATTGCAAGCCAGGTCTAAAATAAAGATGGTCAGATGCTGGGTCACAGACAGCTGGTAATTTTAATACTAAACGACAATCTTGAATTGATTTAAATTAATATGCACTGGTCTTAAATGCTGGCCTTGAATTAATGCTGGGCAAAATCTGCTCAATGTCCGGGCTTTTCTTCCGGAAAATATGGTTCATGTAATCCTTGTTGCTTTGGCCACGCTTCGATCCTCTGTTTGTGTGTTTTAAATGTATATTAGGACAGCGATGATGAAGCTGAAGGCAGTGATGCAAAAAAAGGACCAAGTTCTCCTCCGGTTCCGTCACTTGTAAATAAGAGGTTCGTAAATTGATAATTGTCATAACTCTGAATATGTTGCTACTGCCAGAAATAAGAAGTCAATAATTTAAAGAATTTTTCTGTAACCAATGCATCTTTCTTCAACTCGAGTTGTGCAGTGATGGTTTGTTGTCGTTGTCCCCAAATCCTGCTGTGTGAAAAAGATTATCCTTTAATAACAAAATGAGAGGAAATATTTTCTGACTGATTTCAGTACAAGTGTATTTCGTACTAACCAAGCAACACCCATAGATCTATCAATTTATGAGAATATTGTCAAAGGAAAATGGGATAATTTATATTCATGACTTTACGTACAGAAGCAACTTTCATGAGTGATGTTATTTTTTCCATTCCAGACGACTTAAGAGGCGTTTGTACGACCCTTGTCCGATGTATGCGCCACCTGGTGTTAACGAAACAAACTATGCATTGAGAATATCTAAATACTGGGAGGATTATGCGAAGAGTTTAAGAGCAGCACAAGGAAAGTGTCATGTTTGTTTGCCGTGGGGCGAGCCAGTTCAGGCTGGAGAGCACGCGAAAAAAACAATTGATCTCGCTACTGGTGATGTTGTATCAGATGATGAGATTGAGGTGAGTTGGTGGAAACTCTCGTTTCTTGTTGGTGTTTTGTAATACTAATAGGTGTGTCCCGTATAGGAGGTAGTTCACTGACAATTTTGTTGGTTTAATCTCGATGTCGAAGGCATTATGCAGCAACAAAAATGTTAGTTAACTGTCGACTACAGTAGTACTATTTGGTACTTAATTTACACAGATGATTCATAAAAAATCTTTTGGTATCACATTGCAAACAATTTCAAAGTCTCAGACTATTATGAAATTAATTTTTTTGAACAAGCTTTCATTCAATATTTCATCATATTGAGAGAAAAGCAATTTGAATTTTTTGAAGTGTTTGCATAATTTTGCCTCGTACTCTTTGTTATGCATAAAATTGTTCTTTACAAATAAAGATTTTTATTTATGATTTAGTTCACCACGGCATCCACACGGGATAAGAGGTATGCAGATCGAGAGAATAAACGAACCACTTTCTTGGCCCAGTTCAATATGCCGGGTAAAACCAGGTTTGTGTTAATTGTTTTAATAAACTTAGACTAGTCCAATTAGTATATCTGTCTATGGGTTAAACCTCAGTGTATGTTTTATTCTTGGTGTGATTTCGGCAGCTGATGATCTAATCTTTTTTATATAAATTGAATTTGAACTGCTGCGCCTTGTCATTGACGTACATCTTGCTTAAATACCATTTTTCATCCTGCTTGTGGAACATTCTAGCTAATATTATTAAAATTTCCTTGCTTGTTAATAAGTGTTATGTAAACATTTGATTACATACTGAAGACATTTTTTCAAGCGTAGCATTATTAATGTACTCATTAGGTGCCACTCATTAGATTGCTGTTCAGAAGCGTTTGCGTGCAATGCTTCCATTTTTCAACTTTGCAAATTTTCGAACTGCAAATTCAAAATTACTTGTCAATCCTGTGGCCCAACTTCAGGTCTCGGCTCAAGAATCGATGTAGCATTGCATGATCAGCTCCATATAAAGTTCAGGGCAGATCTAGGAATTTCTGAAAGGGAGGGGAGGTGCATTGATCCTGAGCACTAAAAAATAAAGTCCTAATAATGTCATACATACAATGAAGTTAGGCTATCAATGAAGGAGGGCTGGGGGGGCCTGCACCCATCCCTGTCATCAGAATTTGTTTAAAGTTTTTTTGGTGCGCTTGCAGTAATAGGATTTCTTTGTTTTCCTTTATTACTTTAAGGAAAGAGCAGCAAAGCCCAGTTGATGAGACTCTACCTGACCTCACGAGCAGTCTGCCTTGTGTAACCAGCAGCCCTAAGCAGCAGCAAACGCTATTGCCAGCATCTGACACTGACGATGAATTTGAGGTTGTTGCGCCAAAGCGAAAACGGGGAAGAGCGGCGGGCACCGGAAGAGGTCGAGGGAGGGGTAAACGAGAAGAGAGGAGTGTGAAGAAATTAAAAAGACCACAGAGTAACATCATGGAATATCTCAAGGCTCATGAGTCAGATGACGAAGAGAGGATGGAAATTGAACAGGCGTTAAGTTCAGCCAGAGATGAGTTGGCTGGTGCTGGGGCCTGGCCTTTAAGTGAACGGCGAAATAAATATAAATCTCCATCCAAAACTTCAAGGGCAACCAACGAAGATGACATCGCAACAGAAAATAAAGAGGAGCAGGAGGAAGATGATGCGCTTGCAAATCTCTCTGGCCAAGCTACATTCGCTGATGATGGCATTTCAATATCAAGCGACAGTAATCGTACCACACCTGCTGAGAGAATGTTAAACTTCAATCGTAATACACGCACTAACGACCCACATCAGCAAGGTGACAATGGAACTGATCACAGTAATGCAGACAGGAATAGTTCAGGTGACTTGGAAATAGAAATTCCTGACGATTCTTTGGAAAATTCCCCTAAAGTAGGAGATAAGCGAGCGGCAAATTATAAAGATGACCGGCAGCAATCAGAAGTGAGAGTTTTATCCTCAGACGAAGAAACACAGGACCCTGGGCGGGACATCGATGCTCCTCGAGATGCATCTCCTCAGAACGATGTCCCTCTCTTCCAAGACAGCCCTGAAAGAATACAAGCTGCCGAGAAATCAATGGTAAAACTTACTGACGGAAAACTGGACTTTCGTAGAGTAACTAGAAAAAGAAAAAACTATATTCCTCCTTTTAATGAAGACGGCCATGTAAACAGAGCTGTTAAGATTGGTAATCGAACTATAGTGAGCCCTCATCCTAAAAGAGTGAAAAGTGAATCTGATTATTTTTCAAAAAAGCCCACCATCTTTGACTTTGATGCTGACACTGATGATGTCCCTGATGATGTCCCTATTCACTTACAGTGGGACAAAGGTAAAAAAAATCTACTGACGTATAGTCGTAAAGGACGGGGAAAGAAAATAACGGAGAGAGAACGGGAACCCGATGAAGAGAGTACAGACCCTCCGCAAGAACCGGTATTAGTTTTGTGTCTCTTGGTTTGCTGTTGTTTAGTTTGCTTTTGTTCGTACAGTTCGGTGTTATTTTGTTCTTTGTGGTGTGTTAATGCCGTTATGTTTCGAACCAGTATAGTTTGGCACGGAATCCCAATCCAAAAATACACTGCAGATATTTTTGATGTGACATGTTGTGAATTTGGTTTAATTTTCATTTAATTTTGGTTTCTGTTTCAATTTACTGTTGTGATTATAAAGTTGACCATTCGGTAAGCTGTATTTGTTTGTTAATTGCTAGACTCTCGTTATTTGTGGACACATTGATCTTTGCTGTGTTAGATTTTGTTATTGCTGAATATATCTGACAGTTTTTCGGTCTTGTATCATAAACTGTACATTTTGACAGTGCAGGGATCGAAATAAGCTTCAACAATGGTAACCCACTTTCCGGTTACCATGAATATGGTAACCTGAACGATCGTTCTCAACTTATTTCGAGGTCTGCAGTGCACTGTTAAATCCAAATTTCTGTCAAGGAGCATTGATGTAATGATGTGGAGTTGTGGATTTAAATGTAATTGTCTTTCAATATGGTATTGTTAAGGTCTCCATGGTTGCATGTCCTCTGTGCCTGAAAGAGTTTCCCCAAGAAGAGGTGGAACGTCATGCTGCAAACTGCTTCGGAGACAGCTTGTCTGATGCAGATGCTGAGCAGCCGATTCCAGGATCATCAAGACATCAGAATCAGACGCCACAGAAGAGTGAGTGGTTTTAGTTGCTTGCTTCAATTTTGATTCCTTTGTCAAAGTAATGATAAAGAGGGGTGTTAGTGCAGTGCTTGTTTTGAATGACTATCCCAGCTGTTAATGAAAACCAAGTACTTTCAAATTCTATAATGGTGTAACTCCAGGGTGTTCCGATGTAGTCTTGCACTCGTATCCTCAGGTACTTGAGTTCAGTAGGCCGAGTACTTGTGCTTGCACTAGAGTACGGGTTTTCATAAATGCTTGTACTTGTACTCGTAAAATACTTGCTGTGGCTCAATCACTGACTCCAATGGTATGCTACCTGGTGCTTGTACAGTTGTACTTGTGCAAAAGTACTTGTGCTCTAGTAGAATAAATTAAGCTTGTATTACCAAGTTTATTATTGGTAACCAATTTATGAAAAATAATACTCATAATAAATTTACATCATTGCACACGTACTCACAACATGACAAAGTACATGCATATAGTATAAACCGAAATAAATGTCCACTTGTTTTTTGGTCTTATTTTAACATATATGTCACGCAGAACCACACATTATATATAAATGTTACCAAAAAATCAAAGCCCAACTTCCTAACCCAAAAACTTTTTCCGTAGAACTTAACTGCAATGATAATTTTTGGCCATCTTGTCATTTTTATGGCCATTTGTTATGGTCACAGAGAAGCAGCAATGAAGAACATAGCAAAATTCTGGTTATTAGGTTCCCAGAACTGTTTTTACATTGTTTTATCATCAGCTGGAAAGTTGGGCTTGTTCCTGACTTGTTCCTGACATTTCTGTTCATTTTGTGCTGCTCCATGCAATTTATGGCAAAATATGCCCAAAAAACAAGTGGACATTTATTATGGATCCAAGTATAATACATTGCATTGTACTTGCTAATAGTGCGGGTAAATACCGTGGTATGACTAAAACTGACGCGCTGTAATTTAACTAATTTGTGATAATTTATAGGAAAAAGAGAACAGGACAGTGATGACGAGGAATTAGATGTGTTAGAAGACCCCGTCCAAGCATTAAAACGTCCGCCAATACACAGGAAACGAAAAGGAGAACCAAAAGCAGCTAAAGAACCAAAGAAGGGACGCGCTCGAAAAAAGCAAAACGTTGAAGGAAAATCAAGAAAATCACCAGTTGAGGTTGAGGTATGATTCCAGTCAAAGTGTTTCTGAATTGAAGTAAATATGTCCACAATGTGTTCCATGCAGTAAGTGGATATATACGTGAAGGCAAACTAAAAATCACACTGGTGCCGTGAATATGTTATGTGGTATGATGTCCTTTCATCATTACATCTGCCTCTGATAGTTAGTCATGTAACTATGATATAATGTAACTTTATTAATTAAGCTGAATATTATTTAGCTTTCAGGTTCATCTTAGCCACAATAAAATAGATGGCACAGCGATATCATGAAATCCTAAATTTGTTGTGTATACCAGTATTTTATTTCTATCAGGAACTAGAAGATTCGGATGCTGAGGACCAACCACCTAAGTCTCCGACCACACATACTCCATCAAAGTAAGTCAAATTGTCAATGCCACGAGAGCTTTTCTGTCTTGTTGTCATCCTCATGTACATCGTATACGGTTGTCTCTCACGTATGGTCAGTTTGAACAGAGTGAAAAATAACTTAAATTGGGTTAAGACGATTCATTTGATCTCAAACAGGAATTTGTTATGCATTATTAGTGTGAATTGTAACTTTTTATGGCCGTTGTGAATAATATTTAAAACTGTTTCTTTGTCCTTGTTGCAAATCTTCGAAGATGACCTACGAGGATGTGAGGCCATGGCACTTCTGGCTCATTGCAATTGATAATTGGTATTCACCCATCACTATGCATTTGATAGTATTATCATTCTATTTTTCTGTCAGCTCAACCAAACTCGGTCAGTTTGCACCTTGGGGTAACACAAACACTTTGACCCAATATGAGTGACCTTGACCCATTTCTCAAGGTCACAGGCCACATTTAACTCAAATTTAGCAAAATTCGAATTACAATAACTCAATAACTAGAAGACCTACAAACTTGTGCCTCACATATGTTTGTAGGTGTTGAAGGGTCTTCAATTCCACCTAACAAATTGATACCTGTAAGGGGTAAAGGGGTGAACTACTAGCACAAGGTCAAAAATTGATTATTACTCTAAATATGAAGAACCGGAAGTTGACGAACTGAGTTTTGCACAGATTTAGATTGTGTTATGGCTGCGAGTCTGGCTTTGAACAATATCCATTGAATCATTTGCTGTTTTATTCTTGCAGGGAAAACGAGCCCACACAGGAATGTTTCATTTGCTCATCAGAGGTGCCACAATCACGGTTTGAAAGTCATGTCATGCTATGTTTAGACAGAACAGAGAAAGAACAACAAACAAAAGCAGAACAGAAACGGAACACCAGACAAAAAATGCGAAAGACATGACGAGAATCGTGGTAACAAAACTAGTTTGTTAGCGGCAAGTACTTTTTGTGAAGTATTCTTAAGAATTTGGACTGTTGTTAGTTTGTTTACTTACAAAGGATTATGTTGAAATATTGTTATGGCGTTTTAAGTTTGTTCATTGTAATATATACTAAAAGTAGTTCCAAGAACTCATGTTATTTTTATAGTGTAAACTTAGAAAAGACACAATAAAAAAGTAAATGAAACCTTATGGACTTTTCAGTATTACGTTGGAGCAAGACACTTGAAAAATATGCATTATAACAAAACTAACGTCATTCGTAGTGTAAATACATTTATTCAATCTGGACCAGTGGTACAAAATTACCAAGAGCCGAGTTATAAAATACATAATGTATAGGCATGCATTTCTTATGTATGATTTATCAGCAAAGACTATGCAGTCAATTCAACATCAGTAACATTCAACAAAGTATAATCTCTGGATTTTTATGTAACTTTCTAACATCAAGAAACGCTAGTGGAACTATAATGCTGAAAGATAATCTCACCATGAGTGCTTCAAAAAAGACTAGAGTTACATTAAGCATATATGCTGTTACCTAAATCACATAGGATACAGTATTTATAGTAAGTCTACTGCCTTGTAAATTAAGCCAATTCCCATTTAATATAATACCAATACTTCCGAGTGATTTATACATCAATAATATCGTATAAATGAGGATTGTCATTTGAAAAAAACATTGAGAATATCACAGGAGACAAAACAAACAAAAACTACACGTAAAATAAAATACAATGACAGTAACAATGTACAGTAGTACACAAACAAACTATTAATGTGATGGTATCATGTAAATTTGTGCAAATGTCATGAGTAATATTAAGAGCATCATATGAATATCATGGCGGATATGATTGCTACTAATAAGCACTTAAAATTCATCGAAGTGACATATATTTACATCAGCCAAACATGATCATTGCGTCGAGTTCAAGAATTGTCAGCGCATTAAATTCTTGGGCTACGAAAATGATTGAGTACCATTTTGAATACCCAATTTGAGTATTCATGTTTATATTTGGTCTCAGTAGTCGTCAAATGGATGAGTTTCATAGGCAATTTCGCATCAGCTGGTTTAATACATTAACTCATAAGAAGAAACTGAATCAATTTATATATATTAATTATTTTGACACTATCAGTAGTTCATGTGTTCAGCCGGTGTATATTGTTAGCTTATGATTATCACAGTACGTATCAACCCACTCTAATGGCAGCTTTTCTTTTTATCTTCCGGCCGGAATTGTTCGACCGGCAGGACTCCACGGTGCCTGGTAGTCTTCTTCTTCGTCATCTTCCAAACGTTTCTTTTTTAGTTTTTGTCTTCTTTCTCGTTCTTGTTGCCTCTCCTGGAAATGCAAGCATTAATAAGAAATGTGTTTGTTGCTGAATGAACCCACATTATTGAAGAATGACCAGCATCTTTGCATTTGCTACAACTTTGAGCAGAAATATTGCTGTCATATTGCAAGCATGCCTATAGCGCCAGTCAATTTTGTAGGACTAGGCTGTCACTGAACAGTCATTGCAGGTAATATTTTACGGATACGTCGGCTCATTAACAATGCGCTTTCATAAGGAAATCGAGTGAGGAAGTGGGCACCTTAATCTGAATTCAGATTTGGTCAAAAAAATGCATAAAGTTAAGCAAAAAGTGTGTAAAGCCTCCATTTTGCTTTTCAAAATATTTTGTGGTTGTTAGGCAACTTATTTAATTTTCAAAGCTTCTCAGATCTGCCGATATGATGAGAAATTTGCCAACAGAAAAATGAAATAACATGTCCCAATGTTATTTAATATAAAAATGTTTATTTGGTTTTGGAATTTTGGACCGACTGACCCATTGCCCCAAGAGGATTAGAAAAGCTAAAGATCAAAAAGCCTGAAACTAGGGAAGGAAGGGGTGGTCCTTTGGCAAGACACAGAAGACTAATCTTGTGTGTTATTAGTGTGTACGGAGCAAGTAACCTTACAGCACTTTCAGGTTTGCTTCAATATCTAGTCTACCTTTCTTGCCATCCATGTCTGGTATGATTCCAGGGCTTCCTCTTCTCTCAGAGTTTTCGCATACTCTTCTTCTTGTTTGTTATTTTCCTCGCCTTTTTTCTTGTCTTTCAAAGTGTTCACAATCTCTTTGTCTTTCTTGCTTTTCCTGCAAATCGAACAAAAATTTATAGTTAATAATAATTTTGTTACGAATGGTGGTTATTGCAACAATGGGGAAATTTTCATAATTTTTGGACCTTAAGCTTTAATTTGAGTCTGGAAATATGTACGATTCTGGTAAATCAATAGAATGGAATGTGAAATATTGAGTCACTGAATTTTGGGCGTCATTTTCCTCTGGTGGTGTTCCCCAAAATTCTTACATTTTTCTGCAACACGAATCCACTGGAGAATTTAGTTGTTTTGGGAGAATTACCATCCTTTAAAAGAATTCTCAAGAGTCCTGGATTTTTACCATTTTCCTAAGAAATTTTTCGCAACGTTTTTTTAGCTTTATGAAATGTTGTTGGTTTGGGAACTTACCATCCTTCAAAAGCGCTCTCAGAGTCCTTGATTTTTTCCATTTTCTCCTCTTGTTTCTTCTTTATCTCTTCTTCTTCTGCTCTTTTCTTCTTTTTCTGTGCTTCCTTTAATCTTTTGTCCTTCTCTTCTTTCCAGCTGCGAAATACCTTTGAAAAAAAATTCAATTTTTCTTATCATCATAAGATGGACATAAGTTAGATACAGTAGACATTGCCTAAGTTGCATTTAAAGTCAAAACATCAGGTGCTCCATCTGAATTCAACTTCAACAACTTTTATTGTATGTTTGTGCAGGTTGTTTAAATAAGTGCGTAAATATAGAACTTAACAGAAAATAATTTACGCAAATATATAAAATTGTGTGGAGAAATGGATGAGAGTAAAAACAGTTGATGTTTAGTCATACAAAATTTCACTACTTGTGATTAAGATAACTGTAGGACTATTTCTAGGGTACTATCCTCTATAGTCTATACAGATCAACACGATTTATTAATTTGGCGAAGTTTTATCAGTAATTATGTCAAAGCCATTTATATTCCCACTACCATTTAGTGTTCTTTCGGTGAAAAGATCAGGCAAGCCGATAAATGCTTCTATGACTAAAAGTCAATAACTTAATGCATGACAAGTTAAGATGAAAATTCACCAGTTCAGTTTCAGTTTTCTTCTCAATTTTTTCCTCTTCCTCCTTTTTCTTCTTCTTTTCTTCCTTCTTTTTCGCAATTTTTTTATCTTTTCCAAAATCTTTCTTCGATTCCAGCCAAGCGTTGTAGGATGCTATTGCCTCCAGCCTGTTGTCTTCTTTTTCCTGTTGGAAATGAATTAAATTGCATGCATGAAAGTCAAGAAAGACTGAGTGACTTAATCTGATGAAAAGATGAACTTTGAATCTGATAAAAGTTCTATAATAATAAAGATTACAATGGCAGAATACTTTCCCAACCCCCATACCTTGCGTTTCTTTGCCTCCTCTTCTTTTTCTTGTCTTAGTTTCTCTTTCATTTCTTGTTTTTTCCTTTCTTCCCTCTCCAGGAGCCATTGGTTGTACACTGCTGCTCTTATATCTGACGTGCTATTGAAGCTTCCATTCAGGGAACTGTTTAAGTTTGGCGTTGAGCTCCCACTGGCATAGCGAGGTTTCGGCTTATGTAGTTTTGCAGACTTCGGCTTTTGTGTTTCTCTGCAACGATTGTTAATATTGGTTTAATGTGTCTAATTATCGATATTAAAGTCTCTGTAATCAATGGTAAAGTCAATAAGTGGGTAAGCATTAAAATACCGGCCATTGATATAGAATTATGAGATCAATAGTAAGTTAAAAACAACTGTAAACACGTTCAGTAAAAGTTTTTTAAAAGGTATTATAATAAAACCTAATAACTGTGATTCAGAGCCTTGAACTTCATGAGTGATGAGGTTGGGCTGGTGAATGAGAACTATTTTTCCAGCAGTGAGTAAGGATATTTTGTTTTTCTATCTGTCCTGCCTCACTCTGGTTGGTCGCCATGGTGATGACGTCACCATTTCAAAACAACAACGTCATGATTCAGCAAGGAGAGAGTCTTCAATATGAAGCACTTTCAGCCTTAAAATGGCGAGTTTATGGACATTTGAGTATATTTAACTATATCTACTGAAATTTTTTGGATTTTATGCTCATTTAGGACCCAAAAGTGTAATCAAGACATGTTGTTACCCCGAAACTATATGAACTGGGCCATTGTCACTGCTCAACTGACACTTCAGCAAATTTTCATTGTTGACTTTCTGAAGCTTCTTCCATGTTAAAATTTTACTCCGATTGAAGGAATCAAAAAGTTATTGGGGTTTCTTATGTCAGGTGAGGCTAATTTTGTTTATTTTATAGATTTTGTGAAGAATATCCAGTCTCATGACGTCACTGAGTTTGTGTTTGCTGTCCTGTGATTGGCCAGGCTGTTCTCTTTATCATTGTTCACAACACTGAACCTCATAGTGTGAACCTCATGGTTTTACTACATGAGGTTCACACTCTGTTGCGGGATATGAAGAATATAGCATGCATCAAAAAACTTTGCATATTGTATGTGTGCAGCTGTGAGCTCTGTTTAAATATAAATTTATTACAATTTTTTCTTTCGAAATACATAATCACATTTCAACCTATATTACATTTTTCCCTTTTGATATGAAAGACATAAGCAAATTGTCAACTAAACCCATGATTTTCCTCCTTTCATTGCGGACCTCAAGGCCATAAGAAGAGAGTAACTGAACAGTTAGCCATAGAAGCATAATCACTTCTAGTCTTTTATGGATTAGCATACAAATAATAATAGCCAAAGAGATGCAAATTTAAACACTGACTTTTTGTTGTCTTTCTCAGCACCGTCTTGAATGAATTTCATTCGGTTGTCCTCTTGAGCTCCGTCAATACTGTCTATGACGTGGTCCAGCAATTGTTTCTCTGTTTTCTTACCCTTAGCAGATCTGGAAAATGTACATCGACACCACTCAATATCACCTTGTGTATGGTAATAATAACATACAATTGGCCAATAACTAACTGTACTTTCCTATACAACATTTAGGGAGTGGATGTTGCTTGCATGTAATAGAGATGCACCCTTGCAAAATTGTTTGCTGTGCAGGGAAACATATATTTCTCTTTTTCGCTCACTTGGCTACATCTGGGGTTAATGCATTTATGACATGTTATGTAACTTCTGAATCAGCTTTTAGAATCATTAACCTACTTGGCTCTTTTTGTAGGCTCTGGAGTCCCTCGTTTGGCTCTGTCAGGATCCTTTTCGAGTTCATCGCACACAGATGATGTTTCCTCCTGAAAATTGGATAATTATGTTATGTAAAATCGGTCAAATAATCATATGATATATACATGAAAGGTAATGGTTTGTGTGGTAATGTTATAGCAAGCTCGGCAAACTAATAACCTGATGTCTTGGTTTTGGCACTGGTCTGAATGCCGAGTTAGAGAGGTCATCTTCTCCATGTGATCTTCTTCGTCGAGAGTGTTCGTCGTATTCTGTCCTCTGTCTCTGCAATGTTGGTCTGTCTCCATCTTCTGTTGTTCGATTTTTAAGCATTGGTCTCAAGGGTCCATCACTTGGCGTCTCTCGTCTGTCGTGGCCAGGATTTCGATGATGTTGTTGCTCATCTTCGAAAGTCACGCTAGATCTACCATTTCTGCTGTTGCTTCGTTTTGGTACATGCCCTCGTCTCTTTTCATCCGAATCTTCATCAGAGTCATCATCTGAATTGTCTGAATGCTTGCTACCTTTCTTACCACCATAAGGACTTTTTCTGTGGCGTTGGTCAAAAGGATTTTTTCGGTTCTCTTTGTCAAAAGGACTTTTCCGGTCTCTGTCCTTACTGTCTTGTCTTGAATTCCTCTCTGAGTCAAATGGACTTTTCCTGTCTCTGTCCTTACTGTCTTGCCTTGAATTCCTCTCTTTGTCAAATGGACTTTTCCTTTCCTTGCTGTCTTGTCTCGAATATCTTTCAGGGTCAAGTGGACCTTTTCTGTCTTTGCTCCCTTGTCTTGAATACCGTCTTGAGTTTGACTCGTCCAATTCTTGATGCCTTTTTTCGACTGATGGTGATCCCTGTCCTTTTACCCTTTCCTCAAAACTTCGCTCATCATTCCTGTTTTGCTGTGAGCCTTGTCTACTGCTGCTGCTTGAACCTTTTCTTGTTTTTTCATCATCAAAAGGACTCTTCCTATCATATTTCTGTCCAAAAGGACTTTTTCTATCACCTTGAGACCCTCTTCGATGAGAATCTGTCTCTTCAAGGGAGTCTCGACTATTGTAAGGACTCTTTCTCGCTAATGAACCTCTCCTGTCGCCAGATCCCATGGGACTCTTTCTTTCATCAGATTTCTGTTGAAAAGGACTTCTTCTGTCTTTCAGTAAAGTTTTCTTAATCTCATCAGAGTCAGAATCTTCAGAATCTGACAAGAGGCCTTTTTTCGGTTTTGATTTGCGATTTAGAAGGTCGTCGAAGGGTGACTTTTTCCGTGAATTCTCCTCAAAGGATTGTTCTTGTCCTCTCTCTAGCTGTGATTTAGGTGTCTGAGATCGACTGCAAAAAAGTGAACATAAAATTTGATTAATGATTACCAGAGCAAATTGTAGGTGACTTCTAAAACAATACCAACCGGTGCACATCTGTATCACAGAAATGTTCGCAATTTGATTTAACTATAACATACTTGATGCTAGAAATCCAAACTATATGAATTAATATAACAGAAACCAGTGTTACACACATTTTCACAAAACTGATTGAACAAAATACTTGATTTACTGTTGTTTCTGTTGCGAATCCATAAATAGTTTGAATGAAGGACAATGTAAATACAAATTTGCCCATACTATTGTAATTATTCTGCATTTGTTTATCAAATTCTGATGCCGTAATATTGATATATAATTTGGAGATTTTGAACTGAAGTACAAACAGCATTAATTAAGCATCAAATTACAAGTGCAAATTGAGGAATGTAACATGCTGAAATTCATAACAGTGCAACAAAAATACATGTAAAATAAACTGTTTAATAGCACAAAACAAGAACAGGACATCACGATGAACGAAAGCACACCACTTAGACCAACCTTCTTCGGAAATACTGGCGACCTGGTGAAACGGGTGGTTTATAAGGATCGCCCTGCAAGGGGGCGAGTTTGTCGCTCGATATAGTTGGGGTGGAATAGGAGGCATTGATGGATGTTAATTTAAGTCTAGGGCGAGGGCGAGGGCCAGAACTAGTATAGTAGAAGAAAAAATGAAAAGAAAGTAGGTTGTATTAGTAAAGTGTCAGAGCTTTAAACTAATGATACTTCCCACCTTGTGCACTATGTATGTTTTGCAATGTTTCATGTATCTTTCTAGATATGGAAGTTTAGAGATGATGTTAAATTTTATGTTGTTGCAATTTGTTATGTAAATGTTTGAGCACTTATAAATGTATCTGTATAGGAATGTCTGAGCTTCAGTAACTAAGATAAGACTTTATTTCGATATAGTGGAATACTATATGCATGTGTTTTGCAAGGTTATAATTCAGTTCTAATAAGTATCAAAGTTGCCCTGTTGCGGTATATATCCTTCATAAAATTTCTTGGCAACCATACTACAGCAAACTGCCATTTGGATGGAGCTCATCTAAAAATTCTGATTTTCTAGGATTGTATGCAGGACCTCATTAATACTCATCGCATTCTTGTAATTTTTAGTTGTGTTTTGCTGTGTATTGTACCATTTTGAAGTTTTGTCTGCTATTTTTCACAGACCAACCATGCAAAGGCATCTAAGAAAAGAAGTTGTGAAATTCATAAGAAAGTTATGTGGTGTTGTTGCGTCATGCAAAAGTTAAAGGGTGAGAAGTACCTGTGTGAAGTATTAATCAGTCTGTGTGAAGTATTAATCAGTAAACTCAGTGGAAGTATACATGTGAATATCAAGCCTCAAAGATATAGGTAAACTCACAGATAGTAAAACCTACCTGTTAGGATTAGAGTTATGTGATGCAGATCGGGACATCCCCCGTGGTGACACTCTCACTTCAGGTGATGTGCGACCATTCCTCATGGCATCAGAACCTCGTGAATCCGAGCGTTTGTGTGCAGGTGGTTGCCATCTTTTTTCTTCCTTATCACTTCCGTCTTCGTCATCACTATCTGTGAGTGCACTGCCTTTTCTTGATGAAGGAAAAATTTGAAAATTGTACATTGTAAAATGACTGCCTTTTTACCATTAATTAAGTGTAGCGTACTAAAAAAGGGCATTTTGCCTTTATCAGTGGGTGATGCAGTCGACCCAGCAAAGTTTTGATTATCTGATCATATATGACTTAATTACTCTGTCCTAAAGCTACTGAAGACCGTAAACCTATGAGAATAGAGTTTGTTCATTTTGGGTTGATCAAAATACATAATGCAATCTAATCATTAAAAAAAATTATAATAATGACATATAAGGCAGGAGAGAGCAGTGGGCACAAGTCCACCCCAGATATCAGGCTTTATTGACCTACCTGCGAACTGGGGTCGGAGCATTATGACCAGGAGGCTTCCATGTTTTATTGAGATTGTCCGACTTCTCCTCGTCCTTTTTCCTTCCAAAGATTGCGTCAAGAGCTGATGATCTTTGGAGAAATTGATAGTTGAATATACTTTTTCACATGTTTTCTCTGTTGTAAATATAATCAATTATCAAAATAATTATATTGTAAGTACAATTAAATTAAACTTACCCTGATTTACCCTTATCAATAGATGGTGACTTGGATTTTGATGTCATATTAAAGCCTGCCATCAGGTCTGAAATGTGATTTTAAAATCTCTGTTATCTGAAATATTTTCAGTTGCATTGGCCTGATGTCTTGACATTGTAGCATTGCCTACATTGGTTTGACATGGAGTCCAAGTCAGACTGACCTAGCTGGCGCGTCATTTTAGATATTACACAGGACTAAATTTTTGCCTATCATTTTGCCCATTCAATGGCGAATTCATCTCTGCACTTACTGTATCATCGCACATTGTGTACTCTCTAAAGGAGAGGTTGTTCATGGAAACCTTATATTTAACCTACTTACCATCATCACTGGCAAGCTCATCCTCACTCTCCTGTGGTGTCACATCAGTAGCCAGGCCTCTGGATCTTCGTTTTTTAATCGTTGCCTCTAGTTCTTTTTGAAAAGTTGACTTTGGCTGTGGAGAAGTACTGCCTCGTCTTTGTCTTGGTGCAGCGACAGGAGAGTACATGGTACCTGTCTGCTGAATCTGAAAGGCACAATATTATGTATGTTTTTTTTTCTTCTCCAAATTGTTTTTTTTTTCCAATATGCTATTCCCTAAATAAAACAATGCAGTGTCATGTATGATCACAACAGCAGAAATTACAATGGTTCAATGACTTAAGTTATTTCTTTCTCAAAAGTTTTTATCAGCTAGAAAGTCGGGGTTTGAATTGTTGCTAACATTTCTGTCCATGGCATGGATTTGTCTGCTCCATGCCATTTCATTTGTACTATATAATTGTAGCAAGTACCGAAAAACAGGTGGATATTTATTGTGAATCCTATAGTCGATAGTAAATATTGAATTGCACCATCTGTAATTATGACCAGTTTCTTCGCAACACTGTCATACACTGGCGGATCGCAGCTGCCGCAACGCGTAATCCCCTTCTGCACGCACGAACTTGCCAGTTTCGACAACAAAAATGTCAAAAACACGCAAATTGAGAACTTCTTCAGCTTTATCAAGGGCAATGACATACTCACTCCAAGCTTTATACAATGTACCTCAAGAAATTAGACGAAATATAGTATTTGACAGATATTCAACTCGGGAATTCACGAAATCGCAGGAATGTTTGGTTGGAAACCAGTCTTGTTTGTGAAAACGATTTTGATTGGCCAATGGAGTCGTATGCAGAAAGAAACGTTTTGATTGGCCAATCTTGCAATCATCAGCGCCCTCTAGTGAAAAAATTACGTTCAAATATACGCCACCTAGAGATTAACACAGAAACTATTCAAGTTTCACTTTCACATGTGCTGCCGGTACAAGTAGAAGAAAATGCAGTGTTAGTGATGCAATAATCAATCTGAAACGATGGCAATCGTAAGGGCCGAACCTTTTCCTTCCCTTGCACCTGGGAGACAATGCCTCAACTGGTCAAAAGACTGCACTCTGGCAGTAACACTGGAAAATGGAATCTACATGGTGGTAAGATAAAAATTAAAACCAAGAAAAATATAGAATTGTCATCATATAAGACTAGAGCCTAGTAGTAGGGCTTGTTCAGAATTATAAATGAATGAAGATCCTGAAGTTTTATAAGCAGTTTAATTGAACTAGAATGTACATGTTTTTTTTTTAAGGCTTACAAGTTACATTTTCCAGACTATTATTGTGATAATGTGAATTGATTGCTCTATTAATGGTTATTTTTTATTCTGATTATTTTTCTTTTTCACAGCGGTTTGGCCTGACAGCCTTGCAGAAGGATTTTTCAGCAGCAATGTTTACCATGAAAAATTCTGATCAAGTTACTTTGCCAATGAACATTATCCCGCTCGAGGAAAAGGTGCGGGAATATGACATCAGGGTTCCTCGTCCTGAGTACCAGGCTGATCTGATCAAGCAGGCTAGTGGTAAGGTTTAAATATTTAGGGCTTTCCTGACTTCGATAAATGAATTTCCTTATTTCCGGTATTATAGACAAACTCAGTATGTCAAGACGGTTGATTCTGCGCACTGTGCGCAGGGGTCTTGATTGTGGGGTTCCACATAGATTTTGTTTTTGTGATAGCTATTCAATTAAGTGGAGGTTTAAAGATCCAGACCACTATATTGTAAATATTGCATTAATTGTATTTTTTCCCCATCAATTGCTACTGGTCAAAGTTAGATTGACTAACATGGATCACCAGCTGAAGAGGCAACCATAGATTCATAATGAAAGGCGGGAGGGTGGGGATGGGTGAATGGGCTTAATGTCCGATATTTTTGCACCAGACATAGGGCTGATCAAAGCAGGCAGGGGCTACGGTGATATATATTCACGCTTCGCATTGAATTTGTTACAGGTGAATTTATTGAAATGATGTGGAACAGAACTCTCAGTCCGTCCATTTTGAGTGGATTTTCTGGCCAAACTTTTCTTCAGTGCAAATTGTCTCCATGTGGTGCAGAGACATATAACAGGTATGTCATATAATAGTGATGTTGATATCCATGTGAAATATTTATGTTTATGGAGCCTCTGAAACCTATACACTGCTATATGTATTGCACTCGGCATTGCTACGTCCAGTATCACTTCTTACCTCTGTTCTATAAAAGCAGATATTGGACTCGCCACTGTGAAATCATTGTTTGATAATTTTTTAAGTATCGCCACTATTCACCAGGATGCATGTGACATAACATGGGTATTTGAGGAGAGAAAGACTTCTATCCTGCCCCTTACCCCGCCAAAGAGAAAAAATATTCTAGAACCCAATAAACATTTCCTTTTTGATGTCAGGACAAAAATTGCAAAGATGGATAAGAGAAGTTGTAGAACTCTTCATATGATGATTCTCTGTCTGTTGCCTCGAAGTTTCAAATACTCAACTTGTTCACTGTTATTTCAAGTTTTAATGCAATTATTTAATCATTATTTTGTTTTCAGGAGTGTACTCTGCTCTTTATCTGTTGATCACAGAACTTCAATATATTCGCGGGGAGAAGATAGGGAAAAATGGAAAAAGGTGAAGACAGCTGTTTTTGAAATTACGGATGTATGGATTCGTGTACAATCAGTTGGTTAACCACTTTATTTATGACTTTCTTTCAGATTGTAGACCTCTGTCAATTAATGTATGAGAAGTTGGACAGCGAAAAATTCCAGTCCGTGCCAGAACGGACGCCTTCAGATAACAAGAAACACAAAGAAAACAAAAAGTTCTATCTAGCCAAGGATAGATCGGATGCTATGGGAATAATTGGTAAATTTCCTTATAGTTCTCATGATTATCTGTTGTGTGCAATAATAATTTTATCCGTATTGTGCAAGTTTTGCGGTGTTCCAGCTAGGCCATTTGAGCATGCCCAACGCCCCTTGCGCCATGCCCGATCTTTTCAGTGCCATGCCTATTTATTTTTGTGTGCTTTTTAACTAGCTGGGTGCCCTATATGAGTCTATTTAGGTGTTCTAACATTCTTGTGCGCCATGCCCAATTCAAATACTAGCTGGAACTCTGTTCCGTCCGAAGCGTTTGGTGTTCAGTATTTAGATTTTTTTTCTTAATTGTACTACCATGTGTTTTTGATTTACATTTTCTAGTATCTAATATGTAACACAACTGTGAGATCTACAATCTATTTCAGTGCCCTTTTGACTTGACTTGTTAGCAGGTAGATCATAATTTCAACCCGTCTTTGGTATTTCTTTCAGCTATAGACTGGTCACATGTGTTTGAGGATGAAGGAAAAGATAACAAATTTGCCCTCGTTGTTGGAGTTGCAAGAAGTGGTCACCTTGCTGTGTGGAAGGTTGCGTTTCCTGTTATTAATAGGTATAGTTATCTTTTTAATTTTTTACTAAAAGATAACAAATCAAAGATTCTGTCTTTTTGAGGATGCTGCAGTTTTTCTTGTGAATGTGTCCGTGTAGATGTAATGAAGATGTCGAAATTTGCCTCCTTGTATTGATTATGTTAAAGGGGGTGGCCAACACAGCCATTAGCCAGTGGCACCATTCCCCTATTTGTGAAATAATTTTGAAATTAATTTATGCACATTGTGAATGTATGAGATGATTTTAAACAAACTCTTGAAACTCTTGAAACAAAATAAAGACCAATAGACAGTTTATGATATGTTGTTTGTCATCAAAAGTAAATATGTCAATTTCTTTGCTTTTTATTTTTGTTAGCTCTTCATGCAAATTAGTTGACTTCTTCACCATAGCAGCTGATCATCCGTCTAGTGTCAAATGGTGCCAAGTTGACGGTTCATTAGGTGAGTATACTTCTTGATGTTTTTTTCAAAACATCATGATATCCTTGAAATTTCTAGAGGAATAAAGTTATAAATTTAATGGTTTGAATGCAGTATGTCAGTGTGCTTACATTTATCTTCGAATAGGAAGGAAAGGTGTCAACAAAAGTGGCGAGAGAAAAAAAGCTGATCATACATCATCTTGATTGACTGAAACCTCCCACTAAGACCATGAATAAGGTGGTCGTCTAGCTGGCTTCCATTGTATTACTTTAAAATCTTTCTTTTGTTGGTTTTTTCAGGCTGTGTTGTTATTGGTTACACCTCGGGAAGAGTGCGATCGATAGCCTTTCACCAAGATAATATCAGGGGGAAACTAGTCGAAGGGAAGGTCATTGACCTTTGGCAAGATGAGGATCAAATTCCAGTCGTTGCTTTTGCATGGAGCAAAGAGGTGATGCTTTATGAATTGTATAAATTAAAAAAATAATAAAAAGGTGGAGTCATTGTTGATTGTACTGACTTCGATAACTGTCCGTATTACCAATATTTGGATGTCATTGCCTGTATCTTGCTATTTTGTATGTGCAGAAACAAATAAAGATTGCACCCTGATGATGTAAATTATTGATCTGCAATTTAGCCTAAGCATTGACATATTATAGCCCTCTCATTTCATCAATCAACTAGAATTCAACAAGTATTGAAATTATCACATGTTGATGTTATGTACGTAATCCTCTAGAAACAAAAGCTTATGAGAAGTGTACTTTGAACGTATGTTGGTAAAATTATTCTTTTTACAGAATAGCATCCTCTTTGCTGCAAAAGGACCATACGTCCTTGCATACAAACTCCAGGTTAAAAGAAATACGCTTGAGGTGGTGAACGTCAGTCTCCAGCACACTGTAATTGGGACGGGGAGCTTTCATGTTCATTGTGAGTGCAATTTCTGTTTTATCGTATCTGGTAAATTAAGATAAAAAGATAAGAATTCATTTATAATTTCTCACAAGAATTACGGAGGAATGCAGAGTTTGAGACCAACTTGCTGGCCCATAATTCCTATTAGGACTGCATTGATTGCTGTAACTCTTAATTCTCAATAATTTGATTGCAGGTCTTGATTATAGACATCCTTATCTTTATGTCGAACACCAAGATGGTGCCTTCGAATTGACAGTGGACACCACAGCTGGTAAGACTAATCTATGTCAGTCAGAGCAAGTTGTCGGATTATGACCCAGTGTAAATATCACAATGATTAGCCATGTTTCTTTGTTGTCATGATATTTCACTCAAACATGACAGGGGGCAGCAACATAAGTTATGTTGATAGTGGTGACACACTAGATTTGCGGTAAACTTAGTCACTATAAACTGACTATGCACTGCAGTACACTGGAACATTGATTATTACACTTTGCGCTAACTCGTGGTTGCTTTTTCTCTCTTTCAGGTCTAAAACTGGACGTCAGGGAGATGGAATTTGAAAAACTAGAAGGTAATTGGAGGTATGAGGGAATGGTTGTATCCCCAAACAGAGTGTTGATAGCTCTATGCAACAGGCAAGTGAAAAATCTCAAACTTTCTGTTTTAATTATATAATTATTTGCGAGGAAGTGTCACAATCATAGAGCTTGGCAGTTAAAGTTCATGGAAATGGACGGAAAAGTAGCATTTTATTGAAAAATAATGCATAGATCAAGTACATCAACTAGCACAGGATATATACTTATATATAAACTAAATCTTATACTTTCTGGCCGTATAGAGAACCAAATATGGTGTTTATTACAGTATGAAATTTATTGTGTTAATCAGAGCCCATAGTTTATCACAGAGGCATAATAAATTAATTATATAACCCTTTTAAGTAATAGAAATGTTTTTAATTCTTGTATTTTCAGTCCTTCAAAAAGATACTGCCATTTAACAGTGAGGAATCCAACTCGGGTAAGAAGCATTTGTGAAAAAAAATGTTTGATTATTCTTATGAATAGGATTTTTTACATGATTCCATAAGTAAGTAGAGATATATGATATTTTTTCTTGATTAGAAATTAGGGCCTCTTTTTTTTCTTTTTTTGGAGACAGCAGTGAACCCACCTTCTAGTGGAGTCTGATATCAATTTAAGCCTGACTTTATTGAAAACCAACAGAAGTGACAGGTGTAAATTAATAAGATTCTATTTTAGACCTGACTCATAATAAGGAGTATGATTTGGTTCTGAAAGATAAAACTGAGCAAATTGAATGTCTTAAATCAGTGTTCTTGATTTTTGTATTACGGATTTATGTTAGTATCAATTCTTCTTTTCAGCTTGTATTACTCAATCTTAGGACTATTGATGAAGTCTGTGAACTCATTAGCAAAATGGAATACCACAGCTTAGACACAATAGCGGACATGTTGTTATTTGTGAAGCAGTATTCTTTGAAGGAGCGTAAGCTTCCGGAACATTTGAAAAACTTCTTCCTGAAAGATGATGCCAATAAGTCTGTCAGCTCCTCACTACTTTGGCTGAAAATTGTTTCGTAAGTTTGCTCTAAATGCTTTGTTAAATTTTAAATGTTTGTGTACAGTTGAACCCCTAAATTAAGGCCATGCAATATTAAGAACACCAGAATTATGGTCTTAATTTGTGGGGTTCCACTCTACTTGAATTACAGCCTTCAGTTTTGTTTATCCGTATGGAATTTTCTAAATAAATCAAAATGTTTTTGCAGGTATTTATATCAGCTAGAAAGAAGTGTGATCATTTTAGAAAAGTATGTAAGTATAATGTTTGATAATTTTCTACCATCTGTTTGATAATTTCATGTAGTGATTTTAATGATAATTACGAGTTATTTTCTGCCGTAAGTCTCCACACTAATCATTAGCTAAATCTCAGCTGGATGTCAGTGGCATGAGACAAGAATTAAGTTGTGCTATGTACTGGTTGTCGATGGCAAGTAAATGACCATGTTACGTGGTGTGGACTCAAGCCTTATCATCTCATTAAAAAAAAACCATGCGTTTTCCATGCGTTTATCCAACACGCGTAGCACATTTGGCCATGTAGTAGTAATACTGTCGGGATATGCATTTACTTGATTATAACTTCATCCGTTGAGCCCACTTTCCAAGTTAAATTGTTTTCTTATGATTGCTGATAATCTCTTGATTTCTCGATAGGATGAAAATGAAATTAATAACAAGATTAAGAAGATGGAAGAACTAATTCTTGCAAAGCATTGTATTGAAAGTTTGACTAACCTAGCGGTGGTTAGTAATATGAACGACCTGAGCAATAATGGTAAGGAGGTTTCCATATATGTTGCAATTTGTTGCATGCATAAATTTGGTCTCACAGGTTAGAGAAATTTGAAAATATCGCAAATGCTACTGCCATATATTTTATGTTGTGTATATTCCAGAAAAGAAATCAGCCATGGTCATGTGTCGTTGGTTAAGTTTGAAAACAGATTTGTTAAATGAAGAAAGTTTGTCTGCGATCAAGAATGTGCAGTCTCAGATAGCAAGCAGTTGTGAGGATCCCTCATCTTTCAAAGAACAGTGTCCTATTTGCAAGAAAAGTATCCTTCCGTACATGGTGTTAAAGTGTGAAAACTGTCAAAATGCTGTCTATACGGAATGACTGGTGTCTTAATTACAAGAGATTAGCTTACCAAAAAGGTACCCCATGGGGTAATGTGTAACTTGGTTTGGACTCCAGGCCTTATCGTCTCATCATTACATCTGCTTCTGGCAGCGGTTCATGTAAGGTGACTAAGCTTCAGACTAGTAGCATTAAGACTTTGAAACGGGGAATGTTGTATGCTTTGACGGTAACCCTCTCTACTAGAGCCTCTTAACTAGACCAGCCTATATTTGTACTCAAGAAAATGGTGTACAGTATATCGCAACTTGTGACCAAATCAAAAGTGCTTGTAGAACTTACTGGAATCTTTTTTTAATAAATTGTTAAAAACCTGCATTGTTAGACAGGATGTTTTTGTGGGCCTAAATACTATGTGCGTTTCCCTTAACAATCCATCAGCTTTATTAGTGACCAACCCAGAGAAAGACACTTGTGAAAAGAAGCATAGTTTCAGTGAGTATGAAAATATTATTTATTTTACTCAATTACTTTAATAGCACTTCGGTGCTTCTATTTTGTTTGGGATGATATAGTTTGATGACTCAACACTGTTTACATGTTTATTGTAGCACGATGCAGCCAAACAATGCTGCAAATAACTTCGGTAAAGTCGAGAAAATGTCTCAATTGTCACCGTTATGCAAGACTACTGGAAGGGAATACCTCAGGTCAGTGCTTTGCATGCACACTTACATAAATTATCATGAATATTCAGTGTCAGAATTCATAATACAAGATTAGAGATCAGGTCTTGGTTGAAATAAGTAACGTCATATTGGCCTGCCTTGCTTCTAAAGTCGCGTTAATATCGGGCGGAACTGGCATGCTGTCTTGGTGTAGCAGCTGTGAGATTGATTTCTTTTGCTTATTTTTGAAATGCAGGTTTTATAAACAAAATGTCAAACCAATTGACCATCAAGCAGTGTAATGAAACATGGCTCCTTTCTGAAAGTTCATATATATATTTTTTAATTTTGTAGCAGGTGATCTGCTTTCAAGCCAAAGAATTTAAGATTAGTGGTTCAAGACATATATAAGGTTAGCTAATATAAATGTCATTAAATGAGACATCGTTGTTTTACTTCCAGAATTCGGCTGGCTTGATCATCCATCGCGACTTCAATGCACTTTTTGCGACAACCTGGTGATTTGAAGTGCGAAGATTATGTATTCTATTTGTATATTTTCCATGTAAATATGTAAATTTTCAATAAATAAATCATTTTAAGCCAGATGTTGCATATCGAGATGAAAATGTTGATTTTATTTTTACTTGGTTAACATACTAAAGTATTATTCCCCGATACACCTTGCTCCAGTGCACTGATCAGATTGTTTGTTTACAAAGCAAGTGACCATTTTTACTGAGTGATGCATGATTTTATAACCCATTCCTTTGCGTTAACTATCCTATAATCATAATATTATCATATAATAATAATCTATGACGAAAACAAATGCATTTTGGAATCGAATCTAAATTTATTGCACATGTAAACGTTACAAACTAGACTTGAATTCTGGATCAATACAGGTGACCCTCTGCTCTGTAAACTACAGGTGACTAGCAGTGAGGGCTGATTAAAATTACAGACACATGACAGAACTTAGGTCAGAAGAATCCAGTATTTGGTTGAAGTGATGTCTTGAGAAAACTGGCAGCAGTTCTGTGCCCCGTAATACAATTTATGAAGCTCGGGATGCAGATATCTAAGATACAACTAATAAATATGAATTGAAATGTACTTCCACAACAAGATAAAAATAACCGTAACCTATGAAAGTCTTCACAAAATACAAGGACAAAATTAAATTTTGCCGACCACAGCCACAAACACAACTTCAAGAGAGTGTCATCAAATCAGTTAAACTGATTTTTGGAAATGAAACTTTTTAGACAGCCAGATAACCTGCAACATCAACTAGACGTCGTCACGGGTGTCGGCAAGACATTGACCGATATTGGTCCAGTATTGACCTGATCTGACGCACTACATCGGAACTGTACACAAATTAAACGGGCAAACAATGACAAACACAAATAATTCATAACAAACAACCAAAACATACACCCATAAAATAAACATAGTACCTTAATTACAGCACCGAAGCCGTAAGGATAACTGATGATCAAGGACAACTATGTTTGATACAATATATAGTAGGATCCATAACAAATGTCTACCGTTTTTCAGTCGTAAAATTCAGATGAATGCTTCCAAAAACAATGAATGTCATTAACAAAATATAGGCCTATACACTAATATAGATGACCACATTACATTGTACTACAAAATGCCAGCCTGCAACTTTTTTTAATGACGTGACATGAGTCTTGAAAATATTATTCCTGAGCTCAGGTGTCCAAAAAGAACCTGAAGTAATAACAAACTCAGACTTGAAAAGTTAGCTACTAATGCAATGTAGGTCGGTTCTGGCTACCAAAAAGTAAAAACTAAGGGCCCTGCAAATGATTCAGTTTGATAGGCTTTGTTGTCAAGTTTAGCAACCAATTGTGTCAACTTTGAAGAAAGAGAGCAGAGACTCATAAATAAATTAAAACTTAAAAAAAAGTTTTGTAGCCACAAAACTCTAATTATCTGAAGTTAAACGAACCAACTTTTTAGTCCTCTGACAAACCATTTTACTGGCTCTGTTATCAAAGCAAAAACCTCGGCTAGTCATCTCGGATTGACTCTTTTATACTTCATCCCCTTCAAACGTGGAGTCGGCCATCCCATATTTTTCATAAACTCGTGCACGGATTCTAGCGATATGGCCGGCATGTATTCACCCATTCTCTTTCTCCTCCACCAGGTACCATTTCGAGCCGCGTTGCTTCCAATTTTTGTGAAACGATACAGATAATGCTCAGCTCTGATCCATCTGAAATTTGAATTTGAATGAATTTAGTCGATTCATTCTTGTACATAATACAGCCAGATCCTTTCTAATGAGCATCATATTACAGCCAGAGTACAGTTACAACGAGACCAATTTCCAGGAATGGATTTCTTTCATTTCACACCAGACCAACATATAAACACAACAAACCAATCAAGGACTGTTCCATTTAAAAGTGTGTGGTGGGGCGGACAGGATGATTTTTGAAAAAGTGGGGAGGGAGGGGTTCTCCAAAAGAAAAGGGGGTGGTTGATCAGTTTATTCTAAATATCTTAATTTAAAAAAAAAGGGGGCAGGAGGGTTCTTCAATGAGCAGGGTTGGGGGAAATCTTCCGGTCCACCCCACCTCACACTATTAAATAGAACAGCTCTATCGCACTGATTGCTCGAGGCATGAAATCGCTGACATACAACAGGAGAGACTTCCCATAAAAAGGAGGGCACACGGAGAAAGTTTTGCAGCAAAATTACCATGTTAAAATAAAATGACTGCTTGGGAATGCTCACATATACATGTCAGTCACAAATGAGAAATTGCCAGGAAGTATTTCTAAAGTTCTATATATAATGTTGACCATTTCACTTACTTTGGTGGGTCCCTGCCTAAAAATGGATTGACAGCAATTAAATCAGTTACGAGCGGATCATTACTGAGTAGTTTGGCTCCTAGATGGACCAGCCAGGGGTTGTGTTGGTAATTCTGCAAAAGATCAACATACAATGTTCAATTCACTGCTCTTTCGAATATTTATATCCCAATTAGGAGCGATATAGTAGGCGTTCACCAACAATTTTTTTTATTATTTCCGGCCTATGAGGGATATAACATACTTATATTCCATTATGCATATTTAAATAAATTGTTTCCTTGCTTCATTTTTTTCACTGCTAGTTTGCTCTTAAGAGGGAGATAACCAACAGTCTCGTTGGTTACAAAAAACATATTTTGGTTAATGTGGACAGTGGAAACTTCATCTTGAATACAACTGTATACCAAAAAATTTACAATACAAAAATTCAGTTGCATTTGGGGTCCAGAGACATTACGAAAAAGACCACTTTGGATCGTAGTAAAAAAAGATACGTTTTTGAGAAATACCTGAAATGCTGTGAACCACATAAGCCAGTCTAATCTGTAATGATATGGTGAAATTATACATGGTCGCCGTTTTATGTTTCCTGAAAAGAGAAACAAAAAACTAGTTAAGGGCTGTTGTGTGGGGTGGGGGCAGACAGGATAATTTTTGAAGACTTGACCAGTACTTTCCTAATATCTGAAAAAAAAAAAGTTTTCCAAATATAGAAAGCGGGGATGGGGGGATGTCTGAAAATCTTCGGGTCCACCCTCACCCCACACTTTTAAATGAAACAGCCCTACCAGGCTTCACTTAATAAAATTTCTCTCACATTCAGATTAATTGTATTTAGCCAGCTTATAAAAGAAAATTATACAAATAAAATAATTTCTTTTCTGCTAACATTGAGCAGCAGTCACTATGTCACGGCAGTTTCATTCTTATCTTATTTTAATTTAATGTACGAATCCACAGGCGTAGGCAGCATAGGCATCCCTGCCCCCTGCCTACGCTGCCTTACTTCCTCTCTGCTTACTACGCAACGGCTGCGCATCATTTCTGCACATAGGCAGAGTAGGCATATGCATAGGCAAGATGATGTCATCGATGCCGAGGGGCCTCCCATCTCCAAATGACATCATTACGAAAAAGAAAGAAGCACTAAATTTGTGTACATTCGGCTAGCATACCTGGTTTGCACTTGAATTCATATTCAAGCCATTTTGCCTTGGAATTGAACGGGTTGTCAGAAGTGCCTTGTAAAATCACTTCGGTTCTCTCCTTGGTGATGCTGAAATTATTAAATAATCGATGTGATCAGTATATTAAATTTAAACAAATCTGAAAAATATCTGTAAATTAATTTGACATAACACAGATGGAGCCACAAGGTGTTCATGGGGAAGTGCAGGTTAAAAAGATAGTGAACTATCACAGGTATTTAATTGGGAGCAAACTATAATATATCTATGCGTTCTACAATCAGTTTCTACAATTATAACTTTATGGACGAGATAATTTTAAAATGACATAAAACTCGTATACTTTTGGTTGAATATTCTCAAAAGGAAGTAACATTTATAATTCATGAAATTGTAATAATACAGAAAATTACCTTCCAAATGCTCCATAAGTATTGACGATTCTTAATGGGTCGAACGATGTGTTCATAATCTGCCTCTGTGACAGTAGGTTTTGAACTATTGGGACGCTCAGAAAAGCCAACCCAAGACCCAGACAAATATTGAACACCTTCCGCACTCTACAGCCTGAAATGAGCAAACTTTATTAAATAAAACACATAAAAGACCCACTGTTACACCCACTAGTAGTGACACAGCAGTAGTGTTCCGAGTCTCCAAATTTGGCGTGGAGCAAGAGATGTTATTTTTTCAGAGAGTGGGGAATGGATCTTCTTCACATGTAATGAAGTGTATATATATATGTAATTCGATAGTCTAATCTCCAAGAGCTTCATTAATATAAATCAAATTTTGTGCAAGATCTGTCAGCAATTCTTGGGTAAAACTTAAAAAAAAATAGAATCAGAAAGACTATCAGAAGTTTTTGGTAAAGTGGAGCACAGGCGCCCTCTAGCGACAGTTGTTGTCATTATCAGAAATATAACATGTTCTCTCTTTAAAACACACCAGGCCTACATGTGTGTAGAGGCAATGTTGGCTTTTGAGCAAGTGACGTGGCAACTATAACAATTGTATTTATAAATATTGTCCGTTAAATTTTTTGTTAACTGACTTTTTACCTACCCCAGGATGGTGGAGGGAGTTTGCCCTTCTGTTTCTTGTGCTGTAGTTGCCAAGCTTGCCACTTGGTGGCACCCCACTTGTTCGAGAACATCCATGAGATGCTAGCGTCATCAAAACAGGCCAGAGAAGGGACGATGGTCAGCCAGTTCAAGAAACTCAAATTGCCACTGAGTATGAGCACAACCTGTGAGGAGAAAAATTTGCGAAAAGAATGGTAGCAAATATAATGCTAGTTGGTAGCTGGATGGCCTAGTGGTTAGTTGCGGTGCCAGTCAGCTCCCCCTTCAAGGTCCCTAGTTTGATTCCCAGACAACTACAGTTGTTTTAATAGCTAAAAAAAAACTTAAATACGAGGCAAAGTCTTAGATTATATATACTGAAAATTAAACATATAACTTAGAGCCGAACCTTATCATCTCATCATTACCTTTGCCTATATCAGTTGGTCATATAAGCTGACCAGCTTCAGACCAAATAGCTTCTTTTTCATTTTACCATACAATCTGCACTATGTTCTTGTATGACTGAAACCCTAGACACTCTGGATGCGTAGATCTGTTTTTGTCTTTTTTTGAAAAATTTTAAAAATCTCTCCATTTGTTTGATGTATTTTCATTAAGGTAGATGTTTGTAGTTGTTTTATTTCTGAAATGACACATGTATTTGTTTTTTGTGCTTTGTTGTTAATAAAAACTTATATATGTGTGTGAGATCATACTTTCAAAAGCTTACAATAAGGCATACTCCCAAAGAGTATGTGAACTATTTTTTTCAACTGATGAACTTTATCAGCATTCATTCTTTGAAACAACAAATTGAAAATTGAATCGTTACCTGGAACAGAATCTGAATAATGCCACCAATGATACGACACCGCCGCGGCATCAGTAACAGAATAGGTGCTGCCAGCTCTACGACGTGATTCGTCATCGTTTCTATTTTGTGAAATATTTCCGGGCTCTGGTGCATGTAGTAACTCAATGGATTGGGAACAGGTTGAGTCTGCAAACAAATGCAATACTAAATTTAAAATATCGCCTTCATAAATACCCTAAAAAAAGGTTATTAAATTCTGACCCATCGCAGAATCAATCAGGGTACAGAATTTTGTGGTGCACCATTAAAACCGAGAAATTTACCTCATAATGATAATTCATACAGGTAAGGTCCCTCCAGCACTTGTCTCCTCTGATTTTAATCAATCCCTTGAAAGAAAAGCATTCACCAATCAAATGATACCCACCTATAGGGACCAGGTAATAAGACATAGGATTGTAGGGTCGAGGGATGATACAGATGGGCTAAAGTAAGATATTACTACACAATCGCATATTTATTTAGGGCTGTTCCATTGAAAATGGGGGTGGACAGGATGATTTTTGAAAAAGCGGGGGGAGGGGGGGGGGGATTCTCCAAAAGAGAAAAAGAGTGAGATGGGGGGGGGGGGGTGGTTGAAAAAAAGGGGGGGGGGGGGTGTCTGAAAATCTTCAGGTCCACTCCCACCACACACTTTTAAATGGAACAGCCCTTTCAAATTATTAAGAGATATTATTATGTATCTTCACAAATATTTTACACATATTCTAATCAGCATCATCCTTGGTATGTGAAATTTATTTGTTATTTACTTACCGCTCCCAACATAATTCGGAATATGAGCCATCGATAACCCCACAGAGCCACAACGGGAGTCTGCGTTTGCACAGGGAGGCGTTTTATGGTAAGGAGTGGACACAGAAAAGCGGCAAGAAATCCTGTTTCCAATATTTGAGATTCCCATCCTGCGAGAACATTTATGCAAATAATATATAAAAATTATTACAAACTTGCACAATATAAATGGTGATAATCTACATTTTAAAAAAGCAACAATATTAAAAATCCTCATGACAATACACACCAAAAGAATACCAGCGCTGTCCGACATTAACTATGGAATGGTAAAGAATCCATATTGTCAACATCAATATGATATTGGCACATCCAAAGACTAGAACGAAGCTGGAGAGGGCGAGGCCGACGAGGGCCAAATACTGTAGCGCAATATCTAGGTGGTTTTTGTAGTCGAACAGCCACAATACGGTGGGTGCATGTTCTAATTTCTTCAACCAATCCCCATTCTCGTGCTTGTGAATATGGTCCAAGTATACGTCGGTCGGTAGCAATCCGTTTTTCCCAATGAGCGCATTATTTTGAAAATATGCCACTGCAAATGCGATGCCTGTAAACAAAGTACAGTGAGTTGCAGGAAATTTAATATATTCTAATTATTGTAAGAATATGATTTATCATATTATATAACAGGTTACAATCATATGGCTATTTTTGGATTTAATTGCAGCAATGCAGGGAGGTTATTCATCAATGACATTTTGAAAATATTGGGATGACCAACTAAAGAGCTTATCTAGGCTAAAATTATTTCATTGATCTGACACGTTAACAATACCATGAAAACATTGCATTGATATTTATAACTCTACAACCACTCACAATACACAAATGCCAAGTAGCGCAAAATGACAATTCTAGTCAACCAGTAGCTGCCATTCGCAAGTTTTATGTTGCTAGGTTCTCCTAGATTATTTCCGACTTCTTTGCACGGTTCTGGTGTTGGTAAAAAAGAGTCATTGACAACATTTCGGCGTCTTAATCCTTCACCATACGCCGACTGCTCGTTATCGCTCATTTTGTTGTGAGGTTTATTTTCACTGATTAACGCGAGAGGGCAGGAGCGTCTAGTTGAGGTTAATTGTCAATAGAGGGGGACAGCGTACAACCAATTTCTTTTTTTTTAAATTAATTTAATTTAATTTACGCAATGGAATAGAAATGGCACACAGTTCACACACCTGCTTTATGCATACGTATCAATGCACATTACATAAATGTTAATGTACATATATGTAAAAAGAGCAGGTCTCTTCGACTGTCTCTATAAAATGAAAGAACTGGGACCGTCCGACATCGATTTGTTAATAGTATAGTACTATATTCGCTATATTATTCAGTCTTCTGTAGTCTGTAGTCATTACCTATGTAGTATTTGTGAATGTTTTGTAGTTTTCTGTTTTTTTTTTGGCACATGTAGGCCTATTATGATATTGAGATTGTCAATAAAAATTATATATATTTCATCGAAAAGATGTCTGCCTGATCAGAATCTTGAGCAACGTGTGTAATTGTTTATGGGGGCTGATTTAATTTAAATTTCAATGGTCCCCGCAATACAAGTCAAATAAATGTGAATTATAAATGCTTCTATATGCGGGTGACAGAGGGACCTCACAAAATTGTAGACGTCTATGCGAGCAAATAATCAAACTTTTATGTATGAGCTGTCAAATTTCCTCCAGCTGGAAACATTACAATATAATGCATCACTTGAACAAACCATGGAGTTAGTGCTATAACTCCATGAACAAACTTAATTGCGAATTGCGAATGATGCACGTACAATCAGTATCCTAGTAGGCCTACTCAAGGGAATGGGGAGGCCCGCTTCCTGGCAGAACACACAGCTCTTGCCAAATAGTAAGGTCTAACATTTTGCAATAACAATTAATTTTGCAAAATCGGAACTTTTTAGCTTTTCTAAATAGAGAGGGCTGTTTCGGACTGCACTGCTTCATTTCCAGGAATCTCAGCCCGCCCAATTTTGCAATCACCTGTATCGTGTCCTTGCCGTAGAATATCTACTCCCTAAAAATCGAACACTAAACATGCTAAACACTTTAATAATGTAATTATACAAGCCTGTCTCTGAATCAGTTTTCAGATATGCTAAGCTATATATGTATCATTTCCACATATTATCATTTCATATTCGAAATATATAGCCAAAATTAACGAAATGCATGTTCTTACAATTTTAATATTTCCAGGTACCAGGAAATTTGAAAACAAATTGTGAATGGCATATTCATTGATTATTTTGCTCCCTTACTACCAATAAGTATTTACTAATTTTCACATTTATTTGACTGATACCTATATATAGAGCTCTTTAAATGTCTTGAATCATGAAAATTAATTAGCTATTTTATGAGAAACCTGCTTACTATGACCTATAGATATCTACTAACGCGTTCACCTGAAAATTTGTGATTTTGTTAATTTTGACTGGCAAATTGTGTCAATTAAAACAATCTGCATACAACTGACAGCAAATAATACATGTCTTTCATTTTCCCTCAATGTCTTTATTTAGAACAAAAATTCGACAAAATATTACAGAAATTCTTTAATTCTTATAAAATCTTCTATCTTCATAAATTTCGACCCGAAAACGAGACTGACCTCCAAACAAAATGATTTATAAAATAATATTCACAAAACAACCCTAAGTTCAAAATCTGATTCATTCCAACAAATTGTTTTACAATTGTACTGCTGTAAACAGAATCAGAATGGTTTTGATTTACCTCAGGGACGGATCCAGAAATATTGTACATTTAAATATAGGAAAAAGCTAAAGGAGAGAACTGCAGAGAATGCGCTGACCTGTCATCTGCACTACTTAGAAATATTGGAAATTGCGGCCAGTGCAAAACTCAGCAGCGCAATATTTAGAGGATTTTATGGAGTATTTCTAGTGCATTTTAATGTACATTCATTTGATGCATGCCTTATGTTTTAGTGAATTTAGCTTCTTTTATTAAGTAAGTTGTTTTTATGAATCATATGGCAACAATAATTTTAATTGCACTTGAAAGCAAATTGAGTAATAACCGAAGAACTTATACAATAGTAGGCCTATAGACCTGTTTTAGAATGAAATCATGACAGATCTATAAGTATCTTGGATCGCGCATCACCTAGATAACCGCACCGAGACGCCGTCTGTCTAGTAGATATCTAGGATTAAAAATAAATGTCAATGTGTCTCATATTTTCCATTCTGGCAAAAACGCTTAGGCCTATGTCAAACAATTTAGGCCGATTTCTGCTTCTCTGCGACCATAACAAATGGCCATAATGAAAAAATTATTATCGGAAAGATATGAAATTTGAAGTAAAGTGCATGGTACTGACAAGGGTTTTTATGGGTTGGCGTTTGACTTAATTATTAGTAACATTTCTGTCCATTCTGAATGTGTTGCTATATACATATAGAGCATATATACAAATGTAGTATAGGCATATGGTAAAATATTTAAAAAATAAATTGAGTGGACATTATTTGTGGTCGGAACCCAAATGTACAAGAAATAAAGGAAATGCTCCCTGCTTCAGTTACATGTTATTAATTGGAAAACTGTAGCTGATGGCTATTGGCCAGGAGTTCCGTAGGCCCTATGCAGAACCTATGTAGATTCTATTTGGTTTAAGAAATTATTTAACTAATTATTAGGCCAACGTTTTGGCACCTTTATAGAGATTAGAAACCTAGACACCTAGGCCTATAGACGTATACATAATCTAAAGACAGAAACATGGTTTCATGTGATGCCTGTCCTTTCTTTCTTTCTTTCTTTCTTTCTTTCTTTCTTTCTTTCTTTCTTTCTTTCTTTCTTTCAACAACTGACAGAAACTCGTTACTTGTAACATATGTAATGTTGTTAATTTCTATTACAATCAGGCTGTTTGTTCTTGTTATTTTGCAGTTGTTTTTTTCAAGTGCTTGTTCTCGGAAAATGCGAATATGTTGTTGCTGTTGTCCAATGTCGGTCGCTTCGGCGTATTTGAAAACTGCAGGCGAAGAGTCGGTTTCATTTCACTTGTAGCTCGCAGCTAATCACGGAAACCTGTAATGGTAGGCTGTGAGCAGCACTTTTCATCAAATGAGGCCTTAGTAATGGCTTCCAGAGCATCCTTATATGTGAGGCAGGCAGTTTCTGCCACGGCCAATCTGTCTGAAGTCGTCAGGGAAACCATAGAATAGTCCTCGGCTTCAGAGATTGCGGAGCGGGGAAGCTGGAGCATGGTGTGGCGCTCTCACAGCCTATGAGGGGAGGGTGGGGGGGGGGGGGGGGTGCTGTGTGGCTGTTTATTGCTGAACAGAAGGCATTGAAGGCAACTTTTGTCTTATATATGCACTGAATATATTTTTAACAGAAATGAGAAATAAATATAATATTTTTGTTACTATATAGCCTATAGTTAACTGCTTTGGTCAGGTAATATACACAGGAATGGACTGGCCCAACTGTGGGCCCCTGGGACAAAATCAAATTGTGGGCCCCTATTTAATGGTATTATAATATATTTTTTGAGTGGTGGGTCTTTTTGAAGTGGTGGGCCCTCGGACACTGCCCTAAAGCCCATATATGCATGGCCAGTCAGCCCCTGGATGTACAAGCGATTATTTTGTTTGTCTGCTACTTTCGCTGAGGGTTTGTTGCGTAAGCTCAATAAATTCTCAACACGGTTTGTGACTTTTTGATAAAACATCAGAAATACAGTCAAATAATGTTTCGGTGAGCACTGCTGTTCTGAAACTCGTGCAGTTGTCAGAGACAGACGTAATGATGAGATGGTGAGCACAATGAATTCACACCTTATGTTACACATTTATGGATGGGTTTTTACTTGTCTCAGCATATATGCACTAAGCTAGTATTCAGGGCCGTATCCTGGGAAAAAGTCTAGCGGGGCCAGTTAGGTTTTGCCCCCCCCCCTGCCCCTCCCCCGCAGGCTACGGCCCTAGTATCAAAGGCACTTTCTTACCTACAAGTACTAACCTGTTAGGCAAAATTTGTTGTTTGTTATTCCAGACAAAGTACTAAGTATAATTATTAATGTTGTTCTCACTTCTCAAAGTTAAAATATTAAAAAAAGTTATAATTTATCCAAGGCTAACCGTAATCTCAAACCACTGGCGGATCCAGGGGGGGGGGGCATGCTTTTTTCAGATAAAGTAAAATAATTGCTTTTGTCCCCCCCCCCGTAGAGGTCGGACTGGATCCGCCAGTGTCTCAAACTTGTCAAATTAAATTTCTAGGCAAGATGATATATAATGCGCACGTTATAAATTTCACTCATTATGACGATTCATGAATATACTTAGAGCTTGAACAATATTTTAATTTAGCGTAGAATGTTCATGTAACAGGTGCTGTTGTGTAACCAACACTGGTGCTACACTCCAAAGACACTGTATTTAACCTTGGTGCTGAAACTGTAGAGCCATGTAACATTATCAGTAGTAGAAAATCTTAGATGCTCTCTTTATTTTTACTTTATTTGAAAATTTGTCTTCTTTTTACTATATTGTTTTGTAGAATAGGTCGTACAGAAGCATTTTGCTTGAGTCGTTATTTTGTCAGGATTGTATTTTAATTGCATGTATTATTTTGACTCTGATCAAAAACGACATTAAATAAAATTTTACTACTACTACTACTGCTGTAAATGATTTTGGTGTCAACAATAACCAAGTGTTTCACCAAACCCAAACACATGGGGCTCGCAGTGTCTCCATTGATTTTTTTTTTTTGGTGAAATTCTGTCTTAAACGCTTCTGAATAGGCTAATTTGGAATAATTTAAAGGACTTTTCATGAATGAATTCAAAAGATAAAAGTAGCGATTCGTAAATGTTGCAACAAAATGTTGCAATTATGATAACTCATTAAACAGGGACAATTCCAAAAATGTTACATTGAATTTTCTGAGATCACAAAAATATTTAAAATACTCTTGAAAACTGTCGAAATAAAGGAGCCTTATCTGAGGTCTTAATAATTCCCAGTTTGTTTTGCGAATCAATAGAAAATAATAAAACCCTCTTTAACACGCTATGGAATTGCAGGGGGTGCAGGCATGTGGTCACGGTTGAGTGACCTTGATCACGTGAGGTCAGAGGAGTATGACTGCTCAAACCACAGCGCCCTCTCTGAGTAGGGCTTTGAAGTAAAGGCCCTCGTACATCAGATTGGCCTAAAAAAACTTTGATGTGCCTCTAATGAGCAGAAATTGACCACTAGTGGCAACCCCCATAGTCTCAATGGCTAATTTGCAAACAACACGAGAATGAGAGATTTTGAAAAGATCCAATAGTTCAAAATGGCGAACATTTTAAGGATCTTGTTCCTAATCTGCAGCCGAACCAACTTGACACAGAAAGATAGTTTTGTCCGTAAATTGAAACTAATTCTTGACCAAAATGGTACTTCCATGGATTAATGCAATTAGTCAAGGAGCTACTTGGATTATCAAAGGGCTCCATAGATCCATATAAGTTTTGGTGACCAAAAGGTCAAAACTATCGAATTGTTAACGAAATAATTTAGATATAGGCCTATAACAAGCTAATATATTGCACTAATGTTAAATGCATTGACTTACTTAATTATTTTGGATAATATGTGTTAATAAGAATAATATGATTGTATGCAATTGTCAATTAATATGCTAATAAATAATATATACCCTGAGGAACCCTACAACCGATGCACACAAATAAAATAACCTGAAATAAAACAAAAACTTGAGAATGAGAATGACAAATATGTATACCTTATGTATTCAAATGATCATATAAATATTAAGTTAAATAACAGTAAAATAAACAAAGTTCAACTTTGTCTAATTAAAATAACATCAAGTGAAGAAATGAAGTGATCAGAAAAAAAATTAATTAAAAATAAACGAAGAATTATAATTATAGAAATTAGAAGTTATAAAAAAAAACTAATATTTAGAATCTAATAGCTATAGAAAAACTAGAGAATTAAAACAAATTTTCTTTAGGGAAGCCACCCCACCCCCTGCGGGCCCAAAACACCTGTACAAGATTAACCCCTAATATTTTCCAATGGCTGTTTGGGGACTTTTCATTTCACCTTAATACTTGTTAATTGGTGTAGATCAGACAATCTCTGCACGTGCGTGGAGGTAGGGGGTTAAGGGGAGTCCAGTTAAGGGCAGGATACCCCCCAGTGACCCCCCTTGACCTATTTAGCTAACTGGCCTCGCACGCTAACTTCCCCATTGGGGCGATGTTCCGGAAAATTGTAATAAAGCAATTTAGAAGTTGAGAGGGGATTTCAATTGGGGTGAAATATGAGACAGCTAATAATTATTGGTACCCCCACGTTCCACCCCTCCCCCAAATCAGGACCCCTACTTCCACGTGGACTCCGTGTCTATAGTGAGAAACTCCGAGATCCAAAAATATTTTTGTTGTTGCCCTATTAAGATTGGCTAAAATATAAATTAAATATAATCAAATAAAAAGTAGAGTCGTCTATATATAGTTCTTTGAGCTCTGTTAATTTAGTAAACTGTTGCAAATAATGTTATCAATAAAAAAAATACATTGTTAAATAAAAAAAGAAGAAAGGTCTCTACCGGCATATTATTATTATCTGTGTAGGGCTACTAATACTATGGGGCGTATATTTTGTAGATTGATTGACTGATTGATTGACTGATTTATTGAATGATTGATTGATTATTACGTCAATTCTAGAGACGGTTTATTTCCTTTTTATTGTCTAATTTTTTTGAGGGGGGGGGGAGGCGGCAAACAAATTTAGTCAGGGTGCCTTGAAAGCCAGTGATAGGCCAACTATGACCTCTGGCCTGGACACGTGCCCGCAACACGGTGATGACCCCATTAACGTGACGTCATCACCAATATCTATGGCGTCATCAGCGACAACAATGAGAGGAAGCGACATCTTGTCAAAATATCAAGTGACTGTCGTAGCCACGATTTGTTTATCGTTGTTTATATCATGGCCTGACAGAAATGGGAGTTTGGAAAAGACAGAAAGACAGACAGACAGACAGAAAGAAAGAAAGAGAGAAAGAAAGAAAGAAAGAAAGAAAGAAAGAAAGAAAGAAAGAAAGAAAGAAAGAAAGACAATTATATTATGATCCTATATAGATAGCCTAATAACAAACCTTGATTTAAAGATCGGCTTGAGAAAAAAAGAAAAAAAAAGAAAAAGTGAAAGGATAGATAGATAGATAGTTAGATAGGTAGGTAGATAGGTAGTTAGATAGATTGATAGGTAAGTAGATAGATAGGTAGATAAGTAGATAGATAAGTAGATAGGTAGATAGGTAGATAGATAGATAGATAGTTAGGTAGTTAGGTAGATAGGTAGTTAGATAGATAGATAGATAAGTAGATAGATAGGTAGATAAGTAGATAGATAAGTAGATAGGTAGATAGGTAGATAGATTGTTTGTTTGATTGGTTGGTTGATTGATTGATTGATTGATTAATTGATTGATTGATTGATTGATTGATTGGTGGGTCCTACCACACTGTTGATGATATATCTTCAGGGCATTAATCGAACACCATATTTATGTTTAGAGTTTTCGTTGTAATGTTTCTTCAACACACCCAGTTAATTGTTTATGGTATGTAGTATTGTAAACAATTCCACAAGCGCCATTGAAATAATTGTATGGCGTCTGAAGCTGTTGTGTCGCCAAGGGCTAGAGGGGGGAGGGGTGGAGAAGCTGGGACTGCGGCCAGGTTGGGGTAAATTTCATGCCCCCAGGAAGAAGAAGGTGACAGGGCTTAAATAATCCTCAGCGTCGTTGGTCTAAAACTGCCCCAAGAATCGTAGCTACCCCACGCTGTTAAATCTCTCACGATTTTAGCCCAGGTTGATACTCGATCTGAACTTAAGAAGCTATGGATTAATTTGGTAAGCCTAATGCTAATCTGGCAAACGCCGATGGATTTAATTAATTGTTACATTGCTTGGAGTGGAGTTGAAATGAATGCTATCATGACCAGGACTATCGTTGAGATTTCTGATATAGTCCATGGCCCAAAAGAAACCGATGAAATTTGGTATTAATTAACGGATTTTTATTAAAATTGTGTTACATTCTTGCTTGTATAGTTTCGTAGAGATTTTCTATAATTTGCATGAAACATATGGGCCTATCAAATCAATTTGAATACAATTTGATCAACTGAGTTTTGCATGGTCTAACCAACATTTAGGCCCATATCAGTTGATTTGAGCTAAAAATTTAAACTGAATCGAAGATCAAGGGGGTGAAATTTTTTGAAATATGCCTATCAGCCTACTTTATGATGATGATGATGATTTATTCAAGGAACAACTTTACAAAATGAAATATATATCCTACTTTTTTTTTTTTTTTTTGGTGGGTATAAACTCTTGGCGAGGCATCCAGTGGAGATTTCATCAGATATTAAACATACATATTAAAAGTTTGTTTTATTTGTTTACTTCTCCATTTTATTAAATTTGTATTTTCAGAAATTATCACAAAGCATTTCTAATGTTACAGTTCAGCATGATATTAAATTTTGTTTTTTGCATACAATTGAAACTATATAAATAGATACTAAAAATCATACTACATTTGGGCCCAAAAAAGTTTTCATGTAGAATCTATTTTTATATTCGTATATACTTGAGATGTCATAATGAAATTAAAATATTAATTTGTGAGGAAAAAAATAAATTTAAACATTGATAGCGAAGGAATTGTTATTTGAAAGGCCCGACTTTAGCCTAGCTATATCTACATGGTCTTTGCACCAATGCACTTCGGCCCATAAAATGTTACTGTTAAGCTGAACGAGTTCTTCTTTTAGGCCATTTTGGTTAATGACCGCTTTGACCAAAAAGTAGTGACGTTTCACTGTGGCACACCTAGCAGATCATGACGTCACGAGGTTCTATGACTGTGTGAACGAGAATGACAACATGGGGAAAGTTTTGTTGACACTTTTCCTGGCGATTTTGCCGAATCTTGTGAGAGGAGGTAGGGTCACAGCTTATGAACTGTCGACAAAATCTTGTGGAGTTTTCAAACAACTGTTTTCGGACGGATCGACTCTAATGAAAGAGCTAGAAAAGTGGGAATCAGAAAATGGCGCTCTGAAACTGAATGCGTCAGTGAAAAAAGGAGCCCATGATTTGTTGAAAACTTTCGACAAGAAGTCTCCAAAAGACTTGCTAGTTATACCGGACGAAATGACCAAATTCTTGAATGAAACTGGTTTGGAATCTGACGAAAACCTGAATATTCTGAACAACGGCTTAGATGAAGTGGATGGAAGGCTCTCAAAATTTGATGATCTGATTAAAACTCCCATGGAAAGTGCAGACCACTGCAAAAAGGGACATGCTTGGGATAAAAGTCGCTTCAGAAACAGAGCCTCCAAAATGGCAAACAGCACCAAAGAAATAGAGCAAGCCTTAAAAACTGCTTTCAGTAATGAGTCGACTACTAAGTCAGTGAAGAAATCTCAACAGTTTGCTGAAGATTTTGGGAAGTACTTGGGCTACGAAGCATTGCAGGTATGTTTGAAAACACCCATATTGGGCCATAATATTAATTTTTATGTGTAACTTAAGTTTTCCCAGTAACACATGGACTTTTACTAAGTTTTAGTAAATCACGTTAATCAGGATAACTTTCGATACCAAAAACTGCTCCTGAGGAAAATGTATTAGGAAATTTCAATCATGGGCCTTAAAGCGATCGATAAAATCTACGGAGGGGTCACACTGGGAAGTCCGCGTTTTTTAGGACATACATGATTTTGCATGCTTACTAAATCAGTAAATGACCCTTGTGACCAGCAATACTATCTCTATCAAGTAATGTTGAATTTATGTCCCCACCTGAAAGTTTGAAACAACGACCATGCAAATATATTTGATGCTCAAGTACGTACCCAACAATCATGCTCTTTCCAAGTTTGGCATACAGGTAAAGGTGGGGGTTTATACTAGTGGCTATCAGCCTGTTCGATGCATAAAGAGTCTTAGCCAACTTCACACAACATTTGGTTGTTGGGCTCTATATACTCTGGAACTTTCTCAACTCTCTGGGAGCATAGAGCTGTTGCCTCGCATGGTGCTACACTAGGCAATCCAGTGCCATCTCTGCCTATAGCCATTTACACCTGGGTGGGGTGAAGCAGTGGTTGAAGGAGGGTCTGCTTTGTTTTTGCCGTGCCTGAGTTCGAATCCACTACCACGCTCGTACGAATCCAATGCTATATCCATTAGGCTACAGCACCCAGTTGGCAATGGTCACCGTTCAGGAAATTTAGGGGTTCATGAAGTGCTGGGAACCCGGGCCGGAAGGTCTTGAAGCTCTCATGGGACATTGTTATATTCTGAATGTGCTGAGGCTTGTGCAATTTGTATTTCGTTAAGTACTGCGTTTTGTAACCCTTCAGACTAAGTTTGGAATGAAGCTTATTTTTTTTCCTTGGGAGTGTGTAGAGGAAGTTTCAACCTTTCTTGTTAACTGATTAACCTAATGCTGTAATGGCCATTTTCCTTTCAGCAGCACCTACATTTACCTAAAACCTGTGAGAATAAATGTGTTTACACAACTTTGGGTGTGTAAGTTATTATCATGTATACATGAATAGATCCCCAGTTCAACTGAATATATATTCATAGAGCCATTCAGAAATTCGGTAATTTATCTTTTGTGCACCTCATAATAAATATAATGATAAAACACGATCCATTAAAGTTTAGATTAGCACGATGACATGTCACGCCGCAGTGTCTTTATAATCGTCGAATCATGACACTCTGAACACAGTTGTCGAGGCATTTCATGAATTCCTTTATGGTTGGCACAAAAAAGGAACATCACTATCCTCAGCTCTAGTTGAACCTTCAAGACGTGAAAGTTGAAGCTGAGCCGAGTAAGTATGTTTAGTTCACAATCACTATCGATACTGAAAAGAAAGGCCCAACTCAGCAACTCAGAATTGGTACCCTACCACTATCAGATCTAGATTTTACCTTGCTCCTATTATAAATTTTCCAAAAGCTAAATGTATCAATATACTCCATAAGTGCTCACTCGCCCTTTTGTCATTTTTACATATATGCTAATAGTAATAACCTGACTGTTGTGCTATGTATTTAAGGTTGTTCTCTCTTAGCAGTCAGTCAGGACTGACATAAACGATCCCTTACCTTGTTTCTGGTGAGTTTAAGGTAATGGTTAGAAACTTCCTCTACAATAAAAAGCTGGATATAGGTCTGATTCACTGACAAAAGGGTCCTGTTAATAATGTAGGTATCACAAGTTAGTGTATTGTGCAAATCGCGCATCAACAACACTTGGGACCTTTATTCAATAAATTAATAGTTAACTGTGAGTAAACGAGGCTAAAATCAATGTTTGGATATTTTCTATGGAATCGCTCATAAGATACCTCATCAGGGAAATCAGTCATGTCCATCAGCCAATGGCCAAATATTTGAGTTCGATAGATTGGAGTGATAGCGGCCGCGGACCTGCATCATTTTTTAGTCCATTATTCGAAATCTATGTAGCCGAAAGCTCTCATTTGTGGTTTATGACTTACTTGAGAAGCTCTTTCTCTGACAGCCAAAGTTAGCCAAATTCGTCCTCCATTGCAATTTTGATGATGCTATTCTGAACACAGTCCCTGAAGCAGTTTTTGACTATTTAGTGCACCCATACACAGGAGAGCAGCATCCGCTAGCGTGCCCAACATATATGCCATTTGGGTAGCTGTGGAAGATGACCACATTGTGCAGAAATAAAGTTACCCATTCTTGAAGTGTATAGAAAAATAAGAGAAACAGTGTAATCTATATTATATCAGTGAGTAATGGTGACAGTTAGTTAGAACTGGAGAAGATAGAAAGAATGAGGTAGGCCATGGAATATTGAGGCCCAAACAGCGGCGTGCATTGACGCACAAATTCGAGGTCATTCACTTATATCGTGTATTTATTGTCCAATCAATAGATACGTACCGGATCGTTTGAAACAAACGATATGGACCCCTAGATAATACGGTGATAAATATAACTGGATCCAAAGAAATGTTGGTCTTAACAGTAAGGTAGACTTAATGTAATGTAGAGTTGCACTGTAAGTTGTGTTATGTTGAACCACAGTTTTTCCACTTAATTTGCAGGTGTGTTTGGTGAATAACAACTTGGAAAGATTCAAGACAACATGCAATGTGGCACTAGCATCTACAGCGAAATTCACATATGGCAATAAAGCGCACAGCAGAGGAGCTGCAATATTTAGTGTTTTACTAACAAAACTCCAAACGACAACAGTCAGACCTTTACTTGGAAGAGGTAAAGGTGTGAAAGCAGCAATACCTCTACTACTGGGATTCTTTACAACTACTTCAACGACAATTACGACTACAAAAGAAACAACAACCACCTTACCTACAACAACAGAAACAACCATACCTACAACAACAGAAACAACAACCATACCTACAACAACAGCAACAACAACCTTACCTACAACAACAGAAACAACCATACCTACAACAACAGAAACAACAACCATACCTACAACAACAGAAACAACAACCTTACCTGCAACAACAGAAACAACAACTACTACTCCTACAACATTAACGACAGCAACAACAACTAAAACTACTACACCAAAAAAACCACAAAGAGTTAAATACAGAACACAGACTCCATATCAGTACCAAACACTAGGTGCACAGCAGTTTAAAACTCAACGATTTGTGCAATTAAAAACCAGAGGCTATGACCAGTACAATACAAGAGGATGGAACAACTACAAAAGACCTACATCTTTCAGACGGGATCATGCAAAGACCCCAGTGTATAGAAGGCAAACACCAGGATTGGATAGGCGCATAACACCTAAATCTTTCAGGCAGGAGCGTACAAAGATACCAATGTTTTATCTAAGGCCCACACCAGGATTGGATAAGCGTATTACACCTACATTCTTCAGACCAGAACAGGCAAGGACACCGGCATCTAATAGATTTCCTGTGACACCAGGATTGGATAGGCCCATAACGCCTAAATCTTTCAGACATGAGCGTACAAAGATACCAATGTTTTATCTAAAGCCCACACCAGGATTAGATAGGCCCATAACACCTACATCTTTCAGACATGAGCGTACAAAGATACCAATGTTTTATCTAAAGCCCACACCAGGATTAGATAGGCCCATAACACCTACATCTTTCAGACATGAGCGTACAAAGATACCAATGTTTTATCTAAAGCCCACACCAGGATTGGATAGGCCCATAACGCCTAAATCTTTCAGACATGAGCGTACAAAGATACCAATGTTTTATCTAAAGCCCACACCAGGATTGGATAGGCCCATAACGCCTAAATCTTTCAGACATGAGCGTACAAAGATACCAATGTTTTATCTAAAGCCCACACCAGGATTAGATAGGCCCATAACACCTACATCTTTCAGACAGAAGCGTATAAAGGCACCGATATTTTATAGAAGGCCCACACCAGGATTGGATAGGCGTATTACACCTACATCCTTCAGACCAGGACAGGCAAGGGTATCAGCATCTAATAGATTGCCTGTGACACCAGGATTGGATTCGTACATAACACCTACATCTTTCAGACGGCATCATGCAAAGACACGGGATCATGCAAAGACACCAATGTCTTATAGTGGGCCTGTGACACCAGGATTAGATAAGCGTATTGCACCTACATCCTTCAGACCAGAACAGGCAAGGACACCAACATCTAATAGATTGCCTGTGACACCAGGATTGGATTCGTACATAACACCTACATCTTTCAGACGGCATCATGCAAAGACACAGGATCATGCAAAGACCCGGGATCATACAAAGACACAGGATCATGCAAAGACCCGGGATCATACAAAGACATGGGATCATGCAAAGACACCAACGTATAGGCCAGTGACTCAGAGGTAACATTTTTAATTTTTCGATTTTTTTATACGATCGAAGTTGAGTATACACTGTATAATTTTGATAAGAAGGGGAAAATATGAAATATTTGTGCTATTTCAAACTCCCATATCAAAGACGCTATGAACCTACATGAGTGTTATTTTGCATATAACACATCTTAATAACAGTACTTTCACATGTTTTGACATTCATTCCATCCTTCAACTGAAATAGTTACGGGTCTTCACCCAGGTCATCCTAAGTATTTGTACTAAGTCTGTTAAACTTCTGCAATTGGGTGAAGATTTTATAATTCACTCAGTGAGGGGTGATTATCCTCGGAGGTCGCAAATGACATGTGGATGCCACATCAGTCAACATCACTCAGCATCAAGTTTTCAGTAAAAATCAAAATTACCACTTTTTATTTGACCTTGAATTTTGACCTAAACTATCCCCAGGTCAAATGTTATAAATCATCTTAGTGATACAAACATTTTGACATCTTGTTTAAGAATCTACCTTAAAATATATAAGTGAGTTACAATAATTTTTGATCTTAAAAATTCAGTGTGACCTCTGACCTTGACCTTTGACCCAAAGTCATTCACACTCTTAATTTATGTTTATATGCTCAAAGACTATACTTGCCTAAAATATGGTTCAATTTCAATGAACAAATTTAAAGTTATAAAGAGATTTTTTTTTTTTAAGGGTAAATAGAAATTTTTAATGCTCCATATCTCAGTAACCCTTCATCTAATTGCCACCAAAAGTGACGACCCCTTTGAACAACACTACGTTTTGCAAAAATCAAAAGATTGTGGGACATATATATGACCCAAGTGGATATGTGGTATATATTATCAGTGAGTAAGCTAGTTGCAGCTACACACATCCAATTGACAATTTCTTTAAATCAAATAAACAGTGTTTTTTTCTTTTTATCAAGCAATGACTGATAAACCTGACTGATCAGCTTCTGAGACTGTACGGAGAGGGGGAGGGGGAGGGAGGCAGCCTCTATTGGGGGGGGGGGGGGGACAAAAGCCTGACTGAAGAGGTTCCTGTCTGCCATTTAATAGAAAACGTACAGTAATTAAAGGCTGCTAAAGGCAGTGGTATCAACTAATCTCAAAACCCATGGGTTCTAGCTTCTTATGTGAAATTTCCACTAGCCTCCTGAGCACTATTTACAGGGTGCAGCCAAAAAACTTGCACCAACAGCTACCTCTTTTTTTATTATCTCAATTGACAGTTGTCACGAAAGTTATAATAGTCTTAAATTATCGATATGAATATATTTTCTTGTTTCCTCAAGAATGATATATAATATGGATCTAAATATAACACATGCAGACTTATCACACCTTCGGGCCATTTTCACCTCGGCCTTGGAAATACAGAGTACGAATTTTCATTTGGGTAAGTGCATTAGTGTTAGAGTTCTGCTCGGGAAACGAAAATGTTATTCCTGCCTGCACGACGGACAGGCACGGAACAATTTTAGCGATGCCTGTGTGTTATACAGTTATATGGGATTTGCTGCTCAAGGGTTTTTCTGAAGCGCAGCCAAATGGACATTTTATTCATCATCTCTCATCCAGGCCCTCAGATTTAGCACTGGAAGTGTACACTTTTCTGTGTCTGAGCTGCTGGAGCTTGCATTATGCTTTTGGCATAGCCTTTTGAAATCTAAAATAGAATATAAGTAGTGTAAGTAGTCAAATTTGTTGTTTGAATGTAGAGTAACAACTCTCAAATCAAAGAATTCATTAACAAATCATTTCAAAAAATCATACAATTTTAGAGCATAGTGTAACCCATATGAGCAGTGAGCCACCTTATTCATGCTTGTCTATCTTTTCACAGAAGGATGCAAGGACCTCACAAGAATGAACGGAAATCTCCCGAACAAAAGAGGAAAAAACCAAATAAACTTAAGGACAAGAAATGTAAAAATAAAGGACAAAAGAAGAAAAAACTAAATACACCAGAGTACAAGAAACTTAAAAATAAAGGACACGGAAAGCAAAAACAAAATATGAAGAAAAAAGAAAAGAATGAGAAGTGATATCAATGATGGACCACGTGTTTCTTGTCCCAGGAAACTGGGATGTTAATGGAATTATATTACTACATACCTATTGATAAACTGATTTTCTTAAACTAATTAACAGTTATTTCCACACAAAATGATGTTGTAATTATTTTTAATAGATCTATTGTTTTGGCCATTATTTTTTCTATGCCAAGCCATGTCCTTAATTGCAGTCAAAAACGTAATTGAAGAATGAAGAGCAAAATTTCATGGAAATTCTATAGGCCTATTGGAAACTTTTGATAAACAATAATCGTTGTCAGCTAAAAATAAGTTTGAAACAAGCAATAGATAGTCATGATATAATAATTTAGCGTGGGAATGCATCTGTGTATAACATATGTGTGCTGTTAATTGTAATGAATTTTTTTATTTTATTTTATTTTAGTGTATGGTTGTAACCATGGTTACATATTATGTTTGCTAACACAATATGTCTTACAATTATAATGTATCATTGTAACGTGTGTATATTTATAATAATTGCAGTTATTTGATAATTATAAAAATAATTTTATTTGCCTTCATGTATTTGTTGCCAGCGGGCTTACGTGTTCTTGCTCCTTAAAGTTTAACATATATATATATATATATTACTGTACAGTGTACAATTGTTTTCATGTAATCTATTTAGATAAATTTGTATGCAGACTTAAGTAATGGTGTGGTTATCCATGAAGGATACCTTGTAATTGCATAGGCCTATGTCAATAAATCAAAGTAACCTTTCACTTATTGTTGATTTCAATTAAAAAAAATTTTGTTTTATAGATAAATCATTCCAAACTGCTGTGAAGATACAGATAGATCATCTAAAATCCCGTTGCCACCTTGATGAACTGCTTGGCGTACTCCTATGAACTACTAGTCAGAGATCGCCAGAGTTCTCCTGAGTTCCTAAAAGGCTACGAAAATTTTTGGGCATGTTCAAAAATCATCGTAGTCTTCTACGAACTCGTCGGACATGATAGGACGTCGTAGCGGTATCAGGTTAACTCACCGCCAATGCCTGATTAGCAGTTCTTAAAAATGCGTAGGAGTTTGTCTATACTTCGTAGGAGTTTGTAGACCTATTTGAACTCATACAATGTCGTCCTCTAAGGTAGTTCCATGAGCCTAGCATCAATAGACCTGAAGTTATCGTCTCCATAAGTGTGGTTGACAGACAGATGGGGAGACAAAAGGGAACATAATTATATAATTGCAATCCTCTCTGTCACATACATGGCCAAGGGCATTGGAACCTATAGTGAAAGGTCAAAAAAGCACCATTGACACCATCAATAGCAAGTGTACGAGACCTTTTGGCCACGGCTGTAGATAATTTCATTCTAACGTGTGAAATCATCTCATGCTATTTTGGCTTTTAAACTCGCAGAAAATATGAAAATGGTACGTACCGTACTTCTTGGGTGAGCTTTGAACTTCTTCTACACTTAAATGAGGCTGGTTGAACCACTATTGCCAGGGTGTAACACATTCCACTTTACATTTATTATTACTAATTAACTTGGCATCATGTGTCAGTTGTAAGTCAAGATAATTATCAAAGAAACACATTGTGATTGAACCCACCCATCCTGAAATAGGTTATAAACCCACTCATAGGACAGATTCTGATGTCAAGGAGAATATGCCTCATGTTACAATAGATCCTGAACATTATCTCTGTCCTTACTTGTTTTGCAGGCATGTTTTGTTAATGACAACTTGGAGAGGTTCAAGACAGTGTGCAAAATACTCCTCACGAGAAGAAGCCTGGATCTCAATCGAATTGCAGCAGACCAAACTAAAAATTTGCACGAAAGGCTCAACAGAAGAAAGAGACTGTCTTCCATTTTTCAGGAAGCAAATGAAGTAAAATTAACACGAGGGCAGCCTGTTCGGATGAAACGGTTACGAATGGGAAATGGAAATGGCCTTGGTGTTCATTTTGGATACCCTGAAAGTACAAGGCGGTTCAATCGAAATGTTCACACTGAGGACGCAATCAAAACTTCAAGTTGGAATCTGCTCAAAACAACACCAGAATTTGTGTTCAAAATGGCAGCTAGGACCAGCATGGAAACACCATCCATACCAACAAATGGAATTGATCGAAGAATGAGCACTCAAGGATCAATGAGCCGAACGAGAGGGTTTTTCAGAGATTCCTCGACATGGGGTTTTGGAAGACCTAGCACTACTAGAGGTAATTTTAGGGAGTCCACAACATGGAGTTTTACAAGACCAACACCATTTATTCCACCAAGAGGAACATCGGTAGCATTCCGCTACAATTGGAAAGAACAACGTACCAAAGGTACTTCGCCTTCTTTGATGGTAAAGCTTTTTCATAAATCATAGAACATAAATAGGTGATGCTAGACAAACATGAACAAATGCTTTGTGTATCCAAAATAGGAATAAAGACAAGTCTGCCAAGATGTAGCTAATTGCTACTGACTAAGCAGGAAGTATCGGAAGAGTGCCTGGTTTTTGTATAATGATGAAATTAGACATTTTAAGACAATAAATCATTTATTGCTTGTCTGAAGACAGGAATTTTTTGTAGCATCACATATAACAATAATGGGTGATTCAATATGCCATTCAAAAGATTTTTTGTGCAAGAATGGATAATTTATTACATATCTGTGTTATGTACACCATACATCCAACTGAACATTGGCGGTCAGTAATTATATCAATTAAAAGATCTATATGGAAATGATACTAAATGTGAGAAATAGTTTTCATTAATTTTCGCGTTGTAGTAAAAATTTAGGACTAAAATAAAGGCTAAGTCGGTTCCACTCAAACTTTCATGAATTATTAGAGCTTCAAAGAATGTAATTGCTATAATGCTACCATTTTGTAAAAAGTGTTTTTTTGGTGAATATCCTTAGGGATTGATTATATTGTTGTCATGATTATAAAATATAATGTATTCAGTTATAGTCAACCAATTAATGTATAGATTAAATTATGTTGCCGTGACTGTTTAGGGAAACAAATAACATAACCATGGTTAATTTATTATATTTGGCACATAATATATTTCAGTATCAGTATCATTTCTGTCATCTTTATGAAAGTCAGTTCATGTCTTGTTGTTTTATAAATAAAGTATCACCTGATTGGACATTATACTGCCTTTATGTATGCTATTCTTGTTAATCCAAGCATTATCACAATATGGTAATGTTACTGTAAACCAAACAGTTATGGGCTTCACCTTCTTTGACCAAGTAGTCAGTGTAAACCTTGATAATGTTATCTTGCTACTTGGGCCACAACTCCCCAATTTATCATATACTCTTCCAGTGCATCACGTGACACAACAGTCCAGTTAAGCTGACTTGCCCAATGTCTGCCTTGCTGGTATGTGTAGCCAATCTTGGTAGTTCGAGTGAATCAGCACTTTCAGATTGCAGTTGGAATAGATCCATGAGAGCTCTGCCACTTCCACTGGAGGATCTGTCGACATTTGCTTTATAACAAATCCCACCTTCAGGCTCATTGAGACTGGTGGTGTCTGCCATTCATGCATTTAAATCACCAGCTATAAACGCTTTTTCCTCCTTACAATGAGATGGATCAGCGCAGTACACTCACATCGGGCGCCAATTGGCAACTGTAACAATGCTCTCGGATGGAACATCATCCATTTTAAATTACTTTCAATATGATGCAAATCCAACAAATAACAAATCCATACTGGAAATTATGAATGCTAGTTTTACCTGACGTCCTGGTGATACATACTATTAAAATGATCCCTAAAAGTATGATAGGCCTACATGGAGTTTCCCGATGGTCTGTTTTACTCTATGTGGCCTGTTGTTGTCACTAGGCAGTACATAGGCCTATATGGAGTTTCCTTATGGTCTGCCAAGTTACTATGCTTTTCTAGTATATATATATGGCTTTAAACATTGAACATAGAAAGGAAAACATACATATTGCATAGGCTTATATATATTTAAATAGTTTCCAAATTTTTTAAAACATAGCCAACATTTGTCAATGTGACTATTATTTTAAATCTATCCTATATACTTGTTCATTGACAAAATTGGATAGAGGATTGATTAAAAATAAAAGTATTGTTATAGTTAGCACATTATCAGAGTACTATATTGTGACTGACATGTTGTTCTTGCCATGTAGAAAAATACGGCTGTCATTTCTTTTAAGCAGCAGCTTTGGGGAGAACTGGGCCATCTCACGTGGGGAGAACTGGGTTCTTTTGCCACGCCTCCTTCTGTGAGAAAACACAGTAAAATATTTTGATTAGGACATCACCAACCAACAGTTACCAACTAGCATTAAAAATTATGCTTAGACACTAGCTTACACAGAGAAAATGAAAAGGAAACCCATACTGTCAACCATGTCACATCATAGTTAAACTTAAAGAATGGCTTTCAGAACAAGATGGTTTACCTCACTCTAACACTTTCAGAGTTTGAATTATTAAAACATAAATTAAGCAGGCATATTTCCCCTACATTTAATCATTATTCATGTCTGTATGACAGTTATTTACTGTTTGCTTTAAATACAGGTAAAGGTAAGATATATTAGATGCTTTTTAAATTAATTTTTGATTTGTACATAAAACTCCTAAAATGCAGTAAACTTTCCAATGGAGCTTTAATCAGACATACAGAATTATGACAACAGAAGTTCATATGTTACAGTAATAAATTTAACCAGATGAAGTTTTAAACTGAAATTAATGCAAATTTTCTAAAATTATTGGTTGGGCTTTATTTTAAGCTCAAAATTTTATATCAAAGATCTGTTCTTTCAATACGATACATTTTGATGATAATTATTCATGAAAACATTAATCTTCGTGGCAGTTTTTCAGTTTGGTTAAGAATTCTTCAAAAAGGCACCTGAAATTATTTGAGGAATACTTCCAGTATAATTTAGAAAGAAAAAAAATGACTTTGCTTTGTTTTTGGTGTCAGCAAAAATTAAAATGCGAAAAACCACCCAGTTCTCCTTACTTTTCCCTACTAACCTATCGCATCTAGAAAGGAATACCGTAAGCACTAATCTAAACAGGCCTAGATGCAAACCACAATAGGATAGGTCTATGCCTGGATGATACAATGTCAAGAATGAAGATAGACAAGTAATGCAATTGAACAAATATTTCAGGAGTAGCCTAAATTATTTGTTGAAGCCACAAATTTATACCTTTTTTTCAAAATTGGGTGTGGGTAGGACTTTATGTCCTGTATTTCTGCACCTGAGGGGCTAATAAGGACAGACAGGGACCATGGCAATGAGATGAAGGAGGAAACAGCCATTCAACTTAGGCTCGGCCTGGAATTGAACCAGGGACCCATGGTAGTCGTTGGAAGCCAAGCACGCTACCACTGAGCTAGGCCCTCACCTTTTTTTTTCTTAATATTTAGAAAACATTGCTTCAAAGTGTTCAGAGTCCACACTTCAATCTTATGACAATATGTTCTGCAATTAGTCACAGTATTTGTTCAATACAATAATATCAATGTCATATGTACCTTTTGGCTATGCATCAGGGAAACAGGTGCAAAAATGTTTCTACTGTGGACACTTTAATGTGGTGACAATATGATCTGCAATACTCTCAAAATGTTAGTTAAACATGTCAATGCTGTGAAAATATTCTCACAATATTGTATTTGAAGGATTACTTATAAATACGATCTGATTGTGTTAACAATATAATCTATATAATGTTTTTTGGAATATTATCAGAAATGTTGCCGCACACTTTCCTAGTGTCCACACTTTCATACTGCGACAATGTGTGTGATATACAATATTGTGACAATATCATACAATGTTGTGACAAGATTGTCACAATATGCTTGTGTTTGCAGGGGATCTATTATAGAAATGGGCCATAGCAATTAAGCATCTAATGTGACAGAGTGTCCATCCCATGTCACTATTGATAATAAGATTAGATGTTCGCTGGTGGACTCCCAGAAAAATGTGAAGGTCTCTATTCTGCACAATATCAAGGTTCTTGAAATCTTTATACCCCAAGACTTCTGAACCATAGTCACAGGAGCGAAACAGTTTTGTGTAAGTATAATAACCCAAACCATTTAGTTGCTTATGCATATTAACAATAGTCATAATTGAGATAATCATTTATTGGGACTCCTAAATATTTATAATTTTCTACCACACTTATCTGATTACCTCCTAAAGAGAACTTAAACTAAGTTTTAGCCATTGGGGGTTTTCTGAAATGAATCACATCAGATTTCTATGGATTGAATTCAGCCTCCATCAATACAGATTGCAACTCTTCCTCTACAATGTCATCAGCAAAAGCTAGAACAGACATTTTCTTGTCATTCGTTTCTATTCCCACATCCATGTCTTTGATCTCACTGATCACGTCATTAACATAAATCCCAAACAGAGTTGGTGAGAGAACATCACCTTGTTTAACTCCACCATTTGCCGTAAACCGATTTGATTGAGGCATTCATCATAAATATTCTTTACGCTACTGTAGATAACCTTTCATAGTATAGGTAAATCTATTGATTTATTCACTTTTCATGACATAAATTGTAACTAATATTAGCTCGTATTTATTGAATTTATATTGACACACATATTGTAATTTGGTAAGGGGGAGACGATAATACTAATGTTAACTAATTAGTAATGTTTGAGACATGGGGTACATTGGGACACTGGCCATATAAGGATAACAATACAATTAAGAAATCCGATGCCGACCTCAACTTAAGGTATCAGAACATCTTCATATTCTCTGTGGATGCCATCAAGATCAAGTGTTGGGTTCAGCTGTGGTAGCCCATTTCATTTTTAAGTTTAAAGTAACATTTTCATTCATACCTTAGTGTTTCTTAGGACAGTTAAGCCATATCCATATTGTCTTAGTGCCCTTGGTAGAGATTCGATTAAGCATAGTAGTAATCGTACATAGCCTGAATGGAAGAGTTGACGGTTGGTTCTTTGAAAGACCACTGCATTGGGTTGGGTGAGTGTCCTGATAAGATGGTCTAGGTGGCTGTATAATTAACCACAAATTATTTGAATATCTAATATTATCAAAGTATGGTGAGAACGATAAAGATGAAACTTGAGAGGCAGTCCGAGCAAGGAGAGAGGTAATTTTGTCTCCAGGTATTTAAAACTAGTAAAAATTTAACTCGACAATGAGCTCAGGATTTGACAGTTTTCACTGGCTTAATGTATACATCCAGAAAGTCAATTTTTCATCTGATTCTATGTAATTGAGAAATTGTGTAGGAGGTGTTTGTTATTTAATTGTTTTGAAACAGTTTATTGAAAATTGGATCTAAATTATTTAGAAAAAACTAAAGTTTATTGGTGTGCATCCAAGTAATGTAGGAGATTACTGATCTTGTAATTTGCTTTGTGTGAGTAACTGTTTACAGAGTCTGTTCAGTGCAAAAATAAAGGTACAAAATAAAATGTTGCTCACATTACATATGAGGCTATATCACTGAATATTAATCTTGCTTCAGTTTTGATTCTTTTGCCTAACTAGTTGCATCATCATAACAAATATTCATCCTCATCTCCACCCATCCTCTTTTTCAACCTTTTCCATTTTCACTCTGGTCCATTCAACTTTCAAGTGAATAACTTTTATTCATAGACCAGGACAATATACATATTTTTAATTGTATTTGACTGAACAATAGTTAACATGAATAAATTATAAAAATCAAACTATCTTACATAGTCCTCTTTACTTTGCTGGTGAAATGTCTCGTATGTTCTCGAATGTTCCAGCTGATAAGCTTGGGGCGCAGCTCTACAAGTACTGGTTTGAACCATGGTCGACCAGGCTACAGTGCTGACGTTATAAAAGTTGCTTATATCAGGGGAAAACTCCAAACAAATTACTGTAGGCTCTAACTGAAACCAGTTAGAGCCTAGAAATGCCAAAATGATGTTAAAATAAATGTAGGGGCGGGGTGGGATGGGCAGTGAGACATGGGGAACAGTGAGACAAACTCCCGTCTAGTTTAAAAACAATGAAAGTTATAACACTGCCTTTTAGGATTTATGCCAACACTACATAACCACCAGAATGTTCCATTACCTGCAAGAATTAAAAGCACAATGTGTTTGAAATTTCACTCTTTGGGTTTCACACCAGGTAAAGTAATTTTTTCAATCATACTCTTCAGTATTTAGAGATAATGAAATCATCTAATAGTAGGCCCTATACAAAACTTTGAATCGTGGTCTTCATTTCCATATATAATATTAAAACCTGCACAGGGAAGAGTGAGCAGGGGAAGAGTGAGATAGTGGGACAGGGTGAGACAGTCAATTCAAGGCATGCTTGACTCTCGTCGTGAGGCAGTTTTTCGGACTACTTTGTACCCAGTGTCTGTGCCAGGCCAAGTGAATGACCTCAGCGCTATGAGGTATGTGGGTAAAATTGTGTGGACTTTAAGGCTTACCATTTTATCATCACATCTTCCTCCGACTGCTGGTAAAACAATCTGCTAAGCTTCAGACCTGTGGCAATTCTGCATTTTTGTTGTACTATCGGGCCATGTCTCACTCTACCCCCTTAGCTTGTCTCACAGTACCCCACCGATGGGGAACAATAAGACAAATGACTTGCATTGACCTTGCGTTGAATGACTCTAAACCTGAAACTGCTGGAAAGTATGCACAAATATATCACCTATCTACATCTGAAGTGGGAATCCAATTATGACATGATTTCAGAATTTTTGTCATGATTGAACATTTAAAAAAGTGTCTCATTGTTCCCCACTCTCCCCTACTATAATTCAGCTAGGCCTATAGATGTTATTTGCAAAATTTAACTCATTCGTGTGGGATTAGGTCTAATTAATCTAGGTCCCAACGCTGTTGGTAACTTCCTAAACTAGCCTATAATTATTGTCAATAGCATAAACCTATCATAGTACAAATTAATCTTGATAAGTCTATGGTTACATGCGAATATAACATTAAAAAGCAAAACTATAGTGTCAAAGCCTTTAATAAAGCATTAAAAAAGCAACTTTGCAATTAGTTTTAGTGTGGAATTATGCAATATAGGTTTTCTATGTCAATTCATTTTTATTTTTATGATTTTTTTTTATTATCATTATTTTTTTAAATTATGTATTACTATATGAATTTAATTTCAATTATATTGAATTAGCCTCTTTTTCCTTTTATTTATAATGTAAGGGGTGCGCACACAACTTTTTAGTAAGCTAGTGCACATCCCCCACAGTATGCTAATGTCTTTTATTGTTTATGTAATGTACTAACCGTATTGAAATACTACATACTGTTAACAAATAAAACATCTAAACATCTAAAATAACATATGCACTTGAATAAAATGTGCTTAAAAATCAAATCTAGAGGGGGGGGGGGGGAGGAGAAGGGATGGCATGGTTGCGGGGGGCGGCGTTCGCGAGCTCAGGAGATGTGCACATGACTTGTCGGGCGAATTTCACAGGGGGGGGGGGGGGCGAGTTCCTGTGGCATGTTTCCCGGGCGCCACAATAATAAACTAATAAATAATGAACTGCCTTCAAGAAATAGGCCTATTTACAGGGACACTATTTTTTTCCCCTCATTTTATTATGAATTGCCAACATGTAAGCAACAGTCAATTTTAGGCAAGCAGAATAGGTAGACGTCTAAGTTATAATAAAACGGAACATTTGGGTTTTTGTAACCATTGATTTTCCGGTGTAGGAAAATAACACAGCCTACCTTAATTATAATGCTAATCTGACCGAAAATCCTATGCTTGTGGGTGTGCAATTGTAGTGAGCTATGGACTCCAAAAGCATCTTTACTATCTATTTATCCTATTGACATTGCCACATTGGCTCGGACCGCCCAGTTACATTAATTACAAATGACTTTTTAAACCTAATTTAGCTTAAGCTTTATAAATTTTACAGAGATAAAATTTCCAATGCCTCTTGAAAGTAGTAAAATCATAAAATTGCCTGTAGTGGGGAGCATTGAAAAGGCCTATATATGTTATCATCCTATAGATTAGGTCCAGATGGATCTTGAAGATAACAAACATTAGACATAGGCCTAGATATTATTAGCCGATACTAGATTTAAAAATAGACATTTCTGATGAATGTCATCAACAACGCATGAAGTCTAGCCTATTTTCTTATTGCTGATTCATAGAGGTGTTCTAAGAATGACAGAGCTCTTGTGCTCTTAATAACAGAGCATCATGGACTTAAAATGAAATTGCATTACCCGAATCAGAGGGGGAGATAAGGCTGATGAGACGAGCTCTATGGGTGATGCTCATTTGCATAACGGGGCTTCTGTCAAAGATCCTGCAATCCGATTGGCTGTTGGGGTGGGAACTGCGCTGTGATTGGTGGATGAAGATCTTAAACCACGCCCACTGGCTTGCAGCCCTACAAGAGAATTCACACTCCCTGATCAGACTTAATACAACGAATCCTGCCAAGTGTAAAGCGTAGCCTGTGCACAGCGCGATTGTGGACAACTCTGAAGGGACTACTTTGGCTGCAGTGAAGGTGCAACTTGCTGAATTTGTCTTGGGAGAGCTTCCCCTGCAGCTTTAGGCCCAAGTGTCACACGCAGGTAAGTTCAAAATGTTTTCTTCACTGCAGAGCTTGCGCACAGCAGAACTACAGAGCAGCTCAGCATCCATGGCAGCAGCCTTGTCACTAAGTTTCTATGTCTTCTAAGCAGCAACAGCAGCAGCAGAAACCAAGCTTCCTGCTGCAGGAGCTCTGTAAGATGGAGATCTGCATCATTACAGAATCTTTAGAGATCTATGTCTTCTATCCTTCCCGTGAATCCTTTCCGAATCCTCTCTGATTCCTGAATCCCTTCAGAATCCTTGCCGTGTGACAGATCATGACATGAGCGATACCAACACTGGCTGATTCTCTTATCTATAATCTACAGTAGGCGACGATATTTTTGCCCACAAACTTGAGAGCCCTGTAGCTCTTACAGGTTATAGCTTCTCCCCTCAGCTTAGCAGGCTGCTGCACTCCACGAATCAGGCACACAACAGCATCAAGGGACGACCTACGACAGAGCCCTTGTGTTTATAAGGCATCACACCAGCTTGTTGCCACCAAAAGATTCCCTATAAATATACATACAAATCGAATCAGTCTAAATCAGATTGGGTGTTGCCACGGCGTTCGCAGGAGAAGAGCAAGAGATGCAGCTGAAGCAACCTGCATCCCTCAAACTGACTTAGCAGCCGCATCATTTTGGCAACAGCATCTCTCAACAGCACAAGCAGCAGCAACTTCTCTGGATATAGAATTTTGGAGAAACATCAAAACTCAATGCTGCTGAAACATTATTTCTTCACCAGTCAAAACTGACTTGGTCACATCATTTTGACAAGAGCATCTCTCAACACCAGCATCAGCAGCAACTTCTCTGGATTTCTTTTTTTAGAATTTTGGAGGAACATCAAAAGTTCATGCTGCTCAAACACTCTGCATCACTCAAGCTGACTTTGCTGCATCATTTTGCAAAAGCATCTCTCAACAGCAGTAACAGCAGCAGCAGCATCAGCAGTTTGGAATATTCTTCTCAAATTCTTAAATTTTAGAGAAACATCAAAACTTCACTCAGTCTAGGAACATCTTAGACATTAGATAACCGAAGACTTGTGGTGAAGGTGGTGTACTTCAAGGATCAAACTGACTTCAACAATATTTTAGCATTTTTGAACTTTTGGTGATTTTTGGGATAGTATCTCTACCCAGGATTTGCATATCAGTGAATGCTAATAGCTTTTCCTTTTAAATTTTGGAGTTCAACTGTGGATCTGATTTATTCATTCAAACCTTCATCCATACACTCATTCATTCATATCAGGAGTCATCAATTTCCTTGTAAATTCACCTGAGGATGAAGATTTTGTTTACATTAAGGATGAATACAGTCATTATAAAACATAATTTTAATATTCTGTGGAAGGAAAATGATCTCTGACATGCGCCGTTTTGGAAAAATAAACTTAAGTTTTACCACAACTACCTCAAACTCCTTCAGCTAAGACTTGGAAAACTGTTTTGAACAAGGAAATTTCCTCCATAAAATCTTTTACACAACAAGCTCCCAAATCTCAAGTCTACTAAAATCAACCCACCCTGGATAGAAATTGCGCTAATTACTCGCACAACTAAATTCAAGGATTGTTTCTGAAGGTGGTGTACTTCAAGGATTAAACTGACTTCAACAATATTTTAGCATTTTTGAACTTTTAGTGACTTTTGGGATAGTATCTCTACCCAGGACAATTATTTTACAGCAATCCACTAGATCACAATTCTACTTAAAAAAAAAGAGCACAGAAATTGTGCTTAGTTTCACTAGGAAACGGAATTCAAAGGATTGTTTCCACTTTAAGACTACATTTTTCGTCATGTTGAACGTTAGAATGACGTTAGACGTGCCTCTCTGCGGCAAACCAAATGCTTACCAGAAACCACAGTGCGTAGAAATATGTTATGTCCATTCACAACATGTTATGTTCAATAGGACACAACAACGTACGTGTTTTGTGGAACTGTACTGTCTTGCGGTGCTGTCATGTAATGTGACGATCTTGACGACTCATATTTTTATTTTTTAATTTAGCCACAGTGAGCAGTGATATGTCATGTCCAATGCCTACCAATGTATAGGCCTTCACATGTTTAATTGAACACAACGTGTTCTGTTGAAAACCTGTCTCTTATTGTCATGTAATGTAACAATTGTGACATGTTTGTACTTTGAGTGACTTTTCTGTCCAAAGATAATTTCAATCAAAGTGACTTTTCTATGTTACAATGGTACCTCAAATTAAGTCCCTCTATTCAAGAGTTTAAGACCCCCTATACTATGACCAGATTCAAGAACCATCCCGAATTCAAATCACCTCAATATTTAGTGTTCAAATTCAAAATTTTATTTGCACTCACAGCAAAACAAGTTGACACATGTACTTTACAAAACATTAACAAAAGTACACGTTAATTGCAAAATTACAATAAATATAACTTTTTAATACTGGGAGTGCCTGGGACAGACACTGAAACGTATGGGTTCCAGCACGGTAACAAAATTTCACTTACCTACCCTAGTAACACGTTTTTGATTGTAAGTTATGACATAACAAAATGTTAATGCTGTACCAGTCACTCTCGACATTAAAAATATCTAATTAAAGAAAATTGTCTTCAGAATACATACATTTTAGACAAAGTTTTCGGTGACCAGTATTTTAACTAGGCCTACTGCACGGAGTTAGATTGTAGGCATGTCAGCTAAAATTCCCTTCACTATTAATTTCGAGCAGCTTGGGAGATCCAAGTCTGCGTCGTTTGGACATTTAATCCGCCAAAGATCCAAACATGGGGTGTTCTGGCCTGCTGTCACCTTTTCCAATTAGCCAAATTTTCTATTTTCTTTCTTTGATTGACGTCTTGTGTATCCTCTAGTTTATTTACAAACCGAGTTTGGATCACTTGAGATCGTCCGAGATGCTAAAAATAGCCGTGCACATGGTTAAAGATCGAATAGGTCTATTTGACTGCAACTTTGGTACATGACATTTCAACTTTCATTTTATTGGCTATCAAGAGGAAAGATATCATACTCTATATATCTATGCTCTACTGATGTCTGTTTTCACGTCAGTGTGCAGCTGAATTAAATTTAGATGAACTATATCTCTTGTACTAAATCTATCAATTGCACCAGCTGTATTTCTTACAGATATATCAACTTGGATATGATTGAAATTAAGCAATGAGAATTTAATTCAATGCACTTTTATTTATTAGACTACACAAGCTTAATATAATATTATATGAATATACACATTCTACGGGAAAAGTATAAGTAAATATTACATATTTTAATACAGGTGTGGCAGGTGACATCAGATGACGTATGTGCCTTTTACGTAACGTTAATAATTCTTGTGCAGATTTAAAATATTAAAAGTTAAATATGGCTTAATATATGTTATATAACGTTCTATATACAGTTAATAAAATAACAGTAAAATATCAATTATTAATTTTAGGCCAATATTAGGCCATCTGAAGTGAACATTGTCTCAAACTAATTAATAACACCGTGGGTATCTCATTTTCATGTTTCACTGTATTTTAGCGAAGTAATAGACCTACAACATTTTGTGACAATTTAAATATCAAAACATTTATATTGACTGCGTATAGACGTCTATTAATAAGACGTTGAGAGATTGCCTGCTTGATGAGCACTGTCAGTCACTGACAGTTAGGTATTAAAATCTCATGGAATGACAATTTTATGAAGCCATACTCATAGACTTACTGCATAGAAGGCTTGGAAACAATATTTAGTCCATCCTGACAAAGCCGAGATTATGCATGTCTGCAAGTGTCCCTTTTTAATCTCTCAGATTTGCAATTTTGCAACATTATTGTCATAAAATTGTCATTGGAAAGATAGGAAACTTGTAGGTTCTTATGGGTTAGAAAGTTCGTGTTTGACTAATTAGTGACATTTCTGTGTTGCTCCAAGCTCTATATGATAAAATATGGCCAAATATTGAGTGGACATTATTTATAGCCATTACTATACTACTACTTCTACTATCGACCACTTCAGTGACTTTTAATGTGGAATTATTCTATCTATCTATCTATCAATCTATCTATCTATCTGTCTATCTATCTGTCTATCTATCTATCTATCTATCTATCTATCTGTCTGTCTCTCTATCTATCTATCTATCTATCTGTCTATCTGTCTATCTATCTATCTATCTATCTATCTGTCTCTCTATCTGTCTATCTGTCTATCTATCTGTCTGTCTCTCTATCTATCTATCTATCTATCAATCTGTCTATCTATCTATATTTCTATCTCTCTATCTGTCTATCTAGCTATCTATCTATCTGTCTATCTGTCACTCTATCCGTCTATCTATCTATCTGTCTATCTGTCTATCTATCTATCTATCTATCTATCTATCTATCTATCTGTCTATCTATCTATCTATCTGTATGTCTATCTATCTATCTATCTATCTATCTATCTATCTATCTATCTATCTTTCTGTCTGTCTGTCTATCTATCCAGCTATCTATCTATCTGTCTATCTATCTATCTAACTACCTATCTATCTACCTATCTATCTACCTATCTATCTGTCTATCTATCTATCTTACTAGCTATCTTACTATCCATCCGAGTTACTTTTCAGGGATTATTTTCCCTATCTTTTCATAAAATCCGGGTATAAGGACATGCATTATTACGAATATTGAAAACTAACAGTCGGGGGTTCCCATGCAGCATTTAACTGGGGCCACGCGCTGCCGATGTAGGAATTGACACTTGACCAAAATCCCTCGTGTAAACAATTTGCATAATGTTAACTCGAGTACATTCACCCAATGTGTGTGGCCTGTTTCTTGAATGGAAGTTTTTCTTAGGATTTTTGTGGTTAAACAATGACAGCCATTCAACTTTCTTCTATTTGTTTTCCTATTTACAATTGTGGCCCCTTTAACAGCTTGGGATCAGTACTCTGACAATTCGCTGAGAGAACTGTAAACTTTAAACGCCTTACTGTTGAATAATATTGAGTAATTTAATTTTTCAAGAACTGTTTGAAGTGTGGAGCTATAGGCTGAGATTGTATCTTTACAAGTTTGTTCCTAATCCTTTACTAGGCTGTTTAGTGTATATATGTTTGGTTTTATAAACATTTAGAGTAGTAATTGATTGATATACATTTTAAATGATATAATAAATTATAATAATTCGTAATTTTAACATATATTGGGGGGGGGGGGGGGTTGGCAAGTATGTAATAGCAGTAGGTTTGAATTTACAGTATTGTCAGATTGTCAGTTCATCATTACATCTGCCTTTTGTATTTTTTTTTTAAATCTTACGCATACTCTATTTATTGACCAAGGGACCAAAATGGTTTCAGATAGTAGTTCATCTATACCTTGTATAGATATCCGCACGCAAATTATATGCACATTTCACATTTGCAAAACATATTTTTTGTAATAGATAGATACGTAGGCCTATATATTTATCTCAGGTATTAACAAAAGTTGCTTGCTTAATAAATAAACGCGTGAATAATATATAATAACACTCTAAATAATAACACTATTTTAAAGGCACTATATAATCTTGTATTGAGCGGTATTTTAGAAATTTTATCACTTCTAAGATCAAATATCAATTCACCGTCTCACACTATTTCAAAGTTTGTCACAAAGTCATGAATTAAATTAATACAGAATTAAAGTCAAACACCTTTTAATTAAGTAAGACTCCCTGACTGCCCAGGACACTGTTGGCGTACATTCTTTTCCCCGAGGGCAGGACCTTGTCTGTCAATTTGTTTATTTTGACAGATCAAGAGGGCCTTGTTTTTGGACCTCCCCGCAGAGGGCGCTGTCAATCTCGCCAAACCACGCGACAGACGAGAATGCCAATCAAGAAATGTCCGACCAGTGCCCTCTTTTGTTTATCTCATTAAATTGAAACTAAAGGACAAAAGTTTACCACCATTTGGAGTCAGGATCCATTGTATTAGGTCGTCTTGAGATTTTGTAGTAAGTGTTAGCAGGTGGTCTAAAATACAAAATAGTTTTTCTTTCTTTCTTTCTTTCTCCATCATGCAGGTCTACAATATTAATGTCAATAGGCTTATATCACAAAACTTGTTTTAAATTGATCTTTAGGCCTATGAAGTACAACATTAAGTTTCAACACAATATTTTATGTCTCAAACAATTAAAAATCCATTATGTGTATTTATTGCAGAGATGTTTCTTGTTTTTACGTTCAAATTTATCAAACGTTTTAAAATTTAATGTCCTGGTCAGAGTTTTTGCTCATATATACATAATCACATTTAATCCCAAGTTCAGATCTTGACTGTGGGTACTGACAACATTTGCAGTCCACATTTTTTAAATTTATACAAACACATTTTTACAATTTATGATATAAATTGCAGCATTTACTTTGGTATTACTAAACTCACACTGCAATCCCTTATGAGCACAAACTCTATTCAGTTAGTTACATAGCCCTTTTGATTCTTACCAAATTATATCACTAGGCTCATATAATGAATGATGTTCATGGGTTGATATTTCAATCATTAATTTTTCAGAGCGAGAATGGAGAGCTGCTACCTAAGCATGGGGGGCGGAGGGGGGCCGGGCGGCCACGGAGGTTGTACCGGGGGCGGCGGCGGAATTGGTGGCGGAGGGGGGAGCCCTGGTCCATCTTATTACACTTCATCAGCAGCCGCGGCGGTTGCTGCAGCAGGGGAATTATGGCGGACATCTCCCCTTAAACCAGGCTCCCCCGCATCAGCTTCAGAGGTCTGTGGCCCCCCGAGATCCTCAGTTGATCTGTCGGTGAACACATTCACAATGCCCCCCTTGGATATAGACCCACTCAGTAATTTCTTCTCATTTTCATCACCAGCTTACAAGTAAGTTCATTAATTTTTTCGCCCTCGATACATTGTAGATTTCTACTATTTGAGGATAATTTATAATAAGTCGGTGTTAAATAATATTTCTGTAGTAACCGCAATAATAGGTCATGGTTTTGCAAATGAATTAATTCCATTCAAAATTTGCATTTTCAAAGAATGTGAACACATTAATTTTTAGATTTTATCTATTGACTTAAATTCTGTACATGCATGTATGTATTTTATGTCGGCCTATTCATTAAGAGCCAGCCTTAAGAACACATTACTATTAAGAACTTTTTTTTTTCCACTGAATCTGTATTCTAACAAACATAATTGTATAATCTGAGGCAAATAGGCATATTTTCAAACCATAAAGTTTGCATTCATTGTGATCTCAATAACAGTGTACATTCATTCATTAATTTATAAATATAATATTAATGTTTTTTTACAATATCAATAGTATAATTTAGTACTTTCCAGAATATTTGAAATTATGATAGAATATTTATAATATTTATTCTATTTACATTTTTATGTTATTTGATAAAATATTTCAAAATATTACAATATTTCCTCTTATTTTATCAGAGAATTGTCAGTATTCAAAGAGAAAGGTCCCCAGGACATAGCGGACGCCTTGCTGTCATTAAAACACGCCGTGGTTCACCCGGGGATGAACGGCCAACTATCCCCACTGTCCCCGGGCCTGCCACCTCATCTCCCCCAGTCAATAAGCAGTGCGATGGCCCCTACTTCATCACTGTCATCTTACCCCATGTCCCATCACCAGAGCCAGCTCCAGTCTTATGGTATGTTGAATTTTTATTTTATAATCTGTAAAATTAATTATAATCTACTAAACTTCACATTTACTGGTCCAAAAAGAATATTGAGATAAATGCACTTTAAGAATTGGTTACAAATTCAAACTGTTATTGAACACCGAAAGATTTTCAGACATTTTCATAATTTGATACAAATTCAAAATTGTAATTGAAGTGATTTCACTGGTATAATTAAGGTGGCATTAGAATCTATAGTGACATTTGAAATATTGATATCAGATGAAATAAAATAGACATGCAGTACAATAGTGAGTTAACTGCAATAGAATAACTCAAGAAACAGACGTAATGATGAGATGTTAGGAGTCCACACCTTGTTACACATTTACCCCATGGATGGGGTCTTCTACTGGCCTAAGCGTAGATCTACAAGGCACCTCTAATTTAACGTCTTCTGCAATCGAGACACCTAGCTGATATATTTTTGCTATCAACTGTACAATTCTCTCTTTTCTTTTGTAGGTATGGGAGGACAATATGGGTCACCCCCTCCACCCCCTCCCCCAGCACCCCAATATGGGGACACGGGGTCAGGTCAAGCTTCTCCATGCCACCCTCAGGCCCATCAGCCCCATAATATGTTCCCAGCTATGAGTGTCAATGTGTCTATGAACATGAACGTTGCTATGGGCAACCAATATAACACAAATCATGGTGTAGGCATGGATCAGTGGGGTCACCATCACCCTACCCATCACCAAACAAGTGCGCAATACAGTCCTGCTGCTGCGGCTGCAGCAGCCCAGATGACGTCACAATACCCTGGTTATGGGCATCATCATCACCACCACCATCATCACCAAAATCATGCCTACAGGTAAGATAGATTTTATTTAATTTGTCCAACTCACAGTGTAACTAATATGCTGGGCACTCTAAAAGTCACCCGAGAAAAAGATGTGAACATTAATAGAGTCTTTTTACTGAACAGCCCTGAATTCAGCAAGACATAAGTCTTTCCTCTCCTCTTATTACTCATTTTGCTTTTCAGAAAGAGTAGGTAATAACTAACTGATTCCATCAATATAACTTTCTCAGAAAAATAACAAACATCAACTAAATGATGAAGTGTCAAGTATATATTAAAATGCACTAAAATACTGCTGCTAGGATGCACTTTGCTTCAGCCAATCACAGCTAAGGGCGGGAACTTTTTCAGCCAATAGAATTGCAGTATTCTGTTTTAGCCACCTGGTGAAAATCCACTATTTTGAATCCTACTGCAGATCCCAAGTTGCGTGAACATTTCGTGCAAAAAATGAATAAATATTAAATAGATAAATGTTAAGGTCAGATAAGACCTGTGATATTACGTTTACAATGTTATATAAAAGAGAGAAAACAGACATCGTGAAATTTAAGATGACTTTGGCCGAAAAGTACATACACTTTTTATGTAGCCAACGGACTAGCACTGGAAGCAACTAAACTGCACTGACGCTAATTCTAACACTTTTTCGCTACCGCAACTCAACATGCGGATCAATGTCAACATAGATAGATAGATAGCATGTATAAATAGACAGACAGATCGATAGATAAATAGATAGACAGATAGATAGATAGATAGATATTCATACTCTTATTATCTTTATTTTGCAGTGCGTCTTACGCGTTCAGTCCTGAACTCCGATCTTCATCCTCGGTTTCAGTGAGAGACATGATGTACTCGCATTCCCACAAACCTGTGTCCTCGCCAGATTCTTATAAGGTCAGTTTAAGTGATGTTTGATATTGGTCATGTATTTACACATGCCGGCATGGGTCCTTAATATTTCATTATCCACTATGATATTTCGTCTGAATACTTTCTATTAGGACTGTTTTCCCAAGTACCAAACCTTGAAAAGATGCACATTTGCAACTGATTTTCTCCCAGCATTTTGACCTATTCATTCATCTTTACAAATGACCTTTTTTTCCAGGACATGTCCTCTAAATTGTACAGTCTCAGCGCCATGCGGCGGTCATCCCGGGGAGGCAGTTCCCCCGTGGGACTCGGTCCTCCGCCCAGCCTCCGGTCTCATCACCCCGTTGGTAGGTGGCTTTTCAATTCAAAGAACATAATCATTCTTTTTTTAATTTATTTTTAAAGAAATAAATCATGATTTTTTATTATATGTTCCTTCTTTCGTTCCTCCCTTCCTTCTTTCCTTCTTTCCTTTTCCTTCTTTCCTTCCCTTTCTTCTTTTTCCTTCTTTCCTTCCTCCCTACTTTCCTGCTTTCCTTCTTTCCTTCCTCCCTTCTTTTGTCCTCCCTACTTTCCTACTTTCCTTCTTTCCTTCTTTCCTTCCTTCCTTCCTACTTCCCTACTTTCCTTCTATCCTTCCTTCCTCCCTTCCTCCCTTCTTTCAGTCCTCCCTACTTTCCTTCTTTTCTTCTTTCCTTCCTTCCTTCCTTCCTACTTCCCTACTTTCCTTCTATCCTTCCTTCCTCCCTTCCTCCCTTCTTTCCGTCCTCCCTACTTTCCTTCTTTCCTTCCTTCCTTCCTTTCTACTTCCCTACTTTCCTTCTATCCTTCCTTCCTTCCTCCCTTCCTCCCTTCCTCCCTTCTTTCCGTCCTCCCTACTTTCCTTCTTTCCTTCCTTCCTTCCTACTCTCCCTACTTTCCTACTTTCCTTCTATCCTTCCTTCCTCCCTTCCTCCCTTCTTTCCGTCCTCCCTACTTTCCTTCTTTCCCTCTTTCCTTCCTTTCTTCCTACTTCCCTACTTTCCTACTTTCCTTCTATCCTTCCTTCTTCCCTTCTAGCATGTCCTTACTTATATATTTTCTTGCTTCTTTAAATTACTTCCTCTATACTTACTTATCACATTCTTCATTTGTCTCACCTAGGTCCCTTAGGGGGTCACCCCATAGGTGGTGTGGACTCCAAGGTCAACTTGTGTCGTATTTGTGGGAAGACATATGCCCGACCAAGCACCTTGAAAACTCACATGAGGACGCACAGTGGAGAAAAACCGTACAGATGCCAAACATGCTCCAAGTCATTTTCACAAGCTGCTAATCTCACCGCTCATCTAAGAACACATTCCGGCGAAAAACCATTCAGGTATTGTAATACGTGTTTTTGTTAATTTGTGTGTGTCTAATATATAGTTTATTAGTTAGTTTTTGAATTGTGGAAATAAGCTATCCGGGGTTTTTAGTATTTTTTGGAGTGGTCAGTTGACTGACTTTTAAGTCATACCCAAAGCTGACTTGGCATACAGGGGCGGATCAAGAACATTTTTCACGGGGGATGGGGGGGGGAGGGTTAACAAATTAAAATGTATTGCGGGGACTGCAGAATTTTTTTAATTCTTTTTCATTAAATGTAGTAGGCATGGGTTTTAAACCCTCTAAGTCCCCCCCCCCCTCAAATCCGCTCCTGGCATAGTGTGAGGGGTAGAATTCAGGGTTTCACTTTCAGTTATTCTAGATGTCTGAAAGTTAGTAAAAAATGTGTGAAGAATGATTGTTTTTACTAACAGTAATAATACTTATATTGTCATTTTGCGTAAAAATATCGAAATACTTGGAGATTTTCAATGAAATCGCAAAAGATGTTTATTAAAGGAAGATTGTTTTCAATCCACAGATGCCCGATGTGTGACAGACGGTTCTCTCAATCATCTTCGGTGACGACGCACATGAGGACTCACAGTGGGGAAAGACCTTACAGGTTAGTGTATTTATTTATAATTTTTCTTAATATATTTCAAATGGGTACATGGCCAAATGTCCAACTGGTGTTTTCATGCGAAGGATAAACGCATGGAAAACGCATGCTTTTTGCCTAATTATAATAAGGCGAAAACCATGTGTTTATCCAAACGCATGGAAAACGCATGTGACACATTTATAATTATAATTATTAATAAATTATAATTAATAAAGTTAGCCATGCTGCACCATCAGTTAAAACTGTTTCACAGATGGCCCATTACAATAATAAAAAAAGTTTTAAAAGCACATGTAGGCATAATTATATTCAGAAAAAAAAAATAAAAATTAAAAATCTGCAATACTCAGATAGACGAATTTAGATATCAAGATAAACAATTTCATATTGGGACTGAAAATGTGTTTTATGAGGGTTCTGCCATTTCCCTTATATATTTGTATTGACAAATTTCATGGGTGGTCGAAATGACTGATTTAGGTTTAAAAAAAAGGGGGGGGGGGGAATAATTTGCTGACTTGGTCCGTAATATGGAAATTAAGTATGAAATTAATCATTATTTATTTATTTACATATCTTATTTATTTATTTCTCTGACAGGTGTCGAATGTGCAAGAAAGCTTTCTCAGACAGTTCCACTTTGACCAAGCATCTGCGCATCCACTCCGGGGAGAAGCCATACCAGTGTAAATTGTGTTTGCTGAGGTTTTCTCAGTCTGGTAATCTCAACAGGCACATGAGGGTACATGCTAATAATGCGTGATTTATTTAATGTTTATGTTAATAATTACTATGTAACTTTGCTATTAGGACCACCAAATATTATATTAAAAATAAATAAAGTGAATTTCAATATTATTGTTTAAAACCACCTCGAATTTTCGACATTTCTCTTCGTTTCATGGTCACATTGTAAATATGAAATTACTAAGACTACTAATTATTAATAATTAGGACCTCTTTAATAATTCACTATATTTAGACCACCTCTAATTTTAGACCACTTTTGCATGTCTGAAAAATGTTATTTCAATGTTAGAAAGTTGCAGATATAATACCACACAGCCAATAAGATTGGTCATTTCAATAATGGCAATATTGAGATCACCTCAAGTTTTAGACCACTTTTCTGCCAAATTTCATACCAATGTTAGGAACTTTCAGAAATAAGACCACCTCAATATTAAGATCACTTCAGTGATTCCCAATGGTGGTCATAATTGTTCGGTTCCACTGTACTGAGTACATGCATGTTTTCCTCTTTCAATATGGTCTCACTGATTATTACAAGTTACAAGTTAATGTCCCAAAGAAAACAAAGATTACAGATGTACTAATTAATATATTGAGCAGTTCAATCCAATTGTTTAAATTGTTAAAACGTAATTTTGAGTCCGAAAATCCATCATTATATAACAGTGACATAATATTATTCAAGATCTCCATGTAGATTTTTATAAAGGGTATCAGGTCGAAACGTCCGAAAACCGAAACGTCCAAACCCATAAAGTCCGATTCCCGCTTGCGGACGTTTTGACTTGTATTCTTTAAAAAGTGCTTTCAGGTCTAGCTTGATTGACCTCGAATATATTTACAGATATATAGTAAAACAATTAGGCCTAATTACAAAATTGAAGTCCAATGTATTTATACAGAACACCATAGTATAATACAGGGGCGGATCCAGAAATTTGTTCTCTTTCACGGGGTTGTTGACAAATTAAAATGAGTTGTGCGAGGACAGCGGAATTTTTAATATTTTTTAATTAAGATATACTAAACCAAGGGGCCTACTGTAATACTGTGGAAGCTGCTTTATGACCCCTATTAAGACCACCTCACTATAAAGAAAAACCTATTACTTGCACACGTATTTCTGGCATTATTGCAACCATTTTAATTTATGAATTAAGGTGGTTTTAATAACGTGGTAATTTTTTTTCTAACTTAGTCCTGCTATCTCTAGTCATTACCAAGTAGCATTTTTTATCATTTCGTAAATATATTTGTTACATTATGATGTATATATTAAATATGATTGTACAGCTGGGTACTATATTCCATTTTTAATTATTTGCTGATTCCATGAAAAACCATTTTTCTTATAATTAAATATTTCTTGTACATACATGTATTGTCATATAATTGTACATGTGGATTACTGGTGCTATGCTATAATATCATGTGAAATGTTAATAACTTAATATGTTATTATATCAATGTCATTGACTCATTGTTTGATTTTTGTATGATGAAATAAACGTAATTGTTGTCTCAAAACAATAATCAAATGTTATCAATCATAATTTCGTATATGTAGAAATTCCATTCCTTGAGAAGGAACAATTACATGATTATTTTTGGGTCGTGGGTTGAGGAACTGAGCAGATCCTCCTTAAACCACTGCTTCACTCTACCCAGGTGCAAATGGGTACTTGGCTATAGGCAGTGACAGTTGAGAAAGACCCATGCTTGAAAAGGCCTGTCACAGGTGTAATTGTAAAATCGGTTGAGACCCTGTTGAGTGACAAAGCCTATAAACATTACATTTATTATTGTGATACTTTCTTGACTCCAAGCTTAGCCTGAGACCTGTAGCAAAGACCAGAGATAGATAGATAGATAGATAGATAGATAGAAAGAAAGATAGATAGATAAATAGATAGATAGATAAATAGATAGATAGACATAATAAGTGGTAGTGAGCTGGGCTTCCTACCACTGGGTCCCGGGTTCAATTCCTGGTCAAGCCTATGTTGGATGGCTGTTTCATCCTTCATCTCATTGCCATGGTCCCTACCTGTCCTAATTAGCCAACCAGGAGCAGAAATACAGGATGTAAAGCCCTAATCCACCCACCCACTGTACGCTGTCTTGTGTTTCTGGCAAGACTCACCCTGTCATATAAACCCTGTTTCCATGGGTACCATTAGGACTACAATCAAATACATAATTTGTTCTGAAAATTGGAATAGGTCTAGGACAGATGACACATGTGTAACTCAACTATAATATCTCGTCAACCAATAGCAGTTTGTTTATATCCCAATTGCGCAGTTGAGGAATTAAACGGAGAGGATTTTACAGCCATCAGGTGTACTAAAATGATGAACAGAATTATGTAGGATTCAAAATAAATTTCCACTCGTTTTTCGGTCATATTTTGCATGCAAAAATGCATGGAGCAGCACAAAATGAACAGACGTGTTCTCAACAATTCAAATCCAAACTTTCTAGCTGATAAAAACTTCTTGGAAAGAAATAACATGAAGCTTGCTATATTCTCCAATCAATTTTCTGCTGCATGTAATAATGATAAAATGGCATAAAATTATCACTGCAAAGATGGGAAACTTGCAGTGAATTTCTAGAGAGAGGGGTTTCTATGTACACTTTACACGTAAAAAAATTGGATTTTACTTTTTGGTAACATATCTATTTTGTGCTTCTCCGTGACATATGATTACAAGGTCAAAAAAGAAGTGCCATGGGCATTTATTTTGGATTACAGAAGGTATAGTGACGTGAAAGTACCAAGGCATGGGATGGCATAAAAGCCCAAAGCTGTGGAATTTTATAAATTCAATGATTGGAATGGCGTATATTTTTGGGATTGATTGATGGATTTATTTATTGATGAATTGACTGATTGGCTGATTGATTGATTGATTGATTGATTGAAGTCTGTTTTAAATTTTGTATCTCTATTTAATTAAGGGTGTTTAACAAGGTTGATCACTCAGTAAATAAGTGGCCTAATGACGTATATAGGCCTACTGGTTTAGACCTACAGTAAGTCTCACTTTCTCGAGTGCTCCTAAAAATCCTTCAAAACTGTCCCATAGGATCAAAAAGATGGGGTAATTAGTTGGTTTGGACAAGTTTAATGCTTGATCGCAAACCGCGAGTTTGACGGGGGAGACACGGGGGTCTGATATCAGAGAAAATCCTAAAAGCAGACGACACTGTTGTTTCTGGGGGGAGCACGTGGCCCCGCCCCGCCCCCGCCATTGGCGCGCTCAACGGGGGAGGGTAGATAGTAAACGGAACCCCCTTAGTGTCAAGTTGCCCCAAATCCGGTGGCCTGTCATCTCCCCTCAAAAGCTGTTGTCAGTCATTGGGGGGTATTGTCATTTTGCGAAGGGGGTATGAGGGGGGGGGGGTTCCTGTGGAGTGAACGTTTTAATTTGTCCTTGCTCAAGAGTAGAAAGCGGAAAATTGGTTGTTGAGACAAGGGGGAGGGGGGGGGGGGGGGGGGAGAGGGAAAAAATCAGATGGATTTTGGATCCTCTTCTTTTGGCCAAACATTTTAGCGAAATTTTAAAGAATTCATATAGAAGTATGCCTATTTCATGCCGAAACTAAATATATGACTCAACAAAGATATCTCTTGGTTTTATTTTTATTTTTTTAATGGCTAATTAGACATTATACAGTGTCTAATTAACTGGTCCCTCTCCCCCAAAAAGCCCCCCGTTTGGCTTACAAGTTTGTTTTGTATGAAAAGTATTTATTGTTCTATTGTCTTAGTCAGTATATCATATTAGTCATATGCGGCTGATTACTATGTACATTAATTCAATAATTATATTCTCTGCTTCAGCAAACTTTGATGAAAAAGGTTGTATAAAACATACCTTAGGCCTAGGAGAGGCTTTCATCATTTGCAAAACTACCCTAGTTAGTGAAATGGGGGGGGGGGGGGGGGTTGGGTGAGGGGGCGGGGTAACCTGGGCGGGCTCCTAACACTTTCAACGGATCACCCATGTGGTGAGTTCTGTGAGATCAAGATGCTTTTCTAAACCCCCCAAAAAGCAGCAGCCAATTTGGTGAAAATACCAACCAACCACAGTCAATGAATGTTTTGTATTTTTCCTCATAGTACATAACCACAAAGGCCTAGAGGGCGTACTGGTATTGCCCATAACATCTGTACCATAGATCATACCATAGATTACACCATGCTCCATAGATTACACAAAGGATTACCACGGATAGCATTGTGAGTGACAGCCAAAGATCACGCCCTCACTTTGATCCGACATTACCCCAACCAATACTTTCAATTATGTAATGTCATAAGATCACCTTCCCGGAACCACCCTACAATCTGTTGCACATCAGTGCTGCCACCTATGAGCTGATTCTGATAACATAAAAGATCTTCAGGACACGGGATCCAAATGTTTGATCTTTGGATCCTTGATGCAAGGGGGCATTCAACGCTTGAAATCCACTAACTCCAACTTTCCATTTGAACTGTTTGAAGTTCATAAATGCAGTCTGATACAATCATTTTCTTTTTCTTTTTAAAAGTGTTTTCTGTTGTTGGACTTCAGAAAACAGCAGACTGTTGATGCTAATTGTTTTAAAATTACTCTCATTGTTCATTGCCTAAAATTACCCTAATTGCTTGTTATTAGGAGACCATTGTGAAAGTACTTTTGTTTCGACTTTCAATGAATAGAAGTTGAAACATTTTAGGCTTTTCAATTCAACTCTTCTAGCACTATGATGTCTGCTTTGGTACTGTTGCCTTTTATTTTGTTCAAATTGTTCCTGATCTAAATCATTCGGAAAATCGGAAACAATAGAACACGACAGTTTGACAGGGAAACCCTCTTCCCATTTTTGCACCTGGCGGGAACCCCCCCCCCCCCCCCCCCCCCCCCCTCCCTTCCCTTCTCCAAAAGATCGTCTGCTTTTGGGGGGCTCAGAAATGAGCGGGAAATCGAAGCGTGCAGACGACTTTTATCAGCCAATCTCCACCGGCCACTGTTTGGGTTCTCACGAATTAGCTCAGTTGCGTCATTGGGGGCAATTACGTAACAAGGGTCCGGATGACCCCATTGTGCAATGACCGTGTCAAAACAATGCTCACATCTCGACCTCCACGAGACTTCAAGAAAAATTGGAAGGAAAGATGTCGTCTGCTTTTCGGAAGATGAATGGAAAACACACGAAACCCTACCACTAGGGGGCCCTTCTTTTTTCTCGTAAGATCGTCTTTAGCGAATTACGCTGTACTTATCCATTTATCAGTGACCCAATCAATCCCAAGCTTGTCTTAATAATGTAAGCAGACGAAGCAACAAAAAGAGCATCTAAGAAAAAGAAAGAAACAGGTCGACAGGTTATCAATAACAGCATCAACATTTGAGTTTGATGATCTGAGAAAGGAAAGCATCATTTTGGCCGACATTTGTGATATTCGAATGCGGGGTCAATCTTCAAAAGATGATCATGTTAGAAAAGCAACTATCTTCAAGGAATTAATGAAATAATAAACCAATTATGATGGAAATACACACAGATAAGTCACATGTCTCTATTTTCTATTAATTAAAAAAAAAAGGCCCCTAGACAACTAAAGACAGGCTTACATGGTGTATATGGACTTCAAGTAACGACCATTCTGATGCATAAAAATGAAAAATTTGAATATATAATTATTCTAAGTCACACTCAAATCTAAATTTGCACAGACAGAGACATAGATGGATTGGTGTTGCCCAGAACATCAGTAGAAAGCGGAAAATTGGTTGTTGAGACAATTGCAAATATTTGTAAAATAGCATCGAAGTGCAGCTGCAGGGATCAAGATCACCCTATAGACACAGATCTGCATATAATACATCTGCAGTTACGGTTCTCCCATAGCCATTTTGACCGACAACATCTTTATCTAAGCTGGTAATCGGCTTTGGTGAATATTGACTACATAAAAGTAATGTTTTTTGACTAAGACTTAAGTCTTTATAAATGTCTATATAGATGAAAAACAGTCATATTCAACTAAAAATGATTGGCTGCTTTTACTGGAATTCTGTTCAAACAGATTTCAATTGGTTTTTGTTCTGTTTTTTAATGTGGACATTCCAACTTGGGTACATGCAATTCATGAAAAAGATAGGCTACCTAAACTGTGAGTTTTATTCTTAGAGAGGTATACACTTTGTATTAATGCCAACTATTAATTATATTAGTTCGAATTCTAAATTTTCAGTTGATTTTAAAAATATTTTTTGTCAGACAGGTCTATAAAAACTTTTGATCACTTTTCAAATTTCAGGTTTATTCAAGCCTTGTCCAAGTAACCTTCCTGTCCCACCTGGATTTCAATTAATCAGAAAACACGACCTTGCTGAGATCACCAACGCAGTTACCCTAATCAATCGAAAGGGATAATCCTCGATCAGTTTTGATCCGACCGCTGTTTGTAATGACAGTTCTCAAATTTCAGAACAAATCCCCCTCGCGGCCTCCATGGGAGTTAAGCTGCAACAAGCGACACCCAGCGGTGAGCTCAGGAAACTCGATCCCGTGTTTATTAATTTGATGTCAAAATCGCTGGACTTCATTCTACGAAGGCTGAGGAAAGTGATTTATTGAATTTCCTGGGATATATGCCTATGAATTAATAAAGCCCAACAGCCCACGGATTGTGCTATATCGAGCCATATGCCTGCATTGCAAATTATTTAATTTTGGCCTTATTACCTATATGAGTGCTTATTACCGATTGATTGATTGACTGACTGATTGATTAATTGAACGATTTTAACTCACTATTTGCAGACAGTTAAAGAACACTGCAATAAGCAAGAAAATAGGGCCACTTATATTCTATAAGAATTTCACATTAGCAAAAAAGTGAGTCTTTTAAAAGAATCACCGAGACACAAAATATCCAAATTATTATATTTAGTAATTGTGTTAGCAATATTGGTAGAATTTATAATAAAATTACCCCTATCTTAATTTATCCTATACTGAAATAATGTGTGCACACACTTTTATTAACCTAGACACACTGTTATTTGTTCACAATGATAATTTTCACTGATTAATAATATAATAATATTTATTCTTTTTGATTGAGTAAATCATCGCAGATAAAAATCCAAATTATTCATTTTCAATGATGTGAAATGATCGTAGTAGGCACTGATACGTATATACTGTCCAAACAATATTTATTCAACCTGTTGCAAAATACCACAAGAAATGACAGCACTGCTGCTGGGCTAAAATTACATCGGCCTAAAATTCTTTGTTTCAATACAAGAATAGAATAGAATAATCTTTGTTCAAAGTCGACATGAGACAACAATAAAATTAGCTCAAAGTAAAACAATAACAATAAAAACTAATTAAACCATAATAGGGATTTTTAAAATATCATAAAATGCAAACATTGCAGCAACATTTTAAACCTTCCCATTTCGAAAGTAACTTTTTAAAATCTTTAAAATCTAAAGCTTCTTTAAAACTTGATGGCAGTAAATTCCACAGATGAGCACCATAATATGAGAATGTTCTCTTTCCATACATAATTTTGTTAAAACGTGGTATGACTAAGATACAAGGGTCTGGTAACTCTCTTGGCATATCTTCAACAACAAAAATATCATTAATAAACTCAGGATTTAAATTATGCACACATTTAAACTCTTCAATGGCTATACATTTTAAACGACTTAGATGCATAGAATCGTAACCTGTGACTAATACATATTCAAATAACTAAGGTGCATAACATCGAAGTGCAGCTGCAGGGATCAAGATCACCCTATTACATAACAGCTCTCTGTTCTAACGAGTTCAAAGGGAGCAGTTGATCTTATTTCACAGGTGAATGACTTTACATCAATTAGAAACAAAGATTTTCACCTCTGGCGGCGAAATGTTTACTTTCCTGGGCCAATTCGACTGGAAAATTCCTCAGCTGGGTGGAATGAGTGTTACGTAATATGGAGTAATAAATTTCGAAAAGCAGAAAATTCGACTAATAGCTACTAATAAGCTTATAGAGAATTGTTATTGTAGAAATAGGCACTTCATCGGCTTCAGATTACAGAGTTAAGAGTTGCGTACATTTTCGAGAAGGTGTTAAGTTTCACTTCAGAAAATAGGCAAAAAACCTCCGAAATTAGGAGTTGGGTCAGCAATACGCTGGACGTCGCTGGTCACTTCAGTTTCCAGGGACCCTGAAGATTCAAGGGTCCAGAGCACAGACAGCTTGCATGGTAAATAGTCACAGGAAATAAATAGATAAATAAAGAAATAATATATAATAGAAATAGAAGTAGAACGAAAGAAAGAAAGAAAGAAAATAAAGAAAGAAAGAAAGAAAAGGAAGGAAGGAAGGAAGGAAGGAAGGAAGGAAGGAAGGAAGGAAGGAAGGAAGGAAGGAAGGAAGGAAGGAAGGAAGGAAGGAATAAATAAGAGAAATAACGAAAGAAAAAAAAATGGAAAAGGAAAGAAAGAAAAGTTAAAGAGTTAGACAGAAGGAAAGAGAAGTTCGGACAACTATCAATACAATAATGGCCTACATTTAACAATATTTAAACCACCAGTCAGTGACATGTATTTGCCAGTTCAACTGGTTCGATTTCCTGCCCGGACATTCTTTATGGTACATCTCACGTATCTTTCTCAAATATAGGCCTATGTTAAATTGGTGTTGCCTTGTTAAGTAAAAGACGAAAGTATCTTTGAGCTTCTTTGGTGGGGTAAATGTGTCTTATCGTCTCATTATCTGCTTCTATCAATCTGTCATATATTAAGACAGTATCTCCAGTACAATGAATATTCGACCCAGCTATATTTCTTCAGTTGCCAGTACTAAATGTTTAAGCTGCTGCTAGCTGGTGTCATCCGCAATGAAACTAGTAATTCATAGTTCAGACACTAGGGGTTTACCTGCTTAGCATAGGGTGACACCTGGCGTTAATGGTTTTAGTTACAAGGCCCTGACCTTTTGTTGTTACACTCCACTTATTATTTATAAATATCACAATGATCATGTTTAAAATTATGAATGTTTTAATAGTATGAACAGACTACAATCTTGCTATAACTGTAAAGTTATATCACTATTGTTATACTATAACGTTTCAGATATAAATTAACTTAATATTGAAGTACTTTCTGTTACAAAAAAATTAAGGTACTCTTTGTTGTTTAAAAGTTAAGGACCCTAACCTGCAATGTGCTGCTGCCTAGATACACATGAATGAACATAAAACCCTATATATAGCATCAAGCTTTGTATCAGGCCCTTTAGGGGAATACTAGACGACTCACCGACTTTCCAACTCACCGCCAAAAATAATTGGTTGACTCACTCCCATTCTGTAGTCAACTCACCACAAACATCTGGTCAACTCACCCCAATCATTAGTTGACTCACCGTCACTATATTGGTTGACTCACCACCACTATATTGGTTGACTCACCGCCACTATATAGGTTGACTCACCGCCACTATATTGGTTGACTCACCACTATATTGGTTGACTCACCGCCACTATATTGGTTGACTCACCACCACTATATTGGTTGACTCACCGCCACTATATTGGTTGACTCACCACCACTATATTGGTTGACTCACCACCACTATATTGGTTGACTCATCACCACTATATTGGTTGACTAACCACCCCACCTTAATTGTGGTTTCTGCTTCTCCCAATGTACAGTCAGGAATCTTTATATTATTACAGTTGCTTATGTCATAATAGCAGAAAACCCTATTAATAACAAGATGAGTACATCTATCTGTGCATATCTTAGAAATTAGATAGCAGACTATTCAGGGCAACCAATAACATGAAATCTTATGTTTGGATATTGTGAGTGGTCAGAGATACTGGCAAAACCTGCTGTACCCTGTTGCTGAATCAGTTTGGCTCCTGTGTCTTATAACAGGGAACAATAAACAGAGGCCACCCTCTCTCTAGCAAAGCTCTTGACTTTGTCCTCCATGAATAATTCACTAGAATATTTCAATAGGCCTATTAGTATGGGATATAACCAAAATATCAAAATGGCATACTTTTTTTCCCCCCAAACTTACACTTCCATGGGTATTTGATTCACAATGGAAGATTACTTTATATAAACTTCAAAGTATAATGAATGAGAGAAATGGTAAACAAATACACTCAATACTGAAGTCAGGTGCGTAAATTTATGCATGCTTAAGTAAATGTTTGTTTTTTAAACCTAAACTTGATCGAACTGGAACCAGGAGTGAAATAGAACATGGCCACGTAACTTGTGAATGTTGTTACACTTGAGAAGTTTTAGGGCAAAAAAGACAGAAGTTATTGCTTGTTTGGCTTCAGTTTTGTATACTATGAAGGAAACGGGTAGTCTGTACTGATAACTAGGGCTTCGTGTGGCTTAAAATGGAGTGGTAAGCTTTCTACAAATTCAAACTACACATCCAAATAAGACTGCAAATTTGTATTGTGAATTTCTACAAGCTGCAACTCATTGTGCCCTGCACATAAATTCTACCCAGGTGAGTTCTATTTTACTCATGTGCACTAGGCAATATACCTATGTGTATTTGTAGTTTGTAATATTTTAGTTTTAAACAGATAGATAGATATATCCATATATCTATAGGTAGATAGATAGATAGATAGATAGATAGATAGATAGTTAGATAGTTAGATAGATAGATGGATAGATAGATAGAAAGATAGAAAGATAGATAGATAGATAGATAGATAGAGAAAGAAAGAAAGATAGATAGATAAAGAAAGAAAGATAGAAAGATAGATAGATAGATAGATAGATAGGTAAATCGATAGATAGATAGATAAATAGATAGATAGATATATAGAGAAAGAAATATAGATAGATAGATAGATAGATAGAGAAAGAAAGATAGATAGATAGATAGTTAGATAGAGAAAGAAAGAAAGATAGATAGATAGATAGATAGATAGAGAAAGAAAGATAGATAGATAGATAGTTAGATAGAGAAAGAAAGAAAGATAGATAGATAGATAGAGAAAGAAAGAAAGATAGATAGATAGATAGATAGATAGATAGTTAGATAGTTAGATAGAGAAAGAAAGAAAGATAGATAGATAGATAGATAGATAGATAGATAGAGAAAGAAAGATAGATAGATAGATAGAGAAAGAAAGATAGATAGATAGATAGATAGATAGAGAAAGAAAGAAAGAAAGATAGATGGATAGATAGATAGATAGATAGATAAATAGATAGATAGATAGATAAATAGATAGATAGATAGATAGATTGTTCATTGCTCATGAACACTTTATCATGTAAGCATTGTTCATAATTTGTGCATACCTTTTTTTTGCAACAATTTGCAAGTATACATACAAAAATGCAATGCATATATGCATTCATAGAAAATTGCTTTACTAAAAGTACAAATGTGCATGTATAATGTAAATATATCACACAGTTTAAACTTTGAAACACTTTATTAAACTCAAAGCATATGTAGCAGACTGTACAACTATGCTTCCTGGTGTTTATTTATAATACACAATGGTTCTTTGGTGATGATATGTTACAAAATGTCTCAGAATTTGATTATTTGGGTCTGAAAATAGACAAGAACTTAAACATGAAAGGGTAAATTTATGGCAGGATTGCAATCAACAAGAAAGCCAAGCAAGCTTTCCAATACAAGTGTATATTTCTAGAATAACATTTTATTAAAACTGGAATACTTGCGTGGATTTGTTTTGAACAAGGAACTGAATAGGAGAGTTTGGGCTTTTTCTAGACTTTTGGTTATCTAACCTTTAATGTTATTGTACAATTTAACAAAAGTACAACTTAGCCAAAGATTGAGCAGAATGGGCAGAAGATCAAAAGAAGGCAAAACAGGACAGCAAGAACAATTAATAATAATTATGATTATGTTAATGTAAGCGGTATTTAAGGTTATGAATGTCAGGGACTATTTTATGTCACTTATGATGTTTAAAAGTATACATGGTATAGCAGCTGACTACTTATGTAATGAAATTACAATGGCTGAAGAAGCATTTAACAGATTGACAAGGCATGTAAGTGAAAAATGATGTTGTTATTCCTTTTGTTAATGTTGATGATACAACAAATTCTTTTAATTATCAATGAGCGTATGTTTGGAATAGTCTGCCCAACAGAGTGAAGGAGTGCGCAGGTATAAATGTTTTTAAGATTAAAGCCGAGGAGTATTATATTGCAAGCTAGTCAGTTTATTTTACATGTTAATGGTGCTTTTAGTTCTGTGAATGTTTTTAAATTGTATATACGTGTGCACAGTATGTTATTGATTTTATACCTTTGTATTTTTACCAGGGCCTCATTGCAAAACAGATTCTCTGAATAAGCACACTGAAAAAAATACGTTATAAATAAAAATAAAACGTTTTGAAAGTTTCTTCCTTTTTTGAAGAAGACATGGACTCAGTAAGGCTAGAAGGCAAAACTGCCATTGTGACTGGAGCTAATTCTGGATTAGGAAAAGAAACTGCCAAACAGCTTGCCAAAAGAGGTTAGTAAACATTCATTCGGGGGTTTCGTTGTTATAATAGTGAAGATACATTACTTACATAATTTGTAAATTTCACAAATACCATCAAAACATTTGCAAGGATAGACATAAAATACAACTTACATTCACACGTAATATGGGTCATTCCACAGAAACTGCACCGCCCCCCCCCCCCCCCCCCACGGACCCTCAACTTTCAAATGTGACTATAACATGCAAAATGGTTTTAATAATATTAATGTGGTATGAGGATGGGCAGACCAATGTTAAGATAAAAATACACTCAAGAAATGTTTGCATTTTGGCTCTTTTTGCTGAAAAAAAAAAACAGCAAAAAGGGCATGTCCCACACCTCATTCTATATATCTCTTTACCCTGCTCAATGAATGCAATTTAAAAATCATTTTTATGAAATTCACATAATTATAATCAGAAGAAGCTGAAATTTCAACTGTCGAAGATATCAATGTCACTCCTGTTACCATTAAAATGCTGTTAGATGAAACATTTTTAGGTTTGTGCACTTTTCAAGAGAAGAAAGGGGGACTTCAAGATGTCTGCTTATCTTACACATTTCCAATAATATTTTTCGATATTTAAAGGAAAAGAGTTAGTATTGGCAGGGGGTGACTTTTATGCGCATCGTTCCTGTTACCAAGTTTATAAGGAAGCTATTTATCACAGAAAATAGCTTAAAAGCAATTTCCCTTTCAGGTGTTTCCCTAAATGTCAACCCTGTTACTGTCCTTCCTGTTACCATAATATGACATTGCAGGTCACATAACCAACCAATTTAAATATAAAAGATGAAAAATGTTTTGTTGTCAAGTTACAACACTGAAATGTATGAAAATGCATAAATTTAATGGATTTTTGACAGATTGAAAATTTCATTTTTTTTCACTTGAAATGCTTGAAGTGCATTATTTCTGTGGAATGACCCATATATGGGTGGTATCTTCAAGATAATATGCAGAGTACAGCAGAACCTGCTGTAACAGCCACCTGTATAGAATGACTACCTGTCGTAAACGGCCACTCCCACCTCCTCCAAACTGAATTTTCATTTTATATGTTATCCAAGGTACTCTTCCAAACTGAATTTTCATTTTATATGTAATCCAATGTACTCCTTCAAACTAAATTTTCATTTATTTTATACAATGTACATTATACAATGAAAAATCAGTTTGGAATGTTGGAAGTGATCGTTTGCAGCAGGTGACCCTTTTATGCAGTTGGCCGTAAATTCTATTGTAAGGATTGCATCACTGTGTTTTCTACTTTATGATCTATTTTTTTTCTATTTCCCCAGGATGCAGGGTAATAATGGCCTGTCGCAGCAAGCATCTTGCCATGGCTGCACGGGAGGAACTTTTGAATGACCTTGCCATCAAACCGGATGACCTAGTTTGCATGCACCTTGACCTTGGATCATTTAGGTCTATCAGGCACTTTGTTGACGATTTCTGTTCACGTAAGTCACTAGATAGTCTAAGATAGATAGATAGTATCATCAGGGTCACTATTGGCATGAGCACCATTTGAGAGCTTGGTCTAGTGTTTAAGGCATTGGTAGTTTAAAATACACTTTGTATCTCAGCTGAAGGTTCTGGGTTTGAAATCTGGCCCAAGTGAACACCCTGCATGAGCTACATCTTCCTAAAATAGAAAATAAATCTACGTATGTATGCCAATGACTAGAATTTACAGTATATATACTTTAATTTTGTAACTAGTACACGAATTATAACTTTGTTAATTACTATAACTTTGGTACTATTTAAAAATTGTTACTAGAATTATTAAACTTCTTAATTAATATCTTGAATATTGCTTGCAGATGAGTATCGTTTGAATTTGCTGGTGAACAATGCCGGAGTGTACTGTGGAGCCCAAGGAAGATGCACAACAGCGGATGGGTTCGAAACTCATTTTGGTGTCAATCATTTAGGTACAGTATCAAACAAAAGTCTGTCATAGATTGCATTGTTTGTCACTTTCTTATTATTTATTATCTTAAATAAATTAATTTTATTAACACATTATCTGAAGGCCCTAAATGCAGGGGCAAAGTCACTGGAGCAGAGCTGAATGGGGTAACTGCAGTTACCCCCCCATTATTTTCTATTGAAACACCTTTTCAATCAAATTTGGCAGTTGTTACGGTTGTCTTTTTATCGTTTTGTGGATTCTGTGAGTTACTCCATCTTGACAGAAACTTTACAGCCACAATCCAGCAAAGAGGAGGTGGCCTAGCGCAGTGGTAGCGTAACTACTGGGTCCCGGGTTCGATTCCTGGTCGAGCCTAGGTTGGATGGCTGTTTCATCCATCATCTCATGTAGTCCCTTCAATTCCCGGTCCAGCCTAAGTTGGATGGCTGTTTCATCCTTCATCTCATTGCTATGGTCTCTGCCTGTCCTAATATGCCCAGTAGGTGCAGAAATACAGGACGTAAAGCCCTAATCCACCCACCCACTCGCCACAATCCAGCATTCCAGAGCCGTATCTGGTGAGGCGTCATTCTGTATCTGCCAAGCAACCCATCAAATGAATAATATAACCATTGATAACAGGAACATAAATTCAGCCGAGATCCATACTTTAAGATGGGGTAATTGCAGTTACCGAGTCTGTTACGTACTGAACTTGTTCAATGAATACCATATCTTTTTCCTCTTTTTGCTAAAATAAAATTTTAATTCTAGGTTTTATATTTTCAATTCAGGCCATTTTCTCCTGACGGTGTTGCTGTTGGACAAAATGAAAGCAAGTGACCCATCCAGAATTGTTAATGTCACTTCATCAGGTAACCCACAAATGTTAATTATAGTAGTGTGGTAATTTTTCTGTAATAATAATTAACTGATTAATTGTTGGTGTAGAAAAGTACCTGGTATGTAAATCATAAGTCGAATTCAAATGGACAACTTGATTTCATTCAAGTATAGGCAAAGTTTCGATTTATTGAAAGTTTCATAAATGGAAGAAATAGCCAATGGTCCTTCAAATTTGGTTGGAGTTGTGCAACGATTTAATCAAATTGTGTTGCCAATTGGTTTACTGGGCACGAAGAATCTTTTAATGAGCAGCTAGATTGCTGCTCAATGAAGATCTTTTGACTTCTTTCAAAACTTGCAGGGCATGTAATAGTTATATCCCGAAAAGGAGGGAGTTAAGTAACATTTTTGTTGGTTATTTGCTGATTTGTTTGATTGTTTGTTTTGTTTAAGTGCTGTTACACTCCACCACGTGACCTTTTCTATTGTTCTCAGGTGGGGTATAACCAATGAAAATGTTAGTTAACTCCCTCCTGAGTGCAAACAGAACTTGTCTTGCGTAATTAAGACAGTAAAAAACAAACAATCAAACAAATTAGTAAATATGCCTAATGGAGTATAAGTTAGTTATATTCGGGAGTAAACTAACATTTTTGTTGCTTATAACCAACAAAAATGTTAGTTAACTGCCTCCTATTGGGGATATAACTATTACTTATAATTATATTAAGCAACTAAAGTACAGTTTGCACTCGAGAGGGAGTTAATATTTTCATTGGTTATTACCCGCTGAGAACAATAGGAAAACTATCTGGGTGAAGTACAAACATATTATACAGGAAGTAGTACCACTTTCACATCTAATTTATTGGTTTATCCATGTTAAAATTTCATGATTTAACCTTGAAAAAAAAATGTGTTTTTCATGCCCAGCCCGCATTAGGCTAATATCACATCGTAGGTTTTTGTAATGACATTGAACTTTTGTTCTCCAGGGTGTCACAATTGATAAATTTTAAAGTTAGTGAAAACTAAAAGGTATAATTATACATCCCTACTTGCAGCATACAAATATGGAAAACTAGACTTCGAAGATCTTCAATTTGAAAGGAACTGGCGAAGTTTTCCTGCATATGCAAAAAGTAAAACTGCAAACATTCTCTTCACCGTGGCACTGGCAAACCGTCTGACTGGTGAGATATACAAAGATTTTACCCTGAAATTCACAAATGATTTTTTTCTACATAAATTTAGATTTGGGGCATCTGTGCTTTGTCGTAAACACACATATCAGTACTTACTAAAACTCTTGGAAAGCAATTTAACAGCTGGCCAATTGATATTACTTTCCTTCCACAATTTGTTATAATCTTCACCTAAATTATTCACTGGTCTTGTCACGTGGCACTCTATGTGTGTGCTGATTGGCTATTATAATTTGAATTGAGTACAATATAGAGCACCTTTATCTTTATCCACAAGAGGGTGCCACCTACTATTGCGCCTGATGGTGCTGCCCTCTGGAACAAAAAATGTATAGGATAGATCCGAATGAATAAAAAAAATGAATGTGATTAAACCATTGAATTAATGAATGTGATTTAACCATTTTATTTTCAATTGATAATTCCTTATTCAGACACAGGAGTGACAGTATATGCGGTGCACCCTGGCGTAATCCAGACAAACATAATGCGGAATTTAAACAAGACCTTTTTGTGCCTATTGAAATGCTGTGCAGGAATGCGCTGTTGCTGGCGAACAAGCACAATTCCCGAAGGAGCCAAACCAATCCTTTATTGTTGTCTTGAGCCTAGCCTGGAAAATGATTCAGGCTTGTACTATAACAGGTAAGTCAACCAGTGTGACTGTTCTTTGTTCTTTCTTTGGGTGTATGTATCACAGGCTTCAGCTGGTGATTTAACTATACTGAAATGCATTATGATAATAAATATAACTCTTTGAAAAAAGAGACTTGTATCGGATGTGGGTTGTCAAAATTTGACCAAGGCAGGGTGCGGCCAAAAAACTTGCACCAGCAGCTACTGCTACCTCTTTTGTTATTATCTCAATTAACAGTCATCACATGCAGCTGCAATATTATGCACGAAAGTAATAATAGTCTTAAATTATCTTTATGAAAATATTTGCTTCCTTAAGAATGATAGATAATATGGATCTAAATATAGCACATGCACACTTATCACACCTTCGAGTCATTTTCACTTCGACCATTGCAATACGAGCATTAGATTATGTCACTGATAATACAGATGCGGCATGCTATTGTCTGGCATTATAAAAATATCACAATGACCAATTGCTTATACCCCTGACTAAATGTGGCATAACTTAAAAAGACCCAATGAGCATTTGAGTAACGTAGGGTTTTCCTGAAAGAGAAGATGCCTTGTGCAAATATTTTGACCACACCCTGTCAATGTAGGGACACTGTAAAAAAATTACTGTACTTTTTACGGAATTTTGCTGGTGAATTTTTGCACAGTATCTTGCTGCAAAAATTACAGTTGCAAGTTAGAGGACAAATGGATATTTGCAATAAAACCACAGCACATCCATCTATTAAGTTGTGATGATTACTTACCGTGAAATCTTAAAAATGTCACTTTACCGGAAAATACTGTTGATGAGTCCAATGTTGGGTTTTCTACAGTAAATTTCACGGTATCATGCTATGGATGAGATTTACTAATCTCTCCATAAAATGCTGCAGTATCATGGTGTAGAGTCGTTTTACGGTATCTTTCCATAGAATACGCTGTGAAATGCTGTATATTAGATTTTGGTCTGTTTTATGGCAATCTACTGCATTAATCACGGTAGATTACCATTTTCTTTACCCTCAGCTGTAAATTTTATATTATTATGCCGTGGAATAGATTAACGGTAATTTACAGTATTTTGCTGTAAAAACTATGGTAAAATTTCAAGAAAACACCTGCATTTTCAAGAAAAGTGATTGTCTCCTCTAAAGTCCACGCCCATGTCTAGCCAATGAGAAGTGATCGGCTGCTGACCACTGGGTCCTTGGTTTGAATCCAGCCCATGTTGGAAGGTTGCTTCATCATTCGCCTCATTGCCTTGGCACCTGCCTGTCCTGATCAGCCCTATCTGGTGCAAAAATATGGGACAGCTGAACAGCTGAAGTTCCCCATTTCCAGTGGAGTGAACAGCCTTCTAATATTAATTTATTTGTATTCTGTGTTGTTCAGTGTTAGATCACTGGCTAACGCCTGTGGATATAATACTATACAGAGCAAAACTATATAATCAGATGGCAAACTAACGTATGGTGCCCTGTTATGGTCAGGCCTTAGCTTATGAGAGCTATCAATCTTGCACACTTGGCATGTTCCTAATAATTCTATTGTTAAGTATATATATTTTATTTTACAAAATCATTAAAAATAAAGAAATATTTGTTAAACATAAAAAATACAGCCTGTAAGAACAAGTAACCTCATACTGACGATATTAGGATGCCAGTGTCATATTATGGTTGCCAAAGACGCCCTATTATGGCCACCTTGCTTTATGTGTGATTTGTATTGGAACAAATAACTTCTCCCAGTAAAATAGACTCTGATGTGAAATAGATGAACCAAACGCTCAAAATAAAGCTATTTCTTGTAAATTTGGAATCCAGCTAAGCAAAAATTTCAAGCTTTAAACCTTGATGGCCGACAAGTTTTTTATGCAAACACTTTTTTTGTTGTTGTTTTTTTTCGGTTATTTTGTAAACAAAATCAAACTATGAATGACCTTGCGAACTGAAAAGACACATTTAAAGTTTCAAATGCTGCTGTTCAGTGGTGCAACTGCTCAGCAGATGAAACTGGGGATCATTAATTGAAACTGACCATATTAGGACACTGACCATAATAGGGCACCAAACGTTACACACTCAATGCTCAATATTTGATCCAATATATCTATATGGGAAATATACACTACAGGGAATGTGTTGAGAGAAATGTGATTGGGGTGATCCCTTACTTAAGAGTTTCCCAGATAGCATATCAGTCGCCGTCGTTACAACATCGTTTTGACATTGCTGACATTGTGCCGACATTGAAACGATTTGGAATGCTATCTTGGTTGCAGACAAGATGAGGGTGGGTGGTGGGTGGATTAGGGCTTTACGTCCTGTATTTCTGCACCTGATGGGCTAATTAGGACAGGCAGAGACCACGGCAATGAGTTGAAGGATGAAACAGCCATCCAACTTAGGCTCGACCGGGAATTGAGACAAGATGAGGGTGGGTGTCTGAATTATTGGTTTTGTAAGGTCTGACGATTCCAAGGTGTTACAAACCACTATTTTGTTTGTTTGGCAATGATAAGCTTATTTCCTGGCAGCTGTACCCGTCTCAGTGGAGCGCAACTCCTCTTATGATGCCTGTTGGTATGTGTAGAGCTATGGTAAATTGGTAATTGTAAAATACTTTGTAAGTACACATCACACCAGTCGGAGCAGAACTGACTCCCTTCAATATAATCAAACCTGTGACTATTAATACTTCAGTATTATCAAATATTCATAATGAATAAAAATACACACTCAAAATAAATGTGCCTGGCAAAACAAGTGCCCCAAGGGTAGCTGCCAGATGTCTGAAGAACTACACCAGTCAGTCAATCAGTCAGCTAGTCAGTCAGCCAGTCAGTCAGCTAGTCAGTCAGTCAGCTAGTCAGTCAGCCCATCAGCTAGACAGCTAGTCAGTCAGTCAGCCAGCTAGCGAACCAGTCAGTCAATAATACAGTCAGACAGTCTCAATGTATAATTTCAGTTCTTTTACTGTTACATTTTTCAGTGACTGCACAGTGGAACGTCCAAAAGAATTTGCGTGTGATCCTGACATTGCTGAACGATTGTGGAAAGTCAGCGAAGAATTATCGGGATTGAGAAATAAAGATATGAAACGTAAAAGAATTATCGGGATTGAGAAATAAAGATATGAAACGTAAAAGAATTATCGGGATTGAGAAATAAAGATATGAAACGTAAAAGAATTATCGGGATTGAGAAATAAAGATATGAAACGTAAAAGAATTATCGGATTGAGAAATAAAGATATGAAACGTAAATGAATCTATATATGGATATGAGCTTGATGATCTTTTTTCGCATATATTTTGTATACATTTTCCCCCTATACACTGCCCTCCAAAAGCTTGGAAACGCTATATTGGTAAAATGTTTGCATTGTGACAATGTTGTGTTTTAACATTTATTAATCTGTTGTTACAAAGTTTGCTTTAGACCATGCATTTGTTAAAATGACAAAATATTACCTTTTTGCCAAGCATCTCCATTTTCTGCTTATCAGTGATAAACTATGGCTGTCAGAAGAAACCTATCTATCTATCTGTCTATCTATCTATCTATCTACCTACCTATCTTTCTATCCATCTATCTATCTATCTGTCTATCTATCTATCAACCTATCTATCTATTTATCTATCTATCTGTCTATCTACCTATCTACTATTCATCTATCTATCTATATCTATCTATCTATCTATCTACCTATCTGTCTGTCTATCTATCTATCTATCTATCTAACTATCTTACTATCCAACTATCTATCTATCTATCTGTCTATCAATCTATCCAACTATCTATCTATCTATCTATCTATCTATCTATCTATCTATCTATCTATCTATCTATCTATCTATCTATCTAAACATGAAGCTGTAAAATAATATGTACAGCTGGCAAGCAATCTTTTTTTGATCGCACATTTAATAAAACAAAATTATATGTATACAATTTCATTTAAAAGAACAATAAAATTGTATTTAAGTAAAATACATTTTATTTGTTATATTTACTAACCAAACTTCTGTCACATTTGGTAATTTTTGTCCTGGTAATATATTGCAAATGAAGAATTAAGAAGATAGGTCTTCTGAATATTATTTGTTTTTGCAGCACGAAATGTCTTAATAATCCATAAAGAAGCAACTATTTGAGTGGAATAATCTAATCAATCTATTTAGTTCGATATTGGCACATGCAGTATCATGTTTTAAGTAAGTGCACACATACTTATCAATTACTTAAAATAATTAAGGTCATATTGGAGTTACAAAAACGAGAGACCTGTTAGTGCATGATTTTGTCTCTATTCTGTGACCAGTGTGCCTTTCCAGTGCTGTAACCATGCTGAGACAAAAGAATCAAATGTTTCTCGTGCACACGTGTTAATTTACTTGTGCTCTCGAAATAATTATAAATTTTATTCCTTTATTTACTCGTGCGTACGAAAATTTTTAATTTTTTTCTACCATATCCTCTTTTTACCAAAGCGCATAACTGACATTCGACCTTCGCCTTTCGCATCAAAGATTCGGCCGCCAAAAAATTCGACCTTCACCATGAAACCCGAGGTTTCGACCACGAAAAACTCGAGTTTCTACCTCGAAACCTCGCTCCTAATGTTAAACTTTGACCACGAAAGATAAGTACATTCGACCTTTGCAGCTCGTGGCGAAGTTTCGACCTCGAAGTTGCGAAGTTTCGACCTCGAAGTTTCGACCCTAAAGGTTCCGTGGTTATAATTTCAAAACTTATCTTGAAATTATAACCACGGAACCTTTAGGGTCGAAACTTCAAGGTCGAAACTTTGCCACGAGCTGCGAAGGTTGAATGTCAGTTTTGCGCTTTGGTATCTTTTCGAAGCCCCTGCGCACGAGTAAATTAAAGAAGAAAAAAAAAAATTTCCCGTCTACATGAGTAAATTAAAGAGAAACATTTGGTGCGCACGAGAAAAATTTCGTTTGCACCAGCACCATTTTGTGCACACAAATTCTATCTAAGTAGTTCTGCATTTGTGCTCAAGTTAAAAATGCTGTTCCTTGCAATGAAAAATAGTCCTTGCAGTAAACTGCAATGAAATCAATCAATCAATCACACATATGGTATATCAATTGGTCAATCAATCAATCAATCAATCAATCAATCAATCAATCAATCAATCAATCACACATGTGTTATATCAATTGGTCAATCAATACCTATCAATCTACCTATATATTTTATCTGTCTATCTATCTATCTATCTATCTATCTATCTATCTATCTATGTGTCTGTCTATCTAACTATCTAACTATCTATCTGTCTATCTGTCTATCTGTCTATCTATCTATTTATCTATCTGTCTATCTATCTATCTATCTATCTATCTATCTATCTATCTATGTGTGTATAAGTATAAGTACTTAATTGAAAACCCCATCTTTCTTGCACTTTTAGTTGCTGAATATAAGACAATACATTTTTGCAATCAAGATATATCTAATGAACTTTCTGACATATGTCCTAATTGGCCATTGAATGGAACAGCATATTTTTAACTCCTAATGAAAGAAAAACAATTAGGCCTAGATAAAAGATAGTGATGGAAGTGTGCACCTGTTTTTATCACGCGCACAAAATGTTTCTCGTGTGCACGAAATGTTTCTTGTGCGCATGACTTAATTTTCTCGTGCGAATGGTGCACATGAGTTAATTAAATGGAAAACATCTTTTTTCTTAATTAACTTGTGTGCACGGAAAAAAAAAATGTTCTTCAATTTACTTGTGCGGAAAGATTTTTATTTTGCATTGAGATTTTATTTTTTCTGCCATGGCTACACAAAAAATAAATTTTTGATGACAAAGGGGTTTGTCGGTTTGTCAGATTTACAGCATCTTACCCTACAAAATATGTTGGCCCTGCAGAATCGCTGCACTGGTCAACAGTGAAGAGCAAAGCTCTCTTTTAAAAAAGATATTTAGAAATGGAGAAAAATTAATTGACGTATTTTGTATAAACTAAAAAGGTATTAGTTGCAGGTAACAGATATTGACAAGGTATCATGTCAATACAATCAATTGGTATAGTTTGCATAAACTTATGTCTTTGTCTTTAATTTACTTTTCCATAGTAATATATGTTGATCAATTGCACCATCTATAGTATTAGTAATAATCAACATAGGCTGTGTGAATCTCACATAACACACAGGCATCAGCTGAAAGGCAGGAGGGCAGGCGTTACACTTTCGTTTGCAGAGCAGAACTCTAACACACACACACTAATGTACTTACCCCAATGAAACTTCATACAGTAACATTCTATATGGCCTAGTGGTGCCTTTGAGAGTCACTGACATATCTCAGCTGTTTTACAAAATTTGGAAAAAAACATTATTTACTGAGTGTTTATATAGTGTGTGCAATGAACCGAAACGATTGCCACTTGGCCTACATAGCCTGTTACCAACGCTAATTAGAGTCCAAGGTGTTCTATTTTTTGAACTCTGGAATTTCTGAGCATCAAAAGTGGTTTATCCTTTTCCTGCCATATAATTTGTCTGTTTCAATGATTTCATTCACAGTAAGGAGTATTCAGTTCGCTAGAATTATCAATACCATAGCATGTTTCCTTAACTAATCTACACCAAAGAAATCATTTGTCCAAAATAGTCATATATGGGCTATGACAGGTATGTATATGAAATTCAGCAACTATGTTATGTCAAATAAACCTTTAAGGTTTGTATTTTTTGTATTTAAATAAATGTTTAATACATACAAATCTCAAAGGTTTATTTACTATGGAACGATACCCAACACACCCATTTTCATGGGACAAAATGTCAAAATGTCACTTAAAAAGGGAAAGTACCATGATTCAGATATGTTACTAGCAAAATTTCATTGATGTAGGGGATTACAGAGTCATTAATGTGAAGGTTTGAAATAGCACCAAATTTAAGCTTTTATCCCAATGACCAAACTGAACCATGCAATTTCCAGGAAATCAGATTAACATAGGGTGAGTCCATTGATGTGAAGGTTTGAAATAGCACCAAATTTAAGCTTTTATCCCAATGACCAAACTGAACCATGCAATTTCCAGGAAATCAGAATAACATAGGGTGAGTCCATTGATGTTGGAGGGGAGGGCTGTTAAGATTTAATGAATACCTGGAACAATTAACCCAGCCACCTTTGACTTATGGTCCTCCATTCAAAGTTGCACAATATTATTCAAGGAAGCCAAACATCCCTTATTTAGGCTTTTTGTTAAGCCATAAAGGGTGTGAAGAAAAAGGTGCCACAGTAAAATGTACACAAACATCAGTAATGTCACAGCCAAACTTCACAAAACTAGGCAGCCACGAATTACCGACAAAATAGGGAATCTTGACTATGTCGGTGTGTTGATTTCAAATGTCAAGTCTGAATTTCTCTATCAGGTCAAGATTTTTATGCATATAAATGAAAAATTTCAAATTTAAATGTGTAAGCTCCACATAACTATGAAGATTCTGCAAGTTAGTGGTATAGGCCTACATCCTTTTTCAAACTAATGTATAATTATATATACATATACAGTGTAACCTGCCCTAGTGGTCACCTCCTTAGAGCAGCCACCTGGCCTAAGTGGTCAGTCTGATTCCCCCCCGAACGAAATACTGTGTAAATGCACCTGGATTTAGCAGCCACCTCCACTATGTGGCCAGCGTCAGCAGATTTCACTCCAAACCCCTATGCTGACCTGTACTTAGTGGTCAGTTGATTACAGACCAGTGGAGCCATGAAGCCTGGCATTATGTAATATTGCATCACCCATGGGGGTGTAACTAAAGACAACACTTTGAAGCTGGAAGCTATATCTTAAAACCAAGTCTTATCTTTTTACCCCTCATAAGTTAATATATTATATAATATTATGACAGTAAACTATATGTACAAACTAAAAGCAGGTTAAATGCATATGTTTCATATTTTAAATGCATAAGTTGAACATCATTACATGATTGCACTAATATTTATAAAAATTTTCTTCTCCCAGTACATTTTATCGAGCAATAACATTTTAAAGTTAGAAAATGTCAATAGTAAATATCTGTGAAATCATTCAGTCAAATAAGTATTCCAATCAGTAATCTACACCTGTCTTCAGCAGCCACCTGGCTTTAGCAGCCACTTTGGCCACTCCTTGGCTGACCACTTAACACAAATTGCACTGTATATATATAAATGTATATTCAGCCAACCCAATCAGTTAATAGCTCCTGGTATTGGCATACCATGACTGCTAAAAAGTGCTAATTCATGCTGCTCCCAATTAGCTGAATGCCTCAGCCAATGGGGATCCTGGATTTCGATTACGTCTTTTGAAGTTTTTATGTCCAAACTCTGCTGCGAAGATCTGAAGTTAATCTAGAAAAATGTAGAAGTAACTCGTTTGATGTGACACCAGTCGGCTAAAAATAACCACTTCAATGTAGATGACGTCATTAGTCATCGAGTTTTTCGTAATCAATATAACTCGAAATAGTTTGTTTAAAAGACAACTAGGTTTACGTCATGCAATTTGACCATTCTATAACATACTCCTGCTTTTGTTGATAAATTCAGTAATTAACTTTAACCTTTAATCAAAGATGTAAGAATTGCTGTAAATAGATTTGTTATCTGGGTTATCATACCATGAAAAGTTTTCACTGATAAAGTTACTTATAAGTGAGTGATTATTGAGTGATTACAAAGATCTGATGGCCATTCTAATATGAAGTGTTATTAATTGTCTGATCTATGTTAAAAAAAATAATAGATTAGAATATTATTTGCGCATCTGACTTTCATCTCAGATCTTCATTTTGTGTCCCGCCACAGAGGTAGGTGAAGTTCATTTTCGTCTTAAGAATTATTATTTTCTATGTCTTAAAAAATTCTAAATAACTTTAATTACCTTAAAATAATACTAAACAGTGGAGATGAGATTTAATAAATTTGAATTATATATAGTAGTATACATATGTATGAAAAAAACAAGTTGGTGTAATCTGGTTGCCATGTTTACTATTTCAATGTCGTCCTAAAATAAAAACAAAGCTCTGAAAAACTTGGACTAAGGAGAAATGAGATTTATTCTTTTTGTGAAAAAAGAAATCGTAATAACTGTACCTGGTTATTTCAATTTTGTCTTAAAAAATGAACTATTCCATAAATACCTTAATATTAACATAACATCTGATAATTTTTAAATTAAAGTTGTTTATATTAAGTGAGTGGGCATCATAATAATTAAATCTTCTAAAATTAAAAGAAAAAAAAAAGAAATATATCCAAATCGTTTTAACTGACTTGGTTGCTTAATCAATGAGGTCACTTATGAACAGTCAGAAATGAGATTACATTAATTTTTCTTTGTTATTTCCAGTCTCCACAAGGCCAAAAATAGGGTTTGATGAAAACTAAGCATCTCATCATTACATCTACTGCAAGGTGGATCCCAAAGAAACTGGATACACATTTCCAGCAACCATGCACCCAGAAGATACATCAACCTTACTTGGCAAATCTTTAGACTCTGAGAGGCTGGATGGTAAAACAGCTATCGTGACTGGAGCAAACACTGGACTTGGAAAAGAAATAACTAAGCAACTAGCCAGAAAAGGTGAGCATATATTAGTTTCTTTCAAATTAATTTATTGATCATATGCACAAAATGAAATAGTCACACCAAAAATTACTCAGAAACTTTCAGAATTTGATACAATTTCAAACTGCAATACATAGATTCTACAACAAGGAATATAACTTATTTAAAGTGGCAGAGGATTCTATGGTATCATTCTATTCTAGCTCTATGGTATTATTCAAATATGGGATTTGATGTCACATGGCTGCCAATATTTCCATTTATTTATCAGTGCAGTTTTAACTGTTGTACAAGTTATGGAAAGCTATTCATATTTATTTCTTTACTAGTTCCAATAATTTCCTAAGTGAATTACTTAATCAATATATTTGTTTTACCACCTCATTTACTTCATTAGGAAAAAATTACTGGGGATTACAAGGAATGTTTGTATGTTCAAACTACTTATTTTCTTATAAACTAATGGGGTTGGTTCAGTTAAAAAAAAAAAGGTTTTACTTACATATTTCATACTCAAACAATACATTTTTTTTACTTAAAGCAACACCATGTCATGTATTTTTGTTATATGTTTAACTAAATCTTAAGCAATTTGTCGAAATTTGAGTTCATCAATTTTATGCTGTGGTATGTTTTGTATTAAAAGTTAAAATTGGCTGTTACTTAAAAAAAAAAAAAATCCTAAAATGAATATAGACACATAATACAATGGTATCATAATGCCTAAGACCACATGCAGCCAAAGGGAATTATCTTATCATTTGCCCATGTCTTGGATCTGTTCCAGCATAGACACCATGCACGACCCAGATAGCATTCCAAATCAATAATGGCAGCCAATATTGAAATAATGCTGGCCAAAATTTGACTGCTATCTGGGTGCACATCTCTTAACAACTGCTTAACCATGAAGACTTTAAAGGTGCACTGTCTGTCAAATTTGCACATGAAAGTAATGATATAAATCAATACTGCCTTATTGTTTCATGATATATTTTACCATTACATGTCCATTTTTGGTCAACAATTTAGTTTCAATTTACAATAAATAATATAAATAAGAGTTTTTGCCATCAAAAACCTAATATGTAAACAAACCCAATGATGACATCACAATACTATTCCATTGTGTTTTCAATGTTTTGGTCTGGATTTTCTCTCAATGTATGATACATGTTTTAGTAATTAATGTCGGATAAAATCATTAGATCACACAAATTAAGTGTGCCTTGACTGATAAAGGTTTTTATGACTATTTGATTGAGTCTTACAAATTTGACAGACAGTGCAGCTTTAAGCAACACTAGCAACACACTTAGCCACCAGGGGCCTAGCTTAGTGGTGTTGTGCTGGGCTTCCAACTACTGGGTTCTGGGTTTAATTCCTGGTCAAGCCTAAGTTGGATAGCTGTTTCATCCATCATCTCATTGCCATGGTCCTTTTCTTCATTCCAGGATGTAGAGTAATCATGGCTTGCCGAAGTGACCATCTGGGCTTAGTGACCAGAGAAGAACTTCTGAAAAATTTGGAGATCAGATGTGATGACCTAGTATGCATGACCCTTGACCTTGGTCATTTGAGTTCAGTCAGGCAATTTGTTGATGAGTTCTGTGCAAGTAAGTACACTGTCCACTTTCCCAGAAACTTGCTAGATTGGCAAGACATTGACGCAATACTAGATAAACAGGACATTGGTGCCATGCAAAATCATTTCAACATTGGCGACAACCACCAATGTTGAAATGGTGTTGTGATTTAGAATCCTGTCTGGGTTGTACATTTTCAAAATGCTACTTTTTTAAATTTCATCACAATTTTTAATTAATAAAGATGAATTGGGCATCACACAACTGCATTTTAGAAGCATTACCCAGATAACATACCAAATCAATTGAACATCGATGCAACAACACCGGCCAGCAGTAACGATGCCAAAATGATCTGGTACATGGCCAATTGTGCCACGTGCATGGTTTTTGTCTCATTATAATTAGCTAAAAACCAGGCGTTTTCCATGCGTTTATCCTTCTCATGGAAAACGCACGTGGCACATTTGGCCATGTATACTATCTTGGAAAAGGCTTTTATATTTCAAACTTAGCAATTAATGCTGACATAACTAAGCAACCCCCAAAATTATCAAACTAGCTCTCAGATATAATTCCAAATTGGGACAACATCGGTGCCACGTTGGGCGATGTCAATACGATGTTGTCCCAATGGCGACCAATATAGAAACGACCTTGGCTCAATTTTGAATGCTATTTCGGTTGAACATTTACACAGTGGTCTTACTTTTGAGTGCTATGCTGCCAAGATAATAGTCAACAAAAGGTGTAACAAAGAAATCCCACATTCCAAGATATAAGGAGCCATGAAAGATTTTATGCTATGATTGAGAATGAAGAGTTTGCTGAGATTCACGAACTCAACCCCTTCTTCTTTCCTCAGAACAACCTAGACAAATGTAGCAAATGTACAAATATGTAGCAATGGTTTGGTAAGCATATACAATGTTGCAATAGTATTTTTATGATATTCTGTTTTACCTTACAGATGAGGCTCACTTGAATTATTTGGTAAACAATGCTGGAGTTTATTGCGGAAAACGTTCGAGAACAACTGATGGTTTTGAAGGTCATTTCGGAGTCAACCACTTGGGTATGTTTTTATATCATGAATTTAATGGCGTAAACTGTTTCTGAAAAACATTTGCATCCCTGTATTATTTCAATGGTATAGCTGGATGTTGGTAGCATGAGATGCTAAATTGGCAGTGCATTGTACTCGGTGTCTATACTGAGGCAAGTAATGGAACCCACCCAAGGGGTAACAGTTACTATGTACAAAGTTGTCACAGAGCAGCCATGTTGGCATTTTTGCCTCACTCAGATATAAGTATGGTGATGTCGTCAGTAGACAATACCCATGGTGAGGTCAAATGAGGTCAACGCAGCAAAATGCCAACATGGCTGAAAAGGGTGTATATCATCTCATCCTTAAGCCTCAGGCTGCAGTTTATATTTTTGACTAAGCTTTATACCACACGGATGTAGCTCACGACAAGTACACGGGCTGGGATTCGAATCTGGGATCTTCAAAAGAGCCGGCCAATTTTACTGGACCACCAAGTGTTTGAAATCTACAATACAATTTCCTTTTTCCTGTTCTTTTCTTTAGGTCATTTTCTTCTCACCGTGTTGTTGTTGGACAAAATGAAAGCAAGTGCCCCAGCCAGAATCATCAATGTAACTTGTGAAGGTAACATATTGCAATTATTTCAGATATTTCAATACAGCAATTTCACTGACTTGGAAACTAAATACCAGTAGAGAAAACTGCTCCAGGTGATGTCATGTGAATGCAGGACTCCCATTGGATAAAGTAGTCCATTGAGCATATGACAGTCCTGTATTCACATGAATTCGTCTGGAGCTGCTCTCTCTCTCTGCTGCGGAGTTTAGTTTCCAACTCAAATATAAACAATTCATAATTAATTTCTATAATTACTTTCTTCAGCATATAGATATGGGAAGCTGGACTTGGAAGATCTGCATCTGGAGAGGAATTGGAGTTGTTTCAGAGCATATGCAAAGAGTAAAACTGCAAATTTGCTTTTCACTCTGGCTCTAGGAAACCGACTGAAAGGTCAGTATGCTGTCTTTCTGTCTTTCATCCTTTTAATTCAGAACCACTATCCACTACCCAGATAACATGCTAAATCAGCTCCACTTTGATGCGACGCGGGCCCACAGCAGCCAATGTACGAGTTTAGATAATGATAACGATGTACTATTAATCTATTAATCTATGTAAAATTACATACAAACTCTTTTTGAAAAAAAAACAAAAACATGAGGATATCAGCGTGATTAAACAATCTTATTGATGCAGGTATAAATGACATGAACAGTTTATTTGTTTTACACTTATACGGTCTCATTCTGATAGGAGTCTTTGGTAACATTCCTTTAAGGGGCGTACTTCATTATCTATTATGTCTTTTTAATTGTCATTGTCTTCTTCCTCATTACATCGAAGTAAAGTGTCTCAAAATTTTTCAGATTCCCATAACCAAGACTGTTTGCATTTGTTATGAATTCTTTCAATGGCCTTTCTCTCATTTAGTTTCAAATTACCAAACCAATAGGCAGAAAGTAAGAACTGTATCACAAAGGTGTAAAACAAAGTTAGAATCTTACTATCAACATCAAGACATCTTAGCTTTCTTAGGAAATACAGACTTTGAGGCTGTTTTGGACTTGGTCAAATTTGTTATCAATCAGTGTACCTAGGACAAGTCAGTGTCTCAACCGATTAGTCACATATAGCAACTGGTGGACCATATAAAAAAATTCAAACATTCAATTTGACCAAAGTAAGCATTGTTGTCAGTATCACAGTGCTTCTTAGCCCACAGGCCTGCAATAACCATGATAACAATGTCATCAGCGTATTTAAGCACATTAAAATTTTCTTGCAACTTTGGACAGTTTCAGGTTGCTAAATGCACGAGTCGTGCAATTTCAGGTCGCCACTGCTTCCAATTTTATGAGATTGGCTATTATGATTATATTAATGTTTTTCACAGATACTGGAGTTTCAGCATATGCGCTTAGTCCTGGAATAATTCTGAATCAGACGGACATCATACGGAATATGGAGAAACACAAAGCCAATATTTTGAAATGTCTTTTAAAAATCTGTTTCTTCAATCAAATCAACACAGTCAGTCAAGGGGCTCAAGGTGTAGTCTATTGTTGCATTGAGCCAACCTTGGAAGAAGAATCTGGCAGTTATTATTCCAGGTAGGTTATATTAATAACTTCACCCCACACATTGCTTATTGCAGTGAATATTAAAATTAGAGTCTGGAGGAACCTTAAACAAGTACCTAATACAATATCCCATTAATTATGAATCAACCAAGTTTATGATACCTGGTAGCTGATTGCTAATTTAGTCCACTTTGTAACCATTGAAGGTTTGGAGGTATTCAAGCGGTTCTAATTTGAAATCTTTGAATCTCACTTGGCTGTTGTTTTCTGAAAATTTTCTCAGCACTCCTAAAGACTCAGAAACTTTGGATGCCTTATACTCCACCATGATATTTTATTCTTAGAGATGTTATGCCAATAAAATGTAAGTTATTTTCCTCCTACTCAGGATATAAATATTACTTGCTATACTGAATCATTTTTCAATTATTTTATTTTTGTCAGTGACGGTTGTCAAATACATCCAAAACCTCATGCATCGGACCCAGAAATTGCAGAGACATTATGGAAGTTGAGTGAAGAAATGACTGGACTGAGAAAAAAGAGCATCAGACGAAAATAAAACGTGAAATCAGAAAAAAAAAAGTGAAATGATCAAGGGTGCTTTTTGTGCCGTTAATAACATTTAGCTGTATATGAAGACCAACAGCACAACTTTTTGCTCTTCTTACTAATATAGACCTGATGCAGTTGACAGGTCTACCAGTGAGCAATCATTGTAGTACAGTTCTTATTGTGAAGGACGACTGAATCAATTCTAGGAATTTGTTAAGTTCTTTGGGCAGAACTGATGAACCAATCATTCTGGTACAGGTCTAATTTATTGTACAGGCCTAATGGACTAGTAGACCAATAACTGTTCTAGTAACATGTCTACTTCATTGTACAGGACCACTGGACTAATCATTTTAGTACAGGTTCATTGCATAATAATAATGGAACAATCATTCCAATAACAGGTCTAATTCATTGTACAGGACTACTGGACCAATCATTATAAGAAAGGTCCGGTTTATTGTACAGAACTATTGGACCAATCATTCTAGTGACAAGTCTAATTCATTGTTCAGGGTCAACAGAGCTTCTTGTACATGCCTAATTCATGGTACGGGAATGACGAACCAGTCATTATGTAGGTGTAAGTAATTGTACAGGACTTATGGACCAACTATGCCAGTAAAGGTCTAGTTTATTGTACAGGACCAGTGAACCAATTTTTCTAGTAACAGGTGCAGTTCATTGTAAAGGATCAATGAACCAATTTTCTCGTATAGGTCTAGTTCATTGTACAAAGGTATAATTCAGGACCAATAATACTTGTAACAGGTCCATTTCATTATACAGGATTAATTGACCAATCATTCCAAAACACAGATCTTGTTATGTTAGATATTGGCTCACATTTTGGCTTGGCTCCAAGTTGGCCAAGCATTGAGCAATATTTTAAACTATAACTGTATTTAGCAATTAATGTAGAATGACTTTGTACTGCATATTGCAAATGCATAGTATGATATATTTGATAATACATGATATTATTAACTCCTATTACTGCACATGTTATGTATGCAAAATATCCAGTTACCTACAGAAACAGTATGTTTTCAACAGCACTTTTCCTATACCAAAAAACGTGTCAAAGTTTCATCAAAGTGTAGGTTAAAATTTGTCATTCTCCGCGACAAAATATTTTTGATGGTGGGGTGAAATTTTAAATAACACAACAACAAGCAATGTCATATATTTTTTTAGTGAATAAATATGATATAATATATGATATAATTTTGCGACTCATTTTATCATTAGTTAATATCTTATAAGAATTAATAATGAATAATGTACAAATGTAAATAGGAAATGAATCTTGATTCTTGTCCTCCTTATACTTTCTTGTGACTTATAACTGCAATTTTATTATTTCTCTGTATAGTTTTGTTGCTTAATATGCCATTTGTTGAATAATGTCACAAGTATCCATCGTATTGATTAAACTGCTTTTGAAAATTGAAACTGATCAGTTATATATTTATCGTATGAACACTGAATAATGTGGGAATTCCTCCAAAGTAAACCATAACATTGGAAAATATCTAGAATTATTAGTAAACAAATTGTCTAGATTAATAAATATGACTAAAACTGTTTTGTGATGATCCACACCAGTCATTAAGATAATACGATTACTTTGCAACCTAGTGGTTGACAGGAGCCACCTTGTGATAAAACCCTGAGGTGAGGATCTCACAACTAACAGGAGGTGCTGACTTCTGTTACATCCTCCTCCTTGTTATAACAATAAGTTTAAACAATAATGTTGAAACTTGTGAATACAGTACGAAATATATGAATAATAAAACCAACACCACACTTGCTCAAATATTTGAACATAAATATATGATAAATGAAAATAAGTATAGCAACTCATAAAGAATGAAATTTAGACAAATTGACATCGTACAGTTTTCAAACACTTACTGTAGAATGACTAACTGAAAGTAGAATGAACAAATAACAAACACATATTGGTGTGATTAAAACTACCCTTATTTAAGATATTATCAAGTTGTTGAAGTATATCAAGTTTTTTACATTGAGCCATAGAATAACCACAACAATCTGGGGGTCGACGTTCTCATTGTGGACATCTGATCAGGTTGATTATCTTCATCTAAATCTGGGGTGGCTGATGCTGCACTCTCAGGTGCAACTGCCCCTACATTTGGAGTACTCTCTGAATGCTCATCTGCATCCTCACTAGCTTCTTCCTGTGATACAGGAGCTGGTTCATCCTGAGAGGTCCTTGATACTAAGAAATCTTCTTCGTCTGACTCATCGAACTCAGACAACTCTTCTGTCATCAACCTTTCATCTTCTGGGTTTGTGAGCACCCAACTCAGGTTTGACTTCAGAGTCCAGCAAACTTCCTAACAAATGATTACGAGTTAAAGTTCTCTGCACCAATCGCTTTCTTGTACCTCCATCGTGTCTGATTTCCGGACGAACTGTATAGACTGGGATAATACGAATTGGTTGACTAACAATCACATAAATATCTGGCACCCACTTATCAGAGAGCTTGTGCTTCTCAGTAAAAGCCAATATACAAACCAAAACATGACTCCATCCGCCAAAACTGCAGCATGACATTTGCGGTCTTTCAGATGTTTGTGATGACTTTAAGATATTTCAGACATCTTTCGAGATGTGACTTTTGCATTCCCAATAATTAAAAAAGTTCATTGACTAATTTACTCTAGACAGCTCCTCCTTGATCACTGTGGATATGCTAACTTATTCCACAATGAAAAATGAAGTTGTTGATCAAAGCTTTGGCTGTTACTGCAACTGAATGTCTTGTAACGAGATCGATAATAACAGTATTCCTGCTGAAACCCTCCTCTAGATGGCTCTAGCATCAAGTGGTCCATACTTAAAACTTCTAATGGCTTTGTAGTCACAATTTGAAGCAAAGGTGCATGACTCGCAGGCTTCTTTCGCTGCAAACAGCTGCGACAACTGGCTACATAATTTTCAACGTCAGACATCAACCTTGGCCAGAAGAATCATTCCTTCACCAACTGAATTGTCCTTTTACGACCCATGTGGCCCATCTCATCATGTAGCTGATGAAGAACAATCAGTTTTAAACAAGAAGGCAACAAAATTTGATCAACAGACACATCATTCACGAGAACTGTTCTGAACAAACCATTGTTCTTGATGTTAAGCTGTCAAATTCTCGCAGTAAAAGTAAACTATCAGTCGGAATCTGTCTTCGTGTGGAACATACTCCATCTCTCACAAAAGGTGATAAAGGACTGATGATTGGATCATTTAGCAGATACTCCTTTCATTTTGAAAATGACAAATGACTCGCACAACTGATGGATTCAGCATCATCAGGAGTCTTCAAACAGAGAGCATGAATCCAAGGCTGTTGTACTTGACAAATGGCTTGAACAACATCAGTATCTCAAAAGACAATCTTACCATTGTGATATTTGATGTCAAAAATGAATGCAGGTAATGCAGCTATCCATCTGTGACCAGTGGCATCAAGATGTGCTGTTGTCAGGACATATGTGAGCGGATTGTTATTTGTGTACACAGTAAATCTTGCACCATGCAAATAATCATGAAAGTGTTGTTACTTCCCATTTTAACAATGTCTTCTCACTTCGTTTCCTGGTACTGTTGTCTCCGCTTAACAACTCAGTCAAAGGGCGAGCAATTCTTGCAAATCATCTATGTATTTCCTTCAATAATTGGCAAATCCGAGAAATCTATGGAAGTCTTTTACATTCTGTGAAACCGTCCTTCAGGGTCAACAGAAATTCCTTCACTTACAACATCTCCAAGATATCTCACAGAGTTTTGGAAGAACTTACATTTCTTGGGAGCTAAATTTAAGTTGAATGATTTCAATCTCTCAAACACTTGTTGGAAGAGAAAACCAAGATGTCATCTAAATAAATCTGAACAAAATCAAGATGTATGCAAGACTGTTGGTCAAGACGAAAGGAAGTCTACAAAATTCCCCATGGCCCAATGGACCAGCCGCGAATGCTTCTCATGTGTATATACTCCTTTTTGATGGGAACTTGATGAAATCTAGACTTCATGGGCACGCTATATTCGTCTTGGTAAATATGCCATTTGTTGCATAATGCCAGTATCTATCATATTAATTTAACAGTTTTTTAAAATTTGAACTGATCAGTTATTTGTTTATTGTATAAATATTGAATAATGTGGGAATACGCCCAATATAAACCATAACAATATCAAACTATAGGCCTATGTAACGTTTCAAAAACGGATATATTATACACAAAAATAATTTCCTTCTCATTCTAAGGCCCGTTCACACTATCAAGAGTAAGAGCTGAGTGACCACGGACGTCTAAGAGGGACTATACATGCTCAGTCATGGTTAATAGGGAGGCTGTTAATCATGTATAAATTCTTTCGTAGAGCGTTCGATGTTCGTTGACCGCTCGGCCAGCGCGGACGGTCAATGGAAGAATGAAAGGCGGCCCCCGGAGGTCCGCAGAGCATCTCCCGAGCGTTCCACGAGCTGTTCAAGAGTGAATGGCAAGTATAGATGAATGGACAGCCTCCTCTGTGTACCTGTGAGTGTGCACGAGTGGCCGCGAATGGCCACATACGTCTGTAGATCACTCGCCAACCACTGGCCAACCTCTCACCAAGTGACGACTGCCAAATTTGCTTTAAAATGTTTGCCCTCTCCACGGATCTGGCGGGATTAGGAGCATTCTATGAATAAGCATGAGTATCCGTATGAATAAAGTACCAACAAGAATAAGCGGAGTAAAAATAAATCGTCATCCGCGCTAACTCGCCATCCCCACTCGTGACAGTGTGAGCGCCCCCTAAGTGATAACTTACATTATGTATGGGTATTTACCACTTATTTGCAAGGAATTCCTTGCCTGTTGGCTGGGAATGTTCAATTCTCACACATGACGGTGCTTCCTGATTGGCGAATATCTCTCAAGCACTGTGTGTTCTCAGCTTTAAGCCAATTAATTGACCTAACTTAGCTGTCTCTGTTTAAGAATTGAGTGTAATCAATGCAAACAAAACTTGATATGCAATAATTTCACAGTAAGAGATTTAATGCCATAAGCCAGCCGATAGGCTATTAGGTAGATTCGCTTGTATTAGTCTAACTGGTAAACTAGCAAAATAATTGTCATCAAGCTCAAGGAATTTCCTAATTTATTCAGCTACATTCTGATTGGTAGTTGCAAATGACATAGCTGCCTCTTGAGATGAGAGGCCAACTAAGGCAGTCAGGAGCCTTGGTATTAGTTAAAGTGTAAGTGTTGTCATCACTGAGCAATGTCATATATGTTGGAAAATGCCTGTGAATCATTGAAGGAATTCTGCCTACTACAGACATGACCGTCCTGAATTTCTACTTCACTATTGATGTTCCTGCATTTTGAACTTGTGAAACACTCAATTCCTTGGCCTAGCCATATTTGACACTTAATATATATATATATCATTCCTGAGTTTGAAAATTATCAAAATTATCAGCATCTAATCACAATTTTTTATGTGTTTTTTTCCGTTTGCAAGAATTATTGTGATGCAGACATTAATATAGTATAATAAAAGTAGATAAGCAAAACTTTATTAGTTTGATAATCATATAACTTCAATAACTACTGGAATCACAAGTTGAATTATTTTAGAAATATGAAAATAACTCCTAAAAGGATTTAAATTAGAAATTTAGATATAAATTTATATTTAGATTAAAGACTTCAATTCTAATGGTGAATTATATTATACTGTATGACTGATTTTTGATTAACAAATTTAACAATACATTACATAACAAATTCATACATCAATACATTAGACAATGATCTTATTGATTCAACCACATTTGCCTGTATTCAGTACAGTGAAATAAGTACTGTCATGTCTTATTCTACTTTTTGCATGATGTCCTCAATTCTTTCTATTATTGTGAAACAATGTACTTTGTCATTTGCTTGGCCTTAAATGGCACAGGTGGATTGCTGGGTTATAAATATTGCAGGAGCCTGGTGAAGAGTACCATTTAGTAGCTGAACAAAGTAAAATTCAGTGAGAGCTTAAGGAAAATATATTTGTCGACTATTTTGGGAGTAAAAGTATCAAGATAACATGAACCAAGTTAGGCTTGATGGAAAAACAGCAATTGTAACAGGATGCAACACAGGAATAGGCAAAGTTACAGCCAAGGAATTGGCTAAAAGAGGTAAGCTCTAAGTTTGTTTATCTATTGACTTCTGTAATGCAAATGTATTACTGTGGTTCTCTATAAACTGTATAAGTTTGTCATATTGCACAATGAACAGGATGCTAATGAATGGGCAGTTTTGCAGTCTTTAAAATCTATGTTCTCATTATCATCTCATTGTTTTCATTTTGGTAAACTTTAATTTAATAATTACATGTAGGCCTAATTATTTGTTTGGACAGAGAAATGTATGACTAAATTACTGTGTTCTACAGATGCAAAATTTAGTTTGAAACATACTGTCTCTCTCCCGGACCCCATAGGGTCCCTAGAAACTGATTGTGAAATAATATGTACTACACATCACAGGTATTTGCCAGCATATATGACAGTGCTCAGTGATGGTAGAACTTATACTTTAGTTTATACCAAGGCTCCTGACTGCTTTAAAGTTCTCCCTTCTCATCTCAAAAGGCAGCTATGTCATTTGCAACAGCTATAAATTAGGAAATCCTGAGCAGCTGGCCAATCATATGCCCTCTTACGCACCAGTTAGACCACAGCTACCTGGATTTGCAGCACATGGTTTTCCGTTTACTAGTTTACCAGTTAGACTCAAGTACAAAAAATTTAACCTAATAGGCTTTAGGCTGGCTAATGGCATTGAATGGCTAACAGTGAAATTGAAGATCAATTAGTTGTGTTTCCATCGAGTACACTCAATTCTAATGAAGTAGTAGTACACTAAATAAAGATTGTTCAATTAGGTAACTTAATTGGCTTGAAGCTGAGAGTTCATAAATTGTTGGGAGATATTGGCCAATCAGGAAGTGCCAGCATTTGTGTAGATGGTGAAATATGCAAATTATCTGCCACTAGAGATGAGAATTGAACATTCCTAGCGAACAGGCAAAAATTCCCCCTAAAAAATAAGCTTTAAATACTCATAAAAAATGAAAGTTATCACTTAGATAAGAAGGAGAATTATTTTTGTGTATGATGTTGTAATTTTGTAGGTATGACAGGATGTTTTTAATGGAAACTGACCCCACTCTTAAAGGCATTTATGCAAAAGTCAGTAGTTTTGGTCTTATTGTATACTAGCTAGCTAAGTGCTGGCATGATGGCAAGCACCTGTGTACACATGAATGCTTTGAAAACACAACCAGCCACTTTGACTTGTGGGTCTTGATTCAATATTGCTCAATTTCATACAAGAAAGACAAATTCAGTACATTTAGGATATCTGAAAAGTAAACTTTCCATGTGTGGTTAGCAGTACATACCTTGTGCGTAGTGATATAGAAAAGTAGGTCACATCCAGTTTTTGTCAACTGCTTGATCCGCTCCACACAGTAATCACATCTTGAGGAAAATCAAGTGCAATCACACCAAATATTCTTCAGAAACTTCTCAATTGTCATTGTAGTAGTAGAAGTTATTCAGCTAAAGATGCCATAAGATTCCATAATATTTTTCAGCAGAATCTTGTCTTCCTACATTCATACAAGGGCTTTTTCATTATTGGGTGCCTGTATCTTACAATTGAAGTAGACTTTATATTGACTGGTCTTAATTGTAGGATCTAGTTGTAATAAAAAGAAATCTTTCCCTCACATATATTTTACAGGAGCTAAAGTCATCATGGCATGCAGAAGTGAACAGAGGGCTTTGGAGGCAAGGGACGACATCTTGACTGATCCATCCACCAGACCCAACCTGTTGGTCTTCATGAAACTCAATCTTGGTTCTCTAAACGATGTCAGAGAATTTGCAGAGAAGTTCCATGCTTGTAAGTAACATAATTCCAAATATATACAATTAACACTTGGATGAATAAAAAAATTGTTTTGTAAGACATCACGTTGGATAATTTTCTCCTCAAAACAAACTATGATATGATATATTATAATTAGTTAGATTAAAGTAAGTCCCATTAACAAAAGCTTGTCAAAATAAACCCAGACAAAGCTAGACAGCTTCTGTTAGGCCTATATGATGTTACTTGCCACTAAATGAAAGTGCCATAGCTGGCTACTCCAAGCCAATAAAGTACATGTATATTTATGATATATTAGATTATTTCACACATTTACCAAGGTTTAAATTTTTTTCAGTGGTGATAGTTGTCAGCCAACTTTTAGCTAGAAGCAGGCAGAAGCAGTTGGCTTTAGCCAGTCAAAGCTGCAGCCAGGAATAGATCACTACAGCTGCCTAAAGTCAACCATATTATATGGAACTAACTGCAAATACAATATAATGCAATGAACGAGATGCATAATGCAGTAATAAAAAAATTTCAGCTGAGAGTTTTGGCCATAAGAGTATACATAGCAGATAATTTTATGTCCTATTTTTTTGTTTTATTGTTACATCTCATCAATCATTTTATTTCTTTTTCATGGCTCTTACTTCGCGGCTTTTATAAATATTTTGCAGCTGAATCTCGACTGGATTTGCTGGTGAACAATGCCGGGGTATCAGTGATGGAACGACAAGTAACAGAAGATGGATTTGAATTTATGATGGGAGTCAATCATTTAGGTAAATATTCAATTCCAAATTGTCTCAATTCTACTGGTCTGACATCTTCGCAACATCAAGGTGTCGCTCCATCAAGTGACACCTTGACCCCTCTGGTGGAAAAAACTACTTCATTGGCTGATCAGACACCAGCTTACACCATAACGCTATGACACCATATTAGAAATATGGTGCTCTTTTGTAAATTCTTCCCTGGTTGAGCAATAAACTTCTGTTGCATCCAAACAGAATGGAGATGAATAACCACAAACAAATTTAGGCTCAGAGTAAAGGTCGCTGTGCCAGATCCTTGCTTTGCAGATGGGGAAAATGCTGGTCTGAAGCTTAGTCATTTTATAGGACAGGCTATAACAGATGTAGTGCAGCTGGGTGGCCTAATGGTTAAGGCATCCACGAATTCCATATTGGCCAGCTCTGCTGATGGTCCCAGGTTTGGTCCCTGGCCCAGGTACTTTCCATGAGCCACATCCCAGCTGGATGTTGATCGCATGAGACATTAAACTGGAGGTGCCTTGTACTCTGTCTATGCTGAGGCAAGTGATAGACCCCACCCATGGGGTAAAAGAGTAACGTGGCATCGACTCCAAGCCTTATAATTTCATCATTATGTCTGCCTCTGGTCATCCACCATATCATTGATATAAGCTAACTTAGCTTCAGGCATTGAGACATTAGACATTGAGCAATGGGTATTTTTGCAATGTGCTGACATCTCCTTGACCATTAGATCATGCAACTGTGAATCTTGCTTTGAGTTTTATCAGCTGCAAAATAATTGTCTTATCATTTTCAGGAGTGTTTCTTTTGACAGTACTGTTGCTGGACAAATGAAAAGCAAGTGCACCTTCCAGGATTGTAAACTTATCATCAGAAGGTAAGACTGTTTAGAAAATTATACAATTATTACATAACTAACAAAATTTTGTTTTGAATCTCGACTGGATTTGCTGGTGAACAATGCCGGGGTATCAGTGATGGAACGACAAGTAACAGAAGATGGATTTGAATTTATGATGGGAGTCAATCATTTAGGTAAATATTCAATTCCAAATTGTCTCAATTCTACTGGTCTGACATCTTCGCAACATCAAGGTGTCGCTCCATCAAGTGACACCTTGACCCCTCTGGTGGAAAAAACTACTTCATTGGCCGATCAGACACCAGCTTACACCATAACGCTATGACACCATATTAGAAATATGGTGCTCTTTTGTAAATTCTTCCCTGGTTGAGCAATAAACTTCTGTTGCATCTTATTGATTCAACCACATTTGCCTGTATTCAGTACAGTGAAATAAGTACTGTCATGTCTTATTCTACTTTTTGCATGATGTCCTCAATTCTTTCTATTATTGTGAAACAATGTACTTTGTCATTTGCTTGGCCTTAAATGGCACAGGTGGATTGCTGGGTTATAAATATTGCAGGAGCCTGGTGAAGAGTACCATTTAGTAGCTGAACAAAGTAAAATTCAGTGAGAGCTTAAGGAAAATATATTTGTCGACTATTTTGGGAGTAAAAGTATCAAGATAACATGAACCAAGTTGGGCTTGATGGAAAAACAGCAATTGTAACAGGATGCAACACAGGAATAGGCAAAGTTACAGCCAAGGAATTGGCTAAAAGAGGTAAGCTCTAAGTTTGTTTATCTATTGACTTCTGTAATGCAAATGTATTACTGTGGTTCTCTATAAACTGTATAAGTTTGTCATATTGCACAATGAACAGGATGCTAATGAATGGGCAGTTTTGCAGTCTTTAAAATCTATGTTCTCATTATCATCTCATTGTTTTCATTTTGGTAAACTTTAATTTAATAATTACATGTAGGCCTAATTATTTGTTTGGACAGAGAAATGTATGACTAAATTACTGTGTTCTACAGATGCAAAATTTAGTTTGAAACATACTGTCTCTCTCCCGGACCCCATAGGGTCCCTAGAAACTGATTGTGAAATAATATGTACTACACATCACAGGTATTTGCCAGCATATATGACAGTGCTCAGTGATGGTAGAACTTATACTTTAGTTTATACCAAGGCTCCTGACTGCTTTAAAGTTCTCCCTTCTCATCTCAAAAGGCAGCTATGTCATTTGCAACAGCTATAAATTAGGAAATCCTGAGCAGCTGGCCAATCATATGCCCTCTTACGCACCAGTTAGACCACAGCTACCTGGATTTGCAGCACATGGTTTTCCGTTTACTAGTTTACCAGTTAGACTCAAGTACAAAAAATTTAACCTAATAGGCTTTAGGCTGGCTAATGGCATTGAATGGCTAACAGTGAAATTGAAGATCAATTAGTTGTGTTTCCATCGAGTACACTCAATTCTAATGAAGTAGTAGTACACTAAATAAAGATTGTTCAATTAGGTAACTTAATTGGCTTGAAGCTGAGAGTTCATAAATTGTTGGGAGATATTGGCCAATCAGGAAGTGCCAGCATTTGTGTAGATGGTGAAATATGCAAATTATCTGCCACTAGAGATGAGAATTGAACATTCCTAGCGAACAGGCAAAAATTCCCCCTAAAAAATAAGCTTTAAATACTCATAAAAAATGAAAGTTATCACTTAGATAAGAAGGAGAATTATTTTTGTGTATGATGTTGTAATTTTGTAGGTATGACAGGATGTTTTTAATGGAAACTGACCCCACTCTTAAAGGCATTTATGCAAAAGTCAGTAGTTCTGGTCTTATTGTATACTAGCTAGCTAAGTGCTGGCATGATGGCAAGCACCTGTGTACACATGAATGCTTTGAAAACACAACCAGCCACTTTGACTTGTGGGTCTTGATTCAATATTGCTCAATTTCATACAAGAAAGACAAATTCAGTACATTTAGGATATCTGAAAAGTAAACTTTCCATGTGTGGTTAGCAGTACATACCTTGTGCGTAGTGATATAGAAAAGTAGGTCACATCCAGTTTTTGTCAACTGCTTGATCCGCTCCACACAGTAATCACATCTTGAGGAAAATCAAGTGCAATCACACCAAATATTCTTCAGAAACTTCTCAATTGTCATTGTAGTAGTAGAAGTTATTCAGCTAAAGATGCCATAAGATTCCATAATATTTTTCAGCAGAATCTTGTCTTCCTACATTCATACAAGGGCTTTTTCATTATTGGGTGCCTGTATCTTACAATTGAAGTAGACTTTATATTGACTGGTCTTAATTGTAGGATCTAGTTGTAATAAAAAGAAATCTTTCCCTCACATATATTTTACAGGAGCTAAAGTCATCATGGCATGCAGAAGTGAACAGAGGGCTTTGGAGGCAAGGGACGACATCTTGACTGATCCATCCACCAGACCCAACCTGTTGGTCTTCATGAAACTCAATCTTGGTTCTCTAAACGATGTCAGAGAATTTGCAGAGAAGTTCCATGCTTGTAAGTAACATAATTCCAAATATATACAATTAACACTTGGATGAATAAAAAAATTGTTTTGTAAGACATCACGTTGGATAATTTTCTCCTCAAAACAAACTATGATATGATATATTATAATTAGTTAGATTAAAGTAAGTCCCATTAACAAAAGCTTGTCAAAATAAACCCAGACAAAGCTAGACAGCTTCTGTTAGGCCTATATGATGTTACTTGCCACTAAATGAAAGTGCCATAGCTGGCTACTCCAAGCCAATAAAGTACATGTATATTTATGATATATTAGATTATTTCACACATTTACCAAGGTTTAAATTTTTTTCAGTGGTGATAGTTGTCAGCCAACTTTTAGCTAGAAGCAGGCAGAAGCAGTTGGCTTTAGCCAGTCAAAGCTGCAGCCAGGAATAGATCACTACAGCTGCCTAAAGTCAACCATATTATATGGAACTAACTGCAAATACAATATAATGCAATGAACGAGATGCATAATGCAGTAATAAAAAAATTTCAGCTGAGAGTTTTGGCCATAAGAGTATACATAGCAGATAATTTTATGTCCTATTTTTTTGTTTTATTGTTACATCTCATCAATCATTTTATTTCTTTTTCATGGCTCTTACTTCGCGGCTTTTATAAATATTTTGCAGCTGAATCTCGACTGGATTTGCTGGTGAACAATGCCGGGGTATCAGTGATGGAACGACAAGTAACAGAAGATGGATTTGAATTTATGATGGGAGTCAATCATTTAGGTAAATATTCAATTCCAAATTGTCTCAATTCTACTGGTCTGACATCTTCGCAACATCAAGGTGTCGCTCCATCAAGTGACACCTTGACCCCTCTGGTGGAAAAAACTACTTCATTGGCCGATCAGACACCAGCTTACACCATAACGCTATGACACCATATTAGAAATATGGTGCTCTTTTGTAAATTCTTCCCTGGTTGAGCAATAAACTTCTGTTGCATCCAAACAGAATGGAGATGAATAACCACAAACAAATTTAGGCTCAGAGTAAAGGTCGCTGTGCCAGATCCTTGCTTTGCAGATGGGGAAAATGCTGGTCTGAAGCTTAGTTATTTTATAGGACAGGCTATAACAGATGTAGTGCAGCTGGGTGGCCTAATGGTTAAGGCATCCACGAATTCCATATTGGCCAGCTCTGCTGATGGTCCCAGGTTTGGTCCCTGGCCCAGGTTCTTTTCATGAGCCACATCCCAGCTGGATGTTGATCGCATGAGACATTAAACTGGAGGTGCCTTGTACTCTGTCTATGCTGAGGCAAGTGATAGACCCCACCCATGGGGTAAAAGAGTAACGTGGCATCGACTCCAAGCCTTATAATTTCATCATTATGTCTGCCTCTGGTCATCCACCATATCATTGATATAAGCTAACTTAGCTTCAGGCATTGAGACATTAGACATTGAGCAATGGGTATTTTTGCAATGTGCTGACATCTCCTTGACCATTAGATCATGCAACTGTGAATCTTGCTTTGAGTTTTATCAGCTGCAAAATAATTGTCTTATCATTTTCAGGAGTGTTTCTTTTGACAGTACTGTTGCTGGACAAATTAAAAGCAAGTGCACCTTCCAGGATTGTAAACTTATCATCAGAAGGTAAGACTGTTTAGAAAATTATACAATTATTACATAACTAACAAACTTTTGTTTAGAGCATATCTTATACAGTGTCATTATGATCAAATTAAGTTGGTGCAAATTTTATCAACTTTATTGGTGAGGTAGTCTTATCTTAGTATGTAAGTGAAATACAGTGGCAAGAAGATATCCCATGTGGTGGATGGGTGGGTATGGATGAGTTGGGCTTTACGTCCCATATTTTTGTACCAACAAGGGCTGGATTTGAACCTAGGACCCAGTGTTTGGCAGCCCACTGCGCTGCCACTGAGCTAGGCCCCTGGTCCAAGTCATAGGTGGTGTTATAAGTTAAGTGGTTGTGATAGTGAGGTGACTTTAAAATGTGGTTCCACCATTGATACGGTGCAAAGAAGCTAAGCCAATGTACATAATTTTTCAGTAATCCATTATGTCAATGAACAAGGCTTTAGAATAGGCCGTAACAAATGTCTACAATTATGTCAGATCTGAGCCAAAGCTTTCCAAAAGTTGTGGATGGGGTCCAAAACAAAGGCTGTGAAATATCAGAGCAATTGAAGAACTCCTTTTGCCGGTTCACCCACCACCTCCAAGGGGTTCATTATTTGCAGCATTTACTCTCATAATGTGCAGAATACCCACTTTCCTATTTGCTTTCAGACCGTAGTGGAGGTGTCAGGCTTCGAGATTTTGAGTTATTGGCCAAATACATTTTTTATTGATATTTCCACACAAATAGACAAAACTGTTGTGCATTTTTAAATAACCGTAAATGGTTCCACTCAGTTATCCAGTAATAAGGCTGTCAGGCAAGCAAATAGAAACAAAGTCCTAATTAAAACCAAACCAACAGTTCTGCCAACAATGTTGTCAAATTGTGTAAATGATGCTACTGAGTAGATGACAATGGACTTCGTGCAATTTGCTCTCAAAGAGGACATCTTTCAGGGTGTGATACATGTTGTGGAATTTAAAAGACAAGTGTGGGTTTAGTACAATGATAACATGTTTCTGCCAACATTTTGAATATTATTTGTCTTGCATAACCTTTTTGTATTTTTTTGTATAGAAATACTAGTAAAAGCTGTATTTGGCAGATAACTCAAAATCCTGAAGCCTGAAACCTCCACTATGTACTAAAAACAAATAGGAAAGTGGATACTCTCATTATTCTTACTGCAAATTTTGAGCCTATTTCCATAGTTCTATGATTAATAGTTGTGAAGATATGGAATTTTTAACAAAATAACTGTGCTGCAAATAAAGAAGAGGCTGTTCCAGTCTAAATTTTTTGCACATGCTAAGGGACCCAATCTTAAATATCACATAAATATAAAATTCTGAGAAAGTTGGCGCAACATATGCTTCCTTATCAATAT